>CM059566.1:24423833-25763944 GCA_030386875.1 Morinoia aosen
TCTTGTTCGGCTAGCCAATAGAAAGGCTTTATTTCAAACAAACTTTATGACGTCACCAAAGCGCCGTGTCGTTAGGCCAATAGTGGAGCCAGATTCGGGGGTAGCAGTGCTACCAGATGCAATATGAGCGCTGCTATTGGTTCGTTGCCGTGACGTCAGCAAAACCACACACTCAACGAAAAAAAGACTGGTTTGACCCTACCTTGTTTCCTCTACCGTGATGTGCACCGAGTGAAAATTTATCCGTTCTATGAACTGAGGTTACTTGAAAAATATTTCAGAAAGTTCAGTTTTGTATAAACAATTTTCTGAAGGAACTGTTAACTTATATTATAAGGTTCATGTCAGCGTCTTAAAAGTTGTCCCTTTGGAAGTATTTGAGTTTAGATCATGGAATTGAAGTGTCTTTATTATTGCTAAAGAGAAGAATTTCCCTAATGGAAAACATTTCACCAGAAAACAAGATGCTTATTAAATGTAAATCAACCTTCAAAATCAATTCAGCCCGAGAATTAGATGTTTCTTTCTTCCAGCTCTAAAATAATAAGTTATAAAATTTCTTCAATGTGGGGTAGAAATTTTTGGGGAATATGGTGGAGAAAAAGAGGCCAGCGTCAGTATTCGCTGCATAAGTTTCCAATTTCCCCTCACTTATTATTTCGCGCGCTGGTGTGAAGCAGACAATAAATCAGAAAAGTAAGGACCAACTTGCTTACCACTTTAGCCAGACACTAGTTACAGACTTACAACTAATAACCTACTTTAGCAAAACACTAGTTACAGCCAATTACCTATCAGCAGAAAGAGAGAGGCACTGCTTGGAATGAACAGTTTGCATCAGCATGTTATTGTGATAACATAGATTTCTGTTCTAAATTACAGTTTTTCCATTCCGCCCCTTGTAATTTGAAGACAATAGAGACATGTGGAAACGAATTACTTGGAAAGTGCGTCCCGTTGTACATAGAGTGTGTCTTGTCGCACCGACACTGACGGAAAAATTGGGCGGTGTTCTTAAATCGTTTTTTTTATTTTATTTTTTTTGGGAAGGCCGATTATCACCTACTCAAATCCTGAAATATTTTCTCTGAAGATTTATAGACAAAGTTTTTTTTTCACTCGATGATTATTACGACCAAGGCCATTGCAACCACCGCCTTTAAAACGAATAAATCAGGGTGCAAATTTATTTAGGAAAAAACATGTTTCATTGTACAATAAAAAAGAATTTTTGAAACCTCTCACTTGAATGGGGAGAGTATTAATGACATAAATTATAAGTCCGTGCAATAAAGGAAACTTTCCTATCATGTTGAAGATACTAAAAAACATGTAAGCGATCGTTACAAAATCAATGGAATTATACGTCGTTTAGGATAGCATTTGCATTAAGACACGGTTCAACAAAAGGCAATCAGACCACAAGTTTTTTATAATCGAAACAAGCCTTAGGATCGATTCCAAAAGGAAGATTGACGTAGGGTGTTATAAAAGAATTGAGGTGTCATCTAGACGAGAATTTTACGCTGTTGCCACACTGGAGCATCGCCTGGGAGTGCGACGGTGCTAAATTTTCTTAACTGTTTTTTTTTTATTTGGCCAATTTTTTTTCAGTGTAATTGGCATTTCCAGAGAAATTTGGCAACACGGTCAGGTTGTTGATGCTGAATGGTTTTATATCAACGCAACACAACACAGCACACAACACAACACAGCACACAAAACAACGCAGCACACAAACGCAACACAGCATACAAACGTACAAACGCAACACAGCACACAACACAGCACACAATACAGCACACAACACAGCACACAGCACAGCACACAACACACAGATCTCATTCTGTGATGGAGGATATGATCTCATTCTGTGGTAGATCCCTGTTGCAGTGATTAATAGATTTTGTTTAAGATTCAGAAGTAGCGCCAACAACCAAGTATATAGTCTATATTTCATATGAAATACTCAGTTAAGTTAGATTCCCCTAAACTTTGTTGCTGTGCAGTTAACGAGGTCTTTGGAGCCAACAGTGAAACCCCGTTGACCAGAGACACGGAATTTCGAGTGTTTTTCTGTATGGTGTGTGTGATGCCAGTGTGATGTCTGTGTGATGCCAGTGTGATGTCTGTGTGATGCCAGTGTGATGCCTGTGTGATGCCAGTGTGATGCCAGTGGGATGCCAGTGTGATGCCAGTGTGATGCCAGTGTGATGCCAATGTGATGCCAGTGTGATGCCAGTGTGATGCCTGTGTGATGCCAGTGTGATGCCAGTGTGATGCCAATGTGATGCCAGTGTGATGCCAGTGTGATGCCAGTGTGATGCAAGCAAGTGTGATGCAAGTGTGATGCCAGTGTGATGCCAGTTTGATGCCACTGTGATGCCAGTGTGATGCCACTGTGATGCCAGTGTGATGCAAGTGTGATGCAAGTGTGATGCCAGTGTGATGCCAGTTTGATGCCACTGTGATGCCAGTGTGATGTCTGTGTGATGCCAGTGTGATGCAAGTGTGATGCCAGTGTGATGCCAGTGTGATGCCAGTGTGATGCCAGTGTGATGCAAGCAAGTGTGATGCAAGTGTGATGCCAGTGTGATGCCAGTGTGATGCCAGTTTGATGCCACTGTGATGCCACTGTGATGCCAGTGTGATGCCAGTGTGATGCCAGTGGGATGCCAGTGTGATGCCAGTGTGATGCCTGTGTGATGCCAGTGTGATGCCAGTGTGATGCTAGTGTGATGCCAGTGTGATGCCTGTGTGATGCCACTGTGATGCCAGTGTGATGCAAGTGTGATGCCAGTGTGATGCCAGTGTGACGCCAGTTTGATGCCACTGTGATGCCAGTGTGATGCCACTGTGATGCCAGTGTGATGCAAGTGTGATGCAAGTGTGATGCAAGTGTGATGCCAGTGTGATGCCAGTTTGATGCCACTGTGATGCCAGTGTGATGTCTGTGTGATGCCAGTGTGATGCAAGTGTGATGCCAGTGTGATGCCAGTGTGATGCCAGTGTGATGCAAGCAAGTGTGATGCAAGTGTGATGCCAGTGTGATGCCAGTGTGATGCCAGTTTGATGCCACTGTGATGCCACTGTGATGCCAGTGTGATGCCAGTGTGATGCCAGTGTGATGCAAGTGTGATGCAAGTGTGATGCCAGTGTGATGCAAGTGTGATGCCAGTGTGATGCCACTGTGATGCCACTGTGATGCCAGTACTATCAAGTACACACTATCAGTACACGTTCGGCCATGGTGAGAGTAACATGTGTAGAGCTCGGTGCATGTTGAAGTTTTTTTGTTTGGGAAGAATTTTTTTTTGGGCTGTTCATGTTAGTGTAACTGTGTGTTGTACTGTGTACGCTGTGTGTAGATCGCAGCATGTGTACTGCTTTGCCACTCACTCTCGCATATTTGCATATCTCGCTTAGGTTATATATAAAATAAAGCACGTTTTTGACTTGAAACCTTATAATTCAACACACACAGCCATTATGGTCACAGTACTAACACATATCTACATTCACACACATCACACAGTACTCAAACCTTATTTCTTTGTATGGGTACACGTTTTTTCTTGCTAATCATTACAATAAATTATTATATCATTGAAATTAATTTCTTCTTATCTATTAAAGTAACTATACCCCTATAAATTCACTTCGTGTATTAAAATCACAATATGACGGTAATTAAATTCACTTTTATTATTAAAACCATAATAAATTTAAACATCTCGTGCAAATTTTAGAGCATATTAATTACCTTCTCGTGCAACATTACTTAATGAATGAACGCATCTCACAGGTACAGTAATATATTCATTCCAGCCGTGCAAAGCATCACTACTATGTAAACCTACAATATAGTATAGTAGTATTGTAATATCATGTTATAATAATGTAATGTTATGATATAACATATAATTATAATGGATATTATATATTGTATAATGATAATAACATAATTATAATTTTATGTAATTATATAATTCTTCATAATGGTATAATAATAATGTATAAGAGTGTATATTTCATAATAGTGTAATACATAGTCACGTTGAAGCGTAGTAAAAAGGTTAAGCTTGCTTCACAAATACACGTTTTTTTTAGAGATCTTTATTTAAACCGTGACGCAAGGTTAACCATCAATCGCATCAATCAAGCTTTGATACAAGGCTAAATCTATAGTAAATATAAGATAATTAAAATTAGGAAATTTAAAAAAATTAATTTGAAAGATGATTAGAAATGAATAAGGCTGGATCATGTAAATATGGCCACTTAGTATGGGGATGTTGAGCCACAGGATATGTTTTCTTTGTTCCAATTATTACAATACCATAGAAATGTTTCCAGCCTTATTGATTTTTAGCTTTTTCTGGTTTTGAAGTATATTAATGGTAACGTTTACTTAGAAACATATTTATGCGTGTATATGTGCGAATACATATATTAATTCAAGTGCGTGTGAATGTGTAAAATAATCCGTGTAGTGCTATTGCGTTACAGTCAAATTTGAAAATAATTCTGCCAGAAATTCAATGAGAACTTACGAGTTACTCAGAAAGTTACTCAGCGCACTGAGGAGGAATTTAGAGCGAGAGCAATGGAATTTAGAGGAATTTAGAGCGAAAACAATGGAATTTATAGGAATTTAGAGCGAAAACAATGGAATTTATAGGAATTTAGAGCGAAAACAATGGAATTTATAGGAATTTAGAGCGAAAACAATGAAATTTATAGGAATTTAGAGCGAAAACAATGGAATTTATAGGAATTTAGAGCGAAAACAATGGAATTTAGAAAAATTTAGAGCGAAAGCGATGAAATTTAGAGGAATTTATAGCGAAAACAATGGAATTTATAGGAATTTAGAGCGAAAACAATGGAATTTATAGG
Organism: Morinoia aosen; assembly: GCA_030386875.1. Classification (NCBI taxonomy): domain Eukaryota; kingdom Metazoa; phylum Arthropoda; class Malacostraca; order Amphipoda; family Talitridae; genus Morinoia; species Morinoia aosen. The sequence goes on from CM059566.1 coordinate 24,428,733, forward strand.
AATTTAGAGCGAAAACAATGGAATTTAGAGGAATTTAGAGCGAAAGGGATGAAATTTAGAGGAATTTATAGCGAAAACAATGGAATTTATAGGAATTTAGAGCGAAAACAATGGAATTTAGAGCGAAAACAATGGAATTTAGAGGAATTTAGAGCGAGAGCAATGGAATTTAGAGGAATTTAGAGCGAAAGCGATGAAATTTAAAGGAATTTATAGCGAAAACAATGGAATTTAGAGGAATTTAGAGCGAAAACAATGGAATTTAGAGCGAAAGCAATGGAATTTAGAGGAATTTAGAGCAAGAGCAATGGAATTTAGAGGAATTTAGAGCGAAAGCGATGAAATTTAGAGGATTTTAGAGCGAAAGCAACGGAATTTAGAGGAATTTAGAGCGAAAGCGATGGAATTTAGAGCGAAAGCAATGGAATTTAGAGGAATTTAGAGCGAGAGCAATGGAATTTAGAGGAATTTAGAGCGAAAGCGATGAAATTTAGAGGATTTTAGAGCGAAAGCAACGGAATTTAGAGGAATTTAGAGCGAAAGCGATGGAATTTAGAGGAATTCAGAGCGAAAGTTAATATCCAATTTGGGAATAATTCATGAGTCTCAGTTGTGATACAGGTTATGGTATAACTCACGGCCTACAATAGATACACATATTCTAATTTAAATTTTTTATTACATCTTTCTCGCTGCTTTAAAGCATTGAATCTGGGGGAAAAAATCCAGAAAAAACAAAATACAAAATTAATGATCAAATAAAAAACTGTTCTTAGTGATATAGAATAATTCGAATAATTATATGATTTAATGCAAAACACGATTTAAGTTTACGATGAAGTTCTTGTTGCGCAATGGATACGGCTTAATTCAATTAATTATGTGATGAAATTTTCGTTATCGTAATACCATTTTAATGCTGTTTATAATTCATAATCTTATTAAAGGAATGAACACAGGCGCATGTCGAAAAGTGTCATTTGTGATTTTTATTCTTTAACTTCCTGCACATTCGTCTACTTGCACGGTAGCTTCGCGACGCGAAGACAGGCCTTATCTATCTACCTTATCTCTCAGTACGCGAGTACGGTGGAGATAAGGAGCCTTATCTACTCAGCTGGGCAGTCCCCTATGTCCTGAATGTGCTCAAGGAAATATGTCAACACGGTTCGTCATTTTGCTAAAATTACGTACTTTTCCTAGCGTAAATGTTGGTATCCATCTTCAGTTGAAAGTTATTTACTTATTATAAGATAAAATACTTATTATAAGTTTAAATACTTACTAAATGACAAAATGCTTGTTATTAGATAAAATACTTATTATAAGATAAAATACTTATCATACGCTATAATACTTGTTATACGATAAAATGCTTATTATACGATGAAAATTATGTAAGCAACCTAAGCTGAAATTATGTTCTTTACGATGGAAGTTATGCAACTAACCGAAGCTAAAACTGTGTCCTCTTTAACCTAAAAACTACTGATCAATCCTCCGGCGAAACTTCTGTCCCTATTTACGATGAAAGTTATACGCCTAACTTGAGATATATCTTGTGTACTCTTCCTAAGTTAAATACTGTTTATCCATCACAGCTCATAAGTTATTCATCCCTTTCTGATTTTAATTCTTATTGATCCCTTCCTATTCTTCGGGAAAAATACATAGGATAACTGGGCTAAAGTTCCGAGCCTAAGAACTCTTCACGACTTAAATAAAGAAAGAGAAAATAAAGAAATAATGTTTATTTCTAAAAAGGTTGGCACATGAGATACATGACAAACATATTGGCTTTTAAAAATTTCTAGATATAAGACGTCATTAGACAAACGTACCATACGAGGAGTACTAATAGACAGACCATACGTGGTCTACCAATACACAAACCATACGAGGTGTACTGATAGACAAAACTATCCGAGGCGTACAAATAGGTAAAGGAACCAAAGATATCAAAACAGGCAAAAAACTGACAAACAAAGTGGGTATGAAAGATAAAATTCCTGTTGGCCCATCAATAAATTTCTACATCCCTCCCTAAGTTTAAAGTCACGGGCCTATTTTACAATTAAAATTATGTAGTCAACCTTATCTAAAAAATAAGAATCTAGATACCCTCCCTAACCTAAGAGTTATGTTTCTACTCTATGCTGAAAGTCGTATCTAAACCGCAATAAAAATCATACAGACATAAAAAGTTTATACATTCCACTACAATGCAGGTGAAACTGAATCTATTTCGATCGACAGATTTGTTAGTTACTCAATTCGAGACCATCTTTGTACCTGCAACTCCGTCTATCTTTGTCTCCTATCCTTGTCAGCGTAATCCTAGAAACGAATTGCAAAGCTTTATTGTTGGTATAATTAGCTTAGCATTTACACCAAAATACATTTCTAATTATATTGAAACACGCATTCAAGTGCAAAAACATTTTATTGCGTACCAAACTATTGAGCAATTCAACCTCTTGTCTCTATTTGAGAGGTAGTAGATGCTGCTGATTCTGAATCGTGCGGAATCGGACTGAATCGTACCGATGCGTAATGAATCATGCTGATATCGTACTAAATCATTTTGAATTGTGCTGAATCGGGCTGATAATGTGCTAAATGTGCTGAATCGTTATAAATGTGCTGAATTGTGCTGAATCATGCTGATACTGTGCTAAATAATGCTGAATCGTGCTGAATCATTCTAAATGTGCTGAATCGTGCTCAATCGCATAGAATCAGCTACACTATGTTTATCAGAGAAATTGTGTTTGTCTATCAAAGTAATTGTGTCTACTGTGATATCACTACTGTATCGTTCTTAGTATAGTATGTGAGAAATCACATAAAATGGAAATCGAAATTGTAAATATGCGCATGTGTCGCAAATGTCATCATTTACGGCTCATGCGCATATTTCAGTGATGTGCGCAATTCTTATAATTTGCACAGAGCTAAAAAAAAGTTGGTGTCCTAGAGAGGCGTTCTTACTCTTTGAGTGTCCAAGCCTCGTGCGTGTTGTTTTGAAGTGTATGTTTGTTGCCATACATGCACGTCGGGTGAGTTGAGTGAACGGAAAGAACATTATTTTTCATGAAATAAAGGCATAAAATAAAACTTAGCTACACCTTGAATACCGAAACCTCATCTATATATGTATATATACACGAGTAATCGTCAGTCACATGATGGACACTTTGTTGGGACACTTTTTTGTAGATACACTTTGTTGGGACACTTTTTTTGTAGTACACTTTGTTGGGACACTTTTTTGTAGATACACTTTGTTGGGACACTTTTTTTGTAGGTACACTTTGTTGGGACACTTTTTTGTAGATACACTTCGTTGGGACACTTTTTTTGTAGGTACACTTTGTTGGGACACTTTTTTGTAGATACACTTTGTTGGGACACTTTTTTGTAGATACACTTTGTTGGGACACTTTTTTGTAGGTACACTTTGTTGGGACACTTTTTTGTAGGTACACTTTGTTGGGACACTTTTTTGTAGATACACTTTGTTGGGACACTTTTTTTGTAGGTACACTTTGTTGGGACACTTTTTTGTAGGTACACTTTGTTGGGACACTTTTTTGTAGATACACTTTGTTGGGACACTTTTTTGTAGGTACACTTTGTTGGGACACTTTTTTTGTAGGTACACTTTGTTGGGACACTTTTTTGTAGGTACACTTTGTTGGGACACTTTTTTGTAGGTACACTTTGTTGGGACACTTTTTTGTAGGTACACTTTGTTGGGACACTTTTTTTGTGGATACACTTTGTTGGGACTTTTTTTTTGTAGGTACACTTGTTGGGACACTTTTTTTGTAGGTACACTTTGTTGGGACACTTTTTTGTAGATACACTTTGTTGAGACACTTTTTTGTAGGTACACTTTGTTGGGACACTTTTTTGTAGGTACACTTTGTTGGGACACTTTTTTGTAGGTACACTTTGTTGGGACACTTTTTTGTAGATACACTTTGTTGGGACACTTTTTTTGTAGGTACACTTTGTTGGGACACTTTTTTGTAGGTACACTTTGTTGGGACACTTTTTTTGTAGATACACTTTGTTGGGACACTTTTTTTGTAGGTACACTTGTTGGGACACTTTTTTTGTAGGTACACTTTGTTGGGACACTTTTTTGTAGATACACTTTGTTGGGACACTTTTTTGTAGGTACACTTTGTTGGGACACTTTTTTGTAGGTACACTTTGTTGGGACACTTTTTTGTAGGTACACTTTGTTGGGACACTTTTTTGTAGATACACTTTGTTGGGACACTTTTTTTGTAGGTACACTTTGTTGGGACACTTTTTATGTAGGTACACTTTGTTGGGACACTTTTTTGTAGGTACACTTTGTTGGGACACTTTTTTGTAGGTACACTTTGTTGGGACACTTTTTTGTAGATACACTTTGTTGGGACACTTTTTTTGTAGGTACACTTTGTTGGGACACTTTTTGGAGGTACACTTCGTTGGGACACTTTTTTGTAGGTACACTTTTTTGGGACACTTTTTTGTAGGTACACTTTGTTGGGACACTTTTTGGAGGTACACTTCGTTGGGACACTTTTTGTAGGTACACTTTGTTGGGACACTTTTTTGTAGATACACTTTGTTGGGACACTTTTTTGTAGATACACTTTGTTGGGACACTTTTTTTGTAGGTACACTTTGTTGGGACACTTTTTTTTGTAGGTACACTCTGTATAGAGAGGCAGTTGGTTAGCACATGTAGTCGTGCCCTGTGTGTGTGTACAGCTCATTATGCGGTGATAGCGTTGCTAACGCCTTACTTGGGTTATCTACGTTCCATTAAACCTCTTATCTTCACCAAACGGCCGTGGTAAGCAATTTTTTAATGAGGAAGATTGAGGTGGTAACAGATTTTTTCTTTTTTCCGTTTCAACGTGAAAATAGAGAGTAGGGTCCATAAAAAGGAAGCGTAAAGTCCGCAATTAGGGTGTACAAAGTCTGTAAAAGGAAGTGCAGAGTCTGCAAAAGGAAGTGCAAATTCTGCAAAAGGAAGTACAAAGTCTGCAAAAAAGGACTGCAAAGTCCGTAAAATCAGCCAAGGTGAACTTCGGTCTGTTTGCAGACGAAGAGCAGAAAGAAACTGCCTCGTCATCGCCTTCTGTGTGTCCACAAGGAGTCTCCAGAATAAAGCGCTTGTGCGTTGCGGTTGCGCGTAGGCGTTATGCAACCTGTCCTCGAGTTGCGCATCTTATTTCCGTCATCTTGCCATGGATTAAATATCCATAAGAATCTAAGCTATAATAAGACCCGCGTCCGTCTGTCCGAAGCACGGGAGGGGAAACAAGGTAGGGTCTTTTCTATGGGGGAAAAAACACTTCTTTTTGGTCGGCTAGCCAATAGAAAGCCTTTATTCCAAACACACTTTATGACGTCACCAAAAAGCCATGTCGTTAGGCCAATAGTGGAGCTAGATTTGGGGGTAGCAGTGCTAAAAGAAGCAATATGAGCGCTGCTATTGGTTCGTTGCTCTGACGACAGAAAACCCACACAGCCGTCGAAAAAAAGACTGGTTTGACCCTACCTTCTTTCCTCTACCGTGATGTACGTACAAATGAGCTGTCTCGATCGCGCAGCAATGACCAACATTGTAGAGAATATGATGATTGAAAACATTAACGGTGCTTACAAAACAGGTTTACTCTACGGTAATTTGATCTTAGAAATATGTACCGTGAGTACTAATCGGAGTGAAGAGATTTACCGCATGACTGATTTTAAAAAATCATACAGAAATTCTACAGCCATAGGTGTTTTTTTATTACTATTATTTTTTAAAGATAAGTTTATTTATCAATGAAAAAAGTTGGCCGGCACAAGTTAGGCAAACCGTTGCACAGCACACACACTTGTAAAGTTAATTAAATTTACGTTTTTGAGCTCGAACTTGGTACAATGTATGAGATTGAGTGAAGTCAGGGGCTCATAAATTTCCTATTCTAAAGGACATGCATATTTACATATGTTTATTTATTTGTATTTGTGGATAAATATATCAGCGTTACTACGTACGAATTTCAGTTATTTTGAATATTCTTCTTTTTGGGTTGTTATTACATTATAATATTATAATAACAGATTTTATAACATTGTGAATAGCAGGTGTTATACCTTTATAATAATATAATAACAGTTGTTATAATATTTTAAATAACAGATATTAGGCCATTATAATATAATAATAGCAGTTGTCATAACATTTTGTGTAACAGATATTAGACCATTATAATATCATAATAGCAGTTCCCACAGTACGCAATATTGATGAAATTTTCGGTGTGTGTTTTCTATAGAGAATATGTTTCGCAAGTTGAACTTAACATAAGAACTATGAATTAAAACAATGCCTAGAGGACAACAAAGGCCCTATATTTTCTCTAAGGGCCCATCAGCAAAAAAAGAAATGAATAATTTCTTCTTGGAAAGTTCGTCTACCTATGTTTTTTGTATAATGTTTTTTTTTAATTTCAAAATAATTTCATATACGTATTTCAACTTAACTTAAGTCTTGTCCCTTACAATTTTGTCAAAACTACTAGACCCCATGTTAGATCCTGTCCCATACTACTACATCAATACTACAAGGTCCCATGTTATATCTTGTCCCATACAACTATATACATTAAATCCTGTCCCATACTACTACATCAATACTACAAATTCCCATATTATATCTTGTCCCATACTACTTCATTAGAAGATGTCCCATACTACTACATCAATAATACAAGGTCCCATGTTATATCTTGTCCCATACAACTACATACATTAGATCCTGTCCCATATACTACATCAATACTACAAATTCCCATATTATATCTTGTCCCATACTACTACATTAGAAGATGTCCCATACTACTACATCAATAATACAAGGTCCCATGTTATATCTTGTCCCATACAACTACATACATTAGATCCTGTCCCATATACTACATCAATACTACAAGGTCCCGCTAAGTTGCAGCGAAATTCCGTCCCTAATAGGAGTTACATGTTGTAGGACTCGATATCCGTGTAGACCTCGCAGCAGTGCCAGGTACGTACAGGCAGTTCGGCTGGTAAGATCGGACGAAAAAATTAAAATCAATAAAAAGAACATGTTTATTTCCTGAAAATTTCGTTGCTTGCTTCCTTTGCTCAAGCCATTCCAGCAAACGATCGTTGCCATTGCCAACCTAAACTTATTAGAAACTTACCCAGTCTAACTTTTTCGCCACCTGCATGCATGTTTCTCGGCGTTCAAGTAATTAAATCGCTTGGGCGGCGAAAAACAGGCATGCTCCGGCGTAAAAGTTAGACTGGGTTGTCACTGAGCCTTCTCATGGCAAAACCCAGAGAATATATAACCTTTAAAACAGTTTGATCAGTTAATTTGCCACAATCGAAGTAGATTGTTCAAGTCTTGTACAATGAATATATTTGAGTATAGCTGCTTGTGGCTCGAATAAGTTCAGTAACTTCTAGGGTATCCTATAAATATCAAAACATCAATTGACTTTCTCTGATCAAGTTTCGCTACGCATTCGTGCAGTTGAAGAATAGTTTATGTTAAGTATACAAAAAATGCATAAAACCAGCAGAAATTATGTAGATTATACCAATTAAACATTAGTACTATTATACATAATTTGCATTAACGTAACTGTGCATTCGTAATGTATGTGAGCCCAACCCTCAGTAGGCGTAGAAGTTCCTTCAATAGTTGGGCCTCTTTTAAATTTTTTGCCTTATTTTAGGGAGCTCCAACAAAAACACATTGGCATCTGGCTTTCGTTTGGTCCCCATATTTTGCACATATTAATTTCCAATTTTATTTTGGGTCCCTACTGTTACTTAGTTATTTTGTTTTCTTCTTCAGACATGCATATACATCTTTAATTGTAAGCTGTCCTCTCTATACTCATGTCTTTGATTCATGTATTAATTAATATATATTTTTTTGAGCAGGAACTTAAATAAGAAAGTTTACGTTATTTTACAAGGAACTTATTCATACAGAGTTTTAGAATCCATATTTCATCCACATTCATTGAAAAACAGAAGTTACAAAGCTAAAGATGATCAAAACGTTTTATTAGAGCTTTGTTGATTAAATATTTGTTTAACATCGTCGAAAAACAGAAGTTCCAAAGCTAAAGCGGATCAAGGCGTTTTATTAAAGATTTTTTATTTAAACTTCAATTAGAGTATGAATTTTTAGGCACTGAATTCTAGAGGTCACCACAAAGAACACTCCTGCTGTCACCAGCTGTCTATGGTAGAAGAGACCACCTGCAAGTATGGGAGCCATCTTCAGTATCTTCAGCTGGCTCTTCGGCGGCAGTAAGGTGAGTTGTATACATTATTTTTAGCGTACCAGCTGACTATGTCTTTCTCCCCCAGCTGATCTAATCTAATGCCGGTACGACTGAAATATGTTTGAAGATACTCTAACGAGATAGATATTTCTTATTCTAAGCTGGTCATAACATGAGGCATTTTTGATCATTTTTTAATTAAAGCCAATGACGTTAACCTCTTGTCAAGGCGGACACCATTTCCAATACAGGGTTGAGTGAGTAATTTTAGTCAACTTCTTTTCCAAAGCGTGTAAACTTAAGGCCCACACTGGGGATCGAACTCACGACCTTCCGCTTGAAGGGCGATCACGCTAACCACCACGCAAGGATGGACAGAAATTCCATTCTGCTGTTTTAACTAAAAATTTAACAGACAAGCATATTCTGCACAAAAGAAACTGACCTGCGGCTGACAATTAATTTCTTCATTATTTGAGCTGAGTTGTAATAAGGCCAGTTTAGTGAACCATGAAGATGCATTTGATATATTGATCCTTAATATCCAAAAGAAAATTACACCGATTCGTCCTTTGCGCTATTACTTACGAAACAACTCATAGCACATGCTTCTCTAAAACTTATGTGCCCACTAATTTGTTTATTTATTCATGCAATCGGTGCCGTTGGTTGTCTCTAGCATGGTTTGACTCTATCGTTTGAACGCGCGAAATCAATTTAGTTGATTAATATCTTGTTCACGCGATGTTGTCTGAATAAACCGACTAATGTTTGTTACTATTGCATGTTCCAGGAGGAAGTTGACAATTCTTCGTCATGCTTAGGGGTAAAATAATCATTTTCAGAGTTTATTACAGAATGCAACTACAGTCCCTCAGCAATCGTCATACAATGTGTTTCGAGTAAAGGCATGATTAATGCAACATACTTTATTCGTCCGTCATCTGATTTGTACGTTAAAGCAAATTCAATCGCTGTATTTTCATCTCCATTCAAAAGATCTATCGTCTGATTAACATTTCTTATATTCCAAAATGTTCCTTTTTGTCTGTGCAACTTTCATATTGAGTTTGTTATGACCACACAGGCAAGACAAGATTTATTGATTAACGAATTGAGTGCTATCACCTGAAATTTGTTAACTTATTAAATAATTGGGGTTTAAAATTCTCTCGGTTACTGTGCAGAACAGAGTGCACGGAGCCGATACTTATGTCGTAAGTGATCGTTATCGGAGTCTCTGGAAATCTGAGCTTGCTTCATCCTCCCATAGTTAGTGCCCTGCCAGTTTTATTTCCCAGTCAATGTGCGGTCGAATAATGTACCATGTAAATACACGGCTTATCGCGTACTGCACGAACTCTAGTGAGATGAAGTTGAACCTTCACATAGCACTAGTAACTAGGGAACAATAAACACGAATACAACAATCTTCGACTCAAGTTGGACCTTCACATAGCGCTAGTAACAAGCAAATTATAGACACGAATACAATAATGTTCATATGAAGTTGGACCTCCACATAGCGCTGATAACAAGGAAATGACGAATACGATAATGTTCGTGTTATGATGAACATAGTGCTTGTTCCAAGGAAAGTTGAACCTTCACATAGCTTTAGTGACGAAGATGTAATAGACACGAAAAAGTTGATGTTCTTGTAAATTTGTAGGAATTATTTGAGCTGGGGTCGTAAAATGCTGGTCATGCTTTAAATCCGGCCATCACGGAAGCACCGAGACGCTTTCTTGGAAACTCGATCTGACTGTATGTTCACTACACCTTTTTCTGCCAGTACAAGCGTTATAAGTTTTTTTATTTCTAAATATTAGTTGCGTCTTTTCATATTGGATGTATTCAATTCATCTTTTCTCTTCTGAAATAGTGACTTTGTTTTTTTATATCCAAAATATTCGGTTCGTTTTTTCACTGCTGAAAGAGCCACTTTCATTTCTGAAATAGTTACTTCGTCTTTTCATTTCTAAAATAGTTGCTTCGTCTTTTCATTTCTGAAACATTCACTTCATGCTTTAATTTTAAGAATGTTCACTGGTAATAACAGCTCACAGTACATTTAAGTACTAAATATTTTTTCAATGCCACACTCAAGCTCGCACAAACTGCTTACAGCATTCCTTTAATTGTTTATCTTCGGATTGCATTCCAATATTTCATGTGACCGTCATCTGTTCTGGGTTTTCTTTCATCGTTTTGTTCGTAGCGATTCTAGTTTTGAGGAATTCAAGAATCGTTTGTTTTTGTACACAACTTGAAGATATATTAACGACAATCAATTACACTAGAATAACCGAAGGTAGAATTCAACTATGCACGAATAACTTCATTTACCGCAAGTTAAAACGTGCGTATTCGATAGAGAATTTTTTAGCTCGTACATACTTCTTATTTTACTCCCTTGACACGCTCCCCGCGTAATGGGTCATATGTGAACCATTCGGTAAGTTGCTTATTCACGTACCGGTATAAATGAATGACATTTCATCAGTTTTGCGACCTTCTTAAAAAATAATTGTTATCATACCAGCTAAAATGTTACCGTTCAATTGCACTCTCATATTTCTTGCGAAGGATAAAAATGTAATCAGCCACTAATGTCGATTTACAATTCTGCTAGTACTCAACACTTCGACTGCAGCAACTATCTATTAAGTTCAACACCAAACTCAACTTTAAAGTCAATTGTAGTGAACTATTTGGAAAATACCAAGCATGAACTGGATCATGTCTTTATTTAGCTTTGATTAAATATTAATGGAAATTGAGTTAGCGACTACTGGTCGGTCAGCAGCATTATGAAATTTACCAACGTGTACCACCGGTGGCGCACGTCGCAGTTAAAGTGTTAACAACCGCAGAACCGCGGTGAACGTGTTAACCTATGTTCTCTGCGGTCGGATATATGCACAAGGACTCTGTGTTTTTTTCAGTAAGCATGTGGTGTAGTTATACGGCTTCAAGCTATTTTATTCGTGTGATTTTTGTTGCTGCTGTTGATGTGAATTGTGATTTTAGCAGAATATAATCTGCACTGTGAAATAACAATCACGTAAACTACTCAGTTATTTTTCCAAGCGCAAAATAATAGCACTTGTAGCCACGATTCCCAGGTCGACAAAAAATAGATCATGCAAAGCGAACTTGCGGCGTTTCGTAGAACTGAAAATTATGGAAATAAGTGCATGCGAGCAAAAGTTCTTTGCCTAGAAGGCTTTTTTTGAATGTCTCACAGAACTCAAAATACGGAAACAAGCGAACAAAGGTTCTCTGTCTCGCTTGCTTTTTTCCTCGAGACTTTCGTTATATGCGCAAATTACTGATGTAAAACTTAGGTTTCACTGCACTCATTTATATAAAGTTCGTAGGCGCAAAACACCAAAGCTTTTTCACACGCCCACAACTTGCTCTATTTCATCGACAAATCTACGATGCTTCACTCCTCTCCTAATCAAGGGGATCATTCCTGCGATTTTTAAATTTCGATTCGATTGATCTGAAATTTGACGGATATATGTATTTTTCAAAAAGAAACATATTTTACTCGCGTAACTTTTTCGATGTAGGCCTTAGTTTTTTGGAAAAGTTTGAAATATCAGTTTTTTAGTTCATTTTTAGGGATATTTCAAAACAACAGAAGTCAATGAGTTTTTATGCTAGAACAAATTCAAAAGCAGATAAAAAACAAATTCAAAAATACAATGCTTCACTCCTCTCCTGATTAACACCATACAAACAAGCTGCCTCACTCACGCGCATATCATACGTTTTTACGTGTGAGAAACTTACCATCCAAATTGTATATTAGATAAAGTTCTTTTGAACTTCCCTTTACAATTTAAAAAAAAATATATTTAATGGAGTTTACGAGAAAGTTCAGTGCTCAATTCTCAGGAATATGTTACATTTGGTAGCGTTTTTATTGAGGTTTGTAACGCAGTTTACAGGTTAACTGAAAATATTAGCAGATTATATTTCATTAGCTTATATTGAAGTTTGATGCGCAATTCCCAGATAAATTAAGGAATGGTCTGTATTTTCAATAAGGAATGCGTTCTATTTCATAGAGCTTAAGCTGAAGTTTGACGTGCAATTCACAGGTTAAGGAACCAATAATATTTCTTAGAGTTTACCCTTAAATTTTGCCCCATATCAGCACGTCAATAAATACCCTATATTTCATAGAGTTTACCCTTAAGTTTGGCCCTATATGTAAACGTTATGGAATCCCTCATATTTTATAGATTTTACCCTTAAATTTGGTCCCATATCGGGACATCAAGGAATAACTTATATTACACAGAGTTTACCCTAAAGTCTGGCCCCATAAGACATGTTAATTAGAGATTGCGTTCAATTTACCCTAAATTCCCCCCCTCCCAGTACCCCGCCCTGGGCCCGGGCGCAGACATGCCGGACAAGACGACGGGCCTCACGCCCCGAGAGGCCCGGGCTGTGGCCGTGTCCTGGGACCTCGTCAGGCCCAACATGGCCGACCACGGCGTCAACATATTCCTCAAGTGAGGCCTGAAGCCCGTCCGATATTAACGCACCTTCCATAAATACTATAGGATCGCCAATACCGTAAGGAACGGAAACAACAACAGCACTTAATAGTTAATCACTCTAACATAATGAAATTAATAAAAGGTAAACTTCCAAGGGATATAGATGAACTAAATATCTATTAACCATATGCAAAGTTGCACGGCTTTCAGAAATGTTAGTATCGAAGGGTGTCAAAGCCACTACAGCCAAAAGTATGCAGCATGTGTTTTTTTATAAAAGGAATATTTCATGTCATTCTGCCCTTACTGATATAAGCACCTGCTGTTAATTTCCATGTAATATTCCCAAGGAACACTTGTAAATCGTCTATGTTTTGTCACCGAAAATGTACCTTACTTCAGAGATGAATTGCTGAATCTTTTTTACTTTTTTCTGAACAACCGACATTACTTCTAACTCCCGGTACCAAAATATTCCCAAGTCCTCGGAAGAACAAAAGTCACTCCATTTTATCGGTATATCGGTTTGTTTGAATGGTTGCAATCTCAGATATTTGATGTAGGTATCGGACTCACTGAAAGCTTTTTACAGACTTTTTGAGGAGTATCCAGAAGCTCAGAAGAAGTTCAAAGGCTTCCAGGGCAAGTCTCTGGAGAGCCTGAGGACGGACAAACGGCTGAAGGCCCACGCCACCACGGTGATGAACTCCATCAACAGCATAGTAGAGACCCTCAATGATCCCGAGACTCTGGTCGAGATTCTCAAGGCAGTCGGCGGCAACCACTTCAAGAGAGGCATCGAGAGAATCCATTTTGAGGTACGCTTCGTTCGCTCAGAGTGCTGTTTCATTCCAACTAATGAAGACATTTGAGTGTAGAGAAATTTTGACACACTTGGGTGTGTCAAACGGTCATTCATAGAAATTTTGATGCATCTGGGTGTGTCACCTTTGACTCATATTTCATAATAGACCAATGAATAGTGAATAGTGCGGGATGATATGATAGTGGTAACTTGAATTTGACATTCAGATTCATCTTAAGATTAATGCAATATTGAAATAGGTTAGGATTTGGAGGTGGTAACTTGAATTTTATTTTCAGATCTGTTTTTAAATTGATGCAACATCAGAATAGGATATGATTGGGAGGGCGTAAATTGAATTTGACATTTAGATTAACGTATTGAATAATGTAATATTGGAATAGGTTAGGTTTTTGTGGTGAAAACTGGAATTTGACGTTCAGATCTGATCTTAATTGACGTATGTTGAACTTGGTTAGGATAGGTTGGTGATAACCTAAATTTTACATTGAGATCTGGATATAAATTAAAGCAACATGAGAACAGGTTAGAATATGGTAGTCGGCACTTGAATTCAATATTCATTTGCATCTTTAAATTAACATTGGAATAGGTTACGATATGGTGGTGGTCATTTTTCGAAAAGAAAGTAGGACAATTTGTTAAGAAAAACAAGAGTGAAAAAGAGAGTGTGTGTTGACGCAAAACTCAAAATCAATTTTGATAGAGTAGAAGTGATGACATAGAACGAGTCATGAACAGTTAGTAAGAAGTTAGAGCAGATACGCTCATGTTGATCGAATAGAGCCTTGTATCAGTATTAGATTACCAGGTAATAGAGCAATAGGTAGATAAGTTACACAACCCTCATTGCATCCTGTTGGATCGTTTTTAATTTTCATACGAGGTGGTGCAACCCGATACGAGGGATTACGAGGTATAAATAAAATTCTTCATTCGTAGAAACATTGACAGAACATTTCATCGGACGAAACTTCATATTCCTGTACTGCATGATCATTTGTCATGGTGGCTGTGAGGTGAAAACATTTCTTCCACTCATCATTTATGCCATTCTGGTAGACATGAGTTAGGAATAAATATAAATTCGATAATTCGAGAATCAGTGGTCCGATTGGTAGGCGCACATGTTCAGATTTCAAGTGAAGCGGTGAGCCGATTAGTGAGTTGTTTGCGTACATTTTTCTAACTGTCGTTTCATAGCTATGCTTTTGAATGAGATTTTAGGAATTATGGTTATGTAACCAAAAACTATCATTTTTACAATGACTAAGGGGAATCAATGTGCACTACACTCATGACGGCATAAACTGCAAGTGGAAACATGTAATAGGTTTGCTAATTTACATTTATTGTTGTATTATTTGACTCGAAATTACAATCGTACCTAATAGGCACAAGTCTACACGTAGCACAGCCGATAACGTAATCTGAAAACTAAATCAATCACAATTATTTTCTGATTGAGTTTCAAATAATGATGATTGCAAGAAAACCTCGAGATTGTGAGCACTTCTTCCACACTTCAGGTGGTCGTCATTGTTTGTGTGATTCAAGTTGTAAGAAAAGAAAAGAAGAAAAACATTTTATTTTTAATAAATTTGATACATCAAATCTATCTCATTGGGCTTAAAATTTCATTAACATTAAGATCCTAAGTTTATATTCCTATATGGGTATCTTAATACCCATATCAATTTCCGAACAAATGACTGAGAGAAAAGCACTAAAAAAGGAAAATGTGCTTTGTTCAGCGCTACATCTATATTTTATCCATTGCTAAGCGAACAATTTTGTATGATCAAAAATCATTATACCTGTATATCCTCAAAATTACAAAATTAGTTCTCTGATTGGCAAAACTAAAAACGAGTATAGAAATAATTCCAGAATTTTACCGCAGAAGGTTTCAATTACTTCGCTCGCTATGAATTTTTTCAGCAAGATCTTTAATCCTTGTCTACGAGGACTTGAATTTTTGCCAATAAAGGCTTAGACTTTTCCATTAATGACGTAAATATCCTCCACTCGTGAAATCCTTGCCACTGAATCCTTCCCAGCAGGAGCCTTAATTATTGCCACTAAATACACAAACTTCACCACTAAGGACCTAAATCCCTCGCCCTAATGAAATCCTCGCCACTATAGCATAAATCCTTACCATCAAGGACCTAATTTAAATCCTCGAAACTAAAGCATAAATCCTTGCCATCAAGGACTTAATTTAAATCCTTGTCACAAAGCATGAATCCTTACTATCAAGGACAATTTAAATCCTCGCCACTAGAACATAAATCCTTACCATCAAGGACTTAATTTAAATCTTTGCCACTATAGGGCTTAAATTCTTACCAGTAAGGAACTAATTCTATTTTACCAAGGACTTAAATCCTTACTACTGAGGATTCAAATCCTTGCTACTGAGGATTCAAATCCTTGCTACTGAGGATTCAAATCCTTGCTACTGAGGATTCAAATCCCTACACCACACTTGCATAAATTGCGAAAGTAGCTGTAGAAATCACGGTTTTCGATTACATTTGAACGGGAAATGATTATTTCGCCTTCAGATGTGATCGTCGCACACGACTTTTCCGAATATTATAATATTCGGAAAAATCCTGGTCGCTGGAAAATATTCTAAAATGTCGTGAGCTCCGACAGCGTGTTTTGTTTAGCTTCGGCACGCAATGGACCAGAATTTGCTTTCCAATTTCCAAATTGCTTCTTTCAGTGGACCAGAAATTTGCTGCTTCGATTTGCAGGCGAAAGCTTTTGGGAGGCTGGCTGTGTCGGTAGGCTGTGGGAGGCTGGTTGTATCGGTAGGCTGTGGGAGGCTGGCTGTGTCGGTAGGCTGTGGGAGGCTGGCTGTGTCGGTAGGCTGTGGGAGGCTGGTTGTATCGGTAGGCTGTGGGAGGCTGGCTGTGTCGGTAGGCTGTGGGAGGCTGGCTGTGTCGGTAGGCTGTGGGAGGCTGGTTGTATCGGTAGGCTGTGGGAGGCTGGCTGTGTCGGTAGGCTGTGGGAGGCTGGCTGTGTCGGTAGGCTGTGGGAGGCTGGCTGTGTTGGTAGGCTGTGGGAGGCTGGCTGTGTCGGTAGGCTGTGGGAGGCTGGCTGTGTCGGTAGGCTGTGGGAGGCTGGCTGTGTCGGTAGGCTGTGGGAGGCTGGCTGTGTTGGCAGGCTGTGGGAGGCTGGCTGTGTCGGTAGGCTGTGGGAGGCTGGCTGTGTTGGTAGGCTGTGGGAGGCTGGCTGTGTTGGTAGGCTGTGGGAGGCTGGCTGTGTCGGTAGGCTGTGGGAGGCTGGCTGTGTCGGTAGGCTGTGGGAGGCTGGCTGTGTCGGTAGGCTGTGGGAGGCTGGCTGTGTCGGTAGGCTGTGGGAGGCTGGCTGTGTCGGTAGGCTGTGGGAGGCTGGCTGTGTCGGTAGGCTGTGGGAGGCTGGCTGTGTCGGTAGGCTGTGGGAGGCTGGCTGTGTCGGTAGGCTGTGGGAGGCTGGCTGTGTCGGTAGGCTGTGGAGGCTGGCTGTGTCGGTAGGCTGTGGGAGGCTGGCTGTGTCGGTAGGCTGTGGGAGGCTGGCTGTGTCGGTAGGCTGTGGGAGGCTGGCTGTGTTGGTAGGCTGTGGGAGGCTGGCTGTGTTGGTAGGCTGTGGGAGGCTGGCTGTGTCGGTAGGCTGTGGGAGGCTGGCTGTGTTGGTAGGCTGTGGGAGGCTGGCTGTGTCGGTAGGCTGTGGGAGGCTGGCTGTGTCGGTAGGCTGTGGGAGGCTGGCTGTGTTGGTAGGCTGTGGGAGGCTGGCTGTGTTGGTAGGCTGTGGGAGGCTGGCTGTGTCGGTAGGCTGTGGAGGCTGGCTGTGTCGGTAGGCTGTGGGAGGCTGGCTGTGTTGGTAGGCTGTGGGAGGCTGGCTGTGTTGGTAGGCTGTGGGAGGCTGGCTGTGTCGGTAGGCTGTGGGAGGCTGGCTGTGTCGGTAGGCTGTGGGAGGCTGGCTGTGTCGGTAGGCTGTGGGAGGCTGGCTGTGTCGGTAGGCTGTGGGAGGCTGGCTGTGTCGGTAGGCTGTGGAGGCTGGCTGTGTCGGTAGGCTGTGGGAGACTGGCTGTGTCGGTAGGCTGTGGGAGGCTGGCTGTGTTGGTAGGCTGTGGGAGGCTGGCTGTGTTGGTAGGCTGTGGGAAGCTGGCTGTGTTGGTAGGCTGTGGGAGACTGGCTGTGTTGGTAGGCTGTGGGAGGCTGGCTGTGTTGGTAGGCTGTGGGAGGCTGGCTGTGTCGGTAGGCTGTGGGAGGCTGGCTGTGTTGGTAGGCTGTGGGAGGCTGGCTGCGTTGGTAGGCTGTGGGAGGCTGGCTGCGTTGGTAGGCTGTGGGAGGCTGGCTGTGTTGGTAGGCTGTGGGAGGCTGGCTGTGTTGGTAGGCTGTGGGAGGCTGGCTGCGTTGGTAGGCAGTGGGAGGCTGGCTGTGTTGGTAGGCTGTGGGAGGCTGGCTGTGTTGGTAGGCTGTGGGAAACTGGCTGTGTTGGTAGGCTGTGGGAGGCTGGCTGTGTTGGTAGGCTGTGGGAGGCTGGCTGTGTTGGTATGCTGTGAGAAACTGGCTGTGTTGGTAGGCTGTGGGAGGCTGGCTGTGTAGGTAGGCTATGGGAGGCTGGCTGTGTTGGTAGGCTGTGGGAGGCTGGCTGTGTTGGTAGGCTGTGGGAGGCTGGCTGTGTTGGTAGGCTGTGGGAGGCTGTCTGTGTCGGTAGGCTGTGGGAGGCTGGCTGTGTTGGTAGGCTGTGGGAAACTGGCTGTGTTGGTAGGCTGTGGGAGGCTGGCTGTGTTGGTAGGCTGTGGGAGGCTGGCTGTGTCGGTAGGCTGTGGGAGGCTGGCTGTGTTGGTAGGCTGTGGGAAACTGGCTGTGTCGGTAGGCTGTGGGAGGCTGGCTGTGTTGGTAGGCTGTGGGAGGCTGGCTGTGTTGGTAGGCTGTGGGAGGCTGGCTGTGTTGGTAGGCTGTGGGAGGCTGGCTGCGTTGGTAGGCAGTGGGAGGCTGGCTGTGTTGGTAGGCTGTGGGAGGCTGGCTGTGTTGGTAGGCTGTGGGAAACTGGCTGTGTTGGTAGGCTGTGGGAGGCTGGCTGTGTTGGTAGGCTGTGGGAGGCTGGCTGTGTTGGTAGGCTGTGGGAAACTGGCTGTGTTGGTAGGCTGTGGGAGGCTGGCTGTGTAGGTAGGCTATGGGAGGCTGGCTGTGTTGGTAGGCTGTGGGAGGCTGGCTGTGTTGGTAGGCTGTGGGAAACTGGCTGTGTTGGTAGGCTGTGGGAGGCTGGCTGTGTTGGTAGGCTGTGGGAGGCTGGCTGTGTTGGTAGGCTGTGGGAGGCTGGCTGTGCTGGTAGGCAGTGGAGGCTGGCTGTGTTGGTAGGCTGTGGGAGGCTGGCTGTGTTGGTAGGCTGTGGGAGGCTGGCTGTGTTAGTAGGCTGTGGGAGGCTGGCTGTGTTGGTAGGCTGTGGGAAACTGGCTGTGTTGGTAGGCTGTGGGAGGCTGGCTGTGTTGGTAGGCTGTGGGAGGCTGGCTGTGTTGGTAGGCTGTGGGAGGCTGGCTGTGTTGGTAGGCAGTGGAGGCTGGCTGTGTTGGTAGGCTGTGGGAGGCTGGCTGTGTTGGGAGCTGCTGAATAGTGCGGGATGTTGTGTGGATAGTGCGGGATGTTGTGTGGATAGTGCGGGATGTTGCGTGACTTGGGTTAAGTTGCTGCAGAAAACAATTTTTATTTTGGAAAAATGGGCACTGGAATTGGCTGTTGAATTTCCCCTACACCTACTTTGTTGCCTGCGCGTGACTGCCGTCAAGTGGCATCGTTCAATTCAATCCAAGAATGTACTACTCGGCTTGCTCTTGTGTAGTGTTCTATTTGCTATAAAATTAGAAGTCTCAGGAAACATTCTCTCAAAATGTTCCATGGCAGATTTTTTCATTCGTTGATTGGCAAGTGACGAGGCTGTTGAAATTTTTCTGCTCAGAAATAGATGCATGCAGTTGAATAATTTCAATTTCTGAAAAATTCAAAAAAATTTCTAAAATTTTGAAGTTTTTTTTTAATTCTTCACATAGCATTTTTGTTGAAAATCTTGGCCCATACATTAATTAATTTTAGTCCTTGAAAATATCGTTTTGCCTCAAACTTCTTAGCAGGAGGCCTAACATGACGCTCCTCACTACAGACATCTCGCACGTGCCTCATTTTTATATCTCCTTTTATTTTTCTTAAATTACCTTTTAGTTTAGTTTCTAATTTTGGCCCATCTAGTTAAATCACTGTTGACCACATTTTATGGGAATCAGGACAGTTAAATCACATAATCATATTTCGTATCATAATAAAATTTCTTGTTTAAATTGGCTGTCTTTGGAATTTTAAAGTGAAAATTAATTCTTCACAGAAGCCTTGAGATTTTTGCCATTATTTCTTCAGAGTTTTAATTTTTTCAGTTAGTGCGTGTAGTCACATATTATTCTGTGAAATTATAATATTTATATGAAGTAGTACTAGCTTACGCTAAGTGCGTCTCGGTTGACACACTTGTGTGCGTCGTATCAGCCTATGACACACGAAAGTGTGTCACAGAACCTCAATGAATGTTGTACGTTGATGATACAATTTTGTGTGTCGGTTATGAGACAACTTGACACGAAGTGCGTTCTTTAATATAAAAACTACCTACAACACAAAATGCGTACTTTTAATTAGAGAAATATTTACGACACAAAGTGCGTTCTCTTAATTAGAAAGTACGTCCCACACAAAGTGCGTTCTTTAAATCAAAAACTACTTATAACACAAAGTAGGTTTTTCAGTACGTTCTTTTTTGAAGCCCATCATAACCTGCAAGGTTATGACCCAAGCACCACTAAATAAAACGTTCATTTGTGCATTGAAAATGAATTAAAGAAAACGTGCGTTTAAACGTATATAAAGAAAACCATATAAAACATCAAGTGCGAGACTATTTATAACACAAAGCGTGTTCTTTTCATAAATAAGTTCTATTTTGGAACTTTTCATAACCTCGAGTGTCACACAGCCCAAGCATCAGGCCCGCGTCACAGAAGGCACTCTCGCAAATTAAGCTCGCAACACAGGCGGGTCCGAAGCGGGCACACACGGAGTGAGGCTGTTTGTATCCGTAGATTTAGGGCCAATTACGGCACGCGCCTCCTCTTCTAATTGCCCCGCGTCCCAAACAAGGCGCAGTAAAAACATGGGTTTTTAGACTTCCGGTTTTAGATAGATTCTTTCTTGTGGCGGACGACCAGTTATCGTATCACAAACAACGCTCAGTAAAAATGTGTTTTGGTCGTCGTGTTGGAGATATTTTGTGGCTGTGGAAGACCTGATGTATCACAAATAAGGCCCATTAACAATGTGATTTTAGTTCTCGGGTTTTAGATAGAGACTTTGTTTTGAGGGGAAGACCTGGTACATCAAAAGCAAGGTTAAGTATTGACACATGTGTTTTTAGTACTCGTGTTTTAGATACTTTGTTATGAGGGAAAACCTGTTAACATGACCTGGCTGTGTAGGCATAAATGTCCAAAAGAAGCCGAATGTGTGGAAGAGAGATTTGTTGTCTGTGAACTAATCTCAGTTCAACCTAATAAATTTTTTAAATATTTGTAGTGGGGAGAAAATCTTGGAAGCACAGCCATCCACGTGGACCTATTGAAAGAGACCAGATATTTCTGGAAAGAAAAAGAAGGCTTACATTACCCTATAATTCAACATTGAGAACAGGGCTATTGTTTGTGAACAAACTTGAGCTTCATCGTGAAATGCAGTTTGAAAATTTTGATTTTAGAAAATCTTTGCTATACTTTTTGTCCTACAAATATTTGTACTATAGTGAAGATGCCATCATTTTATTAAATCGTTTAATTTATTCTAGCGTATGTTCAAAGGCACGATGGGTTAATTAGACTGAAGATCAAAATTCAACTCAAAATTGAAGTCAATTGTTTGAATTGAAGTCACTCCCCCCCATTTAGTCCCTCCATTAACACTGCCCTCCCCCATTAAGTCCCTCCATTAACACTGCCCCCCATTATCACTGCCCCCCATTAACACTGCCCCTCATTACCACTAACCTCCATTAACACTGCCCCCCATTAACACTGCCCCCCATTACCACTGCTCCCCATTAACACTGCTCCCCATTAACACTGCCCCCCATTAACACTGCCCCCTCATTAACACTGCTCCCCATTAACACTGCCCCCGAATAACACTGCCCCCCATTAACACTGCCCCTCATTAACACTGCCCCTCCATTAACACTGCCCCCCATTAACACTGCCCCCATTTTCACTGCCTCCCATTAACACTGCCCCCCATTATCACTGCCCCCCATTAACACTGCTCCCCATTAACACTGCCCCCCTATTAACACTGCCCCCCCCATTAACACTGCCTCCCATTAACACTGCTCCCCATTAACACTGCCCCCCATTAACACTGCCTCCCATTACCACTACCACCCAATAACACTGCCCCCCATTACTCCCCCCTCCCAGCACCTGCGGGAGGTGCTGCTGCAGTACCTGAAGGCGACGCTGTGGTCGGCCTTCCCCCCAGCAGCAGAGCAGGGTTGGCAGAAGGCTCTCTCTGCCCTCAACGCCGTCGTCTTCGAGGCCTACGACCTAATGGAGAAGTAATGGAGAAGCTATAGAAAAGTAATGGAAAACTTACGACCTGATGGAGAAGTAATGGGAACCACGATCTAATGGGAAAAGCAATGGAGAAGTATGCAAAACTTACGATCTAATGGAAAAGTTATAGAAAACTTACAATCTAACAGAGAAGTGATGGAAAGCTGCGATCTAATGGAGAAGTAATAAAAAATTGATGGATAGGTAATGGAAAAAACATGCAATCTAATGAAGAAATAATGAAGGAGTAAACAAAAAACCTACGAGCTAATGGAAATGGAAATAAAAAGGGGCCTACGACCTAATGGGGAAGTAACGAAAAAACCCTACGACTTAATGAGAAGTAGAAAAAAGGAGAGCTTACTACCCAATCGCTAATTAAAAAAGAAAGAAAGAAAGAAGGGTATGCCTAAAAAAAGTTGGGACATGTGCTTCTTTACGCCAATTAGATTTGTATAATTTTTTAACATAGAAAGTCCTAAATTGATGGACAATCTACAAAAACTCGGCAACAGTCGTATTAGGATTGAGTATATAATTTGGATGAACCACTTATAAATCCATTCTTCTATTTTTCCCAACATGAATATCCTAAGGTGATGCCTCAACCATGAGTAGTAGAAAATTTTTATACGACAGGGATTTAAAATATGATTGGAAGAAACAAAATAAATAATCAGTATCATGAAAAAATAGTGTAAGTATTACTGAAACTGAAGAATAGAAGTCCCTACAACATTGTCATCGTTCGACCAAGCTGATAACATTGCGCTCGATTTTTTTTCGTAGATCTCCATTGAATTAGGTGCAAAAGTTTAACGAGCAACTAAATTTGCAAACTCAAAAAGAAAAAAAGGATGTTATATTCCAATCAAGCCTGACACATATCATCTTGTACATTGATTTTTCAAATGCCTCATAACTAACACCAGGACGCAATGACGGTTACCCCCGGTCAAGCCGGTACCCATTTCCGACACCTGGGTGGAGTGGGGAATTGTGGCTGAGTTCTCCCTTTTCCCAACGGGGGGAAACACAGGGCGATATTCCTTATCTTCTGATATTTTGGTTCAATTTAAAAACAGTAAAACTTTTGCTCTCAGGAATCTTGTTCAGAAACGTGAAGTCGTTCTTAGGAGTAAAGTTTTAGATCCTTTATAACTCGGTGTCGTACAAAAGTATGGCATAACGCGCCTCAACGTACAGTGTGTCGTGTGTATGAAGCGTTTTTGTGGAATGTTTTTTAAACTTGGGAAATTTTTTCTCGTTGAAACCAGGATTAGAAAGAGAGATGATTCCTTGTACTAAGCGATATGTTCGTGGGAAGCCGAATCGGCTCCAAATTATTCAGTTTAGTTCGAATAAGTCATCAACAAAAAAAAACGAAAAATAAGTGTACGGTGATGGTAGATTGTCTGCCCAATCGCTTCCTCGGTTCAATTTAGTTTCTGATCCGCACTTTTTTAAATTGTTTTTATTTCTACTTCCAGACATCCCTTGCAGTTTCGGGTTCATTTTCATGATTTTTTATTATGGTGTAAATAATTAAAAACTTTCATAACGCCTGCAACTCTGCTCTGGGAATTTCATTGAAACATTGAAAGCTCAGGTCTGTCCCCACGACCACAGCTCACCAAACTTTTCATCCCTCGAGACACTGTGAACTTAAGTGAAACTTAACAGTGATGAAACAGTGGCTAAGTTGAAACTTAACAGTGATGAAACAGTGGCTAAGTAGAAACTGAAGCAACCCAACATGACCTCGAAAAGAAGCAGCCATCAGCTCCTACGTACAACACAACAGAGCAGACCGGCGGCTATGTAGGGAATGGGACTGCTTGAAAACTTCTGGAATGTTTCTGCCGTTCAGCGAACTGTGAATAATTCTTGTCTGAAATTTGATTCTAGCCGCCACAGCTGTAATTGAAAAAAAATCTGTGCGCAACTACCCTCCAGAGCAAGCCAAAGCTCACCCGTGTTGGCTTCGTGTAATATTGTGCTTGTATTCTTGCGTAATTGTGCTGTCTGAAATCTCTCATCACTTGAAGGTTACGCGATTTTTTGATTGAGAGTGCATGAAAAAAAATATTTTCACATGTTTTTTATAAGAGTTTACCATAAAATTGTGTTTCATGAATGAGCCATAAAATTCTCTTCTCTTTCAAATGAAGTATGACACACTCAAGACCCATGACACACTCAAGTGTGCCATCCCTGACACAGCGGAAGTCTACGGTGTGTTCATCTTCTACGATAATAGCCTACGCAATAAATAACTAATATAAAGACAGAAATTTTAACTCCCGAGAGGAAAATTAAGTGATTCATTTTCCCTCTGGCATGAAAACCAGTTTAGGTGAGATTTGTCTTTTGTTGACTTCATTTTTTGAGACGATCTGTTTGAGACACAAGGTACCGTCACATGTGATAGACTGCCTTCGGATGCTCTTTTTTGTTGAATCCTTTTTGTTTGGAAGGGTAGGCTTACATCTATAGGCATACCGAGCCCGTATCATGAATACTATATATATTTTCCACCATTCCTTGAATACCAAGTCCGTATGACAGGTACTCTCTACCACCATCATCCCTAGCCCGCAACTTGGATACTGTACTCTTTTCCACTGCCCCTTGTTGCTCTCAAGTTGATATTAAAAAGAATCACTTCAAGGGATTCCGTGTTTCGGTTTGAGGCAAGAAGTGCGCTGAAAAATTTTACATTTCACATTGCTTTGTCCCTCGGGTAAAAATTTTGTGTTGTATTATTAGGTTTTTAATGAACCGCCTTTTAAATTGATTGCTTTTATTCGCTTGAATGTCGTTAGAGATCAGCTTGTAGTTTTAAATTCAAATCGTGTCATGAGAGTGGTGACACTGAGATAGGAATATATTGTGCCATATCACTATTCGTAAAAGATTATAATTGTATAGTACTCGTGTGTTCATACAACTAATACTCGTGAATTGTCGAGGCATATGTAATTTGAAATGAGAATAGCGTTTCGATGAGGATTTTCACAAAAGGAGAGGAGAGAATGGCAAGTTTAGGTGTACCTGCTTTGACAAGACGCTTAAGGCCTGTTTACACGATCATTTAGTGCGCGCGTGAGCAGTGAAGAGAGGCGCAAGCACCGCTCACTTGCTCTCGCTTCAGGCGCATTTACTGCTCAACAACAATGCGGACTATACTCGCTTTCATGGAGCTGGCCAGAGCTTGTCAGTGTCATTGCAGCCACACTATCACTGAGCAAGTAAATGCGCCTGAAGTGAGAGCAAGTGGGCGGGCTAGCGCCTCTCTTCACTGCTCACGCGCGCACTCAATGATCGTGTAAACAGGCCTTAAAATGATGTACCTGGTGTCCAACTTTGTGCTTCAGGATGAATAATTTCGCAGGCTTCTATTTTGAAAAATGAAAAAACCGTTCAATTATTTAGCATTGCCTCACGCAGTTTCTGCTGTTTATATTCACTTTTTGTTATCATATCCATCAAACTAATGCAATTTCAAGAGCCTACATAAATTCGAAGTCAAATGAGCATGTTGTTGAGAATGTGTGTAGAGTAATTGTTTTGTCCTCGGGTGCTTCGAGCTCAGCTTAGTGTAATTTTAGAGCATAATTTGATCTGAATTTATTATTACGAGAATATAGTTAGTGCTGCTGAGTGCGTTCATCATAACAAGATAGAGTAGTTAACAATTAACATGCCATATGTAGTGCTTAGGTGGTCTTATATAGTGCAATATTACAACACCCCCAGTATAAGTTTTTCGCCGGGGCGTCTATGATTTTGGCCGCCCCCTGCAGAAGCTATGCTTGGGCGGCTAAAATCCTAGGGGCCCCGGCGAAAAATTTGAATTGGATTTATCACTTAGAAACTTTCAGTCCTTAATGACAGCCTTGTTTTAATCTGCTATGTATCTGCTTCAAATGTATTTGTATGTATTAGTGTATGTGCTGTGTTACAGATTAATTCCATGGTGCGAGATATTATATGACGAGTGTGTTTTAATCCTATTAATAATTTTACAAATCGTATTTTTCTATTCCGTTATCACCAGATGTTGTAATCGTCTTCTTGGCTTCAAAAAAGAGTGATGGAATGTCTTCGATAATGGAATTTAAATATTTCGTAACATTGACGTTGAGTTGTACCAACATATATCAGGGATCGCCGAAAAAATTATTCTACTCAAGAAAAAACGATATTTCTGCAGTGCATCCAACAATAATTCAAATAACTAGAAACAATGTCAATGATTCTAGCTTGTTCATTATAATTGTCTTCGTAGGCACTACACGTCGTAATGATAGCGAGCTTTTTACACGCTTTTTACTGATAGAAAAAAAACAAGGCACCGAAAACTGAAACTTTATTCCAAGTCTCAGGAACGGATTCCATGATTATTGATTTAAATGAACACGCACTTCTTTAATGACATTGTATAAAGTTTTGTGTTAGGGTATAGATCTTCATTTTAAAGGCTTGCAGCAATGGCCAATGCGGAAATTATTAACAATAGAGACTAAGTAATAGTGAACAGTTAATCTTGGTTTCAGGTTTCTATCGTTGTTGTATTTTAAGTTCTGGAGAAATTTACTACTGGTATTCTTGCATGAAGGATTGCATCAGAAATTCGGTGTCTTTTAATATATGTCCCCCTCTGTACTCTTAATTGTTCTAACAAATGATAACATCCCAGTCGAACTTTTTCACCGACTGCATGCATGTTTTTCGCCGTCCAAGTAATTAAATCGCTTGGGCGGCGAAAAACATGCATGCTCCGGCGAAAAAGTTAGACTGAGATTGTTCGAAGAATCAATTTGACTTTTATAAATGAACACTCAGAGTAACGTTCCATGTTGTGCGGTACGAAAAAGATACAAGTTATAAAGCGAATACAGTATTTTGTAGTAATTATTTAGAGCGAAAGAAATGCTGGAAACATAATCTGCCAACTCTTCAGACATTCCTTACCTTGTAACTTTTTGGTTTAACTTAAAAACAGTAAAACTTTTAAAGAATTGAATCGAGAGAACAGAAACTTTCATCGAATGTGTATGAAATATTAAAATCAGTAAAAAAACTAAAGCCAACATTTGTTAATCATATTTTCATACAAAATGGGAAATTGAAATTGCGTAAAAAGTTAAAATCAATTAAAAAAATATTCATTTTTGGCACAAAAATATTTTGTAGAAGGATCACGATATGGAGAGGTGATGCCAGTTTACAGCCACAAGTGTTCGGTATTCTTGTGTGCAAGAATTCTAAATAATAGTTCTATACAAGTGTTCTGTATTCTTGCCAAAAAAGTCTAAATGGAATGATTTTGTAAGTTGTACTCACATACAACCGCAGCGTACTCACCATTAGCTGATGGATAGAGTGTGAGTAATAAGTAAGTTATGTAACATCGCTGGAAAAACTATTAATTTTAGAAGGTGAACAATGCTACGAAAAAAAAAAACATAAAATTTTCTTAAACTCTCGTTCGATGTTTAAAAGTTTTGTATGAATTATGAACAAACTTTTCTGTTTCAATTAACACCCTGAGAAACTTCTTGGCGAAATTTGGCAATGGTAAATTTCTGCAAATTTACTAAATAGAATAGTGAATTTCTACAAATTTAATATTGCTGTTCATTAGTAACGATTGTCTACACTTTATCAAAATTGTTCAAGCTCGGCCTCACTAACATAGTTTGCTTTGGAAGCAATTCATCCAGTGAAGAACACTTACCTCGTAGATCGTAGTATTGTAATGAGTGTCAGTGTTGAGTATGTTGAGTGCCGTAGCTTTCTTTTCAGTAAACATGTTTTAAAAATCTTGTATTTTTCTTGCAGCCTTTTCTTGTCACCAGCTGAGTGAAGGTCATTAATAACAAACTGAATGAGACATCGTATGCCACGGTAGAGGAAACAAGGTAGGTTCAAACTAGTCTTTTTTTCGTTGAGTGAGTGGTTTTGCTGACGTCACGGTAACGAACCAATAGCAGCGCTCATATTGCATCTGGTAGCACTGCTACCTCCAAATCTGGCTCCACTATTGGCCTAACAACACGGCGTTTTGGTGACGTCGTAACGTTTGTTCGAAATAGAGCAGTTCTATTGGCTAGCCGAACAAGAGGAGGTGTATTTTCTCCCATAGAAATGACCCTACCTTGTGTCCACTACCGTGGTGTACGCACAACCAAGATGATAGAGGAGCTGTTGAAAAATAAGGACGGTAAAGTTTTTCGAATTTTAATTGAAAAGGAAAACTATTCCTCAATATATCAACTCGAATCAGCCTCAAGCGTGAAAATGTTTCACAAATTTCCTAAATGAAAAAATGAGCTCCTTACATGTTCATTTTAACACTAGTGTACACGGACCGTCAAAAATGATGCGATTCAGTATTTTCGTAGAATAAATTTTCCAGATGTGGATGCCCAACAAATATATCCATCCCAACTGTACCCGCCATTAAATAAATCTTGCAGATGTGGATGCCCAACAAATATATCCATCTCAACAGTACCCGCCATTAAATAAATGTTGCAGATGTTGATGCCCAACAAATATATCCATCCCAACAGTACCCGCCATTAAATAAATGTTGCAGATGTTGATGCCCAACAAATATATCCATCCCAACAGTACCCGCCATTAAATAAATGTTGCAGATGTGGATGCCCAACAAATATATCCATCCCAACAGTACCCGCCATTAAATAAATGTTGCAGATGTTGATGCCCAACAAATATATCCATCCCAACAGTACCCGCCATTAAATAAATCTTGCAGATGTTGATGCCCAACAAATATATCCATCCCAACAGTACCCGCCATTAAATAAATCTTGCAGACGTGGATGCCCAACATATATATCCATCCCAACAGTACCCGCCATTAAATAAATGTTGCAGATGTTGATGCCCAACAAATATATCCATCCCAGTAGTACCCGCCATTAAATAAATCTTGCAGATGTGGATGCCCAACAAATATATCCATCCCAACAGTACCCGCCATTAAATAAATCTTGCAGATGTGGATGCCCAACAAATATATCCATCCCAACAGTACCCGCAATTAAATAAATCTTGCAGACGTGGATGCCCAACAAATATATCCATCCCAACAGTACCCGCCATTAAATAAATCTTGCAGACGTGGATGCCCAACAAATATATCCATCCCAACAGTACCCGCCATTAAATAAATCTTGCAGATGTGGATGCCCAACAAATATATCCATCCCAGTAGTACCCGCCATTAAATAAATCTTGCAGATGTGGATGCCCAACAAATATATCCATCTCAACAGTACCCGCCATTAAATAAATCTTGCAGATGTGGATGCCCAACAAATATATCCATCCCAGTAGTACCCGCCATTAAATAAATCTTGCAGATGTGGATGCCCAACAAATATATCCATCTCAACAGTACCCGCCATTAAATAAATCTTGCAGATGTGGATGCCCAACAAATATATCCATCCCAACAGTACCCGCCATTAAATAAATCTTGCAGATGTGGATGCCCAACAAATATATCCATCCCAGTAGTACCCGCCATTAAATAAATCTTGCAGATGTGGATGCCCAACAAATATATCCATCTCAACAGTACCCGCCATTAAATAAATCTTGCAGATGTGGATGCCGAACAAATATATCCATCCCAACTGTACCCGCCATCAAAATATTCTTGTACTTGTGCACTGGTGAAACTCGTATCACAGATACACGCACCGAGCGGACACCAAACAAATATATAAATAAACACATCAAGGCTGAGATACTCATACTCATATATAAACATACCAAGGGTGAGCTAGTTATACGCAGCATAAATTAGGTGAAACACTTTAAGCATCCCATAGACGATCAATTCAATTGTCAATATCATTAACTCAATATATTGATGAAATATTTTTGCCCACTAATTCAATTAATTGACGGTCGTCAATCAAGCCCATTGACGGGCAATTAAATTGTCAATATTCATTATTGTCAATTATATTGACAATAAAATTTATCGTCTATGGGCCGCTTTATGATGATGCGGATTATTGGTTAATCGTTTGCTCTAATATCAGCAATTCCCAGGAGTTGTTGATGCTAAAACTTTCAGAAAAATCGCCAAATTATTTAGCCTGGGAACGATATTTAACGGTAATTTCCCTTAAATTATCATTAATGAAAACCAGTTACATGAGAACTTTTCATCGAAGTTTTTAGAGATATAAAAACGATGTGTGTGATTTTTTAAATCCATCCTACAGTCACATTTAACATCGTCATCGCATTTGGGATTGAGGATATTTGCAATGAAATAACTTCTATATTTTTAAATGGTGTTGTAGAAGTCACAGAAATTACGGGTAACGCAAAAAGCAGGAACTTTTTAACAAGCCAATAAAACCAGGAGTAATGGGAGAAAAACATTTTATTCATGGTAATTGAAGCATTGCAATTTAAGAAAGAGAGATGGAATTTTCATTTTTTTTAAACATTACGTCTACTGTAAATAGCGTCCTCCTGTATGAATGCAAACTTCAAATCTATTGAGACTCCTCATTGGCCGCTGCAACATCTCAGCTGGGGGGGACTGTGAATTCCATCCGGAATTCTCTATTATAACTCAGCCCGAGTTCTTGGTCGAGTCGTGTACGCTTTACTTTTACTTCACGAACTTACTCTAAATCACTAACGGACAAATCTGGCGATCTAGGGGCCCAAAATGGACAAATTTGGCGATCAAGGGGCCAAAACGGACAAATCTGGCAATCTAGACGGTCAAAACGGACAAATCTGGCGATCTAGACGGTCAAAACGGACAAATCTGGCGATCTAGACGGTCAAAACGGACAAATCTGGCGATCTAGACGGTCAAAACGGACAAATCTGGCAATCTAGACGGTCAAAACGGACAAATCTGGCGATCTAGACGGTCAAAACGGACAAATCTGGCAATCTAGACGGTCAAAACGGACAAATCTGGCGATCTAGACGGTCAAAACGGACAAATCTGGCAATCTAGACGGTCAAAACGGACAAATCTGGCGATCTAGACGGTCAAAACGGACAAATCTGGCAATCTAGACGGTCAAAACGGACAAATCTGGCGGTCTGGGGGCCAGGGAACAATACCGAATCTTGAGATCACACGGTCACCGAATTGAGGTTTCGCAAGAATTATCACTACTAGTCCACCCCTTTTATTTGAAATAAGAAAGAAGGCAAAAAGAAAGAAAGGCCGTAAAATAGAAAAAATCAATCTCTCGAGAGTTGATGAGGCCGAGTGCACACGGCCCGTATCACAGATACTCGCATCACACACTTTCGGCTGGCTTCGGACAGACCGACGGACGGACGGACGGACGGACGGACGGACGGACGGACGGACACGGCTCTTATTATAGTATAGATTAGGATGGACATTGTTGTTAGCTATCCACATCTGGAAAATTTATTCAAGGAAAATATAGAATCCAATCATCGACGTGCCGTGTACACGAGTTCGTATGTAATAATACACGGTTGTTGGTTCTATTTCTGGACTACTAGTACGTTTGGCTTATGTTTTTATTTGTCACATTCAAGAGCCCTCAGGGGGATACAACTATTGTATCGATGAGAATTAGCGCTCCCAGGGGGAAAATGTTAGATCCCTAACTAAAGGACAAGTATGGGCGTTCTTTTTGTTGAAATGAAATATTTTTGTTATATTACGGACCATCTTCTTTCGGTTCACTGCTGTCCTGTTTTTCAGCACCTGCCATTTTCTTCTTCAACTTTTATCTTGTTTCGGGAGCTTCTTTTTCAACTTAATTTTCTATGCGCCTTGTGCATAGATTAAGCGATCCCTCGAGTCCATACTAAACGGTGCCTTCCTCCTTCCGCTCTCCGATACGCCTTTGCTACGGTTAAGGAGGCTTTAATAAAATGACATCTAATCTAATCTAATTCTTCATTACCATTATCAATAATGAATGAAATAATTCGTTGGTTTATTCCAGCAGATTGTACTTTTAAATTGTTACACATTTTGCAGTTGCACCTCATGATAACTCACGCAAATTACTTGTAATTGTTAGTGTAAATAAGTAGAAGCATTATAACTCATGTAAATTACTTAGAAAACTTCTTTTATTCACCTGAGTTTCATCTGTGGTGGCCAAAGCCGCGGCTTAATGATCTGAACACAATAATCTGATAAGTGAATAAGTTCTTAGTGAATGATGGTGAATAAGTTAAGTTAATATGTAAATAATAGTGAATAAGTTAAGTTAATATGTAAATAATAGTGAATACGTTAAGTTAATATGTAAATAATAGTGAATATGTTAAGTTAATATGTAAATAATAGTGAATATGTTAAGTTAATATGTAAATAATAGTGAATATGTTAAGTTAATATGTAAATAATAGTGAATATGTTAAGTTAATATGTAAATAATAGTGAATATGTTAAGTTAATATGTAAATAATAGTGAATATGTTAAGTTAATATGTAAATAATAGTGAATATGTTAGGTTAATATGTAAATAATAGTGAATATGTTAAGTTAATATGTAAATAATAGTGAATATGTTAAGTTAATATGTAAATAATAGTGAATACGTTAAGTTAATATGTAAATAATAGTGAATAAGCTAAGTTAATATGTAAATAATAGGGAATAAGTTATTAATAATTTAAGAAGTTAAAAATCAGTTAAGAAGGTAATAATCAGTTGATAAGTGAATAAAAAATGATGAATAAGGGATGAGTAAATAACTTCAAAAGCGGTGGTTCGTTCAACGAATTAAAACAAAAATTCCCCAGAGAAAATACACTGCATCAACTACCATCCAAATTCCAGCGACATTATTCCTAGATTTCGTTAAGATTCTTTTATGGCTTATGTAAGGTGCACTAATTTTTTCAAATTAATTGCTCAAATTTTGAACTTATGTATATGCGTGCACGTAAATATATGTCTGCTAGTAGATGAACAATTTGCACAAAATTTAGGTATACAATGAAACGTTGAATTCTACCTACAAATTTGTGAGGTCGTTGAAAAATTATTGAACTGAAGGAAAAACGATATTTCTGCATTACATCTAACAATGATTCGAATAACAATACCTTTTACCTAACAATACCCCTGGTGTGTTGATTTATTTAAACATTTGTTTGGTGTCCGCTTGTTGCGTGCGTCTGTGACGCTCACCAGGACGCTCTATGACCGTATCTGTGATACGAGTTTCACCAGTGCACAAGTACAAGAATATTTTAATGGCGGGTACTGTTGGGATGGATATATTTGTTGGGCATCCACATCTGCAAGATTTATTTAATGGCGAGTACTATTGGGATGGATATATTTGTTGGGCATCCACATCTGCAGGATTTATTCAGGGAATATATTGAATTCCGTCAATTTTGACGGGCTGTGTACACAAGCAGCATTATAATAACAACAACAATTCTGGCTTGTTCGTTGTAATTTTTTGCACCATAATTTTACTTTCAATAAAATTGTGATAGTGAATTTTGATTTCATTATTTCAATTAAAAATGCCAAGAGATCTTTTTGTGAAAATTGGAAGTAGTCGCAAACGCTTCAGTGCTTCAAGAAGTTTTTTCTCATCTCCAAATTTTTAGAAAAATTTGTTTGCCGCTGTGACGAATCCGAAAACGCGAGTTCCGACCCAGATCATTTAAACGTGAGCAATCAGCAGTAAGTGATCTGTATATTCCACAGATATATGTGTGATAGTAAGTATTCTGCAAGTGATCTGTGTAGACGGAGCCTCCGCAATATTAAACAGCGAATGACATTCGCTGTCACTCAGTGTGTCTCTGAGTGTAGGCGAGTGATGTTGTGTACGTTCTTGCTCTTCGTTCCAACACAGGCTCCTCTCAAACTTAAGAAAAAATGCAGCCGCTCTTTTTCGTTTATTTTTGAATAGTAACTTTAGCGCCATGTTATTGACTGCGAGAGATTGGTCAATCCATAGCATGTGTTAATTAAGCTCACCTACTAGTTTTTGCGTCATAGTGAATTTGCTGATCATTGGCATGGGGACAAAATATAATGTTTCATGCTGCTCTACTGCACAGCTTACGTGAAAAATTATTGGAAAAATGACACAGATATCTTCATGTTTCACGGAACTTGTGTGGGTTAATAAGAGAAATCACGGTCGATCAGTATTGGTTTTCGAATAAATAAAACCAACGCGTACGTTTTTTTGTTATTTGTCCTCCAATGAAATCGTCATCTTACGCTATGGATTACAATCGAGCTTTTTTCGAAGCACTATGAAATTTTTTCACCCCACCGCATACTTTTTTTCGATAAAATCAGTTTATGTTGCTATATTTGATTGCATATATACCTACAGACCGGTTAAAAAAATTCGTGCGAACAGATTTGGAGCACTCGGCAGTCCGGTGTGTAATTTTATGCGGAAGTGAATGTGTTTCGATCAAATTGTGTATCCGGGTTATCGAGGTTCGAAGTTATTATTAATGTACTAGTGTACGCGCCCCGTCAAAAATGACGCAATTTGATTGTTTCATTAAATAAGTCTCCAGGTATGGATGACTAACAATATATCCATCCCAACAGTACCCGCCATTAAAATATTCTTGTACTTGTGCACTGGTGAAACTCGTATCACAGATACGGGAGCATCCTTAACATTTTGACCACAGTTGGTAAAATTCAAGTTCAATATTCGACTCAAATTATAAGTCGATTGTAGTGATCAATTTTGAAAATAGCAATCATTAATTGGATCATGTAAGCATTTAGCTTTGATTAAGTATTAATGAAAACTGAGTATGTGACTACTGGTTGGTCGGAAGAATTATGAAAATCAACTCCGTGGCCACCGGTGGCCCACGTTGCGTTCGGTGTTGGGAGCATGACAGAGACGGACCAACCAAGCAACAACTGTGTATAAGTGTATACACCTGGCCCATTGTAATACTATAGGAGAAATTACACGCAGAATATTTATATTTATTTATTTATACATTTAGGGAGACGCCTGGCATTTTATTACATGGCATTGATCATTGAATTAAAAGTTGTACTACAGTAGTGGTGTTTCCTTGTTGGATTTTTGCGAAAATAAAAATTTAGCTTTTTTTATGTAAAATTTAGACGTGAAGGTCGCTCTGTTTGTTATTTTTTAAAGTCGAATATTTCACTTGGAAAACTTTTACTTCTCACTCATATCACTTTTTGTTTATATTTCACTTGAAAAAATTTCACTTCTCGACTATATTTCATTTGAAAATTTTCACTTTTCGGCTACATTTCCCTCGAAAGATTTCACTTTTCGGCAATATTTCATTTGAAAATTTCACTTTTGGGCTATATTTCACTTGAAAATTTTTCACTTCTCGATTATATTTCATTTGAAAAATTTCACTGTTCGGTTATATTCCACTCTAGTTTTTTAATTTTTCGGCTATATTTCAATTGAAAGTTTTCACTTTTCGGCAATATTTCATTTGAAAATTTTCCCTTTTCGGCGATATTTCACTTGAAAGTTTTCACTTTTCAGTAATTTTTCATTTGAAAATTTTTCTTTTTTCGTGTGTATATCATTTGAAAATTTTCACTTTTCGCCATTCGGCAATATTTCTCCTGAAAGTTTTACCCTTTGGAAAGGTAGCGCGGCGACACGAGTTGCCAGCCAGCGCCAGTGTTGCGTGCTTCATCCAGTAGAGCCGGCTCGACTGTTCCAGAACCGGTCGGTCGGTTTTATTTTTTTTTTTGTTCGTTGTAGTCAGGCGCCATCGCCCAAGGCCAAAAAATTGGACCCTATTCTCCCTGCATGTCTTTATTTATACCAGGGCTTCTTAACCGGAGGTGCATGTACCCCTAGGGGTGCATTAAACATAATTCATATGTTGAAATGTAGACTATATATTTACATTCAACCGTATAAGTATATATAATTATTAACCATTAAGTGGAGTATAAGTATATATAATTGTATAATTATCAGTCATCAAGTGAATTTTTATAGTTACTTAAACCTTTAACTGTGGAAGTTCATGATGATACACCATTAAGCTAAGAGGGTACACCACAAAAGAGGGTGGTGCCAGTGTTCGTTTTCCAACGGCTAGCGACCCATAGACGAACAATTTTATACTCAATAAAATTGACAATAATGAATATTGACAATTTAATTGATCGTCTGTGGGCTTGATTGACGACCGTCAATTAATTGACTTTGTGGTGCCGCCATAGCCATGTGGTAGAGGTTCTGCCGCCGTGCGGCAAGGACCCGGGATCGAATCTCGGCGCTGGCGGTGGCGATTTTCTCTGTTGGGTATAGGAGAAAAATTCCAAGCACAATACCCCACTCCACCCAGGTGTCTGAAATGGGTACCGGTCTCGACCGAGGGAAAGCGTCATGGCGTCCTGGCGTTAGTTATAAGGCATTTGAAAATCCAATGTACAAGGTGATATGAATCAGGCTTGATTGGAAATAAAGCATCCGTAGATGCCTTCGTTATTAAAGTGGGCAAAAAAATTTCATCAATATATTGAGTCAATGATATTGACAATTGAATTGATCGTCTATGGGATGCTTTAGGTGAGATGGATTAAGATTCTTGCAGATGTGGATGACAAACAATTGTGTTTATCCATCCAAATAGTACCCGATTTTAAAATAATCTTTGTATCACAGCTACGGTCATTAAGCATCCTCCCTAACATGTCTGCTAAAAAGTAGCCGATTTCAAAATACTGTAGTTTGATAAATATTGGCGTCAGAAAACTGAAATAGAAAAACTGAAAAGCAGGATTTAAAGTTTTTATTTCGATAATTTTGTCCATTTGGCATACCAGAAGGTCAGAAGCCAGAATTAAGATGTTAAGGATTTCAAGAAGGCAAGTTGACTGGCCTATTTCAGCTCAGGAATTTGACAGGCTTTCAAATATTTTATATCAGTTGAAACGGTAAAAACTGGAAGGCATTTCAGCAAGAAACATGTAGAAAACCCGATTCATTTTAAAGATTGCAAGTTGACTAACTGATTTAAGTCTCGGAATAGGACAGGCTTTCAAACGCTTCTGTGCTTCTTGTGGCGAGGATTCGCTCAAAGGCTTCTTTGTCTCACTGACTTACTGACTTGTTGCTTGCTGTGTGGAGTGGTTGTTGTGTGGTGGTGTTGTGTAGAGCGCCTGCCGTGTGTTATGCGTGTCACGTATGTTGTTTTAACCTCAATGGATGGAAATAATGGAAATTAAAGTGTATTAACTTTGAGATATTTTAAAAACCAATGATGCACTATTTTTTTTGTACGATCTTTATTGGAAATTAACTGTTTTTCTTTTTTTCCAATGCCGCCATTGTCATTCATGTTCGTGACGTCATTTTTGTTTTAGTCCGACTATTTTGGTGTGATGCTTCTGGATCATGTCAAACATTTCCTTCTATCGGTCGTTATTTCATTGATGTAAACCTTCATTTTATTTTCAATATATTCATCGTTAATTTTGTATAAGTTCAATACAGTCCAACCCAATCATATAAATGTTATCAAATTAATTCGATCAAATTCATTGAAATTCAAGTTTAAATAGGAAGTCAGAACTTTACACCGAATTTAAGCAAGTAATACTCGTAAAATCTTGGCCTCATTTTTACTAGTATCATTAATAAAGGCACACTATCTGGGGACATGAAATTAAATACAATTACACTCAACTTGCAAGGGAAATCTAGCGATAGCGATGAATTTCTTAATTTTTAAATGAATGACCGGAAATTTTACAGGTCCAGAAATACCAATTTTAGCGGCAGTACCATTAGCTCAGGATGCCCACGGGGTCCAAAAATACTTTGACACTTTGACAGCGACGTGCGCCACTGGTGGTTCACGGAGGTAATTTTCATAATGCTGCTCACCGACCAGTAGTCACAAACTCAATTTTCATAAGTATAATCAAAGCTAAATGAAGACACGATCCAGCTCATGTTTGACATTTTCAAAATAAGTTACTTCCATTGACTTTAAATTTGAGTTTGGTGTTGAACTTAATATTTAGTTGCCGCAGTCAAAGTGTTAAGTTAAATGTTCGCATCTCAGCAACAAGCATAAACTGTATAATATGTATATATAGAGACAAAATCTCGTCTGAGAATGAGTCTCCTCTTCCACTGCTCGGTCTATACCACGGTAGAAGAACAATGTAGGGTCAAACCAGTCTTTTTTTCGTCGACTGTGTGAGGACCCGAGCTGAGAGTTAGGTAGGCATTCTTTTTGTTGAAATAAAATATTTTTTTTGTATATGAAGGACCACCTTTTTTCGGTTTACTTCTTTCCTGTCTTTCAGCTCCTACAACTTTTTTCTGTATAACACCTCTTATTATTATTATTATTATTATTATTAATATTATTATTCAACATTCATCTTGTTTCAGGAACTTTTTTCTCAACTTACTGTTTCTATGCACCTTGTGGATAGATTCCGCGTTCCCTTATCTCCATAATGGTGCCTTCCTCTCTTTTGGATTGCCTTTTTGTTGCGGATAGGGAGGCTTAAACTATACATCTAATCTAATCTTTCTTCCGTGTTTGTTCGGTCTCATGCACTCTCCCACTGTGACGGTGCGGTTCCGTTTCTGGATCTCAGCAGTCAACCGCTTTCACCACCACCGGCTGTGACCTTGGAGAAGATAAGGTCATTTTTAGACATTTGATGATGGCTTTTGCTGCAACTTTGAAGCCATTATATGACACACACATGAGTATTGTAATCACAACATCACAATACAGCGAAATTCAGCACATTGGATGCCACTTGATCGCACAATCTAATCGAATAGCCCAGAAACGTCTTTGAAATCACTTCACAGCGCAGCGAAAATATTATTTTGTATAATTTTTATTTCTATCGGATGTAGCCGTACATGATGGAACGTATAACGATGGTAGGGAAAATCTGAAGAGGTTTCGTTTAGGTTTCGTGTTTGGTATGAGTACTCATAAATATAAGTATTAATGCATGAAAATCCCTCTGTTTCACTATAGTTATACAGAAACACTTCAGTGTTGTTCTTCTTCTTTGAAAAATTGAAGCGAAATGAAAAATGCGCATGTATTGAATAATTTAATGATGAGTAGATTAGATAAGTATTGAACCATTGAATTGATCTGTAAATTGGCCGATGTTTGATCACTGAAAGATGAGTATATATGATGAATATTGGATGATGAGTAAATTTGATGAAAATTAGTTCATTGAATAATGAGTGGAATTATTGATCTATATCGTGTCACTGAATGAGTAGATTTGATTAATATTGAATGATAGAATGATAAGTAGATGGGATGAATTTACTTCTGTATATCATACGAGTACAACATGTATACCAGCAACTTGTAAACCAGCAACATGTATACCAGCAACTTGTATACCAGCAACTTGTATACCAGCAACTTGTATACCAGCAACATGTATACCAGCAACTTGTATACCAGCAACTTGTATACCAGCAACTTGTATACCAGCAACTTGTATACCAGCAACTTGTATACCAGCAACTTGTATACCAGCAACTTGTATACCAGCAACTTGTATACCAGCAACTTGTATACCAGCAACTTGTATACCAGCAACTTGTATACCAGCAACTTGTATACCAGCAACTTGTATACCAGCAACTTGTATACCAGCAACTTGTATACCAGCAACTTGTATACCAGCAACTTGAATACCAGCAACTTGAATACCAGCAACTTGTATACCAGCAACTTGTATACCAGCAACTTGAATACCAGCAACTTGTATACCAGCAACTTGTATACCAGCAACTTGTATACCAGCAACTTGTATACCAGCAACTTGTATACCAGCAACTTGTACACCAGCAACTTGTACACCAGCAACTTGTACACCAGCAACTTGTATACCAGCAACTTGTATACCACCAACTTGTATACCAGCAACTTGTATACCAGCAACTTGTATACCAGCAACTTGTATACCAGCAACTTGTATACCAGCAACTTGTATACCAGCAACTTGTATACCAGCAACTTGTATACCAGCAACTTGTATACCAGCAACTTGTATACCAGCAACTTGTATACCAGCAACTTGTATACCAGCAACTTGTATACCAGCAACTTGTATACCAGCAACTTGTATACCAGCAACTTGTATACCAGCAACTTGTATACCAGCAACTTGTATACCAGCAACTTGTATACCAGCAACTTGTATACCAGCAACTTGTATACCAGCAACTTGTATACCAGCAACTTGTATACCAGCAACTTGTATACCAGCAACTTGTATACCAGCAACTTGTATATCAGCACTAGTCCCCTTACAACACCACACTTGGTGTTAAAATCTTGGTGTTAGCCTGCCTGCGACCTCACCGATGTTTCAACACAATTCGAGTTGAATTTGGACGTTGGAGTCCGTGCCTTGAATTTGCGTAGCGTTGTGTGTGCACTTGGTACATGAGGCGTCATGGTACAGGTGCACACTGTACACATGTGTACAGTGAGTACACGTGTGTGCAGTGTATGTACACGTGTGTACAGTATAGATACACGTGTGTACAGTGTATGTACACGTGTGTACAGTGTATGTACAGTGAATATACATACATATATGCAGTAGATTTACTGTAGTGTACACATGTGCACAAGGCTGCTCAGGCCTTGACGAAAACTGGTTTGTGTTCCTATTTATAGGCGCCAGCGTGTGGGTCTGGTGGTGGTGTTGGGGTGTTGTGGTGGTGTTGGGGTGTTGTGGTGGTGTTGGGGTGTTAGTGGTAGTGTTGTTGTTGTTGTGGTGGTGTTTATTCAAACGAATTAGGGTTTGATGTTCCTTAAACGCTGGTTTGCGGTTTTTAGAACACTGAAGATGGATTTTTAATAATCTGAAACGTTTCCTTCTAATTTTCCTTTTATCCTACTGTTGTGAATACGTATGTATATCTAGAGCCTTTATTTATTTACTTTTTTAAAATATATATTAACTTTAACATAATATTCATAATTTTTATACCCAATATTGAACTGTTTATTATTTAAATATTCATTTATTTACCTATCGATTGAATGTTCAATTATTTATTTACTTACTTGCTGACATTTGTGTCTCAAGCATTGAGTTAGATTTGAAAACTTTCCAATGAATGATAACCTATCATTTCTTGAGCAGTGAATTTACGTGTGGCGCGTATCACCAAGAACTCTTTTTTACATTTTTTATGAACAGCTTATGAAATATTATTCTAATACATTTGACGAGAATACTATTCAAAATATTTAAACTACACTGAGAATAATATTTAAAATATTTAAACTACATTGAAAATACTATTCGAAATATTTAAACTACATTGAAAATACTATTCAAAATATTTTAACTACATTGACGTGATCTATAAACTATTGAATTTGATTTTAAGAGGCGTGATCAAGGTTCGATTGTGAACAGGAACATTTGAACACAAAAGGTGTCAGAAGTTACCTGTTTGTAGACAGAAGACGTGTTCCAGCATGGGGGTCATCATGAGCATCTTCAGTTGGATCTTCGGTGGCAGCAAGGTGAGTGTGGGTCATTTGTATAGGTCACGAAAACACCTACAAACCCTATTTATCACCCAGTGTCAATTTTTTCCGTGTTCGTTTTTGTGACGTTCTTGGGTCCCGAAAAGCACCAAAAACTCATTCAATTTAAGTATTTTTATCACTAGTAATAATGAGTGGAGGCCATTGTGAATGTCCGGGAAAACGCAAATAAACCTTATCTATCACCCATTTTCAATTTTTCTTGTTTTATTTGGTGTTTTCATGTAGATCTTAGGTAAAAGAAGCAATTATAAACTTTATGTGTCACCTATTTTAAATTTTTTCCGTGTTTTTGTTGATATCTTTGGTCCCTAGAAACCTTAAGACTCTAATTATAACCCAGTTCCAATTTTCTGTGGGCATCTACTGTTGAATCTTCGGCGAAAGCCAGTTGATTGTAGGTCATTGTATGGGTCCCGAAAACACTTATTAACCCTATTTATCACCCATTTACAATTCCCTGGGTTTTTGTGGAGATTTTAGTTCCTTAAATGCACTTAAGACCCTAATTATCACCAATTTTTTATTTTTATTTTCTTTTTTTTTCTATTTTCAAAATCTAATTTTCTGTTTCTTGTGCTTTTGCGCGGATATTTATTCGTGAACACGGCTCAGGACCTGTTGGCGATGTTTTCACCGTCTAGAAGAGCAAGGTTAAAATAAACAAAATGTAAACAATGTCTAAAGTCTTCAAGAAACAACTAACGAGAGGAAACACTGCCTGCATAATTTTTCCACGTTTCAGGGCGTCCAATTAACATGTTCATCAAGAAATACGTTATGGTTTCATTAAGAAATGCGTTGTATTTCAATTAGTTTACATTAAAGTTTGGCTCACACGTAACGTGATAATCAAAGAATGCGTTGTATTAAATTGAGCTAACTCTGAAGTTTGGCCCTATATTGACATGGTAATTAAGGATTGCATCATACTTTCATGGAGTTTACCCTGAAGTTTGGCCCTATGGTAACATGGTAATTAAGGATTGCATC
The DNA here is from genome assembly GCA_030386875.1 of Morinoia aosen. Taxonomy (NCBI): domain Eukaryota; kingdom Metazoa; phylum Arthropoda; class Malacostraca; order Amphipoda; family Talitridae; genus Morinoia; species Morinoia aosen. The sequence continues at coordinate 24,471,673 of CM059566.1, forward strand.
ATACTTTCATGGAGTTTACCCTGAAGTTTGGCCCTATATTGACATGGTAATTAAGGATTGCGTCATACTTTCATGGAGTTTACCCTGAAGTTTGGCCCTATATTGACATGGTAATTAAGGATTGCGTCATACTTTCATGGAGTTTGCCCTGAAGTTTGGCCCTATATTGACATGGTAATTAAGGATTGCGTCATACTTTCATGGAGTTTACCCTAGAGTTTGATCTATAACGGCACATCCAGGAATGTCTCTTATTTCATAGAGTTTACCGTAAAGTTTATGAAACATGTTAATCAGAGATGGCGTTATATATAATTTACCCTAAATTCCCCCCCCCCCCCCCCCCCAGTACCCCGCCCTGGGCTCGGGCGCAGACACGCCGGACAAGACGACGGGCCTCACGCCCCGCGAGGCGCGGGCTGTGGCCGTGTCCTGGGACCTCGTCAGGCCCAACATGGCCGACCACGGCGTCAACTTAATTCTCAAGTAAGACCTAAAACTTCTTAAGCCTCTTCGTTTCTACTTTATGATCTATCGGGAAATTTGAGGGTATGATTCTACTCGAATACGTGGTTTTATGGGTCCTGTCCGATATTTTCTTTCTTGAGGGCACTTCTTCGTAGTGGTTAGAGTGCTGGCTTCTCTTGTTTAAGGTTGTACGTTCGAGCCCGCTGTTTCGTTGGTAGGTTTTATTTTCGGTGTGTTTTTCCACCGTCTATCATTAGTTGCAAGAGTTTTTATGTGAATTTTCATCTCAAAGCGATGTCACATTACATATGTGAATTTTTATTTTTACGTCCGAATTATGTTGTTTTGGGAATTATTTCAATTTGATATTTAATATTCGCTGTCGCCAGTCTCCAACGAAACCAAATATATTGTTATAATCGTATAATTCTTTTATTAAATAATTTCTCTGAATGACCCTCTTCATGATCAAAAGGTTATCTGGAGTAAACGTGTCTGAAAGGAAAACAGGCGTATTTCCAAGGCTATTATTCATATTTACATGTTCAAACAAATAACAAACAGGCAGAAGTAAACACTTTATTTTCGATAGAGATGAAATAAAAACATCCTTGGTTTTCAAAATATCTTATCGTAAGGATCCTTAGTTGATACACTCAAATGGGTGTCGTAATACTCATGTCAATAATCGAAAATGTGATTAAGGGATAGTCAGGAAAATGTATTCCCTGTTGCATAATCTAGGTTCGATGATACATGTAAATACAAGATAAAGGAAAAAAATATGTATTTTCCCAGTAAGGGTAAGATGATGAGCGTAAACATGACGCCTGTTTGGGGTTGTAGCTCGCAAATCGGAGTAGACTGGGCGGCGATCGTAGGGTTACATAAATCCTGAATTTATCCACGAGAACACATCCATCACGAGGTGACGATTTCTTCGAAGCGTGTTGATGGAAATTGTTGGCCAGACGTCCTTCTTCCTCGTAGCGTTTCATTTACAAGGTTTGATATATGAAACTTGAGTGATACACAATATCGTTTCGCTTTGACATTAAGAGAGAAAGCCACAATTCCGTACTTGATACAGGTGCATGAAGTGTTTACCAGTTCTACATATAAAGGGAGTAACCATCATTAAGTCCTGGTGTTGACGCCAGAACATCCTTATTATCATGGCGTGATAAAGATTAACTTGATTCTAATTAAACGTCTTTTAAATGAGCACGTAGAATCCTGCGACTTTGAACAGATGAGAATAGAATTGAACTGAATAAAATAGAAGTTATTTCCAGCTGGGTATTTGTAGGTTTGTTCCTTCCTCTCATTCATGAGCTTTCATTTATATTGCGTGCATTGTTTTGTCTTAGAATGTGGGTAGTAGGGTTAGCGGTGCCAACCCTTACTTCTTGTCGTGGCTTATGAACCAATTTGAAGTATGCTGTGTGATGTCCCGCGACAATGATCTGAACGTTTTCCAGGTTGTTTGAGACGTACCCGGACTCTCAGAAGAAGTTCAAAGGCTTCCAGGACAAGTCTCTGGAAAGCCTAAAAACAGATAAGCGGTTGAAAGCACATGGCTCTACCGTCATGAACGCCATCAACAGCGTCGTAGACGCTCTCGATGATCCCGAGACTCTTGTTGAGATTCTAAAGGCAGTCGGCGGCAACCACTTCAAGAGAGGCATCGAGAGAATCCATTTTGCGGTACGCTTCGTTCACAAACTTGCTATTTCATTCCGAAAGTTCTTTGAGTGTACGACTCTACTCGAAGAGAAATTTTGACACACTTGGGTGTGTCAAACGGTCATCCACTGAAATCTTGATGCATCTGGGTGTGTCACCTTTGACTAAATTTTAAAAGCGATCGGGGCAGTTAAATCACATGTTCACGTTTCATATGGAGAAAAATATCTCGTTAAGAATCAGCAGCAGGCCTAATTATTTCTGAGAGGAATACAATTATCAGCAAAAATCTGAAGATTTTAATCCTTTCTCTTCAAATTCTCAGTTATTGTCGGTCAATCCGTGTATTCCAGGATATTCGAAGAGAAACATTTATGTTAAATGACGTGTCAAGGTTGACACACACGAGTCGTATCAGCCAGCCCATGACACACAAAAGTGCGTCACAATACCTAAATATTTTTTTGATTTTGATGACCCTTTTATGTGTTGGTTGAGTGACCAGTTGGCCGAGAAAAGTGTGTCGGCTTTGGGACTAAATGTTTTCTCGCTGCACTAACTCCCACAGTAATAGGTTTTATTCTCAAGAGATTCAACTCTCTATTACAACCTAATTTGTATTGAACTCGAAAGAATTGGAGCAAGATGGATTACCATCAGGATGATTAACACTCCTCAATATTAAAAGCCACTTTGCAATAAAGCGCGTCAAGTGTCAAAGACTTAAGTAATACTTACAGTATTACTCAATACTGTAGTAGTTGTAATTAGACTCATCATTAGAGGGAACAGGACCGATATATGGTGCACTATTATCACTCCATGTACGTCCAGATGATTTACTTCCTTGCATTTTTAACATGTTCACTAAGACCTCCTACGTAGGATTGCATTAAGAAAAATACATCCCGAGTGAATAGGCCCACAATGTTGGGATTTTCATTTATAAATTAATATATAGCAAAAAAATGTTTAATGTAATGTTCTAACCACAGTACATACACCTCCACATAGCGCTGCATAATAAATCTCTTGTGTCTAATGGCTTTCTGTGTCCAATGTTTTATTGTGCCCAGTGGTTTATTTGTACCCGAGGATTTTTGTGTCCAATGTTTTTTTTCAAATGGATTTTGTGGCAAATGGTTTTTGTGTCCAATGTTTTTTGTGTCATATGGGTTTTATGTCCAATGGTTTTTTGTGCCCGAAGATTTTGTGCCTGATGGTTAATTTTTTTCAATGGTTTTTGAGTCCAATGGTTTTTGTGTCCAATGGTTTTTGTGCCAAATGTTTTATGTGCCCAATATTTTATTGTGCCCGGGGGTTTATTCGTACCCGATGGTTATTTTGTGCCCAATGTTTATGTGTCATTGTTCCTTTGCGCTCAATTGTTCTTTTATGCCCTTGGCTCCATTGTGCTCAATGATTCCTTTGTTCTCTATTGTTCCTATGTGCCAATGATGCCAATTCGCCTGTGTGCGTAGGTTTAACGCTTGTAATTGCAGGAAGATCAATAAAGATCAGTACGTGAGATCTGCTGTGGTCTGCAAACATGAAGCTGCATGGTGCTCTGCTCAAGTGAGGGAAAATGTATGCGTGAATGTGTTTGGGTGGTCGATATTTTCTTGTTCGCCACAGATATTGAATCTTCTTTCCCGCTTTTTGTGCGTTGCGACCTAGAACTTAGAGAGATTGGAGCAGAATAAAACAAAGCAGGGTGGAATGAAATAGATTCGGGTACAGTGGGATAGACCGAAAACAGTGGAATAGAATGAAACAGAATAGAATAAAATATAGTAGAATTTAATAGAATTAAATGGAATAAAATTAAATAAAGTATATTAGAATGAAATAGCATGAAATACAGTAAATTAGAATGGAATAGCAAGAAAGACATCAAAGGTCCTGTCACATCACCTGAATCCCATCAAATGTCCTACCACATCGCCAGAATCTCATCAAATGTCCTACCACATCGCCTGAATCTCATCAAATGTCCTACCACATCGCCTGAATCTCATCAAATGTCCTACCACATCGCCTGAATCTCATCAAATGTCCTACCACATCACCTGAATCTCATCAAATGTCCTACCACATCGCCTGAATCCCATCAAATGTCCTATCACATCACCTGAATCCCATCAAATGTCCTATCACATCACCTGAATCCCATCAAATGTCCTATCACATCGCCTGAATCTCATCAAATGTCCTACCACATCGCCTGAATCCCATCAAATGTCCTATCACATCGCCTGAACCCATCAAATGTCCTATCACATCGCCTGAATCTCATCAAATGTCCTACCACATCGCCTGAATCCCATCAAATGTCCTACCAAATCACCTGAATCCCAGCAAATGTCCTACCACATCACCTGAATCCCATCAAATGTCCTACCACATCGCCTGAATCCCATCAAATGTCCTACCACATCGCCTGAATCCCATCAAATATCCTACCACATCACCTGAATCTCATCAAATGTCCTACCACATCACTTGAATATTATCCCACTGACTGGATCCTATTAAATGTTTTCTCGCCAGCACCTGCGTCTGGTGATCCTGCAGTACCTGAAGGACTCGCTGGGGGCGTCCTACACTCCCACGGCGGAGCAGGGCTGGCAGAAGGCGCTCTCCGCCGTCAACGCTGTCATCTTCTCGTCCTATGACACCATGGAGAAATGAACAAGAAGGAAAGAAAAACCGTTTCTTATTTCCTTAAGAAGTGAATTCAACGCATTCGATTTTAAGCATTTTTTAATATGGAAGTTTTTAATAGCGACGTGCCTGTTTCCTTTTTTGTACTCTGACAGGTGTTTAACTCGTTGACTCTGTGTTGGGATTTTTGGATAGAACTCGGTATATTGCTCATTCACGTACCTGTATAAATGATATGGAGGGCAAATATGCAGAGTGGCCTAACCCACAAACCAGAGGTGAAAACTGGAGAGTGGATTAAGTGATAATTTCACCTCACAGCGGCGTAGATGTCTTTCAGGCAGAGTGGCCTAGTTCCTAGTTCAGTTCCTAGTTAGTAACTTGGCTAGGAAAAGCCAGTTGGGCAACCCTGCGATGACCTCCATGCCTCTAACTTGAGTGTCCTAAATTCTGTGTTTTGTGGGTTAGAAAACTCTGCGTATTGGCCCTCCAAATTCATTTTATCACTTTCACGACCTTCTCATGAAAAATGTTATCATGGGAGATTAAATGTTATCGTGCAATTGTATTTTCCTTACTTCTTAGAGGGAATAAGAATATATTCGAGTAGTAGAGCCGATTTCCCTATTCTTCTACTTACAAACCTATCCAAACCAACTGTTAACAACCGTGAAAACGCCGTCAACTTGTTAAGGAAATCTTCACCGTGGGAAAGGAAGTCAAAGATCAAGAACGGATGTTCCTGCTTTCGTTTACTATTCAGGCATGCAGAAAGCAAAGCTTTGATACGTGCCCTTAACAAATTCTAGTGTCATGAAAAGAAGCTTAAGACGTTCACCGCCATGGGTTAAATTGAAGTTCAATATTCAACTTAAAACTTAAGCAACTTAAACTTACAAAGCAGCGAACGTTAACTGGATCTTGCCTTCATTTGGCTTTGACTGAGTATTTATGAAAATTGAGTTTGTGACTAATGGTCGGTCAGCAGCGTTATGAAAATCTCCTCGTGTACCGCCGGTGGCGCACGTTGCGGTCAAAGTGTCAAGAGGCAGCCACGTGTCTCGTAAGCATCTGAGATAACAAAAACACCAGTACGGGTAACGTTGAAATCATTCTCCAAGGTTAATCATGGATAATAGGCGAATCGCCTCTATGTTTTGAATACGAGGCACGATCTGGAGAATGCTTGCATGCTTAAGCTTACAAGTGGCGATTAGATGTAAATTTTTGTTTGCCTAATGCTGGGTGAAATTCAGTGTGCATCAAGATTTGTATATAATGTAGAAAATCTGTTCAAGGAATCTCTATGCTTTTTAATTTACATAATTCGGTTTCCATGACTTGTTTCAGTCACATCATGAGTGTATGGCAAAAGAAAGTACTCACAGATATCCTTTCCGTGTCACATACCCATTTCGTTTCATCGATATCCTTTTCGTACATAGATAACCACTTTGTATCATAGATTCTTGCTCCTTACCATAGGTGCCTATTTTGTACCGTTGATACCCACTCTATATAGTAGATAACCACTCTGTATCCAAGATACCCACTCTACATAGTAGACAACCAGTCTGTATCCAAGATACCCACTCTACATAGTAGACAACCAGTCTGTATCCAAGATACCCACTCTACATAGTAGATAACCACTCTGTCTCCAAGATACCCACTCCATATCATAGATACCTATTATGTATCGTAGATAACCACTCCATATCGTATATGCTCACTTTGTATCTTAGATACCCACTCTATATAGTAGGTAACCACTATGTATCCAAGATACCACACCATATTGTATATGCCCATTTTGTATCGCAGATGACCTCTCTATATCGTAGATAACCATTCCTCATCGTAGATACTCACCACCGCAGCTCGTACAAAGCTTTTCTCAAACTCAATTTCATTTCTTACACATTTGAAATCGCAATGACAATCATTTATTCGTGTTAACTCTTTGAGATGACGGATACAAGAATTGGACATTCATCCTTTTGTGTTTTTTTTTTTGAGATGACGTGTCCAACAATACTGAAATGCAGTGTTTCTTGGTTGAGTGAACCAGGATTCTCTACACTGATAACACTGCCGTTTCTTTTTTGACTCGTAGACGTTGGGTCCTTGGGTTGAACGTCGCGATATTTTCACATTTTAGCCTCATGTGAAAATGTTGCAGTAATGTCATTTCTTGCGATGAATTCGTAAAAATTTTGCATTATTGCTTGGAATCAATTATGATAATTATAATAATTATAATAATAAGTTGCAATTGTGTAATATTCAGAAATCAAGTCGTTTCAATTTTCCATAACCTACACAAGTTGTAAAAATCTCGGAACGCAACTTCTTGCTATCAAGTCGTAAGAATTTTGCTATGTCATTCATAGTTGTCAGGTCGTAAAATTGTTGCAATAATGTCATTTCCATGTTGACGTCAGCATTTGTTCTTGCTAACAAGCAACGGCCCCCTATATTTGAAAGAAAAAAACGGAAAAAACATTTATTTCCAAAAAAATGTTTATACATGTAATGTTATTACGACACATTTAATGCTAAAATTTTCTTAATTGAAAAAGCCTTAACTGCTAGGCAAACCTCACGAGGTGTACAACAGCCTTGTTAGTTTTTGGAGGTAAGTGCGAATACCTACGTACGTACCTGAGAATTAGCGCTCCCACGGGGAATCTGTGAGGTCTTGAGCTAAAGGTTAAGTAGGCCTTCATTTTGTTGAAATTGAATATGTTTTAATTTCTGTTACGAACCATCTATTTTCGGTACACTGCTGTCCTGTTTTTCAGCGCCTACTACTTATTTTTACTTCAACTTTTATTTCATTTTATGAACTCCGTTTTCAAATTTTGTTTCTATGCACCCGCGTTCCCTAACTCCATAGTAAATGGTGCCTTCCTCTCTTTGGAACGCCTTTGTGCTGGTTGGGGAGGCTTAAAGTAATAATACCTAATTTAATCTACCTATAAATGGACTTCATAATACAAGATGTTGGTACCACAGACACAGCTGTTCAATTTTATGGGGATTTTAGCGAGATTTTTGTGTGCGTCATTCAGAGAATTGCATATTGAAAGTAAGTCTCAGATATACCTTTTATTCGAAAAAATTTTAAGGGAAAAAATTGACTGACAACTTTCTTGTGCGTTGACGATTATTCGATTTTACTGTAATATATATTAATTCAATTTGACCTTAGAGAGTAAACCCTGCGTTGAAGATAAGGTCAATATTTACTTTAGGTCAGGCAGGCGACCATTATGGGCGCCGCCATCTTGGATCCGATGTAAACAAGATTGCGGTCGTCACCCTAATAGGTGGGTTAGAAGCTTTATTTATAATTTTCGCTATAAGAACTGTGGCTAACCCTCACGACCCAACCTCTTTACGTTTGTAATAGGGGATTAACTACCCTTATTAACTAAATAACGGCGCCGGCGCGCGCGCGCCGGCGCCAACTTCAAAGTACAATTATTCAAAAATAACGCATCAGCGAGCAGAATGTCATTCATGTAAAAGGTTATTAAATGTGTTCCTTTATTGATTATTTGCCCCCAAATTATTAATTTCCTTGCCTGACAAAAAATAAATATTGTCCGAAGATAATATAATTTTACGGTTATATATTAATGCAATTTCGTCATATAAATACATTTGAAGAAATTTAGACGCGCTGAAACTGCATCTGGCAGCTTTACTAGCGTCATTGCTATTTCGTTTTTTCTCATTTATGTTTCTTAGAAAACGAGAAACACTTCTTGGTATACTATGGAACAAATGTTAGGACGAGTTTTTCTCGAAACACAACGTAGAAAGGTTGTTGGTTGTGTAGTAGGTTAACATCATCAAAAAAGGTTAACATCGGCATCTTTGGGATGCTTTATTTCCAATCAAGCCTGATACATAGGATCTTAGCATTGGTTTTTCAAATGTCTTATAACTAACCCTATATATAGGACACCATGACGGTTCCCCCGTAAAGCCGGTACCCATTTCCGACACCTGGGTTGAGTGGGGTATTGTGCTTGAGTTTTCCCTTATACCCAACGGGGAAAATCTCCGCGCCAGCGCTGGGAACGAACCCGCTACTTCCAGCATACAAGTCCGATCCCTTAGCCGCTGTGCCACGGAGACAGCAAGTGTACAGCAAGTGTGCTTGTGTATTGTTCTGTTCTTATAGCTAGTGTATTAGTTTTGGTTGTTGTTCTCTTGTTACAGCTATAGTGTACTAGTATATTGGTCCTTATCCCAGCTAGTTTACTATAGTAACTATAGTATATCAGTCTTTTTTACTGCTAGCCTATTTTTGTGCATATATGGCCTTTTCTTGTTGTGTCGCTTTTTCATACATCCATTCATTGCATAATTGATTTCTATGAAACATTCCTAAAATTCGCTCCTCAGAGGAATGCAAGTGTTATATCTTAAGGAATTAGCGCTCCCAGGGGGAAAGTGAGAGGTTCCGAGTCAAGAATTCGGTAGGCCTTCTTTTTGTAGAAATCAAATGTTTTATGTTTTAAGGACCAATATGTGAGGTCCCAAGCTAAAGGTGGGGTAGGCCTTCCTTTTTTTTTAAATGAAATGTTTTTGTTTTGTTACGTACCATCTTTTTTTTTCTTCGCTGCTTGCCTGTTTTCCAGCACCTAACACTTGTTCAACGTTCATCTTTTTTCTTAAAGTTTTTTCTTAATTTAACTCAAGTTTTTATGCGGAGAGAATCTTGTGTGAAAACACACCTTGTGCATAGATTTCCCCTTCCCTAATCTCCATACTAAATGGTGCCTTCTTCCTTCCTCTGGTTGGAACACCAGCGTTGTGGTAAGAGAGACTCACGCTAACTCAAGTAATCTAATCATATATATTTATAGTAAAAAAATTTGTCCTGTTACCAGAATCTCATTTTATAATTAAATATTGTTGTGTTCTCTTGAAGAAAATGTATTTTTCGCACCACAGCTCTACATATGTTGATGTTTGGTACGAAAAAATGTTTAATTAGACATTTTTAGACATGGACATCTTTATGGTACCGTACTTATATATATTTTGTCTGAATTTATTGTAATAGCAGTTTTCTTTAATTTTAAGTGATTCAAAATTGCAGAAGCGTTGCTTTATTTCGAGAGGTTTTTGCTAATTTTTAGTTAACAAAGAGAGTTGCCATTTTCTTGCTAATTGTGTTTGGTTAATTCATCCATTGCCGTAAATACTTGCACTTCGTTTGTGGTATGCATTGTCAATTTGATTCAGATTTGGATGCCTTTCAAGTTGGAAAATTTAAAAATTAGTGTTTCGTTTTTTGTGCATCAACTGCTTAAAAATTGACTTCTTGAAAGGAACTAAACTGTTTAAAAATTGACTTGTTTTTTCTTCTATTTCTTTTTTTCTTTTTTTTCTTTTTTTGCTAAATTTGATGACCTTTTAAGTGAAGAAATTGAATGCCCAATGTTTTCTATTATTTTAGCATCAACTTTTGGGAGATCAACTGTAATTTTTTTCTTTTTCCTTCGAGTTAATTTGCTCATCTTTTGATTTAAGAAAATTAAAACCTTACGTGCTGTTCCTTTTGTGTTAACTGTTTGGGACTTAGCTGTCTGCCCTTTTTTTCATTAAGTCTGTCAATTCGAAGTAGCAATAATTATAGTATTGCCTAATTTTTGTTTGTTCAGTATACATACATATATTTGGAAAATTTGTTTGCATTTTTAGTACCCTTTAATAATAATAATAATGAAGGCATCTACGGATGCTTTATTTCCAATCAAGCCTGATACATATATCACCTTGTACATTGGATTTTCAAGTGCCTTATAACTAACGCCAGGACGCCATGACGCTTTCCCCCGGCCAAGACCGGTACCCATTTCAGACACCTGGGTAGAGTGGGGTATTGTGCTTGGAATTTTTCTCCTATACCCAACAGAGAAAATCGCCACTGCCAGCGCCGAGTTTCGAACCCGGGTCCCGGCCGCACGGCGGCGGAACCTATAGCACATGGCTATCGCGAGCACATAAATAATAAATTGTTTTTGTTATGCCTCAATATCGATAAGACAAAATACATTATATTCTCATACAATAGAAATATGTCTGTTCCACACATTAAAATCGGTGATGGTGAAATTGAAGAAACCAACTCCTGTATATTTCTGGGTATTATACTAGATCTAACATTCAAAGAGCATATTACACATATCAGTACTAAATTACCAAAATCCGTTGGAATCCTTCATAAGGTACAAAATATACTGTCTGAAGAAGCCTTAAAAATACTTTATCGAACGATGATTTTACCACATCTACAATACGGGATAGAAGCTTGGCACGGTACTGATAAAAATAAAACTAATCTGCTCTTCGGATTGCAAAAAAGAGCTATTCGAGCGGTAATGAAATTTGAATTTAATACTCACACAAAAGATTCATTCAAAAGCTAAAAAAAAAACAAGATTCTTGATCTCTACAACCTCTCCATATGTATCTCATGTATAAAACACTAACTGATGATGGCGACCGAGAACTCAAACAATTATTAACTTCACAAACTGGCGCTTTCAGGATGGATGTATTTGTTTGGCATCCATATCTTGAGGCTTTTAATGAAAATGTTGAATCTCGTTATTTTTGACGGGTCGTGTACACTAGCAAGTATAAGATGTAATGCGAGAGTCGAGTATGTGGCGGCATGCTCCGCCTGAACCGACCTCAATCGGACGAGCGCAAGGGCAGACTAGAGAGTAGAGACTAACACTTTTCTTCTCTAAAAGATTATACTATAAAAAGTAGCTGGCTATTAGTCCTTCTATACAGGCTTTCATGGCAAGAAATAATTTTTGTAATCCATTTCATGCGTTAACGTTTTTGGAACTGAACGCATCTTTTTTTAGGTTTCATGAATGGTAGTGATTTGGCTGTCTAGTTAGCCCTCAATTTTATCTACCCTTGTGAACTCGTTGCGATTTAAAACTGCGTGTCTCGGTTCGTCATGACCGGCATGTTTGAACTGTGCGTGATAAGGAGAGTTGAATTTTATCCAGTGAAAATTTAACCATGAGTTAATAAAATGTTTGTTAGAGCATTTTTTACAGTAAACACTTTCAGGGCAGTTGAAACGGCGAGCAATTATTCCGCGACAAAGCAAGGGTTGATATTACAATGGTATTTCACAAACCGAGAAGTAAATGAACATAATTGTTCTATATACACTCAAAGTTAAATATTCTAATAGTTTCAGTTACACGTCTTTAACACCCTCCCAGCTTTAGTATCTACTTTTTCAAAATATACTGTTTCTTTCAAATAAACACCATGGGATAGTTAGTAACCCTCTCGGTGAGTTCCGCAGAAAAAAAGAGGTCATTCCATCATACTAAGTGTCCCCCTTGAAAATTATCTTTGGAAAGTACATCATATGTATTTTAAAACTAATTTTAAGCTTAACTTCAACAAATTACACTTCAGTTTTTACTTACACTGTAAATATCAGAGCAATATTTTCTGTTTCATTATCACGTGAACGCGGACCGTGACGTGGAACGAGTAGTGAAGACCCTCTGCCTTACAACCTTGAGATTTTTCTCCCGGTATCTCAACTCGTGTCACAAAACCGTGTTGTTTCTATCCAGATAAGTCGTAAATGCTGTATATTTATTCGATAATGCTGCAAGGCATGAATAAATACCATAAATAACGAATTCGTGACCAGTGCATAGTTATGGCACGGCATTTGTAGGCGTGGCCAAGTGCCACGTAGAGGGTAGTGTGACACCCACATTCACGGAACCGCAGTTGAAGTACAGCAGTCGTAAAGAGTTCCCGTGCAAACTGTTCTCTGTTTAGGATCTTGTCCCCTACTCAAGCCGGGACCAATATAAGGCTGTGTAACTGGACATATAGGATCAAAAATAAGAAGGTAAGTCGCAAATTTCATGTGCTTTAAAGCATGTGATATTTCTTGTTCTCTGCATGTTATAATTTAGAAGTTAATCTTTCATGGATAGAGTTCTCAGTGGCCATGAATTGCTTATCCTTAACCGCCTCCTTCTGTAAGAGATTGAACTACACAGAGCTGTGTTTTGCAAGTTGTATACGGTCATTGTAATGAAGCCTCTGTCATGACACTTTCAGCTGTTGAATGAGTGAATCGCTAGGTGTGACCGATGTCGCTTCGAAGGATTTCCCTCTAGAATGTTCATCTCCTCAGCCGCACTCGGATGTGGGACAAGCTCCAGGCTCGGAAACCTATCGCTTTCATTCGGCACGTTATCATAGCGGTTTTTCGACCAAAAATTTACACAGTTTCCAACTCTTAGATGCTAACACGTAGGTTATGAAGAGAAGTACGCGTGCCTTTATCTAAGCTATTCAAATTTGTCGAGTCTGTGATGCTGTAAGAAATTTTTATACTCTCATTAGCGGTTTGCGTGCAACCATGCTCCAACGTTTATGAATAAAATGTTTGCTTATTCTACTCAGTGTCTGCTTCATAGTCTTGAATCTATGTTTCAGAATACGCGGATTTTTCATTTACAAAGGCATTAGCGTTCTTAACGCAATATTTTAAGTGAAATATTCAGGCTTGTATGATGAATTATATTTTTCGTTATTTGTCATTTTAATTTCATCGTTTCAATTAAGGTGCTGCATTATCGCAGAAACGTTGTCATTCTGCTTTATTTTACAGTAAAATTTTGAAATATTAACGAATGATACCGAAAATTTAAATTGATGCACTGGGGAAACCAAATGGCTGGAGTGCTAAATTTCGATCTCCTGCAAGAACTCACATTTGAAGTCACTATTTCTCCCTAAAAACAGGGTATATTTAAACCAGTTCTAATTTCTTACCTATTGCATCTAAACACCTAGATTTAGTCTTAATTTGAAGATAAAACCTTTGGCATAAAACTTAAATTTGGCTCTCCGGTACGTACCTGGTAGTTCAATGAGCGCCGCTTGCTGGAGTGAAACAAACTTATTTTTTTATTTGAATGAAGCCAGGAAAGTTTGAAAGATATGTTCCGTATGCCAGAGAGAAACTGACCTGTTTTGCACTTAATCTGAAGTCGGCATTTTATGAGACATTTCATGGCATACATTGTCAGTTGAGAAACGCTAATGGGGCCATTTTAACGTGAAAAATTATACTTCAGCTCGAGGACGTGTTATAAGTTGAAAAATGCAAAGCATTTCAAGAAATGAAAACTTTTTCATCAGTAGGTGTTTCATTTAGTAATCTTTAAGCTATAGCTTGGCCGATATTTATGAAACTCGTTAAGTTCATCATTTTTGAAATCATTCAACGTTTTTCGAATAAGGAAATCCCCAAGAAACTTTTTAGTTAAGCTTTGTCATTTTTCAGGTTTAATCATACTTTATTGTAGACAGGAAATTTTTTCTCATAAGTTAAATTTTGTTATTGTGTGTGCACTTTATAACGTATGGAAATTACATACAAATAGTGAGGTTATGGATACAGGCGCAGTTACGTGGGGAATAACATTCGTATTAACTCAATTGTGTGTGTGTTCACGCACTATGTGGCCCGAGCTAAAGCTAACGTAAGCCTATCTTATGTTGAAATAAAATTAGCTTTTGGATAGTCACGAGCCATCTTTTTTCGGTTAATTGTTGTTTTTTTCATCGCCTATTGCTTTCCTATTCAGTTTTTATCTTGTATTACGAAGTTTTTTTAAAATCTAGCTGTTTTGATGCTCTGGGTGTGGGAACATCTGTTGCATATATGGAATTCAATACTTGATGGTGCCTCCCGTCTTCCTCCTTCAGCTAAAAGATGCCACATTCCAATCAAGCCTAATTTGTGCATTGGTTTTTCAAATGCCTTATAAGTAACACCAGGACGCCTTGACGATTACCCCCGGTCAAGCCGGTCCCCATTTCTGACACCTGGATAGAGGGGAGAATTGTGGCTGAGGTTCCCTTTTCCCAACGGGGAGAATCACCGGGCGGCACTGCCGGGACTCGGAATGCCGACCTTCCCGTGAAGGGCACGTGCTCTTACCGGTGACCAGAAATATCTTTTTATGATTAAAGAGGCATCCAGTAACTTTCTTTTTATTAACAAAGACATTGTTGGGAAATTTCACTAGTTCTGACAATTCGGCTATTTTAAAGTCAATTTTCATTTAACTCAAATCTCTTTTATCTAGTTGTTTATTTATTACTTGACATGCGATTACCGAAATACAATTTAGAATATGTATAAAAAGGCTTAGGAAAGTTTTCTATAATGTATGTTGAGTTTTTCGCCCCGTCTGACACATAATTTTTTTTAAAAGATGGCTAACTGAATTATTTTTTGATAAATTAATTCATCACAAGATTCCTGCGGTTTTCAATCGTTTATAACGAGAGCGTTGGCTCAGCGCGCCAGGGGCGCTGCGTAAATGTTGCTAAGCAAATTCATAAACTGTATGTATTAATCAAGCTGCTTGATTAAGTTCTTGCTGCTAAGTTTTTTATTATTATCAACTGCAATCAGTGCTACTCTTCGAAGATGTGATTGACATTCGGTCACTAAATTTTGACCGTAGTGTTCAATAAAAAACAAAAAAAAATTTATTTAAATAAAGAAGATATCAGTGATTTTAAAATGTTTGAACATAAAGTTCTTCAATTGATAAAGCATATCCGTGCATAAATAGGTTAGTTCCCTCTGTATATGAAGTGCGACGTCCATGCTGTATTGAAATAGTAATCTGTTTATTTCATTGTGCATTTTTGCAAATGAAATTCACTTCATCGGTTTCTTCCTTATTGTATAGGGTAGATACTTTTGGCCATCAATATTCATCGTCACACTTAACTTTATCAAAACTTCGTCATGTTCCAAACGTTTTAATATTCAAGCTGCTTCCTCTAGTTTAGGGTTTTCAGAGTAAAAAACAATGCAGAGTTATAGTAGGAAACCAAGGAATTTTCTCGGGAACGCTTAGCGAAAAAGAGTTTTCTGGAATGGCATCACTTTTCGGGGTACCGTTATGTTACTGACTGACGGACCGTCTAGCATTCCTAGTCGTATACCGTATAGCTTGGTAAAAAGTGTAAAGGGTTGCCGAGGGTAAGTGACACGTTTGATCAAGGGAAACGCTTATTATTTTAAAACCAGCCTATTACAAAAGAAATCTAGTAGTCTAACAGTGTATAAAATATACTTATTAGTGTGTGTTCTAGTATATAAAAAAATAAACGATTCTGATGGCACTCAAAGGTTTTATGCATCATCTGTTGACATGTAAGCACTTTATGTATTTTTTAAGTGGAAGTCACATAAATGCAATGAACTCTAGATAAGAAAATGGAAGTCATAAGTTATATCCCTTAAAGATAGCTGTTCTTATTTTGATGTTTTTTAATTTCATTATTTGACAGTGGTTAGAAATTGAGGTGTAAAAACTTGCAATATAGGTATACCTTACCTTTAAAAAATTTTGTTAATACATTTTTACTATTTGTCCTCTTCAATTTCTTTGAGTGAAATGAAAACAACTTAATTGCACACATTTTGTGAAAGTTAAGGAGTTCCATGTTAGTTTAAGTGGTTGGAATTTCTTGAATCTATTTTATTACTAGGCTATTACTTGCTTCTATTTGAATTTGTTTTTAATGTATTCACTAACTAGGTAAATGTGAAGGAGAGGACAATAATCTATTTTTCACTTATTGGTGCCTAAACATAGTTAATTAGATCTAAATCAACAATTTTTTCGATGCACTTTCCGCTGCAAATGCGTATTTATAGAGTTATAGCGGTAAATTACTTACCACAACTCTAGTGTTAGAAGCCTAGAAGAAATTGTTTTGAAGTGGAAGGCTAAAATGGCTCCCTTCCAACGTGCTCAAATGATCAATGCATTCCAAGCACCAAAGATAAAAATTAACATACCGCTATAACTTGTTGAATACTCATTTGCAACGGAAAGTGCATAGAAGAAAAATTGGTAAATGTTGAGGATTAACCGGGAATCGATATTTTATTTTTTGCTGCCTAAACATAGTTAATTAGATCAAAATGAACAAGTTTTTTTATGCACTTTCCGTCGTAAATAAGTATTATACGAGTTATAGCAGTAAATTAGTTACTGGAACTCAAGTTTTTGAAGCGGGAAGTAATTCATTGAGCCTGGCAAATGGCAACAATGCAATGGAGTCTCGCTTCTGGCACGCTCGTTATCAAAGACAAAACTAAACCTACCGCGCTTACTCGTAAAATATTCATTTGACAATAAAGTGTATAGAAGAAAAGAAGTTTATTTATTTTGATGTTATTACCATGATTCAAGCAACAAAAATTAAAAAATCTGTTATGATCCTCTTGGTTTCATTGTTTCGTCTATATATTTTGAAATGTAATTCATTATTTTAATTGTCGGGATATTTGGTATATATCTCTTTGATATATTTTATTTATATTTATATCTCCACGGTTAAGGAGGTGCCTTGGCCGTGGAGATTGCAGTGCCGGTGGTGCCTCGGTATGACTCGGAAGGGAACATGATGGCATTCTGGTGCTTCGGTGACAATCGGGCGTGAAAGCGTCACAAATAATAAGCAGGTTGTCGGGCACATTAGCGCTTTGACCGCAGTGTGACCCACCGGTGGTACACGGAGGTAATTTTCACAACGCTGCAGACCGACCAGTAGTCACAAACACAATTTCCATAAATACTTAATCAAAGCTAAATGAAGGCACGATCCAGTTCATGTTTGCTATTTTCAACATCGCGCGCTGCAGTTGACTTTTAATTTGAGTTTGGTGTTGAACTTAATATTTAGTAGTTGCGGTTAAAGTGTTAACACAGAATTAGTATGATGTGGATTGGCGTTTCCTCCCAGACAATAATTGATTACAGAGTATTTTAGCCTGCGCCCTAAGGGCGAGGACAGTGGCCTCAAACGCACTCGCAGATGTGGCTCAGATAAGGTCTCCTGCCTTACTAACTCTCAGTTCTCCCCGGCAGCTGCTCGCTTCCTAGGTGTACAGAACCGCACCTTGGTTATCTCGATTGAACAGCGTTCGTTAGAATAATAAAGTCATTCTAAAATACATGGTAATATGCCTAATTGAATCAATAACATATATGAATTTCTAATAGGAAATACACACTATAATACAAGAAACATTCCTAAATAGAATAATCATATATTGAGAATATAATGGATTGAATAGTAGTAGATGGCATCCTTGGGCGTTCGACGAAAGACTCCGATGTGACTTGTCCGAGACGAGATTTTGTATCGTGCAGGCTTCTGGAATTGTATCGTGCATGCTTATATCCATTGGTAACTCGTAATGGAATATCTTTTCAAGTACGATGATCGACGCAGTTCTTTTTAGATATTCGAAGTAATTACGCAGGCCTGTCGTAACATTCGGAATATTCCGTAGCACTAAAATTTTTTCACGGACGCGAGATATGATGAATCATATCAAATCAATAAGTAGCGGTTTATCCGAGCGCATTCATCATCAAAGACAAAACTAAACCAACCGCTATAATTCGTAAAATACTCATTTACGACGAAAAGTGCATAGAAGAAAACTTGTTCATTTCAATCTAATTCACTATTGTGAGGATTCGAAAAGGGAAAAATCGATTCCCCATTAATCCTCAACATTTACCGAAAAATTGTTTGTTTAGATCTAATTAACCATGTTTAGACAGCAAAAATTTGAAAAATGATTATTGTCCTTTCCTTCACAAATACCCAGAATACAATGCAATATGTTATTGTATTGAGGTAGTTTTAATCTTTGTTAAAGTTGAAAATTTTTATGAAAATGCAATTAATTTTTATTACTTAATAGCTGACAGTTCATGATCTTATTCAGAAATCCTGATCAATTGATAGCATAATTTTACTCTAAGGGTTAATGAATTAATTTTACTCATTCTATAAACAAAAAAAAATCATCCATTGCCTCAAGATGAATTTTGTAGCCATTTAACCTGTAGAGAAGAGTTACTGCTGACTTCATAAGTTGTGTTCACATTGGCAGCTGAGAAACAGGGAATTTGTATTTCACTGTAAATCACAGTTGAGTTAATAGTTACTTACTGCTATTTATACTTACATATAAACTTCCTCAAGTGAATTGTATTTTTTTGCTCTTTTGTGTTGCTTTTTTCAGTTAGGAAGCTCTAATGCAGCCATTTTCATCCTTCTCCCCTTCAGCTTTATGTATTCCCTTATTTATCCCCAACTCCCATACAAAACACACACACACTTTCTTTACATTCTGTTTTTCATTTAACAAAATTAAAATTAATTGAATTATTTTTCAAATTGGTATGTGAATTACTTATCCCCACTATATAATATTTTACCCCTAGGAGAAAATTTACCCCTGGTTAAGAGGATCTGCTCTATTGGATCGATCAAGTTTCTTTTCCCTAATTTATTTTTTATTTTACAGATGACAATTACACACTCAGCATGCGTGCTGCTGCTGCTCGTGGCAGCTGCAGCCACCAAGCCTGCAGATGACGAAGGCAAGAAGTCTCGGGTCCTGCACAACGTGAGTTTCTGTAGGGTGGGGGTCGTCACAGCAGCCGTGCTTGAGGCTTCTCTTTGGGTCTTAAACCCTATAACCATCATATTTTTTGGGTCTTGAAAAAAGTTTTAGGGTAATTTCTTTTACCACTTTGATTGTAATGGGGAGGAATATCATAATGCTGCTGACTGGCCAGTCATTGCAAACTCAATTTTCATGAATACGTAATTAAAGCTAAATGAGGGCATAATCCAGTCAATGTTTGCTGTTTTCAAAATGATTTACTATAATTACCTTCAAATTTGAGGTGAATCCTAAACTTTAGTGTAACCAATAGCAATCAAAGTGTTAAATTGTCACTAATGAAACCCAGCAAAAGTGAACTTTTCATCAAAGCATTCAGAAAATGAGCACAATACGAAGGATTTCTTAGTGACCTTCTGACAGCATGGTGGTTGGTAGGGGTCAACATTTTTATTTAGGGTATCCTTGTTCACACTTTTTTGCTTGGAACTTCCTTGCATCTCTAGGCTCTTAACACGTTGACTACAGATTGGGACATTTGTGTACCACTAGGTAGATTGCTCATTTGTGCACTGGCATGAATGAATTTGGATTATTTCACTCTATTTTTCAAAATTGATATTAGCAGACGAGATAAAGTATTGCTGTGCAAGTGTATTTTTTACACTTATGGAAAGAGTAAGAATGGACTTAGCAGAGCAGCCGGTTTTTCAATTCTGATACGCTCAACCTAACCGAAATAACCATAGCAACCGCACAAACATAGTCAACGTGTCAACTGTGTGACTTGACTTGACTTGACCAGACTGCTTTGCTAATTTCTCTGTATTTTTTGCATCTCTGGCTGTGTCTAATTTTTGATATTTTTGCCAGTCTATGAAAAAGACATCATAAAGTAAAAGTTACCTGCCAGTCATTGTCAAACCTCATAATTAGCCATTACCAATGTCTGCATGGAGGAATTTGGATTGACTTGGTGTTATTGAACAGTTAGGTCAGGTTTTCTAGTCTGGTAAGGTTGACTGTGTCTAAGTTTCTTTTATGGATTGCTGTGTGTTTTTGGACCATTTATTCAAGGATTTAAGTGTTAGTAAGGCTTTTCAGGGATCTCCATGTGTCTTTGGACGTTTTAACTCATTGACTACGTATTGGTACACATCTGTAGCACTAGGTAAATTGCCTATTTATGTACCAGTATAAATTAACAGCAGATCAATTGTTTCACTATTTTCATATAAAATAGATAATAAAGTACAAGGTATAATATTATAGTGCAACTATATATATCCCTCTTTGAAGAAAGGATAAAGCAAAATCAAGCAGCAAAGACAGTTTTTGAATTCTGCTACTTCCACCCTAACCAAATCAACCATAGCAAGTGTGCCAACGTAGTGTACGTGTTAATTAAGGGTATCCGTGTGCCTTTATACTTCGTAATCAGAGACCTCCATGTGAGCGCACAAATTTGAGGTATCAGTATGAACTAAGAAAAGAGCTGCAACTGGACCCCACTCAGTTGATACAATTATTCCATCTGTGAGAATTATTACTCCAGCAAATTAGATGTGATGTTCTGAAGTATGCATTAGGTAGGTTTTCATTTCATTAAAATGGGATAGGTTTTTCTTTTGTTATGAAATGCCTTTTTTGAATTCATGGCTCCACCTTACTGAATGAGAATTTAGTATTGTAGTCAGTTGTTAATCCATCCACATCATGCATTATCTTCTGATGCGCTTCTACACTTTTCAAAATGATTTTAGAGTCATGGAATGCTTGTTTACTGCTGAAATGACCACACCTATAGACATTGAAATCAACTCCAATGTTGACCCTACCCCCACCCCCCCCCCCCTTTAAATCAGCCAGTCCTATGCAAACAGTGATTTCTTTAAACTAAACATGTAATATTACCTATGCAACTAATTAGGACACCCATCTAAATACTGCAAATTAAAAATTCTTGGTTACACATTATTAACAGCTGACATTACACACATATTAGGTGACATTAACACACGAGTGATGTCGTATGTGCAGGAGCTGAGTGATGAAGACCACTACATGAATGACGCTCACAACCCTGACTACGACCACGAGGCCTTCCTGGGTGAGGACGAAGCTGACGTGTACGATCAGCTGCCCCCTGAGGAGAGCAAGCGCAGACTCAGGTTGGTGGCATCTCAATCTTATGGTTAGATATTTTTATGTTTTGTTATTTTATTTTATGGATAGGTTTTAGTTTTATGTTATGGTAAGGTTTTATTTTTAGGTATCCTTCATGGTGGCGTAACATTTTATGGTAAGGGATTTTGATGTCATGTTGTATTATTTGTTTCTATGTTTTGATTGTTTTTTTTATGTTATTGTTAGGTATTCATCATGGTACATGTGAATGTTATAATAAGCTATTTTTCTGTTCAAATTTTTTTTCAATGCATCTCGGTTATTCACTCTGAATTGGACTGTTTTATGAAGTTGAAATACTTTTTAATCTTGACTAAGTTTGCTTAGTATTGTAGAAATTTACTGCCCGTGTTATGGCGTTTTCGCACTACTTACATATTATTCCATGATGGAATCTAGGATGAACGTGTCTGAAGTATTTGCTTTTGTGTCAAAGCATGGGAATTGAGAGTTCAAGTTCGAGTTCATTCAATGAACTCTTTTTATTGCATTTGTTGGTCTTGGGTTTTTGGGTGTTGTACTGTTGTCACAATATAACCTTTGAATTTCTTCTCTTCAACTTTCATTCTGTTTCATGTTCTTTCTTCTTAACTTACTGTTTCTACATACAAGGATCTTAGCACTGTACATTTACAGATTTTTTACTATCTGATCAGTATTTCAGACATCAGAGATCCAACGTGATATTCAGGAAAAAACTTGGGTATTGTGTTTGGTAGCTGTTGTCGTGTTGAATGTTCTCAGACCATGCGCATCCCATTGCTCACGTGCCTGATGTACGCACAATGGTGTACTTTGTTATGCTGGCAAAACATCCCTGGCAGGGGGAGGTAACTAATGTATGTGGGAAAATTATGGCTCCCTAGAGGAAAATAGAAGTTCCCAACCTGAGAGTTAGGCCTTCATTTTGTTGAAATAGGATTTAGTTTGGTTTTATTTTTATAGGTTTTTTTATTATTTTATATTTGTTATTATAGGTTATTTTGTTGAGAATGCTTTTTTTGTTTCACCTGTGAACTGTTTTTCACCACCTTTGAATTTCTTCTCAACTTTTATTCTGTTTCATGTTCTTTCTTTTTAACTTACTGTTTCTACATGCAGGGATCTTGTGCATAGATTTCACATTCTCTCAACTCCTTACTAATTAGACCTTCATCCTTCCTCTCTTTAGAACACCTTTATTGTGCTTTGAGGAGGCTGAAACTAACTTGAAATTCATTCTAATCTCCCTGCACAACCTTCATGCTTCTTTGTGGAATTATAACTTTTGTGAAAGAAAGGGATGTTTTGTAAATTCTATAGTTAATCAGTTTCGGTGCTGGCCGTATTTTTAAGTTGACTGTTTAAATATAAAAGTGGCATAATTATTGGAAGTGCAGCCTCAAAGTGATTATGGTTAGATAATAGATGGATGCTTGTAATAGAAATACATTCTTGATAGTTACAAAACACAACCCACAGGAATGAGCTGCTGCAGAATCAGCTGAGCGTTTCCTGCAACTAGTAGGGCATGTGTTCCAAACATTAGATGGTGAATGGAAATCTACATTAACTTGTAAGACCTGTTGTTGCTTCAGCCTTTGTTTTCCAATTGTGGTGAGTGAAGCAGCAGTCTTACTTATAATTCTCCCGAAGTGGGTATTGGTGATGCGGAGAAGAGAAATCGCAACTTTTTGTTGACTAAATTTACATTGGTACATTTTAGGATTGCTGAACACGAAAAGACTATGTAGAATCAAGATTTGAGGGGTAACTAAGGTAGGACACTACATCATCTAATGGAACTTGTGTGTGATGGCAGACTGATAACCGACTTCTGAAGAACTTGCTGAGCGTTTCCTATGCATATGATCTAAATATTTCAGCATATTTAAGCACATTCATTAACTATAAACATGTATAAAACTTGTGCACATCAGCGTGATAGTGGACAAGATAGACAGCGACAAGGACGGCCAGGTGACGCAGCTGGAGCTGAAGCAATGGATCGAGTACACCCAGAAGCGCTACATCACAGACGACGCCAGGCGCCAGTGGAGCGCACACAACCCCAAGGGCAAACCCAACCTCAACTGGGACGAGTACAAGGCACTTGTGTACGGCTTCATGGACGGTCAGTGGGCGATGGCTGTGATAATGTTATAGAATAATTGTTGTTTGTAGTGGTGAGGCTGGAATTTGTCGGCTCTAATGGGTTATTGAATGGATACTTGATTTTTGCAAGAAGACTGTGTCTGCTGTAATGGCATGATTGCAATGTGTTGGCTATAGTGGCAAACTTGGAACATTTCGGCTGCACGGTTTTGTTGGATTATTATTGTTACCTGTAGTGACAATGTTGGCTGTTATGGCATGAGTGTATAGGCCCTAGTTGATGCTTGCAGGTAGAATATGTTGGCTGTAGTGGCAAGGTTGGCATACGTGGACTCTAATGGTTTTAGTGGATAAAACCGCAGTTGTTGCTTGTAAGGTTAAAGTATTCTGGTTGTTATGGTTTATTGGATGGTTGTTGGTTGCTGTGGCAAGGTTGGAGTGTCTGCTGTAGTAGCATGACTAAATATAGCTGGTTCTTGTAGTGGCAGTGTTGGAATATTGGCTGGAAGAGCAATTCTTATGAGAAAATTATTCGATAATCTGTGTTGGAAAGTCATCAACTGAAGCTGCAATATTCAGTTGAGACTAAAAGTGCGATCAATCTCTATTAGAAAATTAACAGTTTTTTGTTGTGGCAATGTTGATCTCTGTGATATCTCAAAGCTGTCACTCATTTAATTGTGTTTTTTTTTTATTTTAATTATTGTTATATTTTAAATTGTGTTCAAATTAAAAGTGGTGCTTTTTGATGTTGAAGGGATTGGATTGAATTGAAATATCTTAGGCTCTTCTCTCAGAATCTGTCAATGATCTAGTCTGTCGGTTATATGTACGCTTTCTATTAGTGTCATCTTCATTTTCTATATCCTAAAAGTAATTTGAGAAATTTTAAATGTGTGAAGAAGGAAAAAGACAAAATCATATTAAATTTTACCCTACAATTTATTAAAGGTTGAAGTTTGTGTTCAACACGCTGTGCAGGGTCGTCTGCCGTACTCGAAACAGAAGTTAGTAAAAAGGCACCAAAGCGCGGCGAGAGTTTTCTTCTTGTGCGGTAAACATTTCCGACCGGAGGGAGTAGTTTATTCAAATGATTTAAAATTCAACATAGAACGCATGTTACAGGACAGTCATTACGGGAATTTCCATTATTGGGAAAACTAAATTCCATAAAAAAAGTACAATCCTGTGTGCAGGATGACAGAGGAAGCTCAATCAAAAAATTTAAAATGAAACACCAGAGGCGCGTTACAGAAATGGCATTACAGGAAGCTACATAATTGAAGCAATGCTCAATGTACATTCTGCAGGGCACATTACAGATCTGTCATTCTGGAAACCTAACTGGAGTAATGTTTAACTTGTGATTCTGCATGGCATATTACAGATCTGTCGTTATAGGAATCTAACTTAAGCAATGTTCAAGGTATAATTCAGCAGGGCACATTACAAAACTGGCATTGCGGGAACCTAGTAATGGGAGTAACGCTCATTGTGCAGGCATGACAGAGGAGGACCTGAAGACAGACGACGAAGGAGACACGTACCTGCAGATGCTGGCAAGAGACGAGCGGCGGTGGAAGCTGGCGGACACCAACGGTGACGGCGAGCTGAGCTTCGAGGAGTTCACTGACTTCCTGCACCCTGAGGAGTCCCAGCACATGAAGAACATCGTCATCGTCGAGACCATGGAGGACATTGATAAGGATAAGGATGGCAAGGTCTCCATGGAGGAGTACATCGGTCAGTTGCGATTATTGCGGAGTTGTGGGTGTTGGGGAGGTGTAAACTCTAGTTGAATTGTGTTCTGAATAATATATGAATTGCATTGTGAACATAGAGTTGTGAGTATTGGTGCGTCGTGAACAAGAGTTGAATTGAATTTGTGAGTTGTATCTTTGCCTTGTGCAAGTTACTTCATGTGTTTGTATTTCGTCTTTCATGGCAGCTTTCCGCCGTTGTTGGAGCGTTTCTGTAGACGCAAAGTGTGACTCAATTTCAGTAAATTACTAGCGCTCCCAGGGGGACAATGTGCGGGCCTGAGCTGAGAGTTAGGTAGGCCTTCTTTTTGTTGAAACATAAGGTTTTTGTTATGTTAAGGACCACCTTTTTTCGGTTCACTGCTGTCCTGTTTTTCAGCACCTACTACTGTCTTCTTCAACTTTGGTCTTGTTTCATAATCTTCTTTCACAACTAACTGTTTCTATGCCTTTCTGCGTAGATTCCGCGTTTCCTTAACTCCATACTAAATGGTGCCTTCCTCTCTTTGGATCGCAATTGTTGCTGGGTAGGGAGGCTAAAACTAACGACTAATCTAATCTAATCTTTCAGTAAATTAAGTTTTTTTTTCCTGCTTCTAATTTCAAGTGTGATGGAATGGAATATTTTCAACGTCATTGCTTCTGTTGCGCCACACAGTGCCCAGTGGACTCTTTCACTGTGTCCCTGGTACTGCCATCCAAATCTTAGTGAATGATGCAGTTTTATTTCTGTAGAACTGAACTCTTTTTGTGTGTCTACGCGTTGTTTAGGCAAAGCACAAATGTAACTAGTTTTGAGTTACAAGTTACAGCTTCTATACGAGTTGCAACTCCTATTTCAGTTCAGTCTTTTGTTGAAGCAAGGGACTGGTGTAGCCCAAATATGTGATGTATTTCTAGTAAGAGAACAAATTTGAGCCCAAATGTCTGATGTATTTATGGGAATAAAAAACAAATCTGGGCCCAAACCTTTCTTGTATTTGTGGTAATAAAACAAATTCGGGCCCAAATCTTTGGTGTATTTGTGGTAATAAAACAAAAACAAATTCGGGCTCAAATGTTTGATGTATTTGTGGAAATAAAACAAATTCGGGATGTACTTTTAGTAATAATACAAATTCGGGCTCAAATCTTTGATGTACTTGCAGTAGTAAAACAAATTTAGGCTCAAATATTTGATGTACACTTATAGTAATAAAACAAATTCGGGCTTATGATGTACTTGCAGTGATAACGTAAATTTGTTTGCAGGAGACATGTACAAAGGAGCAGAAGACGAGACGGAGCCTGGCTGGGTGAACAGCGAGAGGGAGCAGTTCACGCTCTACAGAGACAAGAACAAGGACGGACACTTGGACGAGAATGAGGTATTGCTTATGGGTAGGAAACCTGGGTGTACTACCACGGTGAAGTCATTTCTGTGGGGAAAATATACCTCCTCTTGTTCGGCTAGCCAATAGAATGACTTTATTTCAAACAAACTTTATGATGTCACCATTGCGACATGTCGTTAGCACAATAGTGGTGCCAGATTTGGGGCTAGCAGTGTTGCAAAATGCGATGTAAGCGCTATTATTGGTCCGTTGCCACGACATCAGCATTGCCACACGGTCGACAAAAAAAAGACTGGTTTGGCCCTACCTTGTTTCTTCTACCGTGGGTACTGCTTGCGTGTGGGGAACATACGATACTATTTATTTACTTAATGTGTAAGAATGTGTCCCTAGCTGTTCTCTGTGTGACGTGTGGTGACCGTGTGTGAAGTTGCACGGAATGTGTGTTTCAATAGGGCGTGTGACTGCATCTTATATTCTTCAAGATGATTCTTTCAACACTTAGGCCTCAATTGGTTAAACTTAAACTCGATATTTAACTCAAATTTAAATAATATCAACTTGAGTAAGCAATTTTGAGAATAACTAATGTGAACTGGATCATGCCCTCATATAGCGTTAATTAAGTACTAACGAAAATTCAGTTTGTGACTACTTTTTAGGTTCGGTTGAATTAGTTTAGAATGAGACTTGGCACAGTGGTTAACCACTGTTGTATTCGAAGGAAACACTGCAACCGTTAGTTTAATTTAGAGTGTCACTCATTGTCCTTAAAGGCATCGCCCTTCCATGAAGGTGTCGAGGGTTCGAATCCCGGCGCTGCGCGGCGATTTCTCCCCGTTGGGTATAAGGAAAACTCAAGGACAATCCCGACTCTACCCAGGTGTCTGAAATGGGTACCGGCTTTACAGGGGAAACCGTCATGGTGTCCTATATATAGTGTTTGTTATAAGGCATTTGAAAAACCAATACACAAGATGATATGCATCAGGCTTGATTGGAAATAAAGCTTCCTTAGATGCCAATGTTTGTTTGTTTAGGTAGGGGTTTGGTTGAATTAGTTAAGGTACAGTTCGGGATGGTTCGGTTAATTTAGGTTCTGTTCGGTTGCGGTAGGTTTTGTTAAGTTACGTTGTGCCACAAAGGGAGAAATTATGTCAGATAAAGTTCGGTTGGGTTAGGTTAGGTGGCGCCATAAGAGTGAAATTGTTAGGACACCTCATTTATTTATAGCCCTTCGGTACGTCTGAATTTTCTGCACACTTTGCTCTCTTCAACTTCCTGGCCCTCTTTGCTATTGCTTTTTTTGTCTTTTTCTTCCTCTTGATTCATCATTTACTGTTGCTATGTGCACGGCATCTTTTCAGGGAACACACATAGTGCATAGACTCATGTTATCTCATGTCCTTACTAAATGATTCCATCTCTTTGGATCGAATTTCATATAATTAGGGAATTTTAAACTAATTTGTGTTGCTTTAGCGTAGGTTGAACACATTTTGCCCGATGTGTTGAACTGAAGTTCAGTATTCAACTCAAATATAAAGGTAATTGTGGTCAACAATTTTGAAAAACGCAAACATCAACTAGATCGTGCCTTTATTTAGCTCGCATTGAGTATTCATTAAATTGAGTTTGTGACTGCTGGTTGGTCAGCAGCACTACGAAAATCCCTTCAGTAACTACCGGTGGGTCTTTTTGCAGGAAACGTGTTAATATCAAACCTGTTCCTGAGTGATCAATTTCGAACTCACACCACAAACTTTTACTACCTAATGCTAACTGACGCCGGTAATGACGAGCACTGCATATATGCATCCCCTCAGGAGGATACAACTATTGTATTTATGGGAGTTAGCACTCCCAGGGAGAAAATGTGAGGTGTCGAGCTGAGAGTGGTAGGCCTTCTTTTTGTTGAAATATAAGTGAAATATAATGTTTTTGTTTTGTTAAGGACCATCTTTTTTTAGGTTCACTGCTGTCCTGTTTTTCAGCACCTACTACTTTCTTCTTGACCTTTTATGTTTTTTCATAAACTTCTGTCTCAACTTACCGTTTTGATGCACCTTGTGCGTAGATTCCGCGTTCACTTGACTCCATGCTAAAAGGTGCCTTCCTCTCTTTGGAACGCCTTCGTTGCAGTTTGGGAGGCTTAAACTGATATCTAATCTGCAAAAAAATTATACTTCCGCGTTCACTCAACTCCCTACTAAATGGTGCCTTCATCCTTCCTCTCTTTGAACATCTTTGTCGTGGTAAAGGGAGGCTAAAACTTTCTTATAATCAATCTACAAAAATAAACGCTTTGCAGGTGAAAGACTGGATCACTCCCCCCGACTACGACCACGCTAACGCAGAGTCGAAGCACCTCATCAGTGAGGCTGACGGTGACGGCGACGGGCAGCTGACGAAGGAGGAAATTATCGACAAGTACGACGTGTTCGTCGGCTCACAGGTCACCGATTTTGGCGAGGCTCTCAGCCGGCATGACGAATTTTAACGGCTGCTCTTCCCTTTGTATGTTTCCTGTTTATACTCATCACTTTGCTACCATATCTCGCCGCCTTCCGTGACGTCTTAGCAGGTGTGCTACTTCGTGTGTTGGCTTCCACGTCTGGAAAAATCAGTGATGTTTTCAAGGTTTTCTGAATTACGAAGCGTTTCCATGTCTCACGTCTGGGAAAATTAGGGAAGTGTTTTTAGATTTGCGAAGTTATTCCATGACTCACGCCTAAAAAAAATCAGGAGGCCTGATTTTTTTTCGCAGTATTTATCCATGTCTCAAATTGTGGCTTGTAGAATTTGAAGTAGAGGATATCACGGAAGGAAATTGATAATTTCAACTCGATAATTTTATTTCAAATTACAGGTTTGGTATTCAAAAGATGTGTTAGTTTGCAGTAAATATTGAGATCAGTTTCTTTCTTAATGAAGTGCTTTTATGTGTAGCTTCTACAAGCAAATATACTTCAATGAATAACTTTAAAATAAGGAACCAAGAATCTTTCAAAACACTGTGGGAACAGATATTTCTCCTCGATTTCATGTCTGTCTTCTTTCCGAACTGAATTTCTGTTCGAAAACTTCGTGAGTAATCAATCAAAAGCTCTTCACATTTGATGTTTTTTCATATGTGTTCATTTTTTCGAATTCGAAGTCTGTCAGCAGTGGAGTGAAATGTCTCGTTTTCTTATTTTCTATTTCATTAGCATGGACAGTAAAACCAAGTTCTGTTATATTTTCTTCCTATGGTTTTTCCGAAAAAATTATACCCCTCACAGCTATTATTCAATTCTTAATTTTAAATTACTTTCAATAGTTTCATCTTCACACAAAATGTCCAGGTCACTTCGGTTCATTTGCCCGGTGTTGCGTGGTCCTGTCACAAGCCAACATTGCCAATATGCACACCAACTCCAATTGGAAGTACATAAATACTCGTGTCTAGTGAAGGGAAAATGTAATAACTTTCTCTTACTCATTTTATCTCGTCTTCAAACAAACATTCCTGCAGTCTTATAACACTTACAGTCAAGTCACTTCCTGTCTTGCCTTTCTGTGGAACGCCTTCGTTTCAGTGAGGGAGACATTAGCTTCTCTAATCTACTTTTTGTCTTTGTTCTTCAGAGCTGGCATTATCAGTGTGCTCAAATGGGTAATCAAAGTTTACAGAACGTGTTTTACGGGTTGCAGTTTTTATTCATGTTGTGTTTGTCTTGCATCGATCGGGCCACTGAGCCTCGTAGTGAGTCTTCTGGCGTTTGCGTTTTACGTTAGCTTAAATCATTCGTTTACTTGTTGAGTTTAAATCAATCGTTAACTTGTAGAGTATCTCATTACTTCTTTTCTACTAATAAGCAAGAGCTATTACCGTGTAGTTCACCATAAGTAATGGTAGATTACGTTAAGTATGAATTCTATTTTAGATACTACTGACTAAACTTTATGGATCGTTTAAATTAGTTTTAATGATGAAATGATACCTTCAAAGCCAGTGTATTACGATATCCCATGTTTCTCTCTACACGGGTATGAACTTTTGATAAAAAGTACTTTTAATTTTAAAAAGTACTTTTTAATATTTATTTTTTATGAATTTAGTAAGAATTTTATTGCTCTTTGACACATTTAGCTATTGTCGGCTGCTGTATTCGTTAAGAAAATCGGACTTCAATGTTTCCTTCGATGATTACAACGGCACTTGCTGGTGAGTGACTTCAGTAATTTTGTGCTCTGAAAGGGATTATCGTTTTCATGTATTTTGGAGACAGGGACTATCATAGATGTGCTCTGTGACACTCGAATTCCTGTGATGAAATGCATAGGTGATGTTTTGACGTATGGTGTGTCGATCTTTTCTGGTTTGCATTGCAATTTTAGCGATGATTGGTACGAGTCTCCTGCTTGTTCCTGTACTTATGAATGAATGAAAGCAGGTATTGTATTTTTATTTTCGCGAGAGCATGTTTGACGTTCCTCTTCACCACCAATAACCTGCCTGTAATACCATTACTTTCTCTTATTTCAATGCCAGATGATCTTTTACTGATGCGGCTTATATTTTAGGCGTATTGTTTTCATCTGCTCTTTAATCTAAATTAATGCAATAATGTGTGCTGAAATACCACTCATTGTTTAGCTTCTACATATCAATTACCCGACCCGGTGCCTAGCAGCGATGTCTCTGATACTCTGCATGACCAATGCTTTTTTGATTTTATGCTCATTAACGTGAGACCGACAGCCGATATCGCTGTAGATTGCGATCACTTCTATTTCTATGCATCGCTGTCTGTATAATTCCTTGCAGTCGTGGGCGTTCAAGTGCGAATACATTTACCATAGGTGGTTATCAAAGAATGAATACTGTTTCAAGTTTTCAAAAATCTATAATGATGTTTGAAAATTTTTATTTTAAATTCTGTGAGAATCTGTTAATAGAATACAATTTTCCTCAACAACACTTGAGGTGAAATGCGGACGTTGCAAAGCCGTTGCAGGTTAGCGTGAATTTACACCTGTACACAGAATTGGTGTTCTCTTTCGCGTAGGATGTAATTTTTAGAATCTAGTTCAAAACTTTGCAGGCGGGGTGTTACGGATAACTTTTATACCGCTGATATTTTACTGTTATTGGCGACTTTGATACCATAAAATTAGTGGGACTGATGTGATGCAAATCATCTTACGCATGCAAAGAATATTCGCCGCTGGTGTGGCGAAGTTACTCACGGTATACGTTTGTGTTCTGGTATCCTACCTACGGCGCTATCCAGTGACGTGTACTTATGTTTCTCTCAAGTTTTAGAGGACAAACTCAAAATTAAAGAACGAAGGCGAGTCTTTTACTATTTATAGCAAACTGAGCATACGTAGTGCAACTATGCGTTCAATTGGTTATTTTTCATCAATTTTGTCGTCACAGCTTCTACGATCAAAGTAATTATTATAATTTTATGTGTGTAGAATTCTGTTCTTCATTGTTTATGATATTTCTGTGTATTTTTTTCGTGAAACATTCAATTTTTAATAAAGGAATAGCAAATTCTACGTGACATATCTCGACGCCCCGGAAGAACAATTAAAAAAACATAGAAATTTGTATTTCAATCTGTACAAATAAGTTTTAGCAAGTTACAGTGTAACATAAACAATGCTTTCTCCAAATGTCATATATACAGAATTTAATTCTGTTGGTATCTTAAAGCAATCATATTCTGATTGCAGAAAAAACTTCAAAAAAAAGTTTACTTGATGTTAGATACTAGCACTACAGTTGCTGCTGTCAGAGATGCTAGTTACATTAGACGGCAACGGAGGAGTTCCAAATAGAGGAAGGAGAAAGGTACCATTTAGGTGACGTGGGATCTATACGCAAGATGCATTATAACAGTAAGTTGAGGAAGAAGTGCATGAAATAAGTAAAGAGTTGGAAAAGAAAGTAGTAGGTGCTGACAAATCGTTCAGCAGTAAAGTGAAAAAAAAAATGTTTCGTAACACAACGAAAATATCTTCATAAAGATATTATATCTTTATAAAGGCTCGGTCACTCGCAACAAAAAATTTCATTTCAACAAAAGATCTACCTAAGTTTAACCTCGAGACATCACTTTTCCCCCGGACAGAATATAATTAGATATCAGAACACTGACGTCTTATTAATAAAACCCAAAGCAGAATCCTGGAGCCAGGCGAGCTGGTTTTGCGGCAAGATGCTCGGGCTGCCATTTGGGAAAAAGCGATTTGAAAAGCCCAGACACCGGCTGCGCACACCAAGTGAATCTTCACAGTAAACCTCAAGGACCTTGAGTGCATTTTTTGAAAAAATTCGCCTAACTTGTGATACAGAAAATTCACTTTAACCATCAAAGGAGGCATTGAACGGCCTCAAGTTCATGTGGATTGCTAAAGAGAAACAGCAGATGTTATTTTAAGCCTCCCTAATCGCAACAAAAGCGTTCCAAAGAGAAGAAGGAGGAAAGCACCATTTAGTATGGACTTAAGGGACGCGGAGTCTAAATACGGAGTATAGACATAGGAATTTGAGAACGAAGTATATGAAACAAGGTAAAAGTTGAAGAAAAAAGTAGTAGGTGCTGAAAAACTGAACAGCAGTTAAAAGAAAATGATGGTTCGTACCAAAAAAAAAAACCTATTCTATTTTAACAAAAGGAAGACCTACCTAACCTTAAACTCGGGACCCCACATATTCTCTTTGTGAGCGCTAACTCTCATAGATACCATAGTTGTATCCCCTTGAGAGAGGGAGGGAGGGAGGGGGGGGGGGGGGGATTTCTATCAATATGTTATCATAAGGAACTAACCAAACTAACCATGTAAAAATCGATACATGAAACGAAATAATGGAAAAATATCCATGGAAAACGACCCAATGGGAAAATTTCCCATACCAAATAATTGAGGGAAAATTTCCCATACCAAATCCAATTTCCCATACCAAAAACCACAAAAAGCTGAACAAAGAAACAAGAATAAATTAACAAACTGTACATGACTCGAACGAGGATCAGGGAACACTGTACACTGGGTGGGAATGACGAAACAAAGTTAAATCAACTAAAATTAAAAGACTTCATTTGTCAGGAGCCCTAGCATGACTGCTACTTTTACTGCTCTTCTTCTTGCTGTTGCTGCTGCTACTGTTCTTTTTCTCTCCATGGCCCGACCTGCTGCTGCTGTTGTTCCTGCTGCTGTGACCCTTGCTGCTGTTGCTGCTGCTTTTGCTGCTGCTCTTGCTGCCGCTGCCGGAGCCGGCCAGCTGAGGAGGAAGAAGTAAAAGGCTTGTAAATAATCATTTGCATCTCATGTAAAAAATATTGGTTTCTTAGTTATACAACCGTTCAAAAGCTTTAACTTTCAGCTCCCTTCTAGAAGTGTAATAACGTTAAGCGCAACGTGACCCACCGGTGGTACATGGAGAGAATTTTCATAATGCTGCTGACCGACCAGTAGTCACAAACTCAATTTTCATGAATACTTAATCATAGCTAAATGAAGGCACCATCCAGTTCATGTTTGCTACTTTCAAAATGACTTACTACAATTGACTTTGATTTCCCTTCGGTGTAATTCAACAGATTAAAATCAAATCGAAAGTGGGGTTTACAGCCAAGTTTTGTAGCTTCTGAAGAAATTTTCCAAAAAAACTCACAGCGTAAAAAGTTGGAAGAGAATGGCACTATGAGGGCGCGATCGTCCAAGTCAATCTTAAATGAACAAAAAAAGTTTATTTCGAATAAAGTTTATACATGAAATGTACCACATTGGTTATTAAACCAACTTGCGACATTTGCTTCAGTTCCAAATTTAAAAAATTCACGCACCATCAAAGTTTAATTTTGAAAGAATTAAAAAATTGAAATTAGACAACGAGAAGGTGGCGTTGACACTTTGACTGCGACGTGAGCCACATTTGGTCACTGACGGAGTTTTCATTATGCTGCTGACCAACCAGTAGTCACAAACTCAATTTTCACTAACACTCAAAACTAAATGAAAACACGATCCATTTAATGTTTGGTATTTTCTACATTGTTCAACTACAATAACTTCAAATTTGAGTTGGATATTGAACTTCAGTTTCACTTGCCGCAGTCAAAGTTTTCAACAACCCTCACCACTCCCACGCAGCCTCCAACCCTCACCACTACCTCCAACTCACTGATTCTTTACCTTGTCGGAGGCACGGAATCCCACAAGTTCTAAACATGCATTCATCAAACCTTCCGTAGTTAAAAAAAAATTCCTTTACTTCTTCAAATTCAAACATTTATACATAACGATATAATGAATTAGTGCATAAACTGTACCATGCCGAACCCCTGAAACTGACTGACCTAACTCCAGGGGTTCAAGTCACCGAACTCTAGGGGTTCAAGTCACCAAACTCTAGGGGTTCAAGTCACCAAACTCCAGGGGTTCAAGTCACCAAACTCCAGGGGTTCAAGTCACCAAACTCCAGGGGTTCAAGTCACCAAACTCCAGGGGTTCAAGTCACCAAACTCCAGGGGTTCAAGTCACCAAACTCCAGGGGTTCAAGTCACCAAACTCCAGGGGTTCAAGTCACCAAACTCCAGGGGTTCAAGTCACCAAACTCCAGGGGTTCAAGTCACCAAACTCCAGGGGTTCAAGTCACCAAACTCAGGGGTTCAAGTCACCAAACTCCAGGGGTTCAAGTCACCAAACTCCAGGGGTTCAAGTCACCAAACTCCAGGGGTTCAAGTCACCAAACTTCAGGGGTTCAAGTCACCAAACTCCAGGGGTTCAAGTCACCAAACTCCAGGGGTTCAAGTCACCAAACTCCAGGGGTTCAAGTCACCAAACTCCAGGGGTTCAAGTCACCAAACTCCAGGGGTTCAAGTCACCTAACTCCAGGGGTTCAAGTCACCTAACTCCAGGGGTTCAAGTCACAAAACTCCAGGGGTTCAAGTCACAAAACTCCAGGGATTCAAGTCAACGTGCACAAGGGTTCAAGTCAAGTCAGATGGAACCCAGGTTAAGAACTACTGCTTTAACCAAATCAACCTCCTGGGAGCGCCAATTCCTACAGGCACACAGATATAACAGTTTTTCTTTCATCCCACAGATACAACAGTTGTATCCCAAAGACCCAAGAGCTGTATATACAATAACTGTATATCACATATACAATAGTTGTATACCACAGACACACTAGCAGTTCCCACACCAACACAACACTCACGAAGTGGTGGCTCTGGAAGGCTCCCTCGGCCGCGTCTGCCACCAGCGAGCTGGTGATGGCGCTCCCGTTGCTCGAGTGCGAGTCGCCGTTGGGCGGCAGCGATGCTGACCTGCTTGGGTAGGTTAGATCTTAGTTTAAGCCTATCTAACTGATAAAAATAAAGCGTCCTGAAGAGAGGAATGAGGAAGGCGTCGTTTAGTATGGAGATAAATAAGGGAATGCAGAATTTTAGCACAAGGTGCATAGAAACAGTAAGCTGAGAAAGAAGATAAGATTAGATAGTTTAAGCCTCCCTAACCGCAGCAAAGCCGTTCCAATGAAAGGAAGGAGGAAGGCATCATTTAGTATGTAGTTAAGGGAATGCGGAATCTATGCAGAAAGGGCATAGAAATAGTAAGTTGAGAAAGAAGATTATGAACAAGATTTAAGTCTGAGAAAAAAATAGTTGGTGCTGAAAAGCAGGACAGCAGTGAACCAAGAAAAGGTGGTCTTTAACATAACAAAAAAAAAATATTAGTTCAACAAAAAGAAGGCCTACCTAACTCTCAGCTCGGGCCCTCACACATTTCCCCCCTGGGAGTGCTAATTCCCATAGATACAGAAGTTGTGTCCCCCTGAGAGGTTTTATTGCAACAAAAAGAAGGCCTACCTAACTCAGCTCGGGATAGACCTGTTGGAGGAGTTGGTGGAGTGGGAGGAGAGGACGGTGGAGGTGCTGTCAGCTGGGGAGGTGGTCGAGCTGTGCTGCAGGTCCTGATCCCAGGACGGTGCGCCTGCACGTTCAAATTTACCGTTAGAATGGGGAAAAAGTGTTCGAGGGGACATTCTGGTCAATTAGAATGGACGTAAGTAGAAAGCTTGGTCTGTTGGAATCTTAAGTTCTGGCGGAGAACTTCTGGTCGGTTGGAATGACGTGTCGGTGTATGTGAGTAAAAAGCTTGATCAGTTAGAATTAGAATAGAAAGTTCCTGACGAAAATTTTAGTGCAATTAGAATGATGTGTGCGTGTATGTAAGCAGAAATGTTGTTCAGTTAGAATAAAAAGTTCTGGCGAGAAATTCTCGTTAATTAGAATGATGTGTGAATTGGCGTAATCGAAATATTGGTCAGAACACAAAGTTCCCAAGGGAAAGTTCTGGTGCAATTAGAATCACGTTTCTGAACGCGAGCAGAAAGCTTCATCAATTGGAATACAAAGTTCTGGACGAGTTTGTGAAGCTCACAACCCACAGGATATGTATGTTCGTGTGAGAGAGCAGTAGCATCAGTTAACAGAAAGTGTGGCGCAAGTTACAGTTAGAGTGTGTGTTCGTGTGGATGAGCAGCTTTATCTGTCAGCAGAGATTAATATAGAATTAATCATCAGTTAATTAATTAAATTTAATTAATCACACACATATCTTCAATTAATTAATTAAATTAAATTATTTAATTTAATATTAATTTTCTTTTAGTAACTGATTAATTAATTAATTAATTAATATAGATTTATATGATATATATCTATTTAAATATAGAATATAAATATAAGAAAACTAATATAAAATTATGAATGAATTTCATAGGCTTATAGCACAACAATAACGGGCAAAATTAATTTATTCAACAGAAGTAATATTTCTTGGTAAAGAAGCATGCAACTTGCTCACTACAAGTTATTCTATTTGACACAGAGTAATGAGAATAAAATAACACTATAAAGCTATAATATATACCGATATGAAGTTTATTTCATGTATTTCGCATCATTCCAATGACCAGAAATGAAAACGGCATCAGAACAACCTCTATAAAACTTGAACTTCGAGACAGTATCTACCAGCCTAAACAAAGGGGTTCCCGAGAGAGTAAGAAGGGAGGGACCATCAAAAATGGAATTAAGAGAACAAGGAATCTTTGCACAAAACGCTTGCCCACTTCCCACGGATAGAACCGGCTTAGATTAAAAGAACTTTACGACACAAAATATATACACACAAGTTGAAGAAAAAAGTGAATAGATGCTTGAATAAAGAACTGCAGCAAACCGAAAAGAAATATTCTGGCACAAAAAATATGTTTTCTCTACAAAAGGAAGGCCTACTTAACCTCCAGCTCGGGGCCCCTCATCCTTTCCCTGGAAATGCTCATTCCCAAAGATATAATGGCGGTATCCCACTGAGGAGAACAGCATCTGAATTCAAGCGATTCATTTTTAGAAAGAATCAAACTCTGTCTTCAAATCATCAATATATGAACTCTAACAATAAGATCAACATTTGAATTCCAACAATCAACGTATGAATTCCAACAATCAACATATGCATTCCAACAATCAACGTATGAATTCCAACAATCAACATATGCATTCCAACAATCAACGTTTGAATTCCAACAATCAACATATGCATTCCAACAATCAACGTATGAATTCCAACAATCAACATATGCATTCCAACAATCAACGTATGAATTCCAACAATCAACATATGCATTACAACAATTAACGTATGAATTCCAAGAATCAACATATGCATTCCAACAATCAACGTATGAATTTTAACAACCAACATATGAAATCAACCATCACGAATTTAAACAATTAATCTTATAGAATTTAAAAAAAGGTATATAACTTGAAATCAAAAAACACGAATTCAAACCATCAACCTTCATTAACCCAAAAAGATATACAACAAATAATACCAACGAACACATCATTTCAAACCATCAACCTTCTTTAACCCAAAAAAGGTTTAGCCTCATAGTAAGGGCTGAAATATTAATCTTTGGGGTTCTTAAAGGTTGGTATCTTGAAATGTGTTCATTAATTTCGTTTGTTATAGACCTTTTTTAGGTTCTGTAGGGTTGATGGTATAACCTAACAACCACGAGATTACAATGGTACCATCGAGAGCTGCGAGATAAACATCTCGAGAGCTGCGTGAAATTTTCTATGCCTCACCTGAAGCTGCGGCGCCGCTGCTGCTCTGTGCAGGGCACGTTGCTGATGTGACTGCCGCTGTGGTGCTCGTGTCTTCCGTCCCTTCAGTCTGGTGGGTAGATTGTGGCTTAATTTTAGCCTCCTTCACAAGAAAGATGTTCAAAGAGAGGAAGGAGGAAGGCACCATTCAGTCTGGAGGTTAGATTGAATTTAGTTTTAGCCTTCCTTACAAAAAGGATTTTCAAAGAGAAAAAGGATGACGGCACCATTCAGTCTGGTGGTTAGATTATAGGTTAATTTTAAACTCCCTTACAAGAAGGATGTTGAAAGAGAGGAAGGATGAAGGCACCATTCAGTCTGGTGGTTAGATTATGGGTTAATTTTAAACTCCCTTACAAGAAGGATGTTGAAAGAGAGGAAGGATGAAGGCACCATTCAGTCTGGTGGTTAGATTATAGGTTAATTTTAAACTCCCTTACAAGAAGGATGTTGAAAGAGAGGAAGGATGAAGGCACCATTCAGTCAGGTGGTTAGATTTTAAGTTAGTTGCAGCCTCCCTTACCACAAGGAGGTTCAAAAGGAGGAAGGACGAAAGAACCATTCAGCATGGAGTCAAGGTATAAACAAGCCTCAGTCTCCTTTACTACAATAAAGATCTGCAAAGGGAAAGGATTTTCATGCACAAATTTTGCTGATATTTTTTTGAGAACTTTACATTAGCGAACACTTCGTTGTATAGATACTGTGTGTGGTCGGAAATAAAATTCATTTCAGCAGTCCTTTGCTTGTCGGTCTTGAGGACATTCTGGGTCAATCTTCCAGTTAGGTGCGAGTTTACAACCCTTTCTAGACTATATTGTAAGTTAGATTGGATGCAAGTTTAAGCATCCCTCACCATAACCATGAGGTCCACAGGGTGGGAGGAGGTAGGCACTGTTTAGTATGGAGTTAAGGGAACGCGAAACTTATACACAAGGTGCACAGAAATGGCAAACTGAGGAAGGAGTTCATGGAAGTAGAAATAGTTGAAGTTTATAAGTTGAAATAAAAACAGTAGGTGCTGAAAAATAGGACAGCAGTAGCCGAAAAGGTCCAGTGCAGCGGAGGGAATTTTCATAATGCTGTTGATTGACCAGCAGTCACAAACTCAATCTTTCTAAATACGTGATGAAAACCAAATGAAGCCACAATCCAGTTAATGTCTCCTATTTTCAAAATTATTTACAGCAATTGATTTTAAATCTGAGTTAAATATTAAGCGTTACTTTAACCTGCCGCAGTCAAAGTGTCAATAACATACATGTTATTTAACAAAAAAGGCCAATCTAACTCCCAGTTCAGGACCTCAAATTTTCCCCTGGGAGAGCTAATTCCCATAGATTCAACAGTTGTATCCCCATGAAAAATATCATAAGTTTCATTCACATTGTATAAATGATATTTTATTCTTAACAAACGACTTCTATAAAATAAGTGTCGTTGTTTAATCTGAACATTGAAACTGAAATGAGAGCATGAAAAAGTGCTATAGCAAAGAAAATACTCTAATAAATAACGGAAATGTAAAAAAAAGTAAGGCAACGAGACTTTGTGAGCTACAATGGAATCCAATTCTGTATATTTTCAGCCTGGGATGATGTTTGTACATTGAAACGTCGCTTTTTATAGACTACGGAGTCGGTGAATTTTTTAACGATCAACAGTGTTTCACAAAAAATGTTGAGTGAATTTCTTACTACTGTAAAACATGATGAACTTGAAGGATTTAGTTAAGTTTAAAAGTTGGGAAAGAAGTTTCAATTGAAATCAATTATTTCATGCAGGAAATAAAGCTAAAATCAGAAAGACCTACCCGACTTCATGAGTTTCAATGAAAATTAAGTATGACAGGCAGAAAATAAGGTAGAAAACAGGCAGAAAATAAGGCAGAAAACAGGCAGAAAACAGGCAGAAAACAGGCAGAAAACAGGCAGAAAACAGGCAGAAAAAAGGCAGAAAATAAGGCAAACAATTAGGCAGAAATTCAACAAACCTGCGCTTCATCATGAACAGGAGCGGTGCTGCTGGAAACGCTGTCTTCTTCTGCCACAGCCGGACTCTCCGTAGTTCCCAGGAGCTGGCCACACAAATTATGGAGATTACATCAGTGGTTCCTAGATTAGATTACAGGTTAGTTTAAGCCTCCCTAATATCTGCAAAAAAAGAGCATATCGAAGAGAGGAAGGCACCATTTAGAATGGGGATAAGAGAATGGTGAATCTATGCAGAAGGGTCATAGAAACAGTAAATTGGGAAAGAAGTTCATGAAACAAGATAAAAGTTGAAGAAGAAAGTAGTAGGCGCTGAAAAACAGGACAGTAGTGAACCGAAAAAAGGTGGTCCTAAACATAACAAAATACATTTTATTTCAACAAAAGAAGGCCTACCTAACTCTCAGCTCGGGTCCTCACACATTTTCCCCTTTGAGCACCAATTCCCATAGATACAATAGTTGTATTCCCCTGAGGGGATGCATTTTTGGAACCTGTGGGGTTCAGTACCTCCAACAAAGTTAAGAACCTCTGGGTTAGATGTCAGTTTAAGCCTCCCTAATCTCAACAAAGGCGTCCCAAAGAGAGAAAGGAGGAAGGCACTATTAAGTATGGACTCAGGGAACGTGGAATCAATTTGCAGGGTACACAGAAATAGTAAATTGAAAGAGAAGTTCATGAAAAAAATAAAAATTGAAGAAAAAAGTAGCAGGCGCTGAAAAACAGGACAGCAGTGAACCGAAAAAAGATGGTCCTTAACAAAACCAAAAACATTTTATTTCAACAAAAAGAAAGCCTACCTAACACTCAGCTTGGGACCTCACCTTTTCCCCAGGGAGTGGTAGTTCCCATATGAACAACAGTTGTCTCCCCCTGAGAGGAATTCTAGAGATTAGGTTATCGGTTAGTTTAGGCTAGCAACCACAATAAAAGTATTCCAAAGAATGAAAGGATGAAGGCATCATCTAATATGAACTTATTGGAGCGAGGAATCTATACACAAGGTGTGTCCCCCGGCCCATCAGTTAGAAACAGCAAGTTAGGAAGGAAGTTTATTAAACATGATAAGGCTTGAGAAAGAAGAAGGCAATAGGTGCTGTAAAACAGGACAGTAGTGAACAAAAAACAGATGGTCCATAACAAAATAAACAACATATCCAACTACAACAAAAAGAAAGGCCTTCTTAACCTTCAAGCTTGAGACCTCACATATTCCTTGTGGGAGTGCCAATTCCCGTAGATACAATGGATATAGTCCAAAAGGAGTGAACTTTATGGAAAAAACAGCCTATCTAATCCACGTACAATTAATCAACAGCTAATATAATCCACAGCCTATTTAATGATATTATAATAATAATCCAAAACAGCCTATTTCATCCAAAACAGCCTATTTAATCCACAACCTATTTAATCCAAATCTCAGACAGCGTCTGAGAGCTGCATGAGATCATTGTTCAGCACTCTACATAATTATTCTTACACAACAAAAACTAAAAATTCCCAAAAAGAACCAAAGTATTCATTGCCCAAAAAATTTTATTGGTTACGGCCCACAAAATTTTTTTTGTTACGGTCAGTAAACTTAATATGTTGGACCCAGTCAAATTTTTGTTACAGTACACAAAATTTCATCTGCTAAAATCGACAAAATTTGAGTAGTAAAAGTCAACAAAATTTGAGTAGTAAAAGTCAACAAAATTTGAGTAGTAAAAGTCAACAAAAT
The DNA here is from genome assembly GCA_030386875.1 of Morinoia aosen. NCBI lineage: Eukaryota > Metazoa > Arthropoda > Malacostraca > Amphipoda > Talitridae > Morinoia > Morinoia aosen. Next base: position 24,514,322 of record CM059566.1, read on the forward strand.
TTGAGTATTAAAAGTCAAGAAAATTTGAGTATTAAAAGTCAACAAAATTTGAGTAGTAAAAGTCAACAAAATTTGAGTATTAAAAGTCAACAAAATTTGAGTAGTAAAAGTCAACAAAATTTGAGTATTAAAAGTCAACAAAATCTGAGTAGTAAAAGTCAACAAAATTTGAGTATTAAAAGTCAACAAAATTTGAGTATTAAAAGTCAACAAAATTTGAGTATTAAAAGTCAACAAAATTTGAGTAGTAAAAGTCAACAAAATTTGAGTATTAAAAGTCAACAAAATTTGAGTATTAAAAGTCAACAAAATTTGAGTAGTAAAAGTCAACAAAATTTGAGTAGTAAAAGTCAACAAAATTTGAGTATTAAAAGTCAACAAAATTTGAGTAGTAAAAGTCAACAATATTTGAGTAGTAAAAGTCAACAAAATTTGAGTATTAAAAGTCAACAAAATTTGAGTAGTAAAAGTCAACAAAATTTGAGTATTAAAAGTCAACAAAATTTGAGTATTAAAAGTCAACAAAATTTGAGTATTAAAAGTCAACAAAATTTGAGTAGTAAAAGTCAACAAAATTTGAGTATTAAAAGTCAACAAAATTTGAGTATTAAAAGTCAACAAAATTTGAGTAGTAAAAGTCAACAAAATTTGAGTAGTAAAAGTCAACAAAATTTGAGTATTAAAAGTCAACAAAATTTGAGTAGTAAAAGTCAACAAAATTTGAGTAGTAAAAGTCAACAAAATTTGAGTATTAAAAGTCAACAAAATTTGAGTAGTAAAAGTCAACAAAATTTGAGTAGTAAAAGTCAACAAAATTTGAGTATTAAAAGTCAACAAAATTTGAGTATTAAAAGTCAACAAAATTTGAGTATTAGAAGTCCACAAAATTTGAGTAGTAAAAGTCAACAAAATTTGAGTAGTAAAAGTCAACAAAATTTGAGTAGTAAAAGTCAACAAAATTTGAGTAGTAAAAGTCGACAAAATTTGAGTAGTAAAAGTCAACAAAATTTGAGTAGTAAAAGTCAACAAAATTTGAGTAGTAAAAGTCAACAAAATTTGAGTAGTAAAAGTCAACAAAATTTGAGTAGTAAAAGTCAACTAAATCTGAGTAGTAAAAGTCAACAAAATTTGAGTAGTAAAAGTCAACAAAATTTGAGTAGTAAAAGTCAACAAAATTTGAGTTATAACAGTCAACAAAATTTCGTTTGTCAGTTGACAAACTTTACTTTCTTAGTCGCCAAAATTACAAAGGCCAACCTGCTCCCTGATGGCCCTGCGCTGGAAGGTGGTGTGCTGCGGACACTTCATGGAGCGGGTGCACATCTTCCTGGTGTGCTCGCTCACCACCCCGCAGATGGAGCTCAGCACGGCACGCTTCTCTGTGTCCGTGCTGCTGCTGATCACGCTCCATGACACGCCTTCTGCTGCCGCTTTTGCCTGCACATAGCAATTTCAGATGAGCTTTGGAATCAAAACTCTGATATTTGAGCTTGAATGTTTCTAAATGTTTCCAAATTACAATGATGTAAAGATTACAGTGATGGAAAATTAATAGTCTAATATTTGAACTTGAATGTTTCTATATGTTTTCTGATTATTGTGATTTAAAGATTACAGTGATAGAATGGGAACAAACAATTTATAAAGATTATACTGATGGAATTCATTGATTAGATGATAGTTTAACCCTCCCTAACCGCAACAAATGCGTTCCAAAAAACAAGGAAAGAGGAAGGCACCATCAATACAAGCTATACAGATTACAGCGATGGAATGGCATATACAGTACACTCTCCAATATATTTACCATTTGATGAATTCTTCACATTTCGAAACACAAGTATTAAAATAGGTCATAAAATGCATGTGCACTACTTCAACTCAAACTATTAACACGTCAATTAGTTAAAAGTTAATTCAAGCTTGCATCATTAACCACATAAAACATGCATTCTTAGAGAGGCAAGAGGGCAGTATAATTAAGTATCTCATCAAGAGAACGAAGAATCTATGCAGATGGTTGTGCTGCTTATGGTTGCGCGAGTCTTGATTAGTTGAATTCCAGAAGGAAAGAAGCGAAGGCCTGCTGTTGATGTTTGGATTTTGAAGCACAGATCCGCTCAAGAGGGATGCAACAATTGTCTAGATGGGAATTAGCCCTCCCAGAGGGAAAATGTGAGGCATCAACCTGACGGTTAGGTGGACCTTTCTTGTGTTCAAGGAGAAAATGTTTAAGACCAGCATAACCACAACCTAATCAGCCATAAGCAGTACAACCATAACCACAATCACAACCTCAATACAACCTGAAGACAGTTTCCTGCTACGTCTGGGCGAGCTCTTGTCGCGCTCGCGGGCCAGTCGTCAGCATCGTCCTTATGCAACCGCAGCCACAACACCAACAACACCTCAACCACCACACCACACAACCCACGCCACACCACAACCACCATGCTGCACAACAACCACCACGCTGCACAACAACCACCACGCTAAACCACAACCACCACGCTACACCACAACCACCACGCCACACCACACAACACCACAACCACCACATAACCTCAACAACACCACAACTACCACACCACAAAACACCAAACCACAACCCCATGACCCACGGTGAGTTTTCGGCTGCGCCGGGGCGAGCTCTTGTCGCGCTTGCGCTTCTTGCGGTCGAGGAGCCAATCGTCATCCGCGTCGTCGTCGCTGGCGCCCCCCCCCACGCCGCCCCCTTGCCCCCCCTCCCGCGACGTGTTCTGGATCCGGCGGCTCGCGATGCGCGACGAGTTCCGGCCCATGCCCATGCACTTCTCCAGGTGGGGGGCGAACCTGCGGGGTGAGGGGTGGTAAGGTGGAGGTGGGGTAATAAAGGGGTAATTGGGTAGCAGTGAAGGGGTGATAAAGGGGTAATGGGGTGGCGATGGGGGTAATAACGGGGTAATGGGGTGGTGCAAGGAATGATGGGATGATGGTGGAGAGGGTAATAAGGTAGTGTAAGGGGGTGGTGGTGAGTTATGGGGAACGGGGAGAGGGGTGTGGTGGAAAAGAACGAAAAGAAGCAGAAACACAAGGCAAGGAAGAGCAAAAGATAAAGAAAATCAGGTGGAGAAGAAAAGAATGGGCAGAGAAAGAGTGCTGAATGGGCATGAAAAAAAACGAGAGAAATTTTCTTTGAAGACGTAAACTAATTATCACTTTTTGTAAACAAGACTTGAAACCCTTAATGATTTTTTCATTCCACTATTACCTAGTCAATTAAATTCATTTTCCAATCTAATTAATTTATCAAGCAAGCAAATTATTTGACCAATTGACAAAGTTCAAGTTTAACGCTTCAGGTAGTAGCCTATTAGTCAGTTACATGCTTCAGCCCCATAGAGTAACTAAAGTAGTTAAGAACGCCTATAATCTCGTTGTTTCCTCGAGAACTTATTTTTTTGTAGAATACTTGAGTACTACTTGCAGAGTACTTGTTTCCTTCTCCTCACCACAACCCATCCACAAAGCAACTACACCAAATGAACGCTTTGCCCACACCGGGAATTGAACCTCTGAGATCCAGGAGTGTGTGTCAGGCACTCTAACCACTCGGCCATGAGGGACTGTTGCTCAACACCCCAAAAAAATAGGTTTCTTATAGCTTTTTCGCAATATGTTCATTATCGTTTTTAATTCTTTGTTTTACAGCACTGATGATTTAATCAGAGATTTCGAAACGTTTGCTATTAAAAGAATGTTCCCTTTTCTATTTGTTCTTCTTTTCATTTTACGTATTAGATTTCCAAAAAATTGCTTTTTTAATTGTAATATAAAAATAGAGCATGCATTCTTGCAAATCCAAGGCACCTGCTGGCAGCGAGGCTGCGACTGCAGTTCGGACACACGCATTCATGGCTCTTCTTGATGGGAGCTTGGCCAAACACATCCAAGCCTTCCACGTTCACCTGCAATAAAAGTATTATTAACACGTTGACTTTGATGGATTAAACTCAAGTTCATCATTCTACTCAAATTGAAAATAAAAAATTTATAGCATTTTCGTGAATACCAAACATTAACTGGGTCCATTAAATAATGTAAATTTTGAAAGATTGTAACATTTTTTCTAAATGACTCATCTGTGGATTGTTTTGCAGCAGGAAAAACTCGAGCAGGACCCACCGATGGGTTGTATCGCAAGCACCGTGTAAGTTCAAACTTTACCTTGGGTTTTCCAACATCTCAAAAAACTATGCAAAGAACTAACTTAGCTAGCTTTTCAGTTAGTGACTAACAAGCAGAACTTGAGAAAAATTCGGACAGTTGCACGACTGAAGCTCGCAGGCTTGGCTAACATCCGAGTAATTTGGAATTCACAACAAAGGCTTACAATCATAACAATAGTTATCACTACTTAAACACGTTCACTGCGTATTGGGCCACATGTGTACCAACATGTAAATTGCCATGTACGTGCCGGTATAAACGCACGGCATTTTATCCATTTTGCGACATTTTTTAAAAATAATTGTTATCATACTCCGTAAAATGTTAGTGCAATTGTTTTTTCCATTTTTATAAGGAAGAAAGAAAGTTTATTCAAACTTGAAAATTAATTTCCCTATTCTGCTACTTACAACCTAACCGAACCGACCGTTTACAGCCGCAGAAACGCAGTGAACGTGTTAAATTATAATGTGGTAATGATGCAGGAAATTAAGCTAAAAATACAGTACCTAAAAAAAATAAATGCTCTACTACCTCAAAAATGACCGTATTTAAAGAATATTTCACAATTGAAGCTTTCTGTAACTCATTTCTTCAATGCTATCTAGTTCTAACTTTTAATTTCAACTAACTCAGACCAAATGCACACTTAATCAATCATGATTCTCTATAGTTTTCTCATTAGTTGCAATTGTAATTTGAAGGTTTTCATTTTCTTCATATTCATCAAACCCTCATAAAAAATAATTTTATGCTTTGACCAAAGTAAGAAGTTAGCCAACAGCTTGTCGCAACTCCAGCCTGCTCCTCTTGTATGTCCCATGCAAGTTAATTAATATCTTGTAGTATAGGGGACTGGGTCAAAATCAATTCTTAATTGACCTAAAAGAATTAAATTAATTAAATATGACAAGCAGGCAATAATGGATTGCTTCCCCTTCCTGGCAACAAATGCGTATGTCGAACATCCTTAATGTGTTCGTTTATCTTTGCGAGCTGCATCCGAAGTCACAGCAACGGATTCGGAGCGCACGTGACGTCGAGGCCTTCGCCGGCTGACACGTCAGAAGACAACCACCTATGGAGTCGGCAGCACGTGCCTTGTGCGTTACGACTTCTAAACCGGTCCTGCTTTCGGGCATCTGAGAGCCCGGAGAGCCGGCTATCATTGAGGAAGTGTTCCCTGGACAACTTTTCTTCGAAGTTCAGGTGAGCAATCCTTATTTATTGTCTTTGCTTGTCATATTATCATTTAACTTAATGCAGAAGAGACTATGTCAATGCCAGGTTTATCTGGAAGTTGGCGCTTAGGTGGTTAGCGCGACATAGTTCTTTTTTTTCGAAGAAAAGTTTTTTATATAAATCTTAATATTTGTTTCCTTCGAAAGTTACTTTTTTCGAAGTCAAGTTTAACGTAATTGTAATCTTCGCAACTTTATGAGGAAAGTGATTTAATCTTCGAATACTTCGAAGAAAGTGATCTAATCTTCAAATCTTTGTTCTTTCAACTCAAAATTCATTTATACGAAGAATTTCTTAAATTATAAAATTCTTCTTTTCATTTGAAAGTTCGCAGTTCTGATGTGCGCAATTCGTTCGTCAGCTGCTAAGTAAGGCTGGAGTTGCTTCAGGAATAATCCTGATGACTATATCTTTTTGTTTCTTCTTTCTCCAGTTTAAATAACTGTTTTTCATAAAAAACTTAAAATAAATGTAATAAATGTTCCGTAATTAGGAAAATCTTGTTGATTGCCGAGCTTTCCGGGCTTGAAGCCGGGGTGGTTCTCTTCTCATTTAGCTTAAGGTGCATTTTTTCGTGTCGTTTTTGTGCAAGGTACTATTGTTCGTATTACTGGCTCCCTGTGCTTTTGGAAGCTAGTCTCTTGTTTACCTTGCACAATTAGAATTTTTCTGATTGCACTTTTGTGTATTAGTATGTAAGTAATAAATTAAATATATTGAAGCAAAAATTTAAAAATAATATTTTTGTGAAAAATTTAAATTGTGTAACCATTTATAATGTGATCAAACTTTAAATTGGTGGGGAAGAACCTTTTTGTGTATTCTATGTGTCCTTTTTTATTTTTTCTATCTATATAACATAGGGATGTAACCTAATTTGTCCACTTAAAAAAAGTGTAGACCTTTATTAGCTGAACTTTTTTCTAATAAGCCTATTAACTATTTACTCATTCCTTTTTTTGCAAACGTAACATGACTGAAACGTTTAACGCCTCAGCCCTTAGCATGAAAATGCGGGGAGTAAAATGTAGTATTACCGCCTTGCGAAAGAAGGTGCTAGCTCCTGGCTGTGCACCTTCTTTCCTAAGGGAGGCTATTCCTCAGTTGAGTAGCCTTCTAAAGGACTTTCGCCATCTCTCCTCTATTCTACCTTCTGACCTTGAGGAAATTTCTGAGGAGGAGTTAGTTAGACGAGCTGAATATGAAGTACTTATTGTTGAATTAATAGCTGAATTAAAAAATTCAGTTTTTTCGGCACAGGTATCAAACTCTAATGATACCGCGCCTCCTTCTGAGGCTAGTAAGGTTTCTGTTGTGGATGTACCATTAAACATTTTCCGAGCTCCTCAGTTAACTTTAAGAAAGTTCAGTGATAATGAACACTGTCCTTTTTCTTTTCTCCATTTTCAGGAATCTTTTCTTAATGCTCTTCAAGCCTATCCTAATATGAGCGAGGAGCAAAAGTTTATATTCTTAAAAAATCAATTGCAGGGAAGAGCCCTTAGTCTGGTTGAGGGACTTCCCAATGAGAATTGTTTCCAAGCTGCTTGGGCTTTGCTCAAGCAGGAATTTTTGAACGCAGACAAACTAGTTTCTCTTGCACTGGACGAATTAATAAATTCTCCCAGTGTCTTTAGCTTTGCAGAAATAGGGACTTTTCTTTCTAAAGTTAAGTTTCGTCTACTTGAGCTCTCTAAGCTTGGAGTAGATTTTCGTAACGAGAAATCAGGCAATCTCTTGTTTTCTGCTATAATTAAAACCAAACTGCCTGACTTTTTTTTGTTAGAACTTCTTCGTTACTGTAAAGCTAGTTTCTTCTCTTTAGAAATGTTTGAGAACGCGCATCATGTGCTGTCTCTGTTGGAAACTAAATCCAAACCTAAGAAATGTCTCTCCCTTCGCAATGATAGGGTGGAGGAGAAGACTCGAGCTGAAACTAAGTTTAAATCTTCTCCTGTATCTTCTAACCTTCCTAACGTGAAAGTGTGCCGGTTTTGTAAGCAGACCGGTCACACGTCCTTTTCTTGCCGTAAATTTGATACTCACGAAAAACGCGTGAAGCAAGTAGGCGAGTTGCAATTGTGTTCCGTATGTCTTAGTCACAACCACGTAGCTAAGTCTTGCCCTGCAAAAAGCAGAGGCTTGCCCTTTCATTGTTCGTTATGTAAGGCTAATACCCACGTTAGCCCGTTATGCCCTAAGTTTGTAAGTTTTTCTTCTCTTGCCGCCTCATCTTCTTGACGGTTAAAGGCACGTTTTCGAATGTGCCCTGTAATCGCTCTTTCTACTAAAGTTAATAATATTTCTAAACGTGTAAATTTCGTCATTGACTCAGGAAGTCAACAAACGTTGATTGACCTGAATACCGTTAGTTCTAATAGTTCTAACGATGATTTGCAGCAAATTACTGTAAACACGGTTGGTGCCTCTGTCCCGTTGCGGGGCAAGCACATTAACGTCGAGCTCGTGCTTCCTGACTGTGAGAAGCATGAGCTTGATATTTTTGCAATGCAAAATTTGCACCTACAGATGGGGATGAAGGGTTTGAAATCTAAACTCGAGCTCCTTAAGACTAAGCTTCCTCTGTCTACTTCCTTTCCTGAAGTCGTTGATGACAATATTCAAATCAACGGCATTCTGGGGGTTGATGCTCTTCAAGCTTTTCGAGTGCTTGAATTGCAAAACGTCGCTGGCTATAAAGTTATGCGTGTAGCTAACGGTTTTTTACCCTTCGGGGATCTAAAATGTTATAAATCCTCTTTTCCTATTGTGGCTTCGGCCGCTAAAGGGCAAGACGGTGGCTCGCCTTGTTCTGTTGTTTCGCCTAAGAGTTCTTCTCCTTCTGTTGTTTCGCCTGACGTTTCTTCCTCTTCTTCTGCTCTGCATAAAGTTTCTTCTTCCTTGACTATTGCAAATAACCAAAAAAAGCAAACAAAAAAGAGTAAATCTAAAGCTAAGCGTTATCATGGTGTGTTGGAGGCATTTTTTGAACCTCCTAAAGTTTGTTCTTCTGCCTTGGATGGAACTGAGTGTGATGTGCAGGCCGGTCTTGATAGACTTCTAGACTTAGAATTAATAGGGGTGCCTGCTAAGGAAGTGGAGAATGATAAAGAGCTAACAGACTTTAAGAGTAGCGTAGTTTATGACGAAGGCCGCTATCATGTTCACATACCTTGGAATCGTAATATACTAGCGAAAGTGCCACATAGTTTCGGGTTGGCGCGCTATCTCGCGCAGAAAGTTGCTGCTTCTAACTCTCGTAAAGGGATAGAGAAGCAATATAACGATGTCTTTCAGGAACAACTCGAGCTAGGTATAATTGAGCCTCTCTCTCTCGAGAATTTAAATGTGTGTGAGCATAAGTGGATACCACATAGGCCTGTCGTGAGAGAACACGTTACCACTTCCAAGATACGCCCAGTGTTTAATTGCTCGCTCAAGCGAGGTAAATTGCCTAGTCTAAATGAGGCCTCATACGTAGGTCCTAACCTCATGAATGATTTGCTTGGCTTGTTGGTGTATTTTCGCTCTAATTCTGTTGTTGTGCTATCAGATATTTTCAAGGCTTTCCTTCAAGTGAAGTTAGCCAAAAATTTTGACCGAAATCAGTTTAGTTTTGTTCTCTTTCAAAATGGGGAATATAAATATTTTAGGTACACAACCTTGTTATTCGGTTTTGTCGCTTCCCCTTACATTCTCAATTTTCTTCTCAAACTACATGCTAAAACTATTAGTGATTTGGTGGTTAGAGACATCATGTCTAACAAACTGTACGTTGATAACCTTATATTCACAACTAATAGTCCCGAGCTTGCGCTTGACACTTTTCAACGCGCAAACAAAGCTTTCAAAGAAAGCGGCTTTCCACTGCGTCAATGGCAGTCTAATAACTCTAATCTTCTGTCTCAGATTGACCCTTCTCTTTGTAGCTCCAGTGAGCACTCCAGAGTGTTGGGTTACAACTTTAACTCTTCTTCTGATTCTCTTTCCATATCTGTAAAAAGCTTAAATCCTTCCTGTAAAACTCGTAGAAGTATGCTGTCAGACATTGCTTCGTTGTATGATCCGTTAGGAATTCTGTTACCTTTCTCTGTTAGAGGAAAACTCATCTTACGTGAATTAACACCGTTGAGACTAGGCTGGGATCAAGACGTTCCAGATGATATCTGTAAAGAATGGCGTAATTTTTGTCAGGAATTTTCTCAATTGCATGAATTTGAGTTCCCTAGGATGAATCTTGTTGAAACTGAGAAAGTTGACCTCGTAATTTTCTGTGATGCTAGTGAAAGAGCTTTTGGAACCTGTATGTACGGTGTCCAAAAAGAGCGCAGCTCACTTCTTTTCTCTAAGGTTAAAGTTTCACCTCCTAGGCAACGAACTCTTCCTTCTCTAGAACTTCTGGCTGTGTATCTTGCGTACCAGTGTCTTGTTTCTCTGATGAGTGACGTCAATTTTCCCTACACGGTCTCAAGTGTAACTTTTCTTACCGATTCCCAGGTTACCCTGGCTTGGTTATTGAGTGGTAAGCCTCCCCGAAAGAATATTTTTGTCAGTAATAGAATTAAGGATATAGACAGCATGCGACTAACGTTGGAAGGTACAACTAAAGCTTCTTTTCACTATGAATACGTTCCCACCATGTACAATATGGCAGATATGTTAACTCGAGGCATAAAAGCATCAAAGTTTCTCGAGAGTAAAAATGTATGGTTAACAGGTCCTGACTGGATTCGCGAAGGTAAGGACCAGTGGCCCAAGGGCCACTTGGGATGCATTCCCCATCAATTTATATCCTCTGCATGTATTAATGTTAATGTTGTCCCTCCGTGTAAAGCTCCTATTTTGGAGATCGAACGCTTCTCCTCCTATCCTAAGTTACTAGGTACGGTTGAGAAGGTGTTTAAAGCCGTCGCTATTTTTCGACATGCAGATTTGGGCAATGCAAAATTGCGGGCTTTCCTGTTCCTTATTTCTTCTATGCAAAGTACACACTTTGCAGGCGAGCTCGAGGCCTTGAAAAACAAAAGTCCTCGGCCGCCGCTGCTAGTTAGAACTTTAAACCTTTTTCTCGATTCGCACGGTATCATTCGTTCGAATAGTCGTATTGCGAATGCTGAGGAATTAGACTATAACACTCGCAACCCCATCTTGCTGTCTAGTTCTTCACATTTGACTCATTTATTAATTTCGCACACTCACAAACTTCTTAACCATCAGGGGCTCGACATCACCGTTCAGAAACTTAAGGTAGACGGTTATGTCGTGCCACGCTGCAAGCGCACAGTTCGCGGCGTCTTGGCTAAATGCATTGTATGCAAGAAGCTAAACGCCAAAGCTTTTTCCTATCCCGATCCTCCTGCTTTACCTGACTCGCGTACTAATTTCGTGAGGCCATTTGCCACAACTGGCATGGATTTCTCTGCCCACTTTTGGGTATTAGACCCTTTTGGTCACAAGCAAAAGGTCTACTTACTGTTATTTACGTGTTTTCAGACTAGGGCTATTCACATTGAAGTTCTTCCATCTATGACTTTGGAGGAATTTTGCTTTGCCTTCATTAGATTTACAAACGAAAAGGGCATTCCTAACACTGTTTATTCTGACAATGCTAGAACTTTCACCGCCGCTCCCGATCTTCTATCGGAAGTGTTAACTTCCTCTTTGTATGAAGAGCGGTTTCGACCTTTTAATATTAAATTCAAAACTATCCCTATCTACAGTCCTCAATTTGGAGCGATATGGGAACGCCTGTTCAAGTCCATAAAGGATTGCATATATAAACTTTTTGGACGTAGCACTTATTCTTATTCTTCCTTCATTACTGTCATTTCTGACATTTCTCTTAACCTTAATCGGCGTCCCCTCTCTTACACTGAGATTGGGGACTCGATTCTACCTATAATGCCCCTTCAATTTCTTCAGCTTTATCCTACATCTAATTCTCTTATTCTGTCCGATGAGCTTACGGACTTGGAGACTGACGATGTTGAGCATCGCGAGCATTTGCTTACTCTTTTGGAGAGATGCGATGTCATGGTCGCTAAGTTCCGGGAGCTTTGGTATTCGCAGTATCTTATTTCTTTGCGAGGTCCATATCCTCTGAAATCTTTACCTTTGCAAAATAAATTCTTATCTGTGGGTCAAGTGGTACTTGTAAAACACCCTATAAAACCCAGACCATTTTGGGCCTTGGCTCGCATCAGTGCTTTGCTTCCTGGTCGCGACGGCAAGGTCCGTGTTGTAAGAATTATAAGGGCTGATAACACCGAAAGCGTCATTAAAGTCTCGTTACTGTACCCACTGGAGTTAGTTGTGACCGATCCTACTCCAGAGGAGGTGGGAGATAGCGCAGACGGGAGTGGTTCGGACGCGGAATCATACCCTCGTTCCGAGCCTCCCGCAAGGTTTGAAACTCAAAGGGGTAGTTCTACCTCTGAACACCCTAGAGTTCAGCAGCTTAATTCTTCAAATTCTTCTGATACGGATTCTTCGGTCTTGTCCGAAGAACCGGTAGTTACTCCTGCTGACCGCCCTCTTAGGCAAGCGGCGCGTCAGCAACGTAGTAAATTAACTTATCTTATTAAGAAAGGGCATTTGTAAACCCTTTCAATTATGTGTTATGCGCAGATATTATTACTTGGTCCTTTCCAGTATTGAGCTGGAAGGACATTGCATGTCTTTGTGTATTTCACGGAATTTTCAAATGAAAACTCCGTTTTTTTCTTTTGCCGGGATTGTGTCGCAACTCCAGCCTGCTCCTCTTGTATGTCCCATGCAAGTTAATTAATATCTTGTAGTATAAGGGACTGGGTCAAAATCAATTCTTAATTGACCTAAAAGAATTAAATTAATTAAATATGACAAGCAGGCAATAATGGATTGCTTCCCCTTCCTGGCAACAAATGCGTATGTCGAACATCCTTAATGTGTTCGTTTATCTTTGCGAGCTGCATCCGAAGTCACAGCAACGGATTCGGAGCGCACGTGACGTCGAGGCCTTCGCCGGCTGACACGTCAGAAGACAACCACCTATGGAGTCGGCAGCACGTGCCTTGTGCGTTACGACTTCTAAACCGGTCCTGCTTTCGGGCATCTGAGAGCCCGGAGAGCCGGCTATCATTGAGGAAGTGTTCCCTGGACAACTTTTCTTCGAAGTTCAGGTGAGCAATCCTTATTTATTGTCTTTGCTTGTCATATTATCATTTAACTTAATGCAGAAGAGACTATGTCAATGCCAGGTTTATCTGGAAGTTGGCGCTTAGGTGGTTAGCGCGACAAGCTATCATACTATTTCTCACATCTATCAAGCCCTCATACAAAACAATTCAACACTTTCAAGCAAAGTGAGAAGATAGAGAGCACTTTCTATCCAGTATTTCTTTTCAAGCCTGCCCTTACAAAATACAATGACACTTTTACAGGAAAGTAAGAAGTAGGTCAACATGTTTAACATTTTGACTGAACACTTGGTGGGTAAAACTGAAGTTAAATATTCAACTCGTATATAAAGTCATTGTTGTAAGCAATGTTAAAACCAGCTAACATTATAATGCCTTCATTCAGCTCTAATTTAGTATTCATGGCAACTGAGTTGGTGACTACTGGGTGGTCAGCAGCATTATGAAAATGCAGCCCGTGTACCACCGGTGGCGCACGTTGCAGTCAAAGTGTCAAGAGGCAGCCACGTGTCTCGTACCTGCAGATACTGGTTCTCATCAGTGCGGTCTCCTAGCTCTGCCTCCAAAAGTCCAGTCTTCAGGGCTCGGTGAACTTCAAACGTCACACCTGCAAATGAAGCACATGAAATTAGATTATTGAACCAGGGCTTGGTGAACTTCAAAAATTAGATTATTATAAGTTAGGTGAAGTCTCCCTAATCATAACAAGGTGTTCCAAAGAGAGGAAGGAGTACAATACCATTTAGTATAGAGTCAAAGGCAAAGTCTATCCGTAAGGTGTGTTGCCATACAAGACCTCCTGCATGAAGAAATGGTAAGGAGAGATGGAAATTTATGAAACAAGATAAAGGTTAAAAACCAAGAGACGATGGTTCTTACCAAAACAAACACCTATTCTATTTAGACAAAAAAAAGGACTACATTGCTTTCAGCTTGGGACGTCACTTTTTTCTACTCCAAGCACTAATTCACACAGATTGCTAGCACTAGCTAACAAGTCAGAGCACTAGCCAACAAGTCAGAGCACTAGCCAACAAGTCAGAGCACTAGCCAACAAGTCAGAGCACTAGCCAACAAGTCAGAGCACTAGCCAACAAGTCAGAGCACTAGCCAACAAGTCAGAGCACTAGCCAACAAGTCAGAGCACTAGCCAACAAGTCAGAGCACTAGCCAACAAGTCAGAGCACTAGCCAACAAGTCAGAGCACTAGCTAACAAGTCAGAGCACTAGCTAACAAGTCAGAGCACTAACTCACAAGTCAGAGCACTAGCTAACAAGTCAGAGCACTAACTAAAAAATTAGAGCACTAACTAACAAGTCATAACACTAGCCAACAAGTCAGAGCACTAACTAACAAGTCATAACACTAGCCAACAAGTCAGAGCACTAACTAGCAAGTCATAACACTAGCCAACAAGTCAGAGCACTAACTAACAAGTCATAACACTAGCCAACAAGTCAGAGCACTAACTAACAAGTCATAACACTAGCCAACAAGTCAGAGCAATAGCCAACAAGTCATAACACTAGCCAACAAGTCATAATAACACTAGCCAACAAGTCAGAGCACTAACTAACAAGTCATAACACTAGCCAACAAGTCATAACACTAGCCAACAAGTCATAACACTAGCCAACAAGTCATAACACTAGCCAACAAGTCAGAGCACTAGCCAACAAGTCAGAGCACTAACAACTACTCTAAAAAATGAGAACAAAAATTGGTTGATAAAAACTTCCATCAATTTTATTCACAAGGTTTTATTGGAAAAATTTCTTGTTTTTTTTTAGAAAAAAATTAGCTTTGCAGTCATATGAGGACCAGAAAAATGCATGGTAAATTTAAAGTGTGTGCTAGTAATCAATTTTTAAGTTTTTGGTGCCTAAACATAGTTAATTAGATCGAAATAAACAAGTTTTCTTCCATGCACTTTCCGTCGCAAATGAGTACTTAACGAGTTATAGCAGTAGGTTTAGTTTTGTCTTTGATGACAAATGCCCTCGAATAAACAGCTACTCATCGATTTTCAAATTTTTGTTGCTTGAATCACGGTAATAACATTGAAATAAACTACTTTTTTTACTATACAATTTTTGCGAAAAATGAGTATTTTACGAGTTTGAGCGGTAGGTTTAGTTGCGTCTTTCATGGCGAGGGCGTCGGAAGCAAGACTCCATTGCAGTGTTACCATACAACCTACCAGATGAATAACTTCTTGCTTCAAACACTAGAGTTGTGGTCACACATTTACTGTTATAACTTGTTAAATACTCATTTCTGACGGAAACTGCATAGAAAAAACCTGTTTATTTTAATCTAATTACTTATGTTTAGGCACCGAAAATTCAAAAATTGATTACTAGCAAGCACTTTTCATTTACCAAATGCATAATAAGCATTGAGACACTTAAGCTATGATCTTTATGTTGAAAATGTTACAAGTAAAACATACAAATATATTTAATGTCCAACAGACAATACATGTATTGTAGGCTAGCAATATGCCATAAAAAACATCTTCAAGACAAGCAAAGTAATTAAGTAAAGCTATTGGTCTTGATTTTTGATAGATAAAGCTATGCTATGCAATGCAACATAGCATAAGTTTTTTTGTTACAAGTTTTTTGTGGCAACTATTAACTTTGATTCTCAGCCATCAAAAGGAATCATGAATCAAAGAGACGGAAATCAATGCTAAAATCTTATTATATTTGTAAAGAACATTCAATACTATTAACTTCGAACCAATTAAATAAAAATAAATGACAAAAGTAGAGGCTTAGCAACAAGCATTTATATTTTCAAATGTGGTTTGAAACACATCATCAGTTACTAAAAAAGAATATGCCCAAATATTTAAAATTACATCTATGCAAGTTTTCTGAACTAATCCCAGTCATGACTAACTGACATATAAATAAACAAGCAATAGGTCTGAAAAATAAAGCTATTACAAATTATGTATATGAGAAAGCAAAAATAATAATTATCACAGAAACAAAGTAACTTAAAGTGAGCTTAAAAGTAACTCAAAGTGAGGGTCAAGCAAATAAAATTAGCTTAACCCTTTAACGCCCACATTTTTTTACTCATATTACCATTATGACAACCACTATCACTAAACCTACACACTGGCATTAGGTAGTCACTGTTATCAAGATGGGGAAGGAACTGCCACTCGGCAGTGAAATTAAAAGGACACATTAGTGAACAAATTGAATAAAAAATACAATAAATTATTGTTATTTCTGAAAGAAGACTGTACAGTCCACTTTGGCATTAAAGGGTTAATTCTTCAAGCTGAAAATTTCCTTGTAATAGGACAAAGTGAAAATGGCCATACAAATAACCTAAGATAGCATCATCAATGTAGTCATCATTTCTTACCTAAGATAGCATCATCAATGTAGTCATGCACGAGCCATCTCAATGCTTCATCTACGTGTGTAGGTACAGGAGAGTTAGACATTGTACCTGGAACACAAAAAAATTATAGTATGTAAACAGAACTGTGTCACTATATTTTATTGTTCCTTACATCTTTTTTACAATGGAATTAGGAGTAGAAGTATTTTACAGCACATTCTCTTGAGTGTTTAAGCAATATTTAAACAAATACGTAGATACTACTTAGTACTGATATTTTATTTTTTAATCATAACACATGATATTATGGAAGAACATAATTTAAAATTAGTACATGATACAAAAATTACTTGAAATACTACCCAAGTTTATTAGCATTAGGAAAGAATATAACCTTATACGGCAGTTCAAAAAAAGTGTAGTAAATCTGAAATTAGGAAAAATACAATTCACTTTTTGAATTATTTTTCTACAATAGTAGTAATTACCAAGAAGAGTTTGCCAATTCTTTCCCAATAGTTTTGGTAAATGTTGAGGATTATTCAGGAATCAATTATCCACTTTTTGAAGGCTCAACACTTTCACTTTCATGCACTTTCCGTCGTAAATGATTATTTTACAAATTATAGCGGTAGGTTTAGTTTTGTCTCTGATGACGAATGAGCTCAAATAAACAGCTACTCATTGATTTTTAAATTTTTTTCGCTAAATAGAAAAATGGTAAGAAGATCGAAATAAACTACTTTTCTTCCATCTACTTTTTTTGTCAAATGAATATTTTACGAGTTAGAGTGGTAGGTTTGGTTTAGTCTTTGATAACAAGAAAACCGGAAGCAAGACACCATTGCAGCGTTGCCATTCGTCGGGCCAAATAAATTACTTCCCGCTTCACTTGAGTTGCGGTAACTAATTCATCGCTATAACTTGTAACCCCTAAGATACTTATTTACGACGGAAAGTGCATAGAAGAAAACTTGCTAATTTTGATCTAATTAACTATGTTAAGGCACCTAAAAATCAAATATCGATACCCGAATAATCCTCAACATTAACCATAGTTTTTTCTGATAATAATTCTGAATGACTATCTTAAACCATTTTGTTAATTTTTCAACATATATCACAATTGATTTGATATTAGACTCTCAAATAATTAAACCAAAAAACTCTCAACTAAGCAGCACCTATGTTAGGCCATAGATTATATTGCTCTCTAATCCATGGACAGTAGTGAAAGCTCAAATCAAATTCAACAGATTATTCACAATTTGCACAGCGCGTATTCTCACACTCAGTTTATTAGAACGAGATCCTACGGTCGAGACTCGAGATTCAATAATAATTCACGCTGCCGTGATACACACGTTCACTGTTCTCGAGTCTGAACTTTGTTTACAAACAATGGGTTTGGAACAAAAAAAAAAGGGAATTCATGTGATAGAGCTATTGGCAATCGCTTTCAGGGGAATTCATTTTTTGATAAAATGCTCAAGCATTTTTAAAATTTAGACATGTGATGCGAAGGTTCGGCACATTCTGTGAAATTTTGTTTTAAATTCTTAAGAAACAGCTGATTACTTGAACTTGAACTTGAACTTGAAATTGAGGGCCGACAGCGTCGGGGCCTTTGTAACGGCCTACAATTCCCTCCACAGTTATCACACAAAGAGTTCAGCGCCTGGTACCAGACTTGTCCACTAAACTACTCAGGATTTACCAATCCTTGTCACAAGCTGCCATTGGATGGCGTCACTGTGCCAGTGCGTCAAAACACCATCCCCAGGCATATTGGGTCATTACTGACCATTCTACCTGACTGGCTCATTCCAGTCACTGTCTCTTACTCCAGGCACGCACAAGAAACAATTTCATAGCTTCAATGATACTCATATTGCACTCCTGATCCAATCCAGCAAGACAGCTCATACCGCAATCATCTTCAGCACATCTGGCATACCACTCATTCTCTCCATACTGCTCAAGCACCACATTCATAAAACTTTCTCTCTCTTGCTCATACTTGCTACATTCCAGCACAAAATGCTCAATTGTTTCCTCCACTCCACTAATACACTGCTGACATAATCTGTTATTATTCTCATTCCACCTCCATGTACGTCTGTTCACACTCAATGACTTACATCTCACAGCAAACAAGAGTTGACTTCCAAAACTACCATCATAGAACATCTCAAGCTTAGGTGCTTCTTTTTTCATATACCAGTCAAGTGTAGGCTTCCGCACCATGCTAAGCCTCCACTTATTCAATCCATACTCATTTGTTTTCCTCTCAATCTCTTTCTTCCACCTCTTGCAGTCCCACTCAGGCCCTACACCTCCTACATTTATTAAACTCCAGTCATCCACAGGTCTCCCAATTCTAACATGAATAATCTTTTGCATACTAAGCTTCCTTGCATGCCCCCAACACACTTTCTCCCAATAGCTTACACTCAGATTCCATTCAAAAATTTGCTTTACCCATCTGCTATTCTGCATTCTTTCAATTCTCACCTTATAATTCAGCACCGCCTTCATCATTCTTTCTGAAAATAGTCTCCACCCAAGGTCACCTCTAATGGCTTCTGTAGCTGTCCATTTTGGAGCACCCAATGCTAACCGTCCTACCTTATTTTGTATTACATCCAGCTTTTCAAGATCACTTCCATTCCAGGCAAGAGCACTCATACCATACATGACACTAGGTACAGCAACATACTTCCACATTCCTCTCACACATTCATACTTGTTTGCTCTGTATCTGGCCACGCTACTTAATCGTCCACTCCACTGCATAGCTTTTGCCACTTTCTCACCCTTAGTTCTAGTGCATCCATCTTCACTTATCATACAACCTAGATATTTGTATTCTTTTGTTCTACCTATTCTGATTTCTCCAATATTCCACAGTCTGTCTCTATCAGTCTCATCACTATTTATAACCATAACCTTGCTTTTGTCGGCACCGAAGTTCATCTTGAAATCTGTACTATATCCGTTCACAATGTCAAGCATCCTTTGCAGTTCATGTCCACATCCACTAACCACAACCACATCATCAGCATACAACAAACAGCTTAGTCTCTCATTACCAACTTTCAGTCCTAAGCCACTCCTTCTCAGTCGAACTGCTAATTCTTCTGTGTACAATCCAAACAACAGGGGAGACAGAGTACAGCCCTGTCTCACTCCTCTAACACTCCTCACTTGCCCCGTTTCCAAATTTCCTAACCTGTATATAGCGCTTGTGTTCTCATACAGACTTTGTACAATTTTTACTATTTTTCTGCTAAACCCAACTTTTCTCAGAACTTCAAAGAGCCTAACCCGATCCACTCTGTCATACGCTTTTTCAATATCCAGGAATGCTAAATACACCTTCTTATCATCCTTCCTCATTCGCTCAATTATTTCACTCACTACAAACAGATTATCTTCCCCACGTCTATCCTGCCTAAAACCATTCTGTTCTTCACCTAGGACTCCTAATTCCTCAACTAAATTTTTCATTCTCTCATTCAAAATACCACAAAATATCTTACATACAGTGTCACCCAGTGCAATTGGTCTGTAATTTTTAAGTTCTTTCATACTCTTATGTCCACCCTTATGCAACAGAACTACATTACACTTGTTCCAGTCATCCGGTACTCTTTCACTCTTCCTTATCTCATCAAATAAACATTTCAACATACTGACCACACTCAGTACCGGTTTGTGGTTTCCACGCAGGTTTCTGCAAACACTCATTGGTGATAAATTATTTAAATTTAAATTCATTTACTGTATCATCTAAAAAAATACATATTATGTGATTTTAAATAAACAAATCAAAGTAAAGTTTATGCCTTTTAGCTATTGTGCCGCAGCCCTACACTACATTAGTTCGACATGGGGGTCATTGACCTTTGTCAAATATTCCCGGACTTGAAAATTAATACTTTTGGCAGAGGAATCGAAATCGCGTTTTTTCTTCCTGCCTATTTCAGGACTTGAATTGTTGGTGCCTATTGAAGAATATTTGTATTTTTTCCATCAAGATCAGGCACTATAATGCAAAAAATTTATTGGAACATTCATGACATGGTAGGCTAATTCAATTATAAATTCAATCGATCAACTTGAAACCAACATTAATTCAAATGAAATAGACTCTCTATTCCCAATGAATTATTAATCTCCATTAGGACTTAAGATTTTACATAATTTTGCACCTACATGAAATTGTACATTTTTCTGATTTATGTTCTCGATCCTCTCGAATCTTCCACGAAGTTTTATAATAATAATAATAATAATAATAATAATAATAATAATAATGAAGGCATCTACGGATGCCTTATTTCCAATCAAGCTTGATACATATCACCTTGTACATAGGATTTTCAAATGCCTTATAACTAACGCCAGGACGCCATGACGCTTTCCCCCGGTCAAGACCGGTACCCACTCTACCCGGTACCGGTAGAGTGGGGTATTGTGCATGGAATTTTTCTCCTTTACCAACAGAGAAAATCGCCACCTCCAGCGCCGAGTTTCGAACCCGGGTCTGCCGCACGGCGGCAGAACCTCTAGCAACATGGCCATGGTGAGCACAATACTATGGAACCCTTTTAGCTGGGATGACATTAATTTCACACCCTGGTACTTCTGAATGAAAAATGGTGCGCAGTAGATAATTGACTAATTTTAAACCTCTTTTTTATGTCTGATATATACGCTTATAGTTATTGATCAACTGTAATTGGTCTTCTGGCACCGGTTAATTACGAGTAATAATTGAAGCACTGATGCACTTAGAGTTATGCCGAGATATAACGCGGTTTGATAATTTTTACATCATCGCTATAAACTGAGGGACTGCAATGTAGCCAGCCAAGCTGCTGGTCCTTCAAAGAGACTGAGTTCAGATATCCCCCACACTCTACAGCGCAATTGGTCACCGTGATCGAGTGGTTAAGAGCGCACTCTTCTCGGGAAGGCCGGAAGTTCGAATCCCGGTAATGCCACCCGGTGTTTCTCTACGTTGGGAAAAGGGAGAACTCAGCCACAATTCCCCTCTCCTGGGTAGGTGTCGGAAATGGGTACCAGTTTGACCGGGGGTAACCGTCATTGCGTCCTTGTGTTAGTAATAGGGCATTTGAAAAACGAGTGTAGAAGATCTGTATCAATAAAATATATATGAAGTAAAAAACATTGTTTCAATCTGTACTTTACCTCACACGGAGTGAATTTCGCTACACAATATGTGCCAGAAGCTGCGCACCATCTGGATTTGTGATAAAATACACATGCACATCAATTGAATTGATCGACTGACTGATTATAAGAAAGTTTTAGCCTTACTTTAACACAACAAAGTTGTTCAGAAAGAGAAAGGATGAAGACACAATTTAGTGTGGAATTAAGGGAACGCGGAATCTTTGTACAAGAGGTGCTTAGAAACAAAAATGAAGAAAAATAAAAGTTGAAGAAAGTAGTAGGCGCCGAAAAACAGGACAACAGTGAACCGAAAAAGTTAAAAAACGTTCAATTTCAACGAAATGATGGACTACTTTACACATCTGTCTAGAGGCTGCTCTTGTAGAGTACCGCTATGCATACCTTGTGGATATTGCTGACAAATGCGACTCGCAAGATTTTACCACGGTGAACTGAAGTTCAAAATTCAACTTGAATATAAAGGCATTTGTTGTAACACAAATTTGAAAACAGCAAACGTGAACTGGATCGTGCCTTCACTTAGCCTGCATTATGCATTTATAAAAATGGAGTTCGTGACTGCAGGTCGGTCAGCAGCATTATGAAAATCACATCAGTGACCACCGGTGGGTCCCTTCGCAGGAAACGTGTTAATACTTGGGCAACCTTTGAGAAAGGTTTGTGTTGTGAAAAAAGTGCCTTTAAGCCAGGTAGGCTATGTATGTTTTCGCTTTCTGAGCATATATCGAATCTAAACATGAGTTTATATGTACGGAAAAATAGAAAGAAAAAAGGAAAAACAGTTTATTTCCAATAGAGTTATAACAAGAAATGTTTAACATTGGTTTCTAAAATATCTTAACATTAACATCTTTAGTTGATAATTACATATCGGTATCGTAATACCCATGTAAAATGCCGAAACAAAAAATGATTGGCAGAAAAGCACAACAAAAATGAGTTCCTTTCGTTGCGTAACCTGATTTAGACAGTGTATTTTAAAATAAGTCGTGAAAACATAATCCTAAGAAAACATAATCCTCGTGACGCTTTGTTGAAAAACACTCTCGTTAGTGCGTACTTGTATTGAAATAACAGCGAAAAACGCATCGAAATATCTTAACATAGAGATCCTTAATTGCTATTCATGCATGGTTATCGTAATACCCATGTTAGTCATCGAAACAAAGGATTCGTAGAAAAGCACAAAAAAAAATGAGTTTCCTTCGTTGCAGTAGTCTGATTTTGGTAATGCATTTAAATACAAGTGACTAAGAAAACATAACCTATGTGACGCATTGCTGAAAACCCTATCGCTAGTACGTAATTATATTGAAATATGAGCATACGGACATACGAGCTAGCGATATGAGCGTGAGGGATTGATGTTAAATGTCAAATGGGCAGATTTGATTTGTTTTGCGACCAAAACTATGAGGCCGACATTCGGGATTTGGGACAATTTTTCACACTGACGCATCATACAGTATGCCAAGTGGTGAGTTCGGGAAGAATATAATATTCACTATAACAAAACCAAAATTGTTATGACATTTCTCACATACGCTAATAGTGCTGGCGCACAAGAGTTCGCCTGAGTCAAAGACATGAAAAGGATTGTTGTATAACGCTAGCCGTAACATTTTCAACATAGAACAAAAACTAACTACCCAAAATAGTGTTTGGTCATAAAATGTGAGTAAATAATGAAGTTGAGGGGTGTTGATAGAATCAACATTAAAACACGGATACGAGTCCTTTACTGTACGTGAGTAAACCCTTTACTCTTGACACTATTCACCTGTCTAACATAGTCATAATACTTTAGTTATGGAAATTAGTTATGTTTATTTTTATCTGCTGTTGACTATTGTCGACTTTTATCTACTGTAAATAGTGTTCTAAGACTGATATGTCGGGAAAATCGCTACATAGGACTATTATATAATAGTAAGCTTTAAATATCTTATAGCTACTTTTAGGCATGGATAAACTGAATCTCTCGTAGGACAGATGCGTAAATTATGGTTTCACATCCTGAATATAATTATACTCAACTTATCTTAAAATATCTATCTCAATTACGTAGTAAATGATCCCGGATAATATTCTCGTTCTGATGAATTACATTATTTTATTCAACTAATTTATCCAGCAAAAAAGTACCATCTCTGATGGAAAACATGGATTAGTGGAGGAGGAATTTAACGTATTTTCACAACAATATTCGCCCCTGGGTTTCACATCGCACCTCTCTGTGGTTACTGGTGGGTTTGGCACATTGGAATCCTGAACAAAATGCCAACACTTGTGCAACACTTTAGTGCGCGATACGCGTTCAGCTGTGGCCTCAATACCTCACTGAACACTTGTCTACACCATGGCACCTGTCTGCACCATGGCACCTGTCTGCACCATGGCACCTGCCTACACCATGGCACCTGTCTGCACCATGGCACCTGTCTGCACCATGGCACCTGTCTGCACCATGGCACCTGTCTACACCATGGCACCTGTCTGCACCATGGCACCTGTCTGCACCATGGCACCTGTCTACACCATGGCACCTGTCTACACCATGGCACCTGTCTGCACCATGGCACCTGTCTGCACCATGGCACCTGTCTGCACCATGGCACCTGTCTGCACCATGGCACCTGTCTACACCATGGCACCTGTCTGCACCATGGCACCTGTCTACACCATGGCACCTGTCTACACCATGGCACCTGTCTGCACCATGGCACCTGTCTGCACCATGGCACCTGTCTGCACCATGGCACCTGTCTACACCATGGCACCTGTCTGCACCATGGCACCTGTCTGCACCATGGCACCTGTCTACACCATGGCACCTGTCTGCACCATGGCACCTGTCTGCACCATGGCACCTGTCTACACCATGGCACCTGTCTACACCATGGCACCTGTCTGCACCATGGCACCTGTCTACACCATGGCACCTGTCTACACCATGGCACCTGTCTGCACCATGGCACCTGTCTGCACCATGGCACCTGTCTACACCATGGCACCTGTCTACACCATGGCACCTGTCTGCACCATGGCACCTGTCTGCACCATGGCACCTGTCTACACCATGGCACCTGTCTGCACCATGGCACCTGTCTGCACCATGGCACCTGTCTACACCATGGCACCTGTCAGCACCATGGCACCTGTCTGCACCATGGCACCTGTCTACACCATGGCACCTGTCTGCACCATGGCACCTGTCTGCACCATGGCACCTGTCTACACCATGGCACCTGTCTGCACCATGGCACCTGTCTACACCATGGCACCTGTCTACACCATGGCACCTGTCTGCACCATGGCACCTGTCTGCACCATGGCACCTGTCTACACCATGGCACCTGTCTGCACCATGGCACCTGTCTGCACCATGGCACCTGTCTACACCATGGCACCTGTCAGCACCATGGCACCTGTCTGCACCATGGCACCTGTCTACACCATGGCACCTGTCTGCACCATGGCACCTGTCTGCACCATGGCACCTGTCTACACCATGGCACCTGTCAGCACAAACGTCGCCAAACCTTTTCACTTTAGTATTTTAACGTATGAAGACAGGGTGACGCGACATTAACCATCTTCTCGACGTCAAATTATTTGCTCTCGCACTGTAAATCTCTTTTCATTATCAGTTTTACCACTGAAAATGTTCCTAAATTTCATCATAATGTTTAGCTTTTAAGCTTTTAACAAATTTATATCAGGGATTTGAAAGAATTTCACCAATGTTTTTTTCCCTAGAGTGTTAAGAATTAGTGGGCTTACCTCTTTTTATCCATCTGTAATCCCAGTACTATTCTGCACCTTTGCAGTCGTTACTGGAAAAACCATGACACTCACCCTCGCAGGGAAATGTCGAAAGGCATAAAATACAATATATTTAAATTTCCGACAGCAAATTTTCAATTTTAAAGGTAAATTTTAAACAATGATGGATAAAAATTGGTGCATCTTGTTACACATGTCACTTCACTAACCATAGGCGACGACAAGTTCTACTCAAAAGCTTTTCATTATTATATTGTGATTGGTAGGTAAAGAGAATACTGAGCGAAGAAAAGATGTATCAGATGCAGAATGCCATCACATAGCTAAAGTGCAACAGCGAGTGCCGACTATCATCTGTGAGCGTTATAAATAATTACTGATTTGTTATTATAAATGGGCTGAAACTGAAAACAATATGAAAACCTTAGGTTTCCATGGCCGACCAGTTTCTACATCCAACCAGGTTCTACATCCAACCAGGTTCTACATCCAACCAGGTTCTAAATCCAACCAGGTTCTACGAAGATTTTCGTCTTGCAGGAAGTGAGAATTGTTGCGGTCGTTATTAATTATTTTTACGAAGTAAAGCAAATTTTGAACACAGAATTTGCCACTCGCCAGCTCAAGTTTACACGTTGACTGCGATGGGTAAAACTGAAGTGTTATTCTTACCTGAACGTTATTTATGCTATATCTTGTAAACTAAGCATTTGCGAGCACAATGTCATTCGTGTAAAACGTCTTCAAATGTCTCCAATTACCTAAATTTCATAATGAAATTATAAAAATCGTTGACAACATTAAATTCAATATTGACCATAAATGGAAAGAAAGAAAGAAAAACAGTTTATTTCGAATGCAGATAGCACAAAAAATGTAGTACATCCTTGGTTTTTGAAATATCTTAAACAAAATACACTTCGATCATACACACACGAGTATTGTAATACCCATGTCAATAGTCGCAAAGAAATTATTGAGGGCAATGTACTCTTAATGTTGCTTAATCTACATTTGATGATACATGTAATGATAATTATAAGAGACAACACAATTTCATTGACGATGCATTTTCATTGTGGGGTGGAAACACTTTTGACAGTTTACATGTACATGAAATAAAGCTTTGAAATTCTTGACGCCAGGAAATAATATTAGAATTGCTTGTTTCGGCCGATGCTCAAAAATGTCATTTCAAAGAAGCATGAAAAAAATATAAGCAAGAGGACCACGAAAATTACAAGTTTTGTTTTTCTAATTAAAAATTTTCAACAGAACGTTCATTAGTTGATCAGCATTATATTTAAATATAAATGGATGATCACGAAACCAATTTATAATTTTTTACGTGAATGATTTACAATAATAAAGAGATGACGAGTTAGGTAATGTTGAAAGTTGAGAGTGAACAGAAAAAAAGCTCGGTCTCTTTAGTTTAAATGCCAGTTGTCAGTTTAGTACATACATATGTGCATATATACATGTAAATATATACACATACATATGCACATACATACCCACGCACATACATACACCTAACACGCACACATACACAAATACATATCTATGCATCGGGGCAATCACAATACATATGCTTTCTACAAAAATGCTGTGCGATGTACTTAAATATAGGATAATGGGCAAAGGAAGTTCGGTACAACTTTTTCAGTATGTGTTGCTGCTCACAGTTTCTAATGAAATATTGAAACGACTTTTAATTAAATATTGTAACGAAAAGATCAATGGTTGATAAGCGTCTTATTTCACATATGTGGGTGATCGCGCAACAAATATATATATATATATATTTTTTATAAATGATTTACAATAATGAAGTGAAATGATGTATTACGTAGTGACACATACGCCCATATACGCATCCATAGCGTACGCACGTACACATATACACAAGTAAGCATGTGCGCAAATATCAGCATAAACTAGGCAGTATAAACTAACATTCCAATCGAGGGATTCAGAGAAAATATCTTTAATCACGGCATGAATTTTATTATATTTAGGTACTAATAATAGTGGCACAAAACAGTCTACCTGAGTCAGAAACATGAAAACGATTGTTCTACAACGGTTTCCAAGTACAGCACAATTGCAGAAATACGTGAGGTCAACCAAGGTTCGGTTGTTATAATATACTCTAGAGCGTGAGAGATGATATGATAATTTGCTCCACACAAGCCTGACAAAAACATTTTTGGACGTGAATAAGAAAGAAACATGAATGTACTAGCTATAAGGGTTTAAAATTAGAAAGCAATCACTTTATCTTAAAAATCTGGTGCAGAATGTCTATATTTGATAAACATACATAGGTACCATGACTGTCTAGTTTGACGCTTGCACAAAAACGGAGAAGAAAGACATAAAATGTATCCTGTGGCTGGCTTATTTAGGTTGAATAGAGCTTGTTAATTCATGAAATCAATAAAGATACTGAACTTTGTGGGTTGAAAACATGACATTTAACATGTACATGACATATAAGCTTTGGATTGCTTTACAAAAATATAATGAACCGACGTGTTGGGTAGGGTTAGAAGTTGGGAGTGGAGAAAAGGGTGGTATTTATAGTTTATATGCTAGTTGCTAGTCCAGTGCACATAGGTGTATGTGTACATATGCACACCCATATGCGCACATACACCCATATACGTACACACATATACAAGTAAGCATGTTTGCAAATCCCAGCGTGTAGGCGATCAAATCATGATATGTACGCATACTTCAAAACTGTTGTGTAATGTCTTGAATTATTAAACAAGGAGCAAGAGAGATCATTGAGTAATGGAGATGCTGAGCAAATTAGATTCGTCAATACTTATTCTGTATGTTCTGTAACTAAGAATTATCGTTGAGACACAAGATGGCGAGTTATTTTGGCTTTAAATTCTCTCAGTCTTTGAGAGATTTTAATACTCAGGGGAAGTTTGTTCCACAGTAAGGCGCCTGATATGGACAGAGCTTTCTGCCCTATGTGAGATCAACGACATAGTTGACTAAGACATTATTGTTTCTGTTCGGCTTTTGATTGGTTCCAGTGGGTGGATGGAAACACACTATCTCAGCATTGCTCTGAGGAAGATATAACGAGGAGAACACGTATTGGGCCCTCTGCATGCATGAGGAGCCTTTTTCGGATATGAATCCCGCCAAGTTTATTAAGGAGAGGAGTTACGTGATCACTTCTTTTGAAATTACCGTTGCATACACCTTGGCTGCGAAGTTCATGCACTTTTATAAATGGGATAACTCCCTGAGAGTATATAATAGATCAGTAAATTTAACACAATTATTATTAAGACTATATGATTATGGGATACAATGATTCAAAAATAGTGTCCTATAAGTCTTTATTGGTCTTGAAAGGTCGAAGTTTTGCCTTAAAAGCTTTTTGCGCCGTGTACCAAAAAGTGCAGACGAGCTCCCCCTGCGCGAGTCTCAGGAATTAATTAAATGTTCACATCGTGGAAACGTTTTGAATGACAAACCTTGGTGCTCCAGCTTGATCCTATGCGGAGCATAAGCTTGTACCTCACTTAAATATTATATTTCCAACATTTCGATTCTTAGGGAATCTCACGCGTAAGATAAAAAGGAGAACCAACGGAAAAATATACATTTTAATTGTTTCTTTTTATGAAAAACGTTTCGGAATGTTATAATTCCATTTTCAGTGCTGTAAAACATACAAAAAGGCCAAAAAATTTAACATACAGAAAAGTTTATATAATTCAAAAAATAAGTAAACGAACATCTATAAAGCTTAAATTCTACTTCTTATTCAACTGCAGTAAAAACGGTCATTCTCATTGGCTCACTTAAACAATGCCAAGATGTAGGCTTGAAATACTAAAGTTGTTGTTGCAAAAATACATGTGCCATGATCATTTTAATTATTTTTAGAATGCGATTTCCTACTTGAACCGTAGTGATGCTACTGACTCTCTCCAGCTCATTCTTTTATTGACTCAGGTGTTCGACTCCATTGTGTGGCTATATAAGACACCTCATCTTATTCTGCTAGTTCAGAATTCTCTGTCTCAGTCCGTTGTGCGCATAAATTCGTCTATACATTAACTTCTCATCTTGACCATGGTAAATAAAATAGATTTAAGCTCTAAAATATCTCTTTTCGCCAGTAGTGGATGCGTTCAAACTATATTTGTTGCCTTAGCTGAGGGTAAAAAACGTCGTTGCAAATTGAATTGCATTTTGAAAATCTGACTTCGTTACATTTCCGTAAATACTTAGATGATAATGAACTCACTTTTTCAGGAAATTGCGGCGGCTTTGACGTACTTCGTCCTGCTGTTGGGCTCTTACGCAGCTGCGAGCGATCCTGTGTGAGTATTTATTCGCATGAGTTGGGTATTGGTAGGTTTGTGAGGTGTGCACAACACAGGGGAGTCTCCTTTCGCACCGGCTGTAACCTCACCAAACCATCCAACTCATCTATAAGAGAACACTGTTTGAAGAAAGACCATATTTTTAAAAATACAAATTTTAAAATTTTGGATTCAACGTCAAATTTGTCCGATCTCCGCATTTTGGAATCGATATACGTTTTAAAAAGCCGTCCGTCAATAAATGAATGTGATACGGCAGTGAAAATTTCCATTGTTTGTTGACATTTTGTATAGTCTTTTGTTTTATGATGTATTTTAAATTTCATTGTCTTACATCCGATTTATTCAGAAGATTTATAGTTACATTGTTTTAATACTTTGATTTATTGTATTTCAGAACACAGAAGATGGATTTTTTATAATCCGAAACTTTGGTAAAAGCGTCTATATTTCACCGGTCAGCCCCAACTTATGACGGGAAGAATGTGAATGAAACTCGAATGTAACTTAGTTTTAATTACACCAATTTTATGTTTGTTTTGTTTCTTTCCAGAGAAATGTGCAAGATTTCATTGTTTCCCCCCATGAACTTTGCGATGTACAATGATGTTGGGGAATGCCTCCAGAGGCCCGGGATTGCAGCTGTTGCTGAGGGCTTTACAGGTTTGTTAAAAAACGAACTTATTCTCGTATTATGACTGTGAAGTCAAACAATAGTGATGTATTTTGCAATATATGCGAGCGTAGTGCACAGTTTTACCTTCAAACTCTTCCATGTCAGTAGTAAAACAATTATTGAATGCATCTTGACGTTATAAAACAGAACAGATTTATGAAATAACATTGTCGCGCTACCGATGTTTTAGGCTGCACAACAGGAATGAAGCAATGAACATTAAGTTTGTGCTTTTCGTATTGTAACTTTATCATTGTCGCGGTGGATATGCCCTAAGCCAGTGGTTCTTAGATTATGGAACTAACTTTAAGATATTTTAAAAACCAATGATGGTACTTTTGTACCATCTCTATTGGAGATAAACTGTTTTTCTTTTTTCTTCTTCTTTCTTTCTTAACCTTGTCGGAGGTACTGAACCCCACAAGTTCCAGTCATGCATTCATCGAACCCTTCGTAGTTGGAAAATAAAATTCGTTTTTTTCTTCAAATGCAAAACATGTGTGTATAACTACATACTGTATTAGTGCACAAACTGTACCATGCCGAACCCAGGGGTTCAACTCACCGAACCCCTGGGGTTCGATCATGGTAGACCATGGGTTCGATCGAACCCATAGTTAAGGAACACTGTCCTAAGCGAACAACTTGAATGAAAATACGATGTCATGCTGAAACGATGTTAATTTCGTGATGACTGTTGTTCAGGGCTTAATTCGGGTGTGCTCAGAAAGTAATCTCCCAAATTATTTCGAACTAGAAAGTTAACTAAAAACGTACGTGGTCCTCATGAAATTTATTGTTCGAAAAATTACATTACTTGCAAAATCCAATTAATCATACATGTTCCATTGATCAATGACACCAATACATGTACATGATCATCTTCATATATGATGAAAAAATTAAGATAAGAGTGCAAGGAAAATTTCTGAATAGAATTCGAGCAAATTTAACCATGATATTGTAGATATATTCATCCCAAAATCAGTGTTCCCTTCGTTATTTCTCGTGAAATGCTAAGTAAATCAAAAAGTAAAGTAAATGTAAAGTAAATTTAAATGTAAAGTAAATGTAAAGTTAAAGTTAATGTAAATGTAACGCAAATGTAAATTAAATCTAAATGTAAAGTAAATCTAAATGTAAAGTAAATGTAAAGTGAATGTAAAGTATATCTAAATGTAAAGTGAATGTAAAGTAAATCTAAACGTAAAGTAAATGTAATTGTAAAGTAAATGCAAATGTAAAGTAAATGTAAATATAAAGTAAATGTGAATGTAAAGTAAATTTATATGTAGAGTAAATGTAAATGTAAAGTAAATGTAAATGTAAAGTGAATGTAAAGTAAATCTTAATGTAAAGTAAATGTAAATGTAAAGTAAATGTAAATGTAAAGTAAATGTAAATGTAAAGTAAATCTAAATGTAAAGTAAATGTAAATGTAAAGTAAATGTAAAGTAAATGTAAATGTAAAGTAAATGTAAAGTAAATGTAAATGTAAAGTAAATGTAAATGTAAAGTAAATGTAAATGTAAAGTAAATGTAAATTTAAAGTAAATGTAAATGTAAAGTAAATGTAAAGTAAATGTAAATGTAAAGTAAATGTAAATGTAAAGTAAATGTAAAGTAAATGTAAAGTAAATGTAAAGTAAATGTAAATGTAAAGTAAATGTAAATTTAAAGTAAATGTAAATGTAAAGTAAATGTAAAGTAAATCTAAATGTAAAGTAAATGTAAATGTAAAGTAAATGTAAAGTAAATGTAAATGTAAAGTAAATGTAAATGTAAAGTAAATGTAAATGTAAAGTAAATGTAAAGTAAATGTAAATGTAAAGTAAATCTTCCCTACAAGATTCAAAGACAATTTTACGTACTCTCGATAATGATATTTGAGACTTCTCAAATAAAGGACAGTTTTACTAACTGTTTTACTAACTGAACAATCGTTTTCAAGTTTCTGACTCGGGGTACAATTGTTTGTACCACTATTATTAGCATGGAAATATAAATTCGTGGCGTAATGAAAGATATTTTCTTCGAGTCCCTTGATTGGAATACTAATTGATACGTATGCGTGAAAATATAGTTCTGTATGTCAACCTCGTTGCCTGCACTCTATGTAATGCCTGCACTAGGATAATAATCATGGTGAATGCACTAAAAATTCAAGCCTACCTAATATGATCTCGATTTCGCAGGTACTGAAGCGGACAAAACGGACGAAATCCTCCACCAGTGCATGGCGCAGTGGACAGGGATGGTGAGCGACGTTGTCGTAGTCGTGTTTACTACATAGAACGCAGCATGCTTTTTGAAATTGAACTTGAGCTTTTTGAAATTAAACTTGAGCTTTTTTTAAATTGAACTTGAGCTTTTTTAAATGAAACTTGAGCTTTTTTAAATTGAACTTGAGCTTTTTTAAATGAAACTTGAGCTTTTTTAAATTGAACTTGAGCTTTTTTAAATTGAACTTGAGCTTTTTTATATTGAACTTGAGCTTTTTAAAATGAAACTTGAGCTTTATTAAATGAAACACTACACTTTTTAACCATACAGTGCACTTTCGAACGAATTGATGGGGCCTGGCCTGACAAGAAAGTTTTCCATTTGCTCGCTCCGCACTTCTGGGACTTTCGTCATGTTGTTTCCAAAATATCTTCCCACTGAGATGTTAGACCCAAATTTTGGAGGTGATCAGAGAAAGAAGCATTCAAATTGTTTAAA
Organism: Morinoia aosen; assembly: GCA_030386875.1. Lineage (NCBI taxonomy): Eukaryota > Metazoa > Arthropoda > Malacostraca > Amphipoda > Talitridae > Morinoia > Morinoia aosen. The sequence goes on from CM059566.1 coordinate 24,547,091, forward strand.
TTCATCAAGTATTCAATTCTTGAAGTAACCAGAACTCTGAAACCCAGTCTAACTTTTTCGCCCCCTGCATGCATGTTTTTCGCCGCCTAAGCGATTAAATCGCAGCGAAAAACATGTATGATAGGCGAAAAAGTTAGACTGGCAATGCATTTGAAATTTACCTAACGTGGGATTTGTTTCGCTGATTCAGTTGTTAATTCATCTTCAATTTAAGAACTTAACGCAATTTCAAGAGGTTTGGTAAGTGAGAAGATATTTTCCGCCAGCCAGAACACATGTTCGTAAATTGAATTCTGTGAGTTAAGGATTAACCAAGACTTTTCAGTAAACGAATGGGCTAATGATAAAAAAAAAACTCAATTGGGTTCTGTTAAAAAATATAGAACGCTAAATGCACACCATCAAATAAGCGTCTTAAAGTTGTTTAGCATAATAGCCATAGAAAAATTCAATTCATATATTTATCACACAATAAAATAAGTTTTATTAATGGTTTTGGAAAAGTCCCACCATTTACGCCATTATCTTACGCTAGTAGTGAAACTGCTCTGAAATGTCATTTCTTTCTCCATAGTTAAAACCCCTACAGATCAAGTTATGGAGAAAGAGATGTTATCAGTGTCGATAATTCATAATATATATGTAACACAATAAGTGCTACAACTCTACAATGTTATCAGCGAAAAGGATTGAAGGACGTTGAAAACCGGTGCAAATTTTTCCCATTTCTACCGGTGGTAGTCCTGAATGGAAGATAATATTCTCTACTTGAAACTGGTCGGATATTTTTCCTGTTACGATTAATTTGCTTGTATAAAGCGGCCCATAGACGATCAATGTTATTGTCAATAATTGACAATAATGAATATTGACAATATAATTAATCGTCAGTGGGCTTGATTGACGACCGTCAAATAATTGACTTAGCGAGCCAAAATGAATTTCATCGATATATTGAGTCAATGATATTGACAATTAAATTGATCGTCTATGGGCCGCTTAACACTTCGCGTCCTCATGACCCCATCTCCATCCGTTGGTAGCGTTTAGTTAGTCAATCATTAATACAAACTCTTGGCGTTCATCACTCAATTTTTAGCCCCTCTAACAGTTTAAATAATAATAATAATAATAAACTCAGATAACGACAATTTCGGTCAGAGACTATTTAGTTGTCGCTTTGGTATTCCTACCAAAGTTGTTTTTCATAGTTACGAGATGGCACTCTTACTGAACTTCTCAGTAGCATTTTTCCTCTCCCATACACATTCACTTTCCACATCACTCGTCTCGGTGAGGAACAGTTGATGAGCAGAGCTTGCATCTCTTGTACACTTGATGTTCGGCTTGCTCTCTTCCAGATTGATAAGTAAAATGAAAAGAAGAACCAATGTGAAAGGGAACATTCTTTTAACAGCAAACGTTTCGGAATCACTGATTCCATCATCACTGCTGTAAAACAAAGAATATAAACGATAACTAACAAATCGCGAAAAAGCACTGATTCTATGTTTTACAGCAGTGGTGATGGAATCAGTGATTCCGAAGCCTTTGCTATTAAAAGAATGTTCCCTTTTATATTGGTTCTTCTTTTCATTTTACGGGTTAGATTTTCTAAAAATCGCCCTTTTGGTAGATAAGTACTAATATGTTACTTACTCGCTGCACTCAGCCACTTTGCAATTAACATCAATACTTCGTGAGCAGATGATAAGTGCATTCAACAAAATTTTTCCAAAATTTCAGCCACTGTGCTTGCCACGCATACGCTACAACTCTGAATAAAATGGCTAAACTTCTTATATATGAAAGCAAATTTTATTTTCATTTTACGGGTCCATCGCTGTATTTTCAGTGCGTTACCTTAAAATTTATTCACTGAAACTATATGCAGGCTTATTATTTCTAGCTCGGATGACCCCAGCGAGAAACCGTGTATTGCCAGCTCCTGGCAGGTCGTCCCCTTCTAGAGTAGATACATTTGTTGTATTTATATCTCTCCCTATGCTCTACTTTTTCATTCTTTATTAGCGATTATTTTAAATATAAAAAATTATCCCTCCAATAGTTAATTTTTAATCTATTTTCTGCAGACACTAATAGTGTAAATTCGATCTAAGATGGTGAAGACGAACGTAGTGTGCTAAGCATTACTTGGTGCCCTTTAACACTTCGACTCCGAAGTGGTACATATGTGTCCCGCTAGGTAAATTGTTCATTTACGTACCGGAAAATACAAATAACATTTCAACTATATTGCTACCTTTTTCGAAATAAATTTTAGAGTAACAGGTAACATATTATGGTTAAATTATATTCTTTATATATTTTCAAAAAAGTTAAAAATGTATTAAAGCAGAAAAGCCTGCTTTTCAAAACGACTTCTTCTAGCCTAACCAAACTGACCGTAGCAACCGCACAATCGTGTAGAAAAAAAAATTGTCGGGTAGAAAAAAAAAATTGTCGGACTATTGAATTGGAGTTTCGTAATGAACACTCAACTTCACCACTTCTCACATATCGTTCCTCTACGACCCTGCGCACAGTTCAGCGGAGATGTTCTAGATCGTGAGGCGGTGAGGCAGCGCGTCAAGATGTACTCGGAGAGTGTTGTCACCGACGCGGCTGCATACGAGCAAACTCTGGCGGACTGCGACAGCCTACTTCAGCAGTCTTACCAAGTGAGGAGTCTTGCAAAACTCTAAATTAGTGCGAAAAAAGTTCTCGGGAGGCTTCCTGATTTTAAGTAAAAAGGAGAGAACTAAAAATACCGTATAAAACATTTACTCGAATTGAAAAGTGCAAGAAAAACAATAAAAGTGAACGTTTCGAGCATTAGTTTATCTTCATTAAAACTAATTTACATGAAAAAACATGAAATGAATTAGAAAGATGATAAATTGAAAAAAACATTTTACCCCTCCCACCTAGTTTTTTCTTCAATTTATCATTTTTCAAATTCATTTGATGTTTTTCAGGTAAATTTGTTTTGCTGAAGATGAGCGAATGCTCGAAACGTTTGATTTTGTTGTTTTACTTGCAATTTTAAATTCGAGTAAATGTTTTATACGGTATTTCTAGTTCTGTACTTTTTACTTAAAATCTCTAAATTATGTTTGGGCATCCAGAGTACGTTGTTTTCTTTTACCTCAATTTCTACTAACTGATACGAGTTGGATTGGATTGTAAACCAAAACATTATTTCATCCTGCAGCACGAGCTCATATCACTGGTTCACAAATAAAATTTAGGGTCTCAAGCAAAGATGTGAATAGATGTTTTTACAGATTTGGATGTGCAGAATTCAAATTTCTTAAAAGTTTTGCTCCAACACTTCTAGTTTTCCTTCTTTCACGCTGCTGGTGTATCCCAGTTGCGTGTCAAGCTTGCCAGCAGCTTTCAGGAAAATACGACTTCAATTTTTATTACAAGAAGACAAATTCTTTGTTTTCTAATCTCTAAAACAAAAAAAGTGATCTAAATAGGACATATAACGCAAGTTCTAAATGCATTTACCCCTTTATGTACTGTACGTGTTTAAAATAACAAGTACGTATATCTAAAAAACTAGAGATGATGAATGAAAATGAACTTCGAATCTGAAACCAGCCCTCAACTTAGGTTATAACAACTTTTTCTGCGCTTGCCTCTATTTCTCTGCAAACTATATAGTGTGATGTGCGTGGCAGAATTTTTTTCACCTTATTTTACAACATATTCATACTCTCGCCCACATGGTATATACAATGTAGAATTTAAGGAATATTTTTTTTAGAAAATAGGTTGGGTGAGGCGTCAAATAATCAACATAATTAATACGGTAACCGCCTTGGGTTAAACTAAAGTTCAATTTTCAACTCAAATTTAAAGTCAAGTGTAGTGAGCACTTTTGAAAATAGCAAACATTATGTGGGTCCTGCCTTCATTTAGCTTTGATTGAGTATTTGTAAAAATTTAGTTTGTGACTACAGGTCGATCGGCAGCATTATAAAAATTCCCTCCGTGTACCACCGGTGGCACACGTGGCGGTTAACGTGTTGAAATACTTATTTCGGTCATATCGTCCTCGACAGCTGGCCGCCTACACACGCTGCACCAAAGAATACTGCGGTTGAAATGAGAACTTCCTCCATGGACAAGAAAAAATGCAATTTCTTTTCTAACTTTTCAGCCCTACGAAATAGTTCAATTTCTTCACGTGTAAGTTGATTAAGAAATGCACCTAATGCATCAACTTACACGTGAAGAAATTGAAAAAATGCAATTGTGAATGAACCCTTCTCGGCTGATGCTTCTTTTGGAAATGTATTTTGGATGTGTATTGCAAGCTTATTCATTGTTTTTTTGCCTTCATTTCTTATTATGCAGAAAATTTTAGTTGTTTCAGAATATAAATAACCCGCATATTACTTGTTTCATTTTAATGACCCCAAATAAAACTGTTTATTAGATTCCTAATAATTTCAGCCCTCTTGAAATTCATTTGAAGTTTCCAACCATGTAGATAATTAAATGGTAAACAGAGGATGTCTAGAGATTTTCTCTTCACTTAAATTGTAAACTCACTCGAAATTTAAAATCGAAGAAAATGCAGGTAAAATCAGTCTATTGATAAAATTCAAAATGTTTCGCAGACAAGCTATATCATCAGTTCTATAATACCATCGTAGTATGATCAATACTACGCAAGCATGAAACTGATCGAAAATAAATTCCAGACTATAGTTAACGTTGAAAAAAGTGAAAAAAAAACAGAAAACAAAGCCAACTATGCGTTAATTACCTAAACGGGATACGAGCTAAGCATGTTGTTTAACTGAAATTGGTTTCTCCTTAAAAAGATGCAACAATTTTAAAATCCTAAGGTCAAAATCCCACCAAAAAAGTTTCAATTATTCTAAAATCATTATCACGAATAATTGTACTGCACTGATTAGATTAGATTAGATTATTAGTTAGTTTAAGCCTCCTTATCCTCAACAAATGAGATCCAAAGAGAGAAAGGAAGAAGGCACCATTTAGTATGGAGTTAAGGGAACGCGGAATCTATGCAGAAAGGGCATAGAAACAGTAAGATGAGAAAAAAGTTCATGAAACAAGGTGAAAGTTGAAGAAGAAAGCAGCAGGTGCGGAAAAAACAGGACAGCAGTGAACCGAAAAAAGATGGTCCGTAACAAAACAAAAACCTATGTTATTTTAACAAAAAGAAAGCCTACCCAACCTTTAGCTCGGGCCCTCACATAGTCCCCCTGGGATCGCTAAATTGTACTGCACTTTTCAGCATGACTGCGTACTGCTGAATGAGGAGGATGAGTCAGCAAGTTGTGACCGAAGAGCCCTTCCGGAAACTCCTTTCAGGTACGAAAACTTCTTCCGTGGTGCTCTGCCACCCGGAGGGAAAATGTTACAAGCAAATCGAGGATATTTGCTTGTAAAATTTGAACCAACTAATATAAAATTAGATTAGCAAATTAAAATAGAATAAAAATAAAGTTAGGACCAACCTTTGAAAATATTTGTGTTTCCACGACAAATAATCGCTAGCTGAATGTCTTAGCTTTTTAAGCCTTCATTTTAAAATCTGTGCGTCGACAATACCTTCTTGATTTTTAAGATCCCTTCATATGCTGAACCTCTCCATAATTATTTGAATGAGAAGCATCCATCGAATGAAGTCACCGTGGAAGTTGAAAATAGCAAATATCATTGTATGGTTTACCTATTAGTACACCTCGTTTAATTTGTCTATTAGTACTCCTCGTATGGTTTGTCTATTAGTAGACCACGTATAGTCTGTCTATAAGTACTCTTCTTATAGTACGTTTATCTAATGACGTCTTATATTAAGAAATTTTTAAAAGCTAATATGTTTGTCATGTATCTCATGCGCCAACCTTTTGCAAATATACGGTTTTTCTTTCTTTCTTTTCTCGATTGTCTTGTCTCCAGGAGCACAAAAGATTTAGTAACTTCTGTACCAGAACGGTGCTGGTGCACACCAGTTGCATGTTAAGTTCGCCAGTAGGTTTTGGGAGAAATATTACTTCAATTTTCATTACAAGAAAACAAATTCTACATTTTCTAAAATCTAAAACAAAAAATAAAATAAAAACAGTGACCTAGAAAGTATATCGTAAGCCAACGTTTGCAGGATTGAGACTTAGTAGTTTTAGTTTTTGCTTTAATAGTTTTATAATTAAAGGTATCAAAACGCTTTTAAACAGGACATACAATATCTGTTCACAGAATAAAAATGTTCAAATGTTCAAAGTATTTTGCAGACAAGCGACATCATCAGTTCTATTTTTATTCTATTCAAATTGGAATTATAACATATGTTCATCTTATAATCATATGCATGCAGAATTTAATTCTATACGTGATTTCTTTCGTAGGAATGGTTCACCACTTGGAATCATAAACTCTCATATTAAATAATTTTTAGTCACTAAAATATTGCGAGTCCAACATTCTTATCAAATGTGAAAATTAGCAGCGTTGCATTTTACTCGATTCTCCATCTGAAAACCTAGCCCGGGAACTGAAAGTCATTATTCCGTAAGCATAGTGCTCGGGTAAGTTTGCACGTCATGCTGGTTAGCGAAGTAACAACCGGTTCCCCCTTTTTTTGGCACATTTTTATAAGCTCGATCGAGCTTTATCTTTAATCAAATAAGAACATGAGCGAACAACATCTAGCGACATGCAATGCTGTGTGCCCAAATTTGACATGTTCACGGATCGAACATGAGCGTTTTGGTCTGAAAAGCCAGCGCGTTTTGTGGGCCGGATGACATCATTGCCTCCTGTACCAAAGCAATTTTTGTCAAATATGTTCATATCTGAAAGTCTTCACCAAAAAAGTACGGCTCATAGAATAAGCGCTCGAGAGCTTAATTTTAACCGGCGGATGAACTGCTACTACTGTATAAAATGTTCGAGAATTCGACCAAAAACTCTATACTTTGATAACCCCCTTGACAGGGCGCAACTTCACATCCGCAAACGTTGTGCTAGAAAAAATTTCGATTCTACTAAATATCGTCTTCGAATCTCACTTACACAGATTAGAGTTTAATTAGTTTAATTAGTTAGTTTAATCATCTCTAACCGCTACAAAAAAAGCGTATCGAAGAGAAGAAGGAGGAAGGCATATATTTAAAGGCATAAAGTAAAGGGAGGAGGAAGAGATGAAGAAGGATGAAATATATTTTTCAACAGTGAGGAGAAATTGACATGAATTGTGAAAAGAAAACAATGCATGTAAAGGCGATCTTTTAATGTAACACAGAGGAAATCGGTATCCATGATACCGCAAACTCGGACGAAAGCGTAACGGACGGACGGACGGACTAACTAACTAACTAACAAAGAAACAAAGTAATTGAGTAACTAACTTAGGAAGGAACAAGCAGAATTATTTGATAATGCTATTCACTTATACGAAAATGAGCTATTTCCCTTCGAAGTCAACGCGTCAAAAGGCACAAAGATATCCGGGAAAGCTTAAGACATGTGCCCACTTATTATTATTATTATATAAGAAAGTTTTAGCCTCCCTTAACCACAACAAAGATGTTCCAAGAGAGGAAAGAGGAAGGCACCATTTAGTATGGAGTTGAGGGAACGCGGAATCTATGCACAAGGTGCACAGAAACAGAAAGCTAAGAAAGAAGTTCATGAAACAAGAAAAAAGTTGAAGAAGAAAGTAGTAGGTGCTGAAAAACAGGACAGCAGTGAACCGAAAAAATATGGTTCTCAACATAAAAAACATCGGTTCAAAATGTTACGGTTTAAAATAACTGATACACACACATGGGTATCGTAATACCCACGTCCCTAGCTGGTACAACATAAGGAAGAAAAGTATGCTTTTATAGCCATTAGCTCGGGACCTCGCATTTTCCACACGGAGCGCTAATTCTCACAGACACAAGCACAACAGCCGTCTCCTATTGAGAAGAAAGAAAACCTTAAACAGTGACAGTAAACAGTAATAAGATAAGAATGTAGCAATAATATAGAAAACAAAAATCTATTAAGGATGTTCACGAAAAAAACTTACTCATCCATTGACTAACGATTACTGAAGCCTATTTGAGTTTCAGTTGCAACCAAATTCAATTGAATGGCATTTAACTTTGTTAAATTTAATGATCTTTCCTTTGTTTGAAATCAATAGGCTTGTATCTATGTCAATAAAGAAAGGAAGAAATAAAAAATAAGAAAACAAAAGACAGAAAACAATCCATCTCCAATAAAGATGATACAAAAACACATCATCGGTTTTCAAGAGGTTGACTCCGGTTGCGCGGATCGAAAGGTTAATTTGGTTAGTTTGTAGGAAATAGATTTGGAAAATCCATTTCACTGCTCGAAAAAGTTTCCATTCTTAATAAGAAATATACAAAATATGAGTGCAAAATAATATTTACCCGTACGATATAATTCCTTCAAAAAGAAATGTTGAAATGTTACTCATTTACATCGGTGGATAAATTAACAATTTACCCAGCAGTACACATTAGTCCCAACACGTCTATGTGTTAAAATATCGTAAAGGATTCTTAGTCGATACCACGGTAGAGGAAACAAGGTAGGGTCAAACCAGTCTTCTTAGTTGACGGTGTGGTTTTGCTGAAGTCACGGCAACGAACCAATAGCAGCGCTCATATTGCATCTGGTAGCACTGCTACCCCCAAATCTGGCCCCACTATTGGCCTAACGACACGGCGTTTTGGTGACGTCATAAAGTTTGTTTGAAATAAAGCCTTTCTATTGGCTAGCCGAACAAGAGGAGGTGTATTTTCTCCCATAGAAATGACCCTACCTTGTTTCCTCTATCGTGGTCGACAAACACATAGGTATCGCAATAAACACGTCACCAGTCGCAACAAACGACTGAGGGCAATGGAAAGGCATCCATCAAAATAAAATACACAAGTACTGGGAAATCATAGAGCACAAGGTATGATTTTATAAGGGTGCAACCATTACAAAAAAAAGCATGTTGGTATTTTTCATCATGTAAACAAAACTTCACAAACTGCCAGAAACCTTAAAAAAAACATCTGTTCGAAAATAACGCAGTTAGCATTAGACAATTTCCGTGGGAAAATAACGCATTATTCACATCAAGTGCCTCACATCAACAAATAATATAATTGTCAACTTTACACTCAAATTCAACATCATCAAAGATGTTCGCATGGAAGATGGATGAAGGGACCATTTCTTAGGAAGTTAAAGGGAACGCGGAATCTATGCACAAAATGTTTTCCGCGCACAGGACCCAGAGCTTATAGAAGAAAATAAAGAAAGAAAAGAAAAGAAAGAAAGAAAAGAAAAGAAAGAAAGAAAAGAAAAGAAAGAAAGAAAAAAAAAGAAAGAAAGAAATGAAAAAAAAAACACGTTTATTTCCAAAAAAACGTAGCCACCTGTGATACATGCCAACATATTGGCTTTTGAAAATTTCTTAATAAAAGACGTCCAAAGAAAAAAGAATATGATTTGAGAAGGAAGTTTAGAATATCAAACGTTAGTTTGAGCCTCCCTAACTGCATTAAAGGCGTTTCAAAGAGAGGAAGGCACCATTTAGTATGGACTTATGGAAACGTGGAATCTATGCATAAAGTGCATAGAAAATAAAGTTGTAAAGGAAGGTTAGGAAACAAGATAAAAGTTGAAGAAGAATGTCAGAGGTGCTGAAAAACAGGACAGCAGTGAACCGAAAAAGATGATTGTTAACAAAATAAAAACCCTTTTATTCCAACAAAATGAAGGTCTCCTTAACTCTCAGCTTGGGACTTCACATTTCCCCCCTGGGGGCACTAATTCCCATAGGTACAATAGTTGCATCCCCCTGAGGAGTCACACGAACAAAAATACACAAATTTCATGACACTAGAAAACATCCGCTGGAAAATAAGATACGATAAGAAAAAATAATAAGATCAGAAAATTCTTATTAAGTAACGCCTACGTCAACAAAATATTTATCCTCCGTTATACACTCTAAACAAACCATCTCGCGAGAAATTCAACACTTACGGTCAAAAAATAAGTCCATGCATAACTCAATCAAGCACCGTACCAGTTGAATAACTAGCATTACTAGCATTAATTACTCATTGTCCAGTGGCGTACATCGTAAGTTGGGTTAACAATTCCGTATCAGCACAAAAGTTCTCGCAAAAAACGGAGCTTCCCATTTAGTATGGAACAAGGGAACGGGGAATCTACGTACAAAGCGTGTCCAGCGCACTGACACAGCAATACTGAAATAAGTGTGTGAAAAGATGAATTTGGAGAGTAAAATAGCTGCTTAAAAACAGGACATCAGTGAACCGAAAGAAAGACGGTGCGCAACAAAAGAAAACCAATTCCTATTCCTAGTTCACACATCTTTTCCCTGGTGGCACGAATTTTGTAAATACAATAGTTGCCGTAAATACAATAGTTGCATCTCCTGAGTAGAGCTCCTCTTAGGACCTCACATCCTCCCCCTTGGAAAACTACTTAAAAAAAATAGTTAAACCTCCAGAGGGGCCCTCCGCTCGGGACCTCACATCCTCCCTTTGGAAGTGCTAATTTCCATAGATACAATAGTTACATCCCCCTGAGGGATCCTCAGCTCGTGACCTCACATCTTCCTCCAGTGAGCGCCAATTCCCACAGATACAATAGTTGTATTCCCCTGAGGGCTCCTCAGCTCAGGACCTCACATCTTCCTCCAGTGAGCGCCAATTCCCACAGATACAATAGTTGTATTCCCCTGAGGGCTCCTCAGCTCAGGACCTCACATCCTCCTCCAGTGAGCGCCAATTCCCACAGATACAATAGTTGTATTCCCCTGAGGGCTCCTCAGCTCAGGACCTCACATCTTCCTCCAGTGAGCGCCAATTCCCACAGATACAATAGTTGTATTCCCCTGAGGGCTCCTCAGCTCAGGACCTCACATCCCCCTCCAGTGAGCGCCAATTCCCACAGATACAATAGTTGTATTCCCCTGAGGGCTCCTCAGCTCAGGACCTCACATCCCCCTCCAGTGAGCGCCAATTCCCACAGATACAATAGTTGTATTCCCCTGGGGGCTCCTCAGCTCAGGACCTCACATCCTCCTCCAGTGAGCGCCAATTCCCACAGATACAATAGTTGTATTCCCCTGAGGGCTCCTCAGCTCAGGACCTCACATCCTCCTCCAGTGAGCGCTAATTTCCATAGCCACATTAGCTGTACCACAATAGTGGATAAATTTCACCCGTGAAGTTGAATTTTACATGAAATAATCAGGATCAAGTGTACACGCACAGAAAACAGCAAATAACCGTCGTAAAAACCAATAAAATTTGTGCACCAGAACCAAGATCTCTCCATCCAGACGAGTCGACGTAGAAGTTGCTCGCAATACAAAACCGCAACAACACAAGGCTGTTCAGAGAAAATCTGTATAATACAAGACAAAGGAATCAGTACTCCAATATTTCATTCCATGTTCCCAACTAACATTGACTCTTCATAATACAAAACCGCAACAACACACGGTAGTTCAGGGAGAGCAAATCTCTCCTGCAACACGCCACATATGAAGCAGTGAACCAATATTTTATTTCAAATTGACATCAGCAGCACACAAGCAGCAGCGGTTATCAGCATGATGTAGCGAAGGGTCACATGTCGCATCAAGACATTCATTCGGACTGAACACTGGAGTACTTAATTCAAGAGTCCAGCGCAGAGCCAAACTTGCAGACTGTTTTACATTGTCACAACGTACACCTTGCAGCGTGATTTATTATCTATTTCAATTAAGTGAAGCAACGTGCCGCAACTCGCATCGCAGTTTGCTCGATCAAACGCAAACATTACGCTACGACACCGTCAAACGTTTTGGAAATGCGACCTCTGGTAGACTAGAGACGCGAATTTTTCCACGTACCATTGAAACTATTTCTCGAATGATACCCAAGTCGTATCAATGAGACCATTTCTCGAATGATACCCCAGTGGTATCAATGAAACCATTTCTAGAATGATACCCCAGTGGTATCAATGAAACAGTTTCTCCAATGATACCCCAGTGGTATCAATGAAACCATTTCTAGAATGATACCCCAGTGGTATCAATGAAACAATTTCTTCAATGAAACAATTTCTTCAATGAAACCCCAGTGGTATCAATGAAACAGTTTCTCCAATGAAACCCCTTTCAAAGCCTCTTTGCCGGGCGTTTCCAGCAGACGCTGCGGCCTGATGAAACGCGAAAATGTTCCTAGTTGCGAGGGTGTTGTGAGCTGGAGTAGCTACGAAGCGTGGGGAACCGTCTGCAATCAATGCTCCAGAACCTCTGAGAATACTCGTATGAAATTCAACTTCAATTCCGGATTGGATTCGAGCAGGAGACAGGCATGAAGGTCAAAGTGCGTAGCAAAACAACTAAAAATAGAACGGAAAGCCCTAGAGTAACACTAAAATGCATTTTAGAAACCTCTTTTTACCTTTATCCAAAACAACCTTAGCATAAATCGGTCAAAGCCAAAACCACATGGTACTGTAACTTGAGTAGAGTCCTACTTCGTACCATGCCCTCAAAAGCACGAACGTCTACTTGCAGACGTTGACACTCACTAGCATCTACTCGCACAAACACTGCAACTCGCAAGTAGACTATGACACAAAATCTACTTGCAGACATTATGACACTCGAAAGTAGACTATGACACTCGCACATGAGATCGGATGCACACTAGTCAGGCATGCCTTGCGAGAGAGAGAATGCAAAAAATAAGGCATACCTAGACGCAAAATTGGGAACAATTCAACTCTCCACAGCGTAAATTGTTTTTACAGAAGAAAAAGAACAACAACGCGAGTATGGCACAAAGACACTGAGGTATCAAGAAGAGTGCACCCTGCACTGAGCAGGGATGAATTAGAATTATAATGCAGAGCAGAAACGAGGACTTGTAAGGTCGTGGCAATGCACGTGATGGTGATGGGACATAACCAACAGAGATAGAACGTACTAAAAAACGTAAAAAGGTAACGAAAAGTGACCCGTGAAATAGCAGAGAAAAGAAGACGAGCAATATGACAGTGAGAAAAATCTAATTAACAGAGACAGAGTTTAGTTAGTTTATTAGTTAGTTTAAGCCTCCCTATCCTCAACAATGAGATGTAAAGAGAGGAAGGAAGAAGGCACCATTTAGTATGGAGTTAAGGGAACGTGGAATCCATGCAGAAAGGGCACAGAAACAGAAAGCTAAGAAAGAAGTTCATGAAACAAGAAAAAGTTGAAGAAGAAAGTAGTAGGCGGTGAAAAACAGGACAGCAGTGAACCGAAAAAAGATGGTCCGTAACACAACAAAACCTATTCTATTTTAACAAAAAGAAAGCCTACCTAACCTTTAGCTCGGGCCCTCACATTGTCCCCCTGGGAGCGCTAGTTCCCATAGATACAATAATTGTATCCCCCTGAGGGGTAACAGAGACAGAACGAATTAAAAAAAACGAACCACAAGGTAACGAAAAGTGACCCGTGAAATAGCAGTCAAAAGAAAAAAGACCAGCAAAATGAAAATAAGAAAAATCAAACGGACACGAAAAACAGGGTATATCAGCTCGCGGAAATTTTCAAGCCTTGACAACAAGTAGTCTGAAGTGGATCGATGTATCAAGATCAGACGTCCTCGATACAAATTATGGCATATAAAATAAGGAAAGAAAAATTAGTTTTAAATGAAGATACCAAAATATTTGTAACACACAGAAAATATATCAATAAAAGAAGCACACATAATGACTTCAATGTGTAAGTGTAAATTTACAAGATAAACTAGCGCTGAATTCATTATCATGCAAATCCAACAACATTGAACGGTTTCATTGAGGGAACGTTGATAATTTCAACACGAAAAACGTTAATAATTAATATGAAGGGAACTTCAACAATTAATACAAATTGAATTTTTTTCAGAACTTTAACGAGCTCAAGTGACCAACAGATGAACAAGGAAGTTGGAAAAATTTGTTCAGCACAGTTGGCTTTACTGGCAAACGACACAAATATCTCAATGGGACGAAAAGGTGGAACTAAAATCAAAAATTAACGACGAAGTCACTCGAGCGGGATGTCGGTTGCACGGCACGCCGGTTTCCACCACGAAATAGAGACCATATTTTCTACGTCCGTAACTTCAGTTGTTTGATTTATTGAGCCACAAGACGACAAAGGATTAAGCCACTACAAATGTGTTACAAAGGGAAGAAGGATAAAGGCACCATTTAGTACGATGTTTAGCGAACACCATTTAGTATGTTTAATGAACACCATTTAGAACGATGTTTAGTGAACACCATTTAGTACGATGTCTATGCACAAGGTTTGTTCGCACACAAGATCCCACGCTTATAGTAACATTATGTCGGAAATAAGTTTATGGAGCAGGACAAAAGTCGAAGAAGTAGAAGCGCTAAAATAAAGGACAATAGTTTACCGAAATAAACGCCCGTTACAAAACAAAACACGTAATTTAAAAAAGGTAAACCGAGCCTCAAGGTGAAGACCTCATATCTCCCTCCAGTCAACGATAATTCCCATAGATACAATAGTTATCTTCACGTAAAAGAGGTATGGAAGGGGAGAGAGAGTGGTGAAACCACAGTGTAACATTCCTCACCGTCTTATAATAAAACAACATCAAGAGTTAAGTTCTACGTCCACTGACATGTCGAGTAGCAGCAACAACTATCAAATATCAAACTCATAACCCAGTGAGTGACATTTTAACGAGTTTTACAGCTCATTTTGAAACAGGTACGAGCCCCGTAACCGTTTCCCACAATTCATATTCGAGAGGGAGTTTTTACAGCCTTTCTGTTATTTTGACACCATGCGAAGCATTTCAAACAGGTTATCTCCCATCTTTTCGTGTTCTCATAATCATTCAAAGCATTTTCCAATGATACTCGCGCGTTCTTTTTCATTTTTCAAACCATTCAAAGTATCTTTCAATGCTCGCAGTAACATTTTCTATTCTTTTGAGTTCAATTTCAAGCCATTTTTCACGCCATTTGAAGTCTCTTCCAATGCTCACAGTAACATTTTTATACTCTTGAGTTTAACTCCCATTTCATTTTCCACCCTTTTGAGTTCAACATCAGTTTCTGCCCTTTTGAGTTCAACTTCAATTTCATTCTCTATTCTTTAGAGCACAATTTCGGGGCCCAATGTTGGAGCCACGAGACTGTGGTGCAAGAACTCTGGCGCGCTTTCACCACCTGCAACTGCCTCTCCAGCAGCTCCAGGTGCTCCGGATTAGCGTCACCGTACTCGTTCCTGATCAGCTGACTCCTGACTGACTCCTTGCGAATGAGCGAGCCCTCTACTTTTGCGACCTCCACGAGCGGGCTGAGCCAGATGGTGTGCGACAGGGACGTGGCGATCGTGCCGGTCAACTGCGAGTCGTCTTTAGCTTCACTGAAGAGGGTTTCCACGAACATGTTCGCGTTATGGGTCCAGTCAGTATCACCGTCCAAAGGCCGCACCTTACACAAGTAAACTTCCAGAACCAGTTGAGGAAGCACCGAGAATTCAGGAGGTAGGTCGTAGAGCTCAGAAATGGGTACGGCACATTCGGTGCCTTCGTCAATAAGGAAGAGCGGTACTTTCGTGGTGTTGTGTTTCAGAATCCTAGCTCGTGCCCAAAAGGATTCGTAGTTTACTAAGCAGAGATCGCCCCCACGCGCAGTTCTATTGAATTTTTTTAACCGGCTCTCATCGGAACAGAAACTCTGCAACGTCATAAAAAGAGTGAAGTGGTTCCCGCTCAGATCTACAAAAGCGCAGTCAGTTTCTTTTCTGTACTTGTTTAGGCGCACCAAATACCTGGAAGCATTGAGAACTTTGACGATGTCCACAGTCACGATGCCGGAATCCGGTAATTTGCACGACAAATCCTCCTCGATAATTTCGTGGCGCCAGACGCACAGGTTGACAGAAGGGCAGGACCCGTACGCTTTGAGGTAGTGACACAAAGGCACGTCTCGCTTTTCAGGCTTATCGAACTTCCTTTTCACTTCTTGGGGAATGTCCGTGTTGAGATACTCCAGGCATTCCAGTAAGTAGGGAGGCAAACGAGACGGCGAATCGTCCAACATCACATAAGAAACTGGTGGATCCCTTGCAGAAGTGCGGCTGGATTGGAAAGGTGTGTTGTAGTTGTCCAGCATAAACGAAAACCGCTGGGTAAATTCTGCCTTCGTGTTCGGGACAAAGGTGTGGACGACCATGAAAGCGTCTCGGATGTCTTGCTGGATGAGAAGAGGAATAACACTGTCTGAAATTATCAAAATTTTGCCAGCATTGGAAGACCTCCAGGCTTTGACTTCCTCCTGCAGCTGCCACGCAAGAAGTCTGCCATGCGCTACTCTTGAGAATACAGCGCAACTCTCAAGCAATTTCTTCAACTGACGAGCTTCACTGTAATTTTTCACAAAAACTATAATCTTCTTTTCGCCGGTCCCTTCTTTGACAAGATTGGTGACGTCTCCGAGTATTTGGTGTCGGGGAGAATCATCGGAACAGCGAGCGACATTCACGACGCAACGAACACCAACAGCTTTGGCTGCTTCCAGGTGCGATGATATCATGAGGGTTGGTTCCATGAGGGGGAACAGGAACTCCGTCAAGTCACTGATGTATTTGGTCCACGATGACGCAGTCACGATCAGCTGCTGACAAAAGTGAGTGGTGGAACTCTTAGCGCGACTCACAGCCCATTCACGCAGCAAGACTTTGACGTCCTCAGCTCTAGCGTCCAACAAGACATCGGCGTCGTCGAACACCAGGTGGAAACAATACGACAGGAGGTCAAAATTGGCGCTTGTCTCTGTGGTTTCCTCACGATGCAATCCCGCGAGTCGCATCAAGAACGGCAGAGTTGACACCAACACATCGCAACCCCGATACACATCCTTCTGGATCTCGGTAAGGGAATTAGATCCCATGCCGCCCCAGGCCGTGACCACACGGATACCGTGAGGAGTTAGCTGTCGTGAAAGCTCGTGTCCGACAGCCTGTACTGCTCGCCACCCTTTGCAAACTATGATGGCCACGCCACCTATTCTGAAGCTTGCTTCTTGCTGAATGCAAGGCCACATGTCGAGTAGCAGGGACGCCAATGGGAAAATGTAGCCTGCAGTCTTGCCACTGGAACGTTCCCCAACAGAGACGACGTTCTGCCCACGCGATACCACCGGCCACATGTAAGCTTGCAAGCGCGTGGCCAAGGTAGCAGAGCCGGTTTCCTCGAGTACTTTGAGCACATTTCTATTGAGCGACTTCGCCATAACAGCTTTGTTTACGACGATGTCAACGGTGGGCAGTGGTAAACCGCCCCACAAATACACACGATAAGGACGGTCGAGTCGCATTGCTGCCTCTTTCGATGGGCATGTCACGTTTGTTTTGGCAAGAGACCGATCAGAAACTGTCACTATGGGTTTAATAGTAGAGTTTCTCAGGGTGTTCGACGATTCAATGACTGAATGCGTTTTTTGAGCTGGTTTTTCCAGCCTGGCACTTAATTCAACCCGAGCTTGTAGACCTGACGAAACTACAGGTACATCAACAGTTGCACCGCACTTAGGATTGCGATCGCGATCGTGGCACTCTGGATTGCGATCGTGGCACTCTGGATTGCGATCGTGGCACTCTGGATTGCGATCGTGGCACTCTGGATTGCGATCGCGGCATTTTGGATTGCGATCGTGGCCCTCTGGATTGCGATCACGGCCCTCTGAGGCTAAATTATCAAAAAATTGAGAGGCAGAAGACGCGTTCCTTGCATGGTCCCGTGAGGTGAAAGTCGACCCAGGTCTATCCCTGAATTCATAGTACTCCATGATGGGATTCCGCCGGTAATGCTCTGGAGGTGGTAAGTTAACGTGTTCCCTCGGGGGTAACTTCTTTGGAGAAGTGCCTTTATCGAGTCCCAGGCGAGCGAATATTTCGGAGTCAATCGAACTTTGCTCGTTGGTAGGAATCTCTCCGAAGTCTAATTTGGTATTCTGAACAACCGGTACAACGGAGCGGTTGACGTTCTTGACAGACGAACATATCGAGTTGGATTCACTGTCAGTGAAAACGGTCTCAACGCTCGTGGAATTTCTATTTGTTCTGGGAGAGAATGATGATCTTTGGGAAGGGTACTCATCGGATGACACGCTATCACCATGGTTGTTCTCTAGCTGAGCTTGACGATGTTTTCGCGCATTCAACTTGCGGAAGGACTCCAGCATTACAGCCTCCCGGTGACTGTTACCATTGACACGCATATCATCGAAGGAATCCGTTGCCCCCTGAAGCCACTCGTCAACTTTGGCAGACACAGGAGACATTAACGACTTAATTGACTTGCTCGAATTAATACTGCTACCCATCTCTGATTTGATTTCAATCGTAGTCTCCTGACTGGCGATACTGGTTACTACAGCAGTCTTCGATGCGTTCTCGCACGAGTTCTTCAATGTTTCTGGCACGAAGTCCGCACAATTTAAGCCTCTTCCGACACCGTTGTTCATTTTACTTGCACCAGCAGCTCCATTGGAGACGATGCTGGGCCAAATCAAAGGCTTTCCCGGAGACTGCACGGCCACTTCAGGAATTTCTCCGAACCCGTCACTTTCGAGAGGCTCGTTTTTCCATCTGCAAATTCGAGTCTAGCATGGGAAACAGGACACAAACTCAAATTCAGCAAGGTTCACAAGGAACTTCAGCGAAGTTCTTAAGGCATGAGAACCATGGTATCAAGTTTTCAAAGACCCTAAACAACACTATGTTCTCTATATCAAGTTTACTGTGAGAATTTCAGCGAGACTCGTCCAATATTGCTTTCACGCAGGGATGAATATGTAATTTATTATTAAATTACATTAGATACAGTCAGTTTTGCCCTCCCAAATCACAACAAATGTGAACTGGAAGGATGAATCATTTAGTCGCGATTTAACGGAAAGAGAATGCAAATGCAAATATTTCACGTACTTACTTACCTTGTTTTTGATGTAGTTCATGGAAGCGTAAAAGCGAATGTACCATAATGAAATAAATTAAAAAACTAAACATAACAAACGAGCAAAACAAAATTAGAAATGAACATATAGTAAACGAGCTTGGGTAACACACAGGCACAACACAATCACACAGAAATGAATACATAACACACACGCATAACACAATCACACAGAAATGAATACATAACACAAAACCATAACACAATCACACAGAAAGGAATACATAACACACAAGCACAACACAATCACACAGAAATGAAAACATAACACAAAACCATAACACAATCACACAGAAAGGAATACATAACACACAAGTACAACACAATCACACAGAAATGAATACATAACACACAAGCACAACACAATCACACAGAAATGAATACATAACACACAAGCACAACACAATCACACAGAAATGAATACATAACACAAAACCATAACACAATCACACAGAAAAGAATACATAACACACAAGCACAACACAATCACACAGAAATGAATACATAACACACAAGCACAACACAATCACACAGAAATGAATACATAACACACAAGCACAACACAATCACACAGAAAGGAATACATAACACACAAGCACAACACAATCACACAGAAATGAATACATAACACACAAACATAACACAATCACACAGAAATGAATACATAACACACAAACATAACACAATCACACAGAAAGGAATACATAACACACACGCATAACACAATCACACAGAAATGAATACATAACACACAAGCACAACACAATCACACAGAAATGAATACATAACACACAAGCACAACACAATCACACAGAAAGGAATACATAACACACACGCATAACACAATCACACAGAAATGAATACATAACACACAAGCACAACACAATCACACAGAAAGGAATACATAACACACAAGCACAACACAATCACAGAAACGAATACATAACACACAAACATAACACAATCACACAGAAAGGAATACATAACACACACGCATAACACAATCACACAGAAACGAATACATAACACACAAACATAACACAATCACACAGAAAGGAATACATAACACACACGCATAACACAATCACACAGAAAGGAATACATAACACACAAGCACAACACAATCACACAGAAATGAATACATAACACACAAGCACAACACAATCACACAGAAAGGAATACATAACACACACGCATAACACAATCACACAGAAATGAATATATAACACACAAACATAACACAATCACACAGAAAGGAATACATAACACACACGCAGAACACAATCACACAGAAAGGAATACATAACACACAAGCACAACACAATCACACAGAAATGAAAACATAACACACAAACATAACACAATCACACAGAAAGGAATACATAACACACACGCATAACACAATCACACAGAAATGAATACATAACACACAAGCACAACACAATCACACAGAAATGAATACATAACACACAAGCACAACACAATCACACAGAAAGGAATACATAACACACACGCAGAACACAATCACACAGAAAGGAATACATAACACACACGCAGAACACAATCACACAGAAAGGAATACATAACACACACGCAGAACACAATCACACAGAAAGGAATACATAACACACACGCATAACACAATCACACAGAAAGGAATTCATAACACACAAGCATAACACAATCACACAGAAAGGAATACATAACACACAAGCACAACACAATCACACAGAAAGGAATACATAACACACACGCATAACACAATCACACAGAAAGGAATTCATAACACACACGCATAACACAATCACACAGAAATGAATACATAACACACACGCATAACACAATCACACAGAAATGAATACATAACACACACGCATAACACAATCACACAGAAAGGAATACATAACACACACGCATAACACAATCACACAGAAATGAATACATAACACACACGCATAACACAATCACACAGAAATGAATACATAACACACAAGCACAACACAATCACACAGAAAGGAATACATAACACACACGCATAACACAATCACACAGAAAGGAATTCATAACACACACGCATAACACAATCACACAGAAAGGAATACATAACACACAACCATAACACACAGTTAGGTACATTGATGGATGACAAAATGAATACTTTCCACAACAAAGAATAGTTTCAAGCGTATCTTGGCGCTAGTTCTGGTAAAACTGTGAACAGCGACTGCTCGAAATTCCAACAAGTTAATGCTTTTATTTCAATTGCATGAACTAAAGCTGAATATTCAAATCAAATTTAGAGTCAATTGTACCGAGCAATTTTGAAAAAAAGACAATTAACTGGATCGTACCTTCATGTAGCTTTAATTAATTTTGAAAATTGAGTTTGTGACTACTGGTCGGTCAGCAGCATTATGAAAATCCCCTAAGTGAACCACCGGTGATTCACGTCCTGATCAAAGCGTTAATATCATGAAGATAACTTCCTTATGTGGCCAGAAACTTCAGCTACTGATGCCTGAGAAATACATTGTTCACTCTATTCAAGTACAAAATTGTCCAATGATAACAAAAAACTCCACGTAGAATACGTTTCTGCGGTTGTTACGGTTGGTTCGGCTAGGTTGCGAGTAGCAGAATTGGAAAACCGACCGTACTCCTCAAATCCGTTCTTTTCCATCCTACAAAACGTGAAAACCATAATTGCGCAATATTTCACCTCGCGAACTGAAATTAGTTTTGAAAAAGATAGTGAAATAACTGACACGCTATTCATTTATGCCGGTATGCAGGTTAAGGTTACTAGATTATGAGTAAGTTTAAGCCTCCCTAACTGCTACAAAAAAGAGCGTATCAAAGAGAAGAAGGCATCATTTAGTATGGAGATAAGAGAAAGGGGAATTTATGCAGTCGAAGAAGAAAGTCAGAGGTGCTGAAAAACAGGACAGTAATGAACCGAAAAAAGGTGGTCCTTAACATAACAAAAACGTTTATTTCAACAAAAAGAAGGCCTACCTAACTCTCAGCTCGGGCCCGCACACATTTCCCCTGGGAGCGCTAATTCCCATAGATACAATAGTTGTGTCCCCCTGAGGGGTACCGATATGCAAATGAACAATTTACCCTGTGGTGAACATACGTCCCAATACGTCATATGTTAACCCTCAACAGCCCCACGTGCCACATGTGGCACACTCACTAAAAATGCTAACACAAATTTTTTCTCGTCAAATTTGTGCCCTAATGTAATTTGTGAAGCTTCCATCTGCCCCCATTCTGATGTTGGTGATAACCTGTCAGTCTAATGACGGTGGTCGTGATACTGGGAACACGAATAAAATATTTGGGCTGAAATGGGTGAATACCTAAACTCTACATGTGAGCCAGCAGCGCCGTCAGAGCGTACCTGTGAGTAGAGCGTCTCAGGGTGACGAATGGCTGGAATTTCTTCACCACCTGCCGCAGACGAGCATCAGAAGACGACTTCTTAGCACCTGGGTCATGTTCTTCCGTCTGAACAGGCATTCTGGAAAGCGCTAGGTGAATGTATGGAGTTATATTAATAATAATCTTCAGTGGAACCAGCTTCAAAAGTTGAATATATGTCATTATAATGATATTAATAACAATGTAAACAATAAAAATCTGCAGTGGAATCAGCTTCTAAACATCTAAGTAAAGACCACATAGTGTAATTACTGAACTGGACTGTGGGAGTCCATACATGGTCATAGGGAGCAAAATTTATACATCCATAATCAAGTCCACATTACAGTGCTATGACCTCAAAAATTTCTGCATTGTTTTGTTAGGAAGACCAGACACTTGGAAGGAAGCCGAGTGAAGTTTTTCCACAACATCAACACGCTTACACAAACACACATGCGACAAGTGTTTGAAGGGCATGAAAAATTACCATCAACTTGCACGTAACGTACGTCAACACAGCTGTGTCAAATAATCCAGAATGTCAGAAAATGCCCCACAATCTGAAGGTGAGGAAAATTTTATTTTCCCAATGAACAATAACATAAAACTATATTGTTATCTTACTTCATTCAACTTATACCGCAGATAATACTATTTGTAAATTTATATGCTATCACTAAGAACTTTGCCAGTCACCCTGATACCAGGGTCTTACAAGTGCATGTAAAAATGCTCAAAATATAACCTGATGTAAAAAAAGCAAGCTGATTTTGAAACGTTTGTCAGTCAATTAGTATATTTCCTGCAAAGGGACTGATTCATCTGTGGTCACTGAAGGGATTTTTACAATACATACTAAAATTTTATGAATACTCAATGAAAACTAAGTGAAGGCACCATCCATTTAATGTTTGTCATTTTCAAAATTGATCTCTAAAATTAACTAATTCAAGTTGAACATTGGACTTCAGTTCAACTACCTGTAGAACATGTTAACATTCCTCTAGAGGACATTTTCTCTCCAAGTGCATTTGCTCAACACACTAAACATCAGGAGAGCTCACGGCTTGCATCAAGATGCATTAACAGTATATACCTTCAGTAATATAGTACGTGCTACACTCACCTGGATTGAGGGGGGGAATTGTGACCAACTTCTTCCTTTTCCCAACAGGAATAATCACCGAGCTTGTGTCTTCGTCCTTCTTGTCAAATGGTGAGCGGTCTTCAGTCACAAGGCCATCGTGAACGCAATTCAATGTAGACCCTAAGATGCATGAGAGCTTGTTAATTTTTAAATAGCTGTACTATAGTTTTCATTGAAGATGAAGAAAAAAAATTCATTATGGGAAATTAGAGAAATTCATAAATTTTTCGCATGTAAATAAGATTAGATGAGTTAGTTCATGCCTACCTAACCACAAGAATGATGGTCCAAAGAGAAGGAGGAATGCACCATTTGAAATGGAATTCAGGGAATGAGAAATCTATGCAGGGAATGAAATCTATGTGTCTTTACACACAAAACTTCCTGTGTATTGAAAAATTAAAAGGACATGAAAGTTGAAAAAGAAAGTCCAAGGTGCTTAACCAAATGTGTTAACCAACAACATAATGCTTCAAACAAACATAGGCACTAGAGCAACTTGAAAAGGTAACCTTACGTAGGATAGATAAATATATACAAAAAAAGATTTAATACAAAATAACAAAAAAATAAGGGATTACAAATCGAAATGCATAACATAGAGAATAACTCTTCACTATTTAACTTGAATAAGAACATAAAACAAAACAAATTCCACAACTCAAAAATAATGATTATGATTATAAGTTAGTTTAAGCCTTCCTAACCACTACACAAAAAGAGCATCTTGAAGAGAGGAAGAAGGAAGGCACCATTTAGTATGGAGATAGGAGAATGAGGAATCTATGCAGAAGGGACATAGAAACAGTCAGTTGAGAAAGAAGCTCAAGATATAAGATAAAAGTTGAAGGAGAAAGTGAGAGGTGCTGAAAAACAGGACAGTAGTGAACCGTAAAAAGGTGGTCCTTAACATTACAAAATAACATTTCATTTCAACAAAAAGAAGGCCTACTTTACTCTCAGCTCAAGCCCTCACATTTTCCACCTGAGAGCACTAATTCCCATAGATACAATGGTTGTATCCCCTTGAGGGGCAACTCAAAAATAAAATTATAACTCTACAACATGAAATATAAGTTAATGCAAAACCATAAAAAGAGAGTAAGACCTCAACATCAACAAAATAAATAATAAGCCAACAAACAAGCAACACAATATAGCAAAACTACTCACATGTCCTCATGAGAGATAACTCATAAACTCACCTACCAGTGCAACTGACGCTTCTCTTAGAATTATTTTTGGCTTACTACTAGTATCTTATGGTAAACCTAGACTTACAAGCAAAGCTGAAAAGAAAAGGAATAAACATAGTTAGGCTATAATTAGGAAGAAAATAAAAATGAAATCATTTGTTTAACAGAGGTATGAAGGCTGTGCTATAAAAAGTAGTAATACGTTTTTCAGTTACAATGTTGTGAAAAATTGTTTCAAATGAAAAAGGCAAAAAAAAGCCTGATTAGGTATATACAACCTCTTGGGTGAAGCTTCTATTAACACAAAAATCTATTCCTATTTTTTCATTATTAAGATTAAACTATTAGTTAGTTTAGGCCTCCATATCCATCAAAGGTGATCCTTAACATAACAAAAGTTTTATTTCAACAAAAAGAAGGCCTACGTAACTCTCAGCTTGGGCCCTCTCATTTTCCCCTGGAAGCAATAATTCAAATAGGTACAGTAGTGGTATCCTCCTGAGGGGTTTTGCATTATTTAGTCTACGTTCACAAAACAAGCATCAAAAGTGTTCATTAAGTTCTCCTGGTATCAATCAAATCATGCCCCTCGGTATTGTTTTCAATCGGCCTTAATAGGCTATTTTTTTCAGGAAATAATGAAGAAACTGATTATGATTCCTGCAATGACTTTTGCAAAATGGGCCAACCTTTAAAAATTACAAGCTTCCCACACATAAATATCTAGGCTCTGAATTTAAAAAAATAAAATTTTGTTGCAAGTAACACCTTCATTGGAGCTTGACCCACCGGTGGGTCGTGCCGAAGTTTTTCCAGATACAAAATGGCCTACCGATAGGTCGTTTAAAATTTTTCTAACAATCATTTTAGATTAACGGTCTTATTTTTACCCAGTTAATGCTGGCCATTTAAAAATTCTCAACAACTTTTGACTTCAAATTTAAGTTGGATACTGAACTTCAGTTTAACCCATCACACAGTCAATATGTGATTTATGCATTATGACAAGTCAACTTGATTTGGAATTTAAATTGTACATGGTGTTTCATACCACCATTTATTCTGAAACAACAGATAATTTCTCATAACTTTTTATTGGCTTATATGCTTCGCTCTTGGGTATTTCTTTTAAACTAAATTTTAAATTTGGAACAGAAATAAGAGTTAAGATAGTTGATTTGTTCATGACTCAAATTCTAGCCAAGAGTCTCAGTAAGGTGGTTCTGAGTAAGATGAACCTTATAACTGGTACAAGTTAAATGTAGGATCACTTGACTACAGAATTATGGTAGAGTTTCCCAAGCTGTTATCAGCTATTCTCTAAAGATTTTACGAGATGATAAGTCATTGTACTAAATTTAAAACATCACAATAATCACAAAATTTGTTCAAGCATTTTTTTTCTGAAGCCTAAAATATGCAATGGGAGGCATGACAAAACTCCACTCTACAATGTTTCAAAGCCAGTGAATTCTTGATTTGTTTGCTTATCCATTACTGCGGATAATACCGCATATGGATGCTATGGTAAAAGTACATGTTTGTTGAATTTCTTGTTTGGGGAATAGTAGGTATCTCCATCTAAATTCATTGAACCCCTCAAATGAAATTTCAAAGATGTGCTAGATGAATAGTTTTAAGTAATATTTTTACTGCAATATACGTAATGTTAGTATGAGCACAAAATTCTCAAGCTCTTCACTACTTCACCTAGGAATACACACTTTGATATTTCTGCCACATTACCCAGTCACACTATTTTAAAAAAAGGTCAAGCCCATGCTTGACCCCCATCTTTTCTGAAGTATACCAAGAAATCATGTTTTATTTTTCTGAATGTTTCAGTTAAAAGCTCACTTGAACTGGATTTCACTCATGATACTGATAACTCAAGAAATATTACTGTAATAATTTGCTCTAGACTTGAAAAGCATTAAAGGGATAAATAAAATTACCTCATTATCAAATTGGTTTAGAGATATTATATTTTGACTACATGAGTTAGCTGAAGTAGCCATGCACCCGGCACACACAACCTTATATTGGGGCTGTGCAGTTGAGCAGAACAAAAGAGGACTCCATAACCAGAGTGTGTGCATATCTTTTGTTACTGGTACCAAGAAGGCCAGAGGCAAAATAGAAATACAAAAGATAGAATTTTTATGAATAACATTACCCTATAGGGAAATGAGTATTTAAAGAGTTATAGCGGCATGTCAATTTCCGTCTTTGATGGCTGGAATGCACTAGATCGTTCAAGCCCGTCGGAAGAGAGTTCATTGAAGTCTTCTCCTCTGGACAATTTCTTCTTGCTTCAAACACTAGAGTTGCAGAAAGTGACTTATCACGATACCTCGTTAAATACTCAATTGCCGCCCCCCAAAAAAAAGCATAAATGATAAGTTGTTTATTTTGATATAATTACCATGATACAAGCAACAAAATTTAAAAAATCGATTAGTTGCATCTCCTTCACATTAGCCCAAAAATCATTTGAAAGTGCATGAGCAAACACAAAAGTTATTCTCACTTTTGCAAACTATACATTCCTCACATGCATGAGACGCCCACAATATCCCTTCCGAAGTGTGGCCACTCTATGGGGATCATTGGACCTTTCTTGGGATGATTCAGCCACTTTGGAAATCATTAACTCTTTGACTGCAATGTGCGTCAGCGGTGGTACACGGAGATAATTTTTGGGTATTTCTGAAGGATAGAACAGTTACCGATTTCCTTCTTTTTGGTGCCTAAACATGATTAATTTAATCAAAATATATAAGTTTTTTTCTATGCACTTTCAGTCTGAAATGATTATATTACGAGTTATGGAGGTAGGTTTAGTTTTGTCTTTGATGACGTATGCCCTCGAATAAACAGCTACTAATTGATTTTTTAATTTTTGTTGCTGGAATCATGGTAATAAGATCAAAATAAACAACTTTTCTTCTATACACATTTTCGTCAAATGAGTATTTAAAAGGTATAGTGGTAGGTTTGGTTTAGGCTTTGATGACGAGCGCACAGGAAGCGAGACTTCACTGCAGTGTTGCCATACCACTCAATCGATAAATTTCTTTCCGCTTCAAACACTGGAGTTGCAGTGAGTCATTTCCCGCTATAACTAATAAAATACTCATTTCAGACGGAAACTACAATCAAGAAAACTTGTTTATTTTGATCTAATCAACTATGTTTAGGCATCAAAATTTACAAAATCGATAACTGTTCTTTCCTTCAGATTTACCAATTTTTGTACTGCTGCTGACCGACCAGTAGTTGCCAACTCAATTTTCATAAATACTTAATTGAAGCTAAATGAAGGCACAACCCCATTCATTTTTTTATTTTCAAAATAGCTTACAATTGACTTTAAATTAGAGTTTGGCATTGAACTTGATATTTAGCAGTTAAAAGCTTCTCACAAGAGTAAAAATATAAGAAAATAGTCATAGATGCTGAAAAATGTGATTAAAGTAAAATTACTATAGAATTAAAACAAACTAATTTAACAAAATAAAATCCTTCTTAGTTTTTAGTATAAGACTTTGCATATTAACCTGGAAAAAGCCAACAACAAAAATCATTCATACATAGAGTAATTGCTGATTTTCTAAACAAGGGAAATACTATTTTGATGTGTACCTATATACTTATTGAGAACAAAAATGTACACAATATAAATACTATTCTTTATCAATAATATGTTTTTTATATATATTACTAAAATAATATCAACACAAAACAAACAAATCTACAAATTAGGAAGTATATGATTTTACTTGACTTATTATTATTTGACTGATGATGTAATTGATATTGCTCTTTGATTTTCTAAAAATTTAACCACTTCCTTACTTGGATATTTTCCAACATTGACTTTCCCATTAGGAAATTTCCTTCCTTCAAATAACATTTATTCTATCAGAGGCCATAACCTCAGGTTTCACTCTACATGAAATAAATTAGTTAGAATTAACAAAACCACATTCTTATTATTATTATTATTATTATTATTATTATTATATATGAAAGTTTTAGCCTCCCTTAACTGCCCGACAAAGATGTTCTAAGAGAGGAAGGAGGAAGGCACCATTATTATGGAGTTGAGGGAGGGAATGCGGAATCTATGCACAAGGTGCACAGAAACAGGAAGCTAGGAAAGAAGTTCATAAAACAAGAAAAAGTTGAAGAAGAAAGTAGTAGTAGTAGTAGGTGCTGAAAACCTAGACAGCAGTGAACCGAAAAAAGATGGTCCGTAACAAAACAAAAACCTATTCTATTTCAACAAAAAGGAAGCCTACCTAACCTTTAGCTCAGGCCCTCACATAGTCCTCTGGGAGCACTAATTCCCACAGACACAATACTTGTATCCCCCTGAGGGGAACAAAACCACAAAAAATGAAGGACTCAATTTTTTAACCAATATAGACACAGCTGATGACACTCTCAAAATTCTTTCTTTTCATATTCTAGATAGAATGTCCACAAGTATTGAAAAAATTTTTAAATACTACATAAACAATTAATTGCAAATTAAAGCTTCAGAAAAACCTAGATATGTTTATTCTAAGCCTGATGCAAGAAGAATCATGAAATTTCTGAAGGCCACAGTTTTCCAAACTATGCCAAAATGACAAATTTGAAACATAAGCTAATGATTACATTTCATAAGCTGATGTAAAGTGGTGTAATAATTGTTAGAATTTACGGTCAATGTGAAGTTTAATGCAATCACGGAAAATAATAATGCCGATCCCAGGAATCACTAGAGGAACACATTTCAGAACGTTTTACAAGAATGACATTCTGCTCGCTGATGCGTTACTTTCGAATAATTGAACTTTGAAGTTGGCCTTGGCGCCAAAGGAAGCAAGCGCATGAAACTGAATTTAATTAATAACCGAAGCTATTACAAACGTAAAGAGGTTGGGTCATGAGGGGGAGGCACAGTTCTTCTGGCGAAAATTATAAATAAAACTTCTAACCCACCCATTAGGGTGACGACCGCAATCTTGTTGACATCGGGTCCAAAATGGCGGCGCCCATGGTGGTCGCCATGTTAGGCCCGATGTAAACAAGATTGCGGTCGTCACCCTAATGGGTGGGTTAGAAGTTTTATTTATAATTTTCACTAGAAGAACTGTGCCTCCCCCTCAGTATATCGGATTCGAACACTGGAAGAATTTTTTACCTGAAACTATTCTCATAATACCCTAAAGTCCATTCCATGGCATGTTGTGTTGTACTCCAAGCTGATTTCTTTAGCTGGGGATGAACGTTTCGCTATGACGTGGAAAACCCTTCATGTTCCTTTAAAATTAGGCATTAAATCTTTAACTAACGCGCATGGATAATTTAATTTGGTCGCAAAATAATACTAATCAATTTTATGTTCATTCATTTATTGTAAATGTATTTTGTTCATGTAAATGGACAGGGTGCAAAACACTCTAGGCTACACCGGCGCGCCATTTCATAGAACCCATCTTAGATCCTTACCGAGTTACCCTAACGAAAAGGGTAATTTCTAAACTACAAGACGTACAATCTTGAAATTAGTACCAAATTAATGGGCGTGACGAGTACAATTTATTTGTGTAATTCAAAAATTTTTTACGCCCCTGTGGGGGGCAGGAAGAAGGCCTCTCGTGGCCCGTCAATCGTCGGCCGATTTTCTCTATAAGCCTCATTTTGGACTCCTCATAGTTGCTGTTAATATTGCACCTAACAATTTGAAAGTAGTCTCATTATTAAGATCGATTTATTCTCCAAATGTGAGTGTATAATAAAACTGTCATACGCTCCCTGGAGGAAGATGAAGAGCAAGTTTCTCCTAGCCTCTGAATGGTCGACCGATTTCTCAAAAGGCTCATTTTGGACCACTCATAATTTCTAAACTATTGCACCTAAAAATTTAAAAGTCGGTTCATTTTAAGCGTCAATTCATTCTCCAAATGTGAGTGTATAATAAAAATCTCATACGCCCCTTGGGGGATGACAGAGACCAAGGTTTCTCCAGCTTCTATTTGCCTCGTAATCCGCCCTGCCGAAGGGCGCGCTCACCTAAGTTATGAAGTACTGTTGAAATGCTGGTCGTTCGCTGGTCGTTTTGCCTTGCGTTCTAGGGGCTCTCACAATCACATCGTGGGTCTTCGAATCCCGCAGGTGATGAACTTTTTTCTTAGCGATCACTTTCATGTTTTTCTTACTGATGTAGACTTTTGTCAGGCAATATTATAAGTAGAGCTGAGCCAATGCATAACTTGCATATATGCACTCAGAGAGATATGCAGAACGTGTTATGCAATGCAAAAAATTGTCTTGTGCATTTGCAAAATCACATATGCAATTACGCATATACACTACAACAGATGTAATATGCAAAGTGCTTTTTGCATATGCACAATATCATAGTACATATGGTCTCATGCGAGTTGTGCAATTTGATCGTCCTGTTGTTAATGTAAAACTGCAAAATTGTTCCTTCATCCAGAAATTTTCTACATTGATGGCACCTCTCGCATACATACTCTCAGTTGCAAGCAACATCACAAGTTTTACCTGGTGCACTGTCGTCAGTGCCTGATCCCCAGGTCACCTTCTTGACCTGTTGTTCAGTTTTTAAATATGGTTCATCAATCAAATACAATAGAGGTGTCCGAACTGAAATTAATGTACTTTCAAGTTCTTAGGAATATGATAGTGTGATAGTTTTGTACATCTAGTGATAGTTTTCTTGTTCTCTTCTACACATAGGCCTAACTATACTTACAAAAGTCTTCAAGTGAAAAGACAACTGTAAAATTAGTATCAATTTCCGATACATACGCTATAGTGAAGTAATAATCAATACCTCTGTTGTGCTCTGCCTGTTCAGTAACAAATGAGGAGGAACTCAACAAATCAACTTTCGGTGCTCGCATCACCAACTTCCCTTCCCTCAAGGTGTCACGGGTTCAAATCCCATCGCTGCGCATGACTTTTTGCATGGCTATCCATCGTTATCACATGCGTTAAGCCCTGTTTTACTCTGGAATCCAGTGAATATTTTCATGTTTCAGTGAATATTTTCTTGTTTCTTCACTATCAGCAAATGCATGATATTTTAAATATTGAAGACTGTCGTAAAGGATCATTACTTTACGGTTCAATATATGAAATATCGCACAAGTTCCAACTAACTTAAGTCCTTCATTCAGCAGTCGCAGATTGCTTGCATATAAATGAGAGTACAGCACGCACGCAGGGAAGTCGGCTAATAAGTTTCATTTTCCGCTGAGTCGAATTTCTAAACTATCGCACCTTCGAACTTCAAATAGCACTGGTCATCGACGACGAAATTAAAATTTCTTCCTTCCTTCAACATCCGAGACGAGTTGATCGCGTGTCCGTTTTCATATCTGCCGCTCGTTTTCCGAAGGTCGTCGTTGTAAATGTTTAAAATCCAGTTCTCTTCTCGTGTTGTGAGTAGGCTTTATTTCTAACCCCACTATTTAGGCAAGCTAGCAGAAATCAGCTGGCCGTAATAGTGAGGCTAAAATTTGGGCCGCTCTCAGCCTTTATTTGAGAAAGCAAAGTAGATTCATTCCATGCTTAACAATAGAAAGTTGCAGTTGTCTACGGTTCCTCAGATCCTGCTACGTAAATATGTTAGTATACGAATTACGCCTCATTTATTAGGGGCCAGTATTTTATGAAATCATAAAATCTTTCTAAAACAGTTATATCACAAAACGCTACTAGATAACTTAAAAACAATGTTAGCCAAAAATGAGCTATACTAAACGTCGCACATCAAGAAACAAGCACACACTTAAGCCTCAAAAATGAGTTTCACAGCTTGCTCATCTTATAGATGGCAATAAAATATGTTTCCAGAAACATGTCAAACACAAACATGACAACAAATCATATAGAAAAACACAAGCATAGCAAATTTTATAAAACTCGCAATGACGCAGCGGGTTAAGATAGTTTTAGATAGTCTCGTAACATAGTTTTAATAGCCGCACGAAATAACCTACGCTTTTGGAGACATCCAAGTTATTATTCTAGGCTAATTGTTTGACGCCTAATAACTTCGGGTCCGTGCAGTCCAATTGGTTTGCCCCCTTCCATCGTGAAATTTTTCTCTTTTATCAACGAAGGGAAGGGTGTTATAGACCCTCCTTCGAGGCACTCTATGATGTGGGAACGCATTTCCTCCTTCACATATGTGACGAGGCACGGGTTTTCTCCATTTACCACGGACGTCATAAATGCCAGTGAGAATGGACCGCAACTCGCTCCATCTTCTTGGTGTTGTACTCCTAGACACTCTATCAGAATGTGTCTTATGTTCTTCACGTTCGCGTATAAATTTTTCAAGTACTTTATCACATCATAACTGGGATTACCATTCAAAGAGCACAGGTACTGGACGCGCGCTACGCCTTCTTGAGCTCGGCGGTCTCGACACAGTGCGTTAGTCACGACGATCCAATGACTTCCGGTGTCGCTAGCTTTTTTGTAACCTTCTTCACGGACCTTTACCGCACATTGCAAATACGAGGTATTTAATATTTGCACAAACAGCTCTGCGTGACAACTCAGCGGGTTCGGTTGGAAAACCGTGAGGGGGGAGTGAACTCTGTATTGTTGGTTCTCCCTGCGAATAAGAATACAAAAGGGTTCAATCTCGTCACTCGAAAGCCAACTGGTTCGTTTCATGATATTTTGTTTGTGTTTAGTTTCCAGGTTCAAATCTTTGAGCCACCAAATCTTGCTTAATGTACTTCTGTCTTCCGATTCACAAGTCCCGACACATAGGAGGTCTTTTGTATTTGTTTTTTGCTCATGATCCGTATAGGATTCACACTTAATGCTAGATATTTTTCCTTCATTTTGTTTCGCATTAGGAAGCTCGGAGATGAGATCAACTGTTATTATTCCCTGCTGAGTGCTAAGACATGTATCAGAACCTTGTTTTCCTGTAATGCATTTACTTCGATTATCAAGAGAGAATACAGGGGCCAGGTTTTGTACAATGCTTTCGTGTTGCGTGTCATTGGTGAATTTCACTTTTTTTTGTGCAGTCTTTTTTTGGGGAGAAATCGAAAGCGCTCTACTAACACGGATTGTTTGAAGTTTCAAAATTGAATGGACACTTTTCAATTTCGTTTTGATCGTCTTAGTACCCTCTTGGGGTCGACCCTGCAGAATTTGATTTAATTTCTCTCGAGCTTTCTCAGTTACAGATTGTGGCCGAGATCGCTTTGATCGCTTTCCCCCCCAGCGCTCTTCATACTCGTTTTCGCCTTCTTTCACTTCTTTCACGGCCTTCTTATTGCGTTCCTTGTAATCGAGCGATGCTTCTTTCGCTCTACCCTCCGCTTGTGTCTTCATAGTACGAATGAACTCTGCTAGTGTTTTTCGATCTCCTTGAAGTATATCATGCTTCACAATTTTATGCCACCCTTCTACTAATCCATTTGTCTTAGTTCCACCATGCACTCCACACCAGAGTGGAGTGAATGGCATGGAAAACGTCAATACGTCCTCCAGCATCTCAGGGGAATACAAAGGATTAGGGATTTTTCCTTCAATAGTCATGTTTTTTTGAACGTCTGCCGCGATAGCCACGAATTTCTTACCCACGGCACACTTATCGCGGTATCTCCCGGTGTCTTCTACTATCATTGCGTTAGTAGGCTCGACATCGTCAGGGTCAACGTCGATGGAAACATCCCTACTCATGAGATGTTCAATTCCCTCTCCAAGGAAAGGAGTGAGCATAAGTTGGCAAAGGTTCCTAAAGATTGCGTAGATATGCTGTTTTGAAGGAGCTTGCGCCATATCGGCAAAATACTGGTTTATTATACTGCGTTCCTGAGGCTTCAGTTTTGGGAAGAACTTCTTAGATTTGCCAGCAATTGTCTTCATAAAATGCGCGTGGCAAAGCTTCACCTGTGTATAATTGAGCTCCGCCTGATCGGGAGTCATCCACAGGCGGTCAAGATAAGATGGTAGTTCGCTCAATTTCAGGGCAGCAGTGATCGCATGTAAGTATGCGAAACTGTGGTCGACTACTATGCACTTCGTTTTGAAGTCTTTGCCGTTGACTTCTCTATAGTTCTGTACGAGGATTGCGAGCATACCTTCGATGTAGCTTGTAGAACTTTTTTGACATACCATAGAGATGGCTGATAATGGCGAATCACCTTTTTTTCTTTGAAAAACTGCTGCATGATAGAGGTATTTGTTCGATTCGTCACCTTGTACGATTCCTCCAGTGGAATCCAAATGGAGAGTGGCATCCGGGGTTCTGGCAAGCTCGCGCAGCTCTTCTTCGGTCTGAAGTATTATTTTCGAGTTGATCGTATCGTATTCTTGCACAAAAGTGGGGATAATTTTTTTGTTGGCCTTGTCAGAGGCTTTCAAGCCTTGGATGGTTAACTCTAAGTCCGACTTGTCATCCTTAGCAAGTTTATTGCGGTTCTTCTCCATCTGTCCAAGTTTCCTGACACGATCGAGGGACGAAATTTTCGTGGTATCCGTACCATTTCCCGTATTGGCAAATTGTTTATAGTAAACACTCGCCGCGCCTTCCAGTAAGACAGCCTGTCCAATGCGTTGTTTTTCCTCAACTTTTGCCTGTCTCTTACTCATTTTATGATTAATATTCGCTTCCTTTGCTTCTAACAAGAACACTGTACATCTTCCCGCTATTTCTTCCTGCCCGTTGAAACAGACAATTTTTTGCTTGAGGCCGCAGAGCGGGTCTTGGCAGCGAACTAGGAAACTGAACAAGGGTCGTCCTGCAAGAAGGGAGCTCGGATATAATTTTCTCTTATAAAATGTGCAATCACACTCTTGGTTGAGATTTGCTATGCCTTTCAACAGAGCAATGTGCCTTTCATGTCCTCGTTCATAAATATGTTTATTATTGCAACCGTGAAGCCTTACACTAAACCGTTCTTTCAAACGATAAATCTTATTTTTCTTTGCTGTCATGAAGCTTTCGAAATTTTCTTCGACGGTTCTTCTTTGCGCTGCTAGTTGCCATTCCATAAAAACGTTATCTGTCGTACTTTCGTACTTTCGTTCGCATTTTCCGGAGGACATTTCATACTGGAAGTCGTCGTCGGAATTTTTTGAGCGGTAGGAGTGCTCTTCACTTTCCTCGCCGTCGTTACTCTCGTACTCATTTTCCGAGATTCTATTCTGGAAGTCGTCGTCGGAATTTTTTGAGCGGTAGGAGTGCTCTTCACTTTCCTCGCCGTCGTTACTCTCGTACTCATTTTCCGAGATTCTATTCTGGAAGTCGTCGTCGGAATTTTTTGAGCGGTAGGAGTGCTCTTCACTTTCCTCGCCGTCGTTACTCTCGTACTCATTTTCCGAGATTCTATTCTGGAAGTCGTCGTCGGAATTTTTTGAGCGGTAGGAGTGCTCTTCACTTTCCTCGCCGTCGTTACTCTCGTACTCATTTTCAGCTATCTGCAATGGATGTACAAAAGTGGGATTGTAATCAAAGAAACATTTGTATTGCTCATTTTGGAGTCCATCATTGGTACAATTGTTAACACTTATTTACATATATAAGTAAACAATTCTCCAAGCTCTATAGATTATAGGAACTCACATATGATGATTTCTTCGTAGCTATTGCTGCTGCTGCAAATTCGGCGTGGAAGAATTCATTCAGAGGGACCGCCCCTGCAGGGGGGTCTGGGAGAGTCTTGCATTGGCGCTGAAGAGGAAAAGGACAGAACACTAGTAACGTACAGCTTTAAGAACGGTCTTCATTTGTGAGTCTTCGGTGTATCAAGCGTAAAGAGAAAGCGAGAGGGAGGGAAACGAAGAGACAGAAGGAGGGAGTGAGGGAGGGGAGAGATAGAGCGAGAGAGCGAAATTGTGGAAGTCGTACGATGAAGTGAAGAATGCTCACGACTAAATAAATGCATGGTATTCCTCATGCCGGTGACACACTCGGAGTTTCGTTTCCGATCTGATTTGTCTACACCAGTGGTTCCCAACCTTTTTCAGCTTGTTACCCAATTTAGCATGCCACATTAAGCATGTTACCCCTTTCACAAAATGTTGTCAACATTAATATATATATGGCTAAACTAAAACACTAGAGAAAATTTATTTTACTTATTGTATTAGTACATTTTGCATCTCTAATGACTTACCGATATGTCAAGAGCATCAGTGAGATGGTTGGAGTTGCATATTTGAAGCATTTACATTTTTCTATCACCCCTCCATTACCCCCGAAAAATTGCTAAATTACCCCCAGGGGGTTATTTACCCCCAGGTTGGGAACCAATGGTCTACACGAACGATTCCGGCTCTAACTGAGACTGCACATCTTCACAATTTTGCGACTTAAACTCTACCTATTCACAATCTATAGTATGACTATTTTATTTCTCAATGTTTGTATGTGTTGCAATGTGTACATATGTTTACCCCAATTTATTTTTTCTTCTAATTTTAAATAGGCAACAGAAGTTCAAAAATGAAGTTCTAATATTACGAGTGCATAGTACCCGTCGAAAATTCTTATACAATAAAATACAAAGTGTTTCCTTAAACAAATAATTTCATAAATAGATTTAGGGTTTTACTGTTCATAATTTCTCCTATCTTATTACAATGGAAATTTCATTGAATAAATGACATTGGTTAGTCCGTCTTGCTTGGTGTTTCTCCCTTTCACGCTCGTAAAAGTTGTTAAGTGATTGTTTCTGCGGTACAGCAAAAAATCATGATATATTTCCAATGGGTCGATTCTTAGGGAATCTCACGCGTAAGATAAAAAGGAGAACCAACGTACAAATATACATATCTATTTATTTATTTTAATGGCAAACGTTTCGAAATATTTCAGTTCCATCTTCAGTGCAGAAAAACATACAAAAAGGTCAAAAAGATGAAAAAACTCAAACTACATAAAGTTCATACATGTTAAAAAACTATATAAAAAATAAATTTATAGCATACAAACATCTATAAAACTTTAATCCTACTGATGATTCAACTACAGTAAAAACGATCATTCCCATCGGCTCATTCACCCACCATTATACCAGTACATACATCCATACATTTACACATGGGAACCTAACAAACAGACGCGCGCAAACACACTCCACAAACAAGCCGATGGCAGTACTGTAATGTTACCAATGTTAATTTTTCAGCTCAATGTGTCCGAAACAATCAAATCCTACGCGCTGCTTCTGGTACGGCCGCAACGGTGAAAAATCCAATCAAAAACAAAACGCCAACTGCGTCAACGGCCTAACAGAGCTGATTCATGTCACTTACATACTCAAAATTGTTAAAAAGTTATCGGGAGGCTTCCTAATCTTAAGTAAAAAGGAGGTAAATAAAAATACCATATAAAATACTTACTCTAAGTAAAAATTACAAGTAAACATAAAATATGACGTTTAGACCATTCGTTCATCTTCAGCAAAAAACAAATTCACCTAAAAAGACATGCAATGATTTAGATTGATGATCAATTGAAAAAAACTTAAAAACTGCTAGTTAACTATTGATAACGGAAAACAACTAAGCTGGTTATCTGAAATCGGTTTATATTTGAAAATGAATAAATAGTAAAGACTCCAAAATTATCGAATCGGTGGCAAATTCAAATCTGGTAAGAATTTTAAAATCACTGATGTCAAATGGGCTATTACAATGCTCTCAATGATCCCTAAAGCGGCACATACACGATCAATTGTATTGTGCAAGTCTGGCTTGCACAACGTAATTGACAACTTTCAGTTAGCCGCACACGATCAATATACATGCGTAAAAAAGGCGGTTTGTTCTGCTACAAAGTTGGCTGATATACCTGGTCCGCTCCAGCGCCAGATATTTCTAAATCCAAAACTGTTCTGAGTTCTTTGCGATAGTTGGTCCTATATGCTATTATCTTTTTTTATATCTCCTCTCATGGAATTTGAGTATTTGTCCTGGAAGTTTTCAACAAAGACAGCATATACTGCATCTTTCTTCGGCCTGTTTGAGTAACTATCACATTTTACTTTCGATAAAAGTGGTAAAGTTTTATGAACTTGTAAACCTTCAAATACGAATTGCCTGTCTTCTATTCCATACATTATAATTGTAGGCTACTTACTCAATCTGAAACAGAAAATATTTTAGCTTGCACAATACCATTGAAGGGCAGCATACACAGTCAAATAATTGCGCAATGCTAGAGACTTGCGCAAAAGATATCAAGCGGAACTTGATTTACTCAATACAGTCGCGCAAGTCCTCAATATCGCCCATACACGGTCAATTTAATTGACAATTGAGGGTATTGACAATGATGTTGCGCAGTATAATTGATCGTGTATGGGCCGCTTAGCAGCTGAGTACGAAGACTAGATTTTAAAATCCTCACCAGATCTTAATTTGCCACCGATTTCAGAATTTTAGAGTCTTAATTCATTCTAAAAATTATTCCAATTCTAAACAACCACTTTAGTTCTTTTCCGTTATCAAGCGTTAAGCGGTAGTTTTTAGGGTTATTTTTTCAATTTATCATCAATGTAATTCATTTCATGTCTTTTCACTTAAATTTGTTTTTTTGCTGATGATGATTTCCAGTCTCGAGAATCTTGAATTTTTCACGTGCGGGTAGCCGGGCACACTACGCTTTATTCACTTCAAACTATTAGTCCAAGTCAAGTTCAAATTAATCCAAGTCAAGTTCAAATTAATCTAAATCAACTTCCATTTAATCCAAGTCAAGTTCAAATTAATCCAAATCAAATTCATATCAATCCAAGTCAAGTTAAAATTAATCCAAGTCAAGTTCAAACTAAATTGAATCCACGTCAAGTTCATATGAATCCAAATCAAGTTCATATCAATCCAAGGAAAGTTCAAATTAGACCAAGTCAAGTTAAAATTAATCCAAGTCAAGTTTAAATTAATTCAAATCAAGTTCAAATTAATCAAGCTCCAAGTTGAATTTAGAATTTACATAAATCCCTCGTTAATTTGAGCGTTTTTTTGGAGTAAAAATGTATCTGTTGGATGTGATGAGCAAGAAAAACGTTTTTCCTTTCAAGCAAGGAATACATAAAATTTCTGCAGTGTTAAAACAAGCAGTCAGAAAATGTACAAAGTATCCAGCATCAGGAGGCAGAGTGTGATTCAGATCTTTGGGCGGAGTAACAGTTAGAAGACAATTATAAAAACTTCCTATTATACTACACATTAAAGTTGTTTTATAATTCTAAATTGATGGTAGTATGCATCCATTCAAATAATTATGTTCATAGCTACTTTTATGTTACAGATACACATAGTATCGAGGATTTATTTACACTCATATAAAGATTTACATGCCTGAAATTCCACTTCTTCACATTTTGGAAATCAAATGTGCATGCAATTACAAATGATTGCCACTGGACGATGTGTAGATTTACCCTTTAAAAGAAATGAGCAAATGAGATTCCCTGAGTACTTATGTACGATACCATTTGATTACAATTTATATGAGTACATTACTACAAAGATACAATTCTCTAATAGCAATAAAAATTGGGCCATCCCTTCAAATGAATAGGCCTAGGCAAATATATCATCTCGACCGGTGAAAAAAGTTGAAACCTGTTTTTACAAAAATCGTTTGAACAAGCAAAAGCAGACTTCGTTGCTAAATTTCTTTTAAAGGTAAAATCTACAGATCATCAAATGGTAATCTTTCGTAGTTGCATGCAGACGAACGAAATTTCACGCATATAAATCTCTATATGAGTAATTAAATCCTCGATACTACTATGCGTATGTGCATGTGTAACATAAAATTGTCTTTGAACATAAATATTTGAGTGGATGCACACTGCCATTAATGTAGAATTGAAAAAAAATTTATGAATAGTTAATACGAAGTCTTTGTAATTGATTTCTATATGTTACTCCCCTCAAAGATCTGCATCACATTCTGCCTCCTGATGCTGGATACTTAGCACGTTTAATTTGAATTTGACTTGCATTAATTTGAACTTGACGGATTAATTTGAATCTGACTCGGATTAATTTTAATCTGACTTGGATTAAATTGAACTTATCTTGGATTAAATTGACCTTGACTCGGATTAATTTGAAGTGAAAAAGGTGGAGTAAAAACTAAAAACCCCGGCCAAATCCCCGGTTTAGGGCACTATTTTGCCGGGGCCGGCCGGGGCTGGGGTCTGCAAAAATTATCGGGGCTGGCCGGGGTCTATAAATTCGTCAGTCGTGCTAGCGTGT
The DNA here is from genome assembly GCA_030386875.1 of Morinoia aosen. Taxonomy (NCBI): domain Eukaryota; kingdom Metazoa; phylum Arthropoda; class Malacostraca; order Amphipoda; family Talitridae; genus Morinoia; species Morinoia aosen. The sequence continues at coordinate 24,588,211 of CM059566.1, forward strand.
GTCATTCATATAGACTTGCTACTGGGTTCACCGATGTAACTTACAACATTCAAGTGCTCAATACGCACGTTTAGGATGAAGAGAGCGACATCAGCCCGAATTAAAACTTAAAAATGTGAGAGAATGCAAGTCATAAAAAAATGATTTATGAAGTGCAGAGGGGTCGGCCAAAAACACAGCGTTGCTCACACGTCTAAAACGAAAATATTTTTAATGAAATCAGTATATTTATATTGTTATAATTGAATTATTTATTATTATTGAATTATTGAATTATTTATTGAATTATTATGTTCAAAATTGAATTATAAGCTATCAATGGTAATACTCACGCGTAAAATTCTCTGAATCTGGAAGTTGAATTCTGCGCTGGATTTTTCTAACCTCTTGAATCTAGTTATTTCTTTAGTAGATCTTCTATAACAGAATTTCTCAATGAGTTTCCTGTCAATTTCTGCTTTGAAATCGACACTATTGCCTTCAAGCGTTTTCAGATAGTTAATTTCATTCTCCATTTTTATTGTTCATTTGTCACTTTTCAGATTGTCTTTTTCCCTTTGAACATTGTGCGGCACTGTTTTAGTATGAAAAATTACAGTAGCTAATAGAACTTGAACCTGACACGAAGGCAGCTTTAACTATACTAGACATTAAATGCTCTCTCAAAGATGTCACCGACCGCTTTCACGAGACCTAAACAGTGTGTGTGTGTGTGAGTGCGACGTAAGCACAGCTATTCTAATGTCATGATCACAACAAACCATAACGATCGTAAACACTGCCCTGCCATGAGATGAAGGCAGTGTAGCCAAGTTGGAGTCATGGAGTTGGAGTCACATGTTATACAGTGGAGATGGAGTCAGGGTCGCTTTTTCGAGTGTGGTGGAGTCGGAGGAGGCGATCTGGTTCATTACCATGAGGTGAATCCTAGGTAGAGTCGCAATGTTCTATTAGTGAAATATCAATTGATTACGGTACCTCTATTTTACCCTACCTACCCATATCTGTTTCTTGCTTGTTAATGAGAATACTGACAGGATGAAAAAGTGGTTGCTCTTATACTGTGAATTGATTTCCATATAAATCCTGTTAGAAGATTGGAAATGAACTAATTTTTACGTTTCATAAGTCATTAAAATTGAAAACAAAAATATTCTTGTCGAATATTGTGAGCAACATAACCGTCAGTTCGATATAGCAGGGCGACGGTCATTTGCGTTATTGCGATTTTTAGCCTATTTTCTTTACTTGTGTTTTCATATATGATTTTTGGGTCAAGGAAACTAAATCCTAGAGTCATGAAGATTAATGCTCTGATAATATTTAGCACTGAACCTTAAAAAAGGACGAACTATATATCACATTAGGCAGATTACATTAGCTTGTTGCTTCAAACGAGAATTATTGCTAAAGAAAAAAAAATTTATTAATATCAAGTATTGGAAAGTTAATAGTCTGAGTTCCGTAACGGGAAAAATTGCTTCAATTTATTAAGATGAATTTCCTAACGATATTTGAATGAGAAGATTAAACCACTAAAACTCAGGGCAACAGATTAAGAACTTCTCAGAGCCGGACTTCAGGTAGGCAGGCGGGCGTTGGACTTGCGGTCTGCGCCTGTGCCGTCATAGGAAGCAAGCCGTGCTCTGTGGAGTTAGTTGCGTTTGGTTATGATACAGAGTAAATATTAGGTTTAATACAGTTCTCGTTATAGTTTTAAGTTATAAGGTAAGTTATAGTTTTTAAGTTTCTAGTTCCTTGTTATAAGTTATAGTTATTAGGAATACATGGGGAAACGTAGTCCTAAGTACCAAGCTCACGGCATGGCAAGTATTTGGTCCTAAACTTACAGTTTACGAACCTCCACAAGTACTCGTGAGCTTCAGGAGGCCAGGAAGCGCAGTCAGGCGAGTGGACGGTGAGTGGTGCAGGTCAGCAGCAAGGAAGGCGCCTCAGCCTCTCATCTTCTGTCCGCTCGGTCCTCGGAAGAAGGGACCGATGTTCGGTCCTCGGTCCTCGGAAGAAGCTGACGTTAACCCACCGGCGTCCCTGGGCTGGTTGCAGGCAGGTTCCGCACGGTGTTCGAGACGAAGGCTGAGTAGGCTCAAGGTTGTATAAGTAATAAAGTTGATGGAAGATGTTTGCTTAGTGGAGGTTGGAGGCGATCTGAATCTGCATCCAGAAAATATACGAGGTAAGTGCGGCTTGGCTCAAATAGTGTATTCATTAGGTTGTATTCAGGACAGTAAATCAAAGTTCAAGAACCAAAGACAAGCCTAGAGCTGGGTTATAGAAAATTTTTACGTATTGAAGTTATTAAATTTGCTAAATTATCTGGGACTAAATTACATTTAAAGGTTTGAAGGGCTATTAATGGTTTATTATTAATTACTTATAGTCTTAAAATTAAGTTCATGAACAGGAAAGGCTTAAAGTTAATGAACGTGAAAACTAATACAGGAACTCCTGTAAATTTACTGTGCAATTGCTACCCCAGTGAAAATGGAAAAGAAAACCAGTTAATTGACAATAGAGTTAAAAGATGAAATGTTTAACGTTGGTTTTCAAAATATCTGCATATTAACATTCTTGGTTGATAATTAGACATCGGTATCGTAATACCCATGTTAAATGTCGAAACAAACACGCACAAGAAAAATCAATTCCTTTCGTTGCGTAATGTGATTTTGACAGTGCATTGAAATATTAGTAACTAATAAAACATAATCTTCCTAACGCATAGTTGTACAACACTCTCGTTGGGGCGCACTTGTATTGGAATATAAGCAAACGAACACAGGAGCCCGTGATTGCAGGGATAAATGTTGAGAGTAAATTGGGCAAATATACATCATTTTGCGTCAAAGATTATGAGGTTGACATTAAGGAAATTTTTCTTTTCGTTATAACGTATTGAATAGTTCGCCAAATTAACAATGAGCTCGAAGGGAATAAAAATTTTTATCACAAAACAAATTTAGAATATTTCCTACCTACGCTGGTAATACTGGCACAAAAGAATTTACTGTCGGGGCATGATGACTGTAACAAGAACATTGTACGAGAATTGGGAAAATGAGCTCGTGATAGGCATAATAAAGTAGCGCTCTCATTCAACCCAGAAAAGTAGAGAAAGCAAAAGGAAAGGCAGAAACGAGGATTAGGAATCTTTGATTGGAAGACAGTCATTGGTAGAGATTTAACTTTACTTTAGATTTAGAACAGTTTTTGCTTGATTTCGAAGAAAACGAAACGTACAAAGTAGAAAAAATAGCAAAAATTGGGGAAGCTCACTAAATAAGTAGTTCTGTAGTGCAACTGCAAAAAAATAAGAACAGTTTATTTACAACAGAGATGGTACACAACATTATTGTTCTTAAAATAATCTTAAGTTTGGAAATACACTCATGTGTGATGCACGCACATGAGTATTGAAATACCCATGTGGCTAGTCGAAAAACATGATGGAGGACAATGTATCTCTTGTACAGCTTAAAAAGAAAACACGATTTCCATCACAATACATATCTAGGAATACTTTTTTCGGTTGGTTGGTTCGAGCCCAGTACGTGGCAGTTGGTGAGAAAACGCTGGTACGTGCGCCAAATCAGGGCCGTTGCCTGCAGTGTGGTCAATGTCCTCAAGGAATGTTACGTGAGCACTAAACGAGAGGAAATAAGGCCTTAATTTAAAGTTCGGACGTGCGTAGGGTCCTGGGTAGCCCCTATCATGAACACTCCCTGTAAAGTATTATGTCGATGATGCTCAGCCACCCACTACTTACTATGAAGAGAAAAAAAGGCTCGGTATATACATAATAGTTTTTGCTGCACACTGGCAGTGAAATCCGAGCTTTGTGATTCGGGGTATAGGTAATTTGTTCAAAGTAAAACGGGTGGATCGAAATAATTCTGCGTCTACGGCAGCAACGTTGGCATTCAGAAATATATTTTCATTCCTACGTATGATCTGGTTTTGCTATGGGGGACACGAAGAGAGTTTTTTACATAATGCAACGCAATTATAACATTTCCATGCTTATAATTAGAGCTGTGCCAATATGCACAGCTGTGCCAATGGACGCGTATATGAAATCGTCAGCGCGGCTTCAGGATAGATATATTGCGATTGCGGAGTGTCGTATGCACAGTACTCGCATTTATATGCAAGCAATATGCAACTAAGTCTTACAGATGCACTGCTGAATGAAGGACTTAAGTTAGTTGGAACTTGTGCGATATTTCATATATTGAACCGTAAAGTAATGATCCTTTACGACAGTCTTCAATATTTAAAATATCATGCATTTGCTGATAGTGAAGAAACAAGAAAATATTCACTGAAACATGAAAATATTCACTGGATTCCAGAGTAAAACAGGGCTTAACGCATGTGATAACGATGGATAGCCATGCAAAAAGTCATGCGCAGCGATGGGATTTGAACCCGTGACACCTTGAGGGAAGGGAAGTTGGTGATGCGAGCACCGAAAGTTGATTTGTTGAGTTCCTCCTCATTTGTTACTGAACAGGCAGAGCACAACAGAGGTATTGATTATTACTTCACTATAGCGTATGTATCGGAAATTGATACTAATTTTACAGTTGTCTTTTCACTTGAAGACTTTTGTAAGTATAGTTAGGCCTATGTGTAGAAGAGAACAAGAAAACTATCACTAGATGTACAAAACTATCACACTATCATATTCCTAAGAACTTGAAAGTACATTAATTTCAGTTCGGACACCTCTATTGTATTTGATTGATGAACCATATTTAAAAACTGAACAACAGGTCAAGAAGGTGACCTGGGGATCAGGCACTGACGACAGTGCACCAGGTAAAACTTGTGATGTTGCTTGCAACTGAGAGTATGTATGCGAGAGGTGCCATCAATGTAGAAAATTTCTGGATGAAGGAACAATTTTGCAGTTTTACATTAACAACAGGACGATCAAATTGCACAACTCGCATGAGACCATATGTACTATGATATTGTGCATATGCAAAAAGCACTTTGCATATTACATCTGTTGTAGTGTATATGCGTAATTGCATATGTGATTTTGCAAATGCACAAGACAATTTTTTGCATTGCATAACACGTTCTGCATATCTCTCTGAGTGCATATATGCAAGTTATGCATTGGCTCAGCTCTACTTATAATATTGCCTGACAAAAGTCTACATCAGTAAGAAAAACATGAAAGTGATCGCTAAGAAAAAAGTTCATCACCTGCGGGATTCGAAGACCCACGATGTGATTGTGAGAGCCCCTAGAACGCAAGGCAAAACGACCAGCGAACGACCAGCATTTCAACAGTACTTCATAACTTAGGTGAGCGCGCCCTTCGGCAGGGCGGATTACGAGGCAAATAGAAGCTGGAGAAACCTTGGTCTCTGTCATCCCCCAAGGGGCGTATGAGATTTTTATTATACACTCACATTTGGAGAATGAATTGACGCTTAAAATGAACCGACTTTTAAATTTTTAGGTGCAATAGTTTAGAAATTATGAGTGGTCCAAAATGAGCCTTTTGAGAAATCGGTCGACCATTCAGAGGCTAGGAGAAACTTGCTCTTCATCTTCCTCCAGGGAGCGTATGACAGTTTTATTATACACTCACATTTGGAGAATAAATCGATCTTAATAATGAGACTACTTTCAAATTGTTAGGTGCAATATTAACAGCAACTATGAGGAGTCCAAAATGAGGCTTATAGAGAAAATCGGCCGACGATTGACGGGCCACGAGAGGCCTTCTTCCTGCCCCCCACAGGGGCGTAAAAAATTTTTGAATTACACAAATAAATTGTACTCGTCACGCCCATTAATTTGGTACTAATTTCAAGATTGTACGTCTTATAGTTTAGAAATTACCCTTTTCGTTAGGGTAACTCGGTAAGGATCTAAGATGGGTTCTATGAAATGGCGCGCCGGTCTAGGCTACATCTAGGTACTGTATTCAGTTAATTATGTTTACTATTTTGACCGCTCTTTCACTGGAAATATTGCATTTGAAATGTAAACATCACATGCTAATGAATCGTGTACGCTAGTATTGATGAACAGGGTGTCCCACATAAATCCTGATTTTTCCTCCACAAGCACATGATGTTTTAATTTATTAAGCCGATTTTAAGTTACTCTTTTTGGTTTACGTCAAAAAATTTTCTTAGATGAGATTGTGCACATTCATTATAATTTGTTTTCATTTATACAAAAGATTCAATATAAGTTAGTTTTAGCTTATATACCACAAAATAGATAATCAAAGCCAGGAAGAATGGAAGCACCATTTGGTGTGGAGTGAAGGAAACGCAGAATTTATGCAAAAGGTGCGTTATCGCACAGGATCCTGTGCGCGTAGAAACAGTGTAAAAAAAGGAAGGTAATGAAACAAAATAAAAGACGAAGAAGAAAGTCATTGGTACTGAGAAACAGGACATCAGTGAACCGAAAAAGATTTCCCTTAACAAAACAAAAAGAAAACCTGTCTAACTCTCAGTATAGAGCCTAACAATTTCCTCATTGGAGTTCTAAGTCCTATAAATAGAACAGTTGTCCTGTTATACGAATTGCAAGGAAAGTCGTTAAACTATTTCATAATTTCTAATTTACGGGCTTAATTGTTATGCAACATAATGCCATAAGGTAAAAAAGATACAAAAAATATTTTTATCCGTAACACATACGATTAGGAAATATTTTTGCATTAAAAAATATATATTGCAGCGAAATGTATGCTAAGTCATTAATTCAATGAAACATTCCCTTCACAATATTAATGATTTAGCCTTTTTTATAAATTTAATCCCACGGAAATTAAAGAAGAGTATGTTTTCCATTTTGTTTCAGTGTGCTGTTGACAACGCTGACTAATGGAATTTCAATTTGCATCAAACTATAAATAAAATTATAACATGGGTATGAGGCACAGTATTATATGGTTTTGAAGAGAGGGTTCAGATATGTCGAACGCTCGTTTAGTAGAATCTGTTACGAAATTATCATTATTTTTTCATTTTATTTCGTATCACAGATTTGTAACGCACAGTAACATTCTAAAGGAAGGCATTACAGCATGTTCGATGGGGTGCAAAGTAGTTTTTGAAGTGAGAAGAAAACTAAGATTGTTCGGCTTGATGAAATCTTGTCGTAAAATGCATATCTAGGATTCAACATAAACGTATGAGGAATTGACTGAATGATCGAAAGTATCTTATCATTTTTGTGGGTATTATTTTTCAATGAAGGTACTATTACTAATACTAACTATTTTACTCCTACTAATTAGTTCATCCTAATTATACTAATAATTATCACTAATACTAATTATTTTATCCCTCGTTGGGGCATTTTCAGGACTGCATATGCTACAATGACGGAGCATGCAGCCAAGGTACTTATAATTTCACTATTTAATACAGAAAGCTTGACGCAACACATACAGTTATGAAGATTTAGATGCATTAAAGGAGAAACAAGAGAGCTATGGTTACATAATGTCAATGACTGATCTACATGCTTAATAGATTATTAATCTATTACCCATAACCCTGATTATTTAGAATGTTACGAACGCTTCAAAACTATTGACATTTCTACAAATTTTCGCAGATGCCCAATTTAATTAATTAATTAAAAATTTTGAAGTTGTTGGTAGCGGATATCCCTTTTTTACCTATATTAGTTCAGTGATTCTCAACGATGTGCTATTGGCTATCTTCGACATCTGTGCTATGTGTCATATGTGTGAAGCTCATCCTAATTGCAATCCCTCCTGCTTTTAACTGAATAAATTCAACAGCTTTCGTAGGTAGTTAAATCTTTTTGCATGAAACTCATTCCAAAAGTAATCCCTCCTGCCTTTAACTAAATAAATTCAACTTTCAATAGCTTGAATACTTTCGTTTCATAGTAAGTTTTAACTTTGTTCGCATTTCATACTTGATAATTATTGTCCCGAGCGAATGAGTGATCGAGACAGCGTTGTTTTCCGGAATCGTAGTTGTGCACGGGCATCCGGAATGCTATTTTTTTATCTCTGCCATTGTACTGAGCTTAATAAAATCATCACATGATTTTAAGATATAATTTTAATTTAGTTTAAGAAATTATTGATCTGATTAATTAATTTTGATCACTTGACAGCAACTGGTCCAGCTCCGTGAACGGTCACCACGCGTCACTGAATACCGAGTGGTTTTAACAAATGAGGGATCTTTAAGTCAAGACATTTTTAAAAGCAACAAAGGTTCGAAAATAATTTTTTACGTTTTGACTTCTTTGGGGTCGAGAAATATCTAAAACAAATTTATTTTCTTAAGGTGATACAAAAACCATCATTGGTTGTTAAAATGTCACAACAAAAATGACTTATCAATGTTTCTGCCACATATTATTTTGTCACGATCATTTTATGAATACCTGTAACAGAATGATATATCCGCGCCTACTATACAGGGATATTTCAATAAGTCCAAAACAGGATATATCATTACATACAACAAAGGAATATTTCAATACCTACTCCGGAGTGATATAAATTTTATGTTGCGAGTTCAGTCTTCAGTCTTTGTTGCGGTGACTTTGTATGGAGTGCTCGTGAGAGTAGTTTTTTTTTGTTGCGTGAGAGTTGAGACTGAGCATTGGACTTTGGTGTGGTGACTTGCAATTTTTGACTGAGGTGTTTTGACTGGTGAGCTTTCTTTGCATATAAAGAGTACAGTGTGTTACATTGTAGAGAGTGACTGTGAGAGTAGTAGGAAACGTTTTTGTTTCTTTTGGTTTAATAACTTGAGTTTCAGTAGATTTGGTGAGTGAAGACTTCTTCGGCCTGTGAAATTTGTACTGAGATAGAAGGCTGTGTTTGAGGATGGCAAGAAATAGGACTGGTCGTAGGAAGGGAGGTGCAAGGGGAATGGATGAGGAGATTGAGTGCATGACTTGTAAAGAGTGGGTAGATATAGATGCATGCAAAGGTTTGAGAGAGATGAGTAGGAGAAAGTTAAGTGATCTTGTGTTTACGTGCTGGAAATGTTTGAATGATGAGAGTAAGAAGTTGAAAGAGGAGGTTGAGAGATTGACAATTTTGATGGTTGCTTTAGAGGCTGACTTGAAGGATGAAAGGAAGCTGAACGAAGGAAAGAATGAGAATGGTGCAAATGCAGTGAATGAAGAGGTAAATGGTGGTGCAAGGAGTGCAAATGAAGTGGATTATAAGGCAAATGATGGTGCAAGGAGTGCAAATGAAGTGGATGATAAGGCAAATGATGGTGCAAGGAATGTGAATGAAGCAAATGATGGTGCAAATGTGACAGATGAGAGTAGAAGGATGAATGAGCATGATGAAAGAGGTACAAATGGAAAGAGAGTGAATGAGCAACCTGTTGAGGTGCCACATGAGGTGCAGGATCCTGTAGTGGAAGCGAATGAAAGGAAGATGAATGGAGAGAATGATCTGAGTGAAAGAATTGAGCGAAAGAGCAGCATGAAAGGGAGAGTAAGACCTATGATTAGAATATGTGGTGATAGCATGGTGAAGAATGTTGATAGGTTCGTATGTATGAGTAGCGGATGTACGAGCATGAGAGGGAAAGGAGTGGAGGAGATTTGTAGGCATGCTGAGAGAGTGATAGATGGAATGGATGAAGGAATGGTTGTACTGCAAGGAGGTGGCAATCGTGCTTGAATGTGGGAGAGAACGTACGGTGAATGCAATTATGAAAGTTGTTGAAAGGGCACGGAAGAAGAATGTTAGAGTGGTGGTGACTAGCCTCCTAAGAAGGCCTGCGTGTGATGAGGAGTATGAAAGGGTGCGAAAGGAGGTGAATAGAGAGGTGCATGAAAGGATTATGAGTATGAGAGCTGAGAGTGTGAGAAAGCGCGAGCTGGGTTCCAGCTTCCTAGACATGGATGGCGTGATCCAGGATGGATGTTTTCTTGGAGATGGAGTCCATCTTACAAAAGAAGGTGAGATGAAACTCTCTAAGAAATATATCCGGTGGATCAGGGCTACTCATGTCATAATGGAAGGTGGAACTGGATGAATGAAAATCCGTCAGAGCAAAAGTGAGGAATGTCTTGAATTGTCCAATTGTGTTGTAAGGTTTGGAAGTATAAATGTGCGTGGATGGAATGCAGGAAAGTTAGATGACCTCGTAGTAGAATTTGAGAATGGAAAATTGGATTGTGTTGGTGTAGTAGAGACCCAAATGCATGATAGAGTCAGTTTAACATGTAAGGAGAATAAGTATCATATGATAGGAAAAGGGCGTGTAAATTGGCAAAAAAAGAGGTGGTGGAGTTGGTTTGATTGTAAAGAATGCTCTAAATTGGAAATTAGAGGAACTTCCTGTTGGAAATGAACCTGAAAGTGAAGATTTGTTAGCAATTAAGTGTGAAAGAATGCATACCAGAGAATGTATTGTTGTGATTGTATGTTATATGACAACTGATGGGATTTTAGCTCACGAAGAGAACGTAAAAAAGTATGAAATATTAACGAGGATTGTACGAGAACACTGCAGGTGCCCTCTGATTGTGATGGGTGACATGAATGGCCATGTTGGTATACTTGGTGAGCCGGTGAATGCAAATGGACAAAAATTGATAGATTTTTGTGATGAGAATGAACTCGAAATCCTGAATGTCACAATAGGAAATGGCTTGCATACATGGCAAAGCAGGGAGTGGAAAACTGCAATTGACTATATGATTGTAAATAGTAGAGCAAGAGAGTGTGTCAATGAAATGTTTGTAGATGAAGATGATTTTGATATTGATAGTGACCATAAAATGCTTGTGCTTGAATATAACTGGGGTAGAAAGGAGTCAATGCAAAGGGTCAGTAGTGTGAAAGAATGTTGGCAGATAAAAAAGGCAAACTGGGAAGAATTTAAGAATGAATTGTGTAGGTATAACTGGAACAGGTGTGGAAATGTAAATGACCTAAATGGTGAGATTGCAAGAACCTTGTATGATGTATCAGAGCCAAAGATTGGTAGAATAAAATGTAGGAAAGGGACAGGGAATGCCAAGTGGTTTACAAGTGAGATAAAAGAAGAACGAATGAGAAGAAAGACCTTAAATAAGAAACAACGCAGTATGAGGAAAATGTATGAAAGAAACAGAATTACTGAGGATGAATGGCAGAGTGGATGAAAGGACCAGCAGAAGAAAGTAAGGAGAATGATTAATGAGGCTAGAGTTAAAGAGGAGAGACAACAAGTTGAAAATCTAAGAAAGAAAGGTCCGGATGGAATAAAAGGTTGGTATAAGTTTATACAAGGTAATGATAGAGGTAGTGAAGTTCAAGTTGATGAATTAGTAGTTAATGGTTGCAGTGTGCAAGATAGGATGCAAATGGTGAAAGCAGTTGAAGAATACTGTGAGGACATTGGGGGAATGAATGAGCAGGTTACTGATGATGCACCCATAAATTTTCTGATTGATGAACGTGAACTGCAATTGGAAGACGAAATCACTTGTGAAGAGATAGTAAGTTTTTTGAAGAAAGTGAAAAATGGAAAGGCATGTGGCCCTGATAAGATCCCATATGAGTTCTATATATGTGGAGGAGAGAGTGTGGTCAGTATGTTGAAATGTTTATTTGATGAGATATGGAAGAGTGAAAGAGTACCGGATGACTGGAACAAGTGTAATGTAGTTCTGTTGCCTAAGGGTGGACATAAGAGTATGAAAGAACTTAAAAATTACAGACCAATTGCACTGGGTGACACTGTATGTAAGATATTTTGTGGTATTTTGAATGAGAAAATGAAAAATTTAGTTGAGGAATTAGGAGTCCTTGGTGAAGAACAGAATGGTTTTAGGCAAGATAGACGTGGGGAAGATAATCTGTTTGTAGTGAGTGAAATAATTGAGCGAATGAGGAAGGATGATAAGAAGGTGTATTTAGCATTCCTGGATATTGAAAAGGCGTATGATAGAGTGGATCGGGTTAGGCTTTTTGAAGTTTTGAGAAAAGTTGGGTTTAGCAGAAAAATTGTAAAAATTGTACAAAGTCTGTATGAGAACACAAGCGCTATATACAGGTTAGGAAATTTGGAAACGGGGCAAGTGAGGAGTGTTAGAGGAGTGAGACAAGGCTGTAACCTGTCTCCCCTGTTGTTTGGATTGTACACAGAAGAATTAGCAGTTCGACTGAGAAGGAGTGGCTTAGGACTGAAAGTTGGTAATGAGAGACTGAGCTGTTTGTTGTATGCAGATGATGTGGTTGTGGTTAGTGAATGTGGACATGAACTGCAAAGGATGCTTGACATTGTGAACGGATATAGTACAGATTTCAAGATGAACTTCGGTGCCGACAAAAGCAAGGTTATGGTTATAAATAGTGATGAGACTGATAGAGACAGACTGTGGAATATTGGAGAAATCAGAATAGGTAGAACAAAAGAATACAAATATCTAGGTTGTATGATAAGTGAAGATGGATGCACTAGAACTAAGGGTGAGAAATTGGCAAAAGCAATGCAGTGGAGTGGACGGTCAAGTAGTGTGGCCAGATACAGAGCAAACAAGTATGAATGTGTGAGAGGAATGTGGAAGTATGTTGCTGTACCTAGTGCCATGTATGGTATGAGTGTTCTTGCCTGGAATGGAAGTGATCTTGAAAAGCTGGATGTAATACAAAATAAGGTAGGACGGTTAGCATTGGGTGCTTCGAAATGGACAGCTACAGAAGCCGTTAGAGGTGACCTTGGGTGGAGCCTATTTTCAGAAAGAATGATGAAAGCGGTGCTGAATTATAAGGTGAGAATTGAAAGAATGCAGAATAGCAGATGGGTAAAGCAAATTTTTGAAAGGAATCTGTGTGTAAGCTATTGGGAGAAAGTGCGTTGGGGGCATGCAAGGAAGCTTAGTATGCAAAAGATTATTCATGTTAGAATTGGGAGACCTGTGGATGACTGGAGTTTAATAAATGCTGGAGGTGTAGGGCCTGAGTGGGACTGCAAGAGGTGGAAGAAAGAGATTGAGAGGCAAACAAAAGAGTATGGATTGAATAAGTGGAGGCTTAGCATGATGCGGAAGCCTACACTTGAGTGGTATATGAAAAAAGAAGCACCTAAGTTTGAGATGTTCTTTGATGGTAGTTTTGGAAGTCAACTCTTGTTTGCTGTGAGATGTAAGTCATTGAGTGTGAACAGACGTACATGGAGGTGGAATGAGAATAATAACAGACTATGTCGGCAGTGTATTAGTGGAGTGAAGGAAACAATTGAGCATTTTGTGCTGGAATGTAGTAAGTATGAGCAAGAGACAGAAAGTTTCATGAATGTGGTGCTTGAGCAGTATGGAGAGAATGAGTGGTATGCCAGATGTGCTGAAGATGATTGCGGTATGAGCTGTCTTGCTGGATTGGATCAGGAGTGTAATTTGAGTATCATTGAAGCTATGAAAATGTTTCTTGTGCGTGCCTGGAGTAAGAGACAGTGATTGGAATGAGCCAGTCAGGTAGAGTGGTCAGTAATAACCCAATATGCCTGGGGATGGTGTTTTGACACACTGGCTATCCCAGTGACGCCATCCAATGGCAGCTTGTGACAAGGTTTGGTAGATCCTGAGTAGTTTAGTGGACAAGTCTGGTACCAGGCGCTGAACTCTTTGTGTGAAAATTGTGGAGGGAACTGTAGGCCGTTACAAAGGCCCCTACGCTGTCGGCCCTCAATTTCATGTTCAAGTTCAAGTGCGAGTTCAGTCTGCGCTCTCCGTGGCACAGTGGTTAAGGGATCGGCCTTGTATGCTGGAGACGAGGGTTCGTATTCCGGCGCTGGCTCGGAGATTTTCCCCGTTGGGTATAAGGGAACGCTCCAGCACAATACCCCACTCAACCCAGGTGTCGGAAATGGGTACCGGCTTTACGGGGGAACCGTCATGGTGTCCTATATATAGTGTTAGTTATAAGACATTTGAAAAACCAATGCTTAAGATCATATGTATCAGGCTTGATTGAAAATAAAGCATCCTAAAGATGTTGTTGAAGAAATCCATTTTCTTAGTCGGGGACTTAGTATTAAGGCTTTGTAAATTTAAGAAACTAGTTAATAACATTTATATTTTCGAGGACGTTCGGTACAGTGTGCCCTTATTACCAAACCAATTACGGCTCTTTACGTACTAACGCCTCATAACTGTTCTCGGAATGTCGTGCCTGACAAACAACAGACACGCTCCAACATCCACAGCGCAAACAACTTGCTCACGCCTTCCTGTGGAGCACTGCTTTCTTGTTCATCTTTAATTTTTCTCATATTCTAAGAAGCAGTTTTTAAATGGGCGTTTTCGGCTAAAACCCTCCTGTGACCTGCACTACGGTTCCCTACGCTTGACGTCGTGGAGAGGGCTTGTGGTTGACGGCCGAGGCATGATGACGCCACTACGGTTTCGCACCGCTTCGAGACTGCTCCGCACTCAGCTGCTTCTCCGACTTCTCGTCTCCGGGACTACGGAGGCAGCCTGGATGGGAACTACGGCAGTCCAGCGCTTCAGCGGCCGGGCAGTCTGTCATCGACCTTCTCTTCTCACCGAGGTCACGTGGACTTCAAGGGATCCATTGTGAGGGTACGTTTGTAGATAAGTAGGTGCATTTGTCCCGAACGTTCCTCACTGGCCTACATTTGGCTGTAGTTTCCCGTACTCGGGCCGTACCCTAAATTTAAAGCCGTGACTTAAACGTAAATTCTAATGTATTATAAATACATACCACATTGAGTGCATTGCTTTATCTGTTAACTCAGAATCTTTTCTAGACAGCTCTCAATCTTACCACCGTCAAATTATTTACGTCTTGTCCTATTTTATCTCAACAGATCACGGTTATTGGCAAAATTGATGCGGGAGGCCGTCGGATGCACCAACTTCCGACTTCTTTATCTAACCAAGAAGTCACCGACGTGCCTACAATTGAAGACTACTTTGCTGTTATTTATTCCTATTATTATTCTTGATGTGCATTTATGTTACTAAAATAATAACCAGCATCGTGTCGTCTTTTCCCCACTCCGTTTTTTCAATAGATGTCGATGTTTGTTTCTTATACAATCTCCTTAGGGGCTTTTTGAATGGATTATAAAACAGAATTCACTGGTCGTGAACTCTCCAAGATTATTTTTCTATTATATAAACTGACAAAAAAAATTTTTCTCTTAATTTTAAAACTAGAAAAAATACAAAACTTATTTATAAAGAAAGCACAAATAACAGAAATAGACTGTGACGCATTTTTGTTGAATTACTCCATATTTTTTCCCTCAGTAAATTAACTAAAATTATTATATCAGCATCTCAAGCCTAGGTTTAAATTTTTTTCCAAAACCACTTGAGAGGGTTAATATATGTGTGTGTGTGTCCAATTATAGTGTGTCCAAACAATCTTCAAATAATTTAAAAGCTTCAAAATAAAAAATGACCAAACTTGCCCGACAAAAAATAAATAAAAAATTTAGATCAGGGAGAGATAAAAATATTAGATGGATTAACGTTTTCTATGGAAAATTAAAAGTTAGATAAGTCTGCGGTATTTGGTGTGTACATTTCACTACTTAGTGTTTGCTTGCCTCACGTCTACATTTGAAATACACCTCGCTTAGCAGAATAAAGAAAGTTTTGATTAAATAAAACAAATGGTCAAATGCTTTATTTCATTGAAAATTCAATCGCGAATGTACTTTACGTTATTATGTACGACTCCCTTCCATCTATTAACAAGCTTATTAATTCCGTTATTGTATTTTTTTTTTACTTTGATTCGAAGAACTCACAAATGTCAGTTTCAGTCACTTCCTGCGATGCAAAAGCTGTTCCATCCAAATGATTTTGTAAGCTCCGAAACAAATGGTAGTCCGAAGGAGCTGCTGAGTTACTTTTCTTCAACTCATAAAACATTATTTGCCTCAAATGATTCTTGGGATCTTTCGCGTAAGCAGGATTTTAATGGAGCAAATTTTTAATTTTATTGCTTTCTAAAATAAAATTTGATCAGCTGAAATGCGCCTACGCATGAAAATAATGTTTAGTTCCATTAGACATTATAAAATACTCATTCAACTTCGTTCTATTAAAAAATGGTAAAATTCGCACGGAACTTATGGGATAGCCTGATTGTTAGAAAATAACCTTAAAAGAATGTAAATTCTACGAGAAAGCAGGAGAACTTCCGTATACGAGAAAAAACAGAGTTAAAAGAATGTAAATCTTGAAGGGACGCATGAGATCTTCCGTACGCAACAAGAAAACAACCTTAAAAGAATGTAAATCTAAGGGAAGCATGACAACTTCACTTCCGTAAAAGAGTACAAAACAACCAACGCAGATGCGCTGCATTTCACGACGCGGGACCGACCACAGAGATGAGCGTGGCTGAGACGCATCTCTGAGGAGCAGCTGCCGAGATGACTCTCTCGCACCCTGCCTTGTGTGCCGGCAAAGTTTGGTCAGGTGAACAGAAGGAAACGAAGATGTAATTCCAAGCGCGGGCACGTCGTCACAAAGATGCTTTTCAGGGTCGAGAAAAGCGGCCAAAGACGGCTGCAGAGGCGACAAAAGATGCATGACTTAAACCCTATGAAAAGAGAGTGTTTGGTGCGGATGCTACCGGAAGGAAGGTGAGATAACAGCTACAGAAAGGTTTCTTGTGTGTGTTGCTCTAGTTCCTAGTTTTTTATTTGGGTTTATTGAGGCCAGCCGTACTACATCACGTATTAATAGATTATAATATTAGTGGTATAAAAGCATGCACAGTTCCTTGATGACATGCAATGATAGATTTAAAAAATTTCCAATGATTAGCAGTTTATAAAGGAATGTTTTATATAACTGCTTGAAAACTCATTGAAATTGACGGCCTTAAAAGTTGAAATTCATTTTTTAAATGTCGGTGACACGCACTTCTAAAATACGGTGTGTCGTGCGGAGCTTATCTGTGAAAGAGGAAGAGGACATCATCAGGTGTTGCAAAACAGTATTTATAACTTCATTCACCTCCTCGTACCGAAAACGAATAAAATTGCGCTTGCTATCGAACCTAATAATTAAAGACACATCGATTTTTTTTAAGTTAGCAAGCAGAGTGATCAAAATAGGTTTTCCGGCAGCTGTTGAGGAAATCATTTTTTGAATACTGGTTTATGCAAAAAACACTTCATCATAATTCAAATCCGTATCGTCGAAGCAGAATGAAACTTGAAGATTTTCTCTTTCATTTCGTTTGGATCACAATTTTATAGCTATTTTAGAGGTCCTGTAATAAATATTCAAAATTGTAAAGTGACTTTAGGGGCCATCCTGTACATTACCTATTCGCATTTTTCCAACCATCAAATAATTTTCAATTAACTTTAGGACGCCACAAAAAACGTCACCTGCAACACCCAGAATTCAGTTAACAGGAATTCATTTTTTCGGAAAATCTCGCACTCCAAAATGGAACGTTGCTCTCTACCTCACGGCCTGGGCATGTGACATTTCTCACGCTACTTTATTAAGACCAAAAACCTCGTAAAAGTTATTCCAGGGCTCTTTCAGCACGAGCATGAATTAATTAAGCCTCCATTCATCATAAACCGGAAAAATAGTCCCGTCACTCAGCCGTAGATTGAAAAAATACAGTAGATTCCCATGGTGCTCCTTACGCGCTTCATTGTGCGGACGTCGTTTCTGTTCCGGGTCCAGGTAGCGTTTTTTATTCGGAGGCAAATTGCACGGCTCTCAAAACCAACAGGTAAAAGCCCTCAACAGGTATCCAGGTTACGGAGGAAAAGGACATCTAGGAACGAGTTTCGGCGTCAATGGCAGGCAACAACTGAACCTGGAATTTTGCAGGTGATGTGTCTCTCTCTTTCTCTTTTTACGGGAAAAAACGGTTCCACTCGCGGAAAGCTTTCGCAGTTTTGCAGGTAACGAGTGTTCTTAGAAATGCATTAAAGGATTCGGTTTTTATGGAGGCTGGTCAATGCAGTTTGTAGAATTATTTTAACGTATCTTTTTAGGCTTCCTAAACTTTCGCACAGATTCAGGTAAACCTGCTCTTTTTTGCTCGCAAAATGCAAACGAATTCGGGAATGTAACTGAAATGTATTGTGTCGACTTGAATGAAAGATATTCATGGGAAATATATAGATCGAAACTGTCATAATATCTGGTATGCTTTTTTGAAGCATATCACGATTGTGCTGTTTGAGAACCTCTGAACATACGCAGGACTTAACATGTGTGCGTGTGTTTAGCAGGGCCTATAAATGTATGAGAAATGTATCCAAGAAATATATGGTGCCGACGAGAAGGATTGGTTTTCTTAGGAAATACAGATTGAAACTGTCATAACATCGAGTATACATTTTTTGGAGTGCTTTTGAAGTATTTCAAACACGGTAGGTTTAACACTTTTATGGAATTTCCTCGATTAAATTAAAAAATTAAATCTAAGCCAAAAAATAAAATTAATCGAAAATTGAATGAAATTTAGTAATGTTTAACTATCACTAACTAATTAATAAATTCGAAACTGATTGTATAGACTTTATATAAACATTTAGATCACGCAAATAAAACTTTAAAAACTCTAAATTTTACAAACATAGATGTGTTGCCTATACTTTGCGCACCATGAGCTCAAATCTGGTGAGCTGGCAAAGCGACAGACTCATTTACATACAGCAGAGTTCGATTCCTTGCACCCGCAAAACAAACTATATATTTTGAAGTTTCACCACCTGCAAGAGAACAAATTTTACACGACGACGAGGAGGTCTGAAAACGAAATCTCTGAAAGTCCTTCTTTAAAGTGACTCGAGTGTATGGCAAAAACGGCGGTATCCCATGTGGTTATCTTCGATAAAATACGTAAATCATTTACTGATTTTTTATTGAAAGAGAGTAACGTGTCACGGATCACGTTTCTTAGCGCACACTACGGTAGAAGAAGCAAGGTAGGGTCATTTCTAAGGAGGAAAATACACTCATTTTTGTTCGGCTGGCCAGTAGAAAAGCTTTGTGACGTCACCAAACCACCATGTCGTTAGGCCGATAGTGGAGCCAGATTTGGGGGTAGCAGTGCTACCAGATGCAATATAAGCGCTGCTATTGGTTCGATGCCGTGACGTCAGCAAAACCACACCGTCAGTCAACGGAAAAAAGACTGGGCTCAGCTGAGATGAGTTGAGTCCTGTATCCGTGATGTAGACTGAATAATATAATGGTTTTAGACAAAATTTAGAGCATAACGAACGACCACTCGCTGCTCTCGTACCGATTGCCTACATATCCCGTTAAAAATGGCAGGATTGGAAGATGATAGTTGACGCTTCTTTTCATTTGAGACTCAATACTGTATTATAAAACGCCAGGTGTCTCCTTAAATTTATAAATAAATAAATAAATATATGTATTTTTTGAGTTTTTTTCTCCAATGTTATTACGACGGGAATCTCATTGAACACATTAAGATTTACATTCCCTTTAGGATGTTCTTTATCGTATACGGAAGATGTCATGCATTCCCTAGGAATGTAATGTCGTTTAAAAGGATATTTGTTTCACATTTGCAGAAGTTGTCTTGCATCTCCTTAGGATTTATAATTTTTAAGAGCGTTTTCTTCGCATCCTCCTCTTTGAGTTTTTATTTTCTTGAGGATGTTTTTTCTTGTATACGAAAGAAGACTTGCTTCCCAGTAGGATTTAAACTCATTTGAGGATTTTCAGATCTCGTATGCGAGTATGTTATGGTTCTCCGCAGGATTTACATTTCTTATATGTTGTTTACGCTACATAGATAGAGAATAAAAAGATTCTCTTTAAAGCATAAAAGGAAAACCAACGTGGGTAAGAATATCATAATAAAAACAAAAGTTCCGGCTTTGAGGAGGCGAAACCGGTTTCGATGATTTCTTCCTTTTGAGATACGCGTTTGGTTCAATTTTGTTTCTATGTGTGTGGAAATGTGTGTTGCGTTTCCATGATGTGGAAAATGTTGCATTCTATTGGGACTTTTTGCTATTCAAGTTGTTGAGTTTCATCTTCAGAAAATGAGTCAAATAAGTAAGAAATGACTTATTTTCATATATTAGTCACACAAGTAAAACATATAACCAGACCTTAACAATTTTTATAATGATTGTCGTACAACCTGAGAAATTTTTTATTTATTAAACCTCAAATTTTCTAGCGGACTTGGAAGTTATTTCTCACCATATTTAATTTAAGTAGAAAGTGTGAGACTCAAATACGAGGGAAGAAAGAAAAGTTTTGTTTTCCCATTTTAACTTCTATTGTTTCTTTCTATTGTTTCTTTCTATTGTTTATAACTTTTTTTCTATTGTTAAACTGGCAGTGAAACTTAAAGGAAATCATTGAACCAGTCTTTCAGTAATTTTTTTTTAAACTTTCTATTGTTCCTATTGTTAAACTATTTTTATTGTTAAACTTTCTTTCTATTGTTTTTAAATTTCTTTCTGTCGTTAAACTAACAGTGAAAACTTGAAGGGAATTTTATTAAACCAGTCTTTCAGTTAATTTTTGTAACCCATGCATTGTGTCCGGAAAGAATTTCATGAAAAACGAATTTACGAATTGAACCAAATTTTCTGACCTACTTGGAACGTAGTAAACAGTTGCGGTAAATCTATGATACCTACTTATGATACCTACTTATGATACCTACTTATGATATCTACTTATGATACCTACTTATGATACCTACTTATGATACCTACTTATGATACCTACTTATGATACCTACTTATGATACCTACTTATGATACCTACTTATGATACCTACTTATGATACCTACTTATGAATTACCAAAAGGGGTTTAACGATAAGATCTTGTCGACAAAATTGAAATATACAGTTTTTCATCTGTAGGGCGTTCAATAATTCTTACAGCTATTGGACCTGTACTTGATAGGTGTTGGTCAATCATTTCCTTAGGGAGAATGTAATAGAAATTTCTGCTAAATATATTAGATTGAACCGCACTCTGAGTGACGCCAAATTCAACCTTAGCGTAAAAATTAACAGAATATTTACACTCCATATTGACTAAGAAATTATTTTCCTTTTCAAAATGTGTACTTAGTATTAGTTTTCATGTGTACGGAACTACACAGGCCACGCAAATTAATACTGATAACGTTTCGAAACGAAGGTCCAACATTTTGAAATCGATTTTGAATATTGAACGATAAAAAGAAAATAAAATAGTACTGATATAAAAGAGATGAGTATTACTAATTGGAGATTGTTGATCCTGAGGTTGAATTCGAAGTTATGATATTTAAATCTATTTGAAATAAAATAAATATATATAATACAAAAATATAAAGGAAAAAACTTAAAGTACTTTATCTTAATTTGGATTACTGTGTGAAGATGATTGATATAATCGAAAGTGTTATTGATTCTATCACACACAGTTATTAAGACAATGAGAGATAAAATTAAACGTTATGGTTGTTTATTCTACTTTGTCCTTAGTGGTACAAAAGTGACATCGGAGAAAGTCAATATGAAATTATGATGAAATTCCATGAGATTTTTTCTAATTTCTACTCAGAACTCGTGAGCAAGACGGTACCGGCTTGTACCGGGCAGTGGGCAGTACCGGGCAGTACCGGGCAGTATTGGGCAGTACCGGGCAGTACCGGGCAGTACTGGGCAGTACCGGGCAGTACCGAGCAGTGGGGAGTACCGGGCATTAACGTTATGTCCCGCGCAGTACCGGGCAGTACCGTTATGTACCGGGCAGTACCCTATGCAGTGCAGAGATTCCCCGCGTCACGGTACGGACGAAGTTTTGAAGCGAGGAATTTGCTTCTCACACTCAATCACGGAGCCTCCCACGCTTCCCTCCCACACTCCCTCCCTTCTCACTCCCACACTCCCCCAAGCATCCCTCCCATCCCCTCTTATAATACGTACAGTAACCTTCAGTTACCCGCTGAGAGTTTTTTTAATTTTACTGAAGTTTTTAGGTTTCCGTAATTCTACATTATTGATTTCATTTGCTTCATTGATTTAAATATTAAACTGTCATAAGTCATTTAAACTGCTCAACTACGATTGTTGATATATCCTGAACCAAATTTTGATTACATTTTTGTACGCTAAAACTTTGAATTTTTTTGTCAATGGCTTAATAAATAAATGATCGTGATGCGTAACCATATATATGTGATAACTGAAAGTGATTAAGGTGGAGTTGAAGTTTGGATAGTCATATTAATAAAAGATCATTTCGGCTTATTACGCGTCAATTCATATCGACAATATGTAGGACTAATTATTCGTAAATTACATTAAAAATTACGTTCTTCAGAATAAGTGGAACTTATTTTTTTTGCTCGTATAAGTAGAGGTTCAGGTTTTTGTTTAAGTCAAAGATCGGTCGTACTCACTTAAACATCCACCAAATTCCCGAAAAATCTACTTTTAATTGTAAAGACCAAATGGTTGGATCCTATCTCTTCATCCCTCTTATTTCCACCTTCTCATGAATTCCTAAACGTCCATGGTGTGATGTCTATCTCTTCCTCCTTCTTTTTTCATTTCATCAATCGCCGAAAGAAAATCTCATGAATTCCTAAACGTTATATCAACGATTCGTTAAACCTGCCCACGCAGAGTCCGTATGAATCAGCCACTGGTGTTCGATCTAATCGGCCTTTTGGTTTAGGAAGCGTGAGAAAAGCCGCTTCAAAAGATAGATTTATGGAGCCGTGCACCTTTGTTGTATTTGGCTCGTCATGCACTTTGCGGGGGAGAAAACTTGCTGAAATTTATACATGCTTTAGAGTCCCAAAATAGCGTAACTCATGGCTAATTCAAAAATGGAAAAGCATTTTCTCCTCAATTCTATCATGGATACCCACTCAAACATACCCCCATACGTATGCATACTCAGAAAACATACCCACTTGAAAACGCGGCCGGCATCGGCGCAGCTTGGCGCAGTTCAGGGCAGTAACGCTCGCGCCAGAGCAAATCGCCGGTGTTTTAGAGTTCGGCCGAGGCTGCAATGCAGCTGCGCCGCTTCACGCAGGGTATATGCGATAAAAGCACCAAATACGGTCTAGTGGACATTCTTGCGCAGCGGCTGCGCTGTTGACTGCGGTAATGTTGCGCAGATACACGAAAGTCTCAAGCTCGGATCACTGCATTGATTCTTATTAGAATACTCACACACTTATTCTTCTAAATATGTACTTACACATTCACACATACATGGTTACGCACACTTATGTACACTTAAACCCACACCTACACCCACACACCCGCATTCTGACCACTTTTCCACCCAAACCTATACCTCCACCCACATCCACAACCATACAGACTCACATACTTTATTTACTGCCATATTTACACCTACACTCACACACATCCATTAAACACCCACATTTACATACATACCCCCACCCACATTCGCACCCACATGCTCACACACCTACGCCCGCACACTCATCCACACCCCCACATCCCCACATACCTATGTACCCACGCCTATACACTCTCCCATACCCCCACCTCCACACTCTCTTACCCATTCCCCCACACTCACACCCACAACTACACACATATCCACACCCCCACACCCACACCAATGCACCCAAGCCCCCCCACACACTCCCACACCCACACCCACACACCTACATCCACTCACACACTCCTACACCCACCCCCACACCCCACCACCCACACCAATGCACCCACACCCCCTCTCACTCTCCTACACCCACACTCCTACGTCCACACACCTACACCCACTCACACACACCCCCACCTGCCTGCTCGCGTGCATTCATAGCAATTTTGTCATGGGAGCAGTTTAGCAATGAGCGCTGCCCTCATGGCCGACCTCTCTACCTTTCTTCCTTCATTGCCTCTGCCCTGCTGTCCGTTCTGTGATCCGTAAAATGGGAGGAATTTCAGTCAATGCGCAGCTGGAAGCAACTCCGCTGGTCTGTTTAAAGAAGCCTTTCATCGCCGCTGCGTTTGATCGTAAACTGGAATACAAGCGTTGAGAATCGATTCCTGAACTGGAATGCAAATTCCTGCCACATCCGTGAACTTTCTCGACAAGTGCGTATGGTAGACGCAGGCAGTAACACTTTCGCTACGTTTCTGCGGTTGTTAACTGTTGGTTTGGGTAGGTTGTAAGTAGTAAAACTGGGAAATCGTCTTCACTGCACGAATACAATGTTATCCTTCCTAAGAAATATGCAAAATGCAATTGCACGTTAACTTTTCCCTTCTTATGATAACAGTTATTTTCTAAAAAGGTCGCGAAACAAATGAAAGATCATTCACTCACACCGGTACGCGAGCAAACAATTTACCTAGTGGCTTACTTATATCCCAATACGTAGGAAAGTAACGCGTTGGTCGCGACGTGAGCCGCCGGTAGTACACGGAGGGGATTTTCATAATGCTGCAGACCAACCAGTAGTCACAAAATCAACTTTCATAAATACCTAATCAAAGTTAAATGAAGGCACGATCCAGTTCATGTTTGCTACTTTCAAAATTGCTTACTACAATTGACTTTAAATTTGAGTTGAATGTTGAACTTCAGTTTAACTCATCACGGTCACCGTGTTAAGATGGCCGTGTTGTTCAAATGGCTTCAAAATTTTCGTGATGATTGAGGCATTCATTGGGTTTAATAGAGCATAATAAGTTTCAAAGCCACAGAATAAGTCTGCGTTCAAAAAATTGATAAATTGAATCATCGACCTTCTCGATTTAAAAAAATGACATAGTAGGTTACTTTAGCTCCTTTCTCTTTCCTGGTATTACCCTACAAAAGTTGTTTTTATAACATAGGAAAAAAGCTACACGGAAAACTGTCGATTTATTTCATACTTTTCAATAGATGGTCAAGCTGTCGAGACTACATCAGAAGGAAGAAGAATAAGCGCGTATCAATGCTCGAGGGTCAGGGATAGATTTGCTGACTCAGAGTCGGTATCAACTCTACGAGGTGGGCAACAGAAACAAGGCCTCTGTTATTAAACAACGACAAAACGTATCACTGAGACACTCCTTTTTCAAAAGAAGAAATCGTACGAAAATAAAGTATTGACGATGAATTCCCATTTTAAATTAAATTTGGGAGTTTTGTGATCCATCTTGTTGAAATCAAGCAAGTTGAAATCAAGCATTGGAGTGTAGTGTGTTTAGTAAGAAAGGAAAATCAATGTAGAGCGAAAATGAAAAAGATGCGACAGAAGGACTTTCCTTCGATCCTGCGAGACTACCATATACTCGCTCATTACTGTAGATTGAAAATACTTGCAATTGAAGTCGATTGAAAACATTGACATCACAGAACTCGGACGCTAAATTTTGTAAGTTTGTTTATTGATGAATGACCGCAGTGTCAAAATAAAGCATGCTTCTAAGCAGGTGAAAAAATTTCCTCTCCACAATAGTATTATTATTTCGAGTGTAGTAGTCACATATTTTTACAGCCTAATTTCATCGAAAAAACTTACTTTCTTACACCAATACCGCGCGTATAGTTTCAACATAGAGAAAAATGCGTTTTAAAACAGAGAAAATCGGTTTGAAAATGGAAAAAAATGTGTTTCAAAATATATAAATCCGCTTCAAAATGAAGAAAATACGATTCAGAATAAATGAAGATGAGTTTCAAATAAAGAAAAAATGCGTTTCAAAATAAAGAAGAAAACGTTTCAAAATGAAGAAAAATGCGTTTCCAAATAAGAAAAAAATGCGATTCAAAATAAATAAATGCGTTTCAAAATAACGAAAAAGCATTTTTGTATGACACAAAGACCGTTAAAACCAACATATTTTTTTAACAGAATCACTAAAAAGGAAAATTTTCATGTGCTGACGCCACTCATTTTCAGAAGCTAACATCAAAAAGTTCACACACGTACACCACTAACGCGCGTAGAGCAACGTAGTGCAGTCGGCAGTCACGCGTCACTCTGCCGCTGGATTCCCACCAGCACCTGTGCCGCCATTCCAGGCATTCCAGGCGCGCGATTCCTGCTCGGATTAGTGGGAATTGTAGAACGGAATTCCCAGTACAAGTGTCACAGGTCCGAGCACGCACAAGTTATCCTCGTTGGTGCATGGAAAAGAAACACAAATAAACTATAATAAACTATTAACTTGTTATGTTCTACATAAGATGGTTAAGCTGATGTGTGACTAGAAAGAGAAATATAAGAGCGTTTCAATGTATACGCGCAGTTAAGGAGTATACTGCAGAAAGTCGGAGGGTATCAGTGATACGTTTAGCCGTCATTTAATATCAGCGTTATTGTCTCGGCGATCTACTCTGTATTGTTGATACAAATGAACTATAATTGACACACACTTTTTGATACGCGTTGTTGTATGGATTATTCGTCTAGAACATAACTTTGAACTAGAACATTATATGAACGTGAGCAACTAGGTTAGATTGAATATGATAATACGCCCTATAATAACGCAAATTATACTGCATACATATAATTGTGAACTTTATTGTAGCAAAAATGATGTAGCACAAACTTAATTCTATACCCTATCACAGCGTATATTATATAATGTAAATACAATTGTAGACCTTATAATAGCATAAATAAAATAACACAAATGTAATTGTATACCCTACCACAGCGTATATTATATAATTTAAAAACAATTGTAAACCTTATGATATAATATATTATAAAGCATAAGCCCGTTTGTACATAGTTTTATAGCATAAATTACGCTGCACAAACACATTTGTACGCCGAATAACAGCGTTGATGATCGGATGCCCCAGATGTCGCTGAGAACATTTGATACTCAGGTCCACAAGTGTATCTTTACTCAAGTATCTCCATTGTATGTAATAACCTTAAGAAACTATTTACTTCCTGTATCACTCGTTGTGTATAAAATATTCAAATTCATGTTCATCAAATAAAATTAGCCTGTTTGAACAGTTAAGAAGTTGTTTGAAAGAAGTAAGACACGATGTAAAAATTACTGGGAATATAACAAAATGTTGACACTTATCTTGCAAATTTCAGCAAAATTTAAAAGAAAATCCGGGCAAATTGCGACATAAATGACGATAAAATGATGCAAGTGTGCCCTCACACCAACACTCACGCACAAGCATTCATCAAAAGTTTTACTCATTTTTCGTTTTAAATTTTCGAAAGTAAAAGTTCGAATTTCAGAAATATTTCGACGATACATCAGTAAAATATAATTTACAACACATTTTGAAGTAAATACACATTTTAAAGTAAATACACATTTTAAAGTAAATACACATTTTGAAGTAAATACACATTTTAAAGTAAATACACATTTTAAAGTAAATGAAGTCATAAATCCCTATCAGGTAAGTACTTCAGAGCGCCATGAAATGATAGCAACAGAGTTTTTACATCCAACACAGTGGACAATGTGTAAAATCTTATTTTTGACGTAGAATTTTCATCAAAGATTTAGTTGATGTAGTAGTATTAGCATCGGTTTGCTAGAAAAAAGATTTAGTTGAAGACACTACCGTTGCGTGAATAAAAGAATTTAAGTATTATGCTTCGTTAATACATGCATGATGGACTAGATGATAAGGCTTAATATCATGATCATGGATGTTAATTGGGACTGATAATAAAAATCTAGGAAAAGTTTTATTTAGGGTTAAACATTTAATCAAAGTTATTTGCTATAATTAAAACTGCTCATTAAATTGTCTTTAAATTTGAGTTGGAAATTGAACTTCAGTTTAGCCCATCACAGTCAACGAGTTAAGGAAAGTGGCACTGAGGCGCATGTTTTAAATTTAAGTTGCGAGTATTTGTTGGCAACTCTTTACGATGACAAAGTGACTCATGAGGACAAAAAAATAGTCCATTGTTAATATTATGCAGAGATTAGTCTTAGAAACTAAATTTGATTTTTATTTGTTCCAAAGAGCCGTGAGAGGATAAGTCGTTAACTTCAACTTGTTTTGACGTTGAAGATGCATGAAAATTTGGGTTGCGAATGTTTGCAGGTTATAAATTGGAAGAGTCATTTTTTGAGAAAAAACCTTGTACGTACCTTACTGCATGACGCTTACCTCTTTTTTAAAATGAAAAACTGATTTACTCACTTTCATCAGAGGGGAGTAAAACGTATTGCATCCGGGCGTTCATGTTAACGATACAAAAATAATGTAGCTCACAATGCTCACAAGATTTTTCTAGTGTCTATTGGTCATCTTCAAACTCGAAATAAACCTTCGATACTTCACAGGGGATAATGTAATATTTTGAAAATTAAAAATACAATTATAAAAATAAAAACAAATTACAATAAATGAAAATTATAAAAAAACTCAAAATAATACAAATCAAAAGCCCAGAGTTACAGAAGTGTACAAAGTCAAGCGTATGTAACACGACAATGGTGGCTTATATTCTGAGTAGAACTAGCTTGAGGCGCCCACCGGTTGTGTGAGCCGAGTCAAGGTGCTGCTATAGCGTGAGCTTAGGTTACTAACGATCTATAAACTCTAAATACTAACTAACTCTAAGTACTAACTACCTCTTGCTAGTACTATAGTGTGAGGTTAGGTTACTAACGAATGTTACATATTTCCATACACTTAATTTAGCGATAAGCACTTCATTTCTACATCTCTCACTTCCCCTGGGTAGGCGATATATGGCGGCAGACCTCACGCTATTGTAGCACCGAGTCAAGTACAACCTTACCTCGAACGAGAAGTACTCTCCGCCATTGTGTGTGGAGACACCGACCTAACGACCGACGTAAACGATTCCGTTGTGCGATGGACCGGCACCTAATGAGGGGCGACCCAAATGACTGGTTAAACGAAGGCACAACAACAGGTCAATGTCGTCAACAATTGGCGGTGGCGAGGCAGGATTACGCTTTAGAGATGTCTATCACAGACGGACCCTCGCACGACGGATCACAATGAAGTGGAATTTGGATTCCATGTTGCAGGTTTGGCAGCACCCAGTGCATTACGGCACCGGCACAGCCATCGTAATGATCGGTTTGGACCGGGCTAATCGATTCCATGGGAGTACGTTGAGGTAGATAAACCTCAACTGGTTAAGGTTGGTCATAGGTCTGTTGAAGGGTGTAAGTTAGGGGCAGTTGTATAAGTCATAATGTATGACATATGATGCATGATGCATTAGATACCTTGTATGATATATGAAACATGATATATGTTATATGATAAATGATTTATTATATATGATACATGATCTATATCATATCATATAGTACTTGTGCAAGCTTGGTGAACAAACCAGGTGTTTAAGCCAATGCAAGCAACCATCAAAAATTCTTCGTAAATTTCTTTCTAAGTCCACAAAAGACGAATTTTAGCGACATGAGCTGGCCAACTTGACATGAGGTCGATAACTGCATTGGGTACAGATGTTTTATTAGAGCTAATTGATGTTTTATTAGAGTTTATAGATCCGAATTTATCACTTATCACAACTAGCATTCTTACACGCACGCTGAATTCAGTTTGCTCGACCGACTCTTCGAATAATCCTCTCGTTAAATTTTCACCATAAAACCAAGGTTATGAAATAAAAAAATAATTTAGGAGCACTGCGAGCCTACAGGCATTATGGAGCGCTGTGAATACCAAATTTATTTCTATAAAACGCATTAAAAAGGGCCACACGGGACTAGAAATTAACGATGTCAAAATTATTAGTGATCTCGAGAATCTAATGAAGGCACATCTGGTTAGCTGCGACCGATGCATATCCTGATCGTACTGATCGTATTTACAATGCAGGACATGAATGATCGTATTTACAACGCAGGACATGAATGATCGTATTTACAACGCAGGACATGAATGATCGTATTTACAACGCAGGACATCAATGATCGTATTTGCAATGCAAAACTTCGGAGTAACGCGAAATCCGGACGGCATGGACCTGGATTTATGAACAACTTAGATCGACGTGAGGCTGCGTAAGTTCTATGGGGGAATTACGCTAACGCCTCTACCACTAACGACGACGTATATTGTTTTGAAATTAGGCCCTAACTTTGATGTTGGTATAGCAATAGTTCGTAAATTGAATTTGGGATTCTAATAGGTAATTTGTACGAGACTAAGGGCATCTATTAAAATTCAAACTCGTAGTGTCGATGGGAGTAAAATATACCATTTTAAATTACTGTATTGTCCGTCAGAAATGACGGTGTTATTTTCATGCTACGAACAATAATGCATTCATGTAAACAGCTTTTTAGATGAATTATTAACGAAATACGTGTGTTTTATTTTTAGATGGCTCCATTTTCTTGTGCTGGATCACTTCCTAAAGAAGTTTCAACATAATGAAGGTATTTCAATAAAAAGTGAAATTTGCAAATTTTGTTTCAATAAAAAGTGAAATTTGAAGTCATTATGCAGTGTTCATGTATCTGAAGAAAGCAAGCAACAAACTGTTCACAATTATGAAGAAATCAATGCATCTACTGATTTAAAGGTATCTATTATAATAATACATATTATTCTACCATACTCATTGAGCTGCATTTTAAAGGGACAAATGCTTAAGGAATATCATACATCGGAAGAAGACTGTTGTGCTGTATCGTAGATAAATACTATGATTAATTTAAATCATTGTTAGTTTACATCTGTTGTAGGAATACGAAATGGCATGCATTTGCCCGCTCACAAGATTTTTCTAGTGTCTATTGGTTTTAGTGACGCTTAATCTTCAATCTTCATTAAATTCAAGCGTTTAAGCCGTTTCTCTAAGAAGATTTTTCTTCTTGTGAGTTTTAACTAGCGAATGATGTTCTATTTGCAACCATTGTCATGTAACATATTGGCAGAAACCGGTTATAAATCAGCAGAGTGAACCTGTCTAACTTATTAGGCACCGAAAGCTCAACGGTCGCCAAATTTTGCCCTACATCCTGCCAGTGGCCCTTGGGTAGAAAAATTTCGAGGTGCAGCCAAAGCAGCTTGCGACAAGGGTTATTGTCATCGGAAACTACCACTAGGGACACAAGGACACAATGCGAGAGGTGCGTATTGTCCTAATCGTGTATTGTCCTTTTTTAGCTTTGTGTCCTTCCTCGCTGAGCCTTCGACCGACCGACCGACCGTTGCACCGACGCCGAACAATTATTTCCTGTCAATAAAAGCAAGGCATCAAACTAGAACATTGCTCTGAAGTACAATATCGGGCCTGACCGTCCGGCCGGGCAATGGACCTTTGAAAAAATGAACTATTCCTTGTTCCGGTGTGCTCTAGGATTGGCTGTCAAATACGACACAATTGAAATCAACGATCGAATGTCGTCGTAACACTTGCTTGACGTTTGTTGCTTTTGAAACAAGGAACGTCGTGATGGCTTCGATGGGAGCTGTGGGCTCGAGGATGGGGGAAGGAAGACAACCGCATTGTGCTCGAGAGCGAGACTAATATATTTAAATGCGTGTGTTGAGAAAAGGATAGCAATTCCAAAGGGTCTGTGGCCTTCAAGTGTGCATGCAACCAGCTAGGGTGCTGCTGACAAGGTTGAAGAGGATTTTTTTTATGACGTCAGTTGGGTACATGCGTTTCGAAAATGTGTATAGTGCGGTAAGTCAAGTAAATAACGGAATGTTGCGTAGGGGTCCAGGGTTGATGTGTCACATTGGTTGCGTCTCATTGCACACTAGTTGAAAAATGGACGTTGAATTTGATGGTGACCGACGTATAATTTAAATTTGATAATAGAATTTGAAATTTGATGATTTATGTCGAATTTAATTGTGAGTGATGTGCAATTTGAAAGGGAAAATTAAAATTTAAAATTAGAAAATCGACATCGGATTTGATTGCGACCGACGTGCAATTTAAATTAGAAAATGAAAACTTAAAGTAAGAAAATTGAAGTTATACTATGAAGAATTATCGTTAGTGTTGAAATTAAATTAGTTATTTTATTACATGATTATCGATGTGGCTTCAATGTATATTAACAGATATAGCCCTTGGCTGTGTTATCACTACGAGATATCGAAGTTCTATTCGTTATTGATAAATGAATTTCTATTCGTTATTTCTATTCGTTATTGATTGGATGACTGAATTTCTGTTAACGCGTTAACGCGTTAACTGCGATGGGTTAAACTGAAGTTCAATATTCAATTCAAATTTAAAGACAATTGTGGTAATCAACTTTGAGAATAGTAAGCATTAACTGGATCGGGGCTTTTATTTAGCTTTCATTAGGTATTAATAAAAATAGAGTTAGTGACTGCAGGTGGGTCAGCAGCACTATGAAAATCCCTTAAGTGACCACCGGTGGGTCACTTTGCAGGAAATGTGTTAACCATTCATCATTACGGGAACACAAAAATGTATCCATTTTTTGACCCGCCCAGGACACATTGTATTTTGTTAGCAAAATTCAAATTCAAATAATGCACCTATCGACTTTACTGACATAGCTTCAAGTTTAATGAATAAAATCAGACAAAAGAACAAGGCATTCAAGAAAATTAAGAATAATTGAAGAGAACTTATATACACCTGAAACAAAACAAAAATACGTGAGTAATCGTCAGTGAGATGATGAAAAAATTGTACTCGGGGTAACTGTTGTTTTACTTGAAAATGAATGACCATTCAATCCCAATTCACCTTTGTATGTTGACCAACAAAAGTTTAAATATATCATATATAATATTTATATATTAAATACATATATTTAAATATTTATATTTAAATATAAATAAATATTAAATATTTATATTTATATAATATAATATAATTATTTATATTGTATATAATATTTATATTTATAATTTAAATATTTATATTTAAATAGATATATAAATATATAATCAAAATTGACAACACGATTTGATATATATGCACTGAAGAACTCTCTCATGCCCTTGTATGCTTGGCTGTCGCTCTCTGTACAACATGGAGAAAAACTGATCGCCTTTTTTTTAAGTAATAACATACGTAAGAATGTAATGTTCCCTCACGCTGTACCGAGGATAATTTCAAACATGTACCACATGCATACACATAGTTACTTGTAAAACATGATATAATTAGTCTCTAAGAGACAGCATTATCAGTAACGTAGGCCAAATAATATTCGTTGAAAATATTCATTTCAGGGAGAATGTTTTCGAACAGTTAGTAGCACATGTAATCTGATGAGTCTAGCAAAAAACTACAACACACATACTCAACTTAATGGTTATATAGTGAGCGAAGTATAGCTTTGGAAGCGTATTTACTACACTATCTTTTAGCAGAAGAAGTAAATACAGTATGTCCCACAAAAACCCGAACCTAGTATTTATTTTCCCGTATCAGTGATACCATCATGAGAATACCGAAGGCATTTAATTTTAAGGAAAATCATGCGGTTTTACTGATTACTGCTGATACGGGAAAATAGATACTCGGTTCAGGTTTTTGTGGGACATACGGTATGTTTGTAGATAGCTCTCAATCGAAATGGGTATGCTGTCTGAAGTATATTTCTGATGATGAAGTTTGTTGATGTTTTTTTGTAGATAATAAATGAAATTTCTGGTGAATGAAGTTTTATGAAAATTATTTTACTTAGTAATTACAACTTCTAGTCCTTTATCATCTTCCTATAATTGTTAACGAATAAAAAATAGTATCAACTAATAACAATTCGAAATAGAATTGCTTTCTATGTAATTATAATTGGTAAATGGAGGTTAGAGTAAATGGAGGATAAATTTCAGTTCGACGAATTATAAATACAGTGCTTCATAGTGCAAATAGTTACGTTGAAATGGAAGGGTTTTCAATGCAAAGGCAAGTTATAGTGACCCAAAAATTACGTTTCGCTATTACATAATCAAAGCAATAGTTAACTTGTTAAATAAATACAGCACTGATGGTATCAATGCATTTAAAATTATTCTCATAAAATATCACATCAACTCTTATATTTGAAGCACATACTGCCTTGCAAAAATTGGGTTAGGGACGAACATTTTCTGCACTGACTTTGAAGTATTCGAAGGAGAGTTATTTCATCATAAAATTTTAGAACTAATTCTATTTTGGTTTCACAAATTATTTGTAATCTGCTTGACCTCTGCATCCGAGCATCAGCCCCTAACTTGTCTTTAACAAGAAAAATCGTTAGTAATGTTAAGAAGGAACTACTTTTTCAATGCGAATTAATTTTGTAAGTTAATTGAGCTCTCTCGGTATTGAATTAAGCGTTATTTCCAATTAATATTCAGCGCTGCTTATAGCAATTAGTAATTGCATCAAAATTATGACATTAGTGCAGCCCATAGAGTGATTCGACCCGTGTGTTTTCCATTGAACAAAAATTTGATAAGAAAAATATAATTGAGGAAAATTTTAGAAATATCTTCTAGCAATTTTGAAAGAATGCCTTAATGGTTCATACTTTTTTACTTATCGTTAAAAAATATTATCTTAAATCCAGAGCGAACCATAGAAACTGCACAATGGGTTTGCTGCACGTTTTATATATTTTTATTTCGGTTGATTTATGGTGACCTTAATATTTGGCACAATTTGAGGACATCCTGTGTATTGTTGTGATGGACCGTGGATGGCTTCTATTTACACGTCACTGAAAATATCGGCCACATTTGACAGTGTTCTTCATCGTCTTTGTTCCTAATGTATATTCTAAGCACCTCTGAACTCAATTGCTGCTGAGATCATTTCATTTTTTGAACTTTTGCATTGTCAAAATATATTAAAACCTTTGCAAATCGTAAAACTGAGATGTTTTACAGGGAAATGTCAACATTATTTGTAAGACTTCGCACTAAAGACCATGCGCTAACTGATTACAACATGCAATGTTAAGTATCTGCATTGAATAATTACAAAACCAATAACCTAGGAATATCTTTTGATGCGAGACTCTTTTCAAACTGTATATCGTATGGTACTCAGGGATTTAAACGACACATATTCTCATTGTTCACAAGAACAGGCACTAAAAATTAGCTAAGCTGATAGCAACATGCAATGTAAAGTATCCAGCGTTAATATTGACAAATACTGTGACCTAAAAGAAGGTTCTTTCGTGACGGAATCTTTCTTTTAAGCCTTTACTTCCCATATTACGTATGGATTTAAAAGACAAACAATGCCTAGGATTATAATAACATGCACTAAAGTTTCGCTAAGCTCATACCAAACTGCAGTATTGATATCTGTACAATTAAGAACTCGCATGTTCTTGTTTGCTTAGTTTTCACCCCCTGTATAACATGGGGAAAACTGAACATCCTGTTTTAAGTAATAATACAGGGCAAAATTTAGATAATATTAATGCTTGAATAATTAAATATCATCCTATTTTAAGTAACAATACAGGAAAAAATTTGAATAATACTATTGCGTGAATAATTACATATCATCCTGTTTTAAGTAACAATACTGGAAAAAATATTATTTCGTGAATAATTACACAGATATCAAGCCTAAATGTAGCATCCTAGTGAAGGCTTACCCACGGCCACACCAAATACCCATCCCCTCACTGTAACCTAAGCCTTCTCGATTTGAATTGAAATGCGGCCGCATTCTTGGCTGCCATTGTGATTGTTAACCTACATTTTGTATTGTGAGGCAGTTTTTTCTGTATTGTCAACCTGCCTGGCGCATTGTCATCTCTACTTCTGCACATTCGATGATTGGAATGTACGGACGGCCGGGCGAGTGGCAGGTGTGGTGGTGCGAGGCTTGCTGCTGGCTGCCGTTATGTTGCAACATTGCACATTAGTGTATGTTGCAACATTGAAAATTAAAGTGTATGGTGTAACATTAAACATTGAAGTGTATGTTGTTACATTAAAATTATTTGTCAATTTTGATGCTACAAAATGGGTGGTAATGTGTAGCACCAAATACTGGTAGCCTGTATGTTGCAACATTACACATTAAAGTGAATATTACAACATTAAACATCAAAGTATATGCTGCCACATTTAACATTAAAGTGTGCGTTGCAAGATCAAAGTTCTTTTCATTTCTGGGTCACACAATGTGAAGCACAAGAATTGTGGCAGACTCTGTGTCGCAACATGAAACAATGAAGCGAATGTTGCAGTATTGATGTTCTTTGTCGCTTCTGGTGCCCCACAATGTGTAACAATGTGTAGCTCCAGAATTTTGGAAGCTCGTATGTTGAAACATTGAACTTCTTTGTTATTTCAGGCATATTTAGTAGCGCAGCCATGACGTAAGATTTTTTTTGAAACTGGGTTCAGCAAACCTATTGCTTGCGACGATGCTTATTCAAATAAGTTTTAATGTAGGTTTCCAGTTGAAAAATTGAAACTGTTTTGCTACACATTTATTCACAGCAGAATGTTGGCACATTTTTACGATTGTCTTTATTCGTTGAACAGAATGCAAGCTATTGTGACGAGCTGTCGCAATATCTTCAGTTGGACCTGCACCGATATCAACCTGGTCTTCTCTACAAGATAAATGAAAACAATTTATTTCCCATTAGATACAAAATCTCATTGGTTTTTTAATGCTTTAACCTATAAATCATTAGCACAACGCACGATGGTGTCATTATACTTGTACAGAAAAAGGTCACGACCGTGTTAAATCTGCGTAGAATTCATGGTAAAAAAGTGCACACCGCAAAGAGTACAATGTTATTACAATGTTGTGCTCAATGGTTGCTTCGTCTAAAACCGCATATTGCTTCTAAACTTTTACTTTCAACATCATTCCCTAATACAGCAAAAACTGAAGCTAATTATTCCCTTTTGTCCGTACAATTAGACAATATCAGACGCGGTTTTTCACTCAAACGCTACTTCAACTATTGATGTGGCTATTATAATTACGTTGTATGTTTACAAATTAAGGATCTTTGGGTTAAAACGCTTGAAAAAATAATGTTATGTATTTCATGTATTAACTTAATTGAAAATAAACTGTTTTCTCCATCATTTCTTCTTGTCTTTCTTTTTATTACGTGCCTCCTGCAAGACCGAACTTAGTCAAAGTTCGATATGCAGTTGGGCTCTGAGTTCCATCATCTAATACCATCCTTCATACAGATAGAAATTAGTCCCGCAGATAGAAATTGGTCGCAGGTATTCGCTTAATCCAATGCTTGATTCAAGTTATGAATTAATTGAACTTATTTGTTTCACAAACGTTGAGGTTTCCCTTAGATGATCTAAAGACCAATGTTGCACATTTAATGTATGAACTTTATTGGAAATAAACTGTTTTTTCTTTCTCGTCTTTCAATAACTCGAGAATTGCCAGCACCGTTCGCGGTTGCTTCCCAGTCAAACTTTTTCACAAGAGCATGCATGTTTTTCGCCGCCTAAGGGATTTTATTAATTGGGCGGCGGAAATCATGCATGCAGGTGGCGAAAAAGTTAGACTGGGTTTGGACCACGAAGTCTCCCCTGGAAAATGACAAGTCGCCTGTCCGTTTTCTAGATCAGCTCGTTTTCTTCAGACCTTCAGGAATTTGTTTCCAGAATTTAGGCAAAAAGCGGATTTTGCAAAAAATGGGCAAAAGGGTGCCGAAGTGTTCTAACCCTGAAAAGTTTTTGCCGATTCTAAACGCGGATTTCTTATGCTAGGGAAAGAGTTCATGCGCTTTTTTGATAAATCCGTTCACCGAGAGAAAAATAATGCAACGAAAAAATCTTACCCTCCATAAATTACCAGATGTCCAAAAAAGGCTAACGATGAGTAAGAGTTTACGTACCCAGTACATTGTAGCGAAAGTTTTATATTATTACAGTTAAATATGAAGTAGTAGTTAATATATAATTAATAGTTATGTTCAACAAGCTTTACGCATTTCATTTGGTCAGTAGGAGAACTTTGATATATGTTCAAAAAAATTAGACTTTATTAGGAAAACGCTAATTTTTGATAGTGTTCCGTGCGCTGCTTATTATACCAGCATGAGCTTTTACTGTGATAACTCTGAAGCGAGATTTGACTAGTAAGTTGGAATTGAGTTCTGATAAATATGTTAAAATTTAAATTCAAAACGTTATGAAATACTTTCTAACTTGAATTTTATTTAAGGAGTTAGCGGTACTCATTTTTATGGAATAATTTGTTATTTTTAATATATATTCAGGGCTTTGGGAAATTTTCCGTCGCTGTTGAATAATTTTACAAGATCAAACAACAAATCTGAAAAAAAGTTGTGATGCAAGGACAAAAACTTATAAAATTTTCAGGCTTAAAGCATAAGTGAAATAAAATAACAGCAAAATTGTGAAGTGTTTTTCAGTAGATCATTCGTGTTCTATTAAATGCCTTTTAAATTCACATGCAATAAATATTTTTTTTCTCTAGTTTATTCAGAAACTCTGGTTTCTTCTATGAATGATGAGAACTAATACTGATAGGTAATAATAATTTATACCAGTAATTATCACTTCAATAGACCCAATATTAAAAATAGGCTTAAATTAATAATTATCTTCAGCAAATATTTTGCATTTACTTTAGACTAAAAACAAGCATGAATTGCAAATTTAGAAACTACCAAAAAATAGAAATTTATAAAAAAGAAACAAAAGAATGGCTTTCGTGCACAGCCGGTTTTTGCACCTTGAAACAAAATTTTGCACCAAATTTGGAAACAAGCAGAATATTTGAAACAAATCTGGAAACAAAACAAAAATTTTTTGGGAAATAATTTTGAAAAATAAATAAATTTTATACCAGTTTTTGAAACAATTTTTTTTTTCGAAACTGTTTCCGTCCGGTAGCGGCACCCAGCCAAAACGCGTCCCATTTACCTGCCCTAAAATTCTCAAAACTCATTTGCTGATCTCCGTAAGCCGACGCAGGGCAGGTGGCTGCGCACCTCCGAACTCTTTCCCTCCGACATTATCATAAGGCTAAAAAGGAAACATTCTTCAGTTTACCTTTCAGAAGCCTGCGAAAAAAACGGCATCGAATTTGCGCCAAAAAGAGAAATTCTTTCGATGAAAAGCTCCGTTTCCACCATTCCATTTCGGTGCCCGAACGGTACACTCGCCACTAGAAGTCGTCACTCTGAGCGAGGTTCTCTACCTCAACTTTATGTGATCTTGAAAAAATTACATACTACACATGTTGTTTATTTTTGAATTATGGTTCTTGTAAAATCAGTAAAATCAGTGTTTTAGAGCCCTTTTTAACGCGATAGCTAAGGTACATCTGTGACATGGTTCCAGGGTCCAAAACTTCTGGAGAACTTTACGCGATTTGGAAAACGGATTCCCGGAATCGATGGTATGAGAGTGCGGGAATGGGAATCGATGGGTATGAGCAGCAGGGAATGGATTTATTGCGATGTTTCTAAAGGCTTTGTGGCCTCATGGTCCGAGGTTGTTTGTGTCAAGTGAAAGAAAGGGTGTCCTCTGAAATGCGCGCTGCTTCAAAACTCGTGATTTAAAGATTTGGATCTGACATTGTACTTTGTACGTCAGGGCGTGCTGGAAACCCGTGGTGGTGCTTTTTGGCGTATAAATGAACTTTGTAGGATTTATTTATTCGACAATTTTTTAGTAGATATGCTGTATCTTTGGCTGATTTTTTTCGTGGATTTTGCTGCAAATATTGTAGTTTTGCTGTATTTTGGCTGAATTTTTTAGAGCATTTTGCAAAACATTTTGCTCCATTTTTCTTATTTTTTGCAGAATTTTTTCTATTTTTTTGTTTCATTTTTGGTTTATTGTTCTACATTTATTATTGCTTTATTTCTGTGGTATATGTGTTGGTATTATTGCTGTACTTTTTATAGCTGTATTTGTAGAGCGTCAACTGAGTTAAATGGATACACAAGCTGGTCGAAAACTCACAACAAAGATTCATTTAAATAAATTAAAGGTTTGGATCACCGGCCCATGCAGGTACTTTCCATAACAGGAGAAGAAAACTTTATTTCTTGCAGAAAAATAAGCGCAAACCTGAGAAAATAATGACAAAAATATGCGAACTTCTGTGACCGAGAAAAACAGATTCTCTTCTGGACAAATGATATTCTGAACCAAAGAAATAAAATTCCCTATCAGACTGGCGCCGTCAAACATGAAGTTCACAATCAGATTGAAATTCACAGTCTGATTGAATGACTTCAGAATTAAAGTGACGTGATCCACTTATAGCGAGACAAAGTGAGGAACAGGCTGGCAAAATACTCTTGGTTAATTAATTGATAGAATGACAAAAACAGTTTGCTACTGAATTATGGCAGGCTTCAGTTAATTTATTAACACTTTTTCAGCGGAGGGACCCACCGGTGGTCACTGAAGGGAATTTTCATAATGCTGTTGACCGATTTACGGTCACTAACTTAATTGTTATAAATTCTTAATGAAAGCTAAATGAAGACAT
The DNA here is from genome assembly GCA_030386875.1 of Morinoia aosen. Lineage (NCBI taxonomy): Eukaryota > Metazoa > Arthropoda > Malacostraca > Amphipoda > Talitridae > Morinoia > Morinoia aosen. Next base: position 24,628,636 of record CM059566.1, read on the forward strand.
GATCCAGTTAATGTTTGCTATTTTTAAAATGCTTGCTTTCTAAAATTGACTTTGAATTTGAATTGAATATTGAACTTTAGTTTAACTCATCACTGCAAACGCGTTAATTAATTAATAAGAGTGATCATCCTAGTTCTTATTTTGTGAGTCTTATGATGAAAATTATCTATTGATCTGTTCCTGCATTTGTTTTTCCAGCGCTGAATTGTGTATATTCTGATACTGCATTTTGTGAAACTACTTCAAAATATTACCCGTCTGCTATTGCCTTTGTTCCTTCTAGTATTCAACTTTACGAGTCTAGTTCTATATTTGCTCAGTCAGATGTTGATTTATGCTTTTTTCTGGAGCAGAATTTCATTTGTCTGGCAACGAATTTCTTGAACTTTCTTGCCAACCGCTGAAATCCTTCGCTCTCAAGTCAAAATTTCCTGTTGGTGAATTTTCTGAATGGAAATGAGTTACTTTATTCAAAATTACTTCATATGAAATTATTTATCTCTTTATTTGCTTACTATTTTTTCATTTATGTTATTTTCCGTCATTGACACACCACTGGTACATTCAATAATAACCCAGCTAATATCTGCTCGGAAGCCACGCAAATGTTTCGGTATTTTAATAGATTAGATTATTCATGCATGTTAGTTTATGCTGGCCTAACCACAAAAAAGACGTTCCAGAGAGAGGGAAGAGTAAGGCACCGCTTAGTGTTGACTTAAGGGAACGCGGAATCTATGTCCAATGTGCATAGAAACAGGAAGTTGAGAAAGAAGTTCATGAAACAAGATCAAAGTTGAAGAAGAAAGTAGTAGGTGCTGAAAACAGGACAGCGGTAAACCGAAAAAAGATGGTCTGTAACAAAATAAAAAACTATTCTATTTCAATAGATTAGATTATTGTTAGTTTAAGCCTGCCTATGTGCAACAAATGCGATCCAAAGAGAAGACGGAGGTCACTGGTCACAAAGTTGCATCACCGGCAGCGAATTGTGAGACTCTTCGCAGCGATAGCAAACAGAGAGGTCAGGAATTGTTGTCTAGTTGCATTCGTCACCTTCTTCTTCTTACAGCATTCGCCAGCCATTTAATCTTCCTGCATTTGTAAGAATTTTTGCATTTTTTGCATTTTTCAACATTTTTCAACTGAATTTCTGCATTTTTAACGTTTTGCTTTCGTAGACCACAGGAACAATGCTATTAGACCATCTGTTATCCGTTGGGGGAAGTTGATTTTGTAGCTAACTTTTGAGAAACACTTTTCATAAAATAGTGGAAATTTTTAATATACGCTGATAACACAGTCTGACAATATTTAAAATATAGATTTATGTTACTTCTAAAGCGATGAACTACATACTATATCATATAGTATAATACATACTATCATATCGTATCAACATACTTGAACGCATGTCATCACTGACAGAAGAGTGTGGGCGGTAACGAACGAGCACACAACCAAGCGTACAAAGAAAGTCATGTAAATAAGAATATATTTACATGTGACCTATTGAGCATAACCTAAAATTACATTAATTTAAGTACAGCGTAGTCTCCTCGTATGTATCTATCCAACGTTTTCATCCTATTTCCTTTTGTACATAATTTACACACGAGAATTGATCAATTGGATGGCTTTGCATGTATGTGGCTCCTGAGTGAGTTTGTGAGCGGCTCGATCTCTAAAGAATATTATTATGAAGCGCCTCCTTCTACATGTTGGTAATTTTCATTTCTTAAGAAAGAGATATAATTTTCACGTGCGCTGGAATACAATAATCGCCGGTTGAATCACCGGTTTTTTTACTGAACTCCAAAGCTAATAAAAATGCGAATTTTTCAAATCTTTCATTTCATGACGAGATCATCGTGGGCTGCAAAATTCTGAGCTCTGAAATGAAATGGCAATAATTCACAGATTAATCAAACAGTTTCGTGTAGGTTTAATTATTTAGAGGAAGAGTGTGGTAGTGATAACTAATATTAGAGCCATGTAATATCCTAGGTCGTGTAAATGTGGGTACCCTGCTATTCCATTTCTTTGAAACTCTTCATTGGCGTGCATCGGACGACCCAAAACCCCACACCTGTGCAATCGGAGAAAGGTACAGAATTTCCGATTCTTAAATCGCTCTTACTATAGTCCCTAGTCGCTTTTAATAGTCTACTTTAATCACTCTAACTAGTCATTAGTCACTCTTACTAGTCACTAGTCGCTCTTTCTAGTTATTAGTCACTCTTACTAGTCACTAGTCGCTCTTACTAGTCATTAGTCACTCTTACTAGTTACTAGTCGCTCCTACTAATCTACTTTAATTCGCTATTACTAGTCAGAAGCGCAAGCGGAAGCAAAAATGCTACAGAGACGTCGGCACTCTCCGCTGCGGGCCGCGGTCACACCTCCGTCAGCGCCACCTGCCCGGCACTCGAGACGTCGGCCGCGGCGACACCCCGATAAGCGGCGCTCAGGTAGCCATGATACGCGCCGTCAAAGGCGCCGGCCTGCCCTGCACCTCACACCTGTCTTAATTAATCGTGTTAGTAGAGCCGACGTCACTGGCCTCTACTTGCGTGATGTGGTGCTCAATGGGCGCTTGTTCTGTTGCATGTTCCGTTAGTTGTTGTGTTACTACATTGATTTTAAGTCGTGTGTGCTTACAGTTGTTAATAACATTAGGAGCGCTTGTTCTGTTGCATGTTCCGTTAGTTGTTGTGTTACTATATTGATTTTAGGTTACGAGTGCTTTCAGTAGTTCATAAATATGAGCGCTTGTTCTGTTGCACGTTTAAATGAATGTGTTTATTGTGTTAAAATGAGGATTTCACGTCATGTAGCCTTTCAGTGTTGAAGAAACTTGCGTAGACATGGTATATTTGTATTCAGGATATGTGTATTAGCATTTGGATGTGTGTATATTGTTTCCATTGAACGGGTTTGGTGATGAAGGTATAGTCGTCCATGTAGTGTTTCCACTATACGAGTATGGTACTAGAAATATAGTCGTCAGCATAGGGTATCCATTATTCGAGTGGGTTGAAATAGATATAGTTGTCAGCATACAGAGGGTATCCATTATTCGAGTGGGTTGAAATAGATATAGTTGTCAGCATACAGAGGGTATCCATTATTCGAGTGGGTTGAAATAGATATAGTTGTCAGCATACAGAGGGTATCCATTATTCGAGTGGGTTGAAATAGATATAGTTGTCAGCATACAGAGGGTATCCATTATTCGAGTGGGTTGAAATAGATATAGTTGTCAGCATACAGAGGGTATCCATTATTCGAGTGGGTTGAAATAGATATAGTTGTCAGCATACAGAGGGTATCCATTATTCGAGTGGGTTGAAATAGATATAGTTGTCAGCATATGGTATCCATTTTACGAGTATGGCATTTAAAAGAACATACGTGGATGTTTAAAAAGACTGTGGTTTTAAAGGTGTGGTTCTCAGCTCTTTGTATACATTGCCCAAAAAGTTACGAAGATTTAACCATTTGGAAAAAAGATTATTTATTTGATGCTGAAAATTCTCTTCCAGATTCCCCAAAATTCCACATTGAAATTTTGTGGGACATTGCTGGGACATTTCTGCGCATGCGGCTTCGATTTTCGTAATGTTAGAATAAATTTTAATTTTAGGAAAATTGTGGATTGTAGTTTCAATTTTGATCGTAATTATAGTTTTAATTTGAATTGTAATTTTGGATTATAATTTCGTTGAATTGTAATTTTGAAAAAAATTATTCATAAAAGTACTGCTGGTTGGAGGTTTTTACAAAGGGTAGATGGAGAAGAGTGCTGGTGACGCAATCTTGGTATGATTTCTTTGGTTTCACATAGATGTTTTGCTTCCTGTTGTTCTGATAGCTGTTGTGTTTTTTGTTATTATTATTATAGCTGTTATGTTTTTGTTGTTCTGATAGCTGCAGTGTTTTTCATTCTTATAGATGCTATGTTTTTTGTTGTTCTGATAGCTGTTATGGCTTTTGTTGTTAAAGGTTGTTATGGTTTTTGTTTTTGAAAAACATAACAGCTTTGAAACTCTTCATTTGAGTGCATCGGACAACCCAAAACCCCACACCTATATGCAATCGGAGAAAGGTACAGAATTTCCGATTCTTAAATCGCTCTGTTTCAAAGCTGTTATGTTTGTTGTTCTTATAACTGTTATGGTTGTGTTATTATTATTATAGCTGTCATGTTTTTTGTTGTTCTGATAGCTGCGGTGTTTTTTGTTGTTTTGATAGCTGTTGTGCTTTTTGTTCTGATAGCTGATATGTTTTTTGTTGTTCTGATAGCTGTCATGCTTTTTGTTATTCTTATACTGTAATGTTTTTTGCTATTCTCATAGATGTGTATTTTGTTATTCTTATACTTGTAGTGTTTTTTGTTATTTTATGGCTGTCATGATTCTGTTAATCTGATAGTTGATATCACGCATTTTGAAGTCGATATTCGTACTGGATTGTGGTAATTGGATTGCCGACATGCGGGAGTTTTTTTCAGTCGCATGCAGCTTCTGCTGTCGAGACTCCGCTCTGTTAGTCCAGTGGATATATTTTTCTTCTTCCAAACTTCTTCTAAAGGATGGATTCTTCCAGGAAAGAAAGAAGCAAGCAAAAAGGAAACAGCTTCAAAAATTGACTTATCATTCCCTTACCTTGGATCAATTTCACTCATAATTCTTTTGTAGGAGAAATAGTCACTACTTATGTTGAGTTCAGTATTGCTCACGCTGTTATACTGAATTACGCATACACATCTGAATGAAACCACATTGGATAATCAAATAAAAGTACGAGACTTTGCTCTATAACTTGCATTCTGTCTAAAAATTATTGTTTGGTAAAGCACGTAAACCGTTGGAATCAGTTCATCATTTTAAAATATCACTAGTGTAAACGACCCGTTATAAATGACGGGATTCGATATTTTGCTGAAATATATCTTGCAGATGTGGATGCCCAACAAATATATCCATCCCAACAGTACCCGCCATTAAATAAATCTTGCAGATGTGGATGCCCAACATATATATCCATCCCAACAGTACGCGCCATTAAATAAATCTTGCAGATCGGGATGCCCAAAAAATATATCCATCCCAACAGTACCCGCCATTAAATAAATCTTGCAGACGTGGATGCCCAACAAATATATCCATCCCAATAGTACCCGCCATTAAATAAATCTTGCAGATGGGGATGCCCAACAAATATATCCATCCCAACAGTACCCGCTATTAAATAAATCTTGCAGATGGGGATGCCCAACAAATATATCCATCCCAACAGTACCCGCCATTAAATAAATCTTGCAGATGGGGATGCCCAACAAATATATCCATCCCAACAGTACCCGCCATTAAATAAATCTTGCAGACGTGGATGCCCAACAAATATATCCATCCCAACAGTACCCGCTATTAAATAAATCTTGCAGACGTGGATGCCCAACAAATATATCCATCCCAACAGTACCCGCCATTAAATAAATCTTGCAGACGTGGATGCCCAACAAATATATCCATCCCAACAGTACCCGCCATTAAAATATTCTTGTACTCGTGCACTGGTGAAACTCGTATCACAGATACGGTCATTGAGTGTCATTGGGAGCGTCACAGACACACGCACCAACCAATTTAATGCGCTCAGTGAGATTCCCTTTGAAATAACAGGAAAAATTACCCACAAAAATTTATTTATTTATCAACTTATAAATTTGAGGATACAACTGGCTTTTTATTATGTAAGTATTATCATTAATAAATATACGACTGTTGAAAAACGACTTGTGCGTTTCGAACGGAAACACTACGGTCGAAAAACGACTTTTACCTTTTGAATAAAAATGACTTATACCTTTCAAACGGAGACACTACTGTTGAAAAATGACTTTTAACTTTTGATTAAAAACGACTTATGCTTTTAAATAAAAACGACTTTTGCCTTTCGAACGGATGCACTACGGTTGAAAAACGACTTTTACCTTTTGAATAAAAACGACTTTTGCCTTTTAAATAAAAAAGACTTTTACTTTTTAAATAAAAAAGATTTTTGCCTTAAAAAAACGACTTTTACTTTATAAATAAAAACGACTTTTACCTCTTAAATAAAAACGACTTTTACCTTTTAAATAAAAATGACTTTTGCCTTTAAAAAACGACTTTTACCTTTAAATAAAAACGATATTTTCCTTTTAAATAAAAACGACTTTTACCTTTCAAATAAAAACGACTTTTGCCTTAAAAAAACGACTTTTACCTTTTAAATAAAAACGTCTTTTACTTTTTAAATTAAAACTATTTTTACCTTTCGAACAGATACACTTCGGTTGAAAACAACATATGCTTTCAGAATAAAAACGATATGCCCATTTAGCGGTCGATGTAGCAGGTGTGTGAGAGGTGGCACAGAGTGGCACCTGCTGCCACTTGACACCTGAGGTGCCAGTGTGGCACTATCACCACACCTGCCCCTGTGGCGCTCTGAGCCCCTTTGTTGTCCCGCACAAAGGGCGCGCGCATGCGCACAGCAAACCGTTCAGCGCTGCACACAAACTGCCATTCCTGATTTCCGGTTTACGGTAGACCGAAGGGAATTACTTTATATTGATTATTGTGATACCGGTTTTAGTGTCGAGTAACTCGTCAAAAATCGCAATTGTGGATTATATTTTTACAAGAAATCAGAAAAATAATTGCCAGTGTACTATAATGGTTTTTATAATAGCAAGTATCTTGTAAAAAAAGAACAATGATTCTGTTTAAAAGATTTACATGATTCTAATTACGCAGTGGGAAATATATTACATATTTTTTTGGAGCAATTAGTGATGAAATTTAGTTTTCATGTTTGAATTCTCCAATGTTGATGGTCGAAAAAAGACGAATAAGAGACTTGAAGGAAGTTGAATAAAGTTGAGTAAGAACATGCCAATACTTTTACACTTATTCCTGCAAGGCTTTACTTACTTCAAGGCTAAACTGTAATTTGCAACCTGGTGATGATGGTGATGTTAGTAACATAGAAACGTTGCATTTAGAAACTGATTCGGAATTTTAAAAATAGTAATTATTGAGTGTTCCTTTAGTAAAGATTATAAGTGATTATCTTCGTATTATAACACGTGTTGAACTGGAACAGTTTCTCAAGGTCAAAAAATTAGAAAACCAGTTCATTAAATTAGATGAGCAAATTTGAGCACATGAAATATTGTAGATCACGAAGTTGAAAATAGGTCCGATATACACATATGTACATGTATAGATGTACATGTATGTATCGACCCTTAAACTACAAGGAATTATATAAAGTCAAATAATTCAACTTTCGTGACCGATATCGTTAGTACCAATTTGATTATGGGAATGGTATTTCAAAGGAATCGATGTTTATATTGTCGGTATTATTTATGATACACATGATTATCATTACTTGTACAAAATAATATATAGCTCAATGATCCCATTTGAAGTATCAATAACGGCGAAGTTGCGACGGCGAAGAGAGCTAATTTTATGTCAAAACGAAGCTTACCGACTGATTTCCGTGCTTTATCAATCAACCCCACCAACCCCAATCTCCCTTCAACCCCAACTTTCCCCCAACCCCAACACCTTCCCCCGCAAGCATGACTCGCCTCACGGGATCAGCTTACAAGACCCAGCGCGTGTCTAGTGCACTAAGGGCAAATTTTCGAGTGCCTGCAACAGATGTTTTCTGCTTGCTCACCTTTTGCATAATGGAGGCTTCTGGTGCATGCTATTTGAGTGCACAACACGCACCTATTAGTGAAAATTGGCTTATTTAAGTACTTGTTTACGTGATTGTACCTACATAGAGGCGTTTGATTGAAAGTATCTCATATAACTACTGTTTTTACGTGTACAACACCTACGTATAGTAACGTTCAGTCAGCAAATGGAATCTTGCACGCACATTGAAAAGTACCTTATTTAACCACTTTTATACATGGATAACACCTACGCATACTGATGTTCAATTGTAAAGTAGCTTATTTCACAAATTTATTCACTTCAATAGCACTTGCGCACACAGTGGTGGGCTCAGTGTTAGTGGTGGGCTCAGTGTTTGTTTTCCAAGTGTTCCCTTCTGTGTTTTTTTTTTCAACGGTTTTCTGTGTCCTGTGAAGCAAATGTTTTTGAAAGTGCTCCTAAACTTAAAAATGAGGTTACTTAATTTAATAAAAATGAGGACAAAAATAACAATATTTTATGGGTGTAATATTGGGCTCGAAAAAACATAAATGATTGCAGATATGGTCGAAGCAAAAACTGAATGAATTTAAAAAATTTAGGGATGATCGAATTTTAATTCGAAAGAAAACTTATCACAGGCAGACAAATGGCTGCAATTATTGAACGATTATAGTGAAGGGATGTTGTAAAATTTCGAATGAAACCAGAACTTTACGTGCGTAGTATTCATGTAGTATAGGTATGTTGGGAGCATTCACGTAGTATTCATCTATGTATACTATTCATTTAGTATCCATGTAGTATTCGTTCGTGCGTAGCATTCATGTAGCCTTGCACACTTGACAGCTGTGGAGACTAAATGTATAAACTTATCAACTAATTGTATAAATGACATATTGCTTCCCAGAAAAAGTAAACGCTATAACAATAATAAATGAAGTTTAAGAATGCAATTAAAATCATTTTATACAAAATACAACAAAATTTTTATAATTGGAAGAGACAACGGGCGAAATGAGCCCAGCTTCTGCCTGTTAAAGAACACCAACATACAAAGCCAATGTTAGAAACACTCACATACACCTCCCATGCTAGAAACACCCAAACATAACACCAACTTAAGAAACACTTAGGTACACCGCCAATGTTACATTTACTATCATACAACTCCAACGTATTACACACATGTAACGCCGACCTTAGAAACACCCAGGTACTACATCAATGTTAGAAACTCCCACATACACCAACGTCAGAAACACCCAGGTACAACGTAAATGTGAGAAACACCCACACACACCAACGTCAGAAACACCCAGGTACAACGTCAATGTTAGAAACACCCACATACACCAACGTCAGAAACACTCAGGTACAACGTCAGTTTTGTTCGAACATATATTCCATCCATGCTACAAACACCATACTGTCGAGGGGAGGCAATCACTCTAAAGAGGCCAGGTGAGTTGCCCCTCTCGACACTTTACAACCCCCACACAACCACAGCTGAGAGCCTGTAGTTCGCACCCCGTGGAGATGACCCAGCTGGTGCGTAGGAGCTGGGGTCGATATTTTGAGGGTGTGCCCACGGTAGAGGAAACAAGGTAGAGTTATTTCTATGGGGGAAAATACACCTCCTCTTGTTCGGCTAGCTAATAGAACGGCTTTATTTCATACAAACTTTATGACGTCACCATTGCCACATATCGTTAGGCCAATAGTGGCGCCAAATTTGGGGCCAGCAGTGTTGCCAGATGCAATTTGAGCGCTGCTATTGGTTCGTTGTCGTGACGTCACCATTGCCGCACGGTCTACAAAAAAGACTTGTGTGACGCTACCTTGTTTCTTGTACCGTGGGTGTGCCGCAGGTGGCGGCGGTTTTGGGGTCGCAGCATCTGTTGGTGAAGGGAGCGATGCTCACTTTTCATTATTCCTGCTCGCCAAATTATGGGAAACGCAGCCTGGTCTTCTTCTTTGTTTCTGTGATGAGAGAAGCACGTGTCTGCCGCCGCAGCTGGCGTGCGTCTTGTGCGTGTTGTACGAGGGCTGTATGGGTGCTGGAGTGTTGGGTTAGAAGTGAAGACTGGAGATGTTACCATGGTTACGCGCATATGCAGGTGTATTGCAAATGTTGATTTGAGGGGACTTATGTTCGGTTTTTTTATGGATAAATATTTATGCTTTGCTTCTTGCAAATCCTAATTATAAATGAAAGAACTAAGAGAGTCGCTTTTAAGTTCAATATTTTTATTAAGACAGTATAATACTAAAAGAAGAACGTTTCGACCCGTAAGGTCATTTTCAACTTCTTTCGGTAGAAAATCACAAAATCCAGTCAAATTTAAAGTAAAATGATTTTTGTACTGTATGATATACTGAATTCAGTTTCTAAGCATGGCATGATATACTGGATACGGTTTCTGTGAACCGTAAGATACTGTATACTGAACTTTGTGTTGGTGTACTGAAGGGTATATATGATATACAGTACCGCAAAGTTTCACAGAGCACCGGTTGACTTCCTTAATGATGTGCAGAAACAGAAACCATATGACCTATATTGTAAAATTAAACATCAATATCGAGTTCATTATCCTGTTGATCAGTCTAATGAGAAACTAGGCTAAGTGAATTAGGTTAAACATTATTGTACGCCCTAGAATAATGTAATGGTAGGATGCCCTAGAAGTCGCTGAACTTATTCGGGCCCACAGGTAGCTATACTCAACTCTGACCATTGTATTAGACTTAAGAAACATTCTACCTCTGTATCTCCTGTGGTAAATAAATTGTTTAAATTGTTTAAATTGTTTAAATTGTTGAACAGAGCGGGCACTCAAATCGATGAAGAAATAAAAGAAACGTGAGAGAAGGTATTCGAAAGTTGGGCAAACGAACGAGTAAATACTCTTGGTTTAAAAAAGAAATAATTGCGACTATCGTAAGTTACAATTATTGTAGGTTACAATTATTGTAAGTAACACTTATTGCAGGTTACAATTATTGTAAGTAACAATTATTTTAAGCTACAACTTACGTAATTTGTAACTATTGTTTATAACATCAATATTCAAATGAATTTTTTCGTGCAATTGCTACGAGTATTAAAAGGGAGGTGAGTATTAGTGACACCCTGGCTCTCACCACCATTTAATATTAGAACCATTAGAAAATATTTAATATTAGAACCATTAGAATATATTCTCTAGCGTACATTCCAAATGATTCCTGATGCTTCAAAACAAACCCACAAAACCTCAGAAAAAATAAAAAAATTAAGCATTTTTCGTTGGCCGGCAATCAGGAGACCGATTATATCCCGACTTAAACGAAAGTATGCGTATCGAAGAAGCACGCAACCCCAGCCTGACCAAACAGCGAAGGATGCATGAAAGTTTGCTCTGAGGCTTGCATTATGCAGCGGCCGTGTAGCACAAGGTGGTAAAGTTGAGGAGAAGTGCGATGACAACACTCCACGTCTCGAGCGCCCTTGTTGTCTGCTGCCGGGACGAGTTGCACGCAAATTGTTGGAATGCAGGGAAATTTTGCGGGGAATTTTCCCTGTGACTTGGTTAAATTACCCGAGTTATGGTGATGTTGATGGAGCTTTGGACGGTGATTTTTTGTTGACGGTGATGTTTTGTTGGTGGTGATGTTTTGTTGACGGTGATGCTTTGTTGACGGAGATGTTGTGTTGACGGTGATGTTGTGTGGACTGTGATGTTGTGTTGACTGTGATGTTGTGTTGACGGTGATGTTGTGTTGACGGAGATGTTGTGTTGACGGTGATGTTGTGTTGACGGAGATGTTGTGTTGACGGAGATGTTGTGTTGACTGTGATGTTGTGTTGACGGTGATGTTGTGTTGACGGAGATGTTGTGTTGACGGTGATGTTGTGTTGACGGAGATGTTGTGTTGACGGAGATGTTGTGTTGACGGAGATGTTGTGTTGACTGTGATGTTGTGTTGACGGTGATGTTGTGTTGACGGTGATGTTGTGTTGACGGAGATGTTGTGTTGACGGAGATGTTGTGTTGACGGAGATGTTGTGTTGACTGTGATGTTGTGTTGACGGAGATGTTGTGTTGACGGAGATGTTGTGTTGACGGAGATGTTGTGTTGACGGAGATCTTGTGTTGACGGAGATGTTGTGTTGACGGAGATGTTGTGTTGACTGTGATGTTGTGTTGACGGAGATGTTGTGTTGACGGAGATGTTGTGTTGACGGAGATGTTGTGTTGACGGAGATGTTGTGTTGACGGAGATGTTGTGTTGACTGTGATGTTGTGTTGACTGTGATGTTGTGTTGACTGTGATGTTGTGTTGACGGAGATGTTGTGTTGACTGTGATGTTGTGTTGACTGTGATGTTGTGTTGACTGTGATGTTGTGTTGACGGAGATGTTGTGTTGACTGTGATGTTGTGTTGACTGTGATGTTGTGTTGACTGTGATGTTGTGTTGACGGAGATGTTGTGTTGACTGTGATGTTGTGTTGACTGTGATGTTGTGTTGACTGTGATGTTGTGTTGACGGAGATGTTGTGTTGACTGTGATGTTGTGTTGACTGTGATGTTGTGTTGACTGTGATGTTGTGTTGACTGTGATGTTGTGTTGACTGTGATGTTGTGTTGACTGTGATGTTGTGTTGACTGTGATGTTGTGTTGACGGAGATGTTGTGTTGACTGTGATGTTGTGTTGACTGTGATGTTGTGTTGACTGTGATGTTGTGTTGACTGTGATGTTGTGTTGACTGTGATGTTGTGTTGACTGTGATGTTGTGTTGACGGAGATGTTGTGTTGACTGTGATGTTGTGTTGACTGTGATGTTGTGTTGACTGTGATGTTGTGTTGACGGAGATGTTGTGTTGACTGTGATGTTGTGTTGACTGTGATGTTGTGTTGACTGTGATGTTGTGTTGACGGAGATGTTGTGTTGACTGTGATGTTGTGTTGACTGTGATGTTGTGTTGACTGTGATGTTGTGTTGACGGAGATGTTGTGTTGACTGTGATGTTGTGTTGACTGTGATGTTGTGTTGACTGTGATGTTGTGTTGACTGTGATGTTGTGTTGACTGTGATGTTGTGTTGACTGTGATGTTGTGTTGACGGAGATGTTGTGTTGACTGTGATGTTGTGTTGACTGTGATGTTGTGTTGACTGTGATGTTGTGTTGACTGTGATGTTGTGTTGACTGTGATGTTGTGTTGACTGTGATGTTGTGTTGACTGTGATGTTGTGTGGACTGTGATGTTGTGTTGACTGTGATGTTGTGTTGACTGTGATGTTGTGTTGACTGTGATGTTGTGTGGACTGTGATGTTGTGTTGACTGTGATGTTGTGTTGACTGTGATGTTGTGTTGACTGTGATGTTGTGTTGACTGTGATGTTGTGTTGACTGTGATGTTGTGTTGACTGTGATGTTGTGTTGACTGTGATGTTGTGTTGACTGTGATGTTGTGTTGACTGTGATGTTGTGTTGACTGTGATGTTGTGTTGACTGTGATGTTGTGTTGACTGTGATGTTGTGTGGACTGTGATGTTGTGTTGACGGAGATGTTGTGTTGACTGTGATGTTGTGTTGACTGTGATGTTGTGTGGACTGTGATGTTGTGTTGACGGAGATGTTGTGTTGACTGTGATGTTGTGTTGACTGTGATGTTTTGCAGATGGGGATGTTGTGTGTACGAAGATGTTTACGTGCGGAGAAAGTGAAAACATGCAAAAAAGGGATAAGTTTTTACTCAAAATTGCAACCAGAGAATTATAAAAAGTCTGCTCACCGCGTTCTTCCCTCTCCGTAGACTGGATACCTGAACGCTGCATGACAGTTCTGTGAGGACTTTTATAATTTATTCATAATAATAATGATTTGTTGCTTGGTTGGTGCGTGTGTCTGTGACGCTCACAGGGACGCTCAATGACCGTATCTGTGATACGAGTTTCACCAGTGCACAAGTACAAGAATATTTTAGTGGCGGGTACTGTTGGGATGGATATATTTGTTGGGCATCCACATCTGCAAGATTTATTTAAGGAAAATATCGAATACCTTCATTTTCGACGGCCGTTTACAATAGTTTACAGTATCCCTTGAAGCCCATGCGACTTTTATCTTGATGTAAAAGTAGAAAAATCAAAAGATGGTTGAACTCGTATTTAAGTAGTTCATCTAAAAGGAGTTTTCATGAATGCAGAGTAGCTTTAATTTACTAAAAGCGTCACCGTATTTTCCTGGTTTTGGTGCACTCCCAGAAAAGAATTATGGTTCGGCTTTTTGTTTCGCAAAAAACTATGGCTTCTATTCTAAATTTCCACGCTTAACTTTTGGTAGCGTTTTTACATGGAGGGGCTTACCAAGTTTAAGAATTTTCTAGAAAATAAATATTCCTTCGGTCTAAGAATGCTACGTGTAATAAAATTACTGAACAAAGAGTCAAATATACTAAAAAGGTCACATTTTACGTCACCAATTTCAAAGACTCTCGAAACGTCAATGAAATCCTTGTAGTAATTACCGTAGACTAAACAATTAGCGGTGATCCATGTCTGTGAAGTCAATACTCATTAATCTTGGGAACAAACCGTATCAGAAGAAAGTTTATTAGTGCTTGCAAATATGCGATGTAAAGTTTTCAAATTGAGTTTGAAATTATTAAAAAATTGTAATCTTTTTATTTTGATTTGGGTACGATTTTTTCTCAAAATTTCAAGCTATTGAGCCGTTGGAATTTAACCCAACCTCGTTTTAACGGAAAATGTTTTCCAATTCGGAGAACATTCATTGTTCTGTTAAGGAATTGCAAATTCATGATATTAACATCTAAAGTATATTGTTGTTGATATAAGAGGGAATGAAAGTAATGACAGGAGCTGAAGCACTAACCATTCTTTTCAGTCCCGTAACCGAAGGAGTAAAGCTACGCAGGTTAGAAAGTTTCCGTTAAAACATAGTGCACCCTCACAGTTCCTCGGTTCGTGAGGGTAGCCTATTTATGTGAGGGATAGAATTTATAGGAAAATATTGATACTATAAGGGCTTATTAATATCAATGTATTATTTCTTTAATGTTATTGAACTATACACTACACCTCATGTAGAAAGAAACAACAGAGTTTGTAAGGTCTTATAAATATTAACAAGCAATACACTGCAGCTGATGTACGAAGAAACATCCGAGTATTTTAAGGGCTTATTAATATGAATAAGCAATACACTGTAATTGATGTGTAGAAAAACATATGAGAACAAACCAGGAACATCGGCGTCAACATCTTGATAAAAGTTACATTTCGATGGTAATTAGCAGAATTTTTTCCAACTTTTAATGTTTTTTTGAAGTAAAAGCAAATATCTATTCAACACTCAGACATGTTGTGTTTTGTTTCTTTCGGACCGTCTTTTGAGTTATAAATTGACTTACGAGGCATCCTGCGTGCGACACTGTGCATGCGTGAGCGTTTTAATGAATAGGGGAAATGTAAGGTAATGATGTACATTTAATTGGTTTGATACGACATAGGTATTGGTGGAGTGAGTGCCGTACACAGAGGAGTGGTACACTGAGTGGTGGTACACTGAGTGGAACTGGTACACTGAGTACCATGATCAACACTACGGTACACTATGTACCGTGATCAACACCACGGTACACTATGTACCATGATCAACACAACGGTACACTATGGCAAGTATTTTTTGCATGAGAAACAAATATCCGAAATAAATGATTCAGCAATCCCCAAAAAACACAACAAAAATTATTTTTGCTTTCCTCTCATCATGAACTTGAGAAAAGCATCAGGGCTGCGAGCTAAGTTTTATTCCCATGGTAAAATTTTTCTCGGTTTTTGGAAGTCTTTGAAGACAGGAATGTAGCGCACAATACTGCTGGCTCCGTCTTAAGACGGATGGGATCCTCCAAGTCTTTGTTCAAGTCTTTGGTGCCGTCACCGGACGCGTCAAAGGCTTTACGCAGCACCTGCGTTATGTGCTTCCTACGCATTGCAAACTTATTCTTCTTGGGAATTTATCAGAAAGTTAGAAGTGAAGTGAATTCTTAAACTTTATGTTCAAAGATAACAATATGATTGAAAGTTCATGATTTTGGGAACTGAAATTTATCAGAAGGTTAAAAGTGAAGTGAATTCTTTACTTTTATGTTCACACATAACAATATGATTGGAAGTTCATCTTTTTCAGTGTCCGAATTTCTGAAGAACAGAAATTCTAATAGGTGTTCGTAATACAGTTTACTTTGTCTGAACACTAGAGATTCTTCCCAAGATAAAATTATCAACATTCTATAATAAAACGCCAAGTGTCTTCATAAATTAATACATAAACAAATGAATATATATTTTGTATGCGTAATTTCTCCTATGTTATTACAATGAAAATCTGCTTGCTTGGTTGGGTATCATAGATACTATTCAAATAATGTAAAAAACCTGGCTTCTGCTCATTTACATGAATGAGTCAAAAAATATTGCATGAAACTTCAAACTATTGTTGAAACAATGCAGCTAATCGCGACGAAAAAGATATAGTAAATATTTTCAAAAATTTCTAATCTAAAAATAATTAATATAACCTAATAATACCCGTTGTGTGTTTATTTATATATTTATTTATATATCTGTTTGGTGTCAGCTTCTGAAGAAACAGGATGTCTGAGTTTGCGGTGTCATGGATACCGAACTCCTCAGTGTAACAATAAAAATGTAATTTACATGCATTGATTTGTTTGACATTTTAACAGGATAGGTTCGTTTAGGATAGATTTGGTTAGAGTAGGATCCAAGTCATTGAATATTAACAATATCTTTGCTGAATGCTGAAAGGAAAATGAATCAATGCAGGTGGATTTGGACCTGGGTTAACTCGTTTCCTATGAAGGGACCCATCGGTGGTCACTGAGGAGATTTTCATAATGCTGCTGACCCACCAGCAGTCACTAACTCAATTTTATAAATACTTAATGAAAGCTGAATGAAGTCACGATCCAGTTGATGTTTGCCATTTTTAAAACGGTTTACTAAAATCGACTTTAAATTTTAGTTGAATATTGAACTTCTATTTAAACAGTTGCGGTGAAAAGGTTGAAAACGTCAGAAACCGGTTTCAAAGTTCAGCGACTTTGAAACCCTAGCTTGACTGCCCCAACGCATCCGTACCGACGACTCACTCCCCAGACCGAGATGGTTTGGGGATGAGAATGGTATGCATTTCTCGTTTTCGCTGTACATCACGCTCGGTATCGTATGATTCTAGATGCCTCATTTGTAGTGAAACATTGCATTAAAATCATTTAAAGTTGTTCAATTATAGGATAAGGTACCAAAAAATATCACACTGTTTCCCTGACGGAGAAAAGTCTCAGTGGTATGCATTACTTGTTTTCGCTGTACAAGATGCTCCGCACCGTATGATTCAAGATGCCTCAATTGTAGTACAACATTGCATCTAAGTTTTCAAAATTCAAATTATAGAATATGGTATAAAAAAATATCGCTACTAAATCACAAAACAATTTTGCTCCAATGGATTTTCGATTTTAAGCGTATCTATATATAAGGATCACTTGCATAGGCTAACCGTGCGTCAATGTACGGTGAGATCGAATTTGTCGTCAATTTTTAAACGCTGAGAAAATGTCCCAAAGACCAACACGGTTGTCTTCACATGATCACAAAGGATTGCAGGATCATCAGAAAAGCGTAGATCACCCCTGTGATCATCCTCTTTGTGTGAAGATCGACGAAATTTTTCAGTTCCCGAGTCAAACCAACCGGAAATTTTGAATAGGAATGTTTAATGTGTAGGTTCTTTGAAAGACCCTGTCGGATGAGGCACCCTTGATTACTAAGTGCATAACCAAGTTGCTTCTCTACGTGACGGACGTACAATTTGAGCTGCAGGACGTCTCGTATTTCTATTGGAAGGAGATCATTCGATTGGAGAGATCGGTTTTACAGCGACTGACCTCGCAGTGAGGGCTCACAACGGGCGTCACGCCCAGTGCTTATGGCACCACACGAACTTATGGCACCACACGAACTTATGGCACCACACGAACTTATGGCACCACACGAACTTATGGCACCACACGAACTTATGGCATCACACGAACTTATGGTACCACACGAACTTATGGCACCACACGAACTTATGGCATCACACGAACTTATGGTACCACACGAACTTATGGCACCACACGAACTTATGGCACCACACGAACTTATGGCACCACACGAACTTATGGCACCACACAAACTTATGGCACCACACGAACTTATGGCACCACACGAACTTATGGCACCACACGAACTTATGGCACCACACGAACTTATGGCACCACACGAACTTATGGCACCACACGAACTTATGGTACCACACGAACTACAAAACTGTTTTGGAGCACTCCGACGAGTTTCTTCCATATCCTGTTAATGTTGTGGGTCGTAGAATTAAGTTTTCGACTTGAAACATCCTCTCCTTGATTCTTTGAAATCGTAGAATCAGCTCTAACATAGGACTATACTGAAGTTTGGTCCGAAGGCATAGTTCTTCATTTCGAAAACTTGGAATATTCTTTCCAAAGTCTTCACTAACATAAAATTAAAAAATTTAGCAAGAGGACATAGTTGTTCATTTCGGAAATGAGTTCGAAACTTATCAAGGGACAAATGAGCGTTAAGGTGATGTGAATGAGGTTATAGTAGCAGGTCACTGTTTCACATTTGTTTGCGTTTCACTTCGTTTATTACATAAAACTTCAGAAACTCTCGGGCTCACGGTTATAAAATGGTATTATTTAACCGAACCGCTCACCGTACTGCATTCAACAAAAATAAAAACGTAAAACTATAGTTAATATAGTCGAGTAAAGTTAATTATCGTAAAATATATAATTATAGTAAAATAATTATAGTCGAGTGAAATTATAATTGTGAACTCCGACTTCAGATCTTTGAAGTAATCCATTTCTTCGATGGAAATGCTGAACATTCAATTGCTGTACAACTGAAACAAAATAATATCTGTGCAAATGTGATATACTTGCAGTGCACAGATCGTGCAGTGAATATCGTCAATGATTTCAGTATTGACAACTAGAAAAATAAATCTAAAAAAAGAAAAAGTAAAAAAAGAGTCATTTGAAAGGCATGGAAATCTGCGATGTAAACTATGTAGCGGCACAAACCAAACTTATCGTACTCTGCTTTACATGCTGAACTATATAGCCCTTCGTTCAATAATATTCAAGATACACTTCATGCTAACAATAATACACCTCAATACGAAGTCATTATTAATTTTCTTTCAAAATTCATTCGTCTCCTAACACGTTGCCATGGAAGCCTCCATTAATATCGCATAAAACTAAAGTTTTATATTTTGAGTATTTGTAGCAACGTACGTGCTCGTGACAAGCAGATCTTTCTATTTCAAGTCTCTCCGATCTCTAATTTGCCCGGCGTTCCGTAGAGCATTCTCACACACAATACCTCAGATGCAAGACACCAGGGGTCATGTGAGACAAAACAGCGCATTGTTGTCTTGTTTTTTTTTGTTGTCTTCTATTTTTGAGTCGGGGATTGTTTTGCGCGTTGTGAGCTGCTCTGAAGGGGTGCATCTCGTGCTGTAATGGCATTCCAAATATCACAGACACATGCTGCTGCTCTTTATCTTCTGATCAATTGAGTAGGAATCCGAGCAGAAACCTGGGTTTCGGTCTCGTTTGGGAATTTTTTCTGCTCAGCGTGTGCGCTTTGACGCTTTGTGTGCACGTACCTGCCACCGGAGGAGACTTTATTTCATTATCTTGTTGAGTTCCGAAGGAGACATCGTAATCATAGGGCGACAGAGGGTAAGCAATGCGTTACATTACATAATGCTACTTCGGGTCGCACGATCGGCATGGACTCAGTGGTCAGTTTTGATGTTGTAAAATAGATAAAAAATGCATTATTTACAATATACTTGATTGTTTCTATCTTACCTAATAATACCCCCGATGGGTCTATTTATATATATGTTTGTTTGGAGTCCGCTTCTTTCGTCTCTCTGTGACGCTCACAAGGACGCTCAATGACCGTATCTGTGATACGAGTTTCACCAGTGCACAAGTATAAGAATATTTTAATGGCGGGTACTGTTGGGATGGATATATTTGTTGGGCATCCACATCTGCAAGATTTATTTAAGGAAAATATCGAATACCTTCATTTTCGACGGCCGTTTACAATAGTTTACAGTATCCCTTGAAGCCCATGCGACTTTTATCTTGATGTAAAAGTAGAAAAATCAAAAGATGGTTGAACTCGTATTTAAGTAGTTCATCTAAAAGGAGTTTTCATGAATGCAGAGTAGCTTTAATTTACTAAAAGCGTCACCGTATTTTCCTGGTTTTGGTGCACTCCCAGAAAAGAATTATGGTTCGGCTTTTTGTTTCGCAAAAAACTATGGCTTCTATTCTAAATTTCCACGCTTAACTTTTGGTAGCGTTTTTACATGGAGGGGCTTACCAAGTTTAAGAATTTTCTAGAAAATAAATATTCCTTCGGTCTAAGAATGCTACGAGTAATAAAATTACTGAACAAAGAGTCAAATATACTAAAAAGGTCACATTTTACGTCACCAATTTCAAAGACTCTCGAAACGTCAATGAAATCCTTGTAGTAATTACCGTAGACTAAACAATTAGCGGTGATCCATGTTTGTGAAGTCAATACTCATTAATCTTGGGAACAAACCGTATCAGAAGAAAGTTAATTAGTGCTTGCAAATATGCGATGTAAAGTTTTCAATTTGAGTTTGAAATTATTAAAAAATTGTAATCTTTTTATTTTGATTTGGGTACGATTTTTTCTCAAACTTTCAAGCTATTGAGCCGTTGGAATTTAACCACCCTCGTTTTAGCGGAAAATGTTTTCCAATTCGGAGAACATTCATCGTTCTGTTAAGGAATTGCAAATTCATGATATTAACATCTAAAGCATATTTTTGTTGATATAAGAGGAAATGAAAGTAATGATAAGAGCTGAAGCATTAACAATTCTTTTCAGTCCCGTAACCGAAGGAGTAAAGCTACGCAGGCTAGAAAGTTTCCGTTAAAACATAGTGCACCCTCACAGTTCCTCGGTTCGTGAGGGTAGCCTATTTATGTGAGGGATAGCATTTATAGGAAAATATTGATAATATAAGGGCTTATTAATATCAATGTATTATTTCTTTAATGTTATTGAACTATACACTACACCTCGTGTAGAAAGAAACAACAGAGTTTGTAAGGTCTTATAAATATTAACAAGCAATACACTGCAGCTGATGTACGAAGAAACATCCGAGTATTTTAAGGGCTTATTAATATTAATAAGCAATACACTGTCATTGATGTGTAGAAAAACATATGAGAACAAACCAGGAACATCGGCGTCAACATCTTGATAAAAGTTACATTTCGATGGTAATTAGCAGAATTTTTTCCAACTTTTAATGTTATTTTGAAGTAAAAGCAAATATCTATTCAACACTCAGACATGTTGTGTTTTGTTTCTTTCGGACCGTCTTTTGAGTTATAAATTGACTCACGAGGCATCCTGCGTGCGACACTGTGCATGAGTGAGCGTTTTAATGAATAGGGGAAATGTAAGGTAATGATGTACATTTAATTGGTTTGATACGACATAGGTATTGGTGGAGTGAGTGCCGTACACAGAGGAGTGGTACACTGAGTGGTGGTACACTGAGTGGAACTGGTACACTGAGTACCATGATCAACACTACGGTACACTATGTACCGTGATCAACACAACGGTACACTATGTACCATGATCAACACAACGGTACACTATGTACCATGATCAACACAACGGTACACTATGTACCATGATCAACACTACTGTTCACTATGTACCATGATCAACACAACGGTACACTATGTACCATGATCAACACAACGGTACACTATGTACCATGATCAACACAACGGTACACTATGTACCATGATCAACACAACGGTACACTATGTACCATGATCAACACAACGGTACACTATGTACCATGATCAACACAACGGTACACTATGTACCATGATCAACACAACGGTACACTATGTACCATGATCAACACTACTGTTCACTATGTACCATGATCAACACCACGGTACACTATGTACCATGATCAACACAACGGTACACTATGGCAAGTATTTTTTGCATGAGAAACAAATGTTCGAAATAAATAATTCGGCAATCCCCAAAAAATACAACAAAAATTATTTTTGCTTTCCTCTCGTCATGAACTTGAGAAAAGCATCAGGGCTGCGAGCTAAGTTTTATTCCCATGGTAAAATTTTTCTCGGTTTTTGGAAGTCTTTGAAGACAGGAATGTAGCACACAATACTGCTGGCTCCGTCTTAAGACGGATGGGATCCTCCAAGTCTTTGTTCAAGTCTTTGGTGCCGTCACCGGACGCGTCAAAGGCTTTACGCAGCACCTGCGTTATGTGCTTCCTACGCATTGCAAACTTATTCTTCTTGGGAATTTATCAGAAAGGTAGAAGTGAAGTGAATTCTTAAACTGTATGTTCAAAGATAACAATATGATTGAAAGTTCATGATTTTGGGAACTGAAATTTATCAGAAGGTTAAAAGTGAAGTGAATTCCTTACTTTTATGTTCACACATAACAATATGATTGAAAGTTCATCTTTTTCAGTGTCCGAATTTCTGAAGAACAGAAATTCTAATAGGTGTTCGTAATACAGTTTACTTTGTCTGAACACTAGAGATTCTTCCCAAGATAAAATTATCAACATTCTATAATAAAACGCCAGGTGTCTCTTCATAAATTAATAAATAAACAAACGAATATATATTCTGTATGCGTAATTTCTCCTATGTTATTACAATGAAAATCTGCTTGCTTGGTAGGGTATCATAGATACCATTCAAATAATGTAAAAAACCTGGCTTCTGATCACTTATGTGAATGAGTCAAAAAATATTGCATGAAACTTCAAACTATTGTTGAAACAATGCAGCTAATCGCGACGAAAAAGATATAGTGAATATTTTCAAAAATTTATAATCTAAAAATAATTAATATAACCTGATAATACCCGTTGTGTGTTTATTTATATATTTATTTATATATCTGTTTGGTGTCAGCTTCTGAAGAAACAGGATGTCTGAGTTTGCGGTATCATGGATACCGAATTCCTCAGTGTAACATTAAAAATGTCATTTACATGCATTGATTTGTTTGACATTTTAACAGGATAGGTTCGTTTAGGATAGGTTTGGTTAGAGTAGGATCCAAGTCATTGAATATTAACAATATCCTTGCTGAATGCTGAGGGGAAAATGAATCAATGCAGGTGGATTTGGACCTGGGTTAACTCGTTTCCTGCGAAGGGACCCACCGGTGGTCACTGAGGAGATTTTCATAATGCAGCTGACCGACCGGCAGTCACTAACTCAATTTTATAAATACTTAATGAAAGCTGAATGAAGTCACGACCCAGTTAATGTTTGCCATTTTCAAAACGGTTCACTAAAATTGACTTTAAATTTTAGTTGAATATTGAACTTCTATTTAAACAGTTGCGGTGAAAAGGTTGAAAACGTCAGAAACCGGTTTCAAAGTTCAGCGACTTTGAAACCCTAGCTTGACTGCCCCAACGCATCCGTACCGACGACTCACTCCCCAGACCGAGATGGTTTGGGGATGAGAATGGTATGCATTGCTCGTTTTCGCTGTACATCACGCTCGGTATCGTTTGATTCTAGATGCCTCATTTGTAGTGAAACATTGCATTAAAATCATTTAAAGTTGTTCAATTATAGGATAAGGTACCAAAAAATATCGCACTGTTTCCCTGACGGAGAAAAGTCTCAGTGGTATGCATTACTCGATTTCGCTGTACAAGATGCTCCGCACCGTATGATTCAAGATGACTCAATTGTAGTACAACATTGCATCTAAGTTTTCAAAATTCAAATTATAGAATATGGTATAAAAAAATATCGCTACTAAATCACAAAACAATTTTGATCCAATGGATTTTCGATTTTAAGCGTATCTATATATAAGGATCACTTGCATAGGCTAACCGTGCGTCAATGTACGGTGAGATCGAATTTGTCGTCAATTTTTAAACGCTGAGAAAATGTCACAAAGACCAACACGGTTGTCTTTACATGATCACAAAGGATTGCAGGATCATCAGAAAAGCGTAGATCACCCCTGTGATCATCCTCTTTGTGTAAAGATCGACGAAATTTTTCAGTTCCCGAGTCAAACCAACCGGAAATTTTGAATAGGAATGTTTAATGTGTAGGTTCTTTGAAAGACCCTGTCGGATGAGGCACCCTTGATTACTAAGTGCATAACCAAGTTGCTTCTCTACGTGACGGACGTACAATTTGAGCTGCAGGACGTCTCGTATTTCTATTGGAAGGAGATCACTCGATTGGAGAGATCGGTTTTACAGAGGGTGACCTCGCAGTGAGGGCTGACAATGTGCGTCACGCCCAGTGCTTATGGCACCACACGAACTTATGGTACCACACGAACTACAAAACTGTTTTGGAGCACTCCGACGAGTTTCTTCCATATCCTGTTAATGTTGTGGGTCGTAGAATTAAGTTTTCGACTTGAAACATCCTCTCCTTGATTCTTTGAAATCGTAGAATCAGCTCTAACATAGGACTATACTGAAGTTTGGTCCGAAGACATAGTTCTTCATTCCGAAAACTTGGAACATTCTTTCCAAAGTCTTCACTAACAGAGAATTAATAAATTTAGTAAGAGGACATAGTTGTTCATTTCGGAAATGAGTTCGAAACTTATCAAGGGCCAAATGAGCATTAAGGTGATGTGAATGAGGTTATAGTAGCAGGTCACTGTTTCACATTTGTTTGCGTTTCTCTTCGTTTATTTCACAAAACTTCAGAAACTCTCGGGCTCACGGTTATAAAATGGTATTATTTAACCGAACCGCTCACCGTACTGCATTCAACAAAAATAAAAAAAGTAAAACTATAGTTAATATAGTCGAGTAAAGTTAATTATCGTAAAATATATAATCATAGTAAAATAATTATAGGCGAGTGAAATTATAATTGTGAACTCCGACTTCAGTTCTTTGAAGTAATCCATTTCTTCGATGGAAATGCTGAACATTCAATTGCTGTACAACTGAAACAAAATAATATCTATGCAGATGCGATATTCTTGCAGCTCACAGATCGTGCAGTGAATATCGTCAATGATTTCAGTATTGACAACTAGAAAAATAAATCTAAAAAAAGAAAAAGTAAAAAAAGAGTAATTTGAAAGGCATGGAAATCTGCGATGTAAACTATGTAGCGGCACAAACCAAACTTATCGTACTCTGCTTAACATGCTGAACTATATATAGCCCTTCGTTCAATAATATTCAAGATACACTTCATGCTAACAATAATACACCTCAATACGAAGTCATTATTAACTTTCTTTCAAAATTCATTCGTCTCCTAACACGTTGCCATGGAAGCCTCGAAGCTTATTTAACCTACATTAATATCGCATAAAACTTAAGTTTTATATTTTGAGTATTTGTAGCAACGTACGTGCTCGTGACAAGCAGATCTTTCTATTTGAAGTCTCTCCGATCTCTAATTTGCCCGGCGTTCCGTAGAGCATTCTCTCACACAATACCTCAGATGCAAGACACCAGGGGTCATGTGAGACAAAACAGCGCATTGTTGTCTTGTTTTTTTTTGTTGTCTTCTATTTTTGAGTCGGGGATTGTTTTGTGCGTTGTAAGCTGCTCTGAAGGGGTGCATCTCGTGCTGTAATGGCATTCCAAATATCACAGACACATGCTGCTGCTCTTTATCTTCTGATCAATTGAGTAGGAATCCGAGCAGAAACCTGGGTTTGGTCTCGTTTGGGAATTTTTTCTGCTCAGCGTGTGCGCTTTGACGCTTTGTGTGCACGTACCTGCCACCGGAGGAGACTTTATTTCATTATCTTGTTGAGTTCCGAAGGAGACATCGTAATCATAGGGCGACAGAGGGTAAGCAATGCGTTACATTACATAATGCTACTTCGGGTCGCACGATCGGCATGGACTCAGTGGTCAGTTTTGATGTTGTAAAATAGATAAAAAATGCATTATTTACAATATACTTGATTGTTTCTATCTTACCTAATAATACCCCCGATGGGTCTATTTATATATATGATTGTTTGGAGTCCGCTTCTTTCGTCTCTCTGTGACGCTCACAAGGACGCTCAATGACCGTATCTGTGATACGAGTTTCACCAGTGCACAAGTATAAGAATATTTTAGTGGCGGGTACTGTTGGGATGGATATATTTGTTGGGCATCCACTTCTGGAGGATTTATTTCAGGGAACTAACGAATCCCGTCATTTTTGATGGGATGTAGCTAATAGCTTTATAATTAATAAGGTGATAGAGAATTTGTGTTTGATATATTTATATAAAGGCTAAACTTACATTTGAGTTCCTAAAATGGATGAACATTCTCTTTTGCTGTAATCTTGTACTTGAAAAAAACATTTCACGAAGAAACTGGTCAAAAAATTCAAGCTCATTGAAATTCCTTCTTCAAAAATATTGATGGCTTCTTCAATTATACCTCTATTTATTTATTCGGTGAACCCCTTTGTCGTAAGCTGTATAGCTTCCAGTCAATGAAGTGCTCTCGTTAGCTCGCATACCGGCAAAATTCCATGGAACTCCCGTGTTTTTTATGTGTATACAAAGTTTCAGGAGCGGCCTGGTATCAAACCGAGTCATTATTTCCGCACAATTGGAGAGAAAATCTGACAGAAGGAGAGTGTCCGCAATCGAGTCTCTTGTTTACGGAGGCGAGCTTCATGAAGCTTCTTTTTTTGCAACCCCTGTTTTCTGTGAGCCAATTTAGTGAAGCCCTGCAGAGTCAGCCACCAGAGGGCGCCAAAACTCATTCTTTGTGGCACAGTCTAATGGAATTTGCAGTTCAGATGCGCTATAGGAACGCACTTTAGAAACTTCTATGTGTATCACAAGGAATGTGTTCGTGGCCGTGAAAATGATTGGCTTGAAGTATGTGTAAACTATGTATGATAATGATATGGGAATGATTTGCAAGGTATACATAGATGATTTGATTATTAAGGGGGATTTATTAACAAGATCTACCATAATTGTTTTGGCTATCAAAATGAATTTATTAATTAATTTGATTATCAAGAGAGATTAATTAGCGAGGTATATGGTGATTGATTGCAGGGACATGATAGTATTCCTCACTATAGCTGAGATTGATATGATGAATGGTTCTGGTGTAATTAGAGGAATATATTTCATGGTTATATAAATTATTGGCTTAATATATCAGAAGGAATTTAATCGCAAAAGAAATATTAATTAATTTAATATACCATTATTCATCATAGCAAGGAGGAATATGACGTTATATTCGATTGATGTACCAGGTAGGATTAATAAACGAGAGAGAGAGGGATGTAATTGCAGTTAAATATCATATTATAGTTTATTTCCAGTAAGTCGATTCTTAAGAAATCTCGCTCGTGAGGAGAACCAATGGGGAAAATGAGACCCAATGTTGAAATGAACATTTTCGTTATTTTTCATGGCAAGTGTTTCGGAATATTATAATTCCATCTTCGGTGCTGAAATATTGAAAAAGGTCAAACTTTGAATCATTTTGTTATAACTGTATTGTATAATATTATAGTAGTGTACTAATAATACGCGGGCGGTAATATTATTATATTATACTGTGATCATGCGTGAAAGCAATAGTGCGTTTACAATGAAGTTAGTTAGTAAACTTAAATTTGAATTTTATTGATTCTGTTTTTGAAATCAAATTTCAAACATGGTGACGGAGTGCCAGTTCTGTTATGTACTAAACTACAAATAAATATTTTCAAAAACAAAGTTAAAAACTTCTATGCGAGGACCAGAAGATAAGTTATATTGATATTCCACTACTAGAGTATCTTCTGTAGCTTTCGAATTTGTGTTGTGTAAAAATGATACACATTTTTATAAGATCATTCTTTACTACCTATTAGGTTACTGCTTTTATTGAAGTACAAAGGAGTGCAAAACTAAGTGAAAAAACAGATTCGTGATTCTCATTTCTCCTTATACGAAGTTACTTAAACTGTAATATTTCAATGTAGAGATGGATTTAATGTAGAGATGGAACATTAACATTTCAATGTAGAGATGGATTTAATGTAGAGATGGAACATTAATATTTCAATGTAGAGATGGATTTAATGTAGAGATGGAACATTAACATTTCAATGTAGAGATGGATTTAATGTAGAGATGGAACATTAATATTTCAATGTAGAGATGGATTTAATGTAGAGATGGAACATTAACATTTCAATGTAGAGATGGATTTAATGTAGAGATGGATTTAACGGAAACTCCGAAAACCTGAAATTCTTGACTTTAGATAACATAGAACACTTGCCCGTTTTTGTGTCTGATGGTTTAGGTACTTGCGTCTTCGGGAAGTGATATTGCTTTGATCTTTGTAGAATGTTATCATTGTAGAATGTTATAATTTTTAGGTTATAATTTTTAGGTTATGGTTTTTAGGTTATAATTCTTAGGCTATTATTTTTAGGTTATAATTTTTAGGTTATAATTCTTAGGTTATAATTTTTAGGGTATAATTTTTAGGTCTGAAGGTTAAGGTGCTTGCGTCTCCGAGCAGTGAGGTTGCTTCGGTCCATGTGAAATATCATGATTTTTTAGGGTATGGGAAGGACTGAAAACAGCTCAAGAATAATTCTCGAAACAATAAGAGACTGAATAATTAGAAAAATCTTCTGGGAAAACATGTCCCGGCAACATAAAAAAAAATCCAGTTCTTTATAATTTAAAATAATGAAATTATATGTTATTTCTTTCGTGATATTGTGAACCTAGAATTGCTAATTCATTTCCATTTTCTTCACCATTAACGTGAAATGAGCCAGTGAAAACAGGATACCTGTAACAACCCAACTGCTTAGTGGACGACTCAAGTTATTTTGGATTCGATTTACAACGCTTCCTATAGTAACGTTGGTATGAACGAAACTTTGAGTACTCCATTAAACTAATTAAGTTACGAGCTACGACGTTCCAATAGTAACGCTGGCATGAACGCTGCGTTAGGTACTCAACTACTCCATTAAACTAATTAAGTTACGAGCTACGACGTTCCAATAGTAACGCTGGCATGAACGCTGCGTTAGGTACTCAACTACTCCATTAAACTAATTAAGTTACGAGCTACGACGTTCCAATAGTAACGCTGGCATGAACGCTGCGTTAGGTACTCAACTACTCCATTAAACTAATTAAGTTACGAGCTACGACGTTCCAATAGTAACGCTGGCATGAACGCTGCGTTAGGTACTCAACTACTCCATTAAACTAATTAAGTTACGAGCTACGACGTTCCAATAGCAACGCTGGCATGAACGCTGCTTTAGCTGGGTTATAAAAGGGTTTTCTTCACGGCATTCGAGATCACAAGGCCGGAATGGCTTCACCTTAACAAGGCCCGTCATAGAGGCTCCTGCACATTTTTCTCGATGCTCACCTTCTTTCTGCTGGGTCTTTTGTACGCTGAAGATTTTTTCCGTGCAAGTTCGAGTACTTTTTTTTCTGGAAGCTCATGCTTGCATTTATACGGCATCCATTAATTAATATGAAGGTTGTACGGACGCTTGCATGCACTGAAGATGACAGATGCTTAAGCTCAAGCTTATTTGTGAGTTAGAAGTCTAGCTACATGGATGCTTTTAAACGATTTCTCGGTGTACTTTTTCAGTAAAGTAACATCACTTGCTGAGCCACACAAAAGTATTTTGGTTTTGTCATTTGTCATTGGTGGACGTTCGAATATATTAGTAAATTATATGATCGGCCATACAGTATGTCCCACATAAACCCCAAACCGAGTATTTATTTTCCTTTATCAGTGATACCATCATAAGAATACCATTAGCATTTAATTTCAAGCTCAACTATGCGGTATTACTGATACGAGTATTCTTATGATGGTATTACTGATACGAGTATTCTTATGATGGTATTCCTGATACGAGTATTCTTATGATGGT
Source organism: Morinoia aosen (assembly GCA_030386875.1). Lineage (NCBI taxonomy): Eukaryota > Metazoa > Arthropoda > Malacostraca > Amphipoda > Talitridae > Morinoia > Morinoia aosen. The sequence continues at coordinate 24,658,532 of CM059566.1, forward strand.
ATTACTGATACGAGTATTCTTATGATGGTATTACTGATACGAGTATTCTTATGATGGTATTACTGATACGAGTATTCTTATGATGGTATTCCTGATACGGGTATTCTTATGATGGTATTACTGATACGAGTATTCTTATGATGGTATTACTGATACGAGTATTCTTATGATGGTATTACTGATACGAGTATTCTTATGATGGTATTCCTGATACGGGTATTCTCATGATGGTATTCCTGACGGGTATTCTTATGATGGTATTCCTGACACCGGTATTCTAATGATGGTATTCCTGACACGGGTATTCTTATGATGGTATTCCTGATACGGGTATTCTCATGATGGTATTCCTGACGGGTATTCTTATGATGGTATTCCTGACACGGGTATTCTAATGATGGTATTCCTGACACGGGTATTCTTATGATGGTATTCCTGACATGGGTATTCTTATGATGGCATTACTGATACGGGAAAATAAATACTCGGTTCGGGTTTTTGCGGGATACAGTGTTTGTTCATGAATTATATGATAGGCTGCAACGTTCTTAGAGTTCGAGAGATCCCTACCGATGATATCGGGCGGTGGGGCATCTATAGTATGAAGTTGACTTGTGCTTGAAGTGATTATTTTGCAGTGGAAATTGTAGCGCGATCTCCAGCTGTGACTTGAGTCATACTGAGGAATAAACGTGATCACTATTTTGTAGTTGTTGGAAAAATATATTCAGTAGCTTAGTAGTAGTTTACATTATTCTCAGCGTTTGTAAGGAATATTTTCGGTAGTTTTAGCATTTCTTGCTTTTAGTAGTTTATAGTTTCGCTTAATAGTTTATATGTTTAGTAGTTCAAGGTATTTTTAATAGATTAGTAATTGATAATCCAGAAATATTATTTCAATAGGTACCAATTCGTGATCCCCACCATTTCCCAGCAAAATTCCCCTCACAGCCCAAGCACCGCGTCTCTAATTCCCACTGCCCCGGTGAGACATTACACAGACCTCACAAAATGAGGACCTCATTAAGATCAAGACTATTTACCGCAGCTTGACATCGTTCAATGCGCTTTGCTTCTCAGAAGCCCATCTTTTTATTTATCGAAACACTGTAGCGCCCTCGCATTTGTTGCGACGCTCTGATGCGATTTGTTCCTCGGGCCGTCATTTCTGGGTCTTCAGGAGTCAAATCTACCATGACTAATTTTTTCGCCGCCTGCATGAATGTTTTTGCCGCCTAAGCGATTTAAGCGATTAAATCACTCGGGCGGCGAAAAACAGGCATACATGCGGCGAAAAGTTCGACTGGGTACAGGGTGTCCAGAGGGTGAAGGGGTTTTATGTCTAGATCAACAGTAGTTTTATTTTGTATACTTTTTAAATGTACATATTATATTTCAAACTTGCGGTGTTTGAAAGTGAAGGAAAGTGAAGTGAAAAGGAAAAAATTGTTGAACTTGAACTAGAATTTATTATTCGATTGTTGCTATCATCGGGTCTAGACAAATATTTCATTATTTTGCGCTACAATTGCAAATAATTTTGCAAAACTTATTTGCAATTGTATATGGTATATACCATATACAATTGCAAATAAGTTTAGTTATGAATTTGAACGTGATCTCGTAATGCAAGCGAAAACTGAGCAGAATTTGATTTGGATTCAGAATTTAGTGAAGTAATTTTGATAAATTTGTAAAAAATAATAAAAAGTAAAAAATAAATAATGGAAAAAATTTACTGTTCATAGGACTTCAACGGTTAAAATTTTTTTCTCAAAAATTCATTTAATATGATGACGCTGAAACGAAAGGCAACAATTGGGACTAGGCAAGCGAAAACGGCGCATGTTTTTCTCGTTGGGGTTTTTTATGATGAATGTTATTTCGTTCACAAATGCTTTGGAAAGCTTTTAGTTCACAAAATAATACCAAAGCTTTGGCGTATAATTTATTTATAAAAATAGCAATCCTGTAAGTCACAGTTGTTAAAAATTTTGAAGCAATCGAGTATACCCAGAACCCATGAAGGTGACACGTACCCGAATGATAGGAGCTCTACTTCTCTCAGTAGGTGCTGTGAAAACACAAACAAACTCGCCTATGGTCACGAATTCTTGAAATCAAACTCACTAAACAAAGGACACGAAGAAAGACTCTTGAAAGAGCGACATTCCTGCATGCGAAATGATTTCTTTGCCCCTTTCTTCTAGGAAAGCAATCGCAGGCCGGAATTCCTGTGCTAACTCTACGGATTGTGATCTTTGTTTGATTTCAATCCAATAAATAATGCGAGCCTTTCCACTTTATACCTCTCGGCGGGTCGAGATCTCCCATAATGAGATCATCTTGAAGACAAGGAGCGTTTATTCAAGACGCGATCACGGGTTTACAACGACAGGAGCTCATGGAATCCATTATGTCTTTTTTTATGGTGTGGAGTGGCTCTCTGGAACTGTTCTTTGAAGATGTGCTCTGGGGCTCCGTCTTAACGAGCTCAGACGAGCTGGCTTTCTTGTCTCCTGCATTCCTGGACGGTCTTCTGCGCCTCGCTTGTGAGAGAACGCCTAGATCATCGGTGCTCTTCTTGAATTTTGAAATTTAAAACAATTATTTAAGTTGGACAACATTACTTTGATCATCCGTGCTCTTCTTGAATTTTGAAATTTAAAACAATTATTTAAGTTGGACAACATTACTTTGATCATCCGTGCTCTTCTTGAATTTTGAAATTTAAAACAATTATTTAAGTTGGACAACATTACTTTGATCATCGGTGCTCTTCTTGAATTTTGAAATTTAAAACAATTATTTAAGTTGGACAACATTACTTTGATCATCGGTGCTCTTCTTGAATTTTGAAATTTAAAACAATTATTTAAGTTGGACAACATTACTTTGGTCATCGGTGCTCTTCTTGAATTTTGAAATTTAAAACAATTATTTAAGTTGGACAACATTACTTTGGTCATCCGTGCTCTTCTTGAATTTTGAAATTTAGAACAATTTAATAATAGATACCTTGGACAAATTCACGTAGATCATCGGTGTTCTTCTTGAATTATGATAAGTTAAACAAGTTAAAAATATTTTGAACAACTTTACTTAGGTTATCGGTGCTCTATTCGAATGTTGAAAAGATTTTGAACAATTTATGGTATTGTTAACTACTTTTGGTTTTTCAACTTTAATTTTTGGTTTTCAACTCTAATTGTTTCGCTCATTTTGAAGACTCTAGTTTTTATTATATTTTGTTGGAATTTAGGGGCCATGTTGACATTCGTTAAATGAAATTTTGTATTTTAAACGCCTCTGAAATTGAATAAAAATTCTGATGAAATAACTTAATATTGAAAAATTTATTTCACTGTTTTCAGGTTTATTCGCATATCATAACTTTTTTAACTTTTGTCCCACTTGTACTTCAATGGTGATTACACATACAAATCAAACATGATGTTTTCAAACAATGTAACTAACTTGATGATGTTTGTCTGGAAAAAAAGACTCAAGACTCAAATTTACAGTTAAGTCGAGGTCCGAATTAACAAAACTTCGCTAATTTCTCATTCATTTTGTATAAAGTTAAACTAAATATTTTGCATATTTCTAAATATCCACACCTCTTCAAGTGCTCAATTTCGATAATGTTGTTTTTCTTAAATATTTAAGGTTTTTGATGGATTCATTTCATACATATAAATAAACTAACAATACTTAAATGGTCATTATTTTTAATTCAAGGTTTGATTTATATTTTAATATTTAATGTTATATTTAGTTATTTATACTTGTTGGCTTATTGTTTAAACAGATCTTTATACTACATACTTCGTTGTTCGTTGGGTAAAGAGAAAGATTGTTTACGGCCGTAGAAGTCAGTATTTATAATTATTTAATTAGAATAATTATTTTAATTCACATTTAGACTTGCATTTATCGTAATTTTATTTCAAATAATTTTTATAAGCAGCAAAGTACCTGAAAGAAATGAGCAAAAATGCAACTGTAATGAAAAGTATAAGTACTAGCGCACAAATAGGAGGGAAGTGAATTGAATTTTTAGTTAATTCGTAATCTGAATAGTCACAGCCAAAATATTTGACGCAAGAAGTACTATTCTCCTCGTGCAAGAATTTAAAAAAAGAAATTTAATTTTCTATGAATTCGCCTCTTTAAAACGAAAAATTCTCTCACGAATTAAATTTCAATGCCGCCAATGTGTAAATATTTGCCCTTAATATCAAGAAATTTCCTCACATTCAAATTAAACACGCGAAAAAAGAATCGAAAGGCATTCCTCCCTCATTCCAGGTCCCACACGCGTTCCGCCTTGCTAACCTCCCTATAGTTTCATCAGTTCGTAGGCGCACGTTTCACTAATTCGTAACCTTGCGCCGTGATGGCCGGCACGCTCCGCACCGTCGGCGTCGGAAGTTACGGTGATAACAATACTAATGAAAACCGCCGATACTAATGAAAACCGGCCATTAACGCAAGCGGGCTGGCGCTCAAGCGGTGCCTTCTAATGGACACCTAGGATACACAGGTAGCACCGCACGCTCCCTTACTGTGAGCGGTGGCGATCACGCTCTCGAATGCGGGGCAGTTGCTTGTCCCTTGCGCGGTGCTAATGAATATCAGACTATAATTGAAGTGTGAGGTGCTTTCATGATGAATTTATGTTGTTTATTAAGTGGAGTTTAGAGTATCTTTGCGGTAAAAGGGTTCCTTTTGCAAATAATTGACATGTGAGGTGGTTGCATGATGGATTTCTGTTGTTTATTAAGTGAAGTTAAAGGTATCTTTGCGGTAAAAGGGTTCGTTTTGTAAATGATTGATATGTGAGGCGGTTTCATGATTTATTTCTGATGTTTATTTAGAGGAGCTTACGGTATTTTAGCAGTGAAAGGGTTCGATTTGATGTATGCAAATGGCTGGATACGAGCTGGACGGTTCCATTTGATTGCTGTAATTTACTGTGAAGAAGAAAGTAGATCATGAGCATCCCTAGCAATTTCTTAATTTTTTGAATATGCCGAATTAACTGAAAATAAAAAAAGTACGGGATTGATTTCAATTAGCAATGAAGTAAACTAAAATTAAATTGATGAAGGCTGAAAATAGTGTATGTAAGTAGTGCACCGACAAAATTATTAGTTCCATTGAATAAATTATGAAACCTCGATGGATTCAAAGGCAATAGAGTGCACGTCAACAAAATCCGTTATATCTCATCTATCGTAAATGGAATATAAAATAGACTATAAAATACTCTACAGTGATTATAAATAATTCAGAACTCATTTATTTCTAAAAAAAAACCTATGCAGAGCATTGAACTGGAACGCTGTACAGAATGACGTTCTCTAACTTTTACCCATACTTATTTTGGAAAAATAACTTATCTTTAACGACTGAAAAAATATCATTTGGGAGGGTAAAAATATTGCGTTCGCACGTGTTTTTGTGTAATAGTGCCTAAGTGTTTGTGGGTGTGTAGTGTATGTCTGTGTGTGTGTGTGTGTAGAGTGCATGTGTTTGTGTTGTAAATGAGTGTGTCTGTGTGTGTAGTATGTATGTGAGTGTGTTATTGTGTGTGTATGTGTGTGAGAGAGTAGAGTAAGGAATGTATCGCCATTCCCCTCATTCCCTCTGATCACTTCTCGCAGCAATCGCCACAGCGGCGCGAGGTGAGCCATATCAGCAGAACTTGCCTAGTGCACTGGACCCCTTAAATGCCCTAATGGGCCCATGCACCGGGCCCTTTGACATCCATTGCACTAATGAGATACCTGATGCTAATTGTAACGCTCTGTGAACGTGGGAGCCGCGCTGGGATATTCGGTGGGAGAGGACTGTGTCTTGTGGGATTGTATGCGCCAGTTGGGTATTGGTCTGGAGTTGGGTAATTTATTGGAATTGGGTTATTTATTGGAATTGGGTAATTTATTGGAATTGGGTTATTTATTGGAATTGGGTAATTTAATGGAATTGGGTAATTTATTAGAATTGGGTAATTTATTGGAATTGGGTTATTTATTGGAATTGGGTTATTTATTGGAATTGGGTTATTTATTGGAATTGGGTAATTTGTTAGAATTTGGTAATTTATTTGAATTGGGTTATTTATTGGAATTGGGTTATTTATTGGAATTGGGTAATTTATTGGAATTGGGTAATTTAATGGAATTGGGTAATTCATTAGAATTGGGTAATTTATTGGAATTGGGTAATTTATTGGAATTGGGTTATTTATTGGAATTGGGTAATTTATTGGAATTGGGTTATTTATTGGAATTGGGTAATTTAATGGAATTGGGTAATTTATTAGAATTGGGTAATTTATTGGAATTGGGTTATTTATTGGAATTGGGTTATTTATTGGAATTGGGTTATTTATTGGAATTGGGTAATTTGTTAGAATTTTGTAATTTATTTGAATTGGGTTATTTATTGGAATTGGGTTATTTATTGGAATTGGGTAATTTATTGGAATTGGGTAATTTAATGGAATTGGGTAATTCATTAGAATTGGGTAATTTATTGGAATTGGGTAATTTATTGGAATTGGGTTATTTATTGGAATTGGGTAATTTATTGGAATTGGGTTATTTATTGGAATTGGGTAATTTAATGGAATTGGGTAATTTATTAGAATTGGGTAATTTATTGGAATTGGGTTATTTATTGGAATTGGGCTATTTATTGGAATTGGGTTATTTATTGGAATTGGGTAATTTGTTATAGTTGGGTAATTTATAGGAATTGGGTAATTTATTGGAATTGGGTTATTTATTGGAATTGGGGTTATTTGTTAGAATTGGGTAATTTATTGGAATTGTTTAATTTATTGGAATTGTGTAATTTATTGGAAATGGGTAATTTATTAGAAATGAGTAATTTCTTAGAAATAGGTAATTTATTAGAAATAGGTAGTCGCATGGAATTGGATGCTGGTGTGGAATTGGGTGCTGGTCTGGAATTGGGTGCTGGTCTGGAATTGGGTGCTGGTCTGGAATTGGGTGCTGGTCTGGAATTGGATGCTGGTCTGGAATCGGGTGCTGTTCTGGGATTGGGTGCTGGTCTGGAATTGGGTATCGGTCTGGAATTAACTATCGGCAGAATCTGTCTAGTTTTTTTCGTTAACAACGACAAATAAGCAGTGGAAACAGAAGGAAAAGATGACATACAGATAGCCAAGAGTCACGTTTAGATGTACATGTAAGATATCCTAACAAATGGACCAAGCGTTCTGGTTACATTAATTTTTATGTATAAGTTTTCGTTGTGCACGAGAAATAAATTCGAACACAAGACTAATCTTTATATGCTTTTTTTCTTTAAAAGAGAGAGGAAAGTAACAGGAACTACTCAAACTGAGGGAATATATTCGTTTAAGTAACCGTTGTTTTCTTTCCTTTCTGAAGTAAAAAATGGCATTAGATATCGGTAGTGCTCTGCTTGGTCCACCATTTCAAGGGCTCGAACGCAAGCAAAACTGTCAGAACTTCTCTACTTGGAGGCTTGTTGCACACTGACGTAAGCATGCTCGTTGTACCGAATACAGGATTTAGAGAATAAGAACCTAAAAATAATCTTTAAGATGTTAGAAAGATTACATTAAAAAAAACGAACGAACTTTTCGGTCAAGCCGATAATGCCTGACACACAAAAGCTGTTGTTTATTTTGGTGCCGGTTTGAGGCCGCTGAGCGGAAAGAATGAGAGGGGCGACTACGGGATGATCAGCAGAGGGTCACGCTGTCTTGTCCCAACACGGTCGAGCGTGCGGCTCGTGTTCTCGTCATGGCTGGGATATTTTGACCTACACCACACACCTCATATTGAGTAAATTGTTCCTCTAACACACGAAATTGGGTTCTCGTTGTGGCTGGGGAATTTAAACCTACAACACAAAGCTCATTTTGAGATAATACAGGGTCTTTTTGCTGCGAAGACTTGAAATGACTGGCTCATTGAAGTGTTTCTATGGATGACCATTGATTCTATTGTTTTAAATACGTCAGCTCTAATTTTTATGTATAAAGAAGTTACGTGCTATTGAAGTAAGAAATAATATTTTTGGGATTAAAATAAAATTATTTTTACAAATTATTCCTGGCAAGTAAGTTTTTTCGATTTAATCAAAAGCCAATGAAAAAACATATATCTCAACACCGGAACAAACGGCAATGTGAAAAGAGATGTAGGGAGGGTATAATTTGTACGAGAAGAAAAATAGTGAGGAGACAAGTTATATGAAAAGAGGAATAGTGACAGGATAACTTGTATGAAAAGAGGGACAGTGAGGGGACAAGTTATGAAATATAAGCGAGCGTGATCGCCGTCTCAAACACCAATAGTTCTTGTAGTGGAGCCTACGTAATCTGTCATTCCCATGTTTGTACGTTAATCACAAGAGATGTCTTTTGAGTGTTAGTTTTTAAAAAAGCAACGCATATTTTTCAATTGAGGTCGCGTAACAATTGTTTTTCTTTCGGAGAAAATTTTCCACTTTCGGGAACTACAAAGTTTAGGGATTTTTCATGTGGAATGCATTTTACAATAATGAGTCAAAGTTCATTAATGGGAATTTAGGATAAATTCAAACGTCGATGGGAATTATTTAGATTAAGTAAAGTAGGGTATGTTACTATACATAGAACAACAAATAAAATATTTGAAAACCTTCGCCAAATAAAAAGCACATAAATAAGAGTTACAATTTTTAACGAAGGCCACGAAAATGCTCACTGTTAATAAAAAGAAATGAAAAATGGAAACACAGATAATAAAAAGACGTACATCATATAACATACGAGTATAAAACATCCAAACAATTAAACCAAACATCCACATTACAACCTTGACACCGTTTTTTATACTTAGGTCGTTTTTTCTTATGCTTTGTCCTGTTATATTCTTTATTTTTGTTCCTTCATACTATCGGAGACAGAGGAATTTGAGAAATGACGCAATCTTCTGTATGGAAAGAAGCCTATAAATATGTTTGAAGAGTATCCGAGCGGGAAATATTTTTTAAAAATTATGCAAAAAAATAATTGAAAAAATTATTTGTTTCTAATGATAAATATTATTATTTATTGTGGTATTTTTCCGAAATGCGTTTTTATGAATATGTAATAGCATTTAATATTCAAATTGCATTTCATAGGCCAAGCAATCTTTGAGCATGAACCCAGGGGGATACTGCTAGGTTCCCTCAACTATAGATAGACCTTCGGGACTTCTAGGTTTCACGTCCACTTTGCTTCTGTCAGGCTGGATTCATTTTTGAACGAATTCTTTGATCTTCTTTCCCTCTTTCTTCCTTATTTGCTGTTTCTATGCGTAGGATGTCTTGTGTGGGAACACACCATGTGCATAGATTCCCATTCGCAACAGTTCGCATGTAATGGTGTCTTCTAGTTTTCTTTGGGGGAAAGCATTTTCGTTATGGAAGCCAAGCATACACTTACTACTTAAGCTTAAACTAACTACTAACTACTTAAACTAACTAACTACGTAAACTAACTCCTTAAACTTACTAACCACTTAAACTAACTACTTAAATCAACTAAACACTTAAAATGACTGTTTAAACAGACTACTACATAATAAAGAGTAGGAATATTTAAGAATTCGGCACGAATATTTTACGTTACCCAAGCATTTTACAAATCATAAATAGAGTACTTAGAAATGTTATTTGGTATTTTTAGAATCGTGGGTAGGTACTTTTGAGTACTTCCTGTAACTCAGGTGGGGGACGTCATTTGTGGAACCTTTTGTCTGTAACAGTCACCTCTGTTTTATAGACTTCAAGTCTGCACTCCTCAGTGTTATACAAACTGCATAGTCTTGCAGACTGCATGGTCCTGTAGACTTCATGGTCCTGCAGACTTCAAGTAGAGACATCAATGTCTTGCAGACTTCAAGTAGAGACTACTATGCTTTGCAGACTTCATGAGTGCAGCCTTCGCAGTGCTGCAGACTTCAAGTGAAGTCATCAGTTAACGAAGTCATCAATTTTGCCGTAGTGACAAGCGTCGCTTCCGGTCATCTTACCTTCAAATTAATGCTCGAGCTTTTCATTTTGGAGCCGTAATCGCGAGTTTTCTGGGCATGACTTAGCACTTTTTGCAGCTGGAGAGAAAGAGCGGCTGTGTTTCTTTTGAATTCTGTTAATAATAAATAATTCTGTAAATAGTAAAGTATTCATAATTCTGTAAGTATTTTTATTTCCTAATAACATATGAAATGATTTCTAAATAAGTAGAATTTGTTTGTGTATTTGCAAAGTTCTTCGATTGAAATCCTTCATTCACGATGAAAAACACGTGACAAATATGGACCAAAACATATTTGTTAGAGTATTTCTTTCACTTGATACTCAGTCGTCTCTCGTGCGTGAGCGTGGTAAAAATGTAACACTGCGGTACTTATGACATCATCATCCAATGAAATTGAAACGATTTTGGGAAATATAATGGCATGAATTAATGTGCGGGTTATTAATATAAGGCCGGAGCTAATACGATTTATACTTAATTCGCACACTGTCTTCAGTACTGTGCAGCTTGCACATATATTTCCACTTACAGATGAATAATTATTAAAACGATCTAAAGAGGTTGTGTTGAGCAACCTCAGTTTTTCCTTATCGGAAATAGAATCAACGCTGGAGTTAATGATTAGATTTCAGTGAATGATATATGCTTTGCTCGGTGTATATCTTCTTGAAAGTTGATAAATTTATCATTGAACGTATCGATGCATGGATAAATACGTTCTGATTTCAAGCCGTCTTTCATTTATATTCTTCATATTCATATTTTATATTCTTTCATTTAAATTTTTAGAATTTTTATTGACGTCTTACAATCAATAATTCTGATCTATGAATTACAGTACACAGCAGAATATTCATCTGTTGAACGGCGTAGATGAATAGAGCATATCACACATATTAATGATCTACTAGTTTAAGGGGTAGAAGAAAAAAGTATGCTGCAGTAATTCGTTATCTTCTAATTCAAATCGTAGATAACCAGAGAATACTTCAGTGATTCGTTAAATACTAATTCAATTCTTTGATGAAAAGAATATTTTTCATCAATTGGTTTTCGAATATTTAAAAGCTGAAATACTACAACAAGAGCTGATTACAAATAGTAAATGTGGTTGAAATTTGAGAAAAAGTAAGATTTTTCGACCTGCATTTCGTCATTAGTCTAAAAAAGAAACAGACAAATTTGCGTGTATCTGTGTGTAGATCAGGCTCTGGTACATAATCTTTTAGTCGTCAACATCAGAAGCAAAACGTCATTTTAAGATAATGCTACCAAAAGATTGCGTATGTAATGTAATCTGTGTAATTACTATACTTATCATTAAATATCGTATTTGTAACCTCATTTGCGCAGAGCACAAAAGAAGAGACTATGGTTAGGTGAGGGAGACTTCATCATTTGTTGTAGAAAAATAGAAGTACAGCTCGAAAGGTCGCTAGAGCGTAACACCGCAGGTGTTGCGTACGGGGTGGTATTGGTGGTGGTGGTGTTGGTGGTGGTGGTGTTGGTGGTGGTGTTGGTAGTGGTGTTGGTGGTGTTGGTGGTGGTGGTGTTGGTGGTGGTGGTGTTGGTGGTGGTGTTGGTGGTGTTGGTGGTGGTGTTGGTGTTTTTGGTGTTGGTGGTGGTGTTGGTAGTGGTGTTGGTGGTGTTGGTGGTGGTGGTGTTGGTGGTGGTGGTGTTGGTGGTGGTGTTGGTGGTGTTGGTGGTGGTGTTGGTGTTTTTGGTGTTGGTGGTGGTGTTGGTAGTGGTGTTGGTGGTGTTGGTGGTGGTGTTGGTGGTGTTGTTGGTGGTGGTGTTGGTGCTTTTGGTGTTGGTGGTGGTGTTGGTAGTGGTGTTGGTGGTGTTGGTGGTGGTGTTGGTGGTGGTGTTGGTGGTGGTGTTGGTGTTGGTGGTGGTGTTGGTGTTGGTGTTGGTGGTGATGTTGGTGGTGGTGTTGGTGGTGGTGTTGGTGGTGGTGTTGGTGGTGGTGTTGGTGGTGGTGTTGGTGGTGGTGTTGGTGGTGGTGTTGGTGGTGGTGTTGGTGGTGGTGTTGGTGTTGGTGTTGGTGGTGGTGTTGGTGGTGGTGTTGGTGGTGTTGGTGGTGTTGGTGGTGGTGTTGGTGGTGTTGTTGGTGGTGGTGTTGGTGCTTTTGGTGTTGGTGGTGGTGTTGGTAGTGGTGTTGGTGGTGTTGGTGGTGGTGTTGGTGGTGGTGTTGGTGGTGGTGTTGGTGTTGGTGGTGGTGTTGGTGTTGGTGTTGGTGGTGGTGTTGGTGGTGGTGTTGGTGGTGGTGTTGGTGGTGGTGTTGGTGGTGGTGTTGGTGGTGGTGTTGGTGGTGGTGTTGGTGGTGGTGTTGGTGGTGGTGTTGGTGTTGGTGGTGGTGTTGGTGGTGGTGTTGGTGGTGGTGTTGGTGGTGTTGGTTGTGGTGTTGGTGGTGGTGTTGGTGGTGTTGGTTGTGGTGTTGGTGGTGACCTGATGCTATCCTGTGGCCGGGTAGATTATACAATGCCTGGATTCATTGTGTCGGTAGCTGGATTAATTTTTGGCAATAACTTGTCATATAAAACAATGAATGAGTTCATAAAGCTTACAATAGGGCTTACAGTGCTAATAACACGATTCATAAGGCCTTTAACTCGGTTCATTGTACCAATACTTGGGTTCGAGTGCAACTGGGTATTTAAATTTTCTTGTACATGTTAAATTCAAAATAAAATTGAAATTTGATTTCACACGTGCTATTTATAGATTAAAATGTTCTTATATGTAGAAGCAAATGTATTCATTTTTCCTACATTGTCCATAACAAAATCCTGTGTTGTGATACTCTGTTACGTCAAAAAACAGCTGTTGTGTATGGAATATATTATATATTGGCAAATACATATTGTGGGTATGTATATTTATATTTAATATATATAAATATGATCTACATGTAATATATATATATATATATATATATATATATATATATATATATATATATATAACATAATATATCATATATATTATATGATATATAATATGTATGCAATATATATCATATATATAATTCCTATCTATAATATACACGCATACCCACACCTGCCATTGAGTACCCCACACAATGCAGCTCTAAGTCTGCAGAGCTAGAAAGATAAAGGAGAATTTCTCGGGAGAAAGTTTTTCCTACGCAACTGGGGACGCCAACTCTCCCCACCAAGATTTTCCCTAAAAACCGAGAACGTCCGTTGAAGCCATTGAGTAAAATTAAAAATGCAAGGACTTCAAAAATGCCCAGACGGATCTCTTTCAAGAATTCTTGAGAAAAGCTCAGAAACCTGCGGAGTTGCACAATAAACAGGAATTTTGGTTAGTGTCGTGATCGCTTGAACGTCGTAAAATGGGGGAACAGAGGTTGGTGGGGTGTGTGGAGTGTGATCAGGTTGAGGTTGAAACCTCGCAAAAACGTTAGCTTGCATAGAGCACGGAATGTCGTTAAATTTAGGGGAAAAAGAACTGTATGGGAAAATGAGGTGGAATGGTGAAAGAAGGGAAATGAATATAAGAAAGAGGGTTTGGGAAGCTTGGAGGTTTTCTTGAGTTTTTCAACTGACGCTTAAGTAAGACACACAAAAGTAGAAAGGCTTGAAGACATATTTGAAATATGTTGCTTTCAGTCTGGAATCAAAGCATTTAACTAAAAATAATGCATTGGAATTTTAGTTGTGAAACTTGTGAGTTTAAATCAACCATTCATTCTGCAATTTTGGTAGAATGTGAAACTATGATTTCATGTTAGATAATGCGTGGGAAAGCACTCTGTGTATAAATTGCATTTTCTCTTAACTCCGTGCTAAATGGTGCCCTCATTCTTCCTCTCTTTGAGCATCTTTGTTGTGGCCAGTGAAGCTGAAACTATCTTGTAATTTAATATAATCTTGTCTTAGAAATTTTTATAATTAACGTAGAAAATGACACAGAGGAAGGGTTATTCTGTCGATTTAATTCAAAATAAAGTTTTTAAGGCTTAGCCAAAAATTTAAATTTGTGCTAACAGTTTAAAAACATCGAATAATTTTTGTTAATATTAACTATAATTGCAAACTATCAACTCACCGAGTTTGGATTTAAAGTCTGCAAGCATTAGCAAAAATGTTTAATATAAACTAAAAATTGGAATCATTAACTAACTTTGATTATAATTTATAACTTGTAATTATAATTTAAATGATTTAGAACTTAATACTACGAGCAAAACGCTCAATTAGAAACTGGAACATATAGTCAGAGACGGAAATTTTTATAACAAATGGAAACATTGAATTATAGAATATTAGTATACACCAATATTCTATAATTCAATGTTTCCATGTTCCAGTTTGTAATTGAGCGTTTTTGCTCGTAATTTTGAATCATAAAATAAGATACGGAAAATTTGTATAACAAACGAAAATATTGGATCTTTTCCTGAAATTTAGAAAACAGGTTTGGGTATTCGTGCCCAGGAAATTTCGACTGTGTACGCCACGCCTACATCTTCCAGGGCTATGGTGAGTGTGTAACTAGTTACAACGGGAGGAGCATGTAACTAGTTGGAATGGAAGGAGTATGTAACAAGTTAGAGTTGGATGATTATGTAACTAGTTGGAATGTAAGGAACATGTAACTAGTAAGAATTGGATGATTGTGTAACTAGTTAGAATGTAAGGAGTATGTAACTAGTTAGAATTGGATGATTATGTAACTTGTTAGAATGTAAGGAGTATGTCACTAGTTAAAGTTGGATGATTATGTAACTAGTTGGAATGTAAGGAGTATGTAACTAGTAAGAATTGGATGATTATGTAACTAGTTGGAATGGAAGGAGTATGTAACTAGTTATTGTTGGATGGCTATGTAACTAGTTGGAATGTAAGGAGTATGTAACTAGTAAGAATTGGATGATTGTGTAACTAGTAAGAATGTAAGGAGTATGTAACTAGTTAGAATTGGATGATTATGTAACTAGTTAGAATGTAAGGAGTATGTAACTAGTTAAAGTTGGATGATTATGTAACTAGTTAAAGTTGGATGATTATTCAACTAGTTAGAATGTAAGGAGTATGTAACTAGTTAGGTTTGGATGATTATGTAACTAGTTAGAATGTAAAGAGCATGTAACTAGTTAGAATTGGATGATTATGTAACTAGTTAGAATGTAAAGAGCATGTAACTAGTTAGAATTGGATGTTTATGTAACTAGTTAGAATGTAAAGAGCATGTTACTAGTTAGAATTGGATTATTATGTAACTAGGTAGAATGTAAAGAGCATGTAACTAGTTAGAATTGGATGATTATGTAACTAGTTAGAATGTAAAGAGCATGTAACTAGTTAGAATTGGATGATTATGTAACTAGTTAGAATGTAAAGAGCATGTAACTAGTTAGAATTGGATGACTATGTAACTAGTTAGAATGTAAAGAGCATGTAACTAGTTAGAATTGGATGATTATGTAACTAGTTAGAATGTAAAGAGCATGTAACTAGTTAGAATTGGATGATTATGTAACTAGTTAGAATGTAAAGAGCATGTAACTAGTTAGAATTAGATGATTATGTAACTAGTTAGAATTGGATGATTATGTAACTAGTTAGAATGTAAGGAGCATGTAACTAGTTAGAATTGGATGATTACGTAACTAGTTAGAATGTAAAGAGCATGTTACTAGTTAGAATTGGATGATTATGTAACTAGTTAGAATGTAAAGAGCATGTAACTAGTTAGAATTGGATGATTATGTAACTAGTTAGAATGTAAAGAGCATGTAACTAGTTAGAATTAGATGATTATGTAACTAGTTAGAATTGGATGATTATGTAACTAGTTAGAATGTAAGGAGCATGTAACTAGTTAGAATTGGATGATTACGTAACTAGTTAGAATGTAAAGAGCATGTTACTAGTTAGAATTGGATGATTATGTAACTAGTTAGAATGTAAAGAGCATGTAACTAGTTAGAATTGGATGATTATGTAACTAGTTAGAATGTAAAGAGCATGTAACTAGTTAGAATTGGATGATTATGTAACTAGTTAGAATGTAAAGAGCATGTAACTAGTTAGAATTGGATGATTATGTAACTAGTTAGAATGTAATGAGCATGTAACTAGTTAGAATTGGATGGTTATGTAACTAGTTAGAATGTAAAAAGCATGTAACTAGTTATAATTGGATGAATATTTAACTAGTTAGAATGTAAAGAGCATGTAACTAGTTAGAATTGGATGGTTATGTAACTAGTTAGAATGTAAAGAGCATGTAACTAGTTAGAATTGGATGATTATGTAACTAGTTAGAATTTAAAGAGCATGTAACTAGTTAGAATTGGATGGTTATGTAACTAGTTAGAATGTAAAGAGCATGTAACTAGTTAGAATTGGATGATTATGTAACTAGTTAGAATGTAAAGAGCATGTTACTAGTTAGAATGTAAAGAGCATGTAACTAATTAGAATTGGATGATTATGTAACTAGTTAGAATGTAAAGAGCATGTAACTAGTTAGAATTGGATGGTTATGTAACTAGTTAGAATGTAAAGAGCATGTAACTAGTTAGAATGTAAAGAGCATGTAACTAGTTAGAATTGGATGATTATGTAACTAGTTAGACTGTAAAGAGCATGTAACTAGTTAGAATTGGATGGTTATGTAACTAGTTAGAATGTAAAGACCATGTAACTAGTTAGAATTGGATGATTGGACAACATAATGCATATTGAATATTGAATTCTGAGTTTTGAGTATTGAACAATGAATATTGAAATGACGCAGCGGATATTGGTATCTAGGGCAAGCGACACTTGAGTAAGCAGTTTGTGCTACGCTGGCTAGAGATCTTCACTCAGAAATTGGTCATTTAGAAATAGCACGCGAGCCTAACACGAAATCTGCGACAAAGATTTGATGAAAACTAAAAGAATGATAGTGAAGTGAAAGTTTGACTAATTAGTGATTACTTATAATTAATAGTAGTGAATAATTGCTATAGTAGTGATTCATTTTTAATTAATTAACTGAGTGATTAATCATAATTAATTAATTGAGTGATTAATTATAATTAATTAATTAATTGTGTGATGAATTTTAAGTAATCAATTGAGTGATTAATCATAATTAATTGAGTGATTAATCATAATCAATTAATTGAGTGATTACTTCGAATTAATTGTAAGTAATTAATTGAGGGATTAATTATAATTGCTCGCAACTGTCGGCATGAAGCTTATAAATGACGAGATGAAATAGAAATACGATGATAAACGTCTTGTAAATAAACAGAAACGATGATCAATAGAAAATTAATTAATAATGACCTGAAAATGAACTAGGGTAATTAAAAAAAGGCCCTGATGCTCACACGACTATAGAACCTAAGCTTATTCGCACCACGGGGGATCGGAACTCGTATAGCGCTTCGCTAAAGCATTCCAACCCAATTAACATGGAATGGAAATGCGCATCTTAATTGCATCGCCTATTAAAATGAGCAGCTGAAGCTGGGCTCATACAATCCAAGAGTGTCGTGTTACGAGCCTGGTCACCGATCTCTTACACGTGGGAACGGGTATGATCAAATTACAAGCACATACTTCATACCAGAACGATGAGGAACTATTAATTTATTGTTTGGAACGGTAGGGAAGTATTCCGTAATTGTTTGGGGTCGTAATGGTTAGCCCCTTTGATGTCCTGTTTATGCTGTTGTTGTACACATACCTTGATGAAGATCCTATGACCTTTAGTGATAATCGGTGGGAAATTCCACGGGATTTTGGGTGATCTGTATGTTCATATACTAATGCATAAAAATATCTTTCACTGTACTCATGTATTATAAATGTAGGCACATTTACTGATGGAATTTTAGCATCTGTGTTAGGAACAATTTTATAAGTGACATCGAATTTTAAAGACTATATATGAGCGCGTTAAATTTCACAAAAAATTCATTTAGAATCTGAGGTCATCATGGTCGAGTGGTGCGGGGCGCCGCATCTTGGAATGATAATTCCCAGGTTCGCACCCATATCATCGGCACATCAAAACCGGTGAAAAACGGAAGTAGACCTTAAAAGATCAGGTGCTTCCCAGCCATGTTCATTGAAAGAGACCCAATCTGAAATTGACCTCATACACGGACTTGAAATTAACGCGAATAGTTGCTATCTATCGATAGCTTAACTGACAATCACCATCAACGATATGAATTCAATTCCCCATAACAGTAGTAATGGTAGGAGCTCTGTTAGTTGTATGAGTAGGGGTTCATCACTCTAATGGTAATATGAGTAGGAATATACTCACTCTACCAGTATTCAAATAGTACACCTACTCCCACCGTACTACCTGCTCTTGGGAAAACTATACGCTCTCGCAGGTAACTTGGCATGCTCATACACCAGGCATGGGAACGTCGGCGTGCCTGCGTCGGGTTGTGAGAGCAGGAACGTTGGCGTGCGTGAGAGCAGGAACGTCGGCGTGCGTGAGAGCAGGAACGTTGGCGTGCGTGAGAGCAGGAACGTTGGCGTGCGTGAGAGCAGGAACGTCGGCGTGCGTGAGAGCAGGAACGTCGGCGTGCGTGAGAGCAGGAACGTTGGCGTGCGTGAGAGCAGGAACGTTGGCGTGCGTGAGAGCAGGAACGTTGGCGTGCGTGAGAGCAGGAACGTTGGCGTGCGTGAGAGCAGGAACGTTGGCGTGCGTGAGAGCAGGAACGTTGGCGTGCGTGAGAGCAGGAACGTTGGCGTGCGTGAGAGCAGGAACGTTGGCGTGCGTGAGAGCAGGAACGTCGGCGTGCGTGAGAGCAGGAACGTTGGCGTGCGTGTGTACGTACGTGAGAAGAATTTCATACCACGTGACCACAGCAGCACGTGCAGCCAATAGGAAGATAGCAAAGTTGGTTGCTGTGTAGGCTGAGTGGGCTGTGTGGGCGGGTGGGCGGGTGGGCTGTGTGGGCTGGGTTTAGATGGCAAAGAGGCGGGGTTTGGGCGGGGTTGAACATTTCGAACACCTGCCAGGTTTGTGAACCCAGGTGCGTAAATTGGTGGATGAAATCGGAGATTAAGATGATATACATACATATATACATATATACACACATATTTGCAAATATATACCTACATATACATGGGATAATATAAGCTATTCTAAAGTTTTACTTTTATGTGCACCTGGATAAGTATTTAGGTGTTATTTGTTATGCGATGTAAATATATATTGTACATAATTTTATTCAATGGATGATATTGGTTATCTTAAAGTATTACTTTTAGATGCTCTTGAATAAGTTTTAAGGTGTTATTTCACATGATGCGTTGAAAATATATTTTATTTTTACTTTAGGAACATGTGTTTTAGTTTTTTTAAGTTAGATAACTAAATTTAAAGCAGCATTATATACAATGTAGAATGAATTTCAGCATTTCTAAAGCTATTCCATTTATGAGTTATTTTTAGTTATTCAACTTTTCAACTTTTTTATGAAAAAAGTACTTGTTCCAAAAAAAGTTAATGTATGAAAAAGATTATTTGTAAATAAACGACAAGTGTATGATAACTTTCAATGGTTGACAATCTTCTACGATCGACAATCTTAATCTATTATCATCGATTATAATCAAGACAAATTGCCATCGCCGAATTCTTCATAGATTGTAAAAAAAATATTATTTTGTAGCCATAAAATTTTGGGAAATTAAATTTTCCAGACAGAGGTACAATACACTTAATTAAAAGTTAATTTGGTTTTACTAATTTTTGTTACGGTTTGCAATTAATTTTTAAAAATAGATGTCTCGTAGGTCTATTATGCCCTATGTGAAAAATATGCCTACGAGTGGTTTATATTTTCATACTAAGAAATAATTTCTTGGTAGAATGTGACTTACTGCAATTTATTTTCACTTAACTCAAAAACGCAAGAAAGCAAATAAGCAGAAAGACATAATGGTCTTGGTGCAAGAACTAGAACAGTAAGCTGGAAAAAGAATTTGGGATTTCTAAACCAAAAATAAACAAGTGTATGCTATAGTGTATATGACAAGTAATATAGTGTATATGACAAGTGTATATGACTATTAATTTGTAATTATTGAATTCCAAGTCAATTCAATTATAATCCATCACAAACTTGAGTGAAATATCGCACCTATAGCACGGAGGTAAAATTAACAAACGTAACCGTAAAAATGCGCGTTTCAACCAGTTTTGGTTTGGCACTGGACTGAAAAAGTTAAAAAGCGAAGCACTTTTGAATTGGCATGGGCCAAGGTAGAGGAGACATGTCCTCAAAACCAATGTTAAACATTTCATTTTTTAACTCTATTGGAAATAAATTGTTTTTCTTTATCCTGCTTGATTGGAATCAAACATTTCCATACCATTTCAGGCTTAATTGGAATACATTTTCCTACCACAACCTGGGCGTCGCCTAAGCCTATCAGCTGGAGGGCGTGGCAGTGACACGGAGGCTATATAAGGCACGACGAGCTGCGGTTCAGTCAGTTCCAGCGAAACCTTCACCATGTTAGCGTGTGGACCGTACTGTCGCGCCGACTTGTTCTGTTCTGGCTCCTGTGATCGTGCCATGTCCACTTTGTGTGATCACT
Organism: Morinoia aosen; assembly: GCA_030386875.1. Lineage (NCBI taxonomy): Eukaryota > Metazoa > Arthropoda > Malacostraca > Amphipoda > Talitridae > Morinoia > Morinoia aosen. Next base: position 24,679,208 of record CM059566.1, read on the forward strand.
ACAGGAGTAGGCCTCTTAAAAAACGGCCTCTCTTCCTTGATGATGACGGTGAGTTGTGCTTTTTTTTAGATCCTGGAAAAATGAGTGAGAAATGATTATTTTATTATTGGAAATAGGGTTGTTTTGATGTCTGTGCCGATAGTTTTGAAATTTTTTGAAATGTATTGGTTAAAATGTCTTTGATTTCACTATACAAGGATCAAATTGTTTTGCTCATGAACGAAAACTTACGGTAATTTTCTTTAAATGATCATTCATGAAGCCCAGGGCGGTGTGAAATTTTCACTGAAGCATTTCGAATATAATAACGATGGGAGTGATCTCCTTGTGGTATTCAAAAAAGACCGTGGTCAATACCGGGCTAAATAATGAATTGAAATATCATTACTGAACGTCCATTGACCATTGATGAGTTTGTAATTTTTCTCGGCAGAAATTATTTTTGACACTATTTGTGTACTCCGTCACACAAACAAAAAAATATCCTTTTAATGTAATGAATAACAAAGTATTATTTAGGGTATGTTTCACTGCACATTTCAGGGTATTTAAAACGACGTAAAATAGCTCACCATTTACAATTTACACTATTCAGAAAAATGCGGCACTCAAGTTTAATTTTTGATTTTTTACTCAGTAAAATGAGTTTATGAAATTTGACCTTACAGTTACAGGTACTTAAAAGTTGAAAAAAAACAACGATGATATAATTATGTACTTGTCTGTTATGTGTCTGCACTTTCTGATTTAATTTCCAGAGTTTTTATTAATTTTTGATCGTCCATTTAATTAGTAAGGTTCGATGAGTGGATTACTCTGACATTAGTCTGGACAATCAACTATGTATAAAACTCAAGAAATCAAATTAAAATGTGTTCACAAATAACAAACAATAAATGTAGTTGATCGTATGAATTGACGTCTAAGTAAACCATTTACCTAAAAAAATAATCAACTATATAATGATGTCAGAAAACGAACGTGTCCTTATGCATATTTTTTATTTTTTTTTATTTTTAACTATGTTTGCATCGAAAATGTTAATCGTTCAGTAATTATCTACGGCATTTGTCAAAGTCATTTTCTATTGTTTTCATATTTTTTCCAAACTCGTGCCAATAATTAAAAATTTTTATGTGTGACTTGTAATGTAAAATATGAAGAATTTTTTCAGTTACGTTAGGGAGTTAACTTGTCAAAATGAAAATGTATAATAACGCATACTTATATTCAAATATTACTTTTACTCAGTATACTCATATATGTGACAAGACAATTTATAATTAGACTCGTAACATCTATCCTTTATTTAATTTCTGTTTGTATTTGTTTATTTGCTATAACCTGGTTTGTTAATAGACTGTAATAGTTCACTTGCTGCATAGTCACTACCTTAAAATCTTCCACTGTTTCAAGTTTTTTACCTTTCCCAAATCTTCAAAATCTCCAAAGATTTTCAGATTCTCCATATTGTCTATATTATTAAGATTGGTCAAATCTTTCAGATCGGTCAAATTTTAAAAATCTTTCAGATGTTCCAGATATTCCATGTCTTCCTAATCTTTTAAATCTTTCCAAATCCTATTGAGAATATGACATGAATTACATAAACCCTCTACCAATGAAAAATCGACTGTTCTTTTCGGCGGCCCGTTACCGATACTGAGTCAGGAATAAAAAACACAGCGATGTGGTTTGACTGACAGCGATGTGACAGCGATGTGACAGCGATGTGACAGCGATGTGACAGCGATGTGACAGCGATGTGACTGGCGATAAAGATTCAAATCTTTGATTGAAATCACTTTAAAAAAATCGAAAATTTGTTTCCAATGTTCGGTGTTCCTCGAATTAAACTAGTTTTTGAGTCCTGCCTGCAAAAACTTTACAGATTTTGTTCGGTTTTGCCAATTGGATCCAACTGATGGCATTTTATTTTTTCTTTCCAGACCAACCCGAGGACCTTTCCATGAAAAAACCGAAATTAGAATGCCTTCCAAAGCCTGAGGTGACGCAAGCCGGGATTACATCTGAAAAACTAATAAGATTCTGCGACTCTTACGTCGATTCCACAAACATAAAACGGGAAAGTTCTGCAAGCCCAGAAGCAACCAATGACAAAAAGCTACTTTTACAAGAAGCAAAAGAGTGGCATACCAAGGCGATGGTATGGGAGCAATGCAAAGCAGCTATTTCAGACCAGCCAGTCAATTTATCAGCTTCTAGCGTAAAGCAAGAAGAGACTCCTTTCAATTCTATGCTCAAGAAAGAAATTTCTGCATCCTTTTCCGACGTTTCTACGTCCACATTCGACGTTTTTAAGTCCACAACCAACGTTTCTACGTCCACACCGGACGTTTCTACGTCCACATCCGATTTTTCTACGTCCACATCCGACGTTTCTTCCTCTAAACCCGACGTTTCTACGTCCACAACCGATGCTTCAACGTTCACAACCGACGTTTCAACGTCCACAGTCGATGCTTCGAACGATGTGAAGTCTGAAGTGGCAGATCCTTCCAATTGTGTACCAGTAGTGAAACAGGAAGTGACTTGTGGTTCAGTACCAGCCAGTACGTCGGTACTTGCAAGACAACCATTGCTTGCAAGTGCGTCTATATGTACAAGTCCTGTATACTTTGAGCCCTTATCAGCAAGCACACCTAGTTCTAAGAGCACGCTCATTTCTGGAAGTGTGTCTGAATCTAATAATCATTTTGTGTCTGTAAATACATCTACATGTGCACCTGTGTCTGTAAGTAATAAGTTTGTCTCTGTAAAAACATCTATATGTGTACCTGTGTCTAATGGTAGTAAGTTTGTACCTGTAACTAACTCTAATTGTTCACGTATGTCTATTGACACTAAGTTTGTACCGGCAGCCGAGTCTGCATGTTTACCTGCGTGTGTTGATACTAAATTTGAACCACCAGCTAAATCTACATCTTTACCAATATCTGTTAGTAATAATTTTGTTTCTGCGAGTTCTCGTAGATCTTTGACTGTACCCGTACCTTCTAAGTCAGATTGTTCAACCTTTGCACCCGTTTATTCAAGTACGCCGATATCTAGACGAATGCACGCACATCCTTTTTCTTCACTCCCTTCACATCTGCAGCCTTCGCCGGAAATTTTTCATCATTATTACTTCAGTCATTTTCAAAAAGTTGGGGTTGACAAAAGCATCACGAGCACACCAATACCTCACATGATTTCATCTCTTATTACTCCCATGGCGCAGTGGAACAGACATGGTGCCTCCTCAGTGTCCGAATCCGAACTCTCCTCGCCTGGATCCATGACGTCTGACGATTCTGGAGTTGCTACTGGAAGCCAAAGCGACGACGACGACGACATTGACATCATGGGAGACGGTGATGCCTCGAAATGTGGAGCATCGGATGACCAAAGTATTTCGGTTGAGACTGCAGTTCTTCTACATCAAGAGTACGTCCGCCGGCGTGACGCATCGTCTTCCACTCCTTACGTCTGTCAAAGCTGTGGCAAGAGCTACGCAACAGCTGGGGCTTTGAAAATGCATATCAAGACCCACACGCTGCCATGCAAGTGCCACATCTGCGGCAAGTCGTTCTCGCGGCCGTGGTTGCTGCAGGGCCACATCCGCACCCACACGGGCGAGAAGCCGTTCCAGTGCAGCGAATGCTGCCGCAGCTTTGCAGACCGCAGCAACCTGCGGGCGCACCTCCAGACGCACGTCACCGTCAAGAAGTACGCCTGCAACGTCTGCACCAAGACCTTCTCCAGGATGTCGCTCCTCAACAAGCACAAGGAGAACGCCTGCCAAAAACAGCGTCTTCAGTCGAGGCTCAGCTCCCTGCCAAATTTAGTTCCATGTGCCAACTCGTTTGCAGCTTCTCAATTCAAGAGATAAAGTGTGGCATGAAATGTCACTGCGAGTTTTCCTGTTTATTTTCTGACATGAGGTGCAGCTGCGAGTTTCTATGCCTCTTATTGCTTTTTTGCACTTCATCAAATGTGGTTGTTTTCGTTTTGCCTCCTGAACATATTTGGCAAAATCGGAAACTGGAACGCATCAATAAAATTGATATTATTGTATTAAAGCAACTGTGGGCTCATTGTTGATCGGTTTTTGAGAAGCCTTTCAAGTTGAAAAATAATTCTCGTCCCACGTTTTACCCTTTTACTGGCGCGCAAAGGTTCTGATTCATGCTAAATGGTTAAAAGAAAGATGGAACTTAAAATCAAATAATTGAAACCTATGTTCATAGGGGGAGAGCTAATAAAGCAAGCATGTACATATTTTTTTAATGCGTATGAAAATTTCCGTTGCTCCCCCGGTTTTAAAATTATGTGTATGATTTTTTTATGCCTAATTGTTTACTTGTGTGCGCCACTCTTTTCATATTTTTTGTGTGTTTTATTAACGTCTAACGTGATTTTTACGTTTGCACGGTTGAATAGATGTACATACCGAATTTAAGTTGAACGTTTACACTTTTCGCAAGCCAAAATTGACTGAAACATTTATTTTGAGACCAAAGAAATGATATTCTCCTAATTTAAGCATACTAAATTCTAGTCATTGATGTAACATTTGTACATCTTGTCCAAAGTTGTTATTTAATTGTTTTACGCTGAATTTTATTACTCGATACCCGAAAAAAACGATAAACCATCCAAATCCTGAGTTTTTGTTTTCCTTTTTGTAACTTCACAACAAATGGGAAGCCAGAAATACATCGGAAACTTGGCATATTTGTGTCGAGTCGAGAGTGGGTTATATTTTTATCAGTTTATGAGTTAGCCTTTCAAATTGAGTGAGAAAATCTTATCCTTCTTTGGCACTTTGACAGCAATTAGTTGAACTGAAGTTCAATATTCAACTCAAATTTAAAGTGAATTTAAAGTTAGTCATTTTGAAAATAGCCAACATCAACTGAATGGTACTTTCAACCGATAACTGGATGATGCTTAATTAGGTATTAATGAAAATTGAGTTTGTTGCGACTAGTCTCGGTCTGCAACATGTTGAAAATCCTCTCCGTGGCCACCGGTGGCGCACGTCGCGGTCAACGCGTTAAACATTTTACAGGACATGACATTTTTAGGCTTTGATAAATCACGGTTGAACAGATTTTTTGGTAAATTTAATGAGGAAACCAACGGAGGACTTAGACGGACACATTCACACAGGATGTTGCACTTGCACTTATAGCAAAATATGGGGAAATGACCGCTGAAATTACGGCTAATTTCCGTTCTATAAACTTCAAAAGAAATTACGGTTAATTTTCTTTCTATTAAATCGAAATTGTTTTTAGGAATAGTTTCGATGAACTGGACAACGTGTAATAAGTAAAGAAGATTTTTGAGTAGACGTCATCTTATGGGTTTAAACCTATCTAAAACACAATGTATCTAAAAAAATATTAACCATCAGCCAACAAAACATGAATGATGCATAAAAAAGCGTTTTCGAGTAGGCCTAAGTTTTTGGTTTTTAAAAACTTGAGTCTCATGATCGTTATTTATCATTTTCTGAAGCTGTATTTGACTTCTTTTCAAAATTTTTAAAAATGTTTCCAATTGAAATTAAAACGTGACTGAACAATGGAACCGTTGAGTGAATGTCAAAAATTATTATTTACACTTATAGTTATTTATCTAATTCGCTTGGGCAAGCAGGAATATTGTTCGAGGATGTCCACTGGTTTAATAAAAATTACATTGGTCATTTTTACACACTGAACTGTTCATCAATTTAGCATACAGGTAATTAAATTTTACACATTTAACAGTTCATCAATTTGACAAACAAGCAATGATATTTTTAGAGATGTGATAAAGTGTTAAATTAGAGGACACTTGCATTAGAGGCGATTGTATCAAACACTAGCACTGGACACTTGTACCAGACACTTGCATTAGAGGCGATTGTAGCAAACACTAGCACCGGACACTTGTACCAGACACTTGCATTAGAGGCGATTGTATCAAACACTAGCACTGGACACTTGTACCAGACACTTGCATTAGAGGCGATTGTATCAAACACTAGCACCGGACACTTGTACCAGACACTTGCATTAGAGGCAATTATATCAAACACTAGCACTGGACACTTGTACCAGACAGTTGCATTAGAGGCGATTGTATCAAACACTAGCACTGGACACTTGTACCAGGCACTTGCATTAGAGGCGATTGTATCAAACACTAACACCGGACACTTGTACCAGACACTTGCATTAGAGGCGATTGTATCAAACACTAGCACTGGACACTTGTACCAGACACTTGCATTAGAGGCGATTGTAGAAAACACTAGCACCGGACACTTGTACCAGACACTTGCATTAGAGGCGATTGTAGCAAACACTAGCACCGGACACTTGTACCAGACACTTGCATTAGAGGCGATTGTATCAAACACTAGCACTGGACACTTGTACCAGACACTTGCATTAGAGGCGATTGTAGCAAACACTAGCACCGGACACTTGTACCAGACACTTGCATTAGAGGCAATTATATCAAACACTAGCACTGGACACTTGTACCAGACACTTGCATTAGAAGCGATTGTATCAAACACTAGCACTGGAAACTTGTACCAGACACTTGCATTAGAGGCGATTGTATCAAACACTAGCACTGGACACTTGTACCAGACACTTGCATTAGAGGCAATTATATCAAACACTAGCACTGGACACTTGTACCTGACACTTGCATTAGAGGCGATTGTATCAAACACTAGCACTGGACACTTGTACCAGACACTTGCATTAGAAGCGATTGTATCAAACACTAGCACTGGACACTTGTACCAGACACTTGCATTAGAGGCAATTATATCAAACACTAGCACTGGACACTTGTACCAGACACTTGCATTAGAGGCGATTGTATCAAACACTAGCACTGGACACTTGTACCAGACACTTGCATTAGAGGCGATTGTATCAAACACTAGCACTGGACACTTGTACCAGACACTTGCATTTGAGGCGATTGTATCAAACACTAGCACTGGACACTTGTACCAGACACTTGCATTAGAGGCAATTATATCAAACACTAGCACTGGACACTTGTACCAGACACTTGCATTAGAGGCGATTGTATCAAACACTAGCACTGGACACTTGTACCAGACACTTGCATTAGAGGCGATTGTATCAAACACTAGCACTGGACACTTGTACCCGACACTTGCATTAGAGGCCATTATATCAAACACTAGCACTGGACACTTGTACCAGACACTTGCATTAGAGGCAATTATATCAAACACTAGCACTGGACACTTGTACCAGACACTTGCATTAGAGGCGATTGTATCAAACACTAGCACTGGACACTTGTACCAGACACTTGCATTAGAGGCGATTGTATCAAACACTAGCACTGGACACTTGTACCAGACACTTGCATTAGAGGCGATTGTATCAAACACTAGCACTGGACACTTGTACCAGACACTTGCATTAGAGGCAATTATATCAAACACTAGCACTGGACACTTGTACCAGACACTTGCATTAGAGGCGATTGTATCAAACACTAGCACTGGACACTTGTACCAGACACTTGCATTAGAGGCGATTGTATCAAACACTAGCACTGGACACTTGTACCAGACACTTGCATTAGAGGCGATTGTATCAAACACTAGCACTGGACACTTGTACCAGACACTTGCATTAGAGGCAATTATATCAAACACTAGCACTGGACACTTGTACCAGACACTTGCATTAGAGGCGATTGTATCAAACACTAGCACTGGACACTTGTACCAGACACTTGCATTAGAGGCGATTGTATCAAACACTAGCACTGGACACTTGTACCCGACACTTGCATTAGAGGCAATTATATCAAACACTAGCACTGGACACTTGTACCAGACACTTGCATTAGAGGCAATTATATCAAACACTAGCACTGGACACTTGTACCAGACACTTGCATTAGAGGCGATTGTATCAAACACTAGCACTGGACACTTGTACCAGACACTTGCATTAGAGGCGATTGTATCAAACACTAGCACTGGACACTTGTATTAGACACTTGCATTAGAGGCAATTATATCAAACACTAGCACTGGACACTTGTACCAGACACTTGCATTAGAGGCGATTGTATCAAACACTAGCACTGGACACTTGTACCAGACACTTGCATTAGAGGCGATTGTAGCAAACACTAGCACTGGACACTTGTACCAGACACTTGCATTAGAGGCGATTGTATCAAACACTAGCACTGGACACTTGTACCAGACACTTGCATTGGAGGCGATTGTAGCAAACACTAGCTCTGGACACTTGTACCCGACACTTGCATCAGACACTTGTACCAGACACTTGCATTAGAGGCGATTGTAGCAAACACTAGCACTGGACACTTGTACCAGACACTTGCATTAGAGGCGATTGTATCAAACACTAGCACTGGACACTTGTACCAGACACTTGCATTGGAGGCGATTGTATCAAACACTAGCACTGGACACTTGTACCAGACACTTGCATTAGAGGCGATTGTATCAAACACTAGCACTGGACACTTGTACCAGACACTTGCATTAGAGGCGATTGTATCAAACACTAGCACTGGACACTTGTACCAGACACTTGCATTAGAGGCGATTGTAGCAAACACTAGCTCTGGACACTTGTACCAGACACTTGCATTAGACACTTGTACCCGACACTTGCATTAGACACTTGTACCCGACACTTGCATTAGACACTTGTATCAAACACTTGCATTAGACACTTGTATCAGACACTTACATTAGACACTTGAATCAGACACTTGCATTATACACTTGTATCAGGCACTTTCAGTAGACACTTGTATCAGACACTTGCATTAGACACTTGTATCAGACACTTGCATTAGACACTTGTAGCAGTCACTTGCATTAGACACTTGTATCAGTCACTTGCATTAGACACTTGTATCAGTCACTTGCATTAGACACTTGTACCCGACACTTGCATTAGACACTTGTATCAAACACTTGCATTAGACACTTGTATCAGACACTTACATTAGACACTTGAATCAGACACTTGCATTAGACACTTGTATCAGACACTTGCATTAGACACTTGTATCAGACACTTTCATTAGACACTTGTATCAGACACTTGCATTAGACACTTGTATCAGTCACTTGCATTAGACACTTGTATCAGACACTTGCATTAGACACTTGTATCAGACACTTGTATTAGACACTTGTATCACTCACTCTCATTAGACACGTGTTTCAGATGCTTGCATTAAACATATGACGACATCACAATATCAGATCACAATGTTAGAAAATTAGTTCCAATATCAGGAAATTCGGATTACGACTTTGGACAGTTCCCACCGAGTGGAATGGAGAAGGTGCACGGTTAGTTGTGCTAGGCTAGTGGGTACATGCAGGGTGCGGCAGTCAATCCTGCATTTTTGAGAGACATCGGAAGCCAAAAATGCAGGGTTGACTGTTGCACCTTTTAAATAGTAGATGGTTTATGTACGTCATTCGTTCTTTAGTTTTGGTTGAACACGTTGACTACGTTTGTGCGGTTGCTACGGTTGGTTTGGTTAGGATGTGAGTAGCAGAAATGGAAAACTGGCTGTAGTATTCAAATAAATTCGGATTCTTTCTAAAAATTGCGAGAAGTATAATTGCAAAATAATATTTTACCTCATATGCTAAAATAAATTTCGAGAAAGGTAGTGAAATAATTAAAATCGCATTCAAATATGTCAGTATAGAAGTGCGCAATTTACCAAATGGTACACATATCTACCAACAGGTTGTTAAGTGATAAACATTAATAAAGCACAGGGACGCGGCACACAGAGATTAACACTTTGACAGCGATAGGTTAAACTGAAGTTCAATATTCAACCTAAATTCTTTGTCGACAGCTGATAAGAATTTTATAAATAATAAACATTAACTGGGCCCATTAAATACTATTAACTTTAAAAGTTTGCTAAATTTTTTCAAACGACACATCGATGGGTCGTTTCACAAGCAACGTAGGTAGCAAAACATAATGCACTTCATCTCGACACGTTAACCGCCACGTGAGCCACCGGTGGCCACGGAGGGGATTTTCAAGATGCTACGGACCGAACAGTAGTCACAAACTCAATTTTCATAGATACTTAATTAAAGCTGAATCAAGCTTAATCAAAGCTTGAAGGCATGATCCAATTGCTATTTTGCTATTTGCTATTTTGCTATTTGCTATTTTGCTATTTGCTATTTTGCTATTTGCTATTTTTAAAATTGCTCACTATAATTGACTTTAAATTTGAGTTGAATATTGAACTTGAGTGTAACCTCTCGCAGTCAAAGAGTCAAGGGACATAACGCGTTTCATTTTAATGGACTTTATGCCCCAGTGTGACGAATTCGTCACACAAAAAATACAAGCTTCTTATGTGCTATATTATATGCACAGCTTCTAGCAAATGAGCGTGGTGACTTAGGTACTTGTTATCTTTAAGTAGAGTTCATTATTGCGTCAGTTTTGCGTGCGATACTTAAGATGTTAAACAAACTTCGACTGTGCGAGTGGCGCACTGTTCGCAGCACTCTTACTCGTTTTGCAAAAAATTTACGCGAGAAAAGTATGATACGGTGAACGAACCGCGAAGAATACGAAGAACTTCTTCAGAGGAATAACAAATTCGTTGTCTTTGACATCAGGCATTTCGAAAACTAATCACCGCTTTCATACTCAAAGCGTGAATTGCTTGAGGGTTTGGTGTGTGTGGTTAAATGTTATCCATTTTTCATCATGCGCGCTAATTATTCGATGCACTTTATGTATTGTATCCATCGATACCACAAAAAAACATGACTTGTACGCTCGTGTTTGAGGGACCAGATACACATCACATAAATGAAAATGAAAAATTTGAAAGTCTTAAGATAAGGAATATTTCCAATCGAAAAAAAAGGGAAGATAGTGACGCGGTACTTTTTAGGAATAAATAACGAAAAATTAATATCCAAATGATATTACTTTTGAAAATAAAAGTAAAAAGCTAATTTACGTGAAAAGATTGTATTTCATACGCATTAATAACGTGGTATTGGCCGTGAAATGATATTGCTTTCGAACCCAAGTTTAAAAATATATATTTCCACTATATAACTGGCAACAGATCTCGTTCACCGTTGATATCTCAGCCATTAACGGCCCGCTGCTCATGACTTGCAGTACGCTGATGGATTTCTGGCTTGTTTGTATTATCGATTTGTGAAGATTGTCGATACATGAAGATTGTGATAAAATCACAAACAGTTCATGAGATATTTAAACTGATTATTTTTATGTTTTCCAACACAACGCTTACAAAAGAAGTGCAACGTACTCCAGTGACTCTAAACTTCTCAAGACAATCCGTATAATGAATACTTAATAAATCTTCGATTGAATCAATAAGTTTTTACGGCTAAATAAATCTTTGAAAAAAATAGGCGCAATGTTTGCTTTCAAAGATTTACGGTAGCTGAAAAACGTCAAAAATAACTTCACTGCGTTATTATAAACAGGGCATAGGAATCCATAGCAGAGGAAATGTGACTCTTGATGATGTAGAACTTCAAGCATTTTAATGAATAGATCAACCTATAAAATCTAAACAAGATTCGAAGTAACTTACTTTTGGAATACATACTTTTGATAAAAATTATACCGAAATTTTCGTTTTCGTTGTTTACACACAACACAAGCTTCAAATTTTTCTCTTTGTAACGCCTTTGTCGCGGTTAGGGAAGCTTGAACTGATTTATCTAACTAACCACACATGTCGAAATGTCTTTAGATCAATGAACCGTAGTCCTTATAGTTAACTTTAAAGGTCTTTGATGTTAAACGAAAGTCTACCATTAAACGAAAGTCCAGCGTTTTAACTGCTTCTGCCTCAAGTTGAAATTCCAGCGTTTTAATAGCCTTTGATGGTAGCTTTGTTTTAGCCTCTGCAAACGCTAACTCCAGATCATGTTTCCCCCAAAGAAACAAATATTTGGCTCGCTCAACCCTTTCATTACTAACTGGGCTGCAGCTGCCGAGGTTTTGCCACTAATTGTGGGAGCCCCGAGGTATATATATGGAGGCGGTCGGTGACATACCTTCACAATCATGGCCTCTCTAATCCAGGGAGCAATCAATTGAGGTAACATCAGGTTTATTTTACGGGGACATGAACATTTAATTAGGGCTTTCGGTCGTGTTTTCGGAGGACGAGGGAAATTGATTCATAGAGCACGAGTTTTCTGGATCGTTTCCTTGCAGGCAGGTCCAACGCTGGATGTTCTATGTAAACTCTTGCCTTCTGGATGGCGGTAACCGAATCACGTTTTTTATATCACGGTTGAGTAGGTCTCAAGTAAAACTTGGTGTCTTACGGGAGTCTTTTGTAAATTGGTTTTGTTGTTTATAAATTGGTTTTGGGTTTTTACAAATTGATCTTTGATTTTTACAAATTGATCTTTGATTTTCGAAAATAAGTAAATTAGGTTATTTCAATTGGTCTACGGTTTTTAAAAATTGGACTTTGATTGTTTTTTGTGAATAGGTTTTCAGTTTTCCATAAATTGTTTTTCAGTACTCTTTATATTGGTTTGTAAATGTTTTTTCGTGAATTTTTCTGGAGGGCTCTCTATAATTTTAATTGTAGTATATCGATTTTCATACACGTGAAAAAGCAGTTACAATTTGTATGCGACATTCACTTTCTGTGTGCTTTGCGCCGTTAGAGTATGACAACAAATTCTCCTAATGTTTGGACTATAGTAAGTTGTTGCCCGATTTATTAGAACTTTTCTTAAAAAAATATCAGCGCATTCGTCCGCACAAGCAAATTTTTCCCAGAAAGGGAGATGACGTGAGTCAACTTGAAGTTTTCATGTTTAGATGTAAATTGGCGGCAGCGAAATCAGGTTTTACTGATGTCCAATTCTTTACGTGGTCAGTCGATCATCATTGTGGCACTCTTAACTGAACTGAAAGTGCGAATATTCACCGTTGTATGGACTGAAAATATTTACAGGCCACTAAAGTCCCGTGTCGTAATTCGAGTTATTTTAATATAATTATAATATTAATAATATAATTATATCAAATTTTTATAATATAATTATTATAGTATAATTTTCAAGTTATTATAATAATTTATTATAAAATAATTGTAGTTTCTCTAATGTAATTATAATATAATTATATCAAGTTATTGTAATATAATTATTATATTATAATTTAAGTTGATATAATCAAGTTCGATATACATGACTCAGTTTTTTGGCAGCGATGAACAAAACATGCTCCCAACTCTCACTGCTGAGGCTGTAGCTCATTCCTAAAGCTCCGACGCTCAAAGGTTTCCATAGAAATGTTTTTGATTTTAATTTAAGGAAATCAGGGAATTTCCCCATCAATATTTTTGCCGGATCGTGCTCATTTTCAGTGCTCATTGACGGACTCAAAAAATTCTCACTCTCATGGCACCAAAAGTAAAAAAAAATATTTGTTCACTCTAAATAACATGTTTCGCATTGCTGTACATGACGGACTCCAAATATGCTCACTCTCATTGCACCAAAGGTCAAAAAAAAAATATTTTTCACTTTAAATAACATATTTCGCATTGCTGTACATGACGGACTCAAAATATGCTCACTCTCATCGCACACTTAGAGTGCAAATATTCGTTCACTCTAAATAACATATTTCGCATTGCTGTAGTTCAGTAATATTAGAGTGAAAAGTAATACCGGTATTTTGTAATTATATAACGAAGCGTTTCAGTGAGCCATCTAATGCATCGGGTCTCATCAATGATTTTTATGCGTTCTCTTCTAAATTCAGCCGCGACATTATTTCACATTCCGGAACTTCAACATCGAATCTGGCATCGAAAGTTTATTTTAGTTCCCCATCTAAGCCAGATATGTAACTTCGGTCACGGGTATTTCCGCAGCAGTAAAAATGATCCTAATTTAAATGCTTTGAAATGTTTAAATTGGATGGATTGTGGCTTTCGACTGCCGAGAGACGGAGACTTCAATGAGCATGAAGTAATCGTCCTACGTTCGGGTGGACTGGAAGCCATTCAAACGTGTGGTAGAAAGGCGAATTTTCACAATGTATTACAAAAAATGAAAGTGATGTTAGCTAAAAATTTATAAGTTTATTGAATATATTTATAAATAAATTATAAATTTAAATTTATACGTTTTGAATTTGATTGAAAAATTAGCCTTAAAGCGCAAATTGCGTTCCATCAATGTAGCGAATAGAATTTAGATTTAAGTTTAACATTAAGAAACAGGATAAATATTAAGATAAAGTAGCAAGTCAATTCGAAACATGTAAGTTCAACGTGAGTGAATTTGACGTGAGTTTAAATAGTGTCATGTATCACTTCGAGCGATATTATTTTCGATTCACTAAAAGTTCTGTACATTACGGAATAACTCTTAACGACATCAAACAGATCAAGGAGTGCAATTTATTGACTGAAAGTGAACCAGATTACTTTAGAGCACTGCACATAACTTTTCCCTCCTAAAAAAGTTAGTAACAAATCAGATGCACAGAAGTTCTTCAAGGAGCAGTGAGAGGGTCCAAGAGATTTTACAGCTCAGAGGTACGGTAGAGGAAACAAGGTAGGGTCATTTCTATGGGAGAAAATACATCTCCTCTTGTTCGGGTAACCAATAGAAAGGCTTTATTTCGAATAAACTTTATGACGTCACCAAAACGAAGTGTCGTTAGGCCATTAGTGGAGCCAGATTTGGGGGTAGCAGTGCTACCAGATGCAATATGAGCGCTGCTATTGGTTCGTTGCTGTGACGTCAGCAAAACCACACCGTCAACGAAAAAAAGACTGGTTTGAACCTACCTTGTTTCATCTACCAGGCTCAGAGGCGTGCCAGCGTGACGTGATACCCAAAACACTCGTGCAAAATTTATTTCTCAACATTTTTTTCGTCCTGCACCGCTAAAAAAACTTGATTCGAACCTCGCACTCCCTGAAATGAAAATGCGAATATACAGCCAATATCTCATCATTCACCTGGACTTTTCTCGTACTCCTGGAATATCGTCTCGTGCCCCGGCTGGGAACCTCTGATTTTGATCGGTAAAACAGGTTGCAGTGCTGAAAAACTGTTTTCTTCATTTCTAGTTTCTGTAATTCTAAAGTCGTTACTTACAAAAATTTGATTTGCACCCAAATACAAAAAAGATTACAATTATATTATCTACTTTGATTTAATTTTATTAATATTTTTAATTTTGGGTGCATAAAAAAAACAGTTGAGAAATTTGGCTTCAAAAATCATCGCTCCAATTCTCTGCGTGCCGAGATTAGCGAGTTACCTCGCTATTGTTCCCATACGCATTGCAGAACTGCATAAAGTACTGCATGTAGCAGTTTACAAATTGGTACAGGAAATTATACCAGTAAAATAATTTGGAAATTGAAAATTTTTTACAGAAGTGACGTTTTTGCTTCGATAGATGTACTAGGGGCATCTGTTTGTATAGTTCATAAGTTTTTACACGACTTTTAGCGTAGAGTAATACTCGTAATTAGCAAGTTCATGAGTTTCATACGACTCTTAAGCGGCCCATAGACGATCAATTTTATTGTCAATATAATTGGCAATAATGAATATTGACCTATTATTTGACCGTCTGTGGGCTTGATTGACGACCGTCAAATAATTGACTTAGTGGGCAAAAAAATTTCATCAATATATTGAATCAATGATATTGACAATTAAATTGATTGTCTATGGGCCGCTTTAGGGTAGTAATAATTATTTACTACCCCATGACAAAAAAAAACGTACTTATATTCACTTCTTATTCACCTCGAAGCAGGTACACAATTTTCTCACGACTCCAAGGCTAGTTATAATTATTAACTACCCGCAACAGAAGTCTGCGTACAGGGGAATGTCGGCGGGCATTGAAAAGGCTACACTTCCATTATTCCAAGCTCGTTTTCCATTATTCCAGCCCTGTTTCCCATTGTTCCAGGCCCGTTTTGACAGCCGATCCCAAAATTTCTGAAATGCACGAGGATGTTGACTCGTATCCAGAATACCTGGAGTTTAAGGTGCCACAATAGGGAGCGTGGCGTGGCATATGTTGCGCTTTGTGCGCTCCCATTGGGTTTTCCTTGCCTTGGCCATCCCTGCAGACGCTGAGGAATGGCTTCACGGCCCAGAAATGCTGACTCGTGAGAAGGAACTCACGGTCATCCTTCATGCTTCACCTGAAGCTGTTTTCATGCCACGAGAAAGCCGTACCAGTTTAATTTTTCGTCGTGGCATCTTAAGCTTTGGCATCCTTTTACAGCAGATATTTTCATGCCACGTGAAGGCCGCCCTTGTGTAACTTTTTCGTTGATGCATCTATAATTTTGGCCGCCCTATGCAGAAGCTGTACTCATACGGCTGAAATCATAGATCCCCTATCGAAAAAATTAAGACTGGATCTTCAGGTATAATTATCGGTAGGTTTTCTCCTATAATTTAGATGTATACTTGCAATTTGAAGCAGGTATATGATGCACGATAGTTGCTAATTTTTACGCGCTAATGCCGTTAATTAAATTCAATGAATAAATGTTCTTTTCAACCTCTATTACCTATTTACAGCGTAAACGATAGCAGCAAATGTCTAAGATTCGTAATTTACCAATCATCTGAACCTCTACGTATGTTTACTCACTATCATACTACTAAAGAAGAGGAATTGCGGCTACATCTATTCATAACATTATGTTCATTTTTATTTCGTTGCCATCAGATAAGAATGCGTGGAGTACATTTGCTTATCTTGAGACTAAAGTTTTTTTACATTATGTTTCTGAAGGGAAGAATAAAACCTGCGTTAGAAACAATACTTCCGTTCACACTACAACTGAAATTAGAAAATTTCGGTTATTTTATATGGCTTTGACTAATAAGAAACATTTTCTTGTTAATATATTCATATGAGCCATGTGTGGACAGACAGGGAGCGGCAGTCAAGTCTGCATTTCCGAGGAGGCTGTAGAGGCCTAAAAAGTGAGCGGGCGAGTTGCTGTTATCGCTATTAGATGACTCATAATTAGATTACTCATAATTGAATGACTCATAATTAGATGACTCATAATTAAATGACTCATAATTAGATGACTCATAATTAAATGACTCATAATTAGATGACTCATAATTAAATGACTCATAATTAGATGACTCATAATTAAATGACTCACAATTAGATGACTCATAATTAGATGACTCATAATTAGATGACTCATAGTTGACACACAACGATTCAAAAGATGGTACTTGACTCGTAACAATTAGTAAGATTATAGCATTGAAATTATTTTTAACTACATCCGTTTATTTTTACGGCAACCTTTTCGAAAATGCAGGATTTGAGCGCCTTCACTTCAGCTGGAACTCAAATGTGTCATTCATTGACGCGCTCATGGTTAGTTATGGTTTGAGCGCCTTCACTTCAGCTGGAACTCAAATGTGTCATTCATTGACGCGCTCATGGTTAGTTATGGTTTCAAAGAACAAAATGCTTGACACTATCTTGCGAAGGGACCCACCGGTGGTCCCGGAGCGAATTTTCATAATGCTGCTGACCGACCTGCAGTCACTAACCGAATTTTTATAAGCATTGAATGTAAGCTAAATGAAGGCATGATCCAGTTGATATTTGCTGTTTCCAAAGTTACTTTCTTACTACAATTGATCATAAATTTGAATTGAATATTGAACTTCAGTTTAATCCATCGCAGTTAATGTGTTAAGGCCACGTTCTATTTTACATTTTTTCTGGTAATGCAACACAGAAAGCTGACATACCTTCAGCTTAACACTTTGACTGCGACGTGAGCCATATTTCGTCAATGAAGGAGTTTTCATTATGCTGCTCAACAACCAGTCGTCACAAACTCAATATTCAAAAATACTCAGTTTAAACTGAATTAAAATGACCTGGTTAATATTTAGTATTTTCATCGTTGCTTTCTGCATTTGACTTGCAATTTGAACAGAATATCAAACTTCAGTTTAACCTACCGCAGTCAGAGTGGTAACTCCTCCATATACTCACACCCGGATCCTATCCGTATAATGGTAATGGTCAAGGAAACTTAGGTCAGGTCAAAGACTTCAGGATGACGCAGGTGTGGGACGAGGGTGAGAGTTTTAGCCTAGGTTTGCGCCACGAGAGACGACTGCCACAAAGGCTGACGATGTTTAGGCAACCCAAAGAAAGGAACCCGCCGGATTTTGTCAACGAAAGTTTCGCCATCTCTGCAAGATCGCGGCCTCGGTTGCGCGGGCACGGCCGCTTTGTGTGCGGTGGAGGTGGGTTTGTGTGAGTCATGTGGCCAGGCTTTGGTGGCAGCGTGTAACTTCTTAACTCATTGACCGCAAGCGGTTGAAGTTTAATATTGAACTTAAATTTAGAGTAAGTTATTTAGAAGTAAGTAAGTTAAATTTAGAGTGAGTTATTTTGAAAATAGCAAACATTAATTGGATCGTGCCTTTATTTAACTTTGAATGAGTATTTATTAAAATTGAGTTTGTGGTCGGTCAGCAGCATTATGAAAATTACCTCTGAGCACCACCGGTGGTGCACGTTGCAGTCAAAGTGTTAATGAATCAAAAACAGCCACAGACAACCTTACAAGTCGATTCAGTGCCCTTTTTCCTCGGCCAACTAGACCAGCATTAAAATTACAATAAAAATTAACAATAAAATTTGTCTGAATGAGCGTTTTGATTTAAGAATTCGCCGAGGAAACGGTCAAAAGAAGTCTATGAGAATAGAACTCTTTATTTGACTCCCGCAGCATTTGGATCTGCGATCAAGGAGCGAGATCACTTTATTTTTGGGGGTTTGATGAGCCTCTTGCCATACACTTGCAGCACCGCCAGTTGTGCTCTGAAGCTGCAGTCGTACAAGTGTGTGATTGCATTCCATTCGGTTTTGATTATTAGAAAAATATACGTTTCCCATCAATCATTGTATTCCGTTCGGTTTTGATTATTATAAAAATATACATTTACCATCAATCATTGTATTCCGTACGGTTTTGATAAATATAAAAATATACATTTAACATCAATCATTGTATTCCATACGGTTTTGATTATTATAAAAATATACGTTTAATCATTGTATTCC
This sequence comes from Morinoia aosen, assembly GCA_030386875.1. Classification (NCBI taxonomy): domain Eukaryota; kingdom Metazoa; phylum Arthropoda; class Malacostraca; order Amphipoda; family Talitridae; genus Morinoia; species Morinoia aosen. The sequence continues at coordinate 24,698,434 of CM059566.1, forward strand.
GTACGGTTTTGACTAGCGTAAAATATACATCCACCTTCGATTATTTGTATTCCAAAATTATAAAGTGTCTTCAAAAGTTGTATCCTCATACTGATGTTTGAAATTCTGCACCATGTATACTGAAACTGATAAAGTATTTCCGTTAGTGAAGTTGCATCATAAGTACTGAAAACTCAGTCAGTTGGGATTTAAAAGGAAATCGGCTCTACGAGTATTTGCTCAGTGAACGTGTATCTTAGATGCCAAAAATACACTCAGGTGAACCCTTAGGTTCTCAATCACACGGAAATTGCAGAGATATATTTCAGTGGGGCTGCAACACCCATCTAAGACCACTCACTTCGTTTCAACACCATAAGGACGCTGTTTATTATTTGTATTTTCTGAAGATCACAACTTCAATCGCGCGCTCGGCTTTTCAGACTGAAGGGTCGAACGTTTATTTGAGAATTAATCGTTAATACCCTAATTAGTTATACAAAGTGCGGTACAGCGAATTGTTAATTTTTAGTTTGAAGGAAAAAATTATTGAAAATACGCGTAGAAGCCCTGGTTTAATAGTGCTTGCAGAGTGAACAAAAGTGAGTAAGTTGAAGCTGTCAAGTTCACCTGATAGTTGCAACACAACTAACACAACTCTAAATATTTTATAGAGACTTACTTAGCCATTGACACCTATTTATTTGAAGATTTATTACTTAGTTATTTTACTGATTGTTTTCAAATATTTAAAGTAGCTGGAGTACAGTGCGCTTCTTTTGTGTGTGAAGTGTTTGAAAACATCAGAATATCAGTAGAAATGTTTCGTGATTTCAGGACAATCTTCTTGAACCAACAATCTTCTTGAATCAACAATCTTCATGAACCAACAATCATCATGAACCAACAATCTTCTTGAATCAACAGCCTTCATGAACACAACTCATAAACAATATACTTTAAAATTTACTGCACTTTTAAGTATTAATGGCACATCAAAATTTGCTAAGCTCCTACTTATTACAATCTAAATCCGCTGCTGCTCCAACACAGTATAGGTTACGTCGAAGGCTAAATTAGCTAGGATGTAGGTAGATGATTTTATATTAGTTTCTGCCAACATCCTACGTCGTCCTTAAAAGTTTTTTTTTATTCTCAACATGCGTAATATAGTAAACATCTATGTTTTAATTTGCAGCATTTTCGGGACCGTTTTCTTTAATTTGAACTCATTCAAGAGAAGCTTTACAGTCTCTCTAGTCCAGCCTGCTATCCATGCAAAATGGGCAAAACGCTTCTACATCGACCAATCAGATAGCTCCTTTAGTACGTTGAATTAATGACTAGCCACCCCCTTCACACTCAGTTCACCAATCACGAGTAAGAACCAAAGTCAAACTAACCATTAGTACACAGACGCATTTAGTACGAGTTTTTCATTGCACGCATCTCTAACTCTCACTTTCGTTGGTTGTCATCAAACGAACGTTGCAAACATTTCGACTGAATGGTTCTTCTTTGAGATGAGAATGTGGACGAAACTGAAGGCAATTGACTGAAGGCAACTTCCAGCAACCGGAATCTCAGAAATCTTCAAGAATGTAGAATGAACCTGTTACCCTGCGTCCGAGGCAGTCTACCTGTCCGCTCTTAGAAGGCATATTTGCCTTTCAAAAGCCCGCCTGGCTCCGTTCTCACACTACAATGGACATCCTCGACATTCCTTCGATTGGAAATCTCGAGACGTTGACGTCTTGGTGGTCACAGCACTCACCTGCTCTGTGTGACCAGCGCTGGTGGGTGTCTTCATGCCTCACTTCGTCATGAGAATAGGTCTTTAACGAGCCAAATCGTGCGTAAGGCTGCCTGTGACAAACATTTCATAGCAACATTCCGATCTTGATTTGCTGGGCTTAGTCAAGATGCATTGAATGCCGGCCTTGAGTGTTTCATTCGCCATTATTCACCTCTGGTAGCAAAGATACGTGACACGTTATTGTGAATACTGTGAGCTATGGAAAGAACTTCTATACGATATACCAGAACCGACAAGACTAATTTTAGTGACTGTATTTTCATAGAAATTGAATTTTCACACTCATTATATTTTCATAATTATAAATCTGATTCTTGAAATTATCAAACAGAACAGAACCGACGAGACTATGTAGTTTAAGTGATGATATTTTCATCAAATTTAAATTTTGACATTCAGTTCTATTTTCTTAATCTTGAATCTGGTAGTTGAAATTGTCCAACCAAATCGGTCCATTTCTTCATTACATGATGGGACAATGAGAAAGCAATTGAAGAGAAGTTAATTATGCCCAGAACGAGTGAATATAAAGAGCTTTTGGTTCAATTCAGGTCTTTGGAACACAAACGTTTCCTCGTGAGCACTTTGACGGATTGCTGAATCCATTCTTCGGCGATGCGGGCTGTCGACGCTGACGGATTGGGTGGACATCGATTGCCCTTTACTGTGCTTGAATCCCTCACTTATGGCCAAGTATGGAGTTGATTGAGCTATGAAATTTCCTGCCATTAGAATAACAATGCCGAAAAAGACTTTTGAAGCATGTGATTCGTACAACACTCATGATTGACAGCACACATGTCCAAACTAGAGAACGGAATTTCATTTCAAGTGTTGGAAAATTCGGTGCTGCCATAGCGTGAGGTCTACCGCCATATATCACCTACCCAGGTACAGTTTGAGATGTACAAATTAATAAATTAATCGTTTATAGCTAAATTAAATTTATGGAAATTAGTAACATCTATTAATAACCTAACCTAAACCCACGCCATAGTGCTAGCTATAGGTAGGTCTCATGCTATAGTGCATGTGGTAGACCTCATGCTCTAGTAGCTCTAAAAATTCAACCGACGTGGAAGTCTGAGCTCTTGTGTGGAAAAAGCCATAGTGAGTTGAGCTTCATGAGTGCTAATATATTGTATAAATAACCCATTCCTGTACGTGAAATGTCATGCATTGATACTGTTACTTTAACGCGAAATGACGATTTTGAAGGGAATAGGAAGATTTTGAGTTATTTACTAGTTATTAAGTAAGGTACTGCATGATACCCTGGTTATTGTACAGACTTTTGGACCGGTAATACCTTTTTGGAAAATTTTGTTATGTTGAATTGCAAACGTACGTTTTAAAAACTGCGGATAAAACCCTGTTACTATTCTAGTGTTATTTAATTGTGCTATATAGATGCAAATTGAAATGCAGCTTCTGAATATGTACCAGCACCAGTTATTTGTTGAATAAAAACGATTGAGTTTAAGTATTGTTCATGGGTATATAAACTTCTCAAGGATTTTGAATTTTCTGGTAAAATTTCTACGCATTAAAATCGAGGCATTACCAAGGGAAATAGATTTAACTTAAAATTTGGATGCGATATGCGTTAAAAATTTGCATAAATTTTGTTTAATTGGAGGGAGACTCGAACGGCCGAATAGAAGATGAAACGCAGATTCGATAATTTATCGATAAAATATTGGGAGAATATAAACATAAAGGAGTTTAGAAATTCAGGATCTAAGTAGGATATTCTACAGTAACGTATGTGAACCAACAATCCCAAAATGTATTTCACTTCTTTGTAACTGACAATTGTAGAGTAACATTGTTGATCGTCATTAAAATTTACGTATTCGAATTATTATTTGATTTATTACGCTATTAAATTTGAGCTGTTTTCCACATTACGATGTTCAAAAAGTTGGTTTTCGACTGCACCTTTTTTTCGTTAAGGACGGATGAGAAATTTTGAAAAATCACAAACGTTTACATTTTAAATTCTTTGGGGTAACTTTGGAACATTTATTAGTTTTGCAGTTAAATATCAGATTACTAAACTATCTCTCAATTGCACACATACTCGTGTATACAGTACTTACATCCATAGGTAAGTAAATGAAGACGTCTCGTGTTCACAGAGACCCGTAAACACATTCTATTAACCGTGCATTATTTTACAAAACACATTACTACGGTGATTCTGTAAACAGAGCTAAGCTTTTAATTTAGCTTTACCAAGATATCATAGAATTTTTGTTTGATAATTTCAGTCGCTTTACCAAATAAGTTTTTTCCATTCATCGCCACGGTCTTTCAAATGACGAAAGTAATGAATTTTTTTTCCAATTTTAGTTAGAAATGAGACGAATTGGAGTGTTTAATATTGAAAAAACTTGTTGAAAAACTTCGGAATAAAGCCTTGCGTCAAAATATTTTTTTGAAAGTGAATGGAATTTATTGTTAAAAGAATAACCTGAAGGATGATTCCTCCAATTTATACACTGATTAATCTTAAGATGTTTTTCTACGAATTGACTAAGTTATAATCAATTTAAATGCGATATATTTCATATCGAAAAAAGGGAAGATTGAGAAGCAAAAATTTCTTTTGATACATAACAAAAAATTGACTTTTAAATATTATTTTTGAAATAATATCTTCCATTGGCTTACTACGTATGAGTTAGGTCGAGTGGTGTTGATTTTGAGTAGTCAACACAGCCGGAATTTAGGTATTGATCCGTACGCAATCTACATGCATTGCATTCTTATTCTATCTTTGTCAACGGTTAACATTCTCTGCCCCTATCAAGCATGTCAACACCTCATCGTTATTAATTGTCAACATAGGCTCCCATTATCAATTGTGAACATACATCATCATTTAGTTTTTAACAGGTGTTATCATCATTTAAATGTCAACATGCGTCCTAATTGATAATTGTCAACATACGCTGTCTTTTTATCTGCCAACATACGCCATCGTTTTTATTTTTGATATACGAAACTTCAACTAGTTCTTTCGAAGGCAGACAAAACAAACAACAACTGATGCAGCACAACGACTAGTTTATGATCGACAACAATAATTAATAAAGTGAAAATTAAAAACTAATTAAGTGAAAATTGGTGAAATGAACAATGATATTCATAATCATGATCAAATTTCGTGAGGTGGTGAATTGCTCTCGAATCCATGTTTCATTGTTAAAATACCTGCTGCATTTTGCAGCCGACGGAGTCACTTTAATGAAATGTTCATCTTCATTTGGTGCAAAAAATATTGAATGGATGGTAAGTTTGTTCATGTATGGAACTTGCCTCAAAATTGAGGGCTTTATGTTCACCAGGTGGCTAAATAGATGACTGCAATATTTATATTTATTCACTTACTAGTTTACATGGCCCGTCACAAATGCCGGGATTGGATATTTTGCTCAAACAAATCCTGCAGACGTGGATGCCCAACAAATATATCCATCCCAACAGTACCCGCCATCAAAATATTCTTGTACTTGTGCACTGGTGAAACTCGTATCACAGATACGGTCATTGAGCACACCCAGCTTGATTTCAATGTGTTTCAATGAACCGTTTCTTCACGTCGGATATTAATAATAATGGCAATTTTTAATCACAATTTGTAGTCGCCGTGGTCAATATTTCTCAAATCTGATAGTTTTCTGCAAATATAGACACCAGTGGCTTCAATTTAATACCTCACTTGACCATATAGACTCAGCCAATTTTCTATACGGACTCGGACAAATTTTGAGTTACTGAATTAAGTATATCGATGGATATAACCACTATCATGGTCAATATTCATTGACTTATGGATATAACCACAAGCATAAACAATATTCATTCACTAATAGATATAACCACTTTCATTTTCATGAAACGTAATAAAAAAAATTCACAGTTTTTTATGTCGTAGACGTGGGTAGATGAAGTATTACTCGCTTGCCTACTAGTCAATTCTCGATATACATACCATCTAATGTGAACCTCAACCTATACAAATAAAGAACAGTTATTCATCTAATACGGTGCTTGATTAAAGTTATAAAGAGTGTCCGCTAAAAATATACAGATATAAAAAATTGCTGAATTTTGTAAAATATTAGCGCTAGAAGGCTGGAATAGGTTTAATTGTAATAGGATTTAAAGTTTTATTTTGTTTCGATGATTTTGTCTATATATAACTGAGAATGATAGGGAGTTATTAGTTTCGATGATTTTGTCTATGTATAAAACTGTGACGGAGTTATTTTTTTTCGCAGAAGTTGAGGTTCACGTGAGATATATACCTCTCTCTCTCACGTCAATAATAGAGCTGTTTCAGTAAACCTAACTTTACGTTTTGCGTGTGGCGTCTGCAAGCATAATTTTGTCTATAAATAACTAAAAATGACTAGGACTTATCTCTTTTCGTAAAAGTAGGGGTTCACGTGAGATGTAATCTCCCACTCTTGCCTCAATAAAATATGTTTTCCCACCTTCGTTACCGGAATGGTGTCAAGTCGGCGGGCACACTTCCTTCCCAGTCCGAATGCAATTTCCAAAGTGATGGCCTTGCCAAATCGCCCGTATTTACGGTAATGAGATCAGTAATTGAGCCGAATTGCTGCCAAAATTGAATGTAATGCGGGGCCCCAGCGAGCTGATCAGCTTCTGTCACCCGTCCTTGTTTATGGAGGACAAGCGCCAGGAGAGCTGGCCTCCGCGCTGTCCTGATCTCGCCCTCACCAGCCTGAGTTACGATGCCAAATGTTGCGCGTGCGGCAGCCTGGGCAGCGCACATTTATAAATTGGAGTCTCTCAATATGAAATAAGAAATTGAGCAGCATTTTCATTTTGAAAATCGAAGAATTTGTCATTGAAATTGGCTACTGAGTTTGATGATGAAATTCATGGGGTCAATTGGTAAGTCGGGTCAATAGATAAAATTCATCGGGTCTCGGAGCGTCGTTACGGTCTTTAATCTATTTAAAATTCTCCAATTTGGACTTATTTTACAAACTTTTAATGCAAAAAGGCCGGTTAGGAAGAATATGGGCGGAAATAATTAAATAGAGTTCATTGGTTAAAATATAAATGGAGAAATTGGAACAGAATTGATACTTTTACATCGTTCATTTAGTGATGTCCATTCTATGGAAATCTTGTGCGGATTAACTGGTTTTAAAGAAAATTCCACGGAACGTTCCAGGGAACGCTGCATATTGTTTGAAATTATTTTTTCTAGCATTGTGTAAAGTCGCTAAAATCTTCAGAACCCGGTTACTTACTGGGTAATCCTTCAAATTCAGCAACACACATTTTTAAGAAAAGACAATTTTTAATATCTTGCTTCTTTCTGAGTTAATGCATAGTTTGCTTAATTTTGAGTTTTTTCTCAGAGTTTCTTTTTATTTTGACGTACAGCAAGGGAGGAACTTGCTATCGATTGTGACTCTATCCTTATGTTAGATTGATCATACTTTCTAATTTACAGAACTGAAAATAGAGCTGGTCTCCAAAATGTTTTCGATGTTTTGTCTCTTTGAGATGTACATTTGAACATTTTCTCCAATTTTGAATCTTGATTCTAAGAAACGTTTTAATGTTTACAATCAAATTATTGGTAATGTCATACTGGGCAAAGATTATGTTAATTTACATTTACATTGAAGTTAGAAAAAATTAATGCTTTGTCGTCAAAGTGAATATTAAAATTTATTTCCAAAAGCTGCACTAATATGTATTGTTTCTTGTCAGAATTGCGCCCTAATGTGTGTCACTGGCGAGTGGCAGTTCCTTCCTCATTGTGATGTCGGTGACAACCTGATGCCGGTGCCTGTCTGATGGTGATGGTTGTGGTTGTAATGGCGGTGGGTGCAATGGTGGTGGTTTTAATTGCGGTGGGTGTAATGGTGGGGGTTGTAATGGTGGTGGTTATAATGGCGGCTGCAATGGCGGTGGTGGGTGTAAAATTCAATAGATAAGAGCTTAATCAACCATTGAGATTTTTGAACACCTTCATTAACTGAGTACTCAAATTTTGCACAAACATCGATCATTATCTGTTACATCATATTGACAAAAAGGCTAAAGGATTGACAACGCTCACGGCATATCAAAAGAACTCGATTCATCGCTGTTGAGCATACATATGTCATGTTTAAATTTTAACTAATTGTTGACTCATCACGAAAGGTAATAGAGTAATTAAAAGCACAGGTTCATTTGAACAGCAAGCTTCATTAACAACTGAAGGGTAACATTAAAATGCACTTCGTTAAAGGCTTCAATTTGCAACTGACGGATTATATGTACATTAATTTTTTGCTCATTTAAGAACACATTAAATTTTTTTAAATTCAAGCATTTAAAAACATTGATTTTTTGATCTTAGTACCGCTTATCACTCACACGTTCTTTAACCCTTACAGAACTGCTAAGATATCCTCTAAGAAATAATTTTAGAAGCTGTAAGCCAAAAAAATTTCCATAGAAGTACAAGTTGGCCGCCGGTTCTGCAAGAGCTCGACAACATTAACCAAACTTTAGCGCTGAAAAAGCTGAAGTACCTACGGAAGAACGTCCGTTATTACTATCATCACAATCCTAATAGACACGGGTGCAATTAATTCATAAGTCGAAAATGTTACGTGCGCAAAAGTCAGTTACTATAAACAACATCTCAATCCTAATATACACGGGTGCAATGAATTCATAAGTCGTAAAGCGTTAGGTATCTTTTTGGGAGCTCGAGTTGTATTACTCCTTTCGTAGCATACATGTGGTTGCTCTCTTTCAAATCCATACAGCCCTGAATAAATAAAATTAATCAACTTAAAATAAAGGGCTAGAGCAGAACAATTTCTACCAAGACTGATGTCCACTGACAGACTTTGAGAAGATTTTGGTGTTCTCTATCTTTATTCTGTAGAGGTGTCATTCGATATCACGTTCTAATTTTGAAGGCAGCTCTGTCCCGTCATCTATAATTCATTATAATTTTGTAGCATCTTGGTGAGCACAAGTGACAACTAAAATAGTTTTTTACTTTCTTGCTAAATATGTATCTTCTTGGAAGTATTTTCTCAAAACCGCACGCCTATTAGTGCTCATGGTAAAATCAATGCCGATTCAACATAAAGTCGATGACATCGGGTTGGGTTGATACGTCGATGACATCGGGTTGGTTTGATACGTCGATTATACATCAACCCCACTCATTACGATCACTAAGTTGGAAAATTTATTAAATACCTAACGTTTATCAACGTTTTTCTTATGGGCGCATTAATATCTGACGTTGACTTAATTATTTCAAACATGTTCTGTACTACAGTCAACGACCATTTCTACTCCCCGGCAGATCAAATTTCAATACATCCTCGATCTTATCTATGACCTATATTTGATCAGCTTTTTTACGTACATGCATCTTCATAAATGAATTTTATACATCTTTATGTATTAAACATACCTTTATCATTAAACTAACCAAAATACCTTTATCATTAAACTATCCAACATACCTTTATCATTAAACTAACCAACATACCTTTATCATTAAACTATCCAACATACCTTTATCATTAAACTAACCAACATACCTTTATCATTAAGCTAACCAACATACTTTCATCATTAAACTAACCAACATACCTTTATCATTAAACTAACCAACATACCTTTATCATTAAACTAACCAACATACCTTTATCATTAAACTAACCAACATACCTTTATCATTAAACTAACCAACATACCTTTATCATTAAACTATCCAACATACCTTTATCATTAAACTAACCAACATACCTTTATCATTAAACTAACCAACATACCTTTATCATTAAGCTAACCAACATACCTTTATCATTAAACTAACCAACATACCTTTATCATTAAACTAACCAACATACCTTTATCATTAAACTAACCAACATACCTTTATCATTAAACTAACCAACATACCTTTATCATTAAACTAACCAACATACCTTTATCATTAAACTAACCAACATACTTTCATCATTAAACTAACCAACATACCTTTATCATTAAACTAACCAACATACCTTTATCATTAAACTAACCAACATACCTTTATCATTAAACTAACCAACATACCTTTATCATTAAACTAACCAACATACCTTTATCATTAAACTAACCAACATACCTTTATCATTAAACTAACCAACATACCTTTATCATTAAGCTAACCAACATACCTTTATCATTAAACTAACCAACATACCTTTATCATTAAGCTAACCAACATACCTTTATCATTAAACTAACCAACATACCTTTATCATTAAACTAACCAACATACCTTTATCATTAAACTAACCAACATACCTTTATCATTAAACTAACCAACATACCTTTATCATTAAGCTAACCAACATACCTTTATAATTAAACTAACCAACATACCTTTATCATTAAACTAACCAACATATGTTTATCATTAAGCTAACCAACATACCTTTATCATTAAACTAACCAACATACCTTTATCATTAAACTAACCAACATACCTTTATCATTAAACTAACCAACATACCTTTATCATTAAGCTAACCAACATACCTTTATCATTAAACTAACATACATACCTTTATCATTAAACTAACCAACATACCTTTATCATTAAACTAACCAACATACCTTTATCATTAAACTAACCAACATACCTTTATCATCAAACTAACCAACATACCTTTATTTCCAGCGCACTTTAATATATTTTTTCTATTCACTCATACAATCCACGAACAGTCTAGTCCCAATATCGTCCCAGAAAAAAGTAATTCATCAATAAAATAATACCCTAGGAGACCATTCTGTCCGCTACGTCATCTTATGCGAGTCTCAACATGAACAGTCGGACATGTGTCCTAGTTCTTCTAACACTTTCATATCTTGCATCATAAATGGTATTAATCTTTCGTATCATGAATCAAAAATGTTATTAATCTTTCATATCATGAATCAAAAATGGTATTAATTTTTCATATCACGAATCAAAAATGGTATTAATCTTTCATACATCCAATGAGAAATAGTGTTATTCTTTCATATCTTAAATCAAAAATGGTATTAATCTTTCTAATCTTGAATCAAAAATGGTATTAATATTTCACATCATTAATAAAAAATGGTTTTAATTTTTCATATCATGAATATAAAATGGTATTAATCTTTCAAATCTTGCATCATAAATGGTATTAATCTTTCATATCTTGCATCATAAATGGTATTAATCTTTCATATCTTGCATCATAAATGGTATTAATCTTTCATATCTTGCATCATAAATGGTATTAATCTTTCATATATCGAATTGAAAAATTATAAACCTTTCATATCTTGAATCAAAAATGGTATTTAATTGAAAAATGGAGGCTAATTTGTGTCTGTATTTGTTGAGGTTTGTGTAAATTGATGCAGGAGAGGATAAGCTGACTGTTAAGATTCGTGAGTGAGAAAGTAAGTTTTTTTTGATAAACCCTTTGCCTCATCAGCTTTGTCTCCCAACGCCCGTTCAAATCTTCTTTCAGTATTTTAAGCCTACCAGATCTGAACCTAACTATAACCCTCAACCTTACCAGACCTGAGGCCCAGAACCTAACCGTTAAATCTTACACCCCACCAAACAAATTTGAACATATGGGGGCAGACATTTAATGCATTGGCTAACCTTGAGGTTTGACCATGATTGGTTGGTTATTTTCAGTTTGCGACGTATTTTTATCGTGTACTAGGTAAAGTACCGCAAATTAGGCACAGCGGTATAGGAGCGTATTTATAAATTTACAAAAAATCGGTTCGCTAGCCTGATAAGGTTATTACAATGTTGTGATTCTCATTTATAACTAATATCTTAGCCTTTTCTAGCCAAAATTGTCAAGAAAAATATTTTGATTCACACGTAGCAATTCACCAAATGCTAAGGACCTTTAATGCTCATTTCTCAGGTGAGCCTTGCGATTACACTTTAAATGCCCGCACAGGTTGCTTCACATTTCTTTAGGGCTTGAAGTGATTGTCAGTATCAGTTAACTCCACACTGGCGCAGCAGATGTAGAGGCCACCATGGGCGAGCTAATTATCCTTAAGCTTCTGTAATCTGCTGAGCAGGTAGACGAGCGGCCGGAACCTGGCCGAATGAGCCTCGTTAGTCCACCGCATTCACGCGTTCCATGGTCAACTTGTCTTGCTTTCATACCTCAGTTTTATACACACGTAAAATCCCCCAATGTTCAAGAGTATGTTGAATTGCTTAACTAAATTTCCCAGTTTTTATGAGTAAGTATAGTTTAACAAAAATTCCCTAATGTTCAAGAGTAGGTATCATAGTTTAACAAAAATTCCCCATTGTTGAAGAGTAAGTAATCACAGTTTAACAAAAATTCCACAATGTTCAGGAGTAGGTAGCAAAGAGATTATTAAGAAATTCGATCTATATTCGAATTCCTTCATTTTCGTTTAAATTTTTGCTGGTTTTTACTGGCTGAGACGGACTTTCTTCAGGTCATTTCTCCACTTGTACGGCTGACCACAAATCCAGCTGGCGTGGTCGCGGCAGGTGTCTCGCTGAGATTTCTCACGGAGCTTGTATTGACAGAACAAGTGACGCTGTTTCACCGGGCCGCTAAGCGTCTTCAAATAAGCTTGGCCAAATCCGTTGCTTTTTTGTTCCCATATCGTAGGGTTGACTTAGCGGAAGTCTCAGGTGTGTCGAAATTGGTTTTTGATTCACTTGTTGGGGTGGTCATAACGATGGTTGTTTCCAAATCGTAAGGTTGACATAGCGGAAGTCCCAGGTGTGTCGAAATTGGTTTTTTGATTCACTTGTTGGTGTTGTCATACCGGAATGGTTTAGTAAAGACGTGTCTTTTAGATTTAATTCGATTTTGGAATCGAGCATTGTAGGTGAAGGGAACTGCTTGCAGTTAATTAAAACAAAGTTTTCTTTTTGATTGACATGTTCCGAACGGAAGTGGATGTGAGTAATGTTGACGAAATTAAAAAAACAATGTAGCGTTCAATGAGTGCGTTTGGGAGTTTATAAGAAAAGTAAAAATTTAGGAGCACTTCGCTTGAGTTTTTCGATCTTGTGCAAGAACGGACAAAAATAATTTGCTGAAATATTAGTTGAAGGCATTGTTATAAAGTAAGCCTTGTTGGTAGCAGGTCGACAATATGGGGACAAATGCTGTAGTGCTATGTTACAATATCAGTCGAAAAACATTAGGAGGTTTTAAGCGCATTATGAATTTTAAAGGTTTAAGGGAATGATAAAAGATGGGCATGCGAGATCTTTATTTATTATTTTTTGAAGGCTTTAGAATCACTGGCAGTGAAGGATGATTTCAAGAACTTAGATAACGCGAGGGATGAGTTCGTTCAGTTTTTTGCAAGACTGGGATGTGAAGTATGTTGAAAGGATAAATTTTAACAAATCGTTGCGAGAATTCAGTTAGGCATTACGAATGTGAGGATTGAAACCTGTAAAATGAAATATTTTGTAGAAGCATCGTTTCATAAAATACCGAGTTCAGCGCCCTGTAGGCATTGGTTGTTGGTATTTTTCCATGATGATGAAAGTTTTTGGCTCCATTAAGAATATAACGCTGGAGCACAAGATGTTCTCCATTATATTTTGTTCCATATTTGACATTGAGTTGTCTGAACCAGAGTGCTGTGGCATGAGACACAGAATGTCCCATATTTCTACTGTATGCATTTTAAATCATCCAATTTTTGAAAGAAATGTCGTTCTCACATAGACGGTCTCTGGTTGAAAATGCACATTAGAGAAGTATGTACATTTTTGGACTGAAAAGAAATCTCCCCACCATTTGATAACAACCTACATTCGGTGACACCAGAGGTTGCTTAACACGGTTTCAAACATGAATGTGGGCGATTCAGATAAATTTACCGGCCTATTATTGGACTCTCTATATACGAAAAGGTTTTAGGAATTAAAGTTTCAAAAGCTTAAACTTTTTACCATACCTTGGAAGCACAAGGCAAGGAAAGAATACGATTGTATTAGGAATAAGGTTTGCAAATAATAACACATCGCGGAAATGACATGTTTACAGTCCGCGAATGACTATATTGCAAGGTAGGCTGGTAGCATATGTATAAAATTAAATATTATAAGAAATTGAAAGTTAGTTTATAAGAGGGAGAGATATGAAGGTGACGCTAGAAAAACGAGTTACAAGGTTCATTGAAAGTACTTACAGCAAATAAAAATTTCCAAAATCAATAGAGAGAATTCATCTTTGTGTGGTCTGCGATAGAGCCATGGTTTTTACACTCTGAAATAATGTGATAAACGTTGATTTTAAAATTTTTAATAGCAAACATTGATTTTTGCTTTTTTAACCAAGCCCGCTGACTTCGGCACTTAAAGTTGTAAACGTCGATTTTGGTATCTGTCATAGTGAGCGTTGATTTTAGTACTTTCAATGGTAAACACTGATTTCAGCCTTTTTAGCTGTGCATGTTGATTTTGACGCTCATGTTTGGAAAGGCTCATTTTGGCTTTTTTTAATTGTGAACGCTAATTTTAACTATCAAAAATGTAAACGCTGATTTCGGCGTTTTCAGTATTAAACTAGATTGCAAATGTTGAGATTGGTGTTTTAAATAGTACATGTTGAGATTGGTATTTTAAATAGCACATGTTGAGATTGGTATTTTCAATAGCACATGTTGAGATTGGTATTTTAAATAGCACATGTTGAGATTGGTATTTTAAATAGCACATGTTGAGATTGGTATTTTAAATAGTACATGTTGAGATTGGTATTTCAAATAGTGACTGCTGATTATCACACTGTTCATTGTTGTGCAAAGGTTGAGTGCGGCATTATTGCAAGGTGGAGCTAAACAATATCTTAAGTTTGCCCATTTTCTTAATGCATGTCTAAATTAGGAAAAAATTTATACTGGTTGAAAGAATAACTGAAATTTTCAACATCTTGTGGTATTTTATTACGAAAACACAGTTTCACAACAGTGTTTGTTTTTTATATTAAAAATATTCACAGGGTTTTCTCCGTACCATGTAATATGATATATATTCAAGGTAAACACACCTATAAGAAGTTAAATTACACAATACATATATCAATATCCGCTTTAGCAAACATGAAAACCGCAGCGCTGGTCTCTAGGATCTTTTATAGGATTTTATGCTGAGTTATTTGCATTTTGCTGACGAGTGTGAGCAACGAGTAGTAAAGTACTGCAAGGGTCATAATTAAATTTTTAACAACGTATCATAATTTATTTGACATGGAAATAAACATAACAGTCTATCCTGCATCATCTCATGCATACCTCAACTTACACGGATGAAAATAATTACGATGTTTTTTAACTCGGATCAAGCACTGCGTCAGCTGAATAACTGGGGCTAAGTTTTGCGCAAGTGTTGAAGTTTGTAAATAAAAATTTTAGATATCTTTCTCCAAGACTGATATGTTACCTTAGAACGTCGTTACCCAAATTAAAAATTTTAATTTGGAATGTTGGTTTCCGAGACGAAAATATTGTAATGGAATGCCAGTATTTCAGATGAAAATGTAAATTTGAAAGGGATGTTTTAAAAATGAAACTGTTAATTTGGAATGCTGGTTTTAAAACCGACAAAAAGTGAGTTTAGAATCTCGGCTTTCAAATTTAAATTGTAACTTTAGAATGTCGGTTTGGACTTTTGAAGATAGAAATTCTTAATTCAGAATATCCGTCTCCAAGATGAAATTATTATTTGGACATGTTGGTATCCAAATTTAAAATGTTAATTTGGAACGTCGGTATGCAAGATGAATATTTCATTTTGGAATGTGGCTATCCAAGTTAAAAAATGTTAATTGGTCTCTTGAAGCTGGAGTAGCCTTTACTTCTTAGGTGTTCTCCTTTTTCCTCATGGTCCGCCAGCTCGCCCTGGACCACAGCGCAGGGGTACCTAATGGACTACACTTGCAAGACTTTACTACCCATCTTTTTGTGCGAGATTTCGGTGAATGGCGAGAGGAATTTTTTGGGTTAGTTTTGTAGGGATTACGCGAGTGGAACGGAAGTGCCAAACCTCAAGCGAAGAGAAAACTCGGACCCACAGAAAACCGATGAATGAGCTGCCATCGGCTCGTGAATGGAGACACTTTCGAAGGCTCACACAAAGAAAACAATCAACTCCAGACGGTCTTTTACGCGGGGAGTTCGAAAGCGATCGAATATTATTCTGTACTTTGTTTTTTTCAAGGTACGATTACATTCCACTCTGTATGAAAATTTACTCGTGAAGTTCGAAATTAACTGAATATTATTCAACAACTAGGATAGTACAGAGTGCGAAAAAAATCAACTCTAGTCGAACTTTTCCTCGTGAAACTCCGAAGGTGATCGAATATCATTTCTGGAGTTTAGACTGTACAGAGTGCGGCAGTCAATTCTGCACTTTTGAGGAGGCCATGGAAGCCAAAAATGCAGGTTTTACTGCCGCACTCTGTATCTGCAACAACTTGCACGAGATGGAACGGCAAAAATATCTGACCTCGTTATCGTTTTGAATTTTTTAAAGAATTCCCCAAAAGGCCAACGCAATTAAGAAAAACCCCAAAAACTCTATCCGGTAATTCGTAAAACAATGCGGAGTATGAAGACAAGTCTTTCTGAGTTTCTTAGCGCATCATGTAGGTGTGGGAGAAAGGTTTCAGGCATCCCTATCCGACGATCCTTCCTCTCACGGACACCGTTGGGTTCCTGCAAACCAGGAAGGATCCTGTGAGAAAGGGCTCGAGGTACCTGACTAGAAAATGCAATTATAGAATCTTTTAATGGAGAGCTGATTTATCTTTTGGTCGGACAAAAAAGAATCTTATACTCTGTTTCCTAGTCACCGATGGACCCTGTGCCCTATTGAACACTGTATCTCAATGTCCTATGGAACACTGCATCCCAGTGCCTTATGGAACACTGTATGCCGATGCCCTATGGAACACTGCATCCCAGTGCCTTATGGAACACTGTATCCCAGTGCCCTATGGAACACTGCATCCCAGTGCCCTATGGAGCACTGTATCCCAGTGCCCTATGGAACACTGCATCCCAGTGCCCAATGGAACACTGTATCCCAGTGCCCTATGGAACACTGTATGCCGATGCCCTATGGAACACTGCATCCCAGTGCCTTATGGAACACTGCATCCCAGTGCCCTATGGAACACTGCATCCCAGTGCCCTATAGAACACTGTATCCCAGTGCCCTATGGAACACTGCATCCCAGTGCCCTATGGAACACTGTATCCCAGTGCCCTATGGAACACTGCATCCCAGTGCCCTATGGAACACTGTATCCAGTGTCTTATGGAACACTGCATCCCTGTGCCCAATGGAACATTGTATGCCGATGCCTTATGGAACACTACATCCCAGTTTCCTATGGAACACTGTATCCCAGAGCCCTATGGAAAACTGTAGTCCTATGGAATACTGCATTTTAGTGCCCCATGGAACACTGTAGCCCTATGGAACACTGCATTCAAGTGCCCTATGGGACACTGTATCTAGTGCCCTATGGAAAACTGTAGCCCTATGGAACACTGCATGCTGGTTACACGACACTTTCACAAACACGAAAGAAAAGAAGATTGCGGCGGGGCAGCGGAGGATTAAAGAAAGACACCAGCAGGAACAGCGCTGTACCTGCTCCGGGAGGGGCAGGATCCGCCGGAAAGAAGGACCGCTACTCAATAGGAAATGTTCTCGGGTCCTGGGCTGTGTGTCGTGTTGTGTCCTGGGCTGTGTGTCGTGTTGTGGCCTCGAAGAGTTAAAAGCGCCGATTTTGAGAACAGGTTTTCCATAGTGGCCAAGTGCAAAAATGTTTTTTTTTTATATTTGTTTATTGACGTTAATTAACTTTAGATTCGTTAACGCTGATTAAATATTTATTCGTTAATTTTGTTTGTATGTTATAAAAGAATGTTTGTTCGAGAATCTTTTGAGAATTTTTTGTTCGATGTATCTCATGTGGCAACATCGTTGGAAATAAACGTTTTTTCTTTCTTTCTTTTTTTCCGAAAATATTTGGTTATTAATGTTAATTAAATACTTATTCGTTAATTTCACATTTTTCATAACATAAATATCAATTGGGTGGTTTTTATTTATTAAAGGTAATTAAATATTTATTCGTTTGTTTAATGTTTACATAAAAAAATATCTATACGTACCCACACTATGAAGTAATGGGTACACTTGCGTGGGAACCTTGCATAAGAATGGATTGAAATCGTGTTATATAATCTATTCATTTTAACACATATAATAATATGTTTAATATATTATATATATATTAATAAATTTAATAGATATAAAATAGATATAGTACTTTTAATATATATATATATATTTTTAAATATATTTGATATATATATATATTTATAATAGGCGTAATATTGAAAATATATTATATATGTATTTTTTGACGTATAATATATATAATAATAAATGTAATAATACATCACTTGCGCGGTGCTTTTGACGGTAACTTATGACCATACTCCAAAGGATCTGACGGTACGCCATTATTGACTCACTTATAATAATAATAATAATGTATTACATTTTACGAGAGTGCTGTGGAAGCTTCCCACGGAATTTGGTGGATTTTTTGTTTTCAAACGTCTGCATGAGGTCGAAGTTTTGACGTATGTGCTTGTGTAATTTGCAGTGATGACTTAGTTTGGATGCCAAAATACATTGAAATTAGGAATTTGGCGCTCACTGATTTCTGCCACATTCTTGCATACGTTAGCATGAATGCAAACTTAGGAAATTAAACTGAAAGACGTGATTTTTATCAAATTAAAAATATTATTTTGTGATAATTTAGCTGTTGCTTTTTATTTTTTTCTGTCATTGAAGAATAATTTCATTTTTTCTGCAGCAACTGTATCTTTAAAGAGATTTTTTCTGATCATCTTTAATTCATAGATTTTTCATAGTTTTTTGCTTTTTCACAAAAAATGAGTATTACTGCCCTTCTCGTGTATCGCTGGCGATAGTATCTGCCCCATGACGATACGCAAAAATCTGTGAAGCACCTAAAGCAAACTGAATTAATTTATATACATGTATTTCAGTATTAATTTGTATACATGTATTTCGATATCATTTTACATACATGTACTTCGATATAAATTTATATACATGTATTTCAGCATTTATTTATATACATGTATTTCAGCATTTATTTATATACATGTATTTCAGCATTTATTTATATACATGTATTTCAGCATTTATTTATATACATGTATTTCAGCATTTATTTATATACATGTATTTCAGCATTTATTTATATACATGTATTTCAGTATTAATTTATTTACATGTATTTCAATATTAATTTATATATACATGTATTTCAGTATTTATTTATATACATGTATTTCAGTATTCATTTATATACATGCAATTCATTATTTATTTATATACATGTATTTCAGTATTAATTTATATACATGTATTCCAATGTTAATTTATATACATGTATTTCAATAAATTATTAATTTATTAACATAAATATCCCTGAATTAATTATCTCTTGGAAATACTGTTCATAATTATGCTTGGTAAATACTGTTAGAGTATGTATAATGAACTAAATACTGTATGCATTCATTATGAATATAAACCATATTTTACCAGACTTACATTTCGTGTAAGATGTATGACATTTTATTTTTAAAATATTATTTTTAATTATGTCACTACTATATATTTACTTCTTAACCTCGAAAGTGATCATTTTAACCCGGGTTGAGACTCAAATTCGATTTCATGTATGAGCTTCTAACTCCATTTCAAAAACTAGATTTAGGTAAATTCCTTATAATATGCCTTTTTGCAGCAACATCGTAATTCATTAGTAAAAATTATCGTAGGTTTCTATTCAATATATACATAGTTTGCACTAGAAGTTAACATTTTGCCAGCAAACGGTTTGAAAATTTCTAAATAAAATCCTCAACAATTACATTAAAGACTCGCCTTCATAGCTCAGGGGTTAGAGCGCTGGTCTAGTAAACCAGAGGTCGGGAGTTCGATTCTCCCTGAAGGCAAGCGCAGGAAGGTGTTTTTAAATCGCTTGTTATAGACTTATGTTTTCGGGAAAGAATTCTGGTACGATCGAATTGAAAAACAATTAAATTACGACCATGACGAGCTCCATTAAATCAGATCTACCCTTGCATGTATCAGAGCTAAACCTTCTCAGAACTTATTTAAATCCACCCAAGTCAGATCTAAACCCATCCAAATAAGATCGAAATCCACCTAAATCAGATCTAAATGAATCAAATTAGAATTTCTTTCTAGATTTGAACTTGAAATTGAGTGTAATATTGAAGTTCAGTTTGACCCTCCGCAGTCAACGTGTAAATGAACAATAAACCAACATACTGCAGTCTATCAGAACGGAACTTAGTTCAAGAAGTAATTGAGGCAGAATTAACTATTAGAATTAATTAAGAGTTAATTAAGCCATCAACAGCCAGATTGTTTTGCATCAGAACGAAATAGGGCACCAATTTCCCTTACATTATCATTCAAAAAACATTTAGAATGGAGTGAACTTTTTACAGGAGCATTTAGAATATAGGAACGATTTGCGTGACTTCTTAATATATTTTAAAAATTCACGAAAATGTTGTAATTAGATACAGACCTTCACAATTCCTCCTTCTCAAAAAGTGCCGCATTTTACCACGCGCTTCTTCTCGCTGAGGTCGCAGTAACCATGGCAACCGCAAACAAACGTTTCTCGATCAGCTGTGCCGTCGTCATGGCAGAGGAAACAAGGTAGGGTCATTTCTATGGGGGGAAATACACGTCTTCTGGCTCGGCTAGCCAATAGAAAGGCTTTATTTAAAACAATCTTCATGACGTCACCAAAACGCCGTGACGGTGGGCCAATAGTGGAGACGGATTTAATTAAGGGTAGCAGTGCTACCAGATGCAATATGAGCGCTGCTATTGGTTCGTTGCCGTGACGTCAGCAAACCCACACCGTCAACGAAAAAAAGATTAGTTTGACCCTACCTTGTTTCCTCTACCATGGCCGTCGATCAGCTGGGAACGTTTTCCGGAACGCATCAGAAGGACCGGCAGGAACCCGCAGAACCGTACGCCAATACGAGCATGCGGAGTTGATGTTATGGTTCATTGTGTTCCTTTTTTGTACCAATTTTGTCCCGTTTTTGTTCTACTTTGTCCCATTCTTCTTTCATGTTCGTTCTATTTTATTCTATTTTGGTTCCGTTTTTGTTCGAGTTTTGCTTCAATTTTGCTCTATTTTTGATGCATTTTTATTCGATTTTAGTAGCATTTTTCTCCCTTTCTGATCCATTTTTCTATGTTTTCTTCATATTTGTTCCATTTTTTGTATTTTTTCTCCATTTTTGTTGCATTTTTGTTTCAATTTTGATCCATTTTCTGTTTCGCTCCCATGTTTTGTTCCATTTAGATTGCTTGCAGCCCAGCTTTGCTATCACCTCGCCAGTCATAGCGAGATGAGTTCAAATGCGACTCTGCTTTGAGCTTTCAAGTTCAACGAACAACCCCTACACGGACTTCGATAATAAGTTTTTTAAATATGATAATCATCAATGAGCATTTTTAATAAGCTATCTCAACGCGGATGATGGTCAAATTGAAGTCAGCGTACCCTATCACAATGGAATGTAGTCCAACCAGCAGCAATATCAGCACAAACAGCAACATTACCAGCTGCAACAGTACCATTAACAGTAGCAATATCGGGATTAATAACAGCAGTAACAGCAAAGAAGTTTGCCCTCTACCTGTCTCCTTCAAATGATTGAAATGAGAACAAGATCAACTTGGAAAATTTCAAGGTGTGTGTTTGGTATTAAAAAACATCTCATTTCATTATAATGATACTAGCATGAGTTTTCTTCTAAGACGTCGATTCCACTCGATTAAAGCACGAATGATGACCCAAATTGAAACTGTTAAATAAATCCTATTTTATGCGACCGTGCACAATTGATTGTTTAAAAGACGCAAGAGGCAAAACGTTATTTTTTCTTAGGCTTATTTTCTCGGCATCTCTTCAAAAGGATAATCAGGAGTTGATAACAGCCATGTCGCTCATGTGAAATATGACCAATTCGTAAAATTTACATTTAAAACTTTAATCCATAAAATTTAAGATTCCTATAAGATATATGAGCATAGGATTGTCTAACTGGGACTAATTTTCACTTGTATTATTTAAAACGTGGAAACGCATCCAACCTAAGTGAACTCCTCCTCTGCACTTACAGGACATGGATAAAATGATGGTAATAATTGTAACTAAAAATAGATGAATACACATGCTGCTTGAAAGGGAATCAAAAACTCCAACGTATAGGGTGGTAGTAAACAAATTGATAGAAGGGGCAAACAGAAGACGGTGATAGAAGGGGACGATAGAAGGGGTAAACAGAAGGGGGTGATAGAAGTGGGCGACAGAAGGGGTAAACAGAAGGGGGTGATAGAAGTGGGCGACAGAAGGGGTAAACAGAAGGGGGTGATAGAAGTGGGCGACAGAAGGGGTAAACAGAAGGGGGTGATAGAAGTGGGCGACAGAAGGGGTAAACAGAAGGGGGTGATAGAAGTGGGCGACAGAAGGGGTAAACAGAAGGGGGTGATAGAAGTGGGCGACAGAAGGAGTAAACAGAAGGGAGTGATAGATGGGGCAAACAGAAGACGGTGATAGAAGGGGACGATAGAAGGGGAAACAGAAGAAGGTGGTAGAAGGGGGCGATAGAAAGGGTAAACAGAAGGGAGCGATAGAAGGGGTAAACAGAAGGGAGCGATAGAAGGAACAAAAAGAAGGGGTGATAGCAGGGGGTAATGAAGGGTTACCTCTGACGCAAGAGCAGTTACCCAACACCCACGTGCCGCGGGAGTGCAGCAATGCTCAGCCTCTTTTGAAGGCCTCGTCTGCTGCGCTGCTGGCGTTTGTGGCACGACTTAGGCTTATTGGGGCGGCCTGTGTGTGTGTGTTGTGTTTGTTTGGTGTTGTGTGAGTGTGTTGTGTTTGTGTGGTGTTGTGTGTGTGTGTTGTGTTTGTTTGGTGTTGTGTGTGTGTGTTGTGTTTGTTTGGTGTTGTGTTTCGCGCGCAGTGCTAGTGTATGGCTGTGATAAGTAAGAGATACACAACGATTACATTAATATTATCGTAAATATTTCATTAATAATGTAAGGCATGATGATACTAACCTTGTTTTGCTCTTTATAACAAGCATTTCAGTTCGTGAAATATCAGCAATGTAAGTAATGAATATTTTAGCTTGGTTTCAATTGAAAAATTCGAGTTTATAGCTGTAGTAACAGCATTAGTTGTTGTGTTTATATTGATGGCAATAAACTGTTTTATCGTAGGAATTCTTCTTTTTTCTTGTAGAAATAGAGATTTGTTATTCATTTTTTAGTTATTCATAACTTGAATCAAGTATCGTATTAGTTGAATAAGTGTGACTAACTTTATTGTAGAAATTGATGTTTGCATAGAATGTATGGGGTTGTCTAACGGCGACTAATTTCTATTCATACAACTTGAGGTTCGTATTAGCTGTATAATCATAGAATGACCTAACTGAGGTTAACTTTTATCAGGAAATTTTAAAATCCCTATAAATCTATAAGTAAAGTACTGCATTACTAGGCTAAATTTTATCCGTGAATTTATGATTCTTATAGGATGTACGACTAAAATTTCCTCACCGCACTAACTTTTATTCCTAAATTTAAAAATTCGTATAAGATGTATGAGCATTGGATTGCCTAACTGGAGCCAATTTTTACCGCAGATTAAACATTTTATAGGATGTATACCTCTAAAACTACCAAACCGGGACTAAATTTCTTTCTTAAAATCTAGCATTCCTTCAAAACGTACAAACGAAGGATTTGCCCGTAAACAAGCAGCACGAGCGCACCTCGCAATGGGACGGAGCAAGAAAGAAAGATTGCGACGCACTTTTCTAGTCCTTTGAAAGCACAAAAGTATTGCGCAACCCGCTCTCAGTCAAGGCAGCGCCCCACAGCTCCTACGTTCCGTCATCTTACGCTTCTTTTTCTACAGGTTTGTTGAACAAATTAACTGGAGAAGGTAAAAACCAAAGCCAATTGATGGCAGTACTTTTGTGTGCTTATCTATTAACGCGCTAACAAGCCTGAAGTAATGGGGCTCTTCACATTGGCGGCACACATACACCAACTCGTTGAAAATTTGAAGGTAGCCTATTTTGTAATTTAGAATATGTTCAATTCAAATTCATTCTAAAATATCACAGCGAATATTATTACGTCTTTTCAAATTTCCATATTTTAGATGTAGAGCAATAGAAGTAATAGCCTGATTTCAACAAATGCTCAAATCGAAAAATATCTAATAACATTCGTTATTTATGCTTTTAACGAGCATTAGAACCGCTAATCAATTGTATTTCTCGTGATCCTTCGCACGTTAATGGATACCGAAATACTCAATAAATTAGACAAGTTCTTTATGCCTCCCTAACCACGATAAAAGGGTTCCAAAGAGAGGAAGAAGGAATACGCTATTCTGTATGTAGTCAAAAGAACTTCACGCATAAGATGTGTTCTTGCTTGTGATTCCCTGCACATAGAGACAATGTGTTAAGACAAAAATTTATGTAGTATGATTAAAAAGTCGAAAAGGAAGTTAAAGGTACAGCAAAAAAGGCAGCAGAGTACCCAAAAAAGAAGATCCGTGACGAAATAAACATCTCCAATTTCAAAGAAAGGCCTACCTAACCTTCAGCAAAAGACCTGAAATTCTCTCCCTGTGAGTATTAATTCCTATAGATACAATCGGTGCATCTTCGTGAGGAAAAGAACTATATTATTCATCGTTTGTCTGAGCATTTTAGTTTCCTTTAGAGAATTTACCACAAGTGTACCTATACGGACATGACGCTCCCAGGGGGAAAATGTAAGGCCTCGAACTAAAATTTGGTACGCTTTCGTTGAGGTTGAATATGAATGTAAAGGAGGCTGCTTTACGTTCAAAGTTGACCTGAATGTGTGTCATGGTGACACATCACTGTGTGTCAGGATGACACATCACGATGTGTCAGGATGACACATCATGTTGTGTTAGGGTGACATATTACGGTGTGTCAGGGTAACACATCACGGTGTGTCAGGGTGACACATTGCTGTGTGTCAGGGTGACACATTGATGTGTGTCAGGGTGACACATCACGGTGTGTCAGGGTAAAACATCACGTTGTGTCAGGGTGACACATTGCTGTGTGTCAGGGTGACACATTGCTGTGTGTCAGGGTGACACATCTCGGTGCGTAAAGATTTCTCAGAGTGGGTAGAATGCAATTGCATTGCAGATTTATGACAGACTTGAATAGAAATATCTACTTCTTGCGTAATCATATAAGATTCGAGATGACAGATTAAGCCATCATTTTCGACTGTGAAGGCACCTTGGCTTGTGTTAAATTTGTGTCCACATTGAAATACATTCGTAATTTATGTACTACAATATTTTTAAAAAAATATTACTATACTACAATAATACAATAAGCAGTTACATGTACTCCTGTAGCAAAAATATAATATGACACATTCGCTGATGATTTTCCCGAAGGTATGGGCTAATAATTCTTCCGATTATGAAAGTCATATGAGATAACTTTCATATAAGTCATATATGATAAGTCATATGAGATAACTTTCATACAAGTCATATAAGATAAGTCATATGAGAAAACTTTCATATAAGTCATATAAGATAACTTTCATATTAGTCATATAAGATTAGTCATATAAGAAAGCTTTCATATAAGTCATATAAGATAAGTCATATGAGATAACTTTCATATAAGTCATATGAAATAACTTTCATACAAGTCATATAAGATGAGTCATATAAGATAACTGGCTTCTAAGCTTTCTTAATCATGCATTTCCATGGATTAATTTCTGCCATGGATTAATGGATTCATGGATTAATCAAGTCACGCACATGTACGCCTTGCCAGTTTTGACTGGATCTGTCGTGGAAGTTTTATAATTGCGGAAGTATTCCAGCCATCAAGAACCTTGAATATTTAGATGTGAATCTTAAAAAATTCCACGATGAATTCAATTAACGAAAAACTTAGCGGAAATATTCATTAGGGATCAAAATTCAAAACAAAGGAGAAATATTCTTATCCATAAATCACACTTAAGAATATTTTTTAATACTGTGCTTCACGCATGGAAAGTTTCCATATTACCTGGCCCGTGTGCATGCCTGTTGATCCTAGCGGTACCAAAATTCTTGAGCCAGTCATTTTGTCTGAGCTTATTGTCATAAATCTCTGGAAGCTTTTGTCCTTGACGTGCCTGCTTTTAATGAACTTTGGTGAGTAGAAAATGAATGTTTTTGTCAGAACAAAACGTAGACAGAAACATTTCTATCTACACTGCACACCAATGAAAGCAACTCAGTCTACACTGAACGCCGGTGAAAATGTTTTTGTCTACACTGCACACCGGTGAAAGTATTTCTGTCCAACTGCACACCAATGAAAGCAACTCAGTCTACACTGAACGCTGGTGAAAACGTTTTTGTCTACACTGCACACCGGTGAAAGTATTTCTGTCTAACTGCACACCAATGAAAGCAACTCAGTCTACACTGAACGCTGGTGAAAACGTTTTTGTCTACACTGCACACCGGTGAAAGTATTTCTGTCTAACTGCACACCAATGAAAAACGGCACCGCACTCATTTTTGTCTGCACTGATATAAATAAAGAAATTTCAGCGTCCACTGCACCCCGGTGGAGACACTCGGAATAACTGCACCTGCAGCACCACTGCACCACTGCACCACTGCACCACTGCACCACTGCACCACGCACCACTGCACCACTGCACCACTGCACCACTGCACCACTGCACCACTGCACCACTGCACCACTGCACCACTGCACCACGCACCACTGCACCACGCACCACTGCACCACTGCACCACTGCACCACTGCACCACTGCACCACTGCACCACTGCACCACTGCACCACTGCACCACTGCACCACTGCACCACTGCACCACTGCACCACTGCACCACTGCACCACTGCACCACTGCACCACTGCACCACTGCACCACGCACCACTGCACCACTGCACCACTGCACCACTGCACCACTGCACCACTGCACCACTGCACCACTGCACCACTGCACCACTGCACCACTGCACCACTGCACCACTGCACCACTGCACCACTGCACCACTGCACCACGCACCACTGCACCACTGCACCACTGCACCACTGAACCACTGCACCACTGCACCACTGCACCACTGCACCACGCACCACTGCACCACTGCACCACGCACCACTGCACCACTGCACCACTGCACCACTGCACCACTGCACCACTGCACCACTGCAACACTGCACCACTGCACCACTGCACCACTGCACCACGCACCACTGCACCACTGCACCACGCACCACTGCACCACTGCACCACTGCACCACTGCACCACTGCACCACTGCACCACTGCACCACTGCACCACTGCACCACTGCACCACGCACCACTGCACCACTGCACCACTGCACCACTGCACCACTGCACCACTGCACCACTGCACCACGCACCACTGCACCACTGCACCACGCACCACTGCACCACTGCACCACTGCACCACTGCACCACTGCACCACTGTACCACTGCACCACTGCACCACTGTACCACTGCACCACTGCACCACTGCACCACTGCACCACTGCACCACTGCACCACTGCACCACTGCACCACTGCACCACTGCACCACTGCACCACTGCACCACTGCACCACTGCACCACTGCACCACTGCACCACTGCACCACTGCACCACGCACCACTGCACCACTGCACCACTGCACCACGCACCACTGCACCACTGCACCACTGCACCACTGCACCACTGCACCACTGCACCACTGCACCATTGGCCACCCACACACACGGTCTCGCCGCAGCCCCCCAAAAATGGGAAGAATTTCCAGCCCTACACCGTTCATTTCTACCTGGACGCCAATATTCCTTGCCTGCAGAAGATGCTGAGACAATACATAGTTTATGCATGAGCTGACACTGAAGCTGAAACGTAAGCTGAAACGAGAGCTGAAGCTTGAGATCTGGAACAGGAGCTGAAACAAGAGGTAAAACAAGAGCTGAAACAAGAGGTAAAACAAGAGCTGAAACAAGAGCTGAAACAAGAGCTGAAACAAGAGCTGAAACAAGAGCTGAAACAAGAGCTGAAACAAGAGCTTAAACAAGAGCTGAAACAAGAGCTGAAACAAGAGCTGAAACAAGAGCTGAAACAAGAGCTGAAACAAGAGCTGAAACAAGAGCTGAAACAAGAGCTGAAACAAGAGCTGAAACAAGAGCTGAAACAAGAGGTGAAACAAGAGCTGAAACAAGAGCTGAAACAAGAGCTGAAACAAGAGCTGAAACAAGAGCTGAAACAAGAGCTGAAACAAGAGCTGAAACAAGAGGTGAAACAAGAGCTGAAACAAGAGCTGAAACAAGAGCTGAAACAAGAGCTGAAACAAGAGCTGAAACAAGAGCTGAAACAAGAGCTGAAACAAGAGCTGAAACAAGAGCTGAAACAAGAGCTGAAACAAGAGCTGAAACAAGAGCTGAAACAAGAGCTGAAACAAGAGCTGAAACAAGAGCTGAAACAAGAGGTGAAACAAGAGCTGAAACAGGAGCTGAAACAAGAGCTGAAACAAGAGCTGAAACATGAGCTGAAACAAGAGCTGAAACAAGAGCTGAAACAAGAGCTGAAACAAGAGCTGAAACAAGAGCTGAAACAAGAGCTGAAACATGACCATCCGTCCAAAAGACGGGCCTTACCAGGTATGCATGCGCACATTCTCCAACATACGCCACAGATTTAAATGTTGCCTGAGCTGTTGAAACGTGCTCATTACATGTCTTTGTGTTGCTGTGTTCTCTTGTGTCTGGAGGTAATGGATGTGTCATTCATGGTTTGTTGCTGGGCTTGGGGAATGATGAGGTGTAGGTTGTGAGGAATGTGTGAAGTTCTTGATAAATTAGAGGAAAATGAGGAAAATGAATGAAAATGAAAATGAATTTTAAGATGTATTCGTTAAGGAATGTTGGGGAAATTTTAATATGGGGTGAGCGGTACGAAATGAATTAAGTGAAGTAGGATAAATTCCCCAGCATCATTTCGAAATCCAATTGGACACTTGATCTAACTTACCAGCTCGGAACATGAAAAAGATTACCTACTTGCCAATTGATGAAACTCATCCACTAGGTACTTGATGAAACTTTCAAACAAAATTTGATGAAACTTGTCAGAAGTTGATGACACTTGCCAACTTGGAACTGCATGAAACTCACCATCTCGAAGATTGATGAAATTCATCAACACGATTTTGATGAAATTCAAAAGCTCGGAGTTTGAGCCATACCGACGATGATAGAAACAATCATGCTAGATAAGAAGCCGAAGTATTTCTTCAGTTCTAAATATTCCACAAGCCTTATCAAGTGCATTAGTGCCCCTTTATTTCAAATAATGTATAGAAATAACTTAAACATTATTTTGATCTTTCAACATGAAATTAGCTCCCAATTAATCCAGAGAAATACATTAAAAACTAATCACTTAGAAGACAACCGAGTTCTTGTTAGAAGTTTTGATGTTATCGATGAATTATAATGTGTGAATTGAATTGGTTTTTTAGTGAGAAAAAACGAGAAAGTTTGTTTATATTGTTTAAAATGTTATCAATATTTTCTGAAGAAAATTAAGCTCTTTCATGTTGTATATAACTCAGGACTAGCCAACCGTTTTTTGACTTTAGGGGAGTTTTAATTCTACAAATTGTTCGATATAGATCAATGTTAAAGAATTTTTAGGATGGAGCTTTTCATAGTCAATTCTACGTATTTTAAATACCCCAATTTTACAATGAAGATCAATTGGGCTTGAGAGTAAATTGTTTTTCTCTCCTTAAAAGTGTTATAATTTAATTCAAATATAATTTTTAGTTATGTTTAATGCAAGTTCATATGCGCGTTAGAGTTTTGTGCCGGCTTAGAAGGCATTAAACGCGTTTTGCTGCCGGTTTTTGTCGAACATTCAACATTCAACATCCAACATTCAACACTCAACATTCAATATTCAACATTCAACATGGCAGCCACACGTCCCAGCACATCTGACTCGTGAGTCTTATTCTTGCTACTTTTCAAAGGATCAACATTTTTTGTTGCAATGCGTATGGTTAAAAAAAAGTTGAGTGATTAGTTCAGCAATCGGAATGGGTTTTATTATGAAAATTTCGAAGTATAGAAAAAATTTCTGTTCAGACATTTTCACGTAGATATTTCTACTCTCGGGCACGACGGCATGTGGAGTGTAGCGGTAATGTAACATAAATAGCGTTGAGTTAAAGCGCTTTTATTTCATTTTTGCCATTTCGATATGCAATCACTATGTGAACATTTATTTCGATAACTAAACTGCTTTTGTAAGGGCTTTTTTGCAATGGTTAGTCCATGAAATGTTGATGCTTGGACATGTTTATCAATGCTTTAATTTTTCCTTTAGAATGAATAAGGGTGAAGTGGCAAATTTTATTGAGAATTCTATGAGAATGAAGAGTTTTATTTGAGGTTCACGGAATTTAACGAATTGCTTAACGGCGATATTGACAAGTCAGGTGAAGAAACAGATGGCATTTCCGAAAGACTTAATTGCCATTCCGTTCGAAACCTAATACGGCTGAAGATTTGTTCGGAAAATCAATCAGTGGTTAAATTTATCTAACAATATTAAAAAAACAATCCACAATGAGTTATAATCAAAATATCAACCCACAGGGAAAGTTATATTCGAAAAATCAACTCTCAATGAAAATTTTGTTCGAAAAATCAACCCTCAAAGAAAGTTATGTTGGAAAGACCAACCCTCAATGAAATTTATCCTTTAAAGATCAATTCGCAGTGAAAGTTATACGATATTTAAAAAATCTACTCACAATAAAAGTTCCATGGCTGCGACGAGGTATCATGTCTCTCCCATAAGTGCCAGAAATCGCAAAGTTAAATTCATCATTCATATACAATACCTAGTCCACTCCCTGATGAATTAATATCCTGAATATTCTACATCTGTAGAGCTGATTCTATATTTTTTCTCTCTTTATTTGAAATGAGGTATACGGAGAAGTTAAATGAAGGCCAAAAGAGATAAAAAAATCAATCTCTCCAGAGTTGATGAGGCCGAGTGCACACGGCCGGTCAAAAATGTCTAATAATGTTCGACAAATCACACGACTGACGTTCCAGTTTTCTCACAATACACGTGATATTTATTCCTACTCCAAATCTTTTTAATAATACACCGAAAATAATTGTGGAGTTAATGAAGCTTGTATCACATATACGCTCGTCACACGCTCTCTGCTGGTGGGTGTGACGGACAGACGGACAGACAGATGGACGGACAGACAGACGAATGGACGGACAGACAGATGGACGGACAGACAGACAGACGGAAAGACAGACGGACGAATTGACGGACAGACAGATGGACGGACAGACAGACGAATGGACGGACAGACAGACGAATGGACGGACGCACGGACAGACGGACGAATGGACGGACAGACGGACCAATGGAAAGACTGATTGACGAATGGAAGACAGACGGACAGACGGACGAATAGACGGAGAGACAGATGGATGGACAGACGAATGGACGGACAGACGGACGAAAGGACAGACAGACAGGCGCGGCCTCCATCATAGCATAGATTATTTATTCTTTAGCTCTAGTATACGGTAACCGCGTGTACAAGAACTCATTTCATTAGAGTGGAATTATTTCAGCTGACGATGCGGTCCATTACACGCCTACGCTCCTCCCCACACACCGACAGCAGGCCGGCGATGTGGATGCGCTAATGATCGTCTCGCTGTATTTAATGCGCACGCAAATGATGCTCAAGGCAGCTGTAAATCTTCTTATACATCATTTGGGTGGCCTTCATTAAATGTTCATAAAAACATGGAAAATGTTAAGGCTTCCGTTAGCCCACCCTTTGATGAAGACGTTGGTGTTGCCTCCTGCATGTCGACGCGTGCAGGAGAAATTTGTGAATTTGGTCCACATGTGTGCTCTGGTTCCTGTTTTTTACTTTCTTGGTAGCCTTAAAGGGCGAGTGGTTATGGTTAAAGATATTATAAAAAAGGCAATGCACTTAAAGGCAAAATAGTATAAAAAGCAAAAGAGAAAAGGCAAGTACTGGAAGATTAATTAAAAATAGACGTACAAAACCATTGCATAGAAGAGTATTCAAGTCTGTATCACAAATATGCTCATTTAACACTAAAAATTGTCATCTTATGAATTTAATTCATGTTACAAGTGAACCCATATTGTCAATGACGGTGTTTTCCAACATTTATATATATTTTTCATTTCTCTTTAACGAAGTAACCTATTAGAGTGGAGTTGAACCGTGTATTTTCTTGTTAAAAAGCGGAAGAATACTACAGCAGTTCAGCGCAGTAATAATAATGCAGGAATTCAGATGTCATGTCCCTTTTAAGAGCAGTTTTGTTGGCATGCAGCAGCGCGTGCCACTGCAATAATTCCGTCACTTAACTCCACTGATCGGAAACGAACGGCGGTGAGCGACTTTACAGTAATATCAATTATTGATCCAGTATCGTGTCTTTTGGTTGTGTGTACTGTTGTAACGCGTTTACTGTTTTCACGGTACCTAATATCTAGCGGCTGCAACTCGAAATATTGGCATAATGTATCGCTCTAAATCGATCCCAATAAGCCTTACTTCGTCAGACTGCAGTCAACTGTTGAAACTGGCCCGAATTTCAACTGGTATATCCTACGGACAGAATCTTAATATGCATTCTAAGAGTGTTGTTACCGGATAGATGAAGTCGTTATTATTTGAGAGATTAGATTATTAACAACTTAATTAGATGACTTATGTCTTATGTAGCTTAATAGAACAAATTAAAACAGATCACTTCGTCATCTGTGACGAAGCTGGTTTACTGAGTTTTGTTGGCATGTTGGAAAATGGGACACTTTCGGAATGGAACTTTGAACTAAAATCGTAATTTTCATCAAACACACGAGGTCTTATAACATAGAATTGGTTGCAGATATTCAAGTACAACACAATTAAAACTAAGCTGTCTGAAAGACAACTCTGTTCGTATTTGAAGAAGTTTGATACATCAAACGTGCAAAGAGTGGCCTAAAATTTTTATTTTAGAACCTTACTTCTGACTAGCACTCACACTGACAATTTCCGAATGCAATCTTCACGTAACTTTTGACATTGCGGCATTGTTCATTGTTAGATTTATTTGTCCGTGAAATCTCACAAACTTCGAAAAATTCTTAACAAATGGAGATTTGAAAGCTCTATGTCCATGAGCAAGGATTTATTTAGTAAGATTTTGACGTGTATTTCAATTGACATCGTATTGGATTGCTGGCATAGCTGACATTCCTGAGCCTTGTTTGACTTTCGCCTCATGACGAGAATCTTATTTGTTCTTCATACGTCAATGATGAGAGAAACATGGGCGCAATTGAGTGAAAGAGATTCGGGGGCTGACAATAGACGATCGGATCCCCTGCTGCCTCCCACAAGCTAGAGCACAGCTTCCATGCCCTTATGATGCCCATTATATGGACTCCCTTTATGCGTTATGGTGTACAATTCTCTTTCCTTTATACCAATACTACAAAAGGCATTTTCTGTCAGATTTGACTCGAAGTTGCTTTTGTTTTGGGTTGTTAGCGCGGCATCATTTGTGTGTACATCACACGCTGCCGATACACGCTTTGAGTTTTCTACAGATGTAAAAAATAGACATTTTTGAAATGCCAGTCTGATTATAACATCTTTCGAACAGGCTCGAGTTTTCTACAGATGTAAAAAGTAGACATTCTTGAAATGCCTGTGTCATTTAAATATAGTTTCAGGGTTGGTTTTATGATTGATTTTTGTTGTAACAAAAATGTTGTACATTTGAAGTCATTTTAAGGTTGACTAAGTATCCGAGGTCAGTTAATTTTATCCTAAAATAAGTAAAAGCTAAGAAAAACAACACATTTGCTGGAGATTATACCCTAAAAGTCAGGCAACATGACTTCTAGAATAAATACAATTTCCCATAAATAATTACAAAGTATGACATACTGAACATAAGGCTGAGATTTCGATGACATATTTGCGGGGCGCAGTCGTGGTGTGTTTTAGAGGAAACATAGAATGGAATAAAATATAACCATGGTAATAATATAACATTACTAATAAAAGTAATAATAATAATAGCAATAAAATAATACTTTCCCATTCCACAGATCATACTCCTTGTCACACGTGCTATCAAAACATTGAAAAGAGCTCGGAGATATAGAAGGTGAATTTATTTCTTTGTTTGATTATTTGTGGGTCGGGCTGGTATTTTATTTGTATTTTCTTGTTTGCTTTTTAGTTTGCTTAGTTAGTTATAAAACTTAGTTTACAAAATAAAAAATTGGCTTGCTTGTTTTTTGTTATTTCATTCATATTTTGTTTCACTTTGTTTGCATCTTCTTGTATTTGCATCTCGTTGTTTCATTTGTACGTAGTTGTTTTGTTTATCACTCCTTATTTGGTATCTATTTGGGTTGAGTTGTTCTATCCTTGTATTTTGCTTGTGTTGCTTAATATTTTTTGATGTTTTTTCTTGTTTTTTTCTGTTTGCGACTTACTTTCTGTGGTTGTGTCTCACGTACTTGTGTTTGCGTCTCACTTTTTGTGTTTGTGTCTTATTTTGTGTCTGGTTCTACCTTTTGTGTTTGCGTCTCACTTTTTGTGTTTGTGTTTCACTTTTTGTGTCTTTGTTTTTCAACTGTTTCCATAGTGAGGCCAACGACTGTCGTTGATGAGTAAAATTCAACGAATGAATTTTTAGAGCACGGATTTCAAGTTTATTTAGAAATTGATGTTAAAGTAATTACGCAAATTACTTGAAATTCGATTTTTTACCGAAAGTTTGGTTGGTTTAATTAATCATTCAAATTTGAAAACGGTAGAAGAGAACGGCACTTTTTCATCATACTTATCTGAAATTTTTGATAGAATCTGAATTATAAAGATTTTTTAAAGTTTTCATAATTTTTCAAAAGGGTTAGCATTCATCTCTAAACGAAGTGATATTTTTTTTGAGAAGCACCATTGTAGGAGACATTTTTGTTTTTTAAGTTCCCTAGTAATATATTTCTTCAACATGCAATTATAACGCTTAATGCCATCATAATTTACATCTTAATTCTTATAAATACTATTTATCGAAAATAGGTACCCCCATGTATAATATACTTAATTTTTTTTTTGCAAAAAAAAAGTTATCGTGTACTTTATAGAGAAACAGGTTCCTTAGTTTGCTCTCAAGTACGTTAAATTTATGAAGATTTTGTTGTGTTGGTGGAGACAAGAGAGGTTCGGTTGTTTCATGCCATGCCCAGCTTGAGAGCAATGGAAATTTTAATATTTTGATCAAAGTTCTTAGCCCTTGATTGATCTAAAAACTGTTTTCATATATAACAATAATTATTTGAGCAAATTTCAAGGATCGCTGGTTTAAATTTGAATTAGTTCGAATTTTGATGATTTTTTAAATTTTTTTAATTAAATTTATTTTTTCTAGTTTACTTCTCAATTTAATTTCTGAATTTAATTATGCGAGAGGGATTGAAAAGCAAGATCATTGAGTTGGAGGGTCCTCTTAAAGCATCTCTCAGCCACTTTTTGAGTTTTCTTTATCACCAGAGGAGCTGTCTGCTCCAGAAAATGTACCGCGTCGGTACGGGATTCGAAACCGGGACGTTCTCATTCGCAGTACGACACTCAGACCCTGTGTCACGGAGAAGATTACTGGAATACCAACTTTGTGATATATGTTCAAAATTTCAGAAACGCAAAAATAAAGAAACTTTCGAGTGAATTAACCATGTTCACTAAAAAACATTTTTGAGAGAGCGAAAAACGAAACATTATGTCTGAAAGTTAAATATCAAAATACAATGAATTGTAGATATTAATATGTGTCGTGAGATTAAAAAACAAAATTTGGCGCAAAATTTGAATTATTTCTATTAGTGCAGTACCAAAGGAGAATGTTCATCATCGCTACGACAGATATGAATATTATATATTATATTTATACCTTCATAAACTGACATAAGACATCCTTAGCTATATCGTAATACGTACTACCACGACACCACCATGGCTCCACCACCATAAGTATACCGCGGCAATACCATAAAAGTACCATAACTCTACAGGACACTAGCATAAAACTACCGTAACCTACCACAACACTACCATAAAAAAGCGAAACTCTCCAGTACGCTATCATTAAATTTTCGTAACCTACCACAGCACTAACATAACGGTACCTTAAATAGATCGAGATTTCACCTGACAAAATCATATTTTAATTAAGTATAAAGAAAAGGTCTGCTACAACTGCTGTACCGTGCTGGTATTCGTATTTTGTATCACTTCCTTTTTAGGGAATTAGGGTATAAATGATGCTTTGCTTTGCAGTGTTTTAAAGTAGAGCGCACAGAGCTGAAAACTGTCGTGCAGCAATGAAAGTTACGCCTCTATCTGAACGTCTTGAAGTATACGGTGCTCTTTGTCGATTACGACATATTGTTATTACAACATATTGACGATTACGACATATTGTTATTACAACATATTGACGATTACGACATATTGTTATTACAACATATTGACGATTACGACATATTGTTATTACAACATATAGACAATTACGACATATTGTTATTACAACATATTGACAATTACGACAAATTGTTATTACAACATATTGACAATTACGACATATTGTTATTACAACATATAGACAATTACGACAAATTGTTATTACAACATATTGACAATTACGACATATTGTTATTACAACATATTGACGATTACGACATATTGTTATTACAACATATTGACGATTACGACATATTGTTATTACAACATATTGACAATTACGACACATTGTAATTACAACATATTGACGATTACGACACATTGTAATTACAACATATTGACAATTACGACATATCGTTATTACAACATATTGACAATTACGACATATTGTAATTACAACATATTGACAATTACGACACATTGTAATTACAACATATTGACAATTACGACATATTGTTATTACAACATATTGACAATTACGACATATTGTTATTACAACATATTGACGATTACGACACATTGTAATTACAACATATTGACAATTACGACATATTGTTATTACAACATATTGACAATTACGACATATTGTTATTACAACATATTGACAATTACGACATATTGTTATTACAACATATTGACGATTACGACACATTGTAATTACAACATATTGACGATTACGACACATTGTAATTACAACATATTGACAATTACGACACATTGCAGAGTGTGACGACATATTCCAATTAAGAAATATTGCCAATTACGACATATTGAAAATTACATCATATTGCAGGGAATTGCGACATGTTGCACATTTCCGCAATATGCGACATTCTGGCGCTGGAGATGCGGCTGGTGGATGCAGCATTAGCTGCATGCGCCGGAGATTAAGATATTGAATTGATGACAATATCCAATCTCTTTATGACTAACGTCTACAAACTATAAATAAAAGTGCCAGGATACATACACTTCTTTAATTATATCATTATTTTATGTGGGAAAGTCAATGAATAAAAATGATGCAAAGATAAGCAAGCCTTCAATGTTATTTATTTTCTGTTCTTGCGCGCCATGTCTTTGAAATATTTTTACATATCTCTGTAAAATTGCTTGTGCGTGATAATAGTAAATAATCTTACTAATCCTTTATTGTTAACTTGGTCGACAAAAATTACACGTAACGCTCATTTTGTTGAGCTTTACTGGTGTTCGCTGTTGAGGCTGGAGTACTGAAATGTTAGTACCAAATCCCGCAGACGTTTGTTGTAATTATTATCGTTGCAAATCTTGTGCGAAAATTTGTTGATCTAAACGAAAAGGATTTCTTTCAAAGGTTTTAATGCATTGTATATTTGCACTCAAAGACACACTGAATAACGTATGTACGGGAGACGTGTTTAGTTGTATGTACTCATATGCGTGTTGCAAGTCTGTGCCACTAATTGGCTTCAGTTTTTCAGCGTTAAACAAAAAAGGATTTTAATAATTAATTTATTTTTCAAAGAAATTTGCACCTTAGGGAAGTTTTCTAATCGATTGAAAAACAGTATTTGTTGAAACTAATACAGCCCTGGTTAAAACTTTTGCAACGCAAGTTAAAACTAACGCAACCTAGATTAAAACTAATGCAACTTGGATTTCAAATTTTGTAACCTTGATGCTAAAAAAGGCTTTGTAAATTAATATTTTAATTCATTCACGTTTACTGGGGTGAAATGAATTTTTCAGCGCATATTTCCGTCTGCGATTTATTCATTTGTCAGCTGTGATCACGTAGACTTGAAAAGCAACTAAGGTACAGTCCTCGTATTGAACACTACAAATACATGCATGCATTATTTAGTGTTCAGGTGTTGCGCCAAGCAAAAGAGCAAACAAACAACCCAGTCAGACTTTTTTGCGGGGCATGCATGTTTATCGCTGCCCAAGTGATTTAATTACTTGGGCGGTGAAAAACCTGCATGCAGGCGGCGAAAAAGTTAGACTGGGAAGCAAGCAAGTAAGCCTTCAAGCAAGCGAGCAAATTAGCAAGCAAGCAAGCTCGGAAGCAGCAACAAGTGCATCATTACTCCTCTAAAGGTAATTTGGGCAGCATGAGAGGAAGATAAAAGTTACATACATGCTGGCGTCCGATAGACCAGTAAGTGAACTGCGCACGTACTAAGCGCCCAAACTTAGAGCTTTTCGTGACTGGTGACAGCCGCACGAACTGTTGTGGGATGCTTGCATCAGCCGGCTGTTGCAGCAACCCATAATCAGGCCATTATCAGTCCATATTCAGCCTATAAACAGCCAATAAAAAGCCTATGATAAGCCCATAATCAATACATAATCAGCCCATATTCAACCCATAACCAACCATATTCAAGCCATATTCAGGCCATAATCAGCCCATATTTAGCTCATAACCAACCATATTCAAGCCATAATCAGCCCATATGTTTAACCGGCTCATAATGAGCCCATAAACACAGCCCATAATCTGCTGTGCGGCAGCTTATACAAATGCACAAAATATGCAAAAATATTTTCCGTGAACATTTTAACTTCCCAAAGAAATATCCAAAAGCTCAAGCTCCAAAACTTTTAAAAGTTTTAACTCTAAATAAAAAAATATTGATAACTTTTTTAACATCCAAAAACTTCCAAAAGTTCAACTCCCAAAATAAATATCCGAAAGTTCGACTTTCAAAAATATCAAACGTTTTAACTTTCACAATTTTGCCGACGTCAGCAACTTGTCCGAAAAGTAAAAATATCTAATTCGGAGAACAATTAACGTATAAACACTTTAACTGAGAGGTGACCCACCGGTGGTACACGGAGGGGATTTTCATACTTCTGCTGAGCGACCTGTAGGCAGTAGCCTCAACTTCCATAAATACTTAATCAAAGCCAAATGAAGGCACGATGCAGTTTACGCTTGCTATTGTCAAAGTGTATTGCTACAATTGAATCTAAAGTTGAATTGAATACTAAACTTTAGCTTTACCTGCCACAGTCTAAGTGTTAAAGAACAAACATTCATCATGCGAAAATCTCCGCATTCAGAAACTTGTGGTACGATGCACAAAAAAAAGAAAATCATCTATACTTTTCAAAAGCACTCGGATACTTAAAAGCACACAGACCTGCACAAAGTTGGACCTGAAGTGAACATGCGCGCGCCGGCGGCCAGTTACGGCCGTGTGAGGGCGGCCAGACGACCGCAATGACACCAAAATTCGTCCTGCAGACCCACAGACTTGTATCTGGTCTGCACCGCAAGTCTGCTAAACAAACCGTGGCACATGTGCAGGTGTGTTGGGTGGCACATGTGCATTTGAGAATGTAGTGCACATGACTACCGTCCAGAAGTTGAGGGGTCAACCCGGTGATTTTTAATTTTTGGACAGATTGTTCAGAATTTTTCACAATATATGAAACTTTCAAAGAGAAACACATTTTCCTCGTGTACCTTTTTCAATTTTGGCCTTAGTTTTTGAGAAAATGGGAAACATTATTTCTTTTAGATAATTTTCTCGGACATTTTAAAAGAATGCAAGTCATTGAGTTTTCATGCTAAAAAAACCAAAGACAGATTTAGAATCCTTTTAACATTAAATTTTCTAACAAATCAATGAATCCGGATTTTCAAATTTTTACATATAGTTTTGTTTATCAGAGTAGGACATTTCAAGAACATAGAAGTCAATGAGTTTTCATGCTAGAAAAAAATCAAAAACAGTTTTGGAATAATTGTAACATTTCTAACAAAATAACGTTTCAATTTTTCCTATTTTTACATTCAGTTTTTCTATCTGAGTTCAAAATGTTGAAAAAGTGATTTTTGTATCACAGTTAGTAATCGGAAATCGCACATCAAAAGAAAACAAAAAAAAAAAAAAAATAAAAATCCGAATTCAATGGTTTGTTAGAAATGTTACAAAAATTCTAAAACTGTCTTTGTTTTTTTCTAGCATGAAAACTCATTAAATTCTATTCTTTTGAAATGTCCGAGAAAATTATTTAAAAAAGGATTTCCCATTTTCTAAAAAACTAAGGCCACAATTTGAAAAGTTACAAAGTAAAAGTTTCTTTTGTAAAATTACATATACTGGGCAAATTTGAGAAAAATTTGGCCACAAATAAAAAATCGTTGGGTTGTTCCCCTTAATTAAAGAAAAGTTAAGGGTTTTCTATAATTTAATTAACTATTTCTTGTATTGCGTCAACGAACAGAAAACTCTGAGCTTAAGAAATGTTGGTCCAATGATTTACGTGTGCTGCATTGTACCTAATCGTGTTATATCGTAGCGCATCGTAAAATATCGTAGGGGATCGTAAAATATGGTAGCTTATCGTAAAATATCGTAGCGTATCGTAAAATATGGTAGCTTATCGTAAAATATCGTAGCTCATTGTAAGCTATCGTAGGGGATCGTAAACTATAGTTGGGCATCGTGATCGTGTTCGCAAACGATTCCGACCTATTTATTTACCTGAGGCGTAGTCGTACTTTACCGTTGCTTCTTTCACTCCAAGTTTGATCGTAGGATGCGAGAATTTCGGTGTTTGATACCAAAGCTGTCGGGTGTGAACCAACATCTTTACCGGACTTGCACCTCTTTTTTGCAGACCTACGCCTTTCATAATCTTGTTTGACATAGAATCAACTTGCTTAACACGTTCCCACGTACTGGGTCATATGTGTGCGTCTAGGAAAATTGCTCATACACGTACCGGTATAAATAACAATTTCATCCTTTTCGCGACCTTCTTAAAAGCTAACTGTTATCATACCGGGTGAAATGTTATCAAACAATTGAACTTTTTGGATTTATTTGGAAGAATAAAAATGTATTCGAGCAGTAAAGTCGATATCCCAATTCTGCTACTTACAACCTCACCAAACCAACCGTTAACAACCGCGCAAACGCAGTGAACTGAAGGGATTAATTTATTAATTTCCGAAATGTAGGGATTCAAATAACAGGTCGTTCAGTGATTTCTGAAGTACCAGAGAACAATGTTTTCTGATGTTGTTGATGGTAAATTGAATATTGAAGGTAGTGTGTATCCGAGAAAATAGTAAAGGGAAGATGAATGATGTTTTTGCACGATTTTTCTTCATTTTACATATGCTTGAGAATATGATGTTTCTAGCATCGTTGAGGGTTATATAAAGATTTCATACAGTAAATAAGACTGAATAGTATTAGTCTCCCTTGTCATTAAATATGTCTTAGAATAATACTTTTCTGTCATCGTTAACGGTACAGTAAAGAAAGATTCAAGGTAATTTTTACCGGAGAATAATATTAGTTCCCATGACACAGGTATCCATGTAGAGCAGTACATACCACAAAGTAATATATATAACACATGAATCCATGTAGGGCAGTATATACCTGAAAGTAATATTGGTCATACACAGTAATCTATATAGGGCATACCAGAAAGTAATATTAGTCTTAAACAGTAACCCATGTAGGGCAGTATACACCAGAAAATAATATAAATCCCACATGCCACATGAATTAATGTAGCTTATTAATTCAGCACCGAAGGAAGGTGTACGGAGCACTCGGAAGCACCGCCACACCTGTTCACAGAGCTCTACAATTTAACGTTCATTGGCCGGGCCTATGTTCCAGGCCGGTTTTTTGGAGGCCTATTGAGTGCTTCCTGTGCCCCAACCGTCACTTGAACGCTTCCTACCGCGGGTGCCGACACGGGCGTTTGTGATGCCAGAATACGCCCGAACTTGGCAGTTTTTTGGAGCGAAATTCGGCTTAAAACGCCCTAAAACCTGCGTCCTCTGAAGTGTTGGTCCCAAGGCAAAATTCGATTTTACTGACAAATTCCGGCGGAAAAAGGTTCAATTTTTCGCCTGAAAATGGGTAAAAAAGCTCAAATTTGCACCAGAAAATGAGTGATATGGCAACCCTTTTGGCTACAGACGCCCATAGTAGCGGGCAAGCCAAGATTCCGGCTTTTTATTGGATTTTATGGGTTTTTGTGGTTTTTTTTACAGGGTCGCTGGGGTTCAAACTCGAGCTGCAAGAAGGGCCGCAAAAACGTCCCCGCACCGCCTGCGCTCCGCAGCAAAAACTGGCGCAAAAACACGAGATGCATGGGAGCGTTGGAGCGGGCCTCCTGTGTGTGTGTGTGCGTGTAGTTTGTGTGTGTGTGAGCTGTGTGTGTGTGTGAGCTATGTGAGTGTGTGAGCTGTGAGTTGGGTGTACCTGTGTGAGTGTGTGTGCTGTGTGTTGGACCTGTGAGAGGAGTGTAAGCGTGTATGTAAGCTGTATATGTGCTATGAGTTGGGTGTACCTGTGTGTTTGTGTGTGCTGTGTGTTGGACCTGTGAGTGGAGTGTGAACGTGTATGTGAGCTGTATATGTGCTATGAGTTGGGTGTACCTGTGTGAGTGTGTGTGTGCTGTGTGTTGGACGTGTGAGTGGTGTGTGAGTGTCTGTGGACTCTGTGCTTGTGTACTGTTTTTTGTGTGCCATGGCTGTACGAAGAGTATATGATTGCTGCGTAAATGTGTGTGCTGAGTGTTCTGTGTGTTGCATACTGTGTGTTTTGTGTCTTGTATACTGTGTGTAGCTTACTGCTTGTTCTGTTAGCTGTTTTTTGTGTTTTTGTCTGAGAGGGAGAGGGTTTTTGTGAATGCTTACTTATGTAAAAGTGTATGGAGCTGTGTGATCTGCTACTTTTATTCTGTTGTTGATGACAACATAAATAATTATAAATGCGTCTATGTCTCGCAGTGAAAATTTATGAGCTCCACTTATACATCCAGCAGCGGACAAGTGTTAAAACAATCTCCGTTCTGAATAACGGAGCTTCAAATTTGCATGTTCTCTAAGTCGTGGATGAAAATATGACTAGGAACTAACTCCACTTCTCGGAATTATTTTTCATTGATCAAATAAATTCTAACTAAAGTGTTTTGCAGTGCATTGAAATAACAAGTTGGGGCGAAAAAAACAAGAGACCATTACATTTCAATTTTGTATTTGAATAAATGTCACTTTTTTTCCGTGACTTCCTGAGCAATGAAGTAAAAGTCACCACCAGTGAAACGGTATCGAGAAGTCTTGTTAGTGGGAAATGACGCTCGGATCAATAGGAATTCATATTCGTACTAGTGGAAATGACACTCGGAATTAATGACGCTCGGACGATGAGAATTGACACTTGGATCAGTGGGAAATGAAAAACCGATCGGTGATGACACTACGGATAGTAGGAAATGACGCTCGGATCATTTTGAAATGATACTCAAATCAACGGAAAATGATTCTCAGAATAGTGAGCAATGATACTCCGAATAGAGGAAAAGGGCATTCAGAATAGAAGAAAACGATACTCAGAATAGAGGAAAATGACACTCATCATAGAAGAAAATGACACCCAGAATAGTGGAAAATGACACTCGGATTAGTGGAATATCACACTCAGATTAGTGGAAAATGACACTCAGAATAGTGGAAAATGACACTCGGATTAGTAGGAAGTCATATTCGTACCAGTGGAAAATGACACTTGCATCAGTAGGAAATGACACTCGGATTAGTAGGAAATGACAGCCCAAAAGGAAATGACACAGGGACTGCTACGAGTTAAAGCCCTGCCAGCAGCCCAGGTCACCTCCATACCTCAGGAATACCTCCGGCCAAAACGCACCACAGTTTTTACCGTCGTCTTCCTTCCTTCCCACCAGCGGGCAGTTGCTGGCTCCATTGTGAGAGGACGGTCGACGCTGCCTGCATTTTTTACCCTCCCTAAAAAAGGCATCAAAAAGGTGCATTTCCATAAGTATGCAGTGCTTGCATGGGCTTCTCACACTGCATTTAATTAATGCAGCGAGCTTCAAAGGATCTCTGCCGATTAAAATCCGCTTCGGAAACGGAAGGGGGCCTACGTTCACAAAAAATCCCAACGGCCTAAAAAAACGTGTTCCCGATGCAACCCAACACATGCACCGA
Source organism: Morinoia aosen (assembly GCA_030386875.1). NCBI lineage: Eukaryota > Metazoa > Arthropoda > Malacostraca > Amphipoda > Talitridae > Morinoia > Morinoia aosen. The sequence goes on from CM059566.1 coordinate 24,743,163, forward strand.
ATTGCTGATATCAAATGTTAGCACTTGCATTACCATCACATAGGCTCGACATAGGTGCCCAGAAAAAGGTACCATAGTCGAGCCGATGTCAGGCCTATGCTTTAGAAAAGACCTTATGCAGGTTTTCTAAGCATATGCAGGTAGCATGCTGATGCCAACGCACAATGTAACCGAGATTTAGAGCTATTTTGACACGTCAAATGTTCCCATTATGGGATCGCATGACTGCGAATTGGAAGTTTTGGTGGCGTTAACGATGTGTTGGGCGGAACTCGATGACTCGAGTAACGTGGCATTTGTGAGAGTACCGACTCGTACACTTTCATACACTTGCAGTAAATCTGTCAACTTCCGCGAGCTGAATATGTATGAGGATGTGGATTACTTACGATTTTTATGTGCGTGAATAATTTTTAAAGCTGTTTCTTGATAGCTACGGGATGTGAAAAATGGTTGCTGTTGCGCGTAGAAATGTGAAGTATTTTTTTATCAGATGATATGACAACAAAAAAACTGAGTTTTGGACAGTATAATTTTTAAACCATGCTCAATTTCCCTAAGAAATAATTCTAGTAAACAAAGCAGCTTGGCTTCTCTGCAATACGTAATTCCCAGTACATTGTAAGTTACTGTACTGTAAATTCCGATGAATACTTATAACTTCATGCAATAATATTGATAAAAAGCAATAACTTTCTGCTTCGTTGGATGGATACTTTAGCTCTCCTAAGAAAGCGCTTAAATTTTTCCAGATTAAAAACCACCGAATGACAAGTAATTTCCCCCAACGACTCGATGAGATTAACTCCCAATTCTTCTAATTTCAAACCACAGCCTGGATTTAACAGAACACTGCTTTTTTTATCAAATGAGAGTGCTATTCATGAGTGCGTAATTTCTTGATGTTATGGAAATATCCTTTTGGGTTGAGAGAAATGATGTAAATTCAGCGAAAGTGATGTACATTATAGGGAGAGTACTGCTGAAAGGACTCCTTTCTGAAGACTTGGAGTGTGTTGTGGTAGTGCATTGATGCTGCATCTACAGCCTCAATGTGGCACTTGATGGAGAACCGCTCATGATGCAGCACTGCATGCAAATGCATACAGTGTTGCAACACTGAGTGCTTTTGCATACGCTGCCGTTGAACAGTTTTGGTTTAGATGGCTTTCTGTCTGGAGTTGGAAGGCATTCTGTCAGGAGTTAGAAGGCTTTCTGTCTTGAGTTAGAAGGCTTTCTGTCTGGAGTTAGAAAGCTTTCTGTCTTGAGTTAGAAGGCTTTCTATCTTGAGTTAGAAGGCTTTCTGTCTTGAGTTAGAAGGCTTTCTGTCTGGAGTTAGATGGCTTCCTGTCTGGAGTTAGAAGGCTTTCTGTCTGGAGTTAGAAGGCTTTCTGTCAGGAGTTAGAAGGCTTTCTGTCAGGAGTTAGAAGGCTTTCTGTCTGGAGTTAGAAGGCTTTCTGTCAGGAGTTAGAAGGCTTTCTGTCAGGAGTTAGAAGGCTTTCTGTCTGGAGTTAGAAGGCTTTCTGTCAGGAGTTGGAAGGCTTTATTTCTTGAGTTAGAAGGCTTTCTGTTTGGAGTTAGAAGGCTTTCTGTTTGGAGTTAGAAGGCTTTCTGTCTGGAGTTAGAAGGCTTTCTGTCAGGAGTTAGAAGGCTTTCTGTCTTGAGTTAGAAGGCTTTCTATCTTGAGTTAGAAGGCTTTCTGTCTTGAGTTAGAAGGCTTTCTGTCTGGAGTTAGATGGCTTCCTGTCTGGAGTTAGAAGGCTTTCTGTCTGGAGTTAGAAGGCTTTCTGTCAGGAGTTAGAAGGCTTTCTGTCTGGAGTTAGAAGGCTTTCTGTCAGGAGTTAGAAGGCTTTCTGTCTTGAGTTAGAAGGCTTTCTGTCTGGAGTTAGATGGCTTCCTGTCTGGAGTTAGAAGGCTTTCTGTCTGGAGTTAGAAGGCTTTCTGTCAGGAGTTAGAAGGCTTTCTGTCAGGAGTTAGAAGGCTTTCTGTCAGGAGTTAGAAGGCTTTCTGTCTGGAGTTAGAAGGCTTTCTGTCAGGAGTTGGAAGGCTTTATTTCTTGAGTTAGAAGGCTTTCTGTATGGAGTTAGAAGGCTTTATTTCTTGAGTTAGAAGGCTTTCTGTTTGGAGTTAGAAGGCTTTCTGTCTTGAGTTAGAAGGCTTTATTTCTTGAGTTAGAAGGCTTTCTGTCTGGAGTTAGAAGGCTTTATTTCTTGAGTTAGAAGGCTTTCTGTCTTGAGTTAGAATGCTTTATTTCTTGAGTTAGAAGGCTTTCTGTTTGGAGTTAGAAGGCTTTCTGTCTTGAGTTAGAAGGCTTTCTGTCTTGAGTTAGAAGGCTTTCTGTCTTGAGTTAGAATGCTTTATTTCTTGAGTTAGAAGGCTTTCTGTCTTGAGTTAGAAGGCTTTCTGTTTGGAGTTAGAAGGCTTTCTGTCTGGAGTTAAAAGGCTTTATTTCTTGAGTTAGAAGGCTTTCTGTCTTGAGTTAGAAGGCTTTCTGTCTGGAGTTAGAAGGCTTTCTGTCTTGAGTTAGAAGGCTTTCTGTCTTGAGTTAGAAGGCTTTCGGTTTGGAGTTAGAAGGCTTTCTGCCTTGAGTTAGAAGGCTTTATTTCTTGAGTTAGAAGGCTTTCTGTCTGGAGTTAGAAGGCTTTATTTCTTGAGTTAGAAGGCTTTCTGTCTTGAGTTAGAATGCTTTATTTCTTGAGTTAGAAGGCTTTCTGTCTTGAGTTAGAAGGCTTTCTGTCTGGAGTTAGAAGGCTTTCTGTCTGGAGTTAGAAGGCTTTCTGTCTGGAGTTAGAAGGCTTTCTGTCTTGAGTTAGAAGGCTTTCTGTCTTGAGTTAGAAGGCTTTCTGTCTTGAGTTAGAAGGCTTTCTGTCTGGAGTTAGAAGGCTTTCTGTCTCGAGTTAGATGGCTTTCTGTCTGGAGTTAGAAGGCTTTCTGTCTTGAGTTAGAAGGCTTTCTGTCTTGAGTTAGAAGGCTTTCTGTCTTGAGTTAGAAGGCTTTCTGTCTTGAGTTAGAAGGCTTTCTGTCTTGAGTTAGAAGGCTTTCTGTCTTGAGTTTGAAGGCTTTCTGTCTTGAGTTAGAAGGCTTTCTGTCTTGAGTTAGAAGGCTTTCTGTCTTGAGTTAGAAGGCTTTCTGTCTTGAGTTAGAAGGCTTTCTGTCTTGAGTTAGAAGGCTTTCTGTCTTGAGTTAGAAGGCTTTCTGTCTTGAGTTAGAATGCTTTATTTCTTGAGTTAGAAGGCTTTCTGTCTTGAGTTAGAAGGCTTTCTGTCTGGAGTTAGAAGGCTTTCTGTCTGGAGTTAGAAGGCTTTCTGTCTGGAGTTAGAAGGCTTTCTGTCTTGAGTTAGAAGGCTTTCTGTCTTGAGTTAGAAGGCTTTCTGTCTTGAGTTAGAAGGCTTTCTGTCTGGAGTTAGAAGGCTTTCTGTCTCGAGTTAGATGGCTTTCTGTCTGGAGTTAGAAGGCTTTCTGTCTTGAGTTAGAAGGCTTTCTGTCTTGAGTTAGAAGGCTTTCTGTCTTGAGTTAGAAGGCTTTCTGTCTTGAGTTAGAAGGCTTTCTGTCTTGAGTTAGAAGGCTTTCTGTCTTGAGTTAGAAGGCTTTCTGTCTTGAGTTAGAATGCTTTATTTCTTGAGTTAGAAGGCTTTCTGTCTTGAGTTAGAAGGCTTTCTGTCTGGAGTTAGAAGGCTTTCTGTCTGGAGTTAGAAGGCTTTCTGTCTGGAGTTAGAAGGCTTTCTGTCTTGAGTTAGAAGGCTTTCTGTCTTGAGTTAGAAGGCTTTCTGTCTTGAGTTAGAAGGCTTTCTGTCTGGAGTTAGAAGGCTTTCTGTCTCGAGTTAGATGGCTTTCTGTCTGGAGTTAGAAGGCTTTCTGTCTTGAGTTAGAAGGCTTTCTGTCTTGAGTTAGAAGGCTTTCTGTCTTGAGTTAGAAGGCTTTCTGTCTTGAGTTAGAAGGCTTTCTGTCTTGAGTTAGAAGGCTTTCTGTCTTGAGTTTGAAGGCTTTCTGTCTTGAGTTAGAAGGCTTTCTGTCTTGAGTTAGAAGGCTTTCTGTCTTGAGTTAGAAGGCTTTCTGTCTTGAGTTAGAAGGCTTTCTGTCTTGAGTTAGAAGGCTTTCTGTCTTGAGTTTGAAGGCTTTCTGTCTTGAGTTAGAAGGCTTTCTGTCTTGAGTTAGAAGGCTTTCTGTCTTGAGTTAGAAGGCTTTCTGTCTTGAGTTAGAAGGCTTTCTGTCTTGAGTTAGAAGGCTTTCTGTCTTGAGTTAGAAGGCTTTCTGTCTTGAGTTAGAAGGCTTTCTGTCTTGAGTTAGAAGGCTTTCTGTCTTGAGTTAGAAGGCTTTCTGTCTTGAGTTAGAAGGCTTTCTGTCTTGAGTTTGAAGGCTTTCTGTCTTGAGTTAGAAGGCTTTCTGTCTTGAGTTAGAAGGCTTTCTGTCTTGAGTTAGAAGGCTTTCTGTCTTGAGTTTGAAGGCTTTCTGTCTTGAGTTAGAAGGCTTTCTGTCTTGAGTTAGAAGGCTTTCTGTCTTGAGTTAGAAGGCTTTCTGTCTTGAGTTAGAAGGCTTTCTGTCTTGAGTTAGAAGGCTTTCTGTCTTGAGTTAGAAGGCTTTCTGTCTTGAGTTAGAAGGCTTTCTGTCTTGAGTTAGAAGGCTTTCTGTCTTGAGTTAGAAGGCTTTCTGTCTTGAGTTAGAAGGCTTTCTGTCTTGAGTTAGAAGGCTTTCTGTCTTGAGTTAGAAGGCTTTCTGTCTTGAGTTAGAAGGCTTTCTGTCTTGAGTTAGAAGGCTTTCTGTCTTTAGTTAGAAGGCTTTCTGTCTTGAGTTAGAAGGCTTTCTGTCTTGAGTTAGAAGGCTTTCTGTCTCGAGTTAGAAGGCTTTCTGTCTTGAGTTAGAAGGCTTTCTGTCTTGAGTTAGAAGGCTTTCTGTCTTGAGTTAGAAGGCTTTCTGTCTTGAGTTAGAAGGCTTTCTGTCTTGAGTTTGAAGGCTTTCTGTCTGGAGTTAGAAGGCTTTCTGTATTGCGAGAATGGAAGTTCCGTTTACCACCTTCGTGAAGGACAGAGTTATAAAAGCACTATCGGGCTCACGCCGTCACAAATAACGTAAGAAGGCCTGTTTTTTTTATCTCATTGTATAGTATGAGGCAGAAATTATGAGATTATTAAAAAAAACACAATAAGACTAGCGAATCCATGCAGTTAAAATTAACAGCTAAAGTTTCTTTTTGTTATTATTTATTTTACTATTTATATTAATTATTTAAACCTAAATCCCTTAATGAAGTTTACAAACGTGTAATGCGTTCTTTGAACTTATTATATAACATGCTACGGTATTTAAATTGAAGCGTTATATTTTTGCATTGTATTTCTGTTGTTATTGAATTAAAAGAGTTATTTTTAATTATTTTAGACCTACAGAGGACATAAAAGCAGAGAGTAGAGTCATTCGCCTGCTTCAGGTGTGGTCGTTAAGGTTCATATTTGTGCACTAAGCCATTCAAAAGAGTTAGTTAGCTTTATAAAATAAACAAATAGCTGCCATGTGTATAATGACAGAGGATGTGTGTGTGACGTCATCGAGTAATTATATCATAATATGCTTAGTAATTATAATACTTGATGTGGGATGATCCTCGATTAATACGATATCAACGTATTAGAACCTTAACTTATACGGACAAAAAATTGTACCTTGTTATTCCTAATTATTCCTTGTTTCTAATTATTCCTAATTTCTAATTATTCCTAATTTCTAATTATTCCTAATTTCTAATTATTCGTGGCGTCAACGAAACCCCGTATGAATTGAAGAGCTGGGCTTTAAGTTTGAATGAATTAAGATTAATTTAAATAATTTAAATTTCAATTTAGATTAATTTAAATAAATTAAATTTAAATTAAATCTAATTTAAATAAATTGAATTTATAATTTAATCCGTATAAGTAAAGATCCGTGTAAAATGATGTATGACTAAAAGATCTTCTGTAGTACAATAAACAAGTCATAATCACGAAAAACACTAAGATAAGCAAGTCATAATTGTAGAAAACAGTTTGATAAACAAGTAAAACTGTAAAAAACAGTGAGATAAACAAGTCATAATTGTAGAAAACTGTACGATAAACAAGTCATTATTATTATAAGAAACTATACGATAAACAAGTCATTATTATTATAAGAAACTATACGATACACAAGTCATTATTATTATAAGAAACTATACGATACACAAGTCATTATTATTATAAGAAACTATACGATACACAAGTCATTATTATTATAAGAAACTATACGATACACAAGTCATTATTATTATAAGAAACTATACGATACACAAGTCATTATTATTATAAGAAACTATACGATACACAAGTCATTATTATTATAAGAAACTATACGATACACAAGTCATTATTATTATAAGAAAATATACGATACACAAGTCATTATTATTATAAGAAACTATACGATACACAAGTCATTATTATTATAAGAAACTATACGATACACAAGTCATTATTATTATAAGAAACTATACGATACACAAGTCATTATTATTATAAGAAACTATACGATACACAAGTCATTATTATTATAAGAAACTATACGATACACAAGTCATTATTATTATAAGAAACTATACGATACACAAGTCATTATTATTATAAGAAACTATACGATACACAAGTCATTATTATTATAAGAAACTATACGATACACAAGTCATTATTATTATAAGAAACTATACGATACACAAGTCATTATTATTATAAGAAACTATACGATACACAAGTCATTATTATTATAAGAAACTATACGATACACAAGTCATTATTATTATAAGAAACTATACGATACACAAGTCATTATTATTATAAGAAACTATACGATACACAAGTCATTATTATTATAAGAAACTATACGATACACAAGTCATTATTATTATAAGAAACTATACGATACACAAGTCATTATTATTATAAGAAACTATACGATACACAAGTCATTATTATTATAAGAAACTATACGATACACAAGTCATTATTATTATAAGAAACTATACGATACACAAGTCATTATTATTATAAGAAACTATACGATACACAAGTCATTATTATTATAAGAAACTATACGATACACAAGTCATTATTATTATAAGAAACTATACGATACACAAGTCATTATTATTATAAGAAACTATACGATACACAAGTCATTATTATTATAAGAAACTATACGATACACAAGTCATTATTATTATAAGAAACTATACGATACACAAGTCATTATTATTATAAGAAACTATACGATACACAAGTCATTATTATTATAAGAAACTATACGATACACAAGTCATTATTATTATAAGAAACTATACGATACACAAGTCATTATTATTATAAGAAACTATACGATACACAAGTCATTATTATTATAAGAAACTATACGATACACAAGTCATTATTATTATAAGAAACTATACGATACACAAGTCATTATTATTATAAGAAACTATACGATACACAAGTCATTATTATTATAAGAAAATATACGATACACAAGTCATTATTATTATAAGAAACTATACGATACACAAGTCATTATTATTATAAGAAACTATACGATACACAAGTCATTATTATTATAAGAAACTATACGATACACAAGTCATTATTATTATAAGAAACTATACGATACACAAGTCATTATTATTATAAGAAACTATACGATACACAAGTCATTATTATTATAAGAAACTATACGATACACAAGTCATTATTATTATAAGAAACTATACGATACACAAGTCATTATTATTATAAGAAACTATACGATAAACAAGTCAACGTTGTTAGCCTGTAAGTGCGTCTCAGTTTTTATCTAAAGTTAATAAATATTTTTAAAAACAATTACTTACAGCTAATGATTACCAAAACAATTGTAACAAAATGATTTATGCTGTCTTTGTATGGCTTCTGCGAAGTTACAGGTCAAATACTTTTATGCTTTTTATTAGACTTTCGTATTTCCTTTTCAGGTATAACCCGTCAGTCAAATGCTATGGGAATTTCAGTTTAGAGCAGCGGTTTCTAACCTGTGGGGACTAGCGGAGTTGCCAGGTGGGGAATTTCGTGCATTTGTTTCTGTCCACAAAAAATCAATAGTATTTCAAAATCTATTACATTACATCCAAATGTTGACTTATTTGCCATATCACTACCATTTACAGACTGCTTTAAAAACAATATAAACCATAATGAGGTATTGTACGTCGTATTTGTATAAAAGTGACAGCACTGCTGGGTTAGGGATGTCACAGATAAGTAAGAGGAAGATGGCGTGGTGGGGAATGGAGGGTTGGCCCACTAAAAAGGGGGGAATTGGTGGAAAAAAGTTAAGAACCACTGGTTTAGAGGCATAAGCGATTCTTTTGTTTCTTTTTTGAGTTTGTAGTAACGATGGAGACCGAGTTGGAACAGTACCTGTTACCTTCCGTTTGAGATTTTTCGATGCAACCACTTCAAAAGGATTTCTCTACAGCGTTAGAACTCCATGTTTCATGCGAGTCGCTCTTTGTATAATTTTGAACCCAACTTCGATGAAAAGTCTGAAATTTTTCAATTTTTGACATTATTACGTACAAGATATGAGAAAAATGTTTCATTTTCTGCTATTTTTTCTTTATTTTTGCCGAAAGTTGCTCTGGATCATCAAACGTCAAGATGTTGGTCATTAAACTACAAACTATAAGCGTTTTTGCACTTATTGTGCTCGGGCTTGCTTTTAAAAAGAGTTAGATTTATGCTTATGATATTCGAAGCCTTTCTTCAGTAAGTGAAAGCTAATTTTTTGCTACTATCTTCGTTCTGGGCCATTTTGAAGTAGATGAAAACTAATTTTATTTAGTGTCAACCCTCATAATAAGTTCCAAGTTTTTTTTAAGCCAATCACTCTAATTTGATAGCCACTATCAGTTCTGAGGCAAAAGTTTCTAAAAGATCTTCTTGTTGTTACGCTGAAGAATGCTGATCAAAAGAGGTAAGAATTGCTCCCTGTCGGACCAGGTAAGGTTTGCACCCCGTTCCAAAATCAGGTCCAGCATCGAAACAGGAGCGTACTGGTCACCAGGCCGCGTATCCATGATACAGGTTCCTCCTGTTCCACTGGTAGCCAGCTGGACGAGGCAAGTCTCGCTGGAACAAGTGGTAGAAAGCAAGCAAAAATGTCACAGGACAGGCCTAGCAACTTTAAATAAACAGAAATACGTTAGAGAGCAGCTTCCATGGAGGCGTGACGGATAAATAAACGGGAAATGCTGATCTGCATTGACAAATACGAGCGTCCGTTGAGGACTATCTGACCATCGCTATATAGAGATACCCATATCGATCAAGCAAGGTGGCTGGTGCTGCTGTCGAGATTTGAAATACTAAATACTTTCACGCCGATCTTTCGTGGCAAAGTTGAAGCAATATGGGATAAAAAAACACGTTTTTTACTTTGGTATCTGGTCATCGGAGAACCTATTTGAATGTTTATTAGAACGTGGATCCCTGTTGCATATTTGTTTTAAATTTTATAAATGTTTTTATTATTATATTATATTATATATATATTATATTTGTTACATGAAATGTTCTGGTTAAGAGTTTTAGTACACAGCAGTAGAATGGGGAAATCGACTTTGATGCTCCAAGTTAATTTTCCTTCCTAAGAAATATGAAAAATGCAATTTCACGATAACTCTTAACGTTTTATCGTCTAAAAGTGTGCGAAACATGAAATGACATTCACTTATACCGGTACTTGAATGAATAGTTTATCCCGTGGTACACATATGGGCCAATACGTAGGAAATGTGTTGAACGAGCACCGCATGATAAAATATAGGATTATATCTTTTGAAATTCAGTTATAATGAATTTAATTTTCATATTCTTCAGAAATTATTTGATCGGATACGATACTGTGTCACGTCCTGGTGTTTGTGTTGAACGACGATTTGAAAGAAGCATGCTGGCGAAATTATTTTGCTTTTGTAACTCATGTAGCGTAACATAACGACCACCAATGTAATACTTACGTGCATTTAGTTATTGCATGTGAACTTACGTGAGTTATCTGAGCCAGTAGTGTTGAAGAACTGAGTAAAGAGACAACGTGGAATGACTGATAATAAAGTAAGGTGAAATTAGATTAAATGTAGAATTGACTTCTTATTAAGTTTCTTTAACTGATGATAAGCGATCGTTGGACTTATTTTATTTGCATTTAAACCATTTCAATGAAATAAATGTAATGACTTTTTTATTTTCATATTTATTTTGAAGACAATGAAATATTTGATAATTCTTGGAGGATTTTACTTGATGGTCATGTGCGTGTGGAATCGGTCCTAACTTCAAATAACTCATGATGTGCAATGAAAAAATCAACAACATCGCTAGTAAAGAAACGCGAACAATCGACAACATCAAAAAAGAAAGGAAAAAGAAAGAGAGAAAGAATGCAAGAAAAAAGTTTATTTTCAATAAAGATGACACAAAAACCACAGTTGGTTCGTAAAATGTCTTGACATAAAGATCTCAGGTTGATATGCATACATGGGTATCGTCATACGCATGTCGATGGTCGCGACATATGATTGAGAGCAAAGCATGGCAAAATGAATTGCAGCGATAATCTAAGTTTGACAGTGCATGTGACAAGTAATATAAAAAGGAACTTCTTTTCAATGTAAAATATAAAGTTATAGAGTAAAATAAAGAGTAAATTCTTTTAAATATAAAAAAGAACCTGATACTGACGACGCACTGGGGAAAACGCTCTTGTTAGTGGGCTCTTATGTATATTGAAGTACGAGCTTTGGAACATGCGATATCAAGGATTAATATAGAAGGTAAAATAATTGGATGTAAATAATTCTACGTCAAAGACTATGACTTCACTAGTAAAAGTAAATAAGCTACTGGTATCTAAGCACAACAGATACTGTTTAGTATCCACAGGACAAAATGAAATAAATACTTTTATTGAGTTAAATGGTATACTGACATAGTGTAAAATAACACATTTCACACTACTCCAGTATATAATTTTGCACAAAACCAGTTTATCATTTTGCATAATGTTAGTGCCTCGTGTTTTAAATGCTTGATGCACTCATGGTGCAAAAAAAGTATTTTTCTTTCTGGGATAATTTGAGAATTTTAATATTTATTTGGCTCAGCAAACCTTATAACGTAAAGGAAAATTAATGCATCCGCTACAGTATGGAGAGGGTTTTAATGCTGGAAATGCGAAGACACATCTTCATATCAAATACTTACGAAGACGATTGTTTTTTTCTCGCATTTATGTAACGATCTAAAATTTCTATTGCATTGCACCTCTTTAGTAAGGAAATTCTTTTTAATCCATTATTCAATTGCTATCAGTCGTTCATCCAAATACTTCAGAGCTAAGTATGTATTATTCATGTCTATCTTTAGATTATGATTGTCACCATGATAACACTTACTCACATTTGGGCAATCAAAAACCAGATTTATTTATTTCCTGCAATGAGCTGAGAAGCAATTTAACAGATCAAACCATTAAAACATATTAAACCATTAAAATATATTAAACCATTAAAACATATTAAACCATTAAAACATATTAAACCATTAAAACATATTAAACCATTAAAACATATTAAACCATTAAAACATAATAAACCATTCAAACATATTAAACCATTCAAACATATTAAACCATTAAAACATATTAAACCATTGAAACATATTAAACCATTAAAACAAATTAAACCATTAAAACATATTAAACCATTGAAACATATTAAACCATTAAAACATATTAAACCATTAAAACATATTAAACCATTAAAACATATTAAACCATTAAAACATATTAAACCATTAAAACATATTAAACCATTAAAACATATTAAACCATTCAAACATATTAAACCATTAAAACATATTAAACCATTGAAACATATTAAACCATTAAAACAAATTAAACCATTAAAACATATTGAACCTTTGAAACATATTAAACCATTAAAACATATTAAACCATTAAAACATATTAAACCATTAAAACATATTAAACCATTAAGACATATTGAATCATTAAAACATATTAAACCATTAAAACATATTAAACCATTGAAACATATTAAACCATTAAAACATATTAAACCATTAAGACATATTGAATCATTAAAACATATTAAACCATTAAAACATATTAAACCATTGAAACATATTAAACCATTAAAACATATTAACTAAACCATTAAAACATATTAAACCATTAAGACATATTGAATCATTAAAACATATTAAACCATTAAAACATATTAAACCATTAAAACATATTAAACCATTAAAACATATTAAACCATTAAGACATATTGAATCATTAAAACAAATTAAACCATTAAAACATATTAAACCATTGAAACATATTAAACCATTAAAACATATTAAACCATTAAAACATATTAAACCATTAAAACATATTAAACCATTAAAACATATTAAACCATTAAAACATATTAAACCATTAAAACATATCAAACCATTAAAACATATTAAACCATTAAAACATATTAAACCATTAAAACATATTAAACCATTGAAACGTATTAAACCATTAAAACATATTAAACCATTAAAACATATTAAACCATTAAAACATATTAAACAATTGAAACATATTAAGCCATTAAAACATATTAAACCATTAAAACATATTAAATCATTAAAACATATTAAACCATTAAAACATATTAAACCATTAAAACATATTAAACCATTAAAACATATTAAACCATTAAAACATATTAAACCATTAAAACATATTAAACCATTCAAACATATTAAACCATTAAAACATATTAAACCATTGAAACATATTAAACCATTAAAACAAATTAAACCATTAAAACATATTAAACCATTGAAACATATTAAACCATTAAAACATATTAAACCATTAAAACATATTAAACCATTAAAACATATTAAACCATTAAGACATATTGAATCATTAAAACATATTAAACCATTAAAACATATTAAACCATTGAAACATATTAAACCATTAAAACATATTAAACCATTAAGACATATTGAATCATTAAAACATATTAAACCATTAAAACATATTAAACCATTGAAACATATTAAACCATTAAAACATATTAACTAAACCATTAAAACAGATTAAACCATTAGGACATATTGAATCATTAAAACATATTAAACCATTAAAACATATTAAACCATTAAAACATATTTAACCATTAAAACATATTAAACCATTAAGACATATTGAATCATTAAAACAAATTAAACCATTAAAACATATTAAACCATTGAAACATATTAAACCATTAAAACATATTAAACCCTTAAAACATATTAAACCATTAAAACATATTAAACCATTAAAACATATTAAACCATTAAAACATATTAAACCTATAAAACATATCAAACCATTAAAACATATTAAACCATTAAAACATATTAAACCATTAAAACATATTAAACCATTGAAACGTATTAAACCATTAAAACATATTAAACCATTAAAACATATTAAACCATTAAAACATATTAAACAATTGAAACATATTAAGCCATTAAAACATATTAAACCATTAAAACATATTAAATCATTAAAACATATTAAACCATTAAAACATATTAAACCATTAAAACATATTAAACCATTAAAACATATTAAACCATTGAAACATATTAAACCATTAAAACATATTAAACCATTGAAACATATTAAACCATTAAAACAAATTAAACCATTAAAACATATTAAACCATTGAAACATATTAAACCATTAAAACATATTAAACCATTAAAACATATTAAACCATTAAAACATATTAAACCATTAAAACACATTGAATCATTAAAACATATTAAACCATTAAAACATTTTAAATCATTAAAACATATTAAACCATTAAAACATATTAAACCATTGAAACATATTAAACCATTAAAACATATTAAACCATTAAAACATTTTAAATCATTAAAACATATTAAACCATTGAAACATATTAAACCATTGAAACATATTAAACCATTAAAACATATTAAACCATTAAAACATATTAAACCATTGAAACATATTAAACCATTAAAACATATAAAACCATTAAGACATATTGAATCATTAAAACATATTAAACCATTAAAACATTTTAAATCATTAAAACATATTAAACCATCAAAACATATTAAACCATTGAAACATATTAAACCATTAAAACATAATAAACCATTAAAACATATTAAACCATCAAAACATATTAAACCATTGAAACATATTAAACCATTAAAACATATTAAACCATTAAAACATATTAAACCATTAAAACATATTAAACCATTAAATCATATTAAACCATTGAAACATATTAAACCATTGAAACATATTAAACCATTAAAACATATTAAACCATTAAAACATATTAAACCATTGAAACATATTAAACCATTAAAACATATTAAACCATTAAAACATATTAAACCATTGAAACATATTAAACCATTGAAACATATTAAACCATTGAAACATATTAAACCATTAAAACTTATCAAACCATTAAAACATATTAAACCATTAAAACATATTAAACCATTAAAACACATTAAACCATTAAAACATTTTAAATCATTAAAACATTTTAAACCATTAAAACATTTTAAATCATTAAAACATTTTAAACCATTAAAACATTTTAAATCATTAAAACATATTAAACCATTAAAACATATTAAACCATTAAGACATATTGAATCATTAAAACATATTAAACCATTAAAACATTTTAAATCATTAAAACATATTAAACTATTAAAATGTATTAAACATTGAAACATATTAAACCATTAAAACATATTAAACCATTAAACCATGATTATACATATTCCTATGCATGCGTGAATATATCCATGAACATGCACACCACAAGAGCACGGTTTAATTCTATACAGAAGCACAATTTCCAGCTGCCCATCAAGTCACAGCTGCTGGCGTACCTGTCCTGACGCTCGTTTGAACGCACGAAGCGTACGAGCTTTGAATAGGATGCGAACTTCTGGCTCTTTTGGCTGAGGCTGCAAAAAGTACTCGATGTCTACCTGAGATTTTGCTGTGGTGACCTGAACAGGTTACAGCTGTACACCTGGGTAAATTGCAGCCGTATAGTGACCTGAACAGGTTACAGCTGTGCACCTGGGTAAATTGCAACCGTATAGTGACCTGAACAGGTTACAGCTGTGCACCTGGGTAAATTGCAGCCGTATAGTGACCTGAACAGGTTACAGCTGTGCACCTGGGTAAATTGCAGCCGTATAGTGACCTGAACAGGTTACAGCTGTGTACCTGGGTAAATTGCAGCCGTATAGTGACCTGAACAGGTTACAGCTGTGCACCTGGGTAAATTGCAACCGTATAGTGACCTGAACAGGTTACAGCTGTGCACCTGGGTAAATTGCAGCCGTATAGTGACCTGAACAGGTTACAGCTGTGCACCTGGGTAAATTGCAACCGTATAGTGACCTGAACAGGTTACAGCTGTGCACCTGGGTAAATTGCAGCCGTATAGTGACCTGAACAGGTTACAGCTGTGCACCTGGGTAAATTGCAGCCGTATAGTGACCTGAACAGGTTACAGCTGTGTACCTGGGTAAATTGCAGCCGTATAGTGACCTGAACAGGTTACAGCTGTGCACCTGGGTAAATTGCAACCGTATAGTGACCTGAACAGGTTACAGCTGTGCACCTGGGTAAATTGCAACCGTATAGTGACCTGGACAGGTTACAGCTGTGCACCTGGGTAAATTGCAGCCGTATAGTGACCTGGACAGGTTAAAGCTGTGCACCTGGGTAAATTGCAGCCGTATAGTGACCTGGACAGGTTACAATGTCATAGATTAATTGACTGAAATAGGTGAGAAATTAATAACATGATGTACGTAATTTTCCAGTAATTACTCGACTGTAAAGATATACCCGTAATCAAAATGCCATCATATTAGAGTTTTTGAAGCTTTCTTAGAATAAGTTTTCATTATTTGGATGTTGAAAATCAAAATACTTTTGAAATTAAATCAAAAGCTGTACTGATATATGTATGTAATTTTTTTGCGGTTCTCAATGATGAATAGTGTGTGAAGATACACGTATGTAAGAGAATCAATATCTTATCACGCAACCTAATTTTTTTTTGTTTTTGTGTCGCCATTTTGATTTTTAGATTTAGATCTGACTAGTTTTTCCTTCTTGTTCCAGAGCTGACAATGACCCAGGAGATCAAAACGTCCATGAATATTTTCACTGAATGATTCATCAATAAGAAAATGATTGCTTTAAGAACGCTACGTAATTAAAGTGATACCTCAAAATCATAAGAAACTGCAAACATTTAAGTAACTAAACAAAAACTTACTGTTTCAGGAGCACAAACTTGCATAATTAAATTTTTTATGGAAAAGACTCTCTTCAGCTGTTATTAGTTTACCTTTTGACCAGCGCAATTGTTTAACTATTTTCATTTACTTATCATTAACACTTAGAGTGAGTTATATTTCATGAACTTGTGCACAGGGCCTATTGATAATGAAGTGATTCGATAATTCGCTTAAATAAATCTTGCAGACGTGGATGCCCAACAAATATATCCATCCCAATAGTACCCGCCATTAGATAAATCTTGCAGACGTAGATGCCCAACAAATATATCCATCCCAACAGTACCCGCCATTAAATAAATCTTGCAGATGTGGATGCCCAACAAATATATCCATCCCAACAGTACCCGCCATTAAATAAATCTTGCAGACGTGGATGCCCAACAAATATATCCATCCCAACAGTACCCGCCATTAAATAAATCTTGCAGATGTGGATGCCCAACAAATATATCCATCCCAACAGTACCCGCCATTAAATAAATCTTGCAGACGTGGATGCCCAACAAATATATCCATCCCAACAGTACCCGCCATTAAATAAATCTTGCAGATGTGGATGCCCAACAAATATATCCATCCCAACAGTACCCGCCATTAAATAAATCTTGCAGACGTAGATGCCCAACAAATATATCCATCCCAACAGTACCCGCCATTAAATAAATCTTGCAGATGTGGATGCCCAACAAATATATCCATCCCAACAGTACCCGCCATTAAATAAATCTTGCAGACGTGGATGCCCAACAAATATATCCATCCCAACAGTACCCGCCATTAAATAAATCTTGCAGACGTGGATGCCCAACAAATATATCCATCCCAACAGTACCCGCCATTAAATAAATCTTGCAGATGTGGATGCCCAACAAATATATCCATCCCAACAGTACCCGCCATTAAAATATTCTTGTACTTGTGCACTGGTGAAACTCGTATCACAGATACGGTCATTGAGCGTCCTGGTGAGCGTCACAGACACACGCACCAACCAAGCAACCAAGCAGCAACCAACCGAGCAAGCAATCAACTAAGCAAACAACAACTGTGGATCAATATACAGTGGATGAGGTGACTACCATTTCTCATTTACACACGCAGACCTGCATGAAAGTACAATTATCATGATAGGTAACGCACCATTAGCTGGACGGGAACCATGAGGTGAAAACAGGTACCATGAAGTGAAAACTGGTATCATGAGGTGACACCGGGTTGTACCATGAGGTGACATGGGTTGTACCATGAGATGGTATGAAGTTGTACCATGAGGTGACATGAAGTTGTACCATGAAGGACATGGGGTGGTACCGTGAGGTAACGTTTTAATGGAATTGATTTTTGTATCATTTTTAGAACTACGTTTAGACTTTTTTACTCTGAATACTAATTAAAAAAGTTTTATCAAATTTTCAAAGATCAACCTATATTTTTACGAGAACTAATGGAAATCAGCGTCAACGACTAAAGCGGTGTCTTCATATTTATATTTTTATGATATCATCATAAAAGTTTTTTCATATGTATTTTTCATTACTGACTCATACCATCATGACGCCCTTTGGACCTATTCTATCATCAAATACAAATAAAAGGTTAATCGTATTTTTCACTGTTGACTCATACTTTCATGACGCCCTGTTGATCACCACCAACCACGATACATGGAGTGTAATAATTTTTCCATAGTTCACTCAAGTTTGAAATCATCGCTGAAAATTCAACCGCATTTTTCCCTGCGAATTTCCGCAGTAGCGTTTGAAAGGAAGTAAGGAAGCGTTGGTATTTCCCTACACAGGCAATGGGTTGGTATTGCCTCACTTCACGTGTGTGTGATCTCTTTCATGCCGCGGACTTGCCCTACCTTTGATATGATAAGCATCCAGGCAGGTCAGCGGTCTCCACAAAAGGCTCCCGCCGTTTCAAAAGGCGCGGTATGGGCGACAGGTTCATGCGGGGCTCGTTCTAAAGATTTCACCGTTAAATGGATAAAGAAGGAAACATTGGATAAACTAACGGAGAAGTGGCAACTGGAAATGGTCAGGCGGTCGGAATTAAAGGTTCATGTGCTTATAAAAGACCCCCCTGAATGGGAACATCCCAGTGACTGCTGGTTATAAATACGGAAGCTTGTGGAGGTGAGTTTGCAAGCAAACTGGATCTAAACTTACCTGTCAAAAACGGCGTTTTTTGGGTGTGCAATTGAATACTGTACCTGAAGTTCTGCGTATTATGAAGCGTGATACTGTCCTAGGGGTTCGAAGAGATCATCCTTTGGAAAATATCTCAACTCGGAATGTTCTCATCGGCGGAACGCAAGTCATTGCACGGGTCACTTGCTCTAGCCAATGCGAGTAAAATCCTGATGAATGTTACTCTATTGGCTGAGGTAAGGAAATAATTACAGTGGTAATTTCACCATGAATAGGAAAAACCTGTACAAAACTTTATGATCCATAGTGTGATTTGATGAAAATTTACGATTCTTCATGTGATTTTATGAAAATTGATGATTCTTCGTGTGATTTGATGAAAATTTATGATTCTTCGTGTGATTTGATGAAAATTTATGATTCTTCATGTGATTCGATGAAAATTATGATTCTTCGTGTGATTTGATGAAAATTTATGATTCTTCGTGTGATTTGATGAAAATTTATGATTCTTCATGTGATTCGATGAAAATTATGATTCTTCGTGTGATTTGATGAAAATTTACGATTCTTCGTGTGATTCGATGAAAATTTACGATTCTTCGTGTGATTCGATGAAAATTTATGATTCTTCGTGTGATTTGATGAAAATTTATGATTCTTCGTGTGATTTGATGAAAATTTACGATTCTTCGTGTGATTCGATGAAAATTTATGATTCTTCGTGTGATTTGATGAAAATTTATGATTCTTCGTGTGATTTGATGAAAATTTATGATTCTTCGTGTGATTTGATGAAAATTTTATGATTCTTCGTGTGATTTGATGAAAATTATGATTCTTCGTGTGATTCGATGAAAATTATGATTCTTCGTGTGATTCGATGAAAATTTATGATTCTTCGTGTGATTCGATGAAAATTTATGATTCTTCGTGTGATTCGATGAAAATTTATGATTCTTCGTGTGATTTGATGAAAATTTTATGATTCTTCGTGTGATTTGATAAAAATTTACGATTCTTCGTGTGATTCGATGAAAATTATGATTCTTCGTGTGATTTGATGAAAATTATGATTCTTCGTGTGATTTGATGAAAATTATGATTCTTCGTGTGATTTGATGAAAATTTACGATTCTTCGTGTGATTCGATGAAAATTATGATTCTTCGTGTGATTTGATGAAAATTTACGATTCTTCGTGTGATTCGATGAAAATTATGATTCTTCGTGTGATTTGATGAAAATTTACGATTCTTCGTGTGATTCGATGAAAATTATTATTCTTCGTGTGATTTGATGAAAATTTATGATTCTTCGTGTGATTTGAAGAAAATTTTTAACTTTTGTAGTGATTCGATTAAAACTTCATGATTCTTCGTGTGATTCAATGAAAGCTTTATCATTCTTTGTATGATTACATTAAAACTTCATGAAGTGCCATGGGTATATCAGGCATTTATTTTCTTAGCCATTTTACGAAAGGGCAAATTGAAGAATCGTTTAACGCTTTAGTTTGCATTAACTTTTTTTCTAAAAGCTACGGGTCGCACGCAAGCCGCAGTCTGGACATATCGACACAAATTTTAAATATTCTAAATATTGTTATATAATACTATTAATAATAATATATAATATAATATTATTGAATAATAAGAATATCATTATATAAAAATAATATTTCATAAGTCTAAATTTTAGAGCCTAAGTGCAGTATACGCTATCGTCGCCAAGTCTACTTAGAACTTACGCTGCCCCCTGTGCGCGCTGACGCCGCGAAATGGTTGAAAACTCAGGTCCTGAACTGAAGGATTAGCCGTCAGTTAAATTAATTTCCATTAATTTGCAACTGAACGAAAATGACTGAAAGTTTTACTTCTGCAATTTGCGATTGAGTGAAGGGCTCACTGTCTGAGTTGCAAGGTAGGTGTACACCAGGGCTTCTCAACCTCTCTGTTGTGGTGTACCCCCTTAGCTGGATGGTGTATCTTCATGCACCCCCAGCACAGAAAATATGCATTCTCATGCATTCTCATGTGAAACTATGAAAATATACTTAATGAATAATAATTATGTTTACTTATACGGTTGTATGTCAATATATTGTATATTTTAACACATGAAGTATGTTAAATGTATTCCCGGTTGAGAAGCCCTGGTGTACACCACGGGAATTTGTTGCATGGGGAAAGTGTAGTGTATTCTTTTGTAGTGTATTTTGTAGTGTATTCTTTTCGTAAAAATCGACAAGTTTACGGGAATTTGAATTTCTGAACGTAACGTTCAACAGTGAAATTTTCCCAGCAAACACTGCACCTCAACAGCTTTCATCTGATGTTAACACAAGTCAAGTAAATAATTCCATCATAAGAGCAAATAATTACATCATAAGAGTAAATAATTCCATCATGCGAGTAAATAACTCCATCATAAGAGTAAATAATTCCATCATGCGAGTAAATAACTCCATCATAAGAGTAAATAACTCCATCATAAGAGTAAATAACTCCATCATACGAGTAAATAATTCCATCATAAGAGTAAATAACTCCATCATACGAGTAAATAATTCCATCATACGAGTAAATAACTCCATCATACGAGTAAATAATTCCATCATACGAGTAAATAACTCCATCATAAGAGTAAATAATTCCATCATAGGAGTAAATAACTCCATCATACGAGTAAATAATTCCATCATAAGAGTAAATAACTCCATCATACGAGTAAATAATTCCATCATACGAGTAAATAACTCCATCATAAGAGTAAATAATTCCATCATACGAGTAAATAACTCCATCATAAGAGTAAATAATTCCATCATGCGAGTAAATAACTCCATCATAAGAGTAAATAACTCCATCATAAGAGTAAATAACTCCATCATACGAGTAAATAACTCCATCATAAGAGTAAATAACTCCATCATACGAGTAAATAATTCCATCATACGAGTAAATAACTCCATCATGCGAGTAAATAACTCCATCATAAGAGTAAATAACTCCATCATAAGAGTAAATAACTCCATCATACGAGTAAATAATTCCATCATACGAGTAAATAACTCCATCATAAGAGTAAATAATTCCATCATGCGAGTAAATAACTCCATCATAAGAGTAAATAACTCCATCATAAGAGTAAATAACTCCATCATACGAGTAAATAATTCCATCATACGAGTAAATAACTCCATCATAAGAGTAAATAATTCCATCATGCGAGTAAATAACTCCATCATAAGAGTAAATAACTCCATCATAAGAGTAAATAACTCCATCATAAGAGTAAATAACTCCATCATACGAGTAAATAATTCCATCATACGAGTAAATAACTCCATCATAAGAGTAAATAATTCCATCATGCGAGTAAATAACTCCATCATAAGAGTAAATAACTCCATCATAAGAGTAAATAACTCCATCATACGAGTAAATAACTCCATCATAAGAGTAAATAACTCCATCATACGAGTAAATAATTCCATCATACGAGTAAATAACTCCATCATAAGAGTAAATAACTCCATCATAAGAGTAAATAATTCCATCATACGAGTAAATAATTCCATCATAAGAGTAAATAACTCCATCATAAGAGTAAATAATTCCATCATAAGAGTAAATAACTCCATCATAAGAGTAAATAACTCCATCATAAGAGTAAATAACTCCATCATAAGAGTAAATAACTCCATCATACGAGTAAATAACTCCATCATAAGAGTAAATAACTCCATCATACGAGTAAATAATTCCATCATACGAGTATATAACTCCATCATAAGAGTAAATAACTCCATCATAAGAGTAAATAATTCCATCATACGAGTAAATAACTCCATCATAAGAGTAAATAACTCCATCATACGAGTAAATAATTCCATCATACGAGTAAATAACTCCATCATAAGAGTAAATAACTCCATCATAAGAGTAAATAATTCCATCATACGAGTAAATAACTCCATCATAAGAGTAAATAACTCCATCATACGAGTAAATAATTCCATCATACGAGTAAATAACTCCATCATAAGAGTAAATAACTCCATCATAAGAGTAAATAACTCCATCATAAGAGTAAATAACTCCATCATACGAGTAAATAACTCCATCATAAGAGTAAATAACTCCATCATAAGAGTAAATAATTCCATCATACGAGTAAATAACTCCATCATAAGAGTAAATAACTCCATCATAAGAGTAAATAATTCCATCATAAGAGTAAATAACTCCATCATACGAGTAAATAACTCCATCATAAGAGTAAATAACTCCATCATAAGAGTAAATAACTCCATCATACGAGTAAATAATTCCATCATACGAGTAAATAACTCCATCATAGGAGTAAATAGTTTCATCACAAACTTTGCTTCACAACATCACATCAAACAGCGAACTTCACAGCAAAGTTTCCACAAAGCAACAACAAAGGATGCTTATATCTATTATACTTTGAGGTATGCAGGATGCGGCAGTCAATCCTGCATTTTCGGAAAGTTAATGCAAGCTTGAAAATGCAGGATTGAGTGCCGCACCATGTATTTAAGATCATCAATAAAGATCAGTTATGCATTTGGACATATGCAAAGAAAATTTGTCTCACTGACCTAGCCTTAGGCTCAAAGTTATAAAATTTGATCATTTTTACTAATATTTTATTACTTTTGAGAATTTAACCAATAAAAAGATGGATCTGTCAACCTGTACAGCATCATTGCCTCCTCCGTTGTGTTAAAAAAGTAGCTTCATTAGACAATCTTGCCATGACAACATGGTAGTCCTACCAAAAGCAAAGTACTCAGCTCATCAACAATGACGTCACACAAGCACCCGTCAGATGGCAGCAGTTTTACGAGCATTCGCTGAGAGTAAACGTTTT
Organism: Morinoia aosen; assembly: GCA_030386875.1. NCBI lineage: Eukaryota > Metazoa > Arthropoda > Malacostraca > Amphipoda > Talitridae > Morinoia > Morinoia aosen. Next base: position 24,766,705 of record CM059566.1, read on the forward strand.
TCTAGATATTATTTCCATCAGAACTTCTTTGACATCGTGTGTGAGTGATCAAATAATATGGCCTGAGTAGCTTGTAAAAACATGCAGGGGTGTGATGAATGTGCCAGTTGAGCTTCAGTACTGCATTCAATTCGAACTTTTTCATGTTTTGAAAGAAAACTGGCGTCATGATCGCAACTACTTTGGAGAACAAGGTTTTAGCTGCATGAAAAAGTTTCGCCCTCTGCATATTCGAATTATAAATAGAAGTGGAAGGAAAGAAGTCTTTAAAATTAATTATCTAATTGAAAAAAGGAAATGAATAAAAATATTTGGAACGTTTCGACCTCGTGGGACATTATCAACATGAAAACAAATCGAGAAAATCTACTCAAATGTCAAATGTAAGTCAAAGTACATCAGTCATGCAACAAGAAAAGCAAGCCCACACGAAAGGAACAACTCACCAATAAAAAAGTGAAAATGTTCATTATCAATATTACATTAGTAGTAAAGTGAGAGCTCATTGCATGGTGTTAAAAAATGCGTAAGGTTGTAGCTTGAAGCTATAGTATTTATATAGTAGAGTTATAGCATAGTATTTTGAAGTTATAGTATTTATATAGTAGAGTCATAGCATAGTATTTTGAAGTTATAGTATTTATATAATATAGTTATAGTATAGTATTTTGAAGTTATAGTATTTATATATTAGAGTCATAGTATAGTATTTTGAAGTTATAGTATTTATATAGTAGAGTTATAGTATAGTATTTTGAAGTTATAGTATTTATATAATATAGTTATAGTATAGTATTTTGAAGTTATAGTATTTATATAGTAGAGTTATAGTATAGTATTTTGAAGTTATAGTATTTATATAATATAGTTATAGTATAGTATTTTGAAGTTATATTATTTATATAATATAGTAATAGTAGAGTATTTTGAAGTTATAGTATTTATATAGTAGAGTTATAGTATAGTATTTTGAAGTTATAGTATTTATATAGTAGAGTTATAGTATAGTATTTTGAAGTTATAGTATTCAATGTGAAGCGTTTCCTGTGTGTTGAAGTGGTGTAAAATTCTGCAGTATTTGATAATTCTTTATTTAATCATATTTCTATAAAGGATCAATTCACCTTCGTCCCATTTCACTTTTCCGAAAGGAAAATCTTAAGAAGAAGTCTTACCTGAGGAAACTTACGGTGGTACAGTAAAGGTAAAAAAATGAAGATCATACTGATATTAAAAAATGCTAAAGTTCAATATTTCATGAGTTTGAAAGTTCTAATTTAATGCTCAGGCATGTCATACACGAGCTTGACTATTGGTCAGTTTTCTCATGTTTCAAAAATGAAAACAGTAAATTAACCTTTGTCCGCAATCATTCAACAGAGAAGTACCACTCCTCACACTTTCCAACGTATGGTTGGCTAGCGTCTCTCCGTGAGAAAAGAAAGACCTGTTAAAACTATTTAAATTATTCCCAATTACAATTACAAACTACAGTGTTCTTTCTACCAACCCATTTAACGATAGAAGTATCACCGCATACCAGCTTCGTTCCGTGAAAAATAAAAGATGTGCTGAAACTATTAAAATATTGCCTATCTGTCAAAATAACAATTGCAAACTGCAGGATTCTTTCTAAACACTCATTCAACAGTAGAAGTATCACAGCATAGCGCCCCCCCCTCCCACTGTCCACAGCCTGGTCAGCTTCTTTCCGTAAGAAATGCGAGCTACGTTAAAGCTATCTAAACTTTGCCAAGCATAACAATCGCCAACTACAAATAACAATTGCTAAATGCAGTAATCTTTCTATACACTCATTCAACAGTAGAAGTATCACCCCATAAGTCCTCACATTTCCAAAACCTGACCAGCTTCGTTCCGTAAGAAATGCAAGCCACGTCAAAGCTCGCTGCATTTCGTGCCTTCTGTTCCTCAGAGTTGGAGCGCTATCTCCCACCGCTCCCGTGACGTCACGATTTTGACGCGCATAGCTGGAGGCGATGACAGCGTGCGCCACGACAGATTTATAGCGGTTTTCAACGGTATTCCACGGCTCTGCTGGTGTTTTTACACTTACAGCGGCCGGTGTGGTGTTATGTTATAGATCTGGGCATTTGTTAGTATTGGATGGAGCGCAGTAAGCTACCAGGTGAAGAAGATAGCAAATCTTGCATTCTACTGTGAATCAGACTGTGCCTTGACTGAAAAGAATCATATCCTGTCGAGTAATTACTACAGTGTGCCAGAATGGGCTTTGACACACTCCCTCTCTCAGAAAAATTTACAGCAACTATCAAAATGCCGAAACTCAATTTTGAGTCGTTTAAGCTAAATAGCAGAATAGCATTAACAAAACGGATCCAACCCTACATTCCGGTCGTGCCTAGATCCAATAGAACCAGACCCAATTTAGCATTCATAAAATACCTCAGAATGGTCATTGGCCCAAAAAGAACATATTCAAACTTTTTACAACCACTTGTGTCTGTGGTGAAATAGAATAAATAAGGCATATATATTTGGCAAAATCATATCACATTTTATTTTTGGGCTAAATTCCGTGAAGCTATAACATTTTAAAAGAAGGGTAAACATTCTGCGGGGCTACAAACATTGTAATGTGTTGTGTGTCGTGTCGGCGAGGGTCGGTTCTTTGTGCAAGCGCTCTCAAGTGCTTGAAACAGGATGTCATATATCAAGGTGTCACAAGGCGGTTGGCGCTTCGTCCAAACTTCTACGGTCCAGGCGTCCATACAACACAAACACACATCGAAGCACACATACACAGGCACAACACAAGCCGAGGCTTTGTAGAGCAAGGAGGCGGGCGTGACGGAGTAACAGAGGCCCGCACGACCTGAGCCAATCACCGCTTGCCAAAGGAATGACGCAAGAAGGTGTGTCTGAGAACACACCAATGAGAGTCCCAGACGTCAGAATAAGCAAGGATTCCGCCAATGAGGTTGCAGATGCTGCCTCTGTAGAATAGAAGCTTCGAGACTGATCTCGAAAGAAGGAAGCGTAACGCTGATAAGGAGGGTAGATGAAGCCTAGAGGAGGAATTTTCGACTCGGTGACGCTACGAGAGAGAGACGCATAATCAAGGAGGGGTTTTGCAGCCGGAATACCGGCAGACGCCGGTATTACCCGGCATTATACCAAGTCCGGTGTTGACTGCAAGTGAAGAGCGCCGCCGGCACATTTTCGACATGAGCAGCCAAAATCCAACATCTAAGGTGAAAGTTAACCATCGTAGTTTCGAGAGGAGGCGTCCAGTGTATCAGCAAGCTTCAAAGGACTGACGTGCGTCAGGAGGCATTCGTAGCACAGCGGCGAGGCAGCGGTTATCGGCAAGTGTAAATGTTGTCAACTACGAAGCATTCAAACATCTCTGCTTCGGGGACGAACTCACAGGCAACTTCAGCGTCAAGACTTGGGGCCACGCAATTGTTAACGTTGCGAGTATCAACAGTCAAGTTCGTTCACCAACATGGAGAAGATCAACGCACAAAATTGCAGTGAATTGGCGCACAACGAAACTCTTAAGTAATTCCCGGCACCAGAACTTCAGCGTCAAGGTGGAGCGGGGAAGGCACCGCGGCAGCGCGGCAGCGCGTCAGCGAGAGAGCAGTCCAGAACAGAGATAGTCTCAGCAATGACGACGAAAATCAGCAGTGAGCGACAGCACATCGGCAGTGAATGTCTATCAGTGAATCACTTATTATCAAAGGGGCGAGTGTTTTATGGATGTGAGAGCCCAGAAAAGTGCTTTTCAAAGTGTTGCGCAAAATCATATAAATTATAATTATAGGCAATCGGTTTCCTGTGTTTATTTAGTCGAGGATCGAATTCACGTTGTGAATGGTACGGCGCTTCATATAATTCGACACCATGTTGCAAGTTCAGGTTAAATCGTGATGTGTCATTATCGTAAATATTATGCTTGTGTTGCTCTGGAGCCCGCGATTGTGTGGATGCGCAATTTGTTGTCAACGAAGGAGTATTGGTAACTTGAATTATCGGTAAGCATCAAATTTATGCCATGTCGTGTTTAAAGTTTTATGGCGGTAGAAATGTGCATACTTTCCTTAACGCAATTGTGCCATTTCAAGTCATTTCTTTCCCATGCCTTGTGTGTTTATCCACGTGTTCATCTCAAAAATAAATGTGTCTTAATCTTTCAAATTCTTTTATTCTCCATGTCTGGTATACAGGTGTACGCAAGCATAAAGGATAATACTATAACATGTGTGGGGGTTGGAATTCCCTCAGCGTATGGAAAGGGGGTCCTAAACCCACCCCTTCTCTGTATCGCAACATGTCCTTCAAAATAACCCTGACCAAATCTCGCATTACTTACTGCTTGTGGCCCAGGCCCTATCTCGACCCTATATTATGATCCATAACACCCACAGACCCAATCTCCTATTGATCAAAAATCGCAAAATGAGCTTTGATCCTAAATACCCGAACCCAACCCAAGCGGCGGTCAGTGCCCTGGTCCAGACGTGCCGTTTAGAAGCCTCTGCACTCGAGAGTCCTCAAGAAAAGGAGCTCAGAAGGACAGAATCTCGTGGAGGCAAGTGCGATCCTCGAAGCGCATTCGACATGCTTCGTTTACGAGACCAGCTTTTTATCCGTGGCCAGCAGAGCCGTCGTCTTAGTAACCGCCGTAGAATTAGGTGGAGAGAAGCCAAAACAAAGCCAGAATTCAGTTGCTGACGTCCAGCGCTTGACTTATGGTTCCTAAAGAGACTTTCATCAATGACTCCTGCCATCTTCCGTCTCGCGAGGTGCATGGCACGTAAAGGAAGACTTTCCTGCTGTTGTGTTGGCTCGTACGTCGTTAGCTTTCTTGGAGGCACCACCGTGAGAAATTAGTGCTTTTCTTTCGTATTATAAGGGAGAAAGAATATTGTCTTTGAGGCATTAGAATTTCTAATTGAAGAATAATGTTTTAAAGGTGAAGCGATCATTCGAGGTGCTGCTGTTGGGCCGTTTTTTGGTTATACCAAAAATTTAGTGCTTAGCTTGGGAAGACGTGGCATTTCCGGCTTTCAAGAAGGTTAATGAGGAAAACAAAGAGCTCAAAAATAAAACTAACACCATTGGTGAATACCAGAAAAGTTACTGCTCTTATAAATTTTGCTATCTTAGATACCCGTTGGTCGTGCGAAAGTTCCTGAAAGGTAGTTAGCTGTACTATGCTCAATGCCCTAATGTGGTCTAATGATGATGTATAAGAACATTATCAGCCAAAATCTTGCAGCTCCGAGGAATAATTGAATTATACACGAGACAGTTTAATATAATTGAAGCCAGCGGAACGAATCACGAATATGACAGTTCCGATTCAAGCCAGTACAAGGAATTATTGGATCACGAATAAGACAGTTGAAGTTAAAGTCTGAAAAAGACATTTTGAGGCCTTTCGAAAGCCAAAATATTTCCACTAGCACTGAGTAGCAGTAATACCCAGGTATCTGCTCCCAATCTGCTTAGAGGTCACGGCGTAGCAAATACCACACAGCCCACACCCAACCCAACTCTGCATCTATGGGCATCTATGATCTTAGCCGCCCACGTATTGTTTTTGTCCAGGGCTGTTAAAATCATAAATGTTCCGGTCATAAAGTTAAACTCGGCAGGTCAAAGTCCGATCTTGGTGACTGATGGCTTGTTGTGAGGCGGTGGTGAGGCGTGAGGTGGTGAGGCGTGAGGTGGTGAGACCGTGAGACTCAAAACAATCTGAAAATTTTCATTTAACATTCATGAAAATTGAGAATACAAATTCTAGGAAGGGAAATACACTGTGCATAGGCATTTGGCCAAAATTTCGGAGTACTATTGAGTTTTCAGATATAGTAAGTTTGCTTTAAAGGCCTTTTAGACTCATTCATTGTGAGTCCTAGATGGAGTAAAATAAAGTAGCAATAAAGTTAAGATTTTGTGCGTTCATTTTTCGGCAGCAAAGTTCACGTTGTGATCACAGTAATTTTTATTTTATATGTAGAAAACACATCATGCGATTAGGAAGACCAAACTTTATAAGGGACTGTGAGTACAAATCAGGGATTGGTGAGTGAAGTTAGAGGTATACAGCAAGTGGCTGGCTACCTAAATAAGAAAATTGTTTAAGGTCACAACTTATACAATTTAAAATTGTTTGTTACCTTTCGTCACACCCGCTACTGTTTGGGACCAAACACCGGTGAGGCACAAGGACTCGAGCTGTCTCGCTCATCCGAAAAGAGAGGTCGACATGGACGGAGTTAGCGGGTGTAGGTGTGCCAGTTTGATTCAAGAGTACATGCTTCACGAACGCTGTCGCTGCAGAACATTACGGGTAGTTCAACAAAATGTCACACAACAACTTATCAACAAAGGGTCAAACAAAAACTTATCAACATAGGGCCAAACAACAAGTTATCAACAAATGGTCACACAACAACTTATTAACACAAGTTCACTCAACAAATGGTCGCACAACAAATTATTGACCAAAAAAAGAATGAATATCCGGTGTCTCAGCCACGCTCTACGAGAAAAGCGCTACGTGAAAACGAGGGCGATGACATATGTCGAAAATCGTTATGTAGCGACTGCCACAGTTACATGCAGGCTACAGAATTCATTTTTCAAACTTACGCTGTACATTAGTATAGAGTTCAACCCACAAAACGCAAAAATGAAGGAGTGTGTAAAGAAACCTCTAATCTGGAAAGGCGTGTGAATTATTAGGAGCCTCATAATCCCAAACAAATGATAGCAGTACAAAATTTCTGTTTCTTCTGTTAATTTTTTCATTGCATATACGGGATCAGCTAAACTGTACCCCGCATGTTTCTCGGGGCAAACTGCATTCTTTTCATTCAAGGTAGTGCAGTAATTGCATCCGATTTTCTAATGAAGTTCTTAAATAACATCATTGAATTAAATAACATCATTGAATTAAATAACATCATTGCATTAAATAACATCATTGCATTAAATAACATCATTGCATTAAATAACATCATTGCATTAAATAACATCATTGCATTAAATTAAATAACATCATCGCAATGCATTAAATAACATCATTGCATTAAATAACATCAAAGGAGCTAATTTAGTCAAATTCCATCGCACTAGCTTCTTTAATCATTACAAGAAGGGGGTGTTCGATTTGATAAACACGTAAGGATTTTAATGTCAAATTGGAAGAGATCGTAATGTGTTTTGCGAGGAAAATCTGTGATTAGAAATTCATTCTCCGAGCTTAAAAATGATACATGTTGTTTTCACGCTAAGCCTTATGAAGATAGACGAATTAAAGCATGTATCGATAATTTAACAAGTTCATTACAATGTTAGCTCTCCTTTGCACATTTTACTTTACATTTTACGGTTCTTCAGTCGATCAGTAACACAATAGCAAATCTCGTCCGAAGAACTGCGTTAATCGTTATCGGCCAACATTCCATGTGAAGGAGATTAAGAGATCACTCACATCGTTCTTTTATTCTACATGTTTCGACGAAAATTTCACACCGCACTGGGTTTCATGAATGATAATTCATGAAAATTCAAGCAACATTTCATTCTAAAGCAAAACAATTTGGCCGCTACTGGATTTAGTAGAAGTGAGAATTAGATGTGGTACAGATATCTTTGGCAGAAAACTAATAATCCACTGTCCCATCCAGTTAGGTGCAGATGGGTCATAGGCACCATTGGTGTATACGCGTCTACAAACGTTCGATCGACCGCAATTTCCGTCACGGTAGCGATTGGACACAGTGAACTGTGTGGGTTAGTCACTGGATGCCACTTCACATCTCGACTGCCGGCACCTTAATGACACTACAAATGCCAAGTGCACGAGTATATCACCGAGAGCTCGAGAACATCGACAGATTTTCACCTGCATTGCTAGAAAGTTAGGCCGGAAGACTTTGGAACCGAAATGAAATGGATTACGCATGCTGATCAGAAATAGTGGAGTTTCACCCAAAAATCAGCACAAATTACTCGAACTTATTACTAGAACTTATGTAATTACTGCAACTCATTATGAATTGCGTAATTGGTCTCACACCTACGGTATTAGTTACGGGGGTTGTTGGTATTAAGGAACCTTTGTGTACCATGTATTCCGCCGCAGGCTTTCCATTCTTTGAGTCGAGTTAGTCTGTTAGATCATCGTCGCAAAATTCGCGTAGGAGAAATTGAAATTTTAAAGTTTTTGTGACGCTCGGTTGTCAATAAATTGCTTTTATGGTAGAATTTAAGGAAAGGACTTATTAGATTTTACTGTATTGTATTTCCTCTATTATACTACGTAGATGGATGTGCAAGTAGCTTTAGAAGTGATAAGATGGAGTTAGCTCGTTTACTTTGAGAAACGTTCACGTTGGCATGACGTGTTTCTGACCTTTGCTTCCATGCCTAATTTGATTTATGTTTATACGACTATTTCATCTCCCTTTATAAGCTGTATTTTCGAATCGCTTGTTTTCAGAAGAAGAATTTCAAACCTTTGATACATTGTCGTTGTATCCATATATGTGTCATGCTCATTGTGATATTCATTCATCATTCTTCGCGAGCACACCTATTTCATTGTTCCTTCGGGGCTTTCTATCTCTTTACTGGAGGCTTCAATCCCATAGCGTGACTGATCGCCTATACTTCTTCAAGAGATCAAAAGTTCCGTGACACATTCTAGAACATATGGGAAGAAATTTTCGAGATTTACCTACAGACCCAATTAATTATAAGAAGCTCGCTGGAAATGCAGTTCTCCTCATCAACGATGGTGCAGGAGATTAAATAATAAGTAGCATCATAAGCTATTGTACCCTCACGTTCTTTTCATACCCCAATCCCTCTGCACTATTGTTGGCAGGTGGCATCCCAATGATGCTTTTGTTTGTCCGAAACTCAAGTCGGTCGTAACCGCACTCTGTTATCCCGTGTTGACTTTGGCGGGAATTGTCTGTTGTTGTGGTCTGATGAGCCCTCCGAGCGTTGGTGGCATGGCTGACTCTAAGAATACGACGATGGTGTTAAGACTGACTAATTACCACCACCAAATACCACCACGGATTACCACCTCTAATTACCTAGCACTAATGTACGGGTAGTACTAATATACGTGTAGTACTAATGTACGTGTAGTACTAATGTCCGTGTAGTACTAATGTACGTGTAATACTAATTTACGCCTAGCACTAATGTACGCCTAGCACTAATGTACGGGTAGTACTAATGTACGCCTAGCACTAATGTACGGGTAGCACTAATGAACGGGTAGTACTAATGTACGGGTAGTACCAAAATGCGGGTGTTACTGAAACATTGGCAGCACAATCATAGCAACTTTAGTCAAATGTGAAATGCAGATTCTCCTCATTAGCATGAATTGATCGTGCCATTATTTAGCTTTATTAATTAATAATAAAAAATAGTTAGTGACTGGAGGTGGGTCAGCAGCACTATGAAAATCTTCTCAGTAGCCACCGGTGGGGCACGGCGCAGGAAATGAGTTAAGAGAAGCTTGGCTCTGGTCATTCAAGAGAGTTTGTGATAACTTCAAGTTGTGAATGATTCACGAAGTGTTTTTCATTTTTTTATTTTTTTCATTTAGATTTTTATCGGAGAATCCTGGTGACGCGAGTGGTGAACATGGCAGAAGATTACACCTGGATATGTCAGGGTTAGGGCCACGATTCAAATGTTAGTAGAACCCTGGAATGTTGGTGGACTTTGGCTGGATCATAAAAAGAGATTACTGTATATATCAGACAAGAGGCTTAATAGGACTAATGTGGTTTGAACTGTGAGGATTGTGTTAATATGATTCACGATACAAAAGAATAGAATCTAATCTGAAAAAATACAGGTCAAATTCGGAATTGAGATTCTATTTTTGCCGCGGAACAGGTCTTTTACAATTTGTACTTTTTATGAACAAAAAGTTTGTTGCACTGCGTTATAAACAGTAGCGAGTGTATCGAAAGGATCCCGCAGGTAGTACAACAAGATTAAATCACCTCCAAAACACTAAAAAATATCGTTTACCGCATCCCAAGGTACTCCGAATTAAGAAAACACTATCAATTTTGGAACTATGGTCAGAATTTGGAATAAAATATTGCCGTCAGAAGTTCTTTTCTGCCAACCGCAAAGAGCAAGTGAAAGCCGATATCGTCGTCCGAATTTGTTTATTACTTGTAACACAGTAGTGAGTGACGGCGGAACAAAAAATAGGAATTTTTAAACCAGTCAATTAAAAATTGGAACGTTCGTTCCGTGGGTAAGCGCTGACGTCGGTGTTCTTGTCCTAGCACGGCCACGGTTGTAGAAATAAAAGGCTTTATGTACCCATTCATTGAAAAGGTCTATACTTTCCTCATCGGTAGGTATGAGTAAAAAATGAAGACCCAAAATTATGTTCCTCAGGAAGAATAAATTTTGTCGCACATTTAGAGAAACTTTTTAGACTGTATTTGGGTCAATTCTGTATAGTGAACCTCCACTTGCTGAGAGTTCGCAACGCTTCTCTTGTTTTTTGGAAAAATACAACCGATGTTGTGATAGTAGGTTTATTTAAAGTCATTCTGTGAAAAGAAAATTTCACCTTAAGATTACTAGCGTGACGGGAGCCGCCAATTTGGTAAACGGAGGTAATTTTCATAATACTGCTAACCGACCAGTAGGAAGAACTCTATTTTCATAAATACTTAATCAAAACTAAATGAAGGCACGATCCAATTGATGTTTACTATACTCAAATTTGCTTGCTACAATTGATTTTAAATTTGAGTTGAATATCAAACTTCAGTTTGACCAATTGCTGTCAACGAGCGTAGGGTTGGTTTTTAGCATGGGGTTTTACAACGAAATTTTCTGAAAGTTGTATGATGTTTTTTTTGCGTTGCGTGCGTCTATGTGTGAGCAGGTCATACAGTGGCCTACTAGAAGGTCCACCTGGATGTCAATAAAAACACGCGGTGAACGTGTTTTTATTGTTTTATACAGTTCATAAAACGACAGTTTTATGGTGCTTGTGTTTACAGCACTCGTTCTGTTTATGAAGTATAAATTCCTGTCTTGAAAAACTTTGTTTTTCATCCTTTCTATGATCTTACCATTCGAACTTTCGACCTGTAACATCTGAGAGCGCTTGCTGAGCGTGTTACAGGTCTCGCAGCATCACATACCTGCTCATAACAATACAAGTTACGTAGAGTACATAAGTGGGTCTAAATTGATGCTAGCACGCTTGCTGCGGCCCAAAATTAACAAAGCATGATAATCTAACACAGGCTTCTCAACCTTTCTATTGTCGTGTACCCCCTTAGCTTACCTGTATATTTTCATGTACCCACAGCACAGTTAAAGGCTTAAGAAACTGTATAAATAGACTCAAGGATAAATAATTATACATACCTACAGGGTTGAATGAAAATATACACTGTATTTAACATATGAAGTATGTTAAATGTACCTCTAGAGGTACATGTACCCCCAGTTAAGAAGCCCTGCTCTCACACGTCCTTGGCATTTTTTGAACGCACTGACTACTTGTGCTCTTTGGTTACGATTGTTGGCCTTTGATTTATGGAGGTTACAGAATTAAAAAAACTGACTTTAATGCTCAAATGCATGTCTATCTTTTCGGAGAGACATGAAAAATGTGATTGCCGTTAACTAAAGCGCATTTTGAAAGAAAGTAGTGATATCGAAATCCTCTTTTTTTATACCGGTACGTGAACAAGCAATTTGCCTAATGGTACACTTATTTACCCGTATATAGTCATCGTGTTCATTTTTGCCCACATTGTCAATATCTCTTCTGGCTTATAGCTATAACCATTTATTTTTCATTTGAATACTCATTTAAAGGACGTAGTACAAAAGATATTGTACATGATATTGAAACGGATATTGGACATGATATTGAAACGGATATTGTACATGATATTGAAACGGATATTGTACATGATATTGAAACGGATATTGTACATGATATTGAAACGGATATTGTACATGATATTGAAACGGATATTGTACATGATATTGAAACGGATATTGTACATGATATTGAAACGGATATTGTACATGATAATGAAACGGATATTGTACATGATATTGAAACGGATATTGTATATGATATTGAAACGGATATTGTACATGATATTGAAACGGATATTGTACATGATATTGAAACGGATATTGTACATTATATTGAAACGGATATTGTACATGATAATGAAACGGATATTGTACATGATATTGAAACGGATATTGTATATGATATTGAAACGGATATTGTACATGATATTGAAACGGATATTGTATATGATATTGAAACGGATATTGTACATGATATTGAAACGGATATTGTATATGATATTGAAACGGATATTGTACATGATATTGAAACGGATATTGTACATGATATTGAAACGGATATTGTACATTATATTGAAACGGATATTGTACATGATACTGAGACGAATATTGTACATGATATTGAAACGGATATTGTACATGATATTGGAACGGATATTGTACATGATATTGAAACGGATATTGTACATGATACTGAAACGGATATTGTATATGATATTGAAACGGATATTGTACATGATATTGAAACGGATATTGTATATGATATTGAAACGGATATTGTACATGATATTGAAACGGATATTGTACATGATATTGAAACGGATATTGTACATTATATTGAAACGGATATTGTACATGATACTGAGACGAATATTGTACATGATATTGAAACGGATATTGTACATGATATTGGAACGGATATTGTACATGATATTGAAACGGATATTGTACATGATACTGAAACGGATATTGTACATGATATTGAAACGGATATTGTACAGGATATTGTACAGGATATTGTACAGGGTATTGTACAGGATATTGTAATGAATATTGTAACGGATATTGTTCAGGATATTGTAACTGATATTGTAACAGATATTGTACAGGATGTTGTACAGGATATTGTAAAGGATGTTGTACAGGATATTGTAATGGATATTGTAACAGATATTATACAGGATATTGTACAGGATATTGTAATGAATACTGTAACGGATATTGTTCAGGATATTGTAACTGATATTGTAACGGATATTGTACACGATGTTGTACAGGATATTGAACAGGATATTGTAATGGATATTGTAACTGATATTGTAACGGATATTGCACAGGATATTGTACAGGATATGGCAATGGATATTGTGACGGATGTTCTTCAGGATATTGTAACGGATATTGTAAAGGATATTGTACAGGATATTGTAACGAATATTTTACAGGATATTGCAATGGATATTGTAACGGATATTTTACAGGTTATTGTAACGGATACCGTAACAGATATTGTTACGGATATTGTACAGGTAATTGAACATAATATTACAACGGATATTGTACAGAATAGTGTAACGCAGATTGTACAGGATATTTTACAGGATATTGTACAGGATATTGTACAGGATATTGTAACGGATATTGTAACGAATATTGTTACGGATATTGTACAGGATATTGTAACGGGTATTGTTACGGATATTGTACAGGATATTGTACAGGATATTGTAACGTATATTTTACAGAATATTGTAATGAATATTGTAACAGATATTGTTCAGGATGTTTTACAGGATATTGAACAGAATATTGTGACGGATATTGTACAGGATATTGTGACAGATATTGTGCAGGATATTTTAACGGATATTGTTCAGGATATTGTAACGGCTATTGTACAGGATATTGTGCAGGATATTGTACAGGATATTGTACAGCTCAGTCTGTGCGTAATGATCTATAACAGAAATTTGTTGACGCTCCCGTCGGAGGCTGAATCGGAAGTTTTTGCGAATTATTTTGCAAAATTTAAATTTTTTTGTGGATTTGCTTATCACGTAGTAGGGGCTATGTGTGTTGGGGGTTAGGGGAGGATGGGGGTGCGTTATTGACTATCTCGAGGCTTGTTTGGATTGGTGAAGGCAAATGAAAGTTTACCGAAAACTATTGTTTTGAGAAAAATAAAATGTACCACAAATGAAAATTTTTCCTGGGAACACATGTGTGAAGTTTTAATAAAATGATAGGTTTGGTTTCGCAACACGTAACAGACAGGTTATTTTAATGTTTCTTTTCTTTGAAATATTTTCCTTAAGGTTATTCTTCTTTTCGAAAGATACACATATTTGATGAGTGGGAATTAGCGCGCCCACATGGCTTATGTGGGAGACGAACATTAGGTAAAATAGGCCTTCCTTTTGCTGAATAGGTTTTGGTTGTGTCACTGACCATCGTTTCTCGGCTACTACTTTTTTCAGCCTCTTTGACTTTCATCTAAAACTTCGATCTTGTTTCATGGGATGTTTTCTTAACTGACCGCTTAAATACGCATTGGATCTTGTGTGGGACACACCTGGTGTGTCGACCTCCCCGGCCTAAACTCTGCACTAAAAACTGCTTTCCCCAATTAAAATTTTAAATAAACCTAAATAGTTCTTTCTCAAACCTTTGTTGTGGGCAGGTAAACTTGAACTAAGTTAACACTCTCACTCGATCTGATCTTTTAACAAGAGTATTTGTAAACACTTCTCCATATCCTAACCCAAACCACAAAAATTCATCGTTGGCTTCTTCTTCTTCTTATGCGCCGAGCATGCCTTCTTCGATTGCGGTGGGATTTTTAATCATTTATTGTTGACTTAGCGGTACTCCAGGCCGTAAAAATTCATCTGTCGACATTTGTACAATACGCATTGGTTTTCTTTGTGGAACCTTCATATCTGACCCATTTTGCCACGCTGGTCACGACAGGAACCCAGGTGGCCACGGTGGCAATTTTCACAATGCCGTGACCGACCAGTAGTCACAAACTCAATATTCATGAATACTTAATCAAAGCTAAACGAAAGCACGATCCAGTTAATGTTTACTACTTTCAAAATTGCTTACTGCAGTTGACTCTGAATTTGAGTTGAATGTTGAAGTTCAGTTTAACTCATGGCGGTCAACGTGTAAAAATGAACTTTTTAACATAAAACATAATATAAACTTTTCAAATATGAATCTGTTAACTCAGCCTTTGAATTAGGGTTCGTAAATTTCACAGTTTCAGTTAATTTGCAATCTTTTTTACCTATGTTCTGTCGTAACATGCTTTGCGAATGATTTTCTCTGATATTCTATAAATAACAAAAATGTTGAAAAAAACCTAAATAAGAAGTGGTGAGGTGGAAAAAGAGTTTGGAATAGCAGTGAATTTGTAAGCACTTGTGATAACCGCAAAAAAAGAAAAGACTCGCAGGAAAAGAAATTACTTGTAGAATTGGGCCGCGGTAAAATAACTGAGGTTAGTTTCAGTTAATGTAAGCAAGAAAATAAATATTTACAGAGGCATGTATTTTTTTTCTTGTGTGTAGCAGTTGAAAAATTCCATTGAAACTGATTACGAAATACAGGAAAACTTTTTAGACAACCAGTAAAAATTAATCATAAACGGAACACAGCAACTTCAGGAAGATACTATCACAGAAAATTGTGTTAAAATCACAGTTATTTTTAATATAGTTTCTAAATAATTCATCCGAAATTCAAAACATTATTTAAAATCATTTTCAGTATTTTTTTGGAAGTTTAATGTCGTATTGCATGTTATAAATTGTGATGATTTACGAAGCACTTCATTGACGAAAAATAACTTGACGATTTCCATTAACTAGACCTATACATTTGTCCCGCGAGAATATGTCAGGTAGGGAATATGTTAGTTAGGGAATATGTTAGTTAGGGAATATGTTTGTTCTCAGAGTAAGTTCATAATGCGTGTAGTGTTTATGCAAAAAATAGTCAGCTGCTGGTGAAGGATAAAATGACAGTCCCGTTTCAGAGGGATACGCTCTATGGGAATTAGCGCTCTCAGGGGAAAAATGTGAGGTCCCGAGCTGAGAGTTGTTGTTGGGGGGGGGGCACCTTTGTTGTGGGCAGGTAAACTTAAAATAATTTGACCTAATACTTTTTGTTGAAATAAATTATGTTGTTTTTAACAGTTGTTTTTTGTTAAGGAACAGTTTTTTTTGTTGAGGAACATTCTTTGTTAAGGAACATTTTTTAAGGAACTTTTTTTTTAAGAAACAATTTTTGTAGTAAAGGAACATTTTTTTGTAAAGAACATTTTTTTTGTTAGAAACATTTTTTGTTAAAGGAACATTTTTTTTTTGGTTAATGAAAATTTGTTTTTTTTTGTTAAGAAAAATTTGTATTTTTTGTCAAGGAACATTTGTTGTTTTTGTTCACTGCAGTCCTATTTTTCAGAAACTATTACTTTTCCCTTCTATTTTATCTTGTTTCATTGCCTTCTTTCTTGCGCAGGGGATGTTGTGTGGGAGCCTACCTTGCGCATACACACCTTGTGCATTGATCCCTCGTTCCCTTAATTTCACATTGAATCGTGCCTTCACCTTTCCTCTCTTTGAAACACCTTCATTTTGGTCAGGGAGGCTTTAAATGACAAATTTAAAAAGTAGCTAACTCAGTTGGATACTCTGAATGTCTTGTAGATGATTCATATTGCAATGAAGCAAAATTATGATATTAATGATAACCATAATGAAAAATAACCTAAGCATGAGGAAAATTATGGAAATAAAATACTCTAGTTTAAAGGAAAACTTTGAAGTACGAAACACCCGAGCTTAGAGCAAAACTGGAGAGACAAAACGCCAGTTTAAAGCAAAATTAGAGGGACGAAACACACCAGCATCAAACGAAACTGGAGAGACAAACACCCCTATTCAAAGTCAAATTTGGGAGGCAGATTGCTCCAATTTAAAGCAAAATTGGGGATAATATTCTAGTTGAGACCAAAATCGAGGAAATGAAACACAAAGCACTAATTTCTAATCCTGAGTTATAGGAATACTTACTCAACAAGGTGTCGTGTCCGTATTTGGAAGGCAACGAGAAGTTATCCTCGTGAATTCTGAAGTTTTTAAAATTCTGAAAAGCACAGGCGTAAGTACATGGAATAAAATCCTTCATGTCAAACTTGAAGAAAACATATAAATTACAAAAAATATTTCACTGCAATTCATTTTCAAACTTCAAATAATTAACAGGACGTTCGTGTGCTGCCATAGCTAGACAATATGGAACTGAGTCTTTGAGACGAAAAATGCTGAAGGCAGAAAAAATAAAATAAGAAAATGAAAAAGCAGGGAAGTTTCAGTCGGCTTTGAAGGTCAACGAAACACGGAAACTTTTCCGATTTATTTGTTTCAATTTATACCTGCCGGCCTTTTATTGCTTTCTGCGAAATTTCTAGTTCAAATCCAGCATATTTCTTGTTTATTAATATAATATCACTGCCAAGCTCCACCTCGCAAACCTAATAAATATTGCTACTCTTCACTGTCATTCTAACCTCAACTCTACTCCATCTCAAGTCCAGCGCCCCGAACTTTTCCTCGCGTCCAGCATTATTCGCAAACCCAAACAGAGACATTTCACGCTCTGCCTCAGGAGCCCGCCGGCCGAGCCAGCGCCTATTAGGTTCGAAGTCCACAATTGCGAAGACGAAGCCTATTTTCCCACAACACTTCGCCACTGACCGCCGCACCTGTGAAGTCTCGCGGCTCATTCAAGCATTTTGGGCTTAGGAATTTAGCAGTTTAAGTGTGACGTGACCCACCGGTGGTCACTGAGAGGATTTTCGTAATGCTGCTGCTCGACCAGCAGTCACTAACTTTATTTCGATACATGCGTAACGAAAAGTAAATGCAGGCGCGATCTATTTAATGTTCGTTATTTTCAAAATTGATCTCTAAAATTAACTCTAATTTGAGTTGAAGTTTTTAAAACTAACTCTAATTTGAGTTGAAGTTTTTAAAATTAACTCTAATTTGAGTTGATTACGACAAATGGCGGCCTCAGGCAATTCTTGAAAGGTAAAGGTCGTAAGTCGCAGAGTTTAAAAAACAACTTTACTGCTCGAAAAAAATTGTAATCTTCCTAAGAAGTGGGAAAATGTAATAACATGATTATATTTTGCCTCGTTTACTTAAATCTCTTCTAAAAAACATGTTGAAATAATTGAAATGCTGTTCATTCGCACCGGTACGTAAATGAGCATTGAGTCATTTACCTACTTACCTTGTGGTACTCTAATGGCCCAATACACAGACAACGTCTTAAAGGGGAGGTCTTAAGACAACTTAACACTTTGACTGCGGCAGGTAAAACTGAAGTTCAATATTCAACTCAAACTTAAGGTCAAATGTGGTGAGTAATGTTGAAAATAGGAAACACTAACTGGATCGCACCTTCATTCAATTTTGATTAAGTATTTGTAAAAATTGTGTGACCACTGGTCGGTCAGCAGCATTATGAAAATCTCCTCCGTGGACACCGGTGGCGCACGTTGCAGTCAAAGTGCTAAACCCGTCACGCAGTCAATTAGGACAACGACTTGAACAAAATTAAACTGAACGTTTTTATTAAACTTTTACGGCCCTTAGATTTTGTTTTCAACTACAATGATAATTTAAATCTCCCTTCTCGGATTTTTTGGGCAAATTTGACACTTGACAGTATAGAAGTGAGGGTATAGAAGTGAGGGTATAGAAGTGAGGGTATAGAAATGAGGGTATAGAAGTGAGGGTATAGAAGTAAGGGTATAGAAGTGAGGGTATAGAAGTGAGGGTATAAAAGTGAGGGTTAAAAGGATAGGCATAAGTACGTGGAATTAAATTATCCATTAGAAATTTGAATAAAACTTGCATAATTAAAATAAATATTTCCCTGCAATTCATTTTTAAATTCCAAATAATGAATGTATATGTATAATGAATAATGAATAATGAATAATGAAATAATGAAACTACAAACTACATGTGTTGTTACTGACAACTTGAATTTGGTTGTTACCGACATTTTCAATTCAGTCTTCAGTGGAATCCGTTCATGGACAAGAAAAAGGACATTGTACGGGAAATATATATATATATATAGAGAGGGAGTGCACTCCATACGAAAAGAAAAGAATAGTTTGAGGTTCGTGCGATAGAAATTTGAGACAAGAATTTAATCAGCGCTGCGTTCAGATAAGAAGATCACATACGACCTCCACTTTTAGTAGAGCTAAGCACTTACGCAATTCAATTTGGTTTAATCTGATAAATTTAATTTATGGAGTGCGCAAAGATGAAAATTGGTTCGTAGAACACAACACAACAAAAACTGAAAGAAACACCAGTTACTGTAAATAAAAAAATAGATAGAACGAAACACAGGAAGTTAAGAGATTGCCAGAGTGAACTGCGCCACGAAACACGGAAGCTTTGATCAGGACGTAGACAGCAGTCAACTGAACAATTGGAGAATGGAGATGACACATTGGTTAGACTCCACCACGGTGAAAGGCACCCGACGTTGCCGAAGTTGGTTCGGAGCACAACAACCACGAGCCAGGAGCGCCAGTACCTGTGGTACGAGCTCTACGGGGAACGGAAAGAATCTGCAAGTCGTGGTGCCGCACAACCCGAGCTCATCTCACTTAGTGAACAAAGGTTCAAGTTAAATTCGAAACAAGAAAAATTCGAAGTAATACGTTTCAAATTCGATTTTAGGATGTATTGGTTGTTAAATTCAAAATTTATGTAATTGTTAAATTACTCAAGAGCGAAAGAAATGATATGATAATTGGCTAACAAGAACACAAGGCACCACACTAACAAGAACATTTTAGAACGTAAATAAGAAAAGAAGACATTAGTGTCCTATAAGGTTAACAAATTAGAAAAAGTTACATTATCCCAAATTCAAGTTTTTTGGACAAATGCGTCCAATTTTGGAAAGCTGCTTCCATAGTGATATAGTTTCATAGGGATAGCCTTAAATTTAAAGAATTATAATTTTCAACGGAATTACAGGCCGCTCACTTAAATGGGCAACTGAGCTGTAGGGGCATACAGAACACTATAAAGTCAAACGTTTATTCACCTTTCACAGAAACAAGTAATGAATTCGAACATTATTTCTAATAGCTAGTTTAAATGCAATTTCCGCTACAATACAACAATATTATTGAAAAGTATTCATTTTTTGACGCAAACAAGGCAATTAACAACTAAATTCTTGACACACGCTACCCCACATTTAGCTGTGGATTGGAAGAGACACGATAAAGTCAAACTTTTATTTACCTATCGTAAAAACTAGTAATAGATTCAATCATTTCAAGCATTTTAAGTGCAATTTCCGTTACAACACAACAATAATATTGAAAAGTAATCCTTTTATGACACATGATCAAGGCATTCTCAACTAAAAACTTGAAACATGGGGGCCTGGGCAGTGCCCATTCAAGTGGGTGCTAACTTTTACAATAATTTTTTGGCTTTAAATATTGATGGATAATGACGAAAATTTAACAGAAACTTACTGAACCTATGACAAATAAAGCACCGAATATGTTTTTACAATTCGGTATAATAAGACTTTTATGCGTATAATAAACAGAAGAGCCAAAGTGCATATATACATTTTATTAAAAGCAAATGTTTCGGAATACACAAATTCCATCTTCAGTGCTGAAACAAAGTAAAATACTGTACATGAGAAAATGTCCGCAAACTATAAAAATGAAAAGTAATTCACATATTAAGAAACTAAACTACCTAACCCAATACTAAAATTCATCAGAAATAAGCAAGCCTAAAGATAACGTATATTTACAAATTCAAAAAATAAGATACCTAAACAAACCCAATTATTCAGAAGCCATTCATTCACACACTCATATCCCGGATCCATTCAAACACCAAGTACATGCAACCTCATGCTAGTAAGTAGGGACAATGTTTAGTTTAGTGGCACTGTTATCTTTATTCAATTGAGGTCTATGAGAAAATATATAAAGTGATTCTAAGATTCGAAGATCTTGTTCATTATTAGTTTTACAAAGCGTTGAAAAGTTACTGGTTTTGAATGAATGATCTGAATTTTCACAGTGCTCCCTGATGGAAGATTGCGATGGTGAAGCTAATGTTCGGCCTGTTCTATGAGAAATACCTGCATGTTGGCTGTGTCTGATGAATTGTTGGACAGTAGTACTCCCAACATAAGATTGCATGCAGCAATCACACTTATACATATAAACACATCCACTCCGCAGACACTCCTCCAAACATTCCTTCCTGTTAAAAAACGATTCAATTTTGAAATTGTTTCTATAAAAGATTCGCACGTCCACAGACACAAAAAAGTTCCGGACCATTTATTTATTATATTTACTGTTTATTTACGCATACTGTTTATTTTACGCATAAGATTCCCTAAGAATCGTCCAATAAGTACTATAATAAGACTTTTATAACAAAGCAACGTACCTCGCTCCGGACATTTTGATCAAGAAGAGAATACGGCACACATAACCATTTCATTCGGAAGCAAAGAAGGTACTAAGACAATGTCAGTACTGCACGGCACCCCATGAAGAAGAACCGGACATTTTGATCAAGAAGAGAATACGGCACACATAACCATTTCATTCGGAAGCAAAGAAGGTACTAAGACAATGTCAGTACTGCAAGGCACCCCATGAAGAAGAACTAATTTTCTTTCATCTAAAACAAAGAAAACGTCATTCGAGCTATTACTATTCACGTAATAACTCAATAAAAACGCCATACTTTACGCCCATCTCAGTGGGCATGGCGCTCCTATGGGTTATTTTGAAAAGTCATGTTGCAAATATCTTTAATTGGTAAACATACATAGGTACCATCACGGTCCAGTTTAATTCTGCATACAAAAACAGAGAGAAAAAACATTAAAATATATCCTATAGTTGGGTAATTGAAATTGAATAGTGTTTGCTAATTCATGGAAACAATGAAGATAACCAAACTTTGTGGGGTGAAAAAATTTATTGCGGTTTACAAGTACATTGACGTATAAGCTTTGGATTTCTTGACATCAGGGGATAAGATTAGAAATGTTAATTTTAAGTTAAAAAATATATAAGTGCGAGCCGGTGTTATGGACAGTAGACATCAGCATCACCAACAAGGCAGCGCCAAGCGTACCTGCAACTGGCCTCTGAAGGTCGAGTGAGGGTGTGAGTGTCGAAAAGAGTGTCAATGTAAACGCAGCATTAGGGCCCTGTCAGACAAGCGGTTAGGCCGCCTTTTCCATGTCACACGGGCGGGTCGGCCGCCACTAAGCCGCTGCGGCTTACCAGCGGCTGACCCGCCCGTGTGACATGGTAAAGGCGGCTGCCTATTCAATTCAAGACTTGCCGTTGCAGCGAAAGGTTGTGTTAAAAAATGGGCTTAGAGCAGAACGTGCTGTTGTTAACACTATTGCTTCGAAAGAAACGTCGACAGCGGCGCCATGGACAGTTATGGGCACACCCTATAACTAGTGCCCGTTTAACAGAAGGTGCTCACTATCTCCTATTCAAAGAATTGGAAGATGATCCAACTAAATTTTTCAATTATTTCCGAATGTTCCGCTAAACCTTTTATGAACTGCTGTCACTTCTGGAAGAATTCATTGAGAAGCAAGATACGAATTTGAGAAAAAGTATTCCTCCTAAAGAAAGACTGGCTATAACTTTAAGGTGAGTAATACAAATTTTTAATACTAATATTTATTATTAAATCAATTCTTCAATACTTAAATATGTCAGAAGAAGGTACAGATATCAAAACATTAGTTGCTCAATAATTGAGTCAGAAGAAGCTACACACTCTGAGCTCAGAGGAGAAATGGCAGGGAGTGTCTATTTTACATAACTTATTACTGTATCAGTTCTTCAATAATTGTGTCAGAAGAAGCTACACACTATGAGCTCAGAGGAGAAATGACAGGGAGTGTCTATTTTACATAACTTATTACTGTATCAGTTCTTCAATAATTGAGTCAGAAGAAGCTACAGACTGTGTGCTCAGAGGAGAAAGAGCAGGGAGTGACGCTCCACGTGTTTGTATATTTTGCATTTCATAACTGCAATGGCCAAGAACAGGTTGAGAATTTTGAATAGGGGTCTGATAATTCTGATAATTAACATGGGAATTAGGGTACGGAGCATACTGCATAGGGTTGATGCTAGAAGTGTTATACTTCTTGAGAACTAGCATTATTTCGCATCTGCATTCCAATTTCGCCGAGTCTGGGACAGATTTCACATATGGAATAAGGGACATGAGAAAATCTTTGTCTTCATCTTCCTTTGGCTCTTGAATCTACTTATAGATGTTTGCTGAAAGTGCGCCAATTAAACTGTCCTCATGAGACACTTTCTTCTTTTTTGCTTGAATCTTCGGCAAATCCTTGCTGTACTCACTTCTTGCTGTTTGCACGTCGTCATCTTCCTCTACTTTATCGCTACTCTTTTGAGGCCTAGTCTCTACGGTCGACGACAAAAATGACAACTGGGAATAGTAGATATATTCTTTTTCGATGAACACGCACCTGATCCACTCTTTTCAGCTTTCATTCTTGCGCACTCCTTCCTGTAATGATCTCTGATGTTCTTCCACTTCTTCTGAAGAACAACCGCTGTGGAGAAGAAAAGAAAATATAATTTTTCCAACAATTCAAATTCAAATGACATTTATTCTGTGATAAAAATGGTATATTTTTACTTTATTGTCATTAAAAATATATGGGATGTACAATTTATTTACTACAAATGTTGAGCTGTTCATAATTTCGTTATGAAATAAATTTGATAGTTTATATTATATCCTTTATATCGTCATGTTTTTAAATTAATCATATTTCGTATTTCAGGTATCTAGCTTCAGGATGTTCCTTCACTGATCTTCACTACATATACAGATGTGGAAGAACGACAGCAGCTGAAGTTGTGAAAGAAGTGTGCGTCAAGATTTGGATAATTTTGAAGGAAAAGTGCATCCCGACCTTGACACAAGAAGACTGGCTCCACATCTCAGATGAATTCAAACAGAGCGCAAATTTCCCTAATTGTTTGGGAGCCCTCGACGGGAAACACATTCGAATGAAGCAATCTAGTGACACGGGTAGTTTGTACTATAACTATAAGAAATTTTTTTTTCATTGTGTTGTTTGCCTCATGCGATGCTAATTATCGCTTTACATTTGTAGATATAGGTTCTTATGGAAAGTGCTCGGATTCCAGTATTTTCAAAAATAGTGAGTTGT
The DNA here is from genome assembly GCA_030386875.1 of Morinoia aosen. Classification (NCBI taxonomy): domain Eukaryota; kingdom Metazoa; phylum Arthropoda; class Malacostraca; order Amphipoda; family Talitridae; genus Morinoia; species Morinoia aosen. The sequence goes on from CM059566.1 coordinate 24,790,948, forward strand.
ATAAAAGGCTTCAGAATCATACTTTAAACATGCTAAATAGTAAGCCAATATGTAGCAATGGTGAAGCTATGCCTTACGTCTTTGTGGGAGACGAAGCTTTCGGGAATTCTGATCATGTTCAACGCCCTTATGGAGGAAATAACTTGATTCGGAAGAAAAAAATGTTCAATTACCGTCTCTCGCGCGCTCGACGCTATATAGAGTGTACATTCGGTATTCTCAGCAATAAATGGCGAATATTTCACAGGCCTATTGACGTGTCGTTCGATTTTGCAAAAATACCAGTCAAATTTTGTTGCGTGCTCCACAATTTTGTTCATGTAAGGGACGGGCACAATTTCGAGGAAACTTTGAGAATAGTGGGATTTGAAGATACAAATGATGTAATCAACATTGGACCTGGTCGTGCCACAGCAGTTCGTGACAAATTTGCTACGTACTTTGTCAGTGAGGAGGGAGCAATACCTTGGCAAAATAACATGATTTAGCCCACAAAAACCATTACATGTCTATGTATGTATGGCAAAATTGCACAATTGAAGGAAAAAACCGGAATCTACACTGGAAATTACATATAATAAGTCTGAAAACAGTTATCTTTTGTGTAGTATTCAATAATAAAGGTGAAAAATTACATACCAGGTTTATTTTTGTCATCCTTCCCCATATCTTGGAATCCATCAATAAAAAGTTCACACAGTTCTTCCCAAGTCTTACTTTTTTCCCATTTGTTTGAATAAGATTTCGAGCTCACATCCCAAATGGTAGGACGCAGCTCTATTTCTCAAATAAACTTTTCAGTATCGAACATAGTTGCTCACAACACAGCCACGTCTTCCCTCTCCTGTGGTTCAGCCAGCACTGGCGGCCGCGGCGGGTAAACCTCTCGTCTGACTAAGGCCCTGATACACTCAGCAAATATCACGGTGATAACCGCCAGCACACCTCTGAATGTGCCTCCCATCCCTGCACACCAGCCAGTTGGCAGAGTGGCCACCGAGCTTTCAGCGATCCGAGCATGTCTGGATTAGGACGGTCGTCACTGCGACGAGCAGTACCGTTTTGAACGTTGACGGGAGAGGTGTACAGCCATGTCTTGCTCCGCAATTGAGTAGACAAAACTGGAACGCTGAATTCTATAGACGCTTTTAAAAAAATCAACTGCTTGCAGAATGTGATGAGCAGCGCTTATAGAAGGCTAAAGCACAGCGCAACGTGCGCTTTGGTTCAATCCTGCGCTCCATACGGCTGGTCGCAATCGCGCACCTACCCGTACGACACGCTGAGGCAGACTGACGCCTTGCATTGCATTCCGCGGTGCTTCATCTTGCGTGCTGAGTGTATCATGTCGCCAGTTCTCACTTCAACTGGCGGACGGATCCACTGCCGCAATTTCTCGAGTCATGAACGGTAGTGTTTCGGGGCCTATAGCCAGGCGGGTTGGCTCGGTGGTTTCAACGTGGGTAGACCGCCCGTGTGACATCAGCCAGCTTTTTACATAGGAATCAATATAAACATTTTTAAAAGCGGTTCCTCGCCGGCTGATCCGCTTTGCACCCGCGGCGGCCAACCCGCTCGCCTGACAGGGCCCATACCGTTTGGTTTCCGTGCGACGGCGTCCCAACACACACACATCCGTGCGATAAAATTGTATTTACTTCTATAAATTTATTTGAAGTTGTAGTTTTGTTAAATATATTTTCAAAATTTATACAGTGATTTGATTTGAAAATTCTACGGTAAGCTAATTTTCAAGTACATTCGTTAGCGAAAACTTCATGTGAGATTTACAATTTGATCTAATGTTATAATTTTCAACGTTCATGAAGATTTACGTCAGAGTCATGACTAAAAAAGACTTGACGACTACGACTCTATAAATTTTCCTAGCTTATTATTTAGCGTAGTGACACTGTCAAAGAATAAATTGTAATTCGAAAATAGTATGAGAATATTTAAGAGTAATACTGTGGAATAATCAACTTCAAAACATTTGTGACAATTCAACACAACAAACCTGAAGCGTTCTTCCATGCTGTGGCTGCTTCAATTACCTGTTTTCTTTAGCGCCCGGTGGAGAAGTTTCATTTTTAATTTTTTTTCTCGTAATTTTTTAAAATTTCAACCATTGCGACCTGAAATCGAATTTTTTTGCGACATAACTTCGTGATCTTATGAAATGATCATTTTATGGCCCCTTCTAATGATTAATTGAAAGTTAAGAATTTTGAGTGTTGACTGAAATGTAAAGCAATATTTTTTAAACCTTTTGCTACTCACGCAAGACACTTTGAATTTAGTGATCAACTGAAAGTGACACACGGAACATCGCTGGTGTATGTAGAGTCAGTTGTATTCGTAAAAATTTTTTGCTGGTATCAATAAAAAATCACCAACTAAAGAAGAACTAATTTATGTATGAAAACAACTGTTAAAATCCGTTCATATTAATTTCAAGGAATGGGCATCAAGAAAATCTAATTTAACAACAACCCTGGATTTCCAGAACGAGGCAATTTAAATCTTCTATTGGGAAATTATTTTTGAAGGATCCGGTGTAATTGAAAATTATCTGCTTTCGGGTAGACGGGAAGCGGAGCCAAGAGAGGCGGATGCTTTACGACCAAAGGTAGACAGATCGGGCGAGTGCGGGGAACATGAACTTGTGACGCTGATTGATGGCTGTGGGATCTGGCCTTCCATTAACTGCTATCTCGCTTCACTTCTTGGGCTATTTATGATGCTTTTCTAGATCGCTGGCTTCACTTCTTGGGCTATTTATGGTGCTTTTTTGGATCGCTGGTTTCACTTCTTGGGCTATTTATGGTGCTTTTTTGGATCGCTGGCTTCACTTCTTGGGCTATTTATGGTGCTTTTTTGGATCGCTGGCTTCACTTCTTGGGCTATTTATGGTGCTTTTTTGGATCGCTGGCTTCACTTCTTGGGCTATTTATGATGCTTTTTTGGATCGTTGGTTTCACTTCTTGGGCTATTTATGGTGCTTTTTTGGATCGCTGGCTTCACTTCTTGGGCTATTTATGGTGCTTTTTTGGATCGCTGGTTTCACTTCTTGGGCTATTTATGGTGCTTTTTTGGATCGCTGGCTTCACTTCTTGGGCTATTTATGGTGCTTTTTTGGATCGCTGGCTTCACTTCTTGGGCTATTTATGGTGCTTTTTTGGATCGCTGGCTTCACTTCTTGGGCTATTTATGGTGGTTTTTGGGTCACTTGCTGCACTTCTCGGGCTATTTATGGTGCTTTTCATGACTACTTCACTTCTTGGATCATTTATGATGCTTCTCAGACTTGCTTCACTTCTTGAATTTTTATGGTGCTTTCCTGGCTTGTATTACTTTTTCGGTCATTTATGGTACCGGTAAATTCCACTGGGGAATTCAAGTTTATACAAAATTCATCTTTTCCATCTCTTCCATGTCGTAAAACAGTGCTCAAATCTTGCGAATGCGTCAATTCCACGGAGTTATATCGTGGTGCTATAATTCTAGATCTCAGTGCGAGCATTCTTCTCCTCAGTGAAACATTTCTACATCTGGAGGCATCATCTATTGTACCATGGGGCAAAAAAATTACTTTTCGGTGCAACATTTTCAGATCTAAGTGAGGCAATATAGAATCTCAAAACAATATTTTCACATTTTCTTGTAACATTTCCAGATCTCTGTGCAACATTTTTGCCCTTTACGGGAACGTTTCCACATCTTCGTCAAGCATTTATAGACCTCAACCAAACATTTTTATACATTGAGGCCACATTTCTACACCCCTATGCTGAATCTCTACACTTCAGTGCAACATTTTTCAACCCAGTTAGCCATTTTTCAACCCATTGTTTTCTCCAGAGTAAGATGTGAGGGAAATATACTTCGAGGTTTAAAGTTACATATTTGCTTTCAGAATTACTAAATATATATGTCAAAATAAATTCAACTACGTACTTAACAGTTATTTTTTGACGAGCAGCAGCTAAGTCCAGGGACTAAAGTGAAATTTATTTCAAATTTTATGAACGATATTGCTAAAAAGAGAATTGAATTATGTAACAACAATTATATTGTTACATCTACAGCCATTAATTATTTACTACAATTATGTAGTAGTAAATTCTGCATCACACCTTAGCAAATACAAGAAAATTATAGCACATGTAGTAACCAATACAATATCACACATACCTAAATCACAATCGCTATAAAATATTAACATAGCAATATGGGAGTAAAGTGACACATGTAAGAAAATGAAAAAATTACAGCAACGGACGCAAATTAGGTATTTAAAATACAGTTATGAACTCAAAATCACGTGAATAAAACACGAATGAAGCTTGACTAATAAAACTGAAGCTTGAAGTATATTCCTGTCGGTCATGCGCTTCATGTTGGTTGAGACACACAATGTGGTCATGGCCACATGACATCGCGTGCCTGGGTCTCATAATGAGTGTTACGCAGGAAAAATCCTCGACCGGATGTAAAGATTATTACTTAATGAAAGAAATGAATGGAAATTTGGGTGTAGTAATGGCGATATTAGATAACTTTTAAAAGCGCGCTCAGAATGGCTGAATATTGATGATGAAAATACACGCGTATCGAAAGGTTCCGTTTGTGTTTCTAATTTATCTGGAGCTCATTTTTGGTCTAATTTTGAGTCAGAATAAAGCGAGTGGTCTGAAATTAAACACAACATCTGCGCTCATAAAAACAGACTTGAAGCTGTTCGACCAGCTATCTTGATGTTGAGGATTCAAGGGATACACGCAAAAGTTGGCCTTGACATTATGTATTGATGTGTGTTCTGAGAAAAACGGCATCTCTGCAGCAAAATAAAGAGTCCATAAATTTTGTAGGAAGCGCATAACTGTGAATCGTATTCATTTCGATGTTTTGTTTCAATTAGGCAAAAAGTAATAAATCCCACGCTCGATCAGTTTCGTATTGATCTCGTAGTACATATGAGAGATTCTGCGCCTCTGATGATTTCACGTCATCACCGTTTGTTTTTCAGGGGCAGGCATGAGAACAGGCTAAAAATAAGACAACAACAATACCCTTCCGCTGAACTCGAAGTTAAAAAATCTGACGTCCGACATAGTTGTCCGTTGTGAAGGTGAGAATAGCAGAGGTGGTCTTGTAGACGAGCGAAACGCATCTGGATTTGACCAAATTTTGCTGCATTTGGTTTACTGAATGATTAGTTTTAAAAATAAAGCAATTCAGATAGAATGTACTTTATCGAGCTTTTCTTTACATGTAGCACATTTATATTTACCACACAAAGGTTTCGTCAATATGGGAGCCTACAGAAAGATTACTTGACGCATTTTTTGTCATAAAACAAATTACGAAAGTAAATATCGAAAACATCAAAAGTATTTTTAGGTCGCACATGCAAGTAAAAGCAAACAAGAACGGGCGTGTTCATATCCATCACTGAATGTTCGAAAAATGTAGCAGTGAGGTGAAGGCGAATTTTCCTCAGAAAATTGTTAATCGAGCATCTCACTTTCTTCCACTCCTTAAAACTCAGCGGCTCACGCTGTACCTGCTTGTGGGGATGAATTGCTCGTGAAATGCAACTACAACTTTTAAAAATTGTTCACAAGCTCTGCAGTCAACCTTTGGAGTTAAATTTACGTTCTAATTTATGGTTTGGAGCGTTTGTATCGCACCAGTTGTGTCCTTTGATTCTTTTCAGGTCAACTTCATAGTTCTTATGATAGAATGTGCAGATTCGAAGCCTCTTCTGGATGCGATGGCCATTTGCCAGGAATTATTTCCTCGCTATGAAATATCAACAATAAACTTTGCTTAACGGAAACACAAAGTGCACTCTTGATTACACGCGTACGTCATTTAATTGAGAACAAAATAAAATGCTAATCCAATTTTTCATGGACTTTTGCCTTGACATGTCAGTTCACAAACTTCGAATACCTCAAATTTTTCTGAAATGTTTCCCCAATTTTGTTGCGCTTGTCTGTGGGTATGTGCACATTTATTAATTCTTATTTCTACTTCCCTATTCGGTGATGCCTTCATTTGCGTCATAAAATAAGCAAAAGCTCTGCTCTGCATGTTTTTATGTCTCTGAGAAGCATATTATATAAACTTAAATTTCTACATCTTTCGTATTTCTATGCGCGACCTCTACAATTGCACATAGTGTACAGCATTTCCCATAAATATAATGAAGCATCACTTTTTAAAATATACAGCAAGAACTATGCGTAGAATCAGAATTGAATGTATCCTCTGAAATTTTAAAGTACTTGAGCAAGAGCACGCATGTCCATCCATTCACACGGAGCAAGGGAGAATGAATGAGAATGTTCACTTTGCTCGGGACAAAGACACCAGAACACGGGAGTTTCAACGCAGGTAAAACAGTGATCCATCCGCCGGCTACTGTGGATCATTACCTTAGCTGCGCTCAAGTCTCCTTATTCAAGTCGCCAGTCTGCGTGTAAGCTGACTGGCGTGAAAGTTGTATCTGTGTACATGAAACTGGACTTAAAACTCATAAAATATTTCATAAATGATGCCAATAAGAATCAGATAGGAAATAAAACATTAAAAAAACGAAAGAATAGAAAAGTAGATGAAATGGAGGTAAATAATACGAATAGTCACCGCGACAATATCGGTAGTCCCTGATGTTTTGGCTTTATTGTAATTCATTTCTATTGTTTATTTTTGACTTTATTGTGGTTCATTTTGATACTCTTACCACTCAGTATTTTGCTGATAGAGCCTGGGAAGTTATGACCCTACCGGCGCTTTTTCTCGATAATCTGCGAACACCAGAAGTAATTCTCGATATTAATTATCTAATGGGTGTGCCTCGGAAAAACTGGCAGAAAGTGCGAACTGAAAATAAGAAATGCGCGTTCTGTGGAACAAAGCTCACACATAAAATTTTCCTTGCTGCTCTATGAGTAAAACATTCACGAAGATAATTGTTTCTAGTCGCTTCTGAGTGACTGCGTTACTACAGCGTTTGCAAGATGAACTACCTATGTAATTCCCGTCTCTAATTTTTCCAACCAAGATGAATTAATACAGAAATATTCTGTGATAAAACTCGTACGGTTGCTTGACAACTGATATCATTCTTGAGATCTTCAACCGATTAAAAAGAATCACATTGAAAACTTAGGAAGTCCTTGACTAAAAAACTGTCAATTACGCTGTAATCTCTTGTGCTATGCTATCCACACAATGACTAGACAGTGCATGTTTTATTTAGGATTTTAAGAATACATTCGTAACATGTTCCTTTTGCATTCATTGAGAACTTACCAGTATGTTTACATATTGCTGCAAGTTCCACTGACATGTTCTCCGTCTCTGGATTTGCCCTCAAAGACTTGGCTCAAGCGTGAAAGCAAAAAAATTCCCGCACTTGTGAGTCTGCTCGAGTAATGCTGGACATGGCCAGTAATGCTTTAACGCTCGAGTTGACGGTCTTCATACTTTGGTTTGAGATTTCAATGTTTCCTGGCCGTGCGAGCCTTCTTAAGACGATAATCCATAGCGAAGTGAAGAAACACTTGACTCTTGGAACAGATAATCCCATGGATTTGAACAATGAAGGCTCGTTGGCGCCTCTCCCTTGTTTCCCAGACAATTGATGAATGCATAAGCCGCCGATTAGTCGAATGCCAGGAGAGACCTAATGCTAAAAAATTCTTGGTTGCTCTCTGTGTGATGTCTGAGCCTCATTTCATCGATTAGAAACACTGGGCAATGGGAAAATTCCTCTCAAAAAGAGCGTCACTTGGATGGCTATTCTAAAGCGCAAATCGCATGCGGAGCTTAGGATTCTCATTGGTTTCTTAGGCCACTTTGTAGTGTTGAGATCTGAAGCGCCAAATTCTTTCGTAACTTCCCCACTCAAGATGGTGATGATCAAGGTCCAGCCCATGCTTAAAATTGAACTGCCACGACGAGCAAACTTGTTCAAAAAGTGCTTATAAGATGATACAGCACTAATGATCGAATGTGAAGCGTGGTCAATCTTGTATACTATCCTAATAGCTGCATTTATGAGGGACAAAGTTGGTTTTTAATATAAACAGCGATTGAACTATAGTTCTTCCTTTAGAGGTTATTAATAACAGAGATTATTAATAATGAAGAACGAATTTTGTCTAAAATTCTTGCAGTTACATTATGCAGCCCATACTCTACTTTGAAGGATATTGTTTAAAGTTGAAGCAAATAATGCCGATGTTGGTCGATGGGAGAAATATAGTTTTAAATATTTTTCACAACTGTCATAGGCTTACAATGAATATACTAAAAAATGCATCCAAAAAACAGACAAAAAGAATATATGAGGCAGATAAATAACACTTTTACGAGCTGGAAAATAAATAACTAAGCAAATTATTGGTTATTGAATCTCAGAAGTCTACACTCCTCATTTCGCAAGAAGAAATTTATGCACATAAGTGTATGAAAACTCAACTGTAAGTCAACATCCGCTCAGCACAAAGTTCAAATCCTTCGTTCATCGCTATCAATTCTGTGATATTACGTACTTGTATAGAACATTATAACGGCAGTAACCGTTTTCAAAATTAAACATGTAATTATTTAAAAACTTAAGTTTGCATGAACCTCAGAAATCACGTCGAGTGCTCGTTTAGTAGAGCCCACATACTGATGCACAATGCGAACAACAAAGGATCCAGGCATGCAATCCAGACTCATCACTCATGAGTCTCATGAGTCAGACCCATGAGTCACATCCAGACTCATCACTCATGAGTGTATATGATTACGGTCGTGGAATATTATTGTGTGCACGGTTGTGCAAGCGTAAGTGCACTTTTACGAGGCCTGTCGAAAAAGTATCCGACCTTAATTTTTCCCGCGCAAAGTAGTGATTCTAAGGCGGCGCCACTGTGCACGGTGGAAGGAGGAATCTTAATGCGCATGCTTGACTTTTTTCACCGCATTCACTTGGGCCAGTCACTGGCTGGTGGTCGCCAAGTAAGGTGCTGTTCTAAGTGTTTGTCGGATTTAGTTTTCTTGCAAGATGACTGAACGAATTGAGCAAAGACACTGCATCAAATTTTGTCAAAAGCTTGGTGATTCTCAAATTGAAACAATTCGTAAGATTCAGCAGGTGTTTGGGGAAGATGCTATGGCTCGTACGGGTACGACCCAGAAACAAAAAGACAGTCATCCCAATGGAAGCATCCCGAGTCTCCAAGGCCGAAGAAAGCGCGGCAGGTGCGAAGCAAAATCAAGGTGATGCTGACTGTTTTCTTTGATGTCCGTGGAATTGTGCATCACGAATACGCACCGGAAGGACAAACAGTGACAAAGGAGTACTATCAGGATGTTCTCCGGCGACTTCGTGATGCAGTTCGGCGCAAAAGACCAGACATGTGGACTGCGAACAACTGGCACTTGCATCACGACAACGCGCCCGCACATTCATCCCATTTGATCCGCAATTTCTTGGCCAAACATGGAATTACGACCGTTCGCCAACCTCCCTACTCTCCAGACCTGGCTCCTTGCGACTTCTGGTTGTTTCCAAAATTGAAGACACCACTGAAAGGATCCCGTTTTGAGAGTAGAGAAGAGATAATGCGGAACGCGACGACAGAGCTGAACACCATTCCAAAAGAAGACTTCCAGAGGTGTTTCCGGCAGTGGAAGGATCGGTGGGCTAAGTGTGTGGAAGCACAAGGAGCCTACTTTGAAGGGGATTAGGGTCCCAACCCCGTCAGGTTGTTGAAGTATTTTTTCTGGCCAAAGGTCGGATACTTTTTCGACAGGCCTCGTATATGTGAATGTTGTTCGTGAGTATGAGCACGAATGTGCGAGTGCAAATGTTTGTGTATGGGTTTATTTATGTGCGTGTAAGTGCATGGGTTGATTTATGAGTGTGCAGTTCGTGTATGCACATGCAAGTGCATGTATACCAAATGTTTCCGTGAGTGTTTGTGTGTATACAAGTATGTGTGCATATGAGTGCATTTATAGAAAGAGCTATTGTATCTGAGGGAATTAGCACTCCCAAGAGTAAAATGTGAGGTCCCAAGCAGACGGTATGGTAGGCCTTCCTTTATGTGAAATCTGATAGGTTTGTGTTTTACGGACCATCGTGTTTTTGTTAATTGCTGTCCTGCTTACAGTACCTAATTCTTTCTTCTTTTACTTTTATCTTGCATCGCAAACTTCTCACTCAACGCACTGTTTGTATGGGAACCCACTTTATGCATAGATTCCACGTTCCCTAAACTTCGTACCAAATGGTGCTTTCGCTCTTTTTATCTTTGGAACACCTTTGTTGCCGTTAAGGAGGGTACAGCAATCTGGATAATCTAATGTGGGTATATATGTGCTTCAATGCACATGTTAGCGAATGTACTGTGTATGTTTACGTGTCTGTTTGTGTACGTGGCAGTATGTGTACGTCTCTGTATGTGTCTGTGTGTGTACGTGTCTGTATGTGTACGTGTCTGTATGTGTACGTGTCCTTATGTGTACGTCTCTATATGTGTGCGTGTCTGTATGTGTACATGTCTGTGTGTGCACGTGTCTGTGTGTGTACGTTTCTGTATGTGTTCGTGTCTGTATGTGCACGTGTCTGTACGTGTCCGTGTCTGTATGTGTTTCATTGCGGATGTAAACGTTTATGTGTATCTGCGTACTCGATTTACGTGGGTTTATAAGTTTCATTTCCGTATTTGACGTACATTTATATGCTCTTATGGACGAGTGTATCTATATCCCTCTCCAGCCTTTTTGCTTAGGCTTATACAATGAGAATGACTGAGCAACTATTCCGTAAATTCTTTATCAGTTTTGCACAAAATTTAATGACATCATTTTCACGGGATAATTGTAACTCAATTCAATGTCTTCAACATATTCCTATGAAGGAAAAAATTATATGAAAATTTTCAAAAAAGGAGAAGAAGCAACCAAAACTTGCACCACAGTTCTTCAGCCAAATCAATTATCGTGTACAATTTCCATGATGGGCATCAAAAGACAAACTTATACAATTTCTTCAGCATATTATTGAATGCATTGACCAAGTGCAAAAAACTACAGGAAGCTCAAAAATTCATTCAACAAAATACGAGTATTTTACGATGGTTCTTCGATACAGATTGAGTCAGGTGTGTGTGTGGGTGTGCGTGTGTGTATGTGTCCAAAGTACTGGTAGGTTTTGGGGGGGATCTTGGTCAAAGAGGGGGTAGGGGGAAGAAGGTTGATCAGTGGGGGTCGGGGGGCAGTTGTGGTCAAGAGTGTGGGGTTGTGGTTAGGAGCTGAAGAACAAAGTAAGATCGAATTTTCCACCCCCGCAACCCAGATAGCTTCTCATTCATGACATTTTTCATGACAGGACGAACTCGATGTTCACTAATGAGTTCACCACTTGGTGATATTAAGAACAGAATCTTCATGTCGATGAACAAATTAGCTTAAGTTTTGGTTGTGTTGTTGCATTATTGGGAAATATAAGAGGCTCCCGACGCACCAAATAATCCTGACTTCCAATCTCGAACCACGTGATCTCGCGACTCTCAGATCCGATTTTTTCAGGCACCTGCCGTGCCTGAGCACGAGGAGGAAAATTATATTATTGTGTCAGCTTGGAACAAATCAGACAGACTGTTTTGTTGTGGACCATAGTAGCGATGCCTTTGCTTTGACCGGCGCTTGTCGATCAGATTTAAGAACAACTTCGGGGTCAGTGATTGGGAATAGATGCACAGGAATATTGTCTTAGTGCTCTTCGAGAAAGTATGACCAAATAACACTCTCGACATTGTCCGAAAGATGAGCGAATTAAGGTTTCGTTCACCCAAAACTCGAACCCAAAGAACAAACGTCGAGTTTATTTCTAAAAGACAGATTTGACCACAAAATGTGAGATTAAGATTGCAATTAGATGGTAACTATTTTTATAAAAAAAAATGTTTCTGAGTGTTCAGTCTAAATTTGAAGACTTCAACTAGCGTTTTTGTTTGCCTTTCTCAACACCGGAATGATTAATTCATTATTTTTGGCATCAAATGGCAAGTGTGTCTATATTTTTCACAGCTTGGCGGGTATACGAGGATGTGGTTGTGGCAAACATACCTACTCCTCTAACATTCATACAAGTTTATCAATACTGTACTTTCTTCAGAGAAAGTTTGCTTTCGAAGACACAGGGAAGCAAGTCTACTTTCAAGTCCAACTTCAACGCACTTGCAAGAGTTCATTTGTATAACTTATACCGTCATTACAAGAACGTAGTCACGACAAACGATGACACTTCAATTTAGTGTCTTGAATTAACTCAAAGTTGAGTAGCATCTAGAGACAAGCCTCAGCATCTCGTTCTCATCACACCTCTTCGACTGGACTCGTCTTGGCAAAGCCCTGAGTCTTCTCTAGTGTTCCACTTGAAAGAGCATTTTTTGTGGAGCTTTAAGGCACGTCTCTCGAGCTAATCCGCTGTACCTGCTCGACTCGTGTTTGTCTTCCAATTGCCTTCAAGAATTTCTCTTGATTCACGCGGTCAGTGGCGGAATTGTCTAGGGTCTTGGTGGTTCTTGCCGAGGCTGTTTCCGCCATGCTTACTGACAGAGGGAGGCACCGAGAGCCAAGAGAGATGGTCCAATGGGAAGGCTTCATTCTTGAGCATTTGATGTGCTTCGTTAGAAGAGCGTGAACGTATGTGCATACGTGATTTTGTCTGGTTCTGGGATTACGGCTAAAGCGTGTGCTGTGCGATGACTAAATATGGAAAAAGTGACCCTGAAAACGATAGAAAACTAATCTCCTTCCGAATTTCAACAGACAGGTAAGGCTTTCATGTATCGATTGCTCCTGATTCAGAAGCTGTTGGAATGAAATCTGAAATTTTCAACCAATGATACGAAGCCTTATTTCAATAAAGGACTTAAAGATATAATTAGTCCTTAAGGAAGTTTTTGATCAGCACAGTCGTTAGAGCTTTAATTAGCATTCAGAATTTTCATCAGCATTGCCCTCAACAATGTGTAAGCTTATCACACGTGAGCAACAACAGCTTCTCTGTACCACCAATGAATTAAACTTAGCAGGTGGGAAGAGTGAATTTTCTCAACAACACAGCTGGGTGATTAACATCTCTAGGAGCTTGCAAATTGACTTGAAACCTACATGGCTTGTAACCTACATGGCTTAAAAACCTACATGGCTTGAAACCTACATGGCTTGAAACCTACATGGCTTGAAACCTGCATGGCTTGAAACCTACATGGCTTGAAACCTATATGGCTTGAAACCTACATGGCTTGAAACCTATATGGCTTAAAACCTACATGACTCGTAACCTATATGGCTTGAAACTTACATGGCTTGAAACCTACATGGCTTGAAATTAACATGGCTTGAAACCTACATGGCTTAAAACCTACATAGCTTGTAACCTACATGGCTTCTAACCTACATGGCTTGTAACCTATATAGCTTCTAACTTACATAGCTTCTATCCTACATAGCTTCTAACTTACATGGCTTCTAACCTACATGGCTTTTAACCTACATGGCTTCTAACCTACATGGCTTGTAACCTACATGGCTTGTAACCAACATGACTTGTAACCTACATGGCTTCTAACCTACATGGCTTGTAACATACATGGCTTCTAACCTATATAGCTTCTAACCTACATGGCTTTTAACCAACATAGCTTCTAACCTACATGGCTTGTAACCTACATGGCGTGTAACCTACATGACATGTAACCTACATAGCTTATAACCTACATGGTTTTTAACCTACGTGGCTTTTAACCTACGTGGCTTGTAACCTACGTGGCTTCCAACCTACATAGCTTCTAACCTACATGGCTTCCAACCTACATAGCTTCTAACCTACATGGCTTGTAACCTACATGGCTTCCAGCCTACATAGCTTCTAACCTACATGGCTTGAAACCTACATGGCTTCTAGGCTACATAGCTTATAACCTACATGGCTTGTAACCTACATGGCTTTTAGCCTACACGGCTGCTAACCTACATGCTTTGTTGTTCGCAACATATAGTCGTTATGAGCAGCATGCAGTTTCTATTCCGTCAATTTTGCTACAATTTTTTTCTCGAAGCAAAATAGTGGGGTCGTGTATCTGTGCTACAGATGTAATCTTATATTCGAAGTCGGTACGATCGACTTTCGTGCGTGAAAAATACGTGTACATGTAAGCTAGTGCACACGGCCAGCGCAAATGAGCGGGATTCGATACGGTGGCACTCGATGAATCTCATCAATCATTCTCAGCTCTTAGGGAAACAGAGGATTTCGACCTCAAGACAAGACAAGTATAGCTGTGTGTGTTGTCTGTGTGTGTGGCATAGATTTAAATCTTATACTGTTCTTGCTCAGAGACGAACGCACATAAACGGCTCTTATTGTAGCACAGATAACTAAAAAAGGGAGCTATACTTTTTCAAACCTTAAGAATCGAACAGCTTTTAATTAAGTCCCTTGCATCTACTTCAGCGAGCTTGAATGATCGCTGTTCTATCCACTGTTAATATCGCTCTGAAGGTGATTAGCAGTTGTCCAGGTGTTTAGCAGCATGTGTTTGTATCCAGGATACCCGAGATAAAGTCAAAATGATGACGAAGGTAATTAGTCTTCCCGGCACAGGGTGGGGCAAATCAAATGCCCTCATATTGAAAGGCTATTAAGAATAGTAGAACAATACTTACAGGTTTATTTGTTGTTTTATTCAAACCAGTATACAATGCCGTTTGTATACTTGCGTTTTGAAGATGGTACTAGAATGATGGTGGTGACAACACACATTTTACCAACACCACCACAGCCGCTGTGAGCGCCTTTCAAAACTCTGTCAATTGAGCTGCGCCACCATGTATTTACCAGCATGTGTTGGTATCCCGGATACTCGAAGTTAAAATCAAAATGAGGATTTTATGAAAGTTTAATGCTTGTACAATGCAAGCACGACTAACGCAGGTAAGTCATAAGCCCACCTGTGTTTTGGCGCCTATACTTCACCGACTACTCAAGCAATTTCTTACGGCCTCTAAATCCGAGTTTTTTTTCATGGATCCCTTAATCTTTCACGCACAGTTTCCGCTGTCTACATCTTTATCTATGGTTTTCTTTCGTCCATTTTTTGTTGGAAAAGTGCTTTGGACTTTCCGAAGTAGAAAAACAGTCTTTTGAATTGGTCTGTGTAGTGTAATAGATGGACCATTTAAATCAAGGAGATTCAAATGTATCTTCAGGTGCTTTGGATATCAATGAGACCCGTGTGCCACATCAATGTATCAGATTCGGATGAATGAATTAACACCATTATGCGTGCATTTTAAAATGAATGCATCCGCTTTACGAGTGTTTCAAGAAACCACCATGCTTTTTTGACAAGCTTTTAGATTCATTAAAAAATGCTATAAATTCTTTGCAGTATTTCGTAGGCTTAAAATTTTCACTGGCGATATCCCACTGCACGCACGAGCCCGGCCCTGCGTTGGCCTGTGTCTGGAGGTGGGGTGGTGGATCTGTACATGTTATTCAAATGACATTCCATTAAGTACAATGTCATTCAAATAATATTCCATGAAATTCAAAGATGACATAATGTTATTAAACGATATTCAGTGATATTCAAATGATGTCCAAATGATATTCAAATGATGTTCAATTATATCCAAATGGTGTTCAAATGATGTTCAGCGATATCCCAATGATATTCAAAAGACAGTCAAATGGTATTCACTGGGGAAGTAGAGAGCACATGGTAAACAATGTTTTCAAATTTAAAATTTTGTCAAAAAATACTCCCTCGAGGTGCGACAGATTTTGTTTTCACGGAAGCTAGCGCTCCAGAGGGAAAGATGTGAGATCCCGGGCTGAAGGATAGGTAGTTTTTTCCGTTGAAATATAATAGGCTTTTTGTTTTGTACGTTTTTTGTTTCGATGCTTAGCTGTTCTTTTTTTTCATCGCCTATTACATTCTTTTTTAACTTTCATCTTGTTTCACACCTTTTTTCAAACTTACTGTCTCTGTGCGCAGGATGTAAGAGACACTACTTGTGCATAGATTTCCCATCCTCCACATTCAAGGCGAAATGGTGCCTTTGTTCTTCTCTTTGGAGCGCCATACTGTAAGAGCAAGGAAAGTTTCAACTGATAATCTAATTCAGCTATATGCAAAAATTAAAAGAGAAGTATTCAAACAGAAATAACAGCACCTAGCGGGGACACGTCCACAGGTGAACTTTCGCGGCCGGCAGCACCGACGCAGCTAAGTAAATTGTATGAAAATCTGCATTCTATGGCGGTTAGTGAAAATTTATGTAACCTACTCGTATATTTTATACCTCTACATTATCTCTATTAACTAAATAATAATACACACTTGTTGCTCATATGCTTACCTCTGTGGGTCTGTGACGCTCACCAGGACGCTCAATGACTGTATCTGTGATACGAGTTTCACCAGTGCACAAGTACAAGAATATTTTAATGGCGGATACTGTTGGGATGGATATATTTGTTGGGCATCCACATCTGCAAGATTTATTTAATGGCGGATACTGTTGGGATGGATATATTTGTTGGGCATCCACATCTGCAAGATTTATTTAATGGCGGATACTGTTGGGATGGATATATTTGTTTGGCATCCACATCTGCAAGATTTATTTAATGGCGGATACTGTTGGGATGGATATATTTGTTTGGCATCCACATCTGCAAGATTTATTTAATGGCGGGTACTGTTGGGATGAATATATTTGTTTGGCATCCACATCTGCAAGATTTATTTAATGGCGGATACTGTTGGGATGGATATATTTGTTTGGCATCCACATCTGCAAGATTTATTTAATGGCGGATACTGTTGGGATGGAAATATTTGTTTGGCATCCACATCTGCAAGATTTATTTAATGGCGGGTACTGTTGGGATGAATATATTTGTTGGGCATGCACATCTGCCATATGTTTCTATTGGATGTGATGGGCAAGACAATTGTACATTCACATGCGTCCATTATGGTAGACTTAGAAAACCATCTATTACTGCATCGCTTGTAGAAATAAACTGTTTAAATAGTTTTAATTGTTTGAATTGTTAAAATTGTTTGAATTGTTAAAATTATTTGAATTTTTAAAATTGTTTGAATTGTTTGAATTGTTTGAATTGTTAAAACTGTTTGAATTGTTTGAATTGTATTTATTGTTAAAATTGTTTGATTTATTTGAATTGTTTGAATTATTTGAATTTTTTGAATTGTTAAAATTTTTTGAATTGTTTGAATTATTTGAATTGTTTGAATTGTTAAAATTGTTTGAATTGTTTGAATTATTTGAATTGTTTGCATTGTTGAAATTGCTTGAATTTTTTGAACTGGTAAAATAGTTTTAATTATTAAAATTGTTTGAATTGTTTGAATTGTTAAAATTGTTTGAATTGTTAAAATGGTTTGAATTGTTTGAATTGTTAAAATTATTTAAATTGTTAAAATTGTTTGAATTGTTTGAATAGTTTGAATTGCTAAAATTGTTTAAATTGTTAAAATTGTTTGAATTGTTTGAATTGTTTGAATTGTTTGAATTGTTTGAATTGTTTGAATTGTTCAAATTGTTTAAATTGTTTGAATTGTTTGTATAGTTTAAATTGTTAAAATTGTTTAAATTGTTAAAATTGTTTGAATTGTTTGAATTGTTAAAATTGTTTGAATTGTTTGAATTGTTTGAATAGGTAAAATTGTATGAATTTTTAAAATTGTTTGAATTGTTTGAATTGTCCAAATTGTTTTGTTCAAATTTTTTCAATTGATTGAATTGTTTAAATTGCTTGACTTGTCTCAATTGTTTTAATTTTTCAAATTGTTTAAATTGTTTAAATTTTTCAAATTGTTCAAATTGTTTGAATTGTTTAAATTTTTCAAATTGTTTATATGTTTCAGATTATTTAAATTGTTTAAATTGAATTGAGAGTTCAGACTTCTCAGACCCTGCGCAGATCTCGGCACAAAAGCGAGCGCATCTCTGAGGCGGGACCGGCATCTGCCTGCGGTCAGCTGGTATCTGGTGGGCAGGTGCAGCCGCCCAGCCTGCCTGGGTCCGGTGTGTTGACCACCTCGGAGATGGACAAAGATATTATGCAAATACGCCTCCGTCACAATGAATACCATGACTAGCACATAATCACCTCAATGATGCGGCGATTTGCAATTAAAACCTTCGGGTTAGTCCGCTGAAAACGAATGTAAACAGTCAGAGATGATACGTGAGTGATACCGTGTTTTTATGGGCCCATCTATAGAGCCGATGGTGAGTGGAAGTATCGTCGGGATAAGTTAGTTATTTTTGAGATCAGTTCCCTTTCAGTGATATTGAATATGAGGGACGTTCCGAATGGGTATTTATAATTAAATTGATACGCAATAATTTGTGAAAGTGATTTTTTTGACATATTAAAAATATTAAAAAGGAAGAATTGGGGAATCCGATAGGGTGTTATCACGATCTCTTTATGTCATGATTTACAATTTTACGATCAGCGAGGTGGTTGCAATTGCTGTTGTAATCAGGTTTGGTTATTACCATATTATAATGACTTAGGCGTAATAAATGGCGCCCTTTGAATCAAACGAAAATTATATAGCTCATTGCACTTGTATGCAATGAATTGGAGAAAATTAGCAATTCGCCAAAAATATATAGATCATTGCACTTGTATGCTATGAAGAGTAGAAAATCAGCAATTCCTATAGGAATCTCCTAATTGAGCTTAATGGAGATACTGATACATAAGGGGGCTGTTAATCTTTTCAGCGCTCAAGTGTAATTTGTGATGTATCGCATGATTCATTTTAGAGTTTTTTATGATCAGTGAGCCTTGAAGTTCTACCGACCGATGATCTACGGAGTTTCCGAGAGTGGATGAACAAGCTCTATATATATATTTATATATATATATATAATTATATGCATATATATGTGTACGCTGCTATTTTACACTTCATTCACCTCTGAATTTCTGTGCGATTATAAAGTATGGAGCTCGAAATATTAAACATAGGTGCGTGTTAAGTGAAATTTTGTTATTTTGTGTCTTGTTAGAAAATATTCGAGTTAAGAAACCAAGAGTGTGGGTAAAAACGATTTTTCAACGACGGTAAAACACCGTTGTGTGGTAAAGAAGAAGTTTTAAGAACTATGAAACACTGGTGTGTAGAAAAAACGAACTTTTATCTGCGGTAAAACACCGATGTGCAATAAAACGAATTTTTGCACCGAAAATATCATGGCTTCTGGAGACCATTAGCTACGACAAAGAAAAATAATTCTGAAATTAGCAGCCACACCGTAAGAAGATGGAAAACTTTGATTTTTTGGTTTAATTATACTGATATTGACAACCACAACGTATTAAAAAAATATCGGATTTTCGATTCATCTGCTCTTAGCTGAAGCAGCGAAAGCAGTTGGCTGCAGAAGCTGGGGCAGCATCGCACCATCCATCTCGGCTGCCCGTGCCAAGACTGTCTAAAAAAAGTTACAAAATAATGAAAATCATGTGGCGGCCACACCTGGGTGGCAGATGGGCCTTTTGGGCTCATGTACGAAAATTATAGAGGATGAAATTAAACTTCTTGTTCGGGGTAAAGGCAGGAATACCCGCGAGATGGCTCTCGGTGATTCATTGCAGCTTGCCTTTGATTGGATGTCGGAAGGCTTCCATGTCTGTCGTCACTTCGAGGGATTGTGATTTCATGACTCAGTATGATCATGATTGGGAATGTATTTTGTTATCATGATTGGGAATGTATTTTGTTATCATGATTGGGAATGTATTTTGTTATCATGATTGGGAATGTATTTTGTTATCATGATTGGGAATGTATTTTTTTATCATGATTGGGAATGTATTTTTTTATCATGATTGGGAATTTATTTTGTTATCATGATTGGGAATGTATTTTTTTACCGCGACTATAGAATGTATTTTGTGATCATGATTTGGAATGTATCTTGTGATTGTGATTGGGAATGTATTTTGTGATCATGATTGGGAATGTATCTTGTGATCATGATTGGGAATGTATTTTGTGATCATGATTGGGAATGTATTTTGTGATCATGATTGGGAATGTATTTTGTGATCATGATTGGGAATGTAATTTGTGATCATGATTGGGAATGTATTTTGTGATCATGATTGGGAATGTAATTTGTGATCATGATTGGGAATGTATTTTGTGATCATGATTGGGAATGTATTTTGTGATCATGATTGGGAATGTATTTTGTGATCATGATTGGGAATGTAATTTGTGATCATGATTGGGACTGTATTTTGTGATCATGATTGGGAATGTATTTGCTGATCATGATTGGGAATGTATTTTGTGATCATGATTGGGAATGTATTTTGTGATCAAGATTGGGAATGTATTTGCTGATCATGATTGGGAATGTATTTTGTGATCATGATTGGGAATGTATTTTGTGATCATGATTGGGAATGTATTTTGTGATCATGATTGGGAATGTATTTTGTGATCATGATTGGGAATGTATTTGCTGATCATGATTGGGAATGTATTTTGTGATCATGATTGGGAATGTATTTTGTGATCATGGTTGGGAATGTATTTTGTGATCATGATTGGGAATGTATTTTGTGATCATGGTTGGGAATGTATTTGCTGATCATGATGATCATGATTTAGAATATATGAATTTCTGAAAAAGACATTATTAAAGTGTGTAAAATGTATATAAGTGCAGCTTGGACGTTACAATTTGATTGAAATATTTCGAAGCTTTGTATAAGATTGTTTTTGGACAATGCGCAATTAGAAACATGAGTTTTTAACTGATAGGATTTCGAAAAGCTTTCCATTTCTGAAGCATTGTAATCATTTTATCTGCTTTCACCTACCTGTGCTTACATAATTGTGCAACATATATATATTTAGTATTCTATTTGTGTTGTGAAACTTGATTTTTGTGGCTGGAATAAATTTAATGCTAAATTTATAAGGATATTGTGCGATGAGTGCGATTGATTCTACTAATTTTATAGCTACGGCAACAAAATTTTATTTAGGATTTCTAAATTTTAGATCAGTGCTAGTGTGTACTGTTTTCCTGTGCCTTTTCAGAGAGTAAATTTCTATCAAAATTCTCATCAACGTAACAAAACAAATTATAATATTCGTATCAAAATATCTTCCAAAATGTAACTTTCAAATAAATTCACATCAAAAAACTTTACATCTTACATTTAAGAAATATAAAAAAAGAAAAACTGCATGTAAAACACAAACTTTGACAACTAAATTGCAAATTAAGTTCACATTGTAATCACTAAAATAAATTAAAATAAAATTCACATCAAAATAACTTCAAAAACAAGTTCCATATTAGTTTACATCAAAATGACGTCAACAATCAAATTCCCAATAAAATTAAGGTAAAAAAACACAAAACACAACTTCAAATAAGATTCACATGAAAATAAAACGACTGCAGCTTACAGAGTTTGCACATTCGCCAGAGTTTCTTCGGTATACAAGAACCAAAGATCGTATATACCCAGCAGCCAGCAAAGATGGCGTTTGAGATGTACATTATATTTTAATGTATGAATTGTAATGAAAAATTAGTCATTTCGGTCCATTGAGAAGCGGAACAGCTGGCATCACAGCTCGCGCTGCGGTAATTGTGCGGCTGTAAAAATACGGAAAAAAAAAAAAAGATTACAGTGCCTCTCTAATTACAGGCTGGTCGGGATGATGTACTTTGCTCAGTCACGTTTTATTGTTGGGCAAACTGGGCTCTTGATGTCAAAAATAGGTCCGTTTTGTGGTAGAAGCATTGCATTCTGATAATATTTTTGCATCAATGATGCTCGATGCTCGATTCAGAAAAATTTCAACGCCTCACAGAAACATCGACAGAGTGCAATTTTATTTTCATTAAATTCGTTTCGTGTTTCTCGTCCTCAACATTAACGTTTAATTTCCGGAAGCAAAGCATCTTTTATTACCATCCCTAAGTACGGTGGAAATAGACTGTCATTGGTATTTTAAACAGTGATAAAAACATTAAATAAGATTAAGTGATATTTTTTACTTCAAATAGATTTAGTAATATCGAATGTTGAGAAGATAACATCCTGGAGAAAAGTTCGCCATTTTTATTCATTTTTCAATGTAAAAGTTTAATTGGGTGTGTTCATTTCTTTTACTCGCTTGCACAAACTTACAAAGTACGTTTTGTAAAATGGTTTTCAATCAGTCCAACAACTGTTCAGTCTTTCGACAGCATCTGTTGTTCATTGACAAATAAATAACTTTAAATTCAATCCACATGTACTTTAAATATTGATTATTGTTGGTGTATTTTCTTTGTGTTTCACGTCACTTGCTGAAACTCTTTATCGATCTCATAATGACGCTAAGCTTACAGGCATTTACATATACTCGTACACAACCCCTATCTTTTCAAAAATCGCAAATATTCTATTTTAAGTACCTGCATATGTCCTAAAACCAATTCACTAACCAGCTGAATAGGTCCATATACCAATCACACTAGTCAACTGCATAGACCCAAACACCAATCACGCTAGTCAACTGCATAGACCCAAACACCAATCACACTAGTCAACTGCATAGACCCAAACACCAATCACACTAGTCAACTGCATAGACCCAAACACCAATCACACTAGTCAACTGCATAGACCCAAACACCAATCACACTAGTCAACTGCATAGACCCAAACATCAATCACACTAGTCAACTGCATAGACCCAAACATCAATCACACTAGTCAACTGAATAGACCCAAACACCAATCACACTAGTCAACTGCATAGACCCAAACATCAATCACACTAGTCAACTGTATAGACCCAAACACCAATCACACTAGTCAACTGTATAGACCCAAACACCAATCCCACTAGTCAACTGCATAGACCCAAACACCAATCACACTAGTCAACTGCATAGACCCAAACACCAATCACACTAGTCAACTGCATAGACCCAAACACCAATCACACTAGTCAACTGCATAGACCCAAACACCAATCACACTAGTCAACTGCATAGACCCAAACACCAATCACACTAGTCAACTGCATAGACCCAAACACCAATCACACTAGTCAACTGCATAGACCCAAACACCAATCACACTAGTCAACTGCATAGACCCAAACACCAATCAAACTAGTCAACTGCATAGACCCAAACACCAATCACACTAGTCAACTGCATAGACCCAAACACCAATCACACTAGTCAACTGCATAGACCCAAACACCAATCACACTAGTCAACTGCATAGACCCAAACACCAATCACGCTAGTCAACTGCATAGACCCAAACATCAATCACACTAGGCAACTGCATAGACCCAAACATCAATCACACTAGTCAACTGCATAGACCCAAACACCAATCACACTAGTCAACTGCATAGACCCAAACACCAATCACACTAGTCAACTGCATAGACCCAAACACCAATCACACTAGTCAACTGCATAGACCCAAACACCAATCACACTAGTCAACTGCATAGACCCAAACACCAATCACACTAGTCAACTGCATAGACCCAAACACCAATCACACTAGTCAACTGCATAGACCCAAACATCAATCACACTAGTCAACTGCATAGACCCAAACACCAATCACACTAGTCAACTGCATAGACCCAAACACCAATCACGCTAGTCAACTGCATAGACCCAAACATCAATCACACTAGGCAACTGCATAGACCCAAACATCAATCACACTAGTCAACTGCATAGACCCAAACACCAATCACACTAGTCAACTGCATAGACCCAAACACCAATCACACTAGTCAACTGCATAGACCCAAACACCAATCACACTAGTCAACTGCATAGACCCAAACACCAATCACACTAGTCAACTGCATAGACCCAAACACCAATCACACTAGTCAACTGCATAGACCCAAACACCAATCACACTAGTCAACTGCATAGACCCAAACATCAATCACACTAGTCAACTGCATAGACCCAAACATCAATCACACTAGTCAACTGCATAGACCCAAACACCAATCACACTAGTCAACTGCATAGACCCAAACACCAATCACACTAGTCAACTGCATAGACCCAAACACCAAACACACTAGTCAACTGCATAGACCCAAACACCAATCACACTAGTCAATTGCATAGACCCAAACACCAATCACACTAGTCAATTGCACAGACCCATACACCAATCACACAAGTCAACTGCATAGACCCAAACACCAATCACACTAGTCAACTGCATAGACCCAAACATCAATCACACTAGTCAACTGTATAGACCCAAACACCAATCACACTAGTCAACTGTATAGACCCAAACACCAATCCCACTAGTCAACTGCATAGACCCAAACACCAATCACACTAGTCAACTGCATAGACCCAAACACCAATCACACTAGTCAACTGCATAGACCCAAACACCAATCACAATAGTCAACTGCATAGACCCAAACACCAATCACACTAGTCAACTGCATAGACCCAAACACCAATCACACTAGTCAACTGCATAGACCCAAACACCAATCACACTAGTCAACTGCATAGACCCAAACACCAATCACACTAGTCAACTGCATAGACCCAAACACCAATCAAACTAGTCAACTGCATAGACCCAAACACCAATCACACTAGTCAACTGCATAGACCCAAACACCAATCACACTAGTCAACTGCATAGACCCAAACACCAATCACACTAGTCAACTGCATAGACCCAAACACCAATCACGCTAGTCAACTGCATAGACCCAAACATCAATCACACTAGGCAACTGCATAGACCCAAACATCAATCACACTAGTCAACTGCATAGACCCAAACACCAATCACACTAGTCAACTGCATAGACCCAAACACCAATCACACTAGTCAACTGCATAGACCCAAACACCAATCACACTAGTCAACTGCATAGACCCAAACACCAATCACACTAGTCAACTGCATAGACCCAAACACCAATCACACTAGTCAACTGCATAGACCCAAACACCAATCACACTAGTCAACTGCATAGACCCAAACATCAATCACACTAGTCAACTGCATAGACCCAAACACCAATCACACTAGTCAACTGCATAGACCCAAACACCAATCACGCTAGTCAACTGCATAGACCCAAACATCAATCACACTAGGCAACTGCATAGACCCAAACATCAATCACACTAGTCAACTGCATAGACCCAAACACCAATCACACTAGTCAACTGCATAGACCCAAACACCAATCACACTAGTCAACTGCATAGACCCAAACACCAATCACACTAGTCAACTGCATAGACCCAAACACCAATCACACTAGTCAACTGCATAGACCCAAACACCAATCACACTAGTCAACTGCATAGACCCAAACACCAATCACACTAGTCAACTGCATAGACCCAAACATCAATCACACTAGTCAACTGACCCAAACATCAATCACACTAGTCAACTGCATAGACCCAAACACCAATCACACTAGTCAACTGCATAGACCCAAACACCAATCACACTAGTCAACTGCATAGACCCAAACACCAAACACACTAGTCAACTGCATAGACCCAAACACCAATCACACTAGTCAATTGCATAGACCCAAACACCAATCACACTAGTCAATTGCACAGACCCATACACCAATCACACAAGTCAACTGCATAGACCCAAACACCAATCACATTATCACCGTACTCCTCTTCAAACGTCGGACAACACGGAGCTTCTGGACAAGTGGTGGGGCCCAACAAGGCTGTAGTCCACCAGCATAGCAACTTATTCGTCTTACTTTAGCCCATCAAGTGAGCGAGTGGGTGCCTAAACACTTCAGCGCTTGCCGTCGAGCTCGTAATTTGAAGGCCCGAGAGCACCGCGGCCACTCGGAGGCGCTTCCAGAAGAAGATGCGCCTGGAACATCTGTTACGAGACTCGCGCGACATGTTTATGGACTGGAGCTGCTGGCTACACGTGCCGCCACTTAGGGGCGAGTATGGAGCTACAGTGCACTTGGATATTGATGAGTGATGCTTACTGCTGGCTTTAAAACTGAGATGCTTGGAATGACTTCTTGAGGCTTTATTGGTGGCGGTGACTGCTGGGAGTGACTGCTTGAGGCTTTATGGGTATCAATGACTACTGGGAGTGACTGCTGGAGGCTTTATTGGTGGCGGTGACTGCTGGGAGTGACTTCTTAAGGCTTTATGGGTGGCAGTGACTGCTGGGAGTGCCTTTTTGAGGCTTTATGGGTGGCAGTGACTGCTGGAAGTGACTGCTTGAGGCTTTATGGGTGGCAGTGACTGCTGGGAGTGCCTCTTTGAGGCTTTATGGGTGGCAGTGACAGCTGGAAGTGACTGCTTGAGGCTTTATGGGTGGCAGTGACTGCTAGGAGTGACTTTTTGAGGCTTTATGGGTGGCAGTGACTGCTGGGAGTGACTTCTTGAGGCTTTATGGGTGGCAGTGACTGCTGGAAGTGACTGCTTGAGGCTTTATGG
Source organism: Morinoia aosen (assembly GCA_030386875.1). Classification (NCBI taxonomy): domain Eukaryota; kingdom Metazoa; phylum Arthropoda; class Malacostraca; order Amphipoda; family Talitridae; genus Morinoia; species Morinoia aosen. Next base: position 24,817,570 of record CM059566.1, read on the forward strand.
GTGGCAGTGACTGCTGGAAGTGACTGCTTGAGGCTGTATGGGTGGCAGTGACTGCTGGGAGTGACTTCTTGAGGCTTTATGGGTGGCAGTGACTGCTGGGAGTGACTGCTTGAGGCTTTATGGGGGGCAGTGACTGCTGGGAGTGACTGCTTGAGGCTTTATGGGTGGCAGTGACTGCTGGGAGTGACTGTTTGAGGCTTTATGGGTGGCAGTGACTGCTGGGAGTGACTGCTTGAGGCTTTATGGGTGGCAGTGACTGCTGGGAGTGACTGCTTGAGGCTTTATGGGTGGCAGTGACTGCTGGGAGTGACTTCTTGAGGCTTTATGGGTGGCGGTGACTGCTGGGAGTGACTTCTTGGGGCTTTATGGGTGGCAGTGGCAAGCAGATTTGAAAACGACTTCTTTGATTATTTTCAAGTCTTGTAGTACGTAAAAATTATTCGTGTAATAGTGGTAGGAGCACCGTGCTTCTTTACGTATGTTATAATTACTAATCTTTTCAAAAAATATAAAATGCACGATCATTTTACTCGCAATTATTATTCATGATTATCTTTGGATAAGTCGTTTTGTTCGGGAACATTTTAATTTAAAGTTCTCTGTTTTTGAACTATTATTTTTCAATATTCATAAATAATAGAGTGGATTAATTGAAAGCCACAGTGACTCTGGTGGGGCAAACACTTCTTGAAATTTTCTCAATCATTCTTAAAAATCCGAATTGAAATTCTCGCAAGTATTTTAGGTAACGACCATCAGCGACCTATTTTCTAACAACGTTTTAACTGCGACCTCTGGTAACAACGACCTATTTTTGGTAGGCTTTTAGTTATTTTACGAATTTTTGTAAAGTTCACGCTGCAGTTCAGTTTTCAGCCCCTGGAGCACCTACGCGGAGGCTCTTCAACGTTCTTTGACGCTTTAATTTGTAGGGTAGGGGTAACATCCCGTTGAAATTAAAAAAAAAGCTTGCTATAGAAGACATATTTGTTGTCCTTAGTAACAATAGAATTAATAAACTTATAAAGCTTATAAAAGATATAATTGATGCCCTAGTGACATTACGTTGATTATTGAATTATTAAGGATATGAAATACACAATCGTTGTCGCTAGCAGCATCGCACTAAACTAGATATTTTAACTTTTGAAAGACTTAGAGACACAGGTAGTGCATTTAGCAAAATAGAGTTGAAATAAAAATAACAGACATATGAAACAGTTAAAATGCACGATTAGTCCCCATGATTTATTCAAGAATTTGACAGCCACAATTCAAGCCACAATATAATTCGTTCAATTTATAAAAATTATCATTCGATTGTTGACTTTCTTTCCAGCATGACAAGTACTAGTTTTATTTGAAATGCTCACACGTAGCTTAATGGATAAATGCTCCATTGCGAGACTCGAATTCACTGAAAAACAAGTGGTCGAATACTTGAACCTTATTCACAAGCAGTGCAGTCTTCCTATAAGTTTCAAGACATCATATTTTTGTCTCAAGTTAAAACAGACAAGAACCATTTCCAGTTATTCAACTCAAACGATACTTGATTCAAATTGCAACTAACCAACATTCCCCCTTACAAAGGATCTCATAAGTAAATACCATCGTGTAACCGCCTGAAAATGGTCTCAACTTGACTAGACAAGAGCTATTTCCAGTTACCAAATTTGAAGGATGCTTGACTCAAGTTGCAATTAAGTAAAATTCCCCCGTATAAGTTAAGAATCTCATAAGACGATACCATCGTCTAACCGCCTAAAAATGGTCTCAACTTAAACAGACAAGAACCATCTCCAGTTATCCAACTTGTTCGATACTTGATACAAGTTTCAATTAACTAAAATTCCCCCATACAAGTTAAGGATCTCCTAAGACGATAAGACCATCGAGTTCCTGATTACGCCATTCTGCAAGGCAGGACAAAACAAAGACCTACAAACGACAGGTAAGTAAACGCACCCAAGTCCGACGCAGCAGTTGAGGAGGTAACAAATGTGCTCACCAGAGCACAGAGGTAGCGCGTCAATGCTAATTTCGGCCATCACTCACAGAGATGAGCAGCGCAGACTGCCGGTGGACTCACTGGGATGGTCACAGTTCGTGACTGAGAGAGGCCAGGTGTTGAGGAATATTGATGAGTCGTGTTCCCTGAGCCAGAGGGCGCCGCTTATCAGATGGGCTCGTGCCTGCTGCTTAGGGAGTCCACCGGCAATCTTTTGGGGCTCCCAATTTGGAAACGCTCCCAGTTTTGTGACTGTAATGGGATGCTCTGATGAGTAGGGTTCTTTAATGAGTGGGGTTCTTTGATGAATATGGGTCTTTAACAAATATTGTTCTTTGATAAGTACGTTTCTTTGGTGAACAGGTTTCTTTGATGAATATGGTTCTTTGATGAGTATGGTTCTTTAGTGAACAGGGCTCTTGAGTAAATATGGTTCATTGATGAATTTGGTTCTTAATGCAATACGGTTTTTTGTTGAATATTGAACTTTAATTAACATGATTCTTAATGAATATAGTTCTCTCAGAAACATGGTTCTTAGGTACATGTGATTTTAATAAACGGGGTTCTTTTTGAATATGTTTTATTGATTAACATGGATTTTCAATTATTGTATTTTCTCAATGAATAAGACAGATTCCAACATGCTAATGAAGGCAGTGCGCTAAGTTATACATGTGTGGCGACAGGTACGACACTCTTGTGTGGTTCAATATCACTTACATCCTCACGAAGCACAAACACATTGAAATTTTTGTTACAAACGCTTAAGTTTGCCGCAAACGCAAGCACTGACATCAATTCTTCTCTAATCGACTTTATTCTCAAGAGAATTAAAACACGCACGCTAGCTTCGATTGAAATCTGAGAGCAATTCGAATTGCTTCGCGTACTTAGAGAAAAAGCGGAAGGGAAAATAATAAGGAACAAGGATTAAATCACACATTCATCACTGGTTCAGAAACAAACAAAGGGTTTATAACATTTGAAAAGTTCCGCTGCAGTTAGCTCTGATGCTCATAAGGGCTACGCAGAATCTAAGATTTCACGCCTGGACGACAAGCTTCGTTAACAATTTGACCGCAATTAGTTAAACTGAAGTTCAATATTCAACTCAAATCCAAAGTTAATAATAGTGAGGAATTTTTAAAATAGCAAACATCAACTGGATCGTTCCGTCATTTATCTTTGATTAAGTAAGTATTTATGAAACTTGAGTTTGTGACTACTGGTCGGTGAGCAGCATTATAAAAATCCCCTCCGTGGTCACCGGTGGCGCACGTTGAGGTCAAAGTGTTAAGGAGGTTCTGAAGCCTTCCTTGCCCAGCTGCCTAGGCTGGCAGAAGGCAGCACCGGCCAGCTGAGAGGCAACTGCATAATGACCGCCGTGTGCCTCCAGTGATGAATTGCTGATGACGGCTATTGAATTTCCGGACCATATTTGAGCTGTTATTGAAAAGGTAAGCTGGGTGAGACCTTCAGTGTTATTGCTTCGAGCAAGTGATCCAATGTGCATGTTCTGTAAGCCGGTTCCGTCAATTGGTTAAATGTATTTAGTTAAATTGGAATACAAGGGCTATCAAAAATGACAGGATTAAACATTTCCTTTCAATTAATTTTCTAAACGTGGATGCCCAACAAATATATCCATCCCAACAGTACCCGCCATTAAAATATTCTTGTACTTGTGCACTGGTGAAACTCGTATCACAGATACGGTCATTGAGCGTCCTTGTGAGCGTCACAGAGAGACGGAAGAAGCGGACACCAAACGAACATATAAATAAATAAATAAATAAACACACCAAGAATATTGTTAGGCAAGATAGTCTTTATTTGTAACTTGTTTCACTTTGTACGCGAATGTTCAGGAGTCTTGGAACTGGAATTATCAAACACAGACAAGTACCACTTGCAGAAAATAGTTTATTCTTGATCGCTGAAGACTACGAAATTTTACAGAAAAAAGCGCTGCAAGACATAGTGAGAATCGCTGGATAAAGATAGTTTTTGAAAAGCACATGACTTCCAATTATCAATCGTCTTTTAATTTTCTTCACAGTTATGCTTCAAAAATACAAAATTTATGCAAATTTTTTAAGTTTGAAGTTGATCATTCGCTTGGAATCGATTAAAAAGCATCATGATCACTACTCTAATTTGCTGAAATTGATTCTTAGGCTCACAGGGAGAAGCTTTCGGTCTTTTCTTTATGACTGATGGCAACATTTGGGTTTCGACTCAGTTCAATAACATTCCTGGACTAACATTACTGCAGTGATCGTACCTAAAAATTGTTGTAACAAATGTTTGCGATCCGTATGTGAGTAGATCGTTCTCAAGTATCCATGTCCTTTAAAATTTTCGCATTATGAATGGAGAAGAAATAGTTTAACTGTTTATTCCCAGTAAAGTTGGCACGTAATGTGCAGTACATTGCTTTTTAAATGCCTTAACATAGAGGTCCTTAGTTATCAAGCGCACAGGGGTGTCATGTCACCCTATGTCAATGTTTGAACAATGCTGTTGTTATTGAAGACGCTTTGTTATTATTCGCCTGTTGTTCTGCTGTTATTAACCATTACTATTGTTGTTTGTGTTCCTGTATTCTCAGTGCCAATGGTTTCTCGCTGTTATATTTGTATTGTTATCATACACACGATGTGCAATATTTATAAGCTTTCCATGCTGTACATTTACAAACATTTCAAGCTTTTCCAGAGGAATACCTTACAAAAAGTACATCTATTTAATGTTGCATTAAATTTAAGCTTTTTTAGTGTAGAGCAGTACCGTATATCACGTATTGAAAAGCACAAAATATAATCATCACTGAACGAACAGGCAGGTGATATAAGACGCAGCCAATTTATGCCCCTCAAGTAACAGAAATCATGGTAATCTGAAGGAAAGAACAGTAATCGATTTCCCACTTTTCGATGCCATAACATAAATGATTTAATCGAAATGAACCAAGTTTTCTTCTAAGCACTTTCCGTCTGAAATGATTATATTACGAGTTATAGCGGTAGGTTTAGTTTCGTCTTTAATGACGAATGCGCTCGAATGAACAGCTACTCATAGATTTTCGAATTTTTGTTGCATGAATCATGGTAATAACATCGAAATAAACAATTTTTCTTCCATACACTTTCTTCGTCAAATGAGTATTTACCGAGGTATAGCGGTAGGATTGGTTTCGTCTTTGATGACGAGAGCGCTGGAAGCGAGAGTGCAGTGCATTGCTGTGTTGCTGTCCGACGCGCTCCTTGAATTACTTGCCGTTTCAAACAGTAGAGTTGCGGTCAGTAATTTACCGCTATAACTAAAAAAATACTCATTTGAGACGGAAAGTGCATAGAAGAAAACTTGTTTATTTCGATTGAATTAACTATGTTTAGGCATCGAAATTTACAAAATCAATTACTGTTCTTTCCTTCAAATTTACCGAAATCGTGAGAATAAAGCTCCCCAGCCTAGCTTTTTCGCCGCCTGCATGCATGTTTTTCGCCGCCCTAGCGATTTTTAGCGATTAAATCCTTTAGGCGGCGAAAACAATGCATGCAGTTGGCGAAAAAGTTAGACTGGGTCCTCGACACCAACGAACCGAAATGTTCGTTTTCGACTGCCATCAGTAGCAACTACGCAACCACCAGCCGCAGAAGATATCTTAGCTGAATATGGAAATCAGTGTTTGCATTCTACCAAGTAGTCAAATTCTGGAGCAAGTACTTTCACAAAAAAATGTCCCTAATTTACTCTTGGACAAGCGTCCATTTTGTTGTTTTTATGCTAGAAAAGGTAGAATTTTGTTTTATGCTTGAAAAGGCTAGAAAGAGATGTTCTGCTTCTCTACTGCTGAAGTAAATTGCATTATTTTTGTAAAGTAGATTTGTTAACATTCGGGGACTTTTCCAGCGCTCTTGCAACCAACAATGTATTATGTTGAGAAACGTACATGACATTTAATTTCTTCAGGAGTTCATAATGGTTATCACTTTACTAAGTGCTTCAAAAAGGCTCATTTTACTTGACTGTGTTCAAGTAAGATAAAATGAAATGACTTTTTGAAATAAGCAATGCTCTTACAGCTCTATGAACGAAGTACGGGGATTTCAATGGAACCAATCTCAAAGAGTTAATAATTCTGCTGATTTGAGTCTCTTAATCTCTGCTGGCTTATAAATGAACAAAAGATTTCAAAATTCTAAAATGCTGATCTTTAATTAGTACCTTATTGGTTTGTATTATGAAACCATTTATACGAAATGGTGCTTCTCACCACATCTGTCCAAATGCAGCGCTGATGATTTATTATTGGAAAAATTTATGAGCCTGGTACCATTTTATGGAAATAAGAGTGAGTAATACCAACAAGTATAATTCTGAAAAGTTAAAAAGTTTATCAGTGAGGTAAAGCAATTTGCCGATACATCATTTCTCATTCCAAGTAATATCTCTTCTTTCTGGGAACTGATGTAGAGGTAATGGAAGCGCAGCAGTACAAGTCGTAAATATGGCGCAAGTCGTAAATAGAGTACATGTCGTCAAGTGGGATCGGTTAAGGCAAACACCAATAAATCGTTGGCGCTGAGAGAACAGCATTAAACTTTGATGCGTTCTCGTCCGAGCAACAAGAAGACCAAAATTGCTCAATGGGTGGCATTTCACTTCAATTTACCCACTCCACTGCCCGCTACAAAAACGCTACATTAAACGGTGACGGGCCACATAGCGGGCTTTCCGCTACGTGTTTTCAGAATACCCGGCGACCAGATTCTTGTAACTTTTGTATACCCACTTGAAAAGTTTGCTAAACCTGATTGAAAATGAACCGTCACGATAATATAGGAACGATTTGTTAGCTCATCAGATCCCCTTAGTGTTCATAAATTGACGCATAACATTGCCTGATGATTTTATAACAGCAGGTCTGGATATGTTTGCTAACAAATATAAAGCTCATTTATTCGAATCACGTGTCGCTTTGGTAACAGTCTAACTTTCGAGTAACTAAACTACAGGTGAACTGATTTTAGGCGAGTATACAATTGATAGATCGAGTTAAATGAAACTATAGGTTAGGGTAGTTAGGTTACGTTAAGTTAGTTAAGTTGAATTAGATGAGGTTGGGTGAGATAGGATTAGAATGGGTTGGGTTTTAATGGGTTGGGTTAGGTTAGGTGAAGTCAACTTAGGTTAGTTTTAATTGAGGACACCGTCTGGGTAGAAATCGGGATAATTGTTGATTTTCTGTTTTTGAATGCAACTTATAGAGAATTTTCATGCGCTACCATTGGTTCTTTCCGCTTACGTCTACTCCGAATGGTACGCCCACCAGAGGGGGGAAAGCGATAGGGGTGGCGTGACCTTGACCCCTCCCCCCCCTCATTATTGGGGGTCAATTGAGCGTGTTTCTTTGTGGCAATGGCAATAGAGTTCGTTCATGGGCTACTCAAAGTGCTTTCATTATTCAAACGAAACATTCTAGCGCTGAGTAAAAATTTTTGATATTTTTTGACAATTTAAGAATTTAGCTGTTCTGCCGTAGCTATGATACTGCAGCTTTCATTCATAGCTCGATGACAGCTGCAATATCATAGCTACGGCTATGGCGAACACACTAATCCAAAGGGATTGAAAAGAGCTACAAATCAAAGGAGTTGACTTGAAACAAAAACGTATTTTGATCGAAAAAAGTTTCAAAAAAGTGGTCGTTTTGAAGAATTACAAGTATTGCCTTTTGATGTATAATTTTTCCCAGAGTTACAGAGTTACAGCAATGTAAATTATATCAATCGAAAGGGCTTGAAAAGAGCTACATAAGCTCAAGAATTCATTGTAGAAGACCCGGTAGTTCAAAAGATAAGAAAAACATTTTTTTGTGTGAAAAACGTTTTTATGGAAACTTGATAATTGATTTCTCAAATGTATCTTCTTCCACAATTTTAGAGCTACAAGAATGGTTTACATACCATTCGATAGGGCTTAGCCAGGTGTATCCATACGCAATAGCATTTTTTGATACATCTATTATTTTGAAAATTACACATGAAAAAAAAGTGAAAAAAGGTCACATTTTTTAAATTTTTTTTAAAAAATCCACAAAAAGAAGTTATCGAAATTCCCTATTGCGTGTAGTTATATAGACATATAAGCAATCTAAAAACTAAGTACTGTTTCTGTAACTTCAATATTGTAGAAGATAGATTAAAAAAACTATTGTATCGTATTTTTCGATAAAAAAATTCAATGCTGATACAAAAATTTTGTTGAAGTAACAAATGATCTGTGCATCATTTCACACATACTGTGACAATTTCAGAGAAATCCATCCGTAAATAACGGACTTTTTTACTCAGACGGTGTCCGTTAGGTTTGGGTAAATTATGTTAGTTCAGGTTGGGTTAGTTTATTTTTAGGTTAGGTTAGTTTGTTAGGTTAGGTTTAGATAGGTTAGGGTAGGTTAGACAAACACTTTGACCGCAATTGTTTAAACTCAAATTCAATATTCAACTCAAATCTAAAGTCAATTGTAGTAAGCAATTTTGAAAATAGCAAACATTAACTGGATCGTTCCCTCATTTAGCTTTAATAAATAATTCACGAAAATCTAGTTTGTGACTACTGGTCCGTCAGCAGAATAATTATTATGAAAATCCGCTCTGTGGCCACCGGTGGCGCACGATGCGGCCCAAGTGTTCAGTTCCACTAAATTAAAATTAAACACAACTTGAACACAGTTCAGTGGAACTGTGTGCACGCCTTAAGTATCTGCTCGCGTTTGGCTTAGATTTGTACTTGCCGGTTTACAAGTGAATTTTAATCGGTATTTTCATCATTTGGAACAACTTGCATATAATCTTCAGTCCATGAGACGGGATGAGTTTTATAAATTGGAAGGAGAACTGAAGAACCTTGCATTTAGGTATTACTATAGTTTCAAGCCGTATAAAATATTTCCTACCGTTTTTAGTAACCCTGATATCAGGCTTTTGAAAAAAGCTTTCTTCTTATGATAGCATTATTGTCACCCGGCCAGATAAAGGCAGGGGAGTCGTTATTTTAGATCGATCTAAGTACTTAGAGTATGCACTGCCTCATGTCCGACAAAACCAAATTTAGGGAGATTGCTGAACCTATCTTAAAATTTAAGTACATGTATGTACGCACATTTGACGCTCGTATGTATTACATATGTGTATAGATGTTATATATGTGTATGAGTATGTGTTTATGTTTACATAGTATTTGAGTATGTATTTGTTTACAGTTTACATGTAAAAAAGGTATATGTGTGTGGATATATATATATGTATGTGTGTGTGTGTATATATGTAAAACATATTCCTCTCTTAAAATGCTCTTGTTAATCTTGTGTGACAAAGTGTCATCCCTGACACTCCATGAGTATACTTTGGCCACACTATTTTAGGATGTTTTGACTTCTCGTTTTGTCCCAGGAGTGTTGCAAATGTTACGGTTGGCATTGTACAACGATCCTTCTCATCTATTTTGAATCCGGTGAACTTTTTTGTGCCAATGTTAGTAGCATGTGAAATTTAATTTTTGTGTTATTGTAAAATATTTCATTTCATCCGAGCCAGTCATTTAGCTTACTAGTAGCACGAAACAATGTAAAATTGTCTCTAGTGTCAACCTCGCAGTCTAAGACGCAAATTGCTTTGGATCTACCCGTTTTACTTTCAACCATAATCCCTCATTTCACTAGTTCCAACGTTCGTAAGCTCAAATTTCAATATGGGAGTGCTCTAACAAGAGTTTTTTTTAACAATGCATCACATGCATAATGTTTTCTTGACCACTTGTAATAAAATATATTGTAAAATCAGACCAACGCAACAAAAGGAACCCATTTTATACGTGTTTTCTCCCAACCATTTGTTTAAAAAATTAACTGGTATAAATATTACGGTTCCCATGTGTAATTATCAAATCATGGTCTAAATTTTAAGATATTTGAAAGCATTTTTCACTCAAATTAAAACATTTGAACGTGCGACGTAATTCATTTGCAATTTTTACTTTCCTGCGCTCGTGAGTGCATTAAGACGAAATAATTTTCGGTAAGTAAATTTTCGTATTGCTCCAGCTATGCTGCAAATGTTATGGACTCATGATCCAATAAATGCGCACCCTAACATGAGTGTTTTCAACTATGTGTTACAGGGATTTGTTTTCTTAGTCACTTATATTAATTTGCATTTTCAAAACCAAATTAATTACCTCAAAGAAAGGATGTTAATGTGAGGGTATTTTAGCATATTTTTTCTCTTTTTTGATTTTATTAAATCATTTTGAAAAGGACACGGTTTTGACAATGTAAAGAGAACATCATTTTTTAATCTTCTTATTCTGGTCTCGAATTGCTGTTGTTAGTTTTGTGTGGTAACTCTTCTTACTTTCTTACTCTCGTGAATACATTATGACAACACTATTTTGGGTAGTTAACTGTATGTACGGTTCCACCTATGTTGAAAATGTCACAGCTAGCATTGTACAACCATCCTTTTCATGTCTTCGACTCCGATGAACTCTTTGCGCCAGCACTATTAGCGTAAGTAAGAAATATCCCAACTTTTTGTATTGTGATGGTGAATATTATATTCTTTCCGAGCTTACCACTTGGCCTACTAGATGATGCATCAGTGTAAAAAATTGTCCCAAATCCCGACTGTCGATCTCATAGTTCTAAACACAAAACAAATCAAATCTGCCCATTTTACTTTTAACATCAATCCCTCACGCTAGTATCACTAGTTCCTATATGTTCTTATGCTCATATTTCAATACGAGTACGCACAAACGAGAGGGTTTTCAGCAATGCGTCAAGTAAATTATGTTTTCTTAGTCACTTGTATTTAAATGCATTACCAAAATATAACTACCGAAACGAAGAGGAACGCATTTTTTGCGTGCTTTTCTCCGAATGATGTTTCGACAATTAACATGGGTACCACGATAACCATGTGTGAATAACAATTAAGGATCTTTAAGTGAAGGTATTTGAACGCGATTATTACTTTTATTTCAATTTAAATGCGCACAAACGAATACATTTTTCAATTAAGCATTACGAGGATTGTGTGCTCTTAGTTATTTATATTTAAATGCACTGTCAAAATCAGATTAAGCAAGTAAGGGAACTCATTTATGTTATGTTGCTCTGTCAATCGTTTTTTGATTCAACATTTTACACGCGTATTACGATACCAATGTGTTATTATCAGTTAAGGATGTTAATGTTGAGGTGTTTTAAAAACCAGTGTATAAACATTTCATGTTTATACTTTATTAGAAATTTACAGTTTGTCTATTTTTTCATTTTTTATTCTTCCTTGCTCTCTCTCTTCTACCAGCGTTCATGTCCTGCCCTGAGCCAAATAGTAAAGTCTCCCCTTTATATTTATTTTCGTGTTTGCTTGAAATAAAAACGTTTTCTTAGTTAACTCATTTAAAAATGATATGAATCCCATTTTCTATCCATTTGTTTAGTAAGTCGCTGAGAAACACATTCAAAGAAAGAAGAAAGAAAAGAAGAAAGAAAGAAACAGTATATTTCCAATATAGATGGTACAAAAGTACAATCATTGGTTTTTAAAATCTCTTAAAATTAATACACTTAGATGATACACACACACGAGTATTGTAAAACTCGTGTCACTAGTCGAAAATAAATGATTGAGGGCAATGTACTCCTAATCTTGCTTAATCTACATTTGATAATACATGTAATGATAATTATAAGAGACAACACAATTTCATGGACGATGCATTTTCATTGTGAGGTGAAAACACTTATGACAGTTTACATGCACATGACATAAAACTTCGCAATTCTTGATGCCAGGAAATAATATATGAATCGCTTGTTTCGGCCAATGTTCGAAGGTGTCATTTTGAGGAAGCATGAAAAATATATATATATATATATATATATATAAATATACATCCGTATACATATACACACACATACATATATTCATACATATATATACATGTACATATACACACATACATATACATGTATACACGTACACATAAGCATGAGGACCAAGAAGATAATAAGTTTTGTATTTCTAATCCCACAATTTTAACATAGCGGTCATTAGTTGATAAGCATTTTATTTAAACAAAAAGTGGATGATCGCACAACAAATGTATAATTTTTACATGAATGCTTTACAATAATAAAGAGATGACGAGTTAGGTAATGTTACAAGTTGAGAGTGAACAGAAAAAAGACCATTATCTCTAGTAAAATGCTAGTTGTCAGTCTAGTACACACATGTGTGCACATATACACGCAAATGTATACATATACACATGCACGCACATAATTACACCAAACTCGTAAGGATACACAAATGCATTTCTATGCATCGAGGCAATACATACGCATTCTATTTAGTGTCATACGCACAGCGTGCACACGTACAGATATCTACAAGTAAGCATGTGCGCGAATATCAGCGTAAACCAGTCAGTATAAACCAGAAATTCCAATCGAGGGAAACGGAGAAAATATCTTTTATTATCGCATGAATTTTATAAAATTTCGTACTACAAATAGTGGCACAAAACAGTCTACCTAAGTCTGAAACATGAAAACGATTGTGGGACGTGAATAAGAAAGAAAACATTAATGTCCTATAAAGGTTTCATATTAGAAGAAAAAAAAAAAAAATCACATTATCTTTGAATTATGGCGCAAATTGTCGGCAATTGATAAACAGACATAGGTATCACATTATTATAAGCATATATCTATAAGCGTAATACTGCAGTATAAATGGGTGATCACACAACGAATTTCTTGCTTTTTTTACATGGTTGCTTTACAATTTCATATTAGAAAGAAAATCCCATTATCTTTGTAATATGGTGCAGAATGTCTGCAATTGATAAACACACACACACGTAGGTACCATGACGGTCTAGTTTGATGCTTGCACAGAAATGGAGAGGAATGACATAAAATGCAACCTTCGACTGGTTTATCTACTCTAGTGCACACAGGTGTACGTGCACATATGCACACCCATATGCCCACATACACCTATATACGTACACCCATATTCAAGTAAGCATGTTTGCAAACGGCAGCGTATAGGCGATCAAATCACACTACCTACGCATACTCTAAAACTGTTTTGTGATATCTTGTATTATAAAACAATAAGCGAGGGAGGTTATTGAGCAATGGAGATACCAGGCAAATGAGATTCGACAGTACTTATTTTGTGTGTTCTGTAACTAAGAATTATTCTTGAGACACTAGATGACGAGTTATTTTGGCTTTAAATTCTCTCGGTCTTTGAGGGACTTTAATACTCAGGGGAAGTTTGTTCCACAGTAAAGCGCCTGATATGGACAGAGCCTTCTGCCCTAAGTGAGATGAACGATAGTTGACTAAGACATTATTGTTTCTATTCGGTTTTTGATTGGTTACAGTGGGTGGATGGAAACACACTATCTCAGCATTGCTCTGAGGAAGATATAACGAGGAGAATACGTATTGGGCCTTCTGCATGAGGAGCCTTTCTTGGATAGGAATCCAGCCGAGTTTATTGAGGAGAGGGGTTACGTGGTCACTTCTTTTGAAATTACCGTTGCATACCACCTTCGCTGCAAAATTCATGCACTTTTGTAAGTCCCTTTGAAGGTATTTAGGTAAGTCTCCCCATACTAGGCTGCAGTAGTCAATGCGCGATAATACAAGGGATTGAATTGCTAATAATCTGGATTTTTCGTCTAGCATACTTTTTATACGATGAAAAAACATTAAAGTTCCGTAGATTTTGTTGCAAGTAGTCTCAACGTGAGATTTGAAGGACATATTTCTATCGAACCAGATCCCTAGATTTTTAACTTTTTCTGATGCATTTATTTTATCATTTCCAACTTCAAGAGTAAGATCTGAAGTTTTTTTAATTGCATCTTTGGATCCAAAAAAAAAAAAAAAAAAAAAAAAAAAGGGTGTCGTGTATAAATGCCCATAATGAGCTTTAAACAATATTCAACTTTCTAACTCCTTCCAACTGCGAGTTATGATTGAACGTTATAGGTTTGCATCAAATGTTTATAACTCTTTGCACTTCAGAACTTAATTCTTTTTTTTGTTAATAAGAAATATGAATTTCAAGTTTTGTTAATTAGAAATATGAATTTTAAGTCGAACTGATGGCAGGAAGAGCATCGGCATAGGTGCTGCAGCCTAAAGCACATAACCCAAAAAGAGCAAAAAAAGTGTCATTAAATATTGCAAAAAACATTCTGATGAAAAGCAATGCAGGAAATTTGATCAACTTTTGATTTAATTATGAATATGGATAGTTTGTCGCAAAGGGATTGTGCAAACTATAACATATAACTAAACTATAACTGATAACTAAACAATCATCTCGCTAATTTTCTGGACGGCCAAAGCAGACCGCCTCCTACTCCAATGCAGAAAACTCTTCTTGTTTGCTAAATTATTCTTTGTACAACCAAAGCCTACCCAGCCTCGTTCGGACGCCCTGCTGGACTCCCCGCAACCAAACTCAGGGCGCTGGTGGTGTCCGTCCGCAGTGCTGCACTTCCACCGATGGTGGAAGTGCAAAACCCTTAACGTGTCTTGCCAAAACTCTCAGGAAATAGAAATGTTTGAAATTCTCTGACTTCTCGCTAGGAATGACTTGAAAATGGGTAAACGAGGTTGTCAAGTCATTCTCAGCGCGATTCGATCAAGAAAAGACCCGAACTTGAATTTGAAAATTTGGACTGAGTTTTTATACGGGACGAAGGATATGTTTATAAGAATTTCTAATCAATAAGTAGTTTTTTGATGCCCAGCCGAGTATTGAAGTTGTCGAAGAGTTTAGTTAATTTTGGAAACAGACTGAAAAATTCAAAAAATATCGTAAGGGTATATATACCCTAACGATATTTTTACCCTTGCATGCGTCCATGCAATCCTAAATCTTGAATCTTATGGGTAAACTATAACTGATAACTAATAAATTACTTATATTTAAAATTTAACTTATGACTAAACTATAACTTATGACTAAACTATAACTTATGACTAAACTATAACTTATGACTAAACTATAACTTATGACTAAACTATAACTTATGACTAAACTATAACTTACGACTAAACTATAACTTACGACTAAACTATAACTTACGACTAAACTATAACTTACGACTAAACTATAACTTACGACTAAACTATAACTTACGACTATACAATAACTTATGACTATGCAATAACTTATGACTATGCAATAACTTATGACTATGCAATAACTTATGACTATGCAATAACTTATGACTATGCAATAACTTATGACTATGCAATAACTTATGACTATGCAATAACTTATGACTATGCAATAACTTATGACTATGCAATAACTTATGACTATGCAATAACTTATGACTATGCAATAACTTATGACTATGCAATAACTTATGACTATGCAATAACTTATGACTATGCAATAACTTATGACTATGCAATAACTTATGACTATGCAATAACTTATGACTATGCAATAACTTATGACTATGCAATAACTTATGACTATGCAATAACTTATGACTATGCAATAACTTATGACTATGCAATAACTTATGACTATGCAATAACTTATGACTATGCAATAACTTATGACTATGCAATAACTTATGACTATGCAATAACTTATGACTATGCAATAACTTATGACTATGCAATAACTTATGACTATGCAATAACTTATGACTATGCAATAACTTATGACTATGCAATAACTTATGACTATGCAATAACTTATGACTATGCAATAACTTATGACTATGCAATAACTTATGACTATGCAATAACTTATGACTATGCAATAACTTATGACCATGCAATAACTTATGACCATGCAATAACTTATGACCATGCAATAACTTATGACCATGCAATAACTTATGACTATGCAATAACTTATGACTATGCAATAACTTATGACTATGCAATAACTTATGACTATGCAATAACTTATGACTATGCAATAACTTATGACTATGCAATAACTTATGACTATGCAATAACTTATGACTATGCAATAGCTTATGACTAAACTGTAAGTAAAACTGTATCTTAACAAGCTATAACTAACTAAACAGAGCACAGGTGTAGCCCTTCTTCTGACGGCATCGTCAGGCCGCCAGTGCGGACACCCTGCCTGGCTGCCCGGTACCCGAAGTCCCGCTCTGAAGATTTAGTTCAGCCCCTAACTAATGTTTCGCGCCTTTCGTATGAAATGTTGCTCTGACATTTCACCCGAGAAGAACGGGATAATCTTTACATAAATGTGATTTCATTGAATATTCTTTCCCTAATTAACTTTTCTATAACTCTCAGCTCGGGACCTTGCGTTTTCCCCTACACTGTAAAGTGTTATTGAAGGCACTTTGCATGGATGGAACCATAGAAATAAAAATCTATTTTCATAGTAAAATATCATCTTTCAGCAATAAACTGATGGATTGGGAGGAACTTGCCTCCACTGGGAAGGATATAAAAGGGCCAGAATAGTCGAATAAAAAGTCGTATCAAAATTGAACGTTTCATTGTTCCACTCGTCTCCAGCCGTAAATGTTGTGATAATGCAAGCCTGGAAATGCACGAATATTTCGAAATGGGATTTCATGAATACATGGAAATGGAATCCACGAATATTTGGAACTCGAAATCCACGAATATTTGTAAATGGAAATCCACGAATATTGGAAAATAGGAATATTTGAAAGGCTAAGAATCGCTTTTTATTTGAGGAAACTTTTCTCGCCGACGGCTCAAATTCCGTAACATTCGATCACGACGCAACGAACTCAAACTGGACAATACTTGCTCTTTACTTTCTTGTAAGATTTGAAAAGATAGAATTACATCATTTACTTTTTTAAACAAATACATACTCAAATACCCTTCCATTTTTCATTGATGAGTTTCTCAACCGCATTCGTACATTATATTTGTGAAAAATTCTACTAAACTGCACAGAGCAAACTCATTTTACGCAATAAAAAATTGTACGGAAAATCAAAACGCCAACCAATTATCGTATTTATATTTCAGAAGGCTCTAGAAATTTAGCAACAGTGCGTCATAAATCTTACAGGACGTCAAATGACAATTATTGCTTATCACAAAAACAAATTGCAACACTAGAGATATTTGTATAAAACTGAGAACGATTTCCCCTCATTCCTCTCTTAGGTCTTTCAACTTTTTTAACTATGCTCTTTATAACCCAATCAGGTCAACGAAAAGGATTAAATGACATCGATTTTCAGCCCAATGACTTAGCCAGATTAGATGAGTTAGATTAGGCTTCCAGAACAAAGGTGTTCCAAAGAGAGGGATGCGTCGTTTGAAATGGAATTCAGGGAACGCAGAATCAATGCACATTGTGAGTTCCTTTACCCTGCGTTTAGAAACGGTGAGTTCACAAAAAAGTTCATGAAACGAAATAAAACTTGAAGAAAGTCGGAGGTGTTAGAAAATAGCCTCAGTGAACCAAAACAAGATGGTCCATAACTAAACAACATCTTATTCTGTAACAACTAAAAGAAGGCTTACCTTACCTTTAGCTCAGAACTCAGGTCTTTCCCATCAACCCTATTTCCATGAATACAAAAATTACCGAAAATACTTTAGTTGTATATCTTTGAGGGGAATAACCAAGCCAAGAAGAAACACGAAAACAGCTGTAGACAGATGGCTTTGAAAGTTTCGCTCCCCAGCACACCGCATCGAAGCGCGACGCACCCTCCAGGCTAGGGGGCACACATTCTAGGCATCCGAGCTACAGCTTCAAGCCAGTATTGTAATTAGATGTTTAACCCTTTACCGTCTGCATTTTTGTACTACAACCGTTATCACAACCATTGTCATTATTAAACTTACATCTGTCACTCGGCAGTGAACTTTAAAGAGCACATCAGGGAGCAACTGTAACAAAAAATACAATTTATTGAAGCTATTATCGAAAGAGGACCGTATATTCCACTTGGGCATTAAAGGGTCAGAGCCACTCACAGTGAGGTTCTGGATTGACATTCGCCCACTGAATTCCTATCGCTATGGATCCATTGTGAAAAAGTAACAAGAGAACCTGAGCAAGAGCTTCGGTTTGGTACGAAGTATTCAACTCGCATCGTTGAATGAGGCACAACGCGTGTTCGTGAGCAGCAACTCCGACAGGTCTGCATAGTTCACTTTCTTCACTCAATTCGAGCTCACCGCCAACAAAGACTAAACAACCTAACGTAATGAATGAAAAGTATAATTAAAGGTTACAGGGGCATTTCAACGGTGTATTCGATATACCTTATTTCATCCTCCCTATATACATATATAGGACTAGTGATCAAGATCAGTCTTCGTAGCAGTTACTCAAACTTCTAATGAATTGCACACCTCGGACACAGTAAATTTATTCATTAAGTACTCCGGATATAAGTAGTGCAACAAGTAACCTACCTAACATCTAGGTCACACGTGATTTGAGCAGCTTAGGACGGACCACTGATGATTCTTGCTTTTAGGTGAATATTTAAAATAGAACACCAAGAGCCTTATTTACTGTCCTTTTTCAGGGACTTGATTACTCGAGTCCTAAAAATTGTTACAGTTAGCCTTTAACGTTTCTGTTACCTGCTAACTTTCTGGGAAGTAACCCACCTTCCAGTTGGCTACCCACCGTCCAGTTGGCTACCAACCTTCCAGTTGGCTACCAACCTTCCAGTTGGCTACCCACCTTCCAGTTGGCTACCCACCTTCCAGTTGGCTACCCACCTTCCAGTTGGCTACCCACCTTCCAGTTGGCTACCCACCTTCCAGTTGGCTACCCACCTTCCAGTTGGCTACCCACCTTCCAGTTGGCTACCCACCTTCCAGTTGGCTACCCACCTTCCAGTTGGCTACCCACCTTCCAGTTGGCTACCCACCTTCCAGTTGGCTACCCACCTTCCAGTTGGCTACCCACCTTCCAGTTGGCTACCCACCTTCCAGTTGGCTACCCACCTTCCAGTTGGCTACCCACCTTCCAGTTGGCTACCCACCTTCCAGTTGGCTACCCACCTTCCAGTTGGCTACCCACCTTCCAGTTGGCTACCCACCTTCCAGTTGGCTACCCACCTTCCAGTTGGCTACCCACCTTCCAGTTGGCTACCCACCTTCCAGTTGGCTACCCACCTTCCAGTTGGCTACCCACCTTCCAGTTGGCTACCCACCTTCCAGTTGGCTACCCACCTTCCAGTTGGCTACCCACCTTCCAGTTGGCTACCCACCTTCCAGTTGGCTACCCACCTTCCAGTTGGCTACCCACCTTCCAGTTGGCTACCCACCTTCCAGTTGGCTACCCACCTTCCAGTTGGCTACCCACCTTCCAGTTGGCTACCCACCTTCCAGTTGGCTACCCACCTTCCAGTTTGCTACCCACCGTCCAGTTTGCTACCCACCGTCCAGTTGGCTACCAACCGTCCAGTTGGCTACCAACCGTCCAGTTGGCTACCAACCGTCCAGTTGGCTACCAACCGTCCAGTTGGCTACCAACCGTCCAGTTGGCTACCAACCGTCCAGTTGGCTACCAACCGTCCAGTTGGCTACCAACCGTCCAGTTGGCTACCAACCGTCCAGTTGGCTACCAACCTTCCAGTTGGCTACCCACCTTCCAGTTGGCTACCCACCTTCCAGTTGGCTACCAACCTTCCAGTTAGCTACTAGTGGTTTTGTTACCTATTAACATTCATTTACCGAGTATCGTCCGTTCCAGATGACCCCGTCTCACCGCACAACACAGCAGTAACACAAAAGAAAAACTTGAGTCACAAAACACGTAGGACTAGCGTAATAAAGTCTAGATCACAAGTATTTGGTGGATTTGCTGAGTAGGAACAGGCTTTAGGTTCTTGCCTCGACAAAATTGACACACAACATTGACTTTTCACATCATGCAGAAAATGTTAAAATATGTCACAATACATTCAAAATTTTTCAACAATGAATAAAGACAGATCTCTCATAGTTACGTTACAGAACACTTGTTGATTCACGCCTGAAATATTATATTTGACTCACAGAAACGATACTTGGTAAATTACATCTGAAAACAAGCATGAGCTTTCAAGTAGACAATAAATGTCAATCATGGCGTGAATGAAAATATACGAACTTAGGGGAGCTGCGGCAATCAGACACTCGTCATCGGCTCCAGCTCAGATTAGATGTTACTCTAAGCCTACCTAATTACTAAAGAAAAAAAACGTTCCGAAGAGAGGAAGGAGGAAGGCACCATTTAATGAGGAGATAAGACAATGCAGAATCTGTGCAGAAGGGGCATAGAAGCATTAAATTGAGAAGGAAGTTCATGAAGCAACATAAAAGTTGAAGAAAAGAGTAGTAGGTGCTGAATAACAGGACAGTAGTAATCCGAAAAAAGATAGTCCTCAACATAACAAAAAAACATTTTATTTCAACAAAAAGAAGACCTACCTAACTCTCATCTCGGGGCCTCACATATTCTCCCTGGAAGCGCTAATTCCCGTTGACACAAAAGTTGTAGGAGGGGACGGCCTTAGCTCAACCCTATCACGAATTTATTAAAGTTTTCGAGCATCAGCATGGGCTCTTTTCTTTGAAATAACGAGTTCAAAAGATGAGATATAATCGCAGAGTCAACTCCGAATTAAAAGTCATTCATCTCGATTTTTGCGCCTCACATATTTCCCACAATTTACACACTAAAAATTAAGAGGAACCACAATCGTTTGTACGCGACTACTTCTCACGTGAATATTGCCCCTCAAATGGTCGCAGCTTTTGAGGCTTTTGTACTACTGTCAACATTTTGATTGTGGTGTGAGCCACCGGTCGGCTCTGACGTAGGTTTTGTAATGCTTCTGACCGACCAGTAGTCACTAACTCAACCTTGAATAACACTAAATCAAAACTAAATGAAAGCACGATCCAGCTCATGTTTGCTATTTTCAACATCGCTCACTACAATTGACTTTCAAATTGAGCCGAATATTGAACTGCAGTTTTAGCCGCCGCACAGCACGCATTCCACAGGTGTGAACGAACTGATTTCACGAAACAAAGCAAGTCGTAATTGGTCAAGAGTTTTAAATTGTCAAGAGTCTTAAATTGTCAAGAGTCTTAAATTGTCAAGAGTCTTAAATTGTCAAGAGTCTTAAATTGTCAAGAGTCTTAAATTGTCAAGAGTCTTAAATTGTCAAGAGTCTTAAATTGTCAAGAGTCTTAAATTCTCAAGAGTCTTAAATTGTCAAGAGTCTTAAATTGTTGAATGTTTTAAATTGTTGAATGTTTTAAATTGTTGAATGTTTTAAATTGTTGAATGTTTTAGCTGTTGAATGTTTTAGCTGTTGAATGTTTTAGCTGTTGAATGTTTTAGCTGTTGAATGTTTTAGCTGTTGAATGTTTTAGCTGTTGAATGTTTTAGCTGTTGAATGTTTTAGCTGTTGAATGTTTTAGCTGTTGAATGTTTTAGCTGTTGAATGTTTTAGCTGTTGAATGTTTTAGCTGTTGAATGTTTTAGCTGTTGAATGTTTTAGCTGTTGAATGTTTTAGCTGTTGAATGTTTTAGCTGTTGAATGTTTTAGCTGTTGAATGTTTTAGCTGTTGAATGTTTTAGCTGTTGAATGTTTTAGCTGTTGAATGTTTTAGCTGTTGAATGTTTTAGCTGTTGAATGTTTTAGCTGTTGAATGATTTAGCTGTTGAATGTTTTAGCTGTTGAATGTTTTAGCTGTTGAATGTTTTAGCTGTTGAATGTTTTAGCTGTTGAATGTTTTAGCTGTTGAATGTTTTAGCTGTTGAATGTTTTAGCTGTTGAATGTTTTAGCTGTTGAATGTTTTAGCTGTTGAATGTTTTAGCTGTTGAATGTTTTAGCTGTTGAATGTTTTAGCTGTTGAATGTTTTAGCTGTTGAATGTTTTAGCTGTTGAATGTTTTAGCTGTTGAATGTTTTAGCTGTTGAATGTTTTAGCTGTTGAATGTTTTAGCTGTTGAATGTTTTAGCTGTTGAATGTTTTAGCTGTTGAATGTTTTAGCTGTTGAATGTTTTAGCTGTTGAATGTTTTAGCTGTTGAATGTTTTAGCTGTTGAATGTTTTAGCTGTTGAATGTTTTAGCTGTTGAATGTTTTAGCTGTTGAATGTTTTAGCTGTTGAATGTTTTAGCTGTTGAATGTTTTAGCTGTTGAATGTTTTAAATTGTTGAAATGTTTTAAATGAACTACTTGAGCAAGGAAACAAACGGCAGCGCCAAACGAAATAGAGGCAGTAGATGGAACTAATGTACTATAAGATTAGAGTATATGTTAGTTTGAGCCTTGCTACCAACAATCTAGGTGTTTTAAAGAGAAGGGTGGAGGCACCATTAAATATGGAGTTGAGGGAATCTATGCACAAGGTATGTTCCTCCACATAGAAACAGTATGATGAGGAGAAGTTTTTGAAACAAGCCATGTTGAACGAGAAAGTGATATAGGCGCTGAAAAACCGGACAGCAGTATACTGAAAAAAGATAGTCCATAACAAAAACAACCAACAAAAGCAAAGCCTAACTAACTCTAAGCTCAATACCTCAGAATTAACTACAAAGATCCCGTCATCCGAAGCGGAAAGAAGAAATGAATCTTGGGTGCCGGCGTGATAACAAAAGGATAACATTTTCTTATTTAAAGTTAAGGAGCAATAAAATCATTTCAAGTTAGGAAGCAATGACATCTTTTTCCAAGTTAAGACGTTAAGAAGCAATACTTTAATGGCAGAATTTAAAGTTTTCACTTATTCATCCCTACGGTTTGATAAAAGAAATAGGGTCATTTTAAATTAACGACTTAAAATCAACCACAAAAACAGAGCAAAGTAAACAGAGAAGGAACCAACTTGAAATTCGTTAGGAAAGGAACTCTCGTAATCGTCATGACTAAGACATTAAACGACTTAGGAAACATCACACGTATGCCTCGTCATTACTGACCCAGTAGTGCGTGGCCACTGCAATGACTCGAAGTAACGAGTCACATTGGGCCCCTCATTAAGTAGGTGACGGTTAAGTATTAAGTAGGTACGAGCATTTGACAATGTACAGAAGGCGTGAAAGAACGCATGGATTTAATACTAGCATAATTGGTTTACATAATTATTTAATAACACTAGTTTTAACTATAACTAGTATAATTGGCTAGTACCATTGGCCACTCTCACCACTGTTACTACGCAAGTCAAATCCATGCGTTCTTTTTGCGCCACCACGTATCTGTAGTTGAAGTCGCAACGCTGAACTTACGTTGAAGCTTTCAACTTGTAGCTATTTCTTAATAGATTTTTTCTTATCCATCTATTGAAGGCCATGTGAGGGTGTGCTTTGATACTGATTGCAGCAGAACCTTACGTTCTGACGGGAAATATAATGTGATTTTGTGAACCGTACGCCGTTCGTTACTGTATTCTACGAAGGGTAATTTAGTAGAATTATTTTCAGCTCGCTGGAAAATAACTTGCTCTTTGCAAGGCTGAAACTCTAGCCACAAAAGGAACCTGGGTATTCCCCCAGCACTGTCTCCATATTTCCATGAGAAGGAGTTGAGAGGAGTAGGATTGTGGCCTGCCCGTCTAGCAGGACTTGGTGACGGTGGCTCCAGACAGACATTCGCACACAAACCGAAACACAACGCGCGTGTACTCTTCAGGGTAGTACCTGCACATTAGATTAAATGTTAGTTTAAGCCTCACTAACTGCAATAAAAACGTTCCAAAGAAAGGAAGGAGGAAGACAGCTTTCAGTATGGAGATGTAAGAACACAGAGTTTACGTAAAAGGGGCATAGAAACAGCAAGTCCCATAGATACAATGTTGTACCCTCCTGAAGGGTGGGTAGTACCTGCAACATCAAATGTTTGGCGAAGTAAAAGAAGGTCATGATTTGTTCCAAGCCTTCCAAACCACAAGAAATATGTTTTCAAGAGATGGAGGAGGACACCATTTAGCATGGAACTGAGGGAATGGCGAGTCTATGCACATGCTGGGCCTTCGCACTATGAGTAAAAAAGCAGCATGATCGAAAAACACTTGTGAACCAAAGTAACAGCAGATGAAGAAAACAATAGTTACTGAAAAAAAGTTGGTAGTAAATCGAAAATGCAAGTCCGGAACGAAACTATTAATTTTTTTATCTCAATGATATGTGAGTATAACCTTAAGCTCGGGACCTCACATTGTTGACATAGGAGCACTAATTCCCAGAAACAATAGCTGTATCCATAAGAAATGGTGGCTCTATCTTTCCACTTTTTATCATCTTTGTTGTGGCAAAGGAGGCTGAAACTAATCAATTTAGTTTCAGCCAATATAATTATAAGCAACAAATCAATTATTTTTCAACTGAAATAAAGTTTTCTTATCAAGTTTTTCGTGCCAAACCCCGACTCCAATTTCCGCGGTAAATTTGGGTTTTATAAATCGAGATGTTAACCAATAATCAAAACACGTTGAACCATCAGCACAAAATACATCGTTATTTCCAATGGAAATAGGCGGGTGAGGGTAATCAAAAATTACTAATGTTCTTTCTGTAAAAACTCCCCTTGTCGGTCGACACGAGCATGGAATTACAACTAGCAACAACAAAATTCAATCAGAAGATGCGACATGGAGTGCAATAAATCGGTTTTCTTTAAGAATGAAAACCCAGTGTGCTTGCACTAAAAACCAAGCCTATGAAGAGAATTTAATACCTGCATGACTATCCATGTCCAGATATGGTCACTCAGACCAATGGAACCCAATTACCAATCACTTTGAGAAGCACACTACTCCTCCATGCGAACAAACTTGACTACATTCCAGTCATACACGAATTGGAGAAGACATCAGAAAGAGCAGAAGCAACGCAAGATCTTCCTTTTCAGCAAAATGAATGCAAATCTACATTAAGCCACAATGCTTCATGTTGCACCACCACAGCAAAAATGCTTCACGTTGCACCACCACAGCAAAAATGCTTCACGTTGCACCACCACAGCAAAAAAGCTTTACGTTGCACCACCACAGCAAAAATTCTTCACGTTGCACCACCACAGCAAAAATGCTTCACGTTGCACCACCACAGCAACAACGCTTCACGTTGCACCAGCAAACGAAGTAACGGAACAATG
Source organism: Morinoia aosen (assembly GCA_030386875.1). Taxonomy (NCBI): domain Eukaryota; kingdom Metazoa; phylum Arthropoda; class Malacostraca; order Amphipoda; family Talitridae; genus Morinoia; species Morinoia aosen. Next base: position 24,842,809 of record CM059566.1, read on the forward strand.
CAGAAACAAAGCGCAGCAACACAGCAGAAGCCACCAACAGCCCGGCCAGGCGCCACTAACTTGTAGTGCTGGACGTGAGGCGAGTCGGGCCAGCGCTTGACGTACACCGGCACGCCGAGCCGTTTTCTGTGTGTCCAAAACTTCTGTACGTCTTGTGAGGGGATTAGCGGGTCTGCGTCTGAATATAGGAACAGCTGTGGCACCCGGCGACTCTCCTGAAACATGGATATAAGTTCTCACAGATCGGCTTAGGTGACTTTCCTTAAAGATGGATAGATCTATCTATCTATCTTTACAGTTAGATAGATAGAAATGATCGCCTTTAATTGCTCTAATTGGGAAAGTTGAGAAAGAGAGAGACAGACAAGACAATGAAATTTGATCATGATGACAGCAGATATTGAATTATTCACTAATGTAAAATATGAAATCGTCCATCCAAATATTGGGCTGGTGGCAGCAGCCGCTTCGGTTCACGACCAATCATAACAATGGAGGCAGCTCAAGTATGCATTTAATAGCAATTAATCGTGATCCATAATGACGACTTTGTAAAGTCCCATTCGACTTGAGAAACAAAATAAAAGAATGTGGCAAAAAAACGTCACGACGACCACAAATCTTAACAAGTTTGCTCTCATAAAATTAGGGTCATAACAATATCATTATAATTAATATTTAACTCGTATCGTGTACACACGTTCAGAAGGTCCCAGGGCAGGCGGCGAAATGTGCAGCCAGTGCAGAAAGAGGAAATCGAGAGATGATTATCCCGAGATATTAAAAATAATAATTAACTCGTATAGCGTATACACATTGGTTTAATGATTAATTTTAATAATAATTGACTCGTGTAGTGCACCCACATTGAGGAGGTCCCAAGGCAGGCGGCGAAATGTCCAGCCAGTGCAGCAGCCAAGGACGCTGCTCACGACGGTCCAGGCAGCAAACAAGAACCAAGAGGAGAAGGCGACGACGAAGCGCAGCCAGCGGGGGCCGGGGGCCGCGTGGTAGATAGCCAGCATGCCTGCAACCATGCGCACTTATGTTAGACTACGCAAATAATGCGCGAGTCTCAACCACGGAACGTTCTTGCCAAACCATTAGCATTAGACTAGACAAATATATTGGGAGTTTACGTCACGAAACGTTCTTGGCAAGCCATTAGCATTAGACTAGGCAAATATATTGAGAGTTTACATCACAAAACATTCTCAGCGATAGTATGAGGTTTTCTAATTTTCAAAATGTCAGGGAGTCTGGAAAACCATTGCCCCTTAATCCCCTACGTTAAACTTGCCAAAAATTTATTGACAAGTTAGTTTCAGCCTGCCGCCTTACCACAACGAAGATGTTCAAAGAGAGGAAAGATGAAGGCACCATTTAGTTTGAAGTTAAGAGAATGTGAAATCTATGCACAGAGTGTGATCCCGCACAGGGTCCAGTGCGCATAGAAAGATTACATTAAGAAGGAAGGTTAGGAACCAAGATGAAAGTTGAAGAAGTAGTAGGTGCTGAAAAACGGAACAGTGAACAAAAAATTTTTTGACTCATTTATCCTAAGATAAATGAGACCCACAAAAATAACGTGTTTTTTTGCGCAAATTTTTACGCTCGTCAAGAGCTGAAACAAATGGAAAGATGTACTAAGCTTCTCAAAATTTGACTGATGTTCCATCAGATTAGACCCAGCATTTAGAGTTGTATTCAATTCATTAAGCGTTTTTTGCACAAGTTTTTGTTTGTCTAGCACCGAGAGCCTGGTCACCTGCCCAGATCCTGCGGGGTGCGGGGCAGCTGTCGAACACACAGCCCACCAGCCGGATGGGTGCCGTGCAATGCTCCTTGGCCCTTGCATTGTGCTCGTCTATCTTCTCGCTTATGAAGAAGTACAGCGTTGAGCCTGTGTCAGAATCCAAGCATGAAATTGATGGAAACTAGGAGTAGGACAGGTAATTAAGTGCTCAAATAACTACTTCTAAGTTTGTCATAAACTAGAGGCGAGTGCATTCACTAAGTGTAAAATAAACCAAACCTCAAACTAAATAAACGTTAAATTTAGACGAAAATTGGGGGGGTGTGTGTGCAGCAATTTAGCACTCAATTAAGTACCTCAAATTTTATCAAAAACTAGGGGTGTGTGTATCAACTAAATCGTCAAATAAACTACTTAAAAATTTGTCATAAACTAAGAGTGGGTGCAGCAATTACATGTTCAAGTAACAACCTAAAATTTTCTCAAAAACTAGCGACAGGTGTAGCAAGTAAATGCAAAATAAACTACTTTAGATGCTGCTCAAAAGTAGGGCTGGTTGTAGCATTCAAACACTACTACCTCAAATATAAGCGTTTAATTAGCCACCTCAAATTTTGTCAAAAACTAGGGCTGGTTGTAGCATTGAAGCACTTAATATAGTACCTCAAATATGAGCGTTTAACGCAAAATACACCTCAGGCTTAGTGAAGATCTATGAAGATATCTTAAAGCGGGGATTTGGACAGAAAGACAACACACACATAAGGACAACCAAATTTAACATCAAATGCGATACACATTAAAACACCAATAAATCAGACGCATGTAAACAACATTCGCTCGCTTACACGCTGTGCTACATTGCAAAAGAGCTGCCACAAGCAGTACGATCTCACTCAATGAACTCCATAGAAACAATGAACCATTCTAGCTGAAATTTTCTGGTCCACAAAGTACTCGTACCACAGGAGGACACACATTTCTACCCACATATAACCATTCAGTAAGGAGCTGTCTACAAAGACAAATTCAATTACCCGTCAATTTCAGCCTTCTTAATTACAAAAAATTTGTTCCAAAGAAAAGAATGAGGGAGGCATCATTCAAAACGGGGTACAGGGAACGGGGAATCTATGCACAAGGAGTGCTCCCACGTAAAATTTCCAATGCATAGAAACGGTAAGCTAGGAGGGATGTTTTTGAAACAAGATGAAGTTGAAGAATAAAGTAATTGGTGGCAAAAACAGAACAGTAGAGAACCAAAAAAGATCGTCCTTTTCAAAACAAAAATCTACCCTGTCTCAACAAAAGAATTCCATTTTTTACATTATCTCACAATCAGTTGTATCATGCCAGGACAAAATGAAATCCCAAGTGTGCTGAAATTCACTCGGTGAGGCAGTGTGCACAGTGCTGTTCAGTCTCGTTTTGAGGCAAAATAAGCAGCACAGCAAGGCAGAAACTAGAATATTCCTTCGCGGGGCAGAAGATTATATTGGATGTTAGTGCATAGAAACAGTAAGTTGAGAAAGAAGTTCAATGAAGACAAAAACAGGACAGCAGTAAACCAAAAAGAAGTCCTTTAACAAAACAAAGAAACATTTCACGTGAACAAAAAGAAATCCTACATAACTCTCATCTTGAGTCCTTACACATTTTCCCCCTGGGAGTGCTAATTCCCATAGATACAATAGTTGTATCTCCCCCGAGAGGCCAGCGAGACAAAAATAGAAAATCACCCAGACACTGAAGACATCAGAGCCACTACAGCCTACGGTAGAGGAAACAAGGTAGGTTGAAACCAGTCTTTTTCGTTGACGGTGTGGTTTTGCTGACGTCACAGCAACAAACTAATAACAGCGCTCATATTGCATCTGGTAGCACTGCTACCCCCAAATCTGGCTCCACTATTGGCCTAACGACATGGCGTTTTGGAGACGTCATAAAGTTCGTTCAAAATAAAGCCTTTCTATTGGCTAGCCATACGTTAGGTGTATTTTCTCCCATAGAAATGACCCTACCTTGTTTCCTGTACTGTGCTACAGCCTCACCATGGTTGCTGAAGGCATGGCAGATGAGGGGGTGGGTGTGCAGGTCCATCTCCTGCAGCACCGTCAGGAGCCGGTCTGCAAAGGGCGCCATGTACGAGGTGGTGCGCACAAAGAACTTGTACGACGGCGGCGCTGTGTAGCGCAAGCAGATGCACCTGCGATATTGTACAGGGTGCTGCACAACAATCTCACCTAACAATATCCTTGGTGTGTTGGTTTATTTGTATGTTTGTTTGGTGTCCGCTTCATCTCTGTGACGCTCACAAGGACGCACGTGTATCTGTGATACAAGTTTCACCAGTGCACAAGTACAAAAATATTTTAATCGCGGGTACTATTGGGATGGATATACTTCTCATTCACATACAGAAAATTTATTCAAGGTTAACTTATTTAAGGAAAATAAGAAATCTTGTCATTTTTTTGATGGGCTGTGTATAGTGTATTGTAATGCACAATGAATAATGTATCATGACTAACATGGAATGAATTATAATTTTCATAAAGTATAATGAATGGTTACGGAAACAGGAAATAATGTTTTCTTAAAATGTTTTTGAAATAGATGAATGTTTACTATTGTAGTGTGACGCTCTCAGGAACAAAGTGAATCCAGAGAAATTGTGTTCCCAGCTCATTTCTCTACACTAGTAGAACCACCGGTGACAAGTAGTTACAAATATAAAAATGAGTGTTTTTTCCACATTTTGATCCAGTTATGATTGTTTATATGGCAAGGTCTTCAATGTGGCATTTATTGAAATTCTGAACACACAATTTCTCATCAGGAGGCAAAAACGTTGACCGATCTGCGCAAAATAGCAGACTTATATTTATACCTTGGAGAGCGGGAATAGGTTATTAACTCGTCCACTGCGTTTCTGAGGTTGTTAACGGTTGGGTTGGCTGTAAGTAGCAGAATTGGGAAATCTACTTTACAGCTTCAACACATTTTCATTCCTCATATCTTAAGAAGTCTGAGAATGCAATTGCACAATTACATTTTCCCCAGCATGATGACAGTCATTTTTAAAAACGATAGCGAAACATGAAATGTCATTCGTTTATACGGATGCGTAAATACGGAGTTTACCGAAGGGGACACCTATGGACCAATATGCGGGGAAAGTGTTGAGTGGTACAAGAAGTTGAGAATGTTACTGGGCTTCAGAGACAGTGGAGACGTGAATGCTGGTGAAGACTTGAGCCCATAAACGCCATTGGTGCAAAACAAGGTTGATGACCGTTATTTTAAACTTCACAAAAAGTCAAGACAGATGGAACTTAAAGAATACAAAAGGGGCCCCCAAAGCAGGAAACAGGAACTCAAAACTTCATTAAGCTAAAGAAATATAATTTAGGTCACGCGTTGCATAGATCTGAAAGGGGCATCCGAGCTTACCTTTCAACAAAAAGTTTCAAGGAATGAATTCTTAGGCCATCCCATATCATCTTGTGCATGGAGGCAGCCTTGTAATTAACCATGGGCACGAACGAATTCAGAGCTCGCAACCGCAACTCAACGTGCAAAAGAGGCTAGGCAGGTATACGCTGAAATGAAAAAAACACAAAGGACTCAAATAAGGTACACATGCACATACAAAAAAATCAAACGAGCTTCTACATTCTACGTAAATCAAAAACCATGCAGTGATCACCTTTTTCTTGCGCCCTAGTGTTAGTTATAAGGCATTTGAAGAAAACAATGTACAAGATGATATATTTCAGGCTTGATTCATTTGGAACACAGAATCCTTTTTTAAAGAGTCGTTTCTGTGCATGTGGTGGTTGGGGGAAAATGGTAGTAAGTTTCTGTCCAAATCAACCAGAAAAAGGGGAACAAAAATTTCAGGAATTTATGTAACAACAGGTGTTCAAATAACAAAAAAAAATAGGTTTACCTATATTGTGAGAATATGACATTGTAGTTTGAAGAAAAACAATACGGCAAGGACATCTTGTACAGATTTAAAAAGGGCAACGCTCATGAAAGCCACAATGTGACGCTACTTACGAGAGAGACCACTGTTTTTGGTCACCACCTCTCATGGCAGTAGTCAAACGACCAACTAAGCTAATTACTTGCTTAACTCTTTGTAAGAGAAACATCGTAACAAATGCAGGCTAACACCTAACTTGCTAGTCAGAATTAATAAGCTTCCTGTGAAGGGACCCACTGATGGTCACATGTTGAATTTTCATAATGCTGCTGACTGACTAGTAGTCACAAGGTCAATATTTATAAATACTCAATAAAAGCTAAATGAAGGCACAATTCAGTAAACGTTTGTCATCTTCAAAATGGCTTACTAGAATTGACTTCAAATTTGAATTGAATATTGCACTTCAGCTTAACCCATCACAGAATACGTGTTAAGAACAGATATTCAAAGAACCCAGCCCCTAGCAGTGTAGATGCTGGAGTACTTGGCAAGGTTTCAATTACAATGTTAATAATGATATTTTAATAACATCATGTTAATAATGATATTCTAATAACACTGTTTTAATGACATTCTAATAACACTGTTTTAATGATATTTCAATAATGTTTGAATACTTCAGCAACTCACCCCCTAGCAGTGTAGATGCTGGCATACTTGGCAAGGTAAGCGTCCCTTGCACCAAACCACCCCAGCATCAGCACCACCGGCTGCTTCTCTCCGCTCACTCTGCACAAATCAGATGAGATGTTATTGATATTACAGAATAAAATTTTTCCAATTTGATGCCACCGCAGGTTTATGAAAAGCGTTCAAGCCTCCCTAACCGCAACAAAAGGATTCAAAAGAGAGGACGGCACCATTTAGTGTGGAGCTAAGAGAATGGGGAATCTATGCACAAGGTGCACAGAAATAGTGAGTTGAGAAAGAAGTTTATAAAACAAGATAAATGTTGAAGAAGCCAGTAGTAGGTGCTGAAAATAGGGACATCAGTGAACCAAAGAAGATGGTCTCTTAGAAAATGAATATTTTATTTCAACAAAAAGAAGGCCTACCTAGCTCTCAGCTTGAAATCTGACATATTTCCATGGGAGTGCTAATTCCCATAAATAACATAGTTGTATCTCACTGAGGGGATTCTTATTCTCAATCAAAATAGGATTTTCAGACACAAAACACCCCGACAAATGTTCAAGTAGAATACGTGGAGTAGTTTGGAGTATGATCAAGTAGAATACGTGGTGAGTAACATCTTCAATACAATTAAGAATAAATTGACATCTTTACACAATCTTGTTGAAGTCTTAGCAAGCTTCTCAAAAAGGAATACCAAAGTGAAGAGTGAAAGATGAGTCCTGTCCAACTGAAAAATTTAATTCAAAACTGCAACAAGTGTGATTCTGTAGTAAGTAGTTGGGTATTTGGGATACCAAAAAGTGCACAAGTTCCCCCATGGTACACCAAGGCAGTCACTATCAGCATACTCCCTAGCACACAGATCAAGCATTTAACAAAGAGGATGTCTTGAAAAAATGTTCTCTCACTCTTACTGTCACTAACATACAGACTTATTTGAATTGCATGTGTATTTAATTCTTCACAGCATGGCAGAGAATCAACTTAGCTTGGAAGGGAGTAATTTTGTCCTGAAATGTTATTGGAAGACCAAAAACGGTATTGAAGTGAAAAACGACCCAGAACTGAATTCACAAAACCACCACCAAGGCACCGGACCATTGCTCGCATCACAGACATATTTGAAGCAAATGGAACCATTCAGAACATCAACCAAGCCAAGAACAATTGATGCACTGCAATTGGAAATAAAAAAACAATGTCGTGATATTCCTGATAACTGTTTTGTGACGCTTGCAAATCCCTTGGTGCGCCTTGTCTGGGCTAAAGCAACTTAGAAAAGGTAATTAATTTCCTTGGTATTTTCCTCAATTTTTATTTTCAAGTTTCTGATAAGATTGCAACTACATAAAGCCAACCACTGACTTGTTCATCAATATTAAACAGCAATTTAATTACATTAACTACATCTTGTTAAACATGAAAATAAAATTAATTTCATGAATGTGGTATTAGAGCAATTAATGCAGGATTTCAGTAAAAATGCAGATAAATACAATATAGCATTCAGCATAAACATCCACACATGTCTAAATTAGAGGTAAGACTCCCTTTCAATCAAACATTCACAGGTATTATCATACTGTTTAGTTTTATACACAATAATAAAAAAATGTAGAACTTGAAATCAAAAGATGTACCTGCACAACCTTCAAAACACTACCACTGAACTCAAAATAGTAGACAGATATTACTACTTTTCACATCTCTACTAGATAATTCATAATGAATTTATGCACATAGAAACCATTGATTGCATCTACAGCATTAATCAGTAGAGCATCTACCATGTGACTGGCTACAGGTTTGAAATGCATTCTACACAGCCACAAGACATGGCCAACTCACTGGAAGTATGGGAGAAAATCACACAGCTCCAAGTCTCCAGGATCCAATTCATTGTTGGTCTGGGGTGGACACTCAACATCCATACCAACTTGGGTTTCTACTACAGTATTCGAATCATCAGCACTGGTGGTGACCTTGTGTGGTGTGAATTTTCTGTTCAGGTCATCAATGTAGGGCCTTGGGGTTGGGAATGTGATGAAATATTCAAAATCATCCTCCATTACCTGAAAAATAAATCATAGTCTTTATATGGCTAAAATAATAGAGACAGAGCATGCAGGTTGTAGATCACATACTTTGCAGACACATGTTTTCAAATACTGAAGCATCTAATTCAATAACTGCTAATTTATGTATCAGTATATTTAAACATTTGACTGTATCAATGAGAAGATAAGAAGATTATCTCTAGGATGAAGACCAAGTAAGATAAGTCAATTAAGGATAAGAAAATTATATAAATTTTATCACTGAGAACCACTACAAGCAGGTGAAAAATTAATCCCAACTCACCACTAAATCCTGTCAGACGTAACTGCAGATGTCACAAGGCATCAAGAATTTCAGGTAATTGGTCAATATTAATACTTGAAAGGAATTTTCCTGAAAACATAAAATATGAATCAATTAATATGAAAGAAATTTACAGCCACAAAAAAGCATTGATGCCACAATAGACAGATTTGTAGTCTACAAAATAATTGGAACATATACAATGGGAACTATAATTGTCTCATTTACTAAAATGACATTATCAAGATACATAAATCCTGGAAATTGAGTTCAGTTACAATTAAAAATTATCCAGTGTAAATAAATAGGGCTAAGGATAATAGACTATACTAAGCGGCATCAATGTATAACTAATGCGCACCAATTGTTTTTAGATTACCTTAGTAGTGGCTAGGGAGTTTTAACCTAACTTATATAGCATTGAGAATATATAAGCTCTGCTGCTCTAATGGTAGTCACCACAATCAAAAGTGTCCTGGCCTAACAATTATACAAGGCTAGTTTACAACAAAATGTTTCAACTTGAATAGGAACAGAAACTACTTAAGTAATACAGATTCAGATACTGTACCTGCTTGTCCCTGACTTTAGCCTAACATTCAGAGTAATGAATTTATTTCTAAAGCTGAACTCCATAAATGAATTAAAAACCTATAAAAGATTAGTTTACCATATTTTCAATCTTAAAAGCACAATGTAACTCAATAAAATTGAGTATTTTTCATATCTTTACATAGCAGCAAGAGGCAAGTCTTAGGAAGTACACAAGAAATGGGTACCCAGCCAGATAAGGAGGATAAGTAAACCTGATATAGTGCATTCTGAAGATATGCTTATCATGTAGCAGCTACACACAATGCTAGTGCACATTGACTTCAGCCAAATAAGCAATCATAGGATCTATGATTGCCTATGGTGGATTGCTGTAAACCCTAAATTTACAAAAACATTTCCCTTCTGTCAACTTCAAAATAACTTTTCCTCAATTTTGGAATATTTTTCACCTGCCTTAGACTTGAGAATAAGAAATTTTTTCCAGTAAATAAATAAATTGCATGAACAACCTAAAAAAATAGGTCACAAAGAACCATGTGAATGAATAAAAACACATCGAAGAGTAGCGCATTTACATTTGAAAAAGTTTATTCATCTTTGTCAACTACCTTCTATTCTTCAATATGATCATTTTATATAAAATAAAATGTCTTATTCAATAGCCTGTCTACTATGCAAGTAGATACTCAGAACCGAAAGCTTCATCCTAAATGCATAAAGGAGCATGCATTGATGCGGCATGTCACACATTACGACCGAACTTTTTAATTGTTAGCGGCAACCATATAAAAAATTGTCGTCATGGCAACCGGAAACACAACACGACATAATTAAAATTAAAATCACGGAAATACTTAAATTTTATCCTCGGAACACGAAGAAATGTAATGATGATGGTCAATCTCTAAATTATCCTAAACCCCCTAGCAACTATCGGTGAATAATTTTCAAGTCATTGGTAAATAATTTTGAAGTTACCACAGTACTACAATCTTGAAAAAATTTCTGCCATCGTCTTCTTTTTGTGAGCGAAATTTAGAAGCTTCAGATTAAACAGTAACTAATTATTAAAATACTCCTAACGTTATTTCAACAATCCGTCTACCTATTGATGTAGCTGATGCAATAACCGGAGTGCCGATTTTCGACTGAGCACGTGATCGCTGTTTTTTCACAAGGGTCTAGGGTGATTTTGAAGTGCCGTTTGAAGAAACTTTATCTTAGTCTCAAAATAAGTTCATAAAGTTCAATTTTTGCTCATATATAACAGAAATTTTTTTTCGCTCAAGAAGAAAGAAGCAAAGCTCTTTTTCTCCTCATTTAGATACCCCTCGTCTGAAACACTTCTTATGAACCAGTTTAATTTTATAACCGATTGCACTTAAAAATTTCTATTTATTCTCAATTTGAAATTTTAAAAATTCCGATCAAGCATATAGCTAACAAATATCCTTTCGGATACCTAGGATCGGATATCCCTTTGCCTGATTGTCTTACCTACCTCTATTTTAAAAAGAATAAAAGTCTTCAAATATTACTTTGAAAATAATCTGACACTGAAACGCATGCAATAGGACTAATAAACGATCAAAGGCACGCCAAATATTTTATGCTGTCAGAATAAACATCTGAACCAAGTTTGGGTCGTGTGTCAGACTCGGTCGCGGTCGGACGTGCGGGAACATGGCGCGGTAATTGTTGAAAATGCAAGGGGGAAATAACCTAGCCATGCGTAAAAAATTATACTATCAGTGAATGTGTTTGCTACCTGTGGAACTGCGAAAGGGAAAAAAATAACTTTTGTCTTATTTATGCTTAAATCAGTGCACTTTAAATGAAAAGCCAACAAAGCAGTGCTGGCAAGGGTTGTGAAATGGTGAGCTCAGCCCGGCCTCGAACGATAGGCCTGAGTGAAGTGTGAAGTGGCCTTGTTCCCTCAGTCTCCCCTCGCCGAGCCCGCACCCCCCCCCCCCCTTTTCCGAGCCCGCACCTCCCCCCCCTTTCCCGTACACCTGCTTCCCGTCTTCTGACCGTTCAGAGCATAGCATGGCAAATCCTGAACTTTTCCGCTTCAAGCAACCAAAGAAATTACGTTTGTTTTGATCAATTTTTGGCAATGTCAAACCTCTCAGTTTCAGTTTTTGTTCACTTCCTACGTGGCTGAGACGGCAAATGTGCACGAAAGAATTATTGTGTTTCATACCTATTTTTTTGTTACAATAGAACATGGATGTTGAAAAATTTCTAATGTACACAATCAATTATTGATTCACCAAATTAGCTTACATTATTATCATGTTCTTTTGATGGACAATTTTGGTTAACTAGTGACGTTAAATGTGAGAAGCGTAAAAAACTTCTTCTTTGAAGGAACTTTTAAATTTAAAAATTGAAAAAACTTGATCCAGCAACTTTCGGAAATAATTTGCCATGTTGAAAAAAAATAGAAAAAATAGAAAGTGTACTCTGGTAATTTCGCATCTTTTGGGAAAATAACAGTGACCATCATTCGCGAACTATTTCTATGTTACAATAGAGCATGAATGTTGAAAAATCTCTAACGCACACAATCAAGTTCTGATTCACCAAATTGGCTTACATTATTATCTTGTCTTTTTTTTATGGAAAATGTTGGTTAACTAGTGACGTAAAATCTGAGAAGGATAAAAAACTTTTTCATCTTCGGTTTCTCTCATCTGTTATTGTAAAAAAACATCATGTTGAGTGTATATGACGCTACCTGTGGAACTACGAAAAGAAAAAAAAATAACTTTTGTCTTATTTCTGCTTAAAACAGTGCAATTTAAATACGAAGCTAACAAAGCAGTGCAAGCAACACGAAGGAAATGGTATGCTCAGCTCAGTCTCGACCTATAGGCCTGTCTGTCTGATGTGTCCTTGTCCCCTCAATCACCCCTCACCGAACCCGTTCACTCCCCCCCCCCCCTCTTCCCGTACCCCTGCCTCCCGTCTCTGCCTCCCGTTCAGAGCATGGCAAATCCTGATGAACTTTTTCGCTCCAAGCAACCAGAGAAATTACGTTTGATTTGATAAATTTTTGGTAATGTCTAACATCTCAGTGAAGTTTTTGTTCACTTCCTACGTGGCCAAGACGAGAAATGTGCACGGAAGAAGAATTATTGTGTTTCGTACCTCCGTTTCCCTACTGACACCGAATAGTTTAAAACATCATAGCTATACAATTACAACGCAAGATGCATCACTACGAGACTCGCTACGCAGGCCGGAAAGTGCCGTTCTCTGCACAAATGTTGCCCTACACAACATCCCGAAAAAATGGTTCTCTCAGGGGTAAAAATACGACTTTACCAAGCAAAGTGCCTGCAAGTAGGGGACCTACATCCTCTCACGCACAAGATTCTAATGCTCAAAAGACGGGAGACTTGTTAACAGCTGCCAGTAACCCCGTCAAAGAATGTGTGTCACCTTCCGAAGCAACGTCAGTGAAGACGATGCAACCAATATCGCCGGATGAGGGAAAACATATCTGCCAAACCTCCAGCAATCATTTGAAGGTTCGAAGCAGTGAAATCTCAGCCGCAGCACCACAACCACCTGCTCCTCGTCTGAACAAGCAAAACAGCGTGCCAGCTCCCCAGCTCTGCGTCAACAACAACGCTCCGAACTGTCCGCCAGCGGCGGGGACACAAACACCATCCTCATCAGTGGTACAAGAAAAAATAGTTTTTACTAATAAGGACATTTCAAGCGTGGTAGACTTTTCTCATTCTCCAGCTAATATGTTCGATAATTCTCGCGCACAAACCGATACTGGCAGTAAATTACCCCAGAGCGCAAGCTGTGAAAACAAAATAAAATTTCCAGTACAAAGCAATAAAAATAACACTGTTGCTTCTTTTAATGGCTACTTGCACCCGCTTCAAATAACAAGCTCTCAAAAAATTCATGAAATTATTCACAATTTGTCTCTAACAACAGCGTTTTTCAATAAATCCCTAAGACAACGTGAGCCTCCTAGCCCGTCGTCGATTTTCTCTACAGTATCAAACATTCAGAACCTAACCGCGCAGCTTTTTGCTTTAAATTCACATATAAGTTCTCAAGACCTTGCACCTGGGGTACCTGCTAGTATCTCTTGTGAAATCGACTCCAATTGTCGAGAACCTTACGATACTTTGCTGCTAGGTGATAATATCCTAAGCACGATCAGAAGAAAGGACATCGATCGCTCGTGCTGGATCAAAACTGTTCCATCAGGGCGCTTCGATGACCTTCTCCATACTGTAAATTGCATGCCTAGATTTAAAAATTATATACTAAGTTTTGATGGTCTCTGCCACTCGCCCTCAGACCTTGCTCGAATCAAACAACAAATTGTAAGAAAGTACGCACCTTCTCGTATTTATATTGCCAATGCTTGCAGTGCAAACGAATTCAACAAAGCGAGGCATTTTTGCAAAAACCTGGGTTTAAACTTGATTCAATTTCAAACTTACCCAGAAAATGAAAATGGTTACGCACTCAATAACTTTCAATGGCCTCGGACCCAGGAAGAGAACTTCTGTTTTCTTCAACAACTTGCAATGAAATCAACATTGCGAATCACCGTGCCATATTGTCCTCGTTTCAACAAATGTCAAGCAATAAATGGAATTGTAGATCATTCCAATGAATCGAAAAATTCACGGAATGAGACAAATAGTCTCCCATTAGACTTTCAAAAAGAATATAAGCCTATGCACATCACTGCACATGGTACACCAAATCCTTCAAAATTGATTGCGTCATCAAGCAGAGGTGTGAGTAACTCACTCACCCACAGCATGAGGAACGTAAATAAGCCTGAGCCTTTCCCTGATTCGATCTCAGACAAATATAATGTCAGTACGAAAAATAAATTTGCGTTACTTGCAACAGACACAAATAGTGATTGCGACATGCCCTCCTTTTCAACCAATTCTCAACTTTCCAGTGAGTACGCAGGAACCAAGGAAAGTCAAGCGAATACCGATATTCAAAACTATTCCAAAGAAAATCAAATTATTCGAAAAAAATCTGATGCCTCTGCCGGGCCTCCGTCGAACGACCAAACTAATACTGCTACCGAAAAATCAACAGTGAATCAAATCTGCACACGCGTTGCACACACACTGGACGACTTGAAACGATCGCTCAAATTGGAGCCTGCTTACACTGTAGGTGACGGACACTGTCTCCTCCACGCCGTAACGACGCAGCTTGCTTCACAACAAAAATCGAAATGGAATTATATATCTCTGAAAAAAGCCATCAAAACTGAGAGCTCCAGAAACAAGGACCAGTATGCAAAATTCGTTGACAAGAACAGTGGCAGTTTCGAACAACTCATCGATAAATACATCGATAGAAAAGTCTTCGATCACGCAGTTGGAGACCTCATACCCCAAATACTTTCTAATGTAACGAGAACACCAATTCACGTATTTGACGAAAGAGACAATGGGATTTGGAAGACGACAATCTCCCCTACATCAAATGCTCTGATAAACTGTCCTCCGGTAAACATACACCGGAAACAGGACCACTATAGCGCCCTCTTGAAAATGCGTGATGAAAATCGTGTTGCTCCCTCCCCCATTTTGTGACTAAATAACAGTGATCAAATTGAATATGAAGCTGAAATCACAAACAATGAACGCGGCAATAAAGACCTAGAGACGAATACTAAATGCCCTGCTAGACCTAAAAAATGCAATAACTCCACTAAAGATCTGCCTATTGAGGTAAATAATATCAAAATATTGCACATAAATGCTCGCAGCCTCAATGGTAAAATGGATGACGTACGAGTAATGTTGATCACTAACGATATCGATATTTTATGCGTATCTGAAACATGGTTCGATTCACGAGTCGAAAGCTCATATCTCAGCATTACCGGGTACAAATTGTACCGTTATGACGGAGTCAAGAGTAAGAGAGGTAGCGGTTCATGCATTTTCATCAAAGATGTCTACTCTACATCCTTAGTTCCGATAAAAGAAAAATGCGAAGACATAGAAATGGTTTGGCTCAATGTTCAAGTAAACAAACACAAGTCTTTCATTATCGGCAGTCTTTACAGACATCCGTCAGCATCTCTTCGTCCAACATTAGATTTCATTGAAAATACGCTTAGATCAATCTCTGCAGCCAAAAAGTCTTTCTATGTTTTCGGAGATTTTAACGTGGATCTGACAAATAAAAACAATCAGCTAAGCAAGATGCTGCACAGACTTAATCTTTCTCAAATGGTCCAAGAACCAACGCGAATTACCAACACTTCTAAAACTCTTCTTGACCTAGCAATTACCAACAATCCCCAAGCAGTACTCAGCACAGAAATCTTACCGTCCTTTTCTGATCACCATTCGGTAGAATGCCAAATCAATATTGCAAAAGAGAAACAGAAATCTAGTTACATTACATATCGCATGAAAAACCACTACTCCCCTGAAATATTTCAAGAAAAGCTATTAGACAGATGGAGTGAATTTCAAGGCATGGAAAACACCGATGATGTCAATCTACAAGTTTCGCTTTTCAACGAAAATTTCGTATCAGCTCTTAACGAATGCGCACCTTTCACTACGAAGAAAGTTAAGCCAAGAATTTCTAAATGGATAACAGATGAGATAAAACATTTGAGCAGAGCTAAAAGAAATTTGCAGCGTGAGTACAAACTGAATAAATCAGACAGTACGCGTCGAAAATTATATAAAGATCATGAGAAGATCCTACGAAGAAAAGTTAAGGAAGCAAAACGGGACTACTTCCACAAAGAACTCTTGGCGGCAAAACAAAACCCTAAAAGAACTTGGGAAATCATTAGAGAAGCTGCTCAGTATAAAAATTCAGACTGCAAAAGCACTTTTGACAACCCCTCAGAAATGGCGAATGACTTTAACACTTTCTTCTCAAAAGTTGGCGAAGATGTTTTCAATGAAGTCTCCAGGACAGTTTCAGACACATCTACAGAGGCAAATCTGAGCGATGTTTCATCCCCAAATAGTAGCAACAAGTGGAGACCAAAGCCAGTTAGCGTCATAGAGATACGAAAAATCTTATACTCACTAAAGAATACTAAAGCGACTGGACATGATGGCATAAGCCTCCAACATATTAAAGACAGCTTCCCTGTCACAGCACCCTTTATTCGCTTGATAATGAATACATCTATAGTCACAAACAAGTTTCCCGATCAATGGAAACTATCCATAATTAAGCCATTACATAAATCTGGTGATATCGACATAGCGTCAAACTACAGACCAATCAGTCTCCTGCCTGTTATGTCCAAAATATTAGAAAAAGTAATAACAAACCAGCTCTCGTCTTACATAGACGAGTCACATCTACTGCATCGCAATCAATATGCTTACAGGAGGAATACCAGTACTCAGGACGCCCTGTTAAACATAACAGAAAAAATTTACAATGATATTGACCAAAAAAAATTAACTCTCTTACTATTGCTTGATCTCTCCAAAGCTTTCGACAGTGTTGAGCATAAGAAACTTCTACAAAAAATTTCAAACCTCAGAATAGACACTCAGTGGTTTGAAAGCTACCTACGAAACCGCTCTCATGCAGTGTGCTTGAATAACAAAATGTCATCATTCATACCAAATAACTTTGGCGTTCCTCAAGGTTCAATCATCGGCCCACTCCTATTTTCAATTTTCATCAACGATTTCCCCACCATGCCGGCAAACACAAAAATCTCAATGTATGCTGATGACGTACAAATTGCCATGACAAGCTCAACAGCGGATTTAACAGAAACACAAGCCAACGCTGAAAACCTTCTGAGAAATCTGAAATTGTGGTATGACCATAATGGCCTCAAACTTAACGCAAGTAAAACGCAATGCATTATTTTTGGATCACAGAATGCGACTGAAAATTTACCACCTTTCAAGCTAACATTTGGAGACGATACAATTAAACCAGTCGATAAGGTTAAAAATCTGGGTGTTTGGTTTGACAAAAATATGACTTTCAATTCACACGTCGAAACAATGTGCAACAAAATTAACGGAACCTTAATGTTCTTTCATCGTATAAAGAACACACTTGACGAAAAATCTAGATTGTTAGTGATTCAGTCTTTAGTTTTATCGCGTCTGGACTACTGCAGTCTTGTGTGGGGAGACTTACCTAAATGTCGTCAGGAAGAGTTGCAAAAATGTGTAAACTTCGCCGCCAAAGTGGTATGCAAAGGAAATTTCAATAAATACGATCATGTCACCCCTCTTTTAAAAAAACTCGACTGGATCCCAATACCGAACAGATTCATGATCCAGAAAGCTCGACGAGTATTCTCCTCTCTGTACCTCCCCCAAAGTAATGCAGAGGTGGTAAAATTTTTTCCATCTAATATCCCAAACGAAAGACCAAACCGGAGGAACGATGTTTTAGTCAGTTACCGCTCATCTAACGTGGGACAAAAAGCTCTCTCAGTTTCTGGAGCTTTTTTGTGGAACAAGCTTCCCCAGCATATAAAAAACTCTAAAACTGGAAAAGAATTTAGAGTAAATGTGTCACGTCATTTTGCATCTCTGTCATAGGGCCTGCAGCATCTCGGTGTGAACTTCCCATCTATCAGAAATTTTAATTTTTCCTGAAATTTCTGTTAGAAATTTAGAAACTATTTCATTTTACGTTTGCTAAGCGATTCGCATATTCATCTTACTTATTTCTGTCGACAACAATGAGCACCACAGCCGTCAGTTCAGTGCAGCAGAACGAACGTTCTTTCCATAATTAGGAGTATTTCCTCATATTGATTTTGTTATTTCTTTCTCTTTTCTGTATTAATATTTAACGTCCGTATGACAAATATACCATGAAATACATTTTGAGTGTACACCAATAAACAAGTTTATAGATGTGAGGGTTGTGCAAAGTTTATAATGAATTAAATTTTTGGCTAACGTTGTCTCGCTATTTCAAAATCATTCTCGAAGATGTCTTCAATCGATTTTCGGTTGAGCTGGGGGGAAAGGGGTAATTTAAGCATTGCATTTAGTCTTTTTATTTTTATTTTTTTTCCGTGCGTTCAGCGCACACTAGCACCGAACTTTCAAATCGGAAAAAACTCTAAATTTCTGTAATCAAAATTATTTTTTGGATCAAGGCCTAATCTTCCTATATGTGCCAATTTTGTGAATATTCTCCACTCAGATGTGATATCCGGCCACAATGTTACTCCATTTTATCCCACGTACAAATGTCCGTATAATGCTGAAGAGTTGTGTTGCTTCTTGACTATAACTTGATTTTTCTTAAAAATTTCTGTGAAGAAATTAAAAAACAGCTCATTTTTATGCTTTTCGAAGTCTTCTCTTCCTTTTAGTTATCTTGTGCGAAAAATTACTTAGGATTACAGTGCGCTCAGCTGTCATTTTCTGTGTAGTAGATGGTAGGTTGCTTCTTTCTTTTATCTTATATATGTATTTTTTTTTTTTTTTTTTCTAATATTTTATTTTCAATAAGTATATATATATATTAATATGTGTGTGTACGTGTGTAGGTATATATATGTATCTACATAAATAGATATACATGTTTCTATTTCATTTCTTTACGCAAGAACCATTCGGTTAATAAATTTTATTGCAATAGCGAAATGATTCAAAAATAGATCTAGCACTTCCCCAGAGGGCGTTTCTGTGAATCGGATTAATGTCATATATAATTAATGAAATAAAGTGCAGTTTGAGCATATGAATCGTAGTAAAATTATCTTTCTGTCCGTATGTTGTACAAGCTATGAATTTTGATATTGAATATATGTTTGTTTACCCATTTCTACCAATATTTTTTAGATATTTGTCAATCATGAGTGGTAACCGGCTTACACTGTATCTCTATTTTATCCCATGCACCCATGTCCGCATGATGTGGTGAATATCGAGAAGATATGAAACATGTTTTTGGTGGTGATAGGGCTTTGCATATTTTTAGGGCATATTTTTCATTTCTCATTCAACTACCCTTGACAGAGATAGACTATTGGCAAGCCACGTGTGGTTTGTCTATTAGTACGCCTCGTATATTTTGTCTATTAATATGCCTCGTATGGTCTATCTATTTTGTACACCTCTGATAGCTTGTCTATTAGTACACCTCGTATAGTTTGCCTATTATTATTATGCCTCGTATGGCTTATCTATTTGTACACCTCGGATGGTTTGTCAATTAGTACTCCTCGTATGGAACATTTGTTTTAGGATGCCCTATATTTAAGAAACTTTTAAAAGCCAATATGTTGGCATGTATCTCATGTGACAATTTGGAAATAAACGTTTTTTCTTTTTTTTCTTTCTTTTCTTTCATTATGTCAAGCTGACTTCGTCTGCTTGAAAATCTTTTGCAACAGCCACGGATTTCAACACATCATTTTCAAAGTAAGTGCTCAAGTTTTCAGTGAAGTATCTAAAACCAATCCAAATCAACTGTCAGTTGAAAATTGGTGTCCTACTGCACTTTAAATGGCTTGTTTCCTGTGCAGACCACATCCTATCAATTTACCAGAGTTACAGAATTTCTAATACTCATTGAAAAACACAAAGGGTAGTTAGAAGTTATGGTATCATATATCAAAGATAGTTTCCCCAGTCACAGCACTATTGGTTCGTTTGATAATCAATACTTCAATAGCAACTAATAAGTTCCCAACCAAAGAAAACACTTCATAATTAGACGTTGCGCAAAACTTGTGACATAAAAACAGCATCCAATTAAAGGCCCATAAGTGTTTTACCTGTCCTGCCCAAAATACTAGAAAAATTGGTAACTAATCAATTGTCATCTCAGCAGGACGAGTCTAATTTACTTCATCGAAATCAATAAGTCTATAGGTGGAACACTAGCACTCGAGACGCTTTGCTCAATATCACTGAAAAGGCCTAGGTGGAATGTAAAGGTAAATTCAAAAGGAGTGATCACGTAACAACTCTCCAAAATAAGCTCGGCCGAACTTATATTCAGGAAACGTTTCTGGCACGAAATGCTGAAATAGTGCAGTTTCATCCCCCCACCGTCAACAACCTACAGCCGAATAGGAGACATGAATATGTCTTAATAAAATTTCGTTCATCTAACATTGGGCAGAAAGCTCTGTCAATATCAGGCGCCTTACTGTGGAACAACCTTCCCTAGAACTTCAAAACCTCTCAAAAATTAAAAGAATTCAAAACTAAAATAGCTCGTTATCTTGTGTCTACACAATAATTGTAAGCTGCTCTGCGTACTGGCAAAAAAGTCTCGAATTTCTATCGCTAATCATCCTATCTTTCATTACATTATACCAGATACACAACATTTTTGTAGTATGCGTATGCAATGTGATTGTTTGTGTGCGAATATTTAAGTATATGCATGTATCTACATGTGACGCTCGTATATTTATATATATATACACACAAGAATAACAAGATATAAATAAATATATATCTTGCTATTCTTGTGTGACAATGTGTCGTTTCTTACACTCTTTGAGTATAATTTGACCACACTATTTTAAGTTGTTTGACTTTTCATTTTGTTTCAGCTGTGTCCTTCTCATGTTTTTGACTCTGGTGAACTCTTTTGTGCCAGTATTATAAACGTAGGAAATGTCTTAATTTTTGTGTTCTGGTAAAATATTTTATTCTCTCCGATCTCTAGCATGCTAGTTGATACGTAAAAATGAAAAATTGCCTCGAATGTCGAACTCATAGTCATAGACGCAAAATTTTTGAAATCTGCTTATTTTACTTTTACTATCAATCCTTCATATCACTATAGTTGTCGCGCTCTTTTTCCCCTTCGCCAGGTAAGAAAAACACCGGAAGAAGAAGGAGGTTGTATTGGGCGCGGTTGAATACGTCACTGTAAAAACAAGAGTTATTTAGTTCTACACATGGAGGCACTACCTAGGCTTCGGAAGCAAGGCAAGCCGTTTCATAATAGAGCCACCATTATTATTTTCAAAGTCAGGATTTTCACCCAATTGCTGCAATTTTACTCACGTACTCAGTAAAGATTAGATTATAATGACATCGAAAGGGTGTGAAATTTAGGTTGCACACAAGTTCAATCATGGACTTCTCAGTAAGAGATAAACGGCTTAAGAAAGTTGAGTCATAGAGACGAAAGCAACAAAACAAAAGCTATAAGTTACACGATACGCAAACTTTCCGTAATAGACAGAAAAGGAGGGGGAATCGAAAACCTAATCAATGTATGTATATTTATAAAATATTTCTCATGAATTCTATCGTGAACAAATGAAATACCTAAAAAGGGCTAAAAAACATCACCTTAATTTTGGGGGCCCGAACGATACAAAAGAGAAACTCTACTCAATTACGAAATTACTTCATAAAAAATACTCTACCGATAAGGACAGCAACCTTACAGAGTAGCCACAGTTTCAAAGGAGCGCTAATTCACGATATTCAAGTTCACAAGGCGATCAATGCCTTTGCGACATAAACAGTTTCGAGAACAACGCAGATTACAAGAAAAATAAGAAGCACTGCGAGAAAACAAATGTAAGATTAAATAAGAAGTTTCTAATCGTTTCAGAATTATTGCTAGAGCTTAGTGTCGCGCCCTTACATTTAAAATTACTTACATCTTTTATGCGAGACCTCCGCTATGACACGTACCCTAAGCTTACTTTTTTATGCTTTACATTACCTGTAAAGTAAAGGAATCACATTAAATTGTTATCAAATGCACACGAGATTTACAAGCCAGACTAGGCTTAACTTTACAAAGACACGAAAGGGTTCAAGGTCGGCCATTTTTTATATGGCGCTCGAGGCGCAGTAATACATGACAACTGCAATGGAAGACTCGTAATATGCACATGACCTTCAATTAGTCATGCTGCAAATTAAAGCATCTCGGCCCCTTCAATAAATAACGCACTTCTTCGATCATGCAAATGATTTTGAGACCCAGTGGTCAAAACTTACAGAGAAATAAAATTCACTTGAACAAGACAAAACGCACAGCGAAAACGTTCAGAAGCTACCGAAGCACACACGGGAAAACTGACACACGCAAAGGTAGAATGGCTATCTACCGTTTTTACAGATATCAGGCACACTTTCACTTCAGTTCTGTAATTTATATTAAGTTCGATCATCACTTAAAAAAGGATTCAAACACACATTTAAGGCTTATTAGGTAGGTAGCCTGAGCACGAAATATCACACCCACTCTCGGGGGAGCTCCTGCTCAAGTACGAAGCGTGAGCTGAAGCCACAATAGACGCCAAGAGAATGTTGCCAAAAAACCCCAGCATACGATTAAGAAAAAACCCAAATCAGCGAAAAAAGGCGTTAATGAATAAATTTTCTTACACTTTTCTATTGTTTTCGTGGTTACCAAGTAGTACAATCATTTTAGCTCTTTGAAGTTAATTGTTTTGTATTGTTATTGTTTTAACTGTAAACCGCAGTGTACAGATAAAAACCCAGAACCGTGGTTAAAACCCCAGAATGCGGAGCCAGCTGCAATGAATCTAAGTAACGGCGGAGAACTCCCGCATTTACTCTTACATGCGCGGATAGAACTAGAACGTTTGATAAGTATCGAAGTTTTTTATTCTTAATTTAAATAAAGATATTATCGACTTCATAAATCGACATTTAGTGACATTAACGATTAATTTCGCTGATAGAATTAAGTTGTTGACCTAAATCGCTCATTTCAAAATCACGAATTTGCTCTGGAAGCTTCCAGGACAGTCAAATGGGAAACGGTTCAATTAAATGGCGAGATAAAACCCAAATGGCTTTAAAGACGGAGAAAGGCATGACACTCCCCCCTATTTTTCTTTGAAAAATACACAGAAAACATCCTTGCGACGGCTTGAAGATAGTACGTAAAGAGTACCTTAGCTTGGTACACGATAATCACTAACATTACGCTTGTACTAAAAGACCATAAATCAATCCGTTTACAATACGAAATTTCTTAAATCTAGATAGAGATCAATGTTCCTTAGTCCGATAGGCACAAGAACAACGCACGTGACTAGTGTTAGGAACGTTACGAGCGAATAATACAACAAAATTAGAGGCGAACCCCGTCAGTATTCAAAATCTAATACTCTATAGTAGTCAAACCGCAAACTGACTTAGTGAGAGATAGATAGGGGAAGAAAAACGAACGTGCTTCACGCATCACACCACTACCGGGAGAGGAAGGAGAAGTCTGCAGCTCTTCACCTCCCCCCATCAGCAGCAGTGAGACACCTTCCGCTGATCGCTTGAAATAAGCATATTAAAAAATAGGTAAGCTCGACAGGGAGACTGGAAGGACGCGTCACAGTTGCGACGGGCACGATCGATAGAGTAAACTAAACAAATTAATTCGAGAATCTGACACTATGAGATCTAGTTGTCTCCTCGGAGACCTAAACTTACTACCTTTCCTATCGGACGTTCGCACGCTATCGTACCTCCCGCAGCAGCGGCCCGAGATACCACTACGGAACGTACTAGACCGTCCCCGCTCTTCTTGACCCTGACTACCCTACCCATCGCCCATTTATTTCTCGGAGCGGGCTCGACGAGCATGACGATGTCTCCAGGGCTCAAGTTGGTTGTTCTCTTCGTCCACTTGGAGCGCGATTGAAGCTCCTGTATGTAGTCGCTTTTCCACTTCTGCCAGAAGACCTCTGCCAGATGGTTGACTCTACGCCAGCGCTTCTTTCCGTAGGCTATGAGGTCCGCAGGGGAGGAATCGCAGAGAGGAGGGTTGTCGCCCGCTTCTTTCAGCGTTAAGAGCATGTTTGGAGTCAGGGGTTGTGGATCATTAGGGTCGCTCGATAGGGACCATAATGGCGTGTTGTTGACGATTGATGCTGCTTCTTGAAAAAAGGTGTAGAGCTCATCTCTACTAGGTGTTCGCATGCCGCACTGGGAAAGCGAGAACAACATGGCCTTCTTTATAGCTCCCACTTTACGTTCCCAAACTCCACCAAAATGGGGTGCGTGAGGGGGATTAAAGATCCACTGCACATCGAAATCTTGCAGCGTCTTGGAGAGTGACCTCATGTCGAGGTCCTGGTTATAGCTGCCGACGAAATTAGAACCGCGGTCGCTCCTTATGATTTTGCACGATCCACGAACGCACATGAATCGTCTGAGAGCGTTTCGAAAGCTAGAAGTGTCCATGGCAGGCAGCGGTTCCACATGCACCGCTCTAGAGGTTAGACAGGTCAACACCAAGGCCCATACCTTAGAAGTCCTCTTATTGCTTCTCGTAGAGATTCCCTCGACGACCTGCCACGGGCCTGCCACGTCCAAACCTGTGTTCGTAAAGGGAGCGGTGCAAGCAAGTCGGTCCTCCGGTAGGTCACTCATTTTCTGCTCTTCGGGTCTCCTTCTCAATTTTCTGCAGACGACGCAGTCATTTACGAACTTACGGATGACCTTCTTTCCGTGCACTATATGATAACCTGCATCTCGTACGGCTCCATGAGAAATGTGAGCACCTTGATGCCCGGGGAGTTTGTGATAATGAGATACAATGCTAGAGGTGAGCGGGTGGTCTTCGGGAAGCACAATGGGGTGCTTTATACACCCGGGCAAGTTGACGCGTCTGAGGCGTCCGCCTACTCGCAACAGACCGTCAGCATCAATAAAGGGGCTCAAAGAAGACAAAGGGTGGCGCAGAGGAATGTCCTTTTCTTTCTTGAGATTACGGATCACGTCTTGAAAGGTTGCGTGCTGAACGTCAGAGATGGCTAACTTCTCACCCCCGAAGTTTAGTGATTCCAAGGATCTGATGGCCAGAGCCACTCCTTTTCTTTGCTGAGTTCGGTCCTTCCATTTGAAATAGAAGTTCGTCGCCAGTCTTGATGCTCTACGAACAGAGACGAAGTCACCAGTTAAGTAGGCGGGAACTTCGCGCTGAAGCTCTGGGGTCTGAAGGGAGGTGACGAAATTCGAGCATTCCTGGACGAGTTTCTCCTCGGGCAAACTCACTGAAAGCGAGATATCTGCGCCTTCTTGCTCGTCAGGCAGATGATCTTCCCACAGAAAGGAAGGGCCCGTCAACCAGCGTATCCTCTTCAGGTTCTCTGCGCTTGTGGGACGAGAGGCCATATCCGCCGGGTTGCACTCCGTGGCTACGTACCGCCAGAGTTCCCTGGGACGAACCTTCGTAGCCGCTTCTATTCTTCTAGTCACATACTTTGAAAATCTTTTAGTTTCGTTGTTGAGGTAGCCCAGCACTACCTTGCTGTCTGAGTACATCACTACGTCGTTGATCTCGACGCTTATCTCTTCGCATATTCTTCTTGAGGCCTCGCTGCACTCGACGGCCGCGCAGAGTTCCAAACGTGGTATGCTTGTGGCAGCTCTGGGAGCCACCTTGCTGTCAGCGCTTACAAAAGACACGTGTACTCGTCCACTCACATCGACTGATCGTAAGTAGGTGACATGTCCTATGGCTTGTTCAGAGGCGTCGGCAAAGGAATGCAAACTTCGTGAATGAACCTCCCCGAAGTCTCCGGGAATGAGGCACCTGTCCAACGACAGGTCGGAGAGTCCTCGCAACGACTCTTTCCACGATTCCCACGTCGCAAGATGAGCGACGGGAAGAGGGTCGTCCCACCCCAACTTTGCCAAATTTTCTGGGTCTTGTTTTACGGGAGGGATCAAGGTGCGCATGATCAGTCGGCCTCCCAATACGACGGGGCTAGCTAAGCCGATTGGATCGAAGATTGAATTGACGGTGGCTAACAAACCACGTTTCGTGAACGGTCGGTCCACCACCTCGGTATGTACGTCAAACCGGTCGGTCGTAGTATTCCACGTCACTCCTAGGGTGCGCTGACTACAACCATCCTCCCAAAACTCCACTTTTCCTTCCTCGCGTTCCGATTCCGGGAATGCGTTCAAAACCTCCTGATGACTAGAAGAGATTTTGTGAAGACGAACCTTGAACGTCTCCAGGTACTCTCGAGTCTTGACTAGAATGTCGACGGCCTCTTGAGCTGAACCTGCGGATCCCAGTCCGTCGTCAACGTAAAATCCGCGCTCGACGTAGCTCAGAGCTTTCCAGGCAAGTCTGTCTCCGTTTTCTCTCTCCTCTCTTGAGGCTTCCCTAATGGCGTGGCGCAGACAGTGAGTTGCGACAGCCGGACTTGATCGATTTCCGAAGACGTGCACTCTTGCCCGGTACGAGACAAGTCCTTTGCAAGGATCATTGTCCTTGAACCAGAAGAACCTGAGAAAATTTCGGTCGGAGGGACGGACATAGAAGGCGTGGAACATCTTTTCCACGTCGGCAACGAAACCAACCTTGTTCTCGCGAAACCTAAGGAGCACTCCACGAAGACTGTTGTTGGCATCTGGCCCCTGAAGCAAGGTTCCGTTTAAGTTGCGTCCGAAATACTGCGCCGCAGAGTCGAAGACGATGCGCACCTTCTTTTTCTTGGGATGTGTAACGGGAAAAACCGGGAGATATCAAAAGTGTCCTTCGGCCGGTTGAAGTTCTTGGGAAGGCACTACCTCTACGTGTCCACTATCCACGTAGTCTTGGACTATCTTCAAACACTGCTGTAATTTGGCGGGGTCCTTGACTAACCGCGCCAAAGTGTTTCTGGAGCGGCGATAGACGGCCTTCGTGTTGTCTGGAAGCTTAGACATGCGATCTATGAATGGCAGCGGAGTTTCTAGATGCCCTTCAGCATTTACAACTATATTCTCGTCAATCAGCGACAAGAATTTCCTGTCCTCAACGGAAGGTCCAGGACTCTCGTCGTCCATTCTGGTGTCGAAGACTGGAGCCAGAGGACCGAAACAAGGCTGAGCCGAAAAGTGATCTTCGACTTGAGTTTTATCCACACTCATCTGCATGTTCGACGGGTGAGGCTCTGAAGGGTTGACTCTTCCAACAACAGCCCATCCCAAAGGTGTTTTGTAGACAGCTGGCTTCCGGTGGATTAGATCTGCAACTAACACATCTTCAGCGTCTCGGCCCAGCAACAGACTCACGGGAGCATTGCAGTCCAGAGGGAGAAATTCTGATGCAAGATGAGCGATATCGGGGTTCTTCAAGACGTCTTCTCTCGTTGCCACGTCGCACTTATTATGAGGAATGCCGTCGTGCTCGAATAGCGGGGGAAGAGCATAAGACTCAGAGCGGTTCACGCCCTTTACTCGAAAGCCCTCCGTAGTCCGACCGTAGGATTTAATTTTAGAACCTGAAATCGTGGTGATGGAATACATTTCCCTTTTGTGAGGTAATGCAAAGAAATCTAGCAAGGAAGATGTGGCGAAAGAGTTAGTACTTTGGTCATCCAGGATGACGTAGGTGCGGAGAGTTTTACTGCTTCTTCCGGGCGCCGTCACGTCCACCAAGACCATCTTAGAGCAGCTTCTGTTTTCCGATGGTTGTCACTTTTCCGTATACAGGTTTCCCATTTCTGGAGCGTCGCGTCTCTCGTTGAGAGGCGAAGACCTGCGGGCCCAGCGTCCTCGAGGCGCTGGTCCTCCCCTCGAGGCAAAACCTCTTCCTCGTACGCCGAAGTTTTCTGAGTGGCTGCGCCTCTGCCCCTCAGACCCGTCCGAATGAAGCAGCGTGTGATGAGAACGGGAACCACAGGCTTCGCACCTCTGATCTGCGGTGCATTGAGCTATACGGTGCGCTCCGAAACATCGGAAACACGCACCGCACTCCACAACGATAGCCTTACGATCCTCAGTATTCAAACTAGAAAATCTATTGCAAGACGCCAGAGAATGCCCGGAGCTATGGTGTAAGGGGCATTCGGTTCTCGTGTTTTCCACTTGCGAGGATTCAACAGCAAGCACGGTGGCTCGCTTGCTGGACTTGCCCTTAGGTCCAGTATGCTGGTCGTTGTCCAACTTGGTGAGAACTCCCGAGTACGTGCGCTGAGCATTCTCGCGCAAGAACCTGCAGAATTCCTCCAAAGGAGGATGGCGCTTATGAGATCTCTGGTAGTTGAGCTTGGATTTATTCCATCGGCATTTAATAAAATCCGGGAGCTTCTCATAAATTGGTTCGAGGCCCAGAGCATAATTGTAGTATTCCAAGTCTCTAACCTCCCTCATCTGCCCCTGGATGCTGTAGCAGAGGTCGCCCAACTTTTGCAGCGATTGAGCGGTTTTGGGATCAAATTCAGTCGTTTTTATTTGGTCGAATCTCTCGATCATCTTCTTGAACTCCGCCGTGATTTGCTCCGACGAGCCATATCGTTCTCTTAGTTGAGAGACGATTTCGTCCAAAGTTCGCTTCGGATCACTTCCGAATGAAGTCCTCAATCCGACGATTGTGTCGCGAGGCTCCCCAGATGTGCGCGCTTCTAGGATGCCGACCACGTCGCTCGGATTTAAAGAAAGGTTCTTTAAGTCGTTGCGAAGCTCAGCGAACCAAGTATGGTACCGTTTAGGCTCGCCTCGGAAAGGGTTAGGAGGTGACTTTTTTAGTTCCATTAAAACTAGATGCCTTGAAGCGGCGTCGAGCCTAAGTTCGTTTCCCGCGCAGTAGTCACTGCTGGCCAATGGTTTTTCTAGGTAGCACAAAAGCGGGTCTTGAGGGTTGTAATTGGTAAAGTTCCCTCGATTTTTGTCAGCGGCTCGACTGGGTCTTGATTCCCGTACTCTCCGCGGGCGAGAACTCCGAAGTCTAGCATTGTAAATTCCTCTACTCTCCAGGTTCAGTGGGGGACGTACCTCAGAACGGCTCAAAAAACTAGAGTCGGAGCTCGTCGATGAGCACGGGGCATTTTGACGCATTTTGGAGGCCTTATTTCGCTTTTGATCTTGAAACTGGGCAGCAGCGTTCCGCTGCTGTGCCTGAGAGTCACAAAGGTTAGGTGGAGTGGCGCAATAAACCACACTGCCGTGGTTCCGCGAGACCCATTCTTCGGTGTGCCTAGATTTTTCCGTCTCGCTGACTGCGCCGATCGAAAAGTCGGGGCTGGAGAGACCTCTGTTGTTGATTTCGTCTATTTCAAGTGAGATTTTACTTTTCTCTGCCTTAGCTTCTACTTCAGCAAGCTTCACAGCGAGCTCACACTGCGACCTGAGCTCCGCAACTTTTGCTTGGTGTGCAATGTTGATCCTCTTGATAGAACTTTCCAGGTCCACCAGCCTCGTGGACTCCGCCACAGACATAGCTCTAGAGGAGGTGCTTCGCCTTGGCCCCGATCCTCGACCGTCCTTTCTTGAGTGAGTTGACGTGGAGCTCTCGCTGGAAAGGTCGTTCACACGAGGGTTGAGAAAGCACTTTACCTGCCTCTTTAATTGCCGGTAGTCAGCCATGAGATTTTTAGCTTCTTGTCCGGCTCCAACTTTTCTTAGATATTCTAACTCGCTTTCTACGAGTCCTCGCCACTCTTGAAATTGGCGAAGACACTCGAGGGATTCTTGGTTCCATTCTTCTTCAGTCCAGGCTTCCCTTCTGGCGCTCGACGTTTTTAATTTAATTATTTCCTGAAGACGGGTCATGTGATCGAGCCGCACGACTCTTGAGTCCTGCCGGGGTCTACACGAATCCATAGTTATCAATAACGGCCCCTACGCCGCGAAGTCTAATGGCACTTACTTCGTTTAGGAGCGATGCAGCTGTGTGTCAGCAGAGGTCTCGGGAGTATGCCACTCCAAAAAGATTGACTGTCGCGCCCTTTTTCCCCTTCGCCAGGTAAGAAAAACACCGGAAGAAGAAGGAGGTTGTATTGGGCGCGGTTGAATACGTCACTGTAAAAACATGAGTTATTTAGTTCTACACATGGAGGCACTACCTAGGCTTCGGAAGCAAGGCAAGCCGTTTCATAATAGAGCCACCATTATTATTTTCAAAGTCAGGATTTTCACCCAATTGCTGCAATTTTACTCACGTACTCAGTAAAGATTAGATTATAATGACATCGAAAGGGTGTGAAATTTAGGTTGCACACAAGTTCAATCATGGACTTCTCAGTAAGAGATAAACGGCTTAAGAAAGTTGAGTCATAGAGACGAAAGCAACAAAACAAAAGCTATAAGTTACACGATACGCAAACTTTCCGTAATAGACAGAAAAGAAGGGGGAATCGAAAACCTAATCAATGTATGTATATTTATAAAATATTTCTCATGAATTCTATCGTGAACAAATGAAATACCTAAAAAGGGCTAAAAAACATCACCTTAATTTTGGGGGCCCGAACGATACAAAAGAGAAACTCTACTCAATTACGAAATTACTTCATAAAAAATACTCTACCGATAAGGACAGCAACCTTACAGAGTAGCCACAGTTTCAAAGGAGCGCTAATTCACGATATTCAAGTTCACAAGGCGATCAATGCCTTTGCGACATAAACAGTTTCGAGAACAACGCAGATTACAAGAAAAATAAGAAGCACTGCGAGAAAACAAATGTAAGATTAAATAAGAAGTTTCTAATCGTTTCAGAATTATTGCTAGAGCTTAGTGTCGCGCCCTTACATTTAAAATTACTTACATCTTTTATGCGAGACCTCCGCTATGACACGTACCCTAAGCTTACTTTTTTATGCTTTACATTACCTGTAAAGTAAAGGAATCACATTAAATTGTTATCAAATGCACACGAGATTTACAAACCAGACTAGGCTTAACTTTACAAAGACACGAAAGGGTTCAAGGTCGGCCATTTTTTATATGGCGCTCGAGGCGCAGTAATACACGACAACTGCAATGGAAGACTCGTAATATGCACATGACCTTCAATTAGTCATGCTGCAAATTAAAGCATCTCGGCCCCTTCAATAAATAACGCACTTCTTCGATCATGCAAATGATTTTGAGACCCAGTGGTCAAAACTTACAGAGAAATAAAATTCACTTGAACAAGACAAAACGCACAGCGAAAACGTTCAGAAGCTACCGAAGCACACACGGGAAAACTGACACACGCAAAGGTAGAATGGCTATCTACCGTTTTTACAGATATAAGGCACACTTTCACTTCAGTTCTGTAATTTATATTAAGTTCGATCATCACTTGAAAAAGGATTCAAACACACATTTAAGGCTTATTAGGTAGGTAGCCTGAGCACGAAATATCACACCCACTCTCGGGGGAGCTCCTGCTCAAGTACGAAGCGTGAGCTGAAGCCACAATAGACGCCAAGAGAATGTTGCCAAAAAACCCCAGCATACGATTAAGAAAAAACCCAAATCAGCGAAAAAAGGCGTTAATGAATAAATTTTCTTACACTTTTCTATTGTTTTCGTGGTTACCAAGTAGTACAATCATTTTAGCTCTTTGAAGTTAATTGTTTTGTATTGTTATTGTTTTAACTGTAAACCGCAGTGTACAGATAAAAACCCAGAACCGTGGTTAAAACCCCAGAATGCGGAGCCAGCTGCAATGAATCTAAGTAACGGCGGAGAACTCCCGCATTTACTCTTACATGCGCGGATAGAACTAGAACGTTTGATTAGTATCGAAGTTTTTTATTCTTAATTTAAATAAAGATATTATCGACTTCATAAATCGACATTTGGTGACATTAACGATTAATTTCGCTGATAGAATTAAGTTGTTGACCTAAATCGCTCATTTCAAAATCACGAATTTGCTCTGGAAGCTTCCAGGACAGTCAAATGGGAAACGGTTCAATTAAATGGCGAGATAAAACCCAAATGGCTTTAAAGACGGAGAAAGGCATGACAATAGTTCCTATTTTCATTTGCTCATATTTCAATATAAGTGCGCGCTAACGAGATTGTTTTGAACCAAGCGTCACTAGGATTATGTTTTCTTAGTTACTTATATTTATTTGAATTGTCAAAATCAGATTAACTCAACAAAAGGAACGCATTTTTTGGGGGTTTTCTCTCCATTATTTTTGTTTCGACATGGGACATGGGTATTATGAAACCCATGCGTAAGTAACAGCTAAGGATTAGTGGAGAGATATATCAAAAATCAAAGTAGTAAACATTTAATGTTTCAACTTTACTGGAAGTAAACTGTTTTTCGTTCCTTTCTTTTCACTGTCAGTGTAACTGTCTTAAACTGCAGATCTGCAGAGGGTAAACAACTATCAAGAATACTATTCGCATTCAATAAATGTGAGTACCATTTTCAATGAAGAAAAATAAAAAGCATGATAGAATTATATCAAAACGGCCTTGGATCTACGCGAGAAAAATGAGTTGAATTTAGTTTCTTTCGAGAAATCGACTAAATAGTATTGTAAACATTTGCTGTTTCCAGGTGAGGCAACAAAAATTCATCTATGCACAAATGTTTCATATGTGATTGGCATTATCCTGCTACGTCGATTGAGAGGGTAAGAAACTCGGAAAACGCTTAGAAGGCCTCTCTACTCTTTAATTTATTCGATAAGTCACGGCCAGTTCAATTATTTAAGGGCCGTTTACACTAGGGGGTATTTCGGCCGTGAGACGCGACGCGTGTATATGAGGCTCACCACTGAGTTTCATATTTGTGTGTGTTTATACGAAGTTCCCTATTCGCCACGGTAATTACGAGGCTCTTGAGTGTCGCGCATTACGAATTCGATCAGAGCGAATAGGGAACTTAGTATAAACACACACAAATATGAGCCTGAGTGGTGAGCCTCGTATACACGTGTCGCGCCTCATGGCCGAAATGTCCCCTAGCGCAAACGGCCCTAAAAACTAAGTTATCTACATTTCAAAAATTATAATTAGTCGTTGTGCAATTACATAAACAAATAACTAAAAGCCAGTTTGGAAAATTTATATGAAACATATAAAATTTTATTGGACAGTTGATCAAAATAATGCTTGGGCACAAGATTCCCTTAAGTCACAAACGATAAAGGGTTGTCGCACGTGAAGGATGTTTTCTTCCAATAAAGCCTGATACATATCATCTGGTACAATGTTTTTTCAAATGCCTTATAACCAACACCAGGACGCAATGACTTTTATTCCCAGTCAAGCCGGTACCCATTTCCGACACCTGGGTAGAGTGAGGAATTGTGGCTGAGTTATCGCTTTTCCCACTGGGGAGAGCTACCGGGTGACATTGCTGGAATTCGGACTAATGATCCTTCCCTTGGAGGCGCGTGCTCTTAACCAGTTGACCATGATGACCAAAGCGATGCTCAGGGCCGAACTAATCCTAAATCAGTAAGCAGAGGCTGTGGTCACTTGTGCTGGCGTAGGGATTGCCCCTATAAGGATAGTGTTTGTCATGCTTGCGGCAAAAAAATACCTAAAGAAATCCTGTTTCAAGCAACAATCTCAGAAAGCTCCTAATGCAAACAAAACTGGTTTTATGAGTGTTATGAGTTAAAAAGGGAGGGAACATCATCCTAACCTTGATAAAACAGCCAATGCAAATAATGTACGCAATTCATTTACTAAGTAGGGCTGCTAAAATTATGTGTTTTCAGTGCGAGAGCAATTTGAACAACCGATTAATGCTTAGATCTCACTACATAACGTACCCTTGGGGATGGAATTCGACACTGGTAATGCTAGAACAAAAATTTCTTTAGAAGACCCTTTACAAGAAGTTACCCACCATGACAAGACCTGAGCTGAGACCTTCTGGAACAATATTTTAAGTTGTCACGAAGATTATGTACTCGTTTTTTCGATTGTGAAATTAAATTTTAGCTTTTCTTAACATAATTTCGGTCGTTGCTAGAGGCTCCAAAAACTTCGAAAAAACTTCATTAGAAGGAATAAAAATTGTATTTGATCTTGGAAGGTGAGTCTTCAATAGACGAAGAAGTATCTTTCATTTTATAATAGACGTAGAAGTTTCTTTTATTATTAAATTCATGTATCTTTTTAGAGCAGTGTGCGGGACTCTGGGAGTAATGACAGAAAACGGAGAAGGCTGGAATGAGGGATTTGAGGGGACACTTTTGTGTACACTCACTGAACAGTCAATTCTCTCATTCACTTCCTCTTCTTACGGTAAACTGAGAAGCTATATGTAAAATATGATTCTAATTTTGAACGATCAGTAGGGATGTTTCAAGAGGCAAATTCAAAATAAATACTACTTCATAAAAAACTACCTTCCATCATATACCACTTTGTAACTATAAACATTGAACATCCCTTGAAGTCACTCTGAATGAAGTTATGAGTCGATCAACATATCTCAGGCCGGATATAAGTGAATCACATCACAAAATGTAATGACGTATATGGTCATGTTCTACCCAAACTTTATTTGCACACAAACGAAGATAATTTAAAATACTGTCGCACACATTGCCCGCTACAATGAAATGAAAACCAGTTAATAATTCAGGATTGGTCTTGCCTCAGAGAATATGGCATCTTGGAAGCATTTTTTTGCGAGTAATAAGATCTTTTCCATCGAGGGGCTCCCTCCTAGCTCCACTGGGTGGTCCACAAACAGCCCAATGCAGGCCACCACACAGAGCTGCCTATCCGCGTGGTTGGCCTAAGAAGAAAGATAACTCGGCATCAAAGGGTGCTTTCTCAGTGCAGGTAAAATTGGGATAAAGGCGAGCACACCTCGGAAGCGAACCTCTTTCTCGGTGTCGTCATTATTATCGAGCTGTCTCCTCCCAGGAAGCCGTTCCATGGCAGACGCAGGTATATCAAGCCCCTTCTTCGCTGTAGAATTGAAGCTTACACACAAATGTAATTTCTTTATCAATTTCGATGATGAATTAAAGGCATAATTTAGTTCAGTTATAATATTCTTTGATGAGAAGTTAAGGGCACGACTCTTTCGCTATAATTAAGGTACTTTAAAACTTCAAGTGTGCATCACATTTTCGGCGCACGAAAACACTTTCTTCATGATGGGCAACTTTTGCTCGCCGAAAATGTGAAACACAGTTGAAGGGTTAAATGAAAGTCCCCTAATTATAGCTGAAAGAGTCGGGCCTTTTATTTCTCATCGAAATTCATAGAGAAATGATATTTTTCGGTAACTTTTCTTCATTCTTTATATTTAATTTTGTGGAAGAACCCATTCCGCAGCATGTGTTTGATGATGGTCAATCGGGACAACTTTTTTCTTAAAAACTGCTTCTGAGGAACTACGCCCAGTGTTCTTGCGTCAAATTTATGTGTGATTGAAGCAACATTTTTTCAATATTTTACAATTTTTTTTTGTTTTACGAGTATATATATAGACAGGACGACCCAAAAAAATATTAAAAACTTTTCCTTATCAGGAACTTACGGAAGTGGAACTGACTTTGTTAAAATATGTCTCGCATTAATTCCAAGCAAGTACTGTGCACTTCGCGTAAGATTGTTCTTACGACATCTTGGCTTCTAAGAACCACGTACTTACGCCTCATAAATTTACGGATAAATTTGTGTTTTAAATTTTATCTTTAAATAATTAAGTTATATGTAATTTCCTTGGCACCCTGTATGAAAAATGTTCTTCGTTGTCGGATCATGCGCTGTTTAGGAGGAGGGCAGGGTGAGACAGACGACGGTTTAATCGTGAGGAAGTGTCAAAATTGTAACTTTGTGTCTTTTTATATTACACCATTAATAAGTGACATAATTGTAATTTTTTTTTAAATTAACCATTAATAAGGTACATAATTGTAACTTTGGGTTTTTTTAAATTACACCATTAATATGTGACAAATTTTAACTATGTGTTTTTTGAAATTACGCCATTAATAAGTGACAAAATTGTAACTTTGTGTTCAAATAATAATTTTTTACTGCAGTATGAAATTCTTGGTAAATCGTAAAAATTTCAGATCAAAATAAAACTTATCATCGTGGTATGGAATTTTCCACTAATAGCAGAACTTCACCACTGATCATCACACTCACCATGTTTCAAAACCCGCTCCTGCCACTTACGCGTCCTTACAACGCACAATGCGAGCAGTTTGCTCGCGCAGGCCTCAATGCATATATTCCGGCGTCCCATAGGCCTCCTTTCTTATTGCTGTAGAATTTCTTTCATTTCTATCCTTCCTTGGCCAACTGAGAGCTGCCTCCACCGCCCGTGCCGGCCTTCCAAAGGACCAGGGCTTTATGCCTACATCTCAAGCAAAAAATATGATTACTTCCATGTAGTATTGTCGCCCAAGAAAAGTTCATAGAGGCTCTTTCCATCTGCCAGACTCGTAGATTGACGATAGGTTCTATCGAAACACATCTTGGACTACACAACGGGACAAAAGACTCGTAGCTCGAACTTTGGTTTACGAGTTTCTTATTGCGGGCTACCGATGCGTATACGAACATGGTTTACTTGCCAATTAATTAATTAAATTCAGGATCATCAATAGCTCATTTTCATAACGGGAATCTTATGCGTGATGATACAGCTTTCATTTCTTTTCATAGATTTTGCCTCATTCCCAACTGCCAGTCGTTCGTTTTGTAGGCAAGTCTCTAGTGGTCCTACACGCTGTTGACAGAAGCCGAAATTCTAAACCACTTTCAAGTGCACGTCTAACTTTATTTACAATATTGCGAACGAACATTGTTAAGTAAATGTCACTGGTTAATTCAAAGATTGAAATTAATGCTATTGGAACAATTACTGCTCCAATGGCAATGAAAGAACTAATGAAAGCTTATGGAAATGAAGAAAACAAAAACTGTACAGAGTTCCAGGCAATGATAGTTATATGTCTCATAAGAAAGATGGCCGAAAAAAGAAGTCCATTTGCTGTGCATGCTTTCAGTATATTGCCTTTGGATTTTATTAGCGGTGACACATGTGTTTTCCACACGTAAAGCACTGATAGATACTGCTATAGGAGCTCAATGAAGATTATTGAAATAGTGTGTTCTTGAAGTTAATATTTCCTAGTCGGGGCATCATTCCAATAATATTTGTATATAATTATAACGCAACATCTGAAAACCCTGTATTTTTACAACATACTTACTGGTCAATAAGGTAAAATTTTAGTTGAACGAAAGAAAACTTGACGATTTGAGCTCAGTGAAGCCAATTTAGCGCCTCTGAGAAGATCTACAAAGCAAATGCAATCATACGAAGCTGCCGTTCGAAAAAGCCCCAGACTAGTCTCTCGCCGCGTTGGTTCAAAGAGATATTACAATTTTGACAAAATACCATGTTACAAATTTAACTAAATATTACGATACTATTGGACAAAATACTCGTATTATGTTATAATTTTTAGGAAATACTAGGTTACAAATTTGACGAAATATTACGATGCAATTGGATAAAATATTATGTCTTTCTGTTAACAGTGCGTACAGTGCAACCTTAAAACTGTGAGCACGATACACCCTGTAAACAGTGTGTACGATACAGCATGTAAACAGTGTGTACGATACACTCTGTAAACAGTGTGTATGATACACTCTGTAAACAGTGTGTACGATGCACTCTGTAAACAATGTGTACGATACACTCTGTAAACAGAGTGTACCCTGTGTGTCCGTAGGATGTGTATTGTACACTCTGTAAACAGAGTGTACAATACACACCCTATTTAGTACTTTTAAGATACTGGCCCATCTCCACCAACCATTGCAATTCAGCCGAAGAAGCTTCCAGAACCCGTTGCTGTATTCGTTAAGCCCAGCAGCGGTGGGTTTTCCAACAAGGTAGCGCTATTGCAACATGGTTCCGCAACGTGTTTCATGTTAACATGACAAAGCAGCTGAGCTTCATTTTAACGGGTGCTCGAGCAAGGCATTGTGGCGTCCTTGAGCAACTCGAGTGCTGATGGCCCTAACATGCATTTAAAGTCGGCCTGATCCTCTTCTCTTCAATAGAAAGGCCGAGTAACTCGCTGTGTACAGGGTGCGGCAGTCAATCCTGAATTTTCAAGTAGGTTGTGGAAGCCTAAAAATGCAGGATTGACTGCTGCACCCTGTACAAAAAGCCAGTTGCTACACCATGCTCTTCTTGCGTCACACGCGCATGGACCTTGCAATTGGGATTGTGAAAGACGCAAGTCTGGAACCCGTCTCCTATGGGATGTCCTCAGCTTTGGAATCTTGGCCAACAGGTTTTTCAGACCCGTTGAGTCACATTTGTAGTTGAGTGTTGCCGTTGTGGTTTACTTGAAGTGGTCGAGGAGTTTTAGTGAACAAGAAACTTGGTACAACAGTCTCCTGAAACTTTTCACTACGCTGCTCTCTTTCACGCCCTTAAAGGACGCTCAATGACCGTATCTGTGATACGAGTTTCACCAGGGCACAAGTACAAGAATATTTTAATGGCGGGTACTATTGGGATGGATATATTTGTTTGGCATCCCCATCTGCAAGATTTATTTAATGGCGGGTACTGTTGGGATGGATATATTTGTTGGGCATCCCCATCTGCATGATTTATTTAATGGCGGGTACTGTTGGGATGGATATATTTGTTGGGCATCCCATCTGCAAGATTTATTCAATGGCGGGTACTGTTGGGATGGATATATTTGTTGGGCATCCCCATCTGCAAGATTTATTTAATGGCGGGTACTGTTGGGATGGATATATTTGTTGGGCATCCCCATCTGCAAGATTTATTTAATGGCGGGTACTGTTGGGATGGATATATTTGTTGGGCATCCCCATCTGCAAGATTTATTTAATGGCGGGTACTGTTGGGATGGATATATTTGTTGGGCATCCCCATCTGCAAGATTTATTTAATGGGGGGTACTGTTGGGATGGATATATTTGTTGGGCATCCCCATCTGCAAGATTTATTTAATGGCGGGTACTGTTGGGATGGATATATTTGTTGGGCATCCCCATCTGCAAGATTTATTTAATGGCGGGTACTGTTGGGCTGGATAAATTTGTTGGGCATCCCCATCTGCAAGATTTATTTAATGGCGGGTACAATTGGGATGGATAAATTTGTTTGGCATCCACATCTGCAAGATTTATTTAATGGCGGGTACTGTTGGGATGGATATATTTGTTGGGCATCCCCATCTGCAAGATTTATTTAATGGCGGGTACTGTTGGGATGGATATATTTGTTGGGCATCCCCATCTGCATGATTTATTTAATGGCGGGTACTGTTGGGATGGATATATTTGTTGGGCATCCCATCTGCAAGATTTATTCAATGGCGGGTACTGTTGGGATGGATATATTTGTTGGGCATCCCCATCTGCAAGATTTATTTAATGGCGGGTACTGTTGGGATGGATATATTTGTTGGGCATCCCCATCTGCAAGATTTATTTAATGGCGGGTACTGTTGGGATGGATATATTTGTTGGGCATCCCCATCTGCAAGATTTATTTAATGGCGGGTACTGTTGGGATGGATATATTTGTTGGGCATCCCCATCTGCAAGATTTATTTAATGGGGGGTACTGTTGGGATGGATATATTTGTTGGGCATCCCCATCTGCAAGATTTATTTAATGGCGGGTACTGTTGGGATGGATATATTTGTTGGGCATCCCCATCTGCAAGATTTATTTAATGGCGGGTACTGTTGGGCTGGATAAATTTGTTGGGCATCCCCATCTGCAAGATTTATTTAATGGCGGGTACAATTGGGATGGATAAATTTGTTTGGCATCCACATCTGCAAGATTTATTTAATGGCGAGTACTGTTGGGATGGATATATTTGTTGGGCATCCCCATCTGCAAGATTTATTTAATGGCGGGTACTGTTGGGATGGATATATTTGTTGGGCATCCCCATCTGCAAGATTTATTTAATGGCGGGTACTGTTGGGATGGATATATTTGTTGGGCATCCACATCTGAAAGATTTATTTAATGGCGGGTACTGTTGGGATGGATATATTTGTTGGGCGTCCACGTCTGCAAGATTTATTTAGGGAAAATTTCCAATTATCGGTCGTGTACACTATATAGTAATAAATGAATTCCATAAACTTGATTCTCGGTTCCCCAAAACATCTCGCTAAGCTTCCCAGTCTAACTTTTTCGCTGCCTGCATACATATTTTCCGCCACCCAAGTAATTAAATCGCTTAGGCGGCGAAAAACATGCATGCTCCGCCCAAAATGTTAGACTGGGCTGCGAGCTAGCGTACACAAACTCTTATATAATCGTTTAAAATATTAAGAAGAATAATTCCCGTGACTCGTGTAGGAACGAAAAATATCTGCGTAGGCAGATGGGCGGAAGGACTTAGAAGCGTACATCCGACGGCGGAGGGACGAAGTGCGGCCGAAAATCTTCGGCAAATCACATTCGCTTATTGATTACTGGTCGATACTTTCACTTGAGGCCGCGGTCTGTTTCCTGCTAAGGGCACTTCCTGCAGTCCGGTGCTAAAGGCACTTCCTGCAGTCCGGTGCTAAGGGCACTTCCTGCAGACCGGTGCTAAGGGCACTTCCTGCAGACCGGTGCTAAGGGCACTTCCTGCAGACCGGTGCTAAGGGCACTTCCTGCAGGCCGGTGCTAAGGGCACTTCCTGCAGACCGGTGCTAAGGGCACTTCCTGCAGACCGGTGCTAAGGGCACTTCCTGCAGACCGGTGCTAAGGGCACTTCCTGCAGGCCGGTGCTAAGGGCACTTCCTGCAGGCCGGTGCTAAGGGCACTTCCTGCAGGCCGGTGCTAAGGGCACGTCGCTCTTTACAAAGATTCAGTTCCTTTTTAGCCTTTCGAACGCCTTATATCATTGACAACTTTTATGATTAGTTCACTGCACAAACTTGCTTCATGTCTCCATTAATTCTTTTAGCATTTTTTTTAACTCTTATGACAGACGCAGAAAAATTTGAACTCATTCAGTAAGAGGGTTTCTGCTCTTACCCGATGATTATTCATTTCCTATATCACCAAAGGAGCTGTTTGCAGCGAAAATGTACTGAGCACGTGCGGGGATTCGAACTCGAGATCTTCCCATGTAATGCTTAACGCTCAGCCTTTTTCCATGTAACATTCATTTAATAAACATTTATCTATCTCAGAAAATATAAATGCTACGAAACTCAATGTTACTACTGATGAATGCGACAGTTAAACATAATACCCCCAATGGCTGCCGAGGCATTAGGATCAAGACAGTTATCTCGTTGCGTGCCCACTATAACTTTTTCGAGGGAGCATGTATGTTTTTCGCCGCCCAAGTAATTAAATCGCTTGGGCGGCGAAAAACATGCATGCAGGTGGCGAAATAGTTTGACTGGGGGGCAATGAATGAAACTCTTTCATCGCACGAGATTGAGTGACATTCCTTTTGTGATCACAAGTAAGAGTGTGGCGCGGGTCAAAGTTCAGACCGATCATGAGGGGGATTAAGATTACTTAAGTTTCCCTTTGGGTGGTGAGAGTTGAAATACCGATCCAATATCAAGCTAATACCGATCCAATATCAGTCTAATACCAATCCAATATCAAACCAATACCAATCCATTATCAAACCAATACCGATCCAATATTAACCCAATACCGATCCAATACCAACCCAATATCAAGCCGAAATACTTTATCCCAATATTCTTTTATGAAATAAATAAATACGGGAAACGAGAAACTGTTTTTTCCTCGTATGTAAATTTATATACTTTTTGGTACAATTTCTAAAATTTCGTGAACGGAATATTCAAAGACGGAACTGAAGCACAACTGAAAGTTTCTGCAACCTTCGCAGCATTCCACACTGAATGGTAATGAAGAAATGGGGAAGTGCACCATACTTTTAGGTGAAATTTTGTGATGAATTATATAGAAAGTTTTTTCCTATATATCGTTCTTTATTCATGTTTCAGAGGGAAAGTTGATTAGAGAAGATTTAAGTTACTCCAGCGCGTGACAGCGAGCTATGTTGGGGCATTTGTAGGTCCCTGCGCCAAGTACAGGGCCTCTGGTACAGGGCACCACAATACAATAGATACACTGGTACAGGGCACCACAATACAATAGATACACTGGTACAGGGCACCACGCAAGTACCTGTGGCTGGTACACTGGTACAGGGCACCACACAAGTACCTGTGGCTGGTGTACTGGTACAGGGCACCATACAAGTACCTTCGACTGGTACACTGATACAGGGCACCATACAAGTACCTGTGACTGGTGTACTGGTACAGGGCACTATATAAGTACATGTGGCTGGTACACTGGTGAAGAGCACCATACAAGTACCTGTGGCTGGTGTACTGGTACAGGGCACTATATAAGTACATGTGGCTGGTACACTGGTGAAGAGCACCATGCTAAGTGTCTGTGACTGGTGTAATGGTACAGAGCACCACACAAGTACCTCTGGCTGGTACACTGGTACAGAGCACCATACAAGTACCTGTGGCTGGTGTACTGGTACAGGGCACCACACAAGTACCTGCGACTGGTACACTGATACAGGGCACCATACAAGTACCTGTGACTGGTGTACTGGTACAGGGCACTATATAAGTACATGTGGCTGGTACACTGGTGAAGAGCACCATGCTAAGTGTCTGTGACTGGTGTAATGGTACAGAGCACCACACAAGTACCTCTGGCTGGTACACTGGTACAGAGCACCATACAAGTACCTGTGGCTGGTGTACTGGTACAGGGCACCACACAAGTACCTGCGACTGGTACACGGGCAAGGAAGTCTGAGCGCGGATCGATTTTTACGATCCGCGTAGATTTGAGCGAGCAAGAAGTGCCCGGCGTTTTGTTGTGAATATCGACCTGCGCATCCCTGACTTCCGTGTGGGCTCCCAGCGGAAAATGAGAGGTCCAACTTCCGTCCTCAGGTGGTGGTGTGAGCTCCCAGAGGAAAATGTGAGGTCCTGGGCTGAGTTAGATAGGCTTTGTTTTCGGTAAATGAAACGTTATGGTTGTGTTAACGACCATTTTTTTCTGGTTCACTGCTGTCCTGTTTTCCAGCACCTACTACTGAAGAAAAACTTTAAGGGTTGCTTTCTGATTGTGATGCATTTGATGTTGGTAGGGTTTTCAAATGCTTTACATGTATCTAATGCCATAGCAAAGGGACGTTTCATGCCGTGTAAATGTTGGGAATCTAAACACATATGTGCAGTTGGAAAGTGTGGGTGGCATTTCTCGTTTTTACTCATATAGGAAATTATGTTTCTTATACAAATGTAAATTAGGAAATATAATAAATATTAATGCTAAGTAAATAATGGAAGGCTATGGTGTGATGGCTTATTTTCCTGAACTTGTTCCTGTTGGCGTGGAGGTTGAATTATTTCTGCCTTCATGTCCTCTTCTCCCTCCCCCTCTCCCCCCTCCCCCCCTCTCCCCCCTCTCCCCCCCCCCCTCTCCCCCTCTCTCTCCCCTTCTCCCCCCTCTCCCCCCTCACCCCCCTCTCCCTTTCCCCCCTCCGGAAGAAGTATCGCGTTACCAGCAGCTGCTGCGGCTTCTAAGCACGTGCCCGCTTGTGTGCGTGCCCATGTGTGTACGTGCTCTATGTGTGTACGTGTACTTGCCTCATGTGTGTGTGTGTGTGTGCGTTTGGTCAGGTTA
Organism: Morinoia aosen; assembly: GCA_030386875.1. NCBI lineage: Eukaryota > Metazoa > Arthropoda > Malacostraca > Amphipoda > Talitridae > Morinoia > Morinoia aosen. The sequence goes on from CM059566.1 coordinate 24,886,497, forward strand.
GCCTACCTGCGTCCGTTACGTGATTTTGTGGGTCTTGAAACTACACACACACATACATACTACACACACACACACGCACTCACACACACACACACTTACTACATTTTAATTTGTCAAATATTTATTAGAATATTCTAATATTTTTTGAATAATTTTATACACGCGTTCAGATAATTGGTGTATATGATACATATATCGCTCAAGGAATTAAACCTACCCCAGGAATGAATTAAATGAATTGTTCTATTCTATCACAAAATAATGTCATTTCTCAAATATTGCTGCGCATGAGGGAATTATTGTGGTTATGATATTATATGAAAATATCAGGACATTAGGATATTATCTTATGATATCTGTCCTAATATATGTTCTATTGTATGACATTATGATTACTCATTTAAATATGTCGGTCTCGCCCAGATTACAAAAGAAAATCGCCGAAGGGCTTAACAAAACTTCAGCCCATAACGAGTGTAAATCCAGATGTTTTACGGTCACAGCCATAATTCGATCGATCGATTTATGGGTACTGAAACCCGTAGATTTTTTCAGGAATACGAGTATGAAGACGTAAATTCTACGAGAACCAATGCAGTTCTACGGTGAATTTCAATAGATAAAGTACTATGCAGGTCAAATTTTACCGGCAATTAAATAAAAAAGTCCATTTTAATATTCAAATAAGTAATACAATAAAAATTCCGGGGCAGAAGACAAACATAGAGATGTGAGATGCAGGTGTGAAATCCTACTTCCAAGATGTCTGTTTTCGTTTAGGATTCGATGATGGTGAAAGTAAACAAAATATTTACCACATTTCCTGTGCAGTGCCCCACCGGTGGTCACTTAGGGGATTATCATAGCGCTGCTGACCCGCCTGCAGGCACTAACTCACTTTTTATCTATACCTAATGGAAGGTAAATGAAGGCCCGAGCCAGTTGATGTTTGCTCTTATCTAAGTTGATTACCACAATTGACTTCAAATTTGAATTGAATATTGAACTTCAGTTTAAGCCATCGCTGTTAACGTGGTACCGTCATTTTACTAATATTTATAAATGAATCGGAAACCTTTTAAAACATCGAAATCTTATATTCGAAATTACCTCAACGCAAAGGAGTCCAACTAGCAAAATACAATAAACATTGATGAAGAGTAAAACAATTTTTCATCAAGATCGAGAGAGACTCTTAATTCCCCTAACGAAATAAAAAAAACTTTTCTTCATCGGGAAATTCAAAAAGGAAAATTGTACAATAGTACTGAATTTCACGCACGATCGCTGAAATGCGTTATTGTGACACTGACAGTGTGTGTGTGTGTGTGTGTAACATTATGCATCGTGACGCAATATATATTCTTAGACTTATAACCAAAAATCACATTAAAAAGAAGGACTAATGTAGTGTAGAACTATTCTTTTTATTTGATACATCGTGTTTGGTGTCCAGTCCACCTGGTATATCTGTTGGTGTCCAGTCCACCTGGTATATCTGTTGGTGTCCAGTCCACCTGGTATATCTGTTGGTGTCCAGTCCACCTGGTATATCTGTTGTGTCCAGTCCACCTGGTATATCTGTTGTGTCCAGTCCACCTGGTATATCTATTGGTATCAGTTTCACTTGGTATAAGTTCACGTCTCCGTCACACCGTATAAAAATTAAAATATTGAATTAGAAACAACTTATCAGCTCACCGTCAACAAAATAACGCGTGTCCCGGGAGCAAGGTTCCGTGTTCGCCGCATCGGAGCAAACCTGAACTTCTCTTCTGATTTTCTCCCGCTACTTATTTGCCTACGGCTACCGGCAGCTGGTGTTTGTACCGGCAGCTGGTGTTTGTACCGGCAGCTGGTGTTTGTACCGGCAGCTGGTGTTTGTACCGGCAGCTGGTGTTTGTACCGGCAGCTGGTGTTTATACCGGCAGCTGGTGTTTGTACCGGCAGCTGGTGTTTGTACCGGCAGCTGGTGTTTGTACCGGCAGCTGGTGTTTGTACCGGCAGCTGGTGTTTGTACCGGCAGCTGGTGTTTATACCGGCAGCTGGTGTTTATACCGGCAGCTGGTGTTTGTACCGGCAGCTGGTGTTTGTACCGGCAGCTGGTGTTTGTACCGGCAGCTGGTGTTTGTACCGGCAGCTGGTGTTTGTACCGGCAGCTGGTGTTTATACCGGCAGCTGGTGTTTATACCGGCAGCTGGTGTTTGTACCGGCAGCTGGTGTTTGTACCGGCAGCTGGTGTTTATACCGGCAGCTGGTGTTTGTACCGGCAGCTGGTGTTTGTACCGGCAGCTGGTGTTTGTACCGGCAGCTGGTGTTTGTACCGGCAGCTGGTGTTTGTACCGGCAGCTGGTGTTTATACCGGCAGCTGGTGTTTGTACCGGCAGCTGGTGTTTGTACCGGCAGCTGGTGTTTGTACCGGCAGCTGGTGTTTGTACCGGCAGCTGGTGTTTATACCGGCAGCTGGTGTTTGTACCGGCAGCTGGTGTTTGTACCGGCAGCTGGTGTTTGTACCGGCAGCTGGTGTTTATACCGGCAGCTGGTGTTTGTACCGGCAGCTGGTGTTTGTACCGGCAGCTGGTGTTTGTACCGGCAGCTGGTGTTTGTGCCGGCAGCTGGTGTTTGTACCGGCAGCTGGTGTTTGTACCGGCAGCTGGTGTTTGTGCCGGCAGCTGGCGTTTGTACCGGCAGCTGGTGTTTGTACCGGCAGCTGGTGTTTGTACCGGCAGCTGGTGTTTATATCGGCAGCTGGTGTTTGTACCGGCAGCTGGTGTTTATACCGGCAGCTGGTGTTTGTACCGGCAGCTGGTGTTTGTACCGGCAGCTGGTGTTTGTGCCGGCAGCTGGTGTTTGTACCGGCAGCTGGTGTTTATACCGGCAGCTGGTGTTTGTACCGGCAGCTGGTGTTTGTACCGGCAGCTGGTGTTTGTACCGGCAGCTGGTGTTTGTACCGGCAGCTGGTGTTTGTGCCGGCAGCTGGTGTTTGTGCCGGCAGCTGGTGTTTGTACCGGCAGCTGGTGTTTGTACCGGCAGCTGGTGTTTGTACCGGCAGCTGGTGTTTATACCGGCAGCTGGTGTTTGTACCGGCAGCTGGTGTTTGTACCGGCAGCTGGTGTTTATACCGGCAGCTGGTGTTTGTACCGGCAGCTGGCGTTTGTACCGGCAGCTGGTGTTTATACCGGCAGCTGGTGTTTGTACCGGCAGCTGGTGTTTGTACCGGTAGCTGGTGTTTGTACCGGCAGCTGGTGTTTGTGCCGGCAGCTGGCGTTTGTACCGGCAGCTGGTGTTTGTACCGGCAGCTGGTGTTTGTACCGGCAGCTGGTGTTTATACCGGCAGCTGGTGTTTGTACCGGCAGCTGGTGTTTATACCGGCAGCTGGTGTTTGTACCGGCAGCTGCTGTTTGTACCGGCAGCTGGTGTTTGTGCCGGCAGCTGGTGTTTGTACCGGCAGCTGGTGTTTATACCGGCAGCTGGTGTTTGTACCGGCAGCTGGTGTTTGTACCGGCAGCTGGTGTTTGTACCGGCAGCTGGTGTTTGTACCGGCAGCTGGTGTTTGTGCCGGCAGCTGGTGTTTGTGCCGGCAGCTGGTGTTTGTACCGGCAGCTGGTGTTTGCACCGGCAGCTGGTGTTTGTACCGGCAGCTGGTGTTTATACCGGCAGCTGGTGTTTGTACCGGCAGCTGGTGTTTGTACCGGCAGCTGGTGTTTATACCGGCAGCTGGTGTTTGTACCGGCAGCTGGTGTTTGTACCGGCAGCTGGTGTTTGTGCCGGCAGCTGGTGTTTGTACCGGCAGCTGGTGTTTGTACCGGCAGCTGGTGTTTGTGCCGGCAGCTGATGTTTGTGCCGGCAGCTGGTGTTTGTGCCGGCAGCTGGTGTTTGTACCGGCAGCTGGTGTTTATACCGGCAGCTGGTGTTTGTACCGGCAGCTGGTGTTTGTACCGGCAGCTGGTGTTTATACCGGCAGCTGGTGTTTGTACCGGCAGCTGGTGTTTATACCGGCAGCTGGTGTTTGTGCCGGCAGCTGGTGTTTGTGCCGGCAGCTGGTGTTTGTACCGGCAGCTGGTGTTTGTACCGGCAGCTGGTGTTTATACCGGCAGCTGGTGTTTGTACCGGCAGCTGGTGTTTGTACCGGCAGCTGGTGTTTGTACCGGCAGCTGGTGTTTATACCGGCAGCTGGTGTTTGTACCGGCAGCTGGTGTTTGTACCGGCAGCTGGTGTTTATACCGGCAGCTGGTGTTTGTACCGGCAGCTGGTGTTTGTACCGGCAGCTGGTGTTTGTGCCGGCAGCTGGTGTTTGTGCCGGCAGCTGGTGTTTGTACCGGCAGCTGGTGTTTGTACCGGCAGCTGGTGTTTATACCGGCAGCTGGTGTTTGTACCGGCAGCTGGTGTTTATACCGGCAGCTGGTGTTTGTACCGGCAGCTGGTGTTTGTACCGGCAGCTGGTGTTTGTGCCGGCAGCTGGTGTTTGTACCGGCAGCTGGTGTTTATACCGGCAGCTGGTGTTTGTACCGGCAGCTGGTGTTTATACCGGCAGCTGGTGTTTGTACCGGCAGCTGGTGTTTATACCGGCAGCTGGTGTTTGTACCGGCAGCTGGTGTTTATACCGGCAGCTGGTGTTTGTACCGGCAGCTGGTGTTTGTACCGGCAGCTGGTGTTTGTACCGGCAGCTGGTGTTTGTACCGGCAGCTGGTGTTTATACCGGCAGCTGGTGTTTGTACCGGCAGCTGGTGTTTATACCGGCAGCTGGTGTTTGTACCGGCAGCTGGTGTTTGTACCGGCAGCTGGTGTTTATACCGGCAGCTGGTGTTTGTAACGGCAGCTGGTGTTTGTACCGGCAGCTGGTGTTTGTACCGGCAGCTGGTGTTTAAACCGGCAGCTGGTGTTTGTACCGGCAGCTGGTGTTTGTACCGGCAGCTGGTGTTTATACCGGCAGCTGGTGTTTGTACCGGCAGCTGGTGTTTGTACCGGCAGCTGGTGTTTATACCGGCAGCTGGTGTTTGTACCGGCAGCTGGTGTTTATACCGGCAGCTGGTGTTTGTACCGGCAGCTGGTGTTTGTACCGGCAGCTGGTGTTTGTGCCGGCAGCTGGTGTTTGTACCGGCAGCTGGTGTTTGTACCGGCAGCTGGTGTTTATACCGGCAGCTGGTGTTTGTACCGGCAGCTGGTGTTTGTACCGGCAGCTGGTGTTTGTACCGGCAGCTGGTGTTTGTGCCGGCAGCTGGTGTTTGTACCGGCAGCTGGTGTTTATACCGGCAGCTGGTGTTTGTACCGGCAGCTGGTGTTTGTACCGGCAGCTGGCGTTTGTAACGGCAGCTTCTGTTTGTACCGGCAGCTGGCGTTTGTACCAGCAGCTGGTGTTTGTACCGGCAGCTGGTGTTTGTACAGGCAGCTGGTGTTTGTACCGGCAGCTGGTGTTTGTACAGGCAGCTGGTGTTTGTACCGGCAGCTGGTGTTTGTACCGGCAGCTGGTGTTTTTACCGGCAGCTGGTGTTTGTACCGGCAGCTGGCGTTTGTAACGGCAGCTGGTGTTTGTACCGGCAGCTGGCGTTTGTACCAGCAGCTGGTGTTTGTACCGGCAGCTGGTGTTTGTACAGGCAGCTGGTGTTTGTACCGGCAGCTGGTGTTTGTACAGGCAGCTGGTGTTTGTACCGGCAGCTGGCGTTTGTACCGGCAGCTGGTGTTTGTACCGGCAGCTGGTGTTTGTACCGGCAGCTGGTGTTTGTACCGGCAGCTGGCGTTTGTAACGGCAGCTGGTGTTTGTACCGGCAGCTGGTGTTTGTACAGGCAGCTGGTGTTTTTACCGGCAGCTGGCGTTTGTACCAGCAGCTGGTGTTTGTACCGGCAGCTGGTGTTTGTACAGGCAGCTGGTGTTTGTACCGGCAGCTGGTGTTTGTACCGGCAGCTGGTGTTTGTACCGGCAGCTGGCGTTTGTACCGGCAGCTGGTGTGGCCACACCGACAGATGGCATAAGGTGGGGTCCTAGAGAACAAATTGGAAATCGTCAGGTTTGGATTGGATTGAAAGTTTATTTTAAAATTAAATGAATTGCGATCGAAGGGAAGTGAGCGCTGCGGTGCGTGAAGTGGAGTGTGTGAACCGGTGCTGGAACATATGAAGGGTCAAACTTGAAATGCGTCTTGATTCCTTAATATTTGGTTCATGTGAAGGATGAGTCTAAATTTGTCTTTGAAAAAATTGCAATTAAGTTTTAAAAAGGTTTTATTCTATTTTTTTGGAATAAAACCGCATTTTTGTGTCACAATTATTAAGGTGTTGTCAAAAATATAGATCTGGAATTTTAAAGTTCGGTTTCAGTCTACGGATTCTACTCCGAACATTTCATTATCACCCAAATGATGCATATTACTTCGGATTTGGAAATCCTACTTACATTGAAATATCTGCGTCTGGAGTTTGCTTTTAAAATCTCATGAAATTTGGAAAAATATTTCAAATGTATCAGTTACAGTTTTTCACATTTTGACATTTTTTTGCCATAGTCTCACACGGTCGCTGCTGAGCATAAGTAAAGACATTTTTAGCCGATTAATGATTATTTTCTACATTTTCTTAGCATGACTAATTAGTTTTTACGCTTTTCAGTATGAAGTTATTGACATTTCAGGAACATGAGTTAGAAAAAATAAAAAAAATGTTAGAGCTTGCAAAAGAACTCCCATAACTGAATTATAATAATAATGTTCATGAAAATAATAATGAACATTCGAATGTTCTAAAATTGGATAAAATGAGCCGCGATATTTTGTCAGGAGCTGCTGGTATTTAGCATCAACAAATGCTATAATGTTATCAAGTAATTATTATGGATTGTTTCTTCAGTTGTATGCATTAACGAGGTGTTTTATTTTTCAAAAGTGCGTATACGAGTTTAAAGGTTGTGAAATTAGCGAATAAACCTGGAAGATTGTAAATTTTTTCCGAGAAATTTGTGTTTTCATCAGTATATGCTGTCCTAACTCACTTGTCAAGCTTTCGTTATTGCATTTCTACCGCAAAATGCTCAATATTTTGTGACAAAGGTATGAACATAAAGGTATGAACATAAAGGTATGAACATAAAGGTATGAACATAAAGGTATGAACATAAAGGTATGAACATAAAGGTATGAACATAAAGGTATGAACATAAAGGTATGAACAATTAAGCAGTTCGTTGAGTTCTTTTCAAGAGACCCTCAAGATTCATGAGACACACACACACATCCCTACACATTATAAGCCAATCAATAAATAAATCACAACATCTCACTCGAAAATACACGAAAAATACAACGGCAAGCTCTCACTCGTCCTCAAGGCAATAAATATCTCGAGCTTCTATTTCTGCTCAAAGAAAATTTAAAGTGCAGCGCCGGCTTCACGATCGCAGCCGCGGCGGGACTCTGGCACGAGGGCCGGCGAATTAAAAGGACAACCATTGTGTGCTGTGGAGATGTGGAATGTGTGTGTGTGTGTGTGTATGTGTGTGTAAGACAGTTTTGTAGGGTGTGTGAGGTAGTGTTAGGGGGTGTAGGGTAGTGCTGGATAGTGTTGTATATTGTAGAGATAGAATAGTGTTGTATAGTGTAGAGATATAGTGTAGGTAGGGTGGTATATTGAGTAGTGTTTAGTGATGTTATTGAATGCAGAAGTGTGTATAGTTGTGCTAAGGTGTGTAGGGTAGTATTGGATAGTGTTGGGGTGTGTAGAAAGTGCTGGATAGTGCTGGGGGCGTGTAGAAATGTGTAAAGTAGTGTTGGGTAGTGTTGGGGCGTGTAAGGTAGTTTTGGGTGTGTAAAGATGTGTTGGTGGTGTTTTTAATCGTGTTAAGTTGTGTTTGGGTGTGTAGAGGAGTGTTGAATGGTGTTGGAGTGTGCAGGGTAGAAGTTGGGGTGTGTAGGGTAAAGGTTGGGGTGTGTAGGGTAAAGGTTGGGGTGTGTAGGGTAAAGGTTGGGGTGTGTAGGGTAAAGGTTGGGGTGTGTAGGATAAAGGTTGGGGTGTGTAGGGTAAAGGTTGGGGTGTGTAGGGTAAAGGTTGGGGTGTGTAGGGTAAAGGTTGGGGTGTGTAGGGTAAAGGTTGGGGTGTGTAGGATAAAGGTTGGGGTGTGTAGGGTAAAGGTTGGGGTGTGTAGGGTAAAGGTTGGGGTGTGTAGGGTAAAGGTTGGGGTGTGTAGGGTAAAGGTTGGGGTGTGTAGGATAAAGGTTGGGGTGTGTAGGATAAAGGTTGGGGTGTGTAGGGTAAAGGTTGGGGTGTGTAGGGTAAAGGTTGGGGTGTGTAGGGTAAAGGTTGGGGTGTGTAGGGTAAAGGTTGGGGTGTGTAGGGTAAAGGTTGGGGTGTGTAGGGTAAAGGTTGGGGTGTGTAGGGTAAAGGTTGGGGTGTGTAGGGTAGAGGTAGGGCGAGTTAGGGGTGCCCAGAAGTCGCGTGCCTAGGTAACGGTTGAGGAGCGGTTCTCAACCGGTAGCATCTGCGTGTGGTGGTGTGGGGGTGTGTGGGGTGTGGGGGTGTGAGGGGTATGTGAGGGGTGTGTGTGTGTGTGAGGGGTGTATGTGGGGGGAGGGGTGTGGGGAGGAGAGTGTGGTAGGCAGGTATGAGAACTGCTTTTTTTTGCGCACGCTTTTGCTACGCGTATGTTACCCTCATAATCTTTGAGGCCGTAGTGTTCGACTTTGTGATACTGATGACAATGCATTGAAAATGCGTTTTTCTGAACCTACGCTCTGCGTATGTTGGCACATACATGTGCGCTTACTGAGAAACTGGGCTGGCACGCAACGTTTTTCTGGATTTAAGTTTAATTTGCTTCATTTCTTTTCTCCTATACACTTTTTCCATTTTTATAACATTGATTCATTTAATACGTTTTTAGAATCAAGTCCGAAACGTGATTGCTACAAACTGCATATTACAATGGCAGCTCCCACACAATCATTGTATTTACGGGCGATTTAGTACTTTGTTTAGTACTCGTACTTCTTCGTGGCAGTGATGGTACTTGTACAATTTATCGTTGTACATTTGACATCAACATACGTATCAATACAATATACGTCTGTCAGTTTATATGCATCAACATTTACATCAACATTGTTATATTAACATCAACATCATATGCATCACCATTTTATAATGGACATTATGTACCAGAATAATATCCATCATATTAATTACAATCACACATCACCACCATTACACTATTAACACCACCACACATCTCCACACACCACAATTAACACCACCACACATCTCCACACACCACAATTAACACCACCACACATCTCCACACACCACAATTAACACCACCACACATCTCCACACACCAACATTAACACCATCAACACAACCACATCATTTACAACACATCATTAACACCACCTCACACCACCAACACCACCACACACCACCACTAACACCACCACCACCACCACCAGCAGCTGCAACACCACCTGCCTTCAACCGTCAACGGCGTTTCTTTGTCGCTGCTCAGTGGGTTTGCCCACTGAAAATTACACAGCTTCCACGTGCCAAATTTTGCGTAAATTGCTTCTTTCGTATCATACAGGAAGTAATTTAAAAATTAAAAAGGTTCTACTAAACTAGATTTTAATTGTTTCAGTTTTATTTCATGGTTTTGATGTTTGACTTTCTAAAACGATGTTTTTTTTCGAAATTTTTGCCGAAATGAACGTGACGTAAACGCGCATGAAACCTGAAGAGGCGCGTGCAGCTCGTGATTTGATGACGTCACTAATCTCCGCCGTGAATGGCTGGTAAAAATTTGACGACGTCACAACGAGCCGCGTGCCACGCCTGTGATTGGTTGTTAGCGCTGAAGCTGAAGCACGTCTTTCCAGATCCATTGATTCGATCCAAGCTTTAGAAATCAGTCGATAGACGCGTTCATTGGCTATATTGTCACTAATTCGATGACGTCACGCGAATGCAGCGCCGTGATTGGCGGAGCGTGGCCGCGGTTCTTCGATTTTCGATAAATCCTCGGCTTATTGTGACGACAGTTGGCGTAGCACGCATACGTGCGAGCTGCTAAGTTATATAAGAGGGTACGGCACGGGCACGTGCCACAGACCCACGCGACTCACGCGGAAGTAGGAAGTGCGTGATTTAGGCTAGGACGCGCGACGCATTCTAGCTTCTCAGTATCAAAGATAGGTAACTAAAAGTGCAGAAAATTAATTACTGACGTCAGGTGGCAACCTGCAGCAAGTACTTGTCCCCTGTGTGAAAGTATAAGTACTGACACTTGAATATAAGTACTGATACTTGAATATAAGTATTGATATTTGTCATCTCTTCCAATATTGCTGGTATTCAACTCTGCAGAACATTTTCGAGGAAAGTTTGTTACTGAAATAGCTATATTTGTGCACGATGGAGCTCACACCGAAGGACTACTCCCGCTGTCCGCCCAAGAAGCGACCACTTGTTTTACAAGGTCAGTTTTATTAAATATTGTATGATAATTATCCAAAGTGTGGTTATTGTTATTATATAATATCTATATAACAAATTGCAACGTGATGTTGCGTAATTCTCGCGTACTTATACACCATAAAGAACATAATTTGTTATTTATTTTTTGTTATGGTTATTTACTTTACTTTATTTTTATTTAATTTTTTGTTATTGTTATCTACTTTACCTTATTTTATTGTTATTTATTTACTGGTTATTTGTTATTTAGTTTTATTTTAATAGTCGTTTACTTCTATTTTGGCGTTTTCAATGCATTTAGTGTTTGAATTGTGTCGCTAAGCTCCAGTTATGTTTATTTTATTTGTACATTATATTGCGATCTTGTTCAAGTGAACAGAATAGTGGATAGTTTGTATTCGATGTTCGACCTCCGTTCGATATTAAAGATATTAAACCTTTTAATTCGATCCTTGCCTTGTTTTTCTTTTGTTCATTGAACTTAAAATTTTCTTACGTTTATCGAACTTTCTTTATTAAACTTTAAATTTTCCTTCGTTTTTTGGACTTACATTTTTATTGCGTTCAACAAAGTTTATTCTTTCATTTTTTTAAATTTTTCCTAAACTTTATTTTTTCTTTCGTTCGTTGAACATTGTTCTTCGTTCTATTCCTGAATTCCTTCAATACCGAAACACTTATGTTCTTTTGGATCATCAACCCATTCACTGATGGGCTCGAATACGTTACAGATTTTACCTATTGATTTGTAGGATAATTTTACATGGCTATTCTGAATAACATTTGTGTGTTGTATCATAGGAACGTTTGCATGCAGTCCATTCAAGTTAAAACTTCCACAACTTGGCGAGCGTCCTTTGCAAACTTTTATGCGATTTCAAGGTCATACTTCAAGGAGATTTCAAGGTCCTATACGTATTTTTGTTCTACAATTTATATTTAATTCTGCGAATTTTTTTTATGAATAATGTTCAGAGTATGGGTAAATTTAGTAATTTATTTAATATTATGCTAAAAAATGATTTGACCAGAAACATGGACAAAAATAATGATTTATTTATTCATACATCAGGAAGTGGTAAGTACGAGCAGTGTACGACGATTTTCTAATTTATTTTTTTGTTTCTATTTTGCAGACGACGTGGATGAAAATGAACAACCACAGGACTTGACAGTCAAGAAAACCCCGGCCGGCGAATTCCACATCACTCCAGCGAAAGGATCGTCTCTTAACTCCGACAACTTTGTACGCAATTCATATGCGGTCAAAGAAGAAACTTTTCCTTTGAAATCAGTATCGGAAATAGTTCGAACTCCTGCAAACCCACACAGACATCCTCTTTCTGTTCTACAGTGCAAGTCTTCCAGCGCTACTCACCGCAGGATCGGTCAATCTAACGATCGATATAACGCTAAGTCAAACATTGATAACTTGATCACTGAGCGTGACTCAAAACCGATCCCTGTTCCTGGTCAAGACGATAGATTTAACTCAGTGAACTCGAAGTCAAACATTGATAACTCAATCATCAAGTCAGAAACAATCCCTGCTGCTGATCCAAACTCGCATTTGGAGGCGCAACTCCAGCATGTGCTGGCGAGGTCTGTGCCCACGATGCAAACGGGACAGAATCGAGCGGTCCGACCGTTACACAATAGCGTCTCCACATCCTCTAACTGCCGCTCAGTCATGAGACCTTTGCCGGAGATAACGGCTGCTGGTCCTCATGAAAAACTCAGCCCTGGTCTCAAAATAAAAGAGGAATATTCACCCGAACATATGACAGCTCTAGACTTGAGCAATAAGCATCGTGGAAACAGCGTCGGAGATTTGTATCACTATTCCGGTACTTCTAATTATTCGCTCATGGGTGAATCACCTAATTTTTCCCGGAAAGTAAGTGCAAAAGTTGCTACTCCTTTCAAGTTTACGGCGCCTAGAACAGTCGTTCCTTTGTATCCCCGGAAAATTGTGACCACAGCCGACGGTAACATCAAAATTTATACCGAGAAGCCCAAGTCGAATGGCGCAACCGGAAAGGAATTTTCTACGCCGACGAATCCGCGGCAAGTATTTCCTGGTCAATCGGCTGCCAATGTAGGAGAAAAAGTTGCTCACCGTTCACAATTGGAAAGTTCCGGTTACTGCTCCCCAAACTTGAAATTTTGTTACTCAGAGGAAACACAAGCACCGAAAAAATCCCATTCCAGTCTCGCTGACTGGAAAGACATGGCGGATAAACTAAACGGATCGCCTCTGTATCAAGGGCTCCAGCTCATCAGCGAAGTCGCGTCCAGAATTGAACCTTCCAAAATATTTGGGCCGCCCTCACCATCTTACTCGACGCCGGTTCACAGGGACAAGAAAGTTTACCACAGCTCAGGGAGCTACGCTCCTCCGACTCCAAGATCACCTTTGCGCGCTTTACTGAAGGAGTCCTGGCGTCCTGTTGTGTACCAGTCTCACCACAGCCGCGCTGGATCTCTTTCCCCTCCTGGAAGTGATGGATCATCCTCATCCACGGATACAAGTCCTCCTTTGCCACGATCCTCCTGCAAACACTGCGGTCGGAGGTACGCGACGATGGCTGGACTCAACCGCCACCAGCAGCAATGCACTCCTGGCAAGTCTTACTCGTGTCCGACGTGTGGGAAGACTTACACTTCGTGCGGGGCTTTGAAGATGCACATCCGCACGCACACGCTGCCATGCAAGTGCCACATCTGCGGCAAGTCGTTCTCGCGGCCGTGGTTGCTGCAGGGCCACATCCGCACCCACACGGGCGAGAAGCCGTTCCAGTGCAGCGAATGCTGCCGCAGCTTTGCAGACCGCAGCAACCTGCGGGCGCACCTCCAGACGCACGTCACCGTCAAGAAGTACGCCTGCAACGTCTGCACCAAGACCTTCTCCAGGATGTCGCTCCTCCATAAGCATGAGCTGCAGGGCTGTAATCCGGGCACTGCGAGCTTAAGTGTCTTCCCGTTAGGCTCTCCATCGGCAACTCAGGTGTAGGTACACTTGAGCTGTGAAATGTGACTAGCGGTCAGTTCAGCTATGCAATTTCATGACAATTCTCTGGGTTTTTATTGTGTCGAATTCAGCGTTGTTAGAGAACTGTTAGAATTGATTTTTAAACGTTGCGTTTGGATAGCCTTTGCTTGCAGCTCCTGCACGAAAACTTTAATGGCTAAACAATCGTTAAATGGTCATAGCTTTGGTCCTTAATTGGTTTGAGGCATCATGTCAAACTTTGAGATGTGTGGTGGAGTTCTCGGGACATTTTTAGGAGTACATGACGGAAGGAAGTAAAAACGTAAATTATCTTTCATCGCCTTACCTCTCTCTACTTTGCTGCTGACCTTCATATTCACGAACTTACTACCGTCACCGTTAGATTGTACAATGATTGTTCTTCGTCTTGTGACTACCATTTAACTGCAACACAAACTGTGCCAAGGTTTCTGTTCAATCTAGTCATTGTAGCCTTTAAGTATTATTGCTAACTTTATCTAGTGCGTGAACAGCGAAAGTCAGCACTTTCTGTTGCTGTCGTTATATGTTTGTGTTAAGGCAAGGAGAATTGTGTAACACGGTTTCTTTCAGTTCAAAATATAGGGACCTTCATTTTTGGTTAGGGACCCTTAATAGGGACCCTTATTTAATAAGGACCCTTTATAAGGACCTTTATTTAATACGGACCCTTCATAGGGACCTTCATTTAATAGGGACCCTTTATGGGGGCCTTATTTAATAGGGATTCTTCATAGGGACCTTATTTAATAAGGATCCTTCATAGGATCCCTTATTTAATAAGGATACTTTATAGGGACCTTTTTTAATAGGGACCTTTATTTTATAAGGGCCTTCTATAAAGACTTTTATTTAATTCTGAAGTGAAGTTTTTACAGTCCATTGATTTTTCACTTAAAATTCAAAGATCCTGTTGAAGGTAAACTAACATTAAATATTGCCAAGAATTGGGCATTGTTTCTCACCTAAAATTAGGACTTCCAGTCACTTAGAATAAGTTTAGAGTTAAGGGAAAATGTAAACTTTGCAACTCATGTGCCAAATCCTTGATTTTATAATGTGCACTTGTTGAATAATGAGATATTCCTTAAGTTCTTCACCTTCCTGTGCCTCTCTCCCCCTTTCTCTCTCTCTCTCACTCTCTCTCTCGTCTGTGTCGTGCTAGTGTGAAATCTTGCATTTCCTTTGCTCTCATGTGACTGAACACTCTTCTGTTCATCAGTAATGCGAATTTCTATTTTTGATGTGATGATTGATGCTATTGAATATTTGGTGTTATCCTGTATTGATGTCACTGGAAATTGTATATTTCTCCGCACTGGTGTTACTGGAAATATTGTAATCCCTCGTATTCGTGCTGTTTGTAGTCTTGTATTTCCCATACTGATGTTACTCGAATCTTGTATTTCCCTCAGACATAAAAGATACGATAGCACAAAAAAATTATTTATACAGAGGATTCAAATTTTTAGAGTTGTTTCAAATACGATTCATTAATTTTATCGAGATCCATTTTCGTTTACCTCTAATGTTAGTCTGTGCGGTAGAGAATTATGCTTAAAATTATGCGTTCTAATGTAATCAAAGTAATATTTTCTATGTCTTTTAAATGTAACAGTTTCTAACTGTTTAAAAGCATAATTGTGTTTAAAATATATTAAAGTGCCTTCGTAAATAGTAAAAAAACACATTTCCTAGAGCTGTAACGTCGCCTGAATATTTTTGCAAGTGTTCACGGCTTAAGCTTATTCATGTATAAATTTATTGTAATTCATTTTTTCGACTTCGATTTGTAAAACTGACCCTGCCTCCCAGTTCATATTATGATCATAAAACCGACACAACACAATTGTGTACCACAAAAGTGTGTGTATGAATGAAGTGTTTTCTTCAATGTCTATCATTCCGCTCTTTATTTTCTCTTCTGTGGTTACTGCATTGTTTTGTTCCTAAAAACCAGATTAGGATTGAGAATAAAGTTGAAACATTTTCTCGTTAATTTTTATTTCCCGATGTTTGTTTGCATCATTTCTTTTGGAAGGTTATTGGAAAATTACAGTATAGCTATATATCAAATTATTCGCATTTGTTAATATGGAACATAATCTACAGCCTCGAAATGTCCTATCTGAAAGAGTTGTTGTTGGTGTCAGGCTTGATGAAATTTAAACTCGTCCTCGAAAAGATGAGTAATTTTATTAAATTTGAAATTTGCCATTCAATTTCTAAAATATTCAATGTGAATGAAGCAGAAAAACATCAGACGTAAAGGTAGCAAATGATAAATAAATAATAGATAATAAATCCGCAGAGGCACCAGTTCTTTTTTTCTGAGCACAATACTCACCTTTTATTACCAAAAACCTATAACTACTTATGAAATTTTTTCAAATCAGAGAACAATGTACCTGCTTGTGGTCTCATGTTCAAACCTTTTTTAGAATAAGTTTTCTCAGTAATACTAGCACTCAATAACTGAAAAGGCAACATGGCATTATGACTGAGGAAAACAATGATACTCTAACTTCTAATTTATTATCGGTTTTCGATCAATCGTCCCCCAAGCAAATGATATAATTTTAAACAAATCTCGTTTGAACTTACGGCAACTGTAAATTTCTGAACTGATCCGTTATAATATGCATATCGCCACCTACGAAATCCATTCCAAAGTCGAAAAAACTCACATTTTTCTCGCTCATAGGCCTCTAAAAAATTCATGGCCCCAAAATTCCTGAACCTGAAATATCGCCTTGAAAAATTGAATGGCCGGACTCGAAAGAAGGCGCAGACTGCACCGCCCGTGCATTGACTCTCTGCCCGCATTATCATTTGAAAGACTCGCGTCGACACAGAGTCTCGATTTTGTCGCACGCTCTCAATGACAAAAGACCTTCTACATTTTCTTGCGCCACCGCCATAGTTCTGAAATATTTCTCCGGGAGCTGCGTACTTAGAGGCTTTGGAAAAGTTCTCATAGCTACATACTTGAAAATGTGTGTGCTGTTTGAGCCTATGTCTCATTAGCGAGGAAATCTTTGAAGCCACAATCGAGTATGAGCGTCAAGATGAAAGTCAAGAATGATCAGGAGTTATTCTGTATATGTATACAGTATTTTATATATATATTGTATATACAGTATACACTATACAGAATGTGTATACAATATAATACTGTATCTGTATACAGTATTTCAATTCGTCAGATATAAGTATAATACCCAGAAGAAGTTCCCGTGTAATACTAAATCTTACAGCAGGATAAATTGCAAACGCTAAAAAGGACAGAAATGCAAGTTGTCTACGAAACGAGCTCTACCACGCGGACAATTTTTTCTGTTCTTTGCACACCAATTTCAAAAGTTCCCAAAGACGTTTTCACAAGTCCGTTTCACTAAATTTTGCGATACAAGACAGACCAAATCAAACAACATAGACCAGTACGCAGATCCTTCAACCTAGAGAGACGGTTGCCAAAACTCTCTTCCATTATTCAAGAGGCGAACACCGACTTTCTTTTTTTAGCCGCACAAAAACTGCGAATCTGACGACAGCCGCCGCTTAGGAATATTTTGTCAAAAAAAACTGATGAGGAATGTTTCTGAGCGTGATGCTAAACAGTGGAATACTTTATTGGGTATTTATTTCCAGTAGTCTATTCGAGGTATTTATCCCTTGTAGTCTACTCGAGGTATTGAGATTCGTTATTCGTTCGTTGAAATTTCGAAAAATTTCTCCATGTAAACGTAAATACGTGATTCAACTTTCCCAATCGTTTGAGTCTCAAGCTAACTGAACAGCCGCGTGACACATTTGAATGTGTCAAAATTTTTCCGAGCGTGAAACATGCCAACAGTTGCAAATAATTAGCAATTGGTATATAGAAGCGTACAATAATATCGTTCCAAATTTTGGGTACTGTGGTCTAATAACACGGAATATTATCTATTGTGTTGAATTTTATTGGAAACATGATGCTAAAAGCTCTGTATTAGGGCATTTTACAGCTGGACTGATGCGCACACAGCTGCACTGATGCATGCACAGCTGTACTGATGTAGATTTGATGCTGGCATCAATAACCTTATGAAATCTTCAATTACCGCAAGAAAATATAACGTACCACTACAACGCACCGAATTATTTCTCCTGAATTTCAATACTTGGTGCTGAAACTATTGTTTTAGGTGCCGAATTTTTAGCACCAAATTGGCACTGGAAATCGTGTGAGGCACTGGAGTCATGTGAGGCCATGTGGCGTGTGTGGCACTGGTTGTGCGAATTTATGTAAATGCAGATTTATGCAAATAGTATTGTCTCTAGAGTTATGTAAATAACAACAAAAATAACATAAATGACAGCTGCCCACCTTCATGTTGACGCTAATTATTGACATTTATATGTTAATTAACGAGTGGAACAAGTATACGCTGTTGCTACGGTCGGTTTATGTTGGAAGAAACTGAGTTGAAAAGCTGACTTTACAGCTCGAACGCATATTTAAACTTTCTGACAAATGGTGAGAGTGTAGTTCCACGATGATACATTACATTGTTCTCTGAGATTTATTTCGAAAAAGGTTGCAGAATGTTGGATGCTGTCTGTATGTACCTGTACGTAAAAAGGCAACATACGATATCTAGTGGTAAGCATGTGTTCCAATGCGTAGTCAACGAGTTAATGTTTATATAAGAAAGTACAATAAGCAACTAAAAATGAGTAACTGCTCTACAATTTTCGCTTTGCAAATAACTACTCCCAATGACCGTCGCTAAAGCGCTTATCGACATGGGTCACCTTACTCATTAGTAGCTTCTAGACCCATGCTTCTTTAAGCATAAAAATAATATTATTTTGAAACACTAAATGAAATTAGTGAAAGGTCGTTTTAGAGATAAAGGATCGACACATAGCGTTACATCAAAAGATATATACAGCAACTTAAAGCAATAGATTTTCGAGTTATACCAGATATCCTTACGCTAAATTTAACATGGATGGACGAAAATTAGTCCCTGTTTCTCAAAGAACACATGCAGTTCGTTTCAGGTTGTGAATTACTGAGAGTGACTGGAACTTACTTGTGTCTGTGCAAGTTGACACCATGACATCATCATGGGCGAACCAGCCTCAACTTACACTGATAAGCAAAAGGACCGATTTTCCTAACAAACAAGGAGATTGACAGTTTTCTAATCTTCGTCATGGCATTTGTAATTACATGCTGATTTTCGCAGATTTTCGGTTCACAGTTCAGTATGTAGAGAGAAGTTTGCATAGTTAGTTTTAAAAAAAATTGTCAGCATGAACGGCAGACAAATGATACGATGTTCTTTGGAAAGCCTAATCAGCTTCTAGAGTTTCTTTTACTTATCTCCTTTGCTGCACACAGTGTTGCATTGGCATTGCATTCGCGTTATGGCATTTTTAAAACTCCAGTTACCAGTTTTTTTGGGTGTCTTTATTGTTTGAGGTGATCAATTCTCATGAAAAGAGTTGGATGATGTAATATAAAAGAATGCAGGTATGCATTTCTGAAAATACGTAAAATTAGGGGAAACTGTACTGTTCATCTCCGTGTTTTGAGTAATTACTCGCTATAGGCTATGAATAAGCGGTGTTTGTTAACTATCCAAAATGTCTTAAATAGCAAACTTTCAGCCGTTAAACATAATATGGGAATATATTAATATTTGTTATAACCAACAACGCACGTATAATAAATTTGTGAACGAAAAATTTTCGTCATTTTTTCGGCTTAGAAGTTGTGCCAAGTGCCGGACACGCTCTCACGCTCATTTTAAGTCGTCAAATGGGGAAAACTTCTTCAAAGTATTATATTTATTCAGAGAAATATTGATAAATATGAAATGTTCTTGCGATGAAGCTGGGACTGGAAGGTAGGAGCTCGGGCATGTAAGTATTGTCACTCCTCAGTAGTTTGAAATGCTTGCAATAAGTAACTTGAAGCACACATAAGGTGGAGTGCATGGTGTTGCTTAATAGTGGAGTAACTAAAAATGAACGTTAGAAAGTGCTTGAAACGCATGTAAGGAGGAGTTCAAAATACGTAGGAGGACGGAAAGTGGTCGCTTAAAATACCTGTAAGAAGGAATTTAAAATAGAAAATAGATGTACAAAAAGTCCTAAAATACAATCGTGAGATGGCTCAAAGTACAAGGATAAAATAGATTTTAAATAGAAGCATTAAGCCGCGTAAAATACGTGCTCAAAAGTATGACAAGACTCAAAATACCAGCATGAAGTGATTGAACAATAAAGTAAGAAGGGGCTCAAAATACCAGCATGAAGTGATTGAACAATAAAGTATGAAGGGGCTCAAAATACCAGCATGAAGTGATTGAACAATAAAGTATGCAGGGGCTCAAAATACCAGCATGAAGTGATTGAACAATAAAGTATGAAGGGGCTCAAAATACCAGCATGAAGTGATTGAACAATAAAGTATGAAGGGGCTCAAAATACCAGCATGAAGTGATTGAACAATAAAGTATGAAGGGGCTCAAAATACCAGCATGAAGTGATTGAACAATAAAGTAAGAAGGGGCTCAAAATACCAGCATGAAGTGATTGAACAATAAAGTATGAAGGGGCTCAAAATACCAGCATGAAGTGATTGAACAATAAAGTATGAAGGGGCTCAAAATACCAGCATGAAGTGATTGAACAATAAAGTATGAAGGGGCTCAAAATACCAGCATGAAGTGATTGAACAATAAAGTAAGAAGGGGCTCAAAATACCAGCATGAAGTGATTGAACAATAAAGTAAGAAGGGGCTCAAAATACCAGCATGAAGTGATTGAACAATAAATTATGAAGGGGCTGAAAATACCAGCATGAAGTGATTGAACAATAAAGTAAGAAGGGGCTCAAAATACCAGCATGAAGTGATTGAACAATAAAGTATGAAGGGGCTCAAAATACCAGCATGAAGTGATTGAACAATAAAGTATGAAGGGGCTCAAAATACCAGCATGAAGTGATTGAACAATAAAGTAAGAAGGGGCTCAAAATACCAGCATGAAGTGATTGAACAATAAAGTATGAAGGGGCTCAAAATACCAGCATGAAGTGATTGAACAATAAAGTAAGAAGGGGCTCAAAATACCAGCATGAAGTGATTTAACAATAAAGTATGAAGGGGCTCAAAATACCAGCATGAAGTGATTGAACAATAAAGTAAGAAGGGGCTCAAAATACCAGCATGAAGTGATTGAACAATAAAGTATGAAGGGGCTCAAAATACCAGCATGAAGTGATTGAACAATAAAGTAAGAAGGGGCTCAAAATACCAGCATGAAGTGATTGAACAATAAAGTATGAAGGGGCTCAAAATACCAGCATGAAGTGATTGAACAATAAAGTATGAAGGGGCTCAAAATACCAGCATGAAGTGATTGAACAATAAAGTATGACACGACTCAAAATACCAGCATGAAGTGATTGAACAATAAAGTAAGAAGGGGCTCAAAATACCAGCATGAAGTGATTTAACAATAAAGTATGACACGACTCAAAATACCAGCATGAAGTGATTGAACAATAAAGTAAGAAGGGGCTCAAAATACCAGCATGAAGTGATTGAACAATAAAGTAAGAAGGGGCTCAAAATAGAAATATGAAGTAGCCAGAGGAGACAACTCTGCACCTCTCTCACAGCGTGTAGCCCAAAATCTTCACAACACCCCCTTCAAAAATCGCCTGAGTATGTAAATCAGTTCTTTTCATTTAATACCTCGGTAGACTTCAGCGAAGCTCTGAATTTTTTGATTGGGACCTCTAGCATTGAGGTATGTTGACCCTTTACTGTGCTGGCTTGCCTGTAACCGTCATTGTTACTTGCTCTTGTATTGCGCGTGCCTTTTTTTGGAGGCGAATCCCAGCGATGGTCAGATCTGATGTACAGACCGTTACTATCATTGTTGCCATAAATGCCTTATGGAAGCGCCCGCCTCTATGGAGGCTAAAAACCGCCCTCCTACAATAAAGTAGCAAATTTTGATGTTGACGTGCTCGGTTTTTGCGCTTTTTAGAGTTTCCTGATCTGGAACGTTTTGTTCATGCGTGGCGGGTGAAGCTCTCGATCAACTGGTATGTCGCTTCAAATATTTAATTTTCTATGTGTGCAATTCAAAGAACGAATTTTGAAACAGGAGGTCACAAGTTGCGCATTCAGCACTTCTGCTTTTAGAAATGATTGACTAAAGTGCATCGAAGTTACCTCTGACGACACTCTCTTTGGATGAATTTCTAGTGATAGCTTTCCATTTTGCAAAAAACTTGGATTACAAACGTTCATTTCATCGTAAGAAAAATAAGAAACGGTCAATAATCAGCTCGGTCAATACTCAGCAAATAAAATTATTTTCTCTTGTTAACAAACAAATCTGCTTAGTTTTCAACCATTGTAACTTCAGCATTCAACTCCAGTATAATATCAAAAGCTTCACATAAAATCCACTAGCTTCAAAAAATTTCAAAACTAAATGTTATTTTTGAAACCGCACCATCTCCGCAAGCTAAAAGCAATTATGTTCCAACATTTTCAAACACACTTCCCACTCATCTTAAAAATCTCCCCTTTATCAGCAGAAGCTAGAGCAGAAGCGTAAACAAACATATCGCAGAGTTCATACCTTTGCCGCATTCCAAGAGCATCGCTCGGGCAAAATTGTGCCCGTGCCCGCCATCTCACAGACTTGGTGCCCTGCCGTGGGATATGCTCTTCTCGGGGCCTGCTGTGGTCACCATGAAGAAACACGGTATCTATTCCTGAACTCAAAAGCATTTACGTGGGTTGTCCTCGCATGCGCGTGGGATAAGGAAGCGCGCAGTTCTCACGACAGGTTTGCGTGTGAAGTTTGAACGGGAAGGTGAGTAGAGTGTGAGTCGCATGGGACGGAAAGTACAGTCAAACTTACATAGTTAGGCAAGTAGTGTGAGCCGGATGGGAAGGAAAGTACAGTCGAAAATGCACGGTTAGTCAAGTTCAGTCTAAACCCCAAGCGGAACTAAACACTAGCGAGGCTTCAGGGAATAGAATTGCAGTGAAGTATGGCGGAACAAGTACAATTAAAGCATAGTTGCTCTACATGGATGACTTCCGTCATAAAAGATAAAAGATGACTGCTGTTCACGATGAATGACAATTTGAGATACCTTATTCGAATAGATAAGCACACTGCATTAGAGTTCTTCACACATTTCATAAGATTTTAAAGCCTTTTGTGGATGATTCCGATTAGAAGGAATTAGTTTTTCGTCATCACATCAATTTTGCCGAAACTAACCAGGGCAGTGGCAGATTTTTTCAGTGGTTCCTTGCAAAGTTTCATTTTACGAAGCCTACAGCTCCCACACAGGCGCCCTGTGACACTGCCACGCTTCAACGGAAACTTGCGACCGTGTGGGAAAAAATGGCCTTTGTGGGAAAACAGACCTGATCCTCCAACGTCTTTGGCTGAGTTATGACTTCTCTCTTGCTGATCGGCAGGCAGGAAGGGCATTTTCCCACTAAAACCTTGTCAAATATTTGGAATTCTTTTCGATTAGGTAGTGTCTACATAGTTATTCGTGTCACGACGAGCGAGTCTATAGATAGAGGCTCAAAAAGAAGATGATTGCTTGGAGGTGTATATTTGTCGTTTAGAGAGCAACAGAAAAGCAGGAAGGATGCAAAAAATTGTATTTGTTTTATACTGTAGCAAAATATATTGTGACTGCAAGAAGTGTTTCTATTTTTTCTACTAAGAAGTTTCCACTTCTTAATGAACATCTTCATGCATTCGTCAATATGAAAGCGAATTATTTGCCACCCAATATGACGGTTAGTGTTGCAACGAAGAGGCGTCAACTTTCGAGTCAGTTTGTGGGAACTTTCACCTTCATTTTATTTCACTCTTTGATTTGTGAGATAAATTCCTTCACCACACAGTCTTCCAGTCGCACTTTGTACCCATAGCGTCTGGAATCTTACATGGACAAATAGATTTCCCATTTATTCTCATGCGTCTTCATTGATCGCTTGTAACTCTCTCATTATCATCGCACTCAAGCACACACACACACAACGATCAATATTCAGCCATCGAAGCTGCGGAGAGAATTATTCAAAGATTCCATTTATTCCCATTACTCTGTTATAGGAATGAGTCCCTTCATTCCCATACCTCTGTTTTGATTCCTCGTATCATTTTAATTCCTTTTAGATGTTGATCTCTTTGGCAGCATGCTAATGCGATACACAAAGGCAGGTCTCATGCCCTCATGTGGGTATAATAACGCATACTCACCGCGCTGCCCGTCACGTCACCACCAAATGTACTGATGGAAATTGACACCTTTTAAATTCGCGTTCTGCGCGCCATTGTCAGGGTTCATCTGTTTATATCTGAAGAAAAGATATGGGAATTTCAACGGACGAGGTATGTATACACTACGTAATTCATTTCTTCCTCGCTCTGAATTTGTCTTGTATGTTTTTTTATTGCGCATGACAATGATAACATTTCATTCTTTCATTCCATCGACGGATGGAAATATATTCGTGGTGGTTTCTTTCCATATTTAAATAAGAATAATTGAAACAACACTGTATTGTGAACATTTACATGAGCATGATACTTATAAAAGTTTACTGTGAACTACTGATACATAATCATGACTGCTAGTTGTATAAACACATATGACTCATAATGTGCAAGTTCCCATATGCGAGTTCACTCACATATGGTTTTTGAATAATTATTTTCGGTACCTCTGAAAATGACAACGACATTTACAACCTGCTTCCTGAATCTTTCATTGTTAAATGGAATCTTTGATTGCTTTATTGTCAAAATGAACAGATTTTCATCGATATAACAAAAAATTAGAAGACCAATTACGTTGAGGTAGAGGTGTGAATTTTCAATCTGGCCATATGGAATGTGAGCCTCGAGTACGTAATTTGGGCCCGAATAATAAAGTTGAAATGTACGCTTTCAATGTACCTAAAAATGAAATAAATTGGAGAGTCTAAATTGATCTTTTTGCAGCTGAGTGTTGTTCAAGATGATAGAAATAAAGACGTTGTTACTCGCACTAAAAATCACCCAGCGAAGAAAATGCAAACCCATCAAATGAAAGTTTTATTCTTGAAAAATTAAGCGAACCCCTTATAGGAGAGATTTTTTTCTCCAAAGTCAAGAAATGGCTGTAATTGCTTTTGAAATCAATGTAATTGCATCACGCTAACATGATATTGGAATGAGTTACAATGAGTTTTTTCATCGTGAATGATAATTATCTTTCAAAAGATTAATTTGAACTTTCTAATTGCGTTCAATTCAACGACCAGAGAATTTTATCACGAAGGTTAAGTTAAACTTTCAAAAGTATTTTATTTCTACCACAAAAAGTGGCTTATTATGAGCAAATAAGAAGGACATTTCAGTGCCGAGAAGCGACTTCAGCTTCTCAGTGCCCACATGGTCGAAATTGGGGACTTTGTATCACACCAGCAGTTGTGCTTTTCAGCACCACATGTGGTGTAGATGATGGTATAGAGGAGAACCACATGTGGTGTAGATGATGGTATAGAGGAAATATTTTCAGTATTCACGAATTTGAAGCGAGCAAAAACCCTACATTGGAGCCTGTGATCAATTCATGTGAAATTTTTGTTATGATGTTGATTTCATAAGCACATATTCAAAGATTTACTCAATGGTTTAAATATGTAAATTTTCAGCTCATGCAATATTCCATTTGAGGTCGTGTCCTACTAATGAACACCCAAAATCCTACTGTGATTCTTACATATCACAAAACCCAAAATGAATTCAAAGTCTGAGAGGCAGTAAACTCGAAAACGAAGTAAAACCTAAACTGCAAGTCTGAAATTTCCAACACAATTACTTTTGATGTCAAATTGCATCAAGTTTTGAATTGAAGTTCAATCTTATAATTCTCGAGTGCTTGGTCATGTTGAATGCTTACTGAGCTTTAGAGACTCTAGTGACTGTAACAGTGCAAGCAAACAGACTGCTGTAACTGTGGCAGTGCAAACACACTCCTGTAACAGCGTAAACACACTCCTGTGCCTGTAGCAGTGCAAACACATTCCTGTAACACTGCAAACACACGCCTGTAACAGTGCGAACACACTTTTGTAACAGTGCAAACACTCCCGTAACAGTGCAAACACTCCCGTAACAGTGCAAACACTCCCGTAACAGTACAAACACTCGCGTAACAGTGCAAACACTCCCGTAACAGTACAAACACTCCCGTAACAGTGCAAAAACTCCCGTAACAGTAAAAACACTTCCGTAACACTATACAAACACTTCCGTAACAGTACAAACACTCCCGTAACAGTGCAAATACTCCCGTAACAGTGCAAACACTCCCGTAACAGTGCAAAAACTCCCGTAACAGTACAAACACTCCCGTAACAGTAAAAACACTCCCGTAACAGTACAAACACTCCCGTAACAGTAAAAACACTCCCGTAACAGTGCAAACACTCCCGTAACAGTACAAACACTCCCGTAACAGTGCAAACACTCCCGTAACAGTGCAAACACTCCCGTAACAGTACAAACACTCCCGTAACAGTACAAACACACTCCCGGAACAGTGCAAACACTCCCGTAACAGTACAAACACACTCCCGTAACAGTGCAAACACTCTCGTAACAGTACAAACACTCGCGTAACAGTGCAAACACTCCCGTAACAGTACAAACACTCCCGTAACAGTGCAAATACTCCCGTAACAGTAAAAACACTTCCGTAACACTACAAACACTTCCGTAACAGTACAAACACTCCCGTAACAGTGCAAACACTCCCGTAACAGTGCAAACACTCCCGTAACAGTGCAAAAACTCCCGTAACAGTACAAACACTCCCGTAACAGTAAAAACACTCCCGTAACAGTACAAACACTCCCGTAACAGTAAAAACACTCCCGTAACAGTGCAAACACTCCCGTAACAGTACAAACACTCCCGTAACAGTGCAAACACTCCCGTAACAGTGCAAACACTCCCGTAACAGTACAAACACTCCCGTGACAGTAAAAACACACTCCCGGAACAGTGCAAACACTCCCGTAACAGTACAAACACACTCCTGGAACAGTGCAAACACTCCCGTAACAGTACAAACACACTCCCGGAACAGTGAAAACACTACCGTAACAGTGCAAACATTCCTGTAACAGTACAAACAGTCCCGTAACAGTATAAACATTCCCGTAACAGTACAAACATACTCTTGTAACAGTGAGAACACACCTATAACAGTGCAAACACTCCCGTAACCGTCACGGCGGAAGGCAGGAGGCTGTGGGAGAGATGGAGGTCGTGTGTGGGAAAGAAGACCACGGAAAGGAAGGATGCGTTTAAAGGAAAGCATCCCAAGGAAGGCAGTTGAGGCAAAGGTCCGTGGGAAGTGTTTCCTTTGGAAATATCACAAGGGAAGTAGCTGTAGCCTGTTGCTTGGGTTTGCGAATCTCGGAAAGGGTTACAGATGAAAGAAATATGATTATTCTGCGTCCTCCACATAATTTGGATGGGAAATCACATAGTTTGTGAAATGAAGGAAAGCCGCGCTGTGAAATGTGTCCCATGTGTGGTTGTGTGGACACATTTATGTGTGATACATGCACAAGGCAAGGCAACGGTCGTCTCAAACAAGTGAACTTATTTCCTTGTGTAGGGAAATGAAAGGGTTTGGTATGTGCCACAGTTTCAAAGATAAAATTAATGAAACAGTGAACATAGTAAATGAAAATGCATGGGAAAGGTTTTAAAGATAAAATGACTCATGCTAATGTATTAAATGAAAACGACCGTGTTAATTTTAGTGCATGATTTTTGAATGTAAAAAGAGCGAAACGCTGTTGTTAGTTTTTTGGTGGCCCCAAAAATATATTTTGGAGAATACTTCATTTGACTAACATGCATTTGTGAACGCTTAGTACTCATTGAAGTACTACACAGGTGATCTTAAATTTCTTATTATTTTGTTAGAGCGTTTTTTAATTCTAATTTTAAGAATGAGGAATACATACTGCATGGAATTAAGTTTGCGGTTATTTTGGTGAGATGTGTTTAATTATGTAATAAATAATAGAGATTTTTTTCGTTACATTTTAGGTGTGTAACAAGTAATTATTTTTGTTGTTCACCACAAACGTGGCATTACGAGAAGGTAAATGAGATTTTAAAATATATTTTATTACAAACAATTTGAGCCAAATAATAATGCGAGTTCAATATTTAAATCACAACCAACTGGGGCAAGTCGAGAGTTGTGTGTTGATTTCTTCCTTTTCCCAATACAGGGTCAGAATAGCCGGGTATCAACTTACGACCCTTCATGAAAATGGACAATGTTTTTTTATTGAAAACACTGCGACCAGTAGTAAAACACACTAAGTTCATTTTCTATAAAATTAATCACTCATCAAAAATGTCACAAAATACTAAGGATGTCCTACAAGCTGCTGCCACTATACATTTGTGGGACACCCACAGTGCTTCGGCCTGTTACTCAGTTTATACTCGTTATTAACGTGCGGTTAAATGTGGCTTCGCTCCCCGTAGAGTTTACCGGGAAGCTGCCGGATGAACTGCAAACAGAAAACTTGCACTACCGGACGTAGAGCAAACACCAAACTTGCACTACCGGACGGAGAGCAAACACCAAACTTGCACTACCGGGCGGAGAGCAAACACCAAACTTGCACTACCGGACGGAGAGCAAACACCAAATCTGCACCAAAATGCCCAGGTCGGGCGCTAGGTTCCCACCATCGCGAGCAAAAGCGTTTTTGCGCGCCTGACTCCGGTGTGTGTGGGTCCGTGAAGGGATTCTCGTATGAAAGGAAATGGAATTTAAATGAAAGCGAGTAACGGGCGAGAGAGGAACGAATTTATGAGATACATGAATGTATTACACGCAGGTATTTCCGGTATTTCCATTTAAAAGGACGCTCCCATTGGGACGAGTTCGAGCAGTGGGATCAGTTTGGTGAGGTCAGATGAAAGATTTAGCGAATGCAGGAGTGGTGGAGGCTTAGCCACTTCTTCCGAACTTAATCCACAATTTTTGGGATTCGAAATCAGGGTAAAGGGATGGTTCATTTCAATAAGAATAATATAGAATGAATAAAGCGCAAGTTGGGTTTTAATTCCATAAGGTATACTGGGTCACTGAAGGCAGCATAAATAGAATGATGTGAAAAATAGAATGAATTATAAAGCAGAATGAAATATGAAATCAAATGAAATAGAAAGTAGAATGAAATAGAAATAAACTGAAATGGAAAACATGAATAGAATGTACGGGGGTCATGGCTGGAAGGATGAATAGAATGAAGTAGATAAAAGACTGAAATAGAAAATAGAATCAAATCGAATGCATAATCAAAGCTTTCAGAGTTACGTTCATTTTCTGAATACTTATTTACTGATTACTTATTCACTGTATATCGAAGGTTTATTTTTGATTTACGGAAGGTACAAACACTCCCGTAACAGTGAAAACACTCCCGTAACAGTGCAAACACTCCCGTAGCAGTGCAAAAACTCCCGTAACAGTACAAACACTCCCGTAACAGTAAAAACACTCCCGTAACAGTACAAACACTCCCGTAACAGTAAAAACACTCCCGTAACAGTGCAAACACTCCCGTAACAGTGCAGACAGTGTGTAACAGTGCAAACACTCCCGTAACCGTCACGGCGGAAGGCAGGAGGTATATAATACAATATCATTTAAGTACACACCATTCTCAACGAGCTTAGACATTTTAAATAAAGAACATTTCATCTTAGAGCGCATCGAGGGAAGGCAAAGAAACACATCATCAAAAATATCAAGATGCTGCTGTTGAATAATTTTGAAAAAATTATATACGGCATGTCGTAAGTACTTAAGTACCATTATTAAGTACTGTACAGACCTCGTAAAAATACGTACATTTTTAAAAATTCATCAATGAGTTAATTGATGAATGAGTTTGAATGAGTTCAAATTAAGCGACGGTTGTCGCGTCACTGACACGAATAAACAAAATTACTGTCTCCCAGATTGAGGTATGACTACCGCACTATAGCATGAAATCTAACTCTAGCTAGTACTATAGCGTGAGGGTGCTG
The DNA here is from genome assembly GCA_030386875.1 of Morinoia aosen. NCBI lineage: Eukaryota > Metazoa > Arthropoda > Malacostraca > Amphipoda > Talitridae > Morinoia > Morinoia aosen. The sequence goes on from CM059566.1 coordinate 24,916,153, forward strand.
TAATAGCGTGAGGTCTTCCTCTAGCTAGTACTATAGCGTGAGGGTGCTGTAATAGCGTGAGGTCTACTGCACCATAGCATGAGATTTACTTCTAGCTAGTACCATAGCGTGGGGTTAGGATAGGCTACTATTAGATATTATTAATTTCCAAATATTTAATTTAGCAATAAACACTTAAATTGTACATCTTAAACTGCACCTGGGTAGGCGATATATGGCGGTAAACCTCACGCTATAACAGCACCACATTTTCTCTACAAACACGCCAACAATCGGACGCTGGCGGTTGCCCACACTGGGCAGAAATCTCAAAGCGTCCGTCAACTGAAGACGTCAAAACGCGCCATCTGGCGGCGCAATTGTGCAAAGGAGAATTTCCGCATCCCGACCCTTCGATGCAGCAGCAAAATATGCCTCTTTGTGCCCGTGTTTGTCACAATGCACAGGTTAGGGCGGGGGGAGCTGTGCGGAAACTGGGTACAGGTAAGAGCTCACCTGGCTAACTTAGAGGGTGTACATTTAAAACGAAGTTTATAGAGCGAACATTCAAGTTTATGACTGCTTTCGTATTTGTTCTGCTATGAGAATCGAACAAATAAGGCTCCCAAGCTAAATAATATCTGGCTACAGCATAAACAGGAAATATATTTAATTTTTTGTATTAATTAGAGTATCCATTTGTGGGGTTAATGTTGTTGCATGCCGATATATGGTGACGTGTTACCCAGGTATACTTTCTCGTCATAATATTTATAATTTTCACCGCCAAGAGAGGTGGCTATGCTTGGGCAGCGAAAATCATAGATGCTGCCGCGAAAAAGTTTTACTGGGAAGAGTACAAATTTTCATGAGCCATCGTCCACCAATTTTAAAAATATGTATAAATGAATTTAGCAAAACCTGATTCCTGGAATACATGTTTTCATCCAAGGGACATAACATATTACAGTTTGATTAGATTTGATCAGATGACACAACACATTACAGTCTGGAGTCAACTCTCAGTTCCTCGTGAGGTGCAGTTGTGGATTAGAAATGTGTTTTGTTGCGTTCAAAGAATATTTCGAATTTAATCAAACATGATCAAAAGTTAACAAATTCATGCTGTTTATTAATTAAAGAGTAAAGGCGTAATAAATACAGTCAGTACAGTTCACAGTATACAGTCAGTACAGTTCACAGTATACAGTCAGTGCGGTTCACAGTATACAGTCAGTACAGTTCACAGTATACAGTTAGTACAGTTCACAGTATACAGTCAGTACAGTTCACAGTATACAGTCAGTGTGGTTCACAGTATACAGCCAGTACAGTTCACAGTATACAGTCAGTATGATTCACAGTATACAGTCAGTACGGTTCCCAGTATACAGTCAGTACGGTTCACAGTATACAGACAGTACAGTTCACAGTATACAGTCAGTACAGTTCACAGTATACAGTCAGTACAGTTCACAGTATACAGTCAGTACAGTTCACAGTATACAGTCAGTACAGTTCACAGTATACAGTCGGTGCGGTTCACAGTATACAGTCAGTACAGTTCCCAGTATACAGTCGGTACGGTTCACAGTATACAGTCAGTACAGTTCACAGTATACAGTCAGTACAGTTCACAGTATACAGTCAGTACGGTTCACAGTATACAGTCAGCACGGTTCACAGTATACAGTCAGTACGGTTCACAGTATACAGTCAGTACAGTTCACAGTATACAGTCAGTACAGTTCACAGTATACAGTCAGTGCGGTTCACAGTATACAGTCAGTACGGTTCACAGTATACAGTCAGTACGGTTCACAGTATACAGTCAGTACAGTTCACAGTATACAGTCAGTACAGTTCACAGTATACAGTCAGTACGGTTCACAGTATACAGTCAGTACGGTTCACAGTATACAGTCAGTGCGGTTCGCAGTATACAGTCAGTACAGTTCACAGTATACAGTCAGTGTGGTTCACAGTATACAGCCAGTACAGTTCACAGTATACAGTCAGTATGATTCACAGTATACAGTCAGTACGGTTTTCAGTATACAGTCAGTACGGTTCCCAGTATACAGTCAGTACAGTTCACAGTATACAGTCAGTACAGTTCACAGTATACAGTCAGTACAGTTCACAGTATACAGTCAGTACAGTTCACAGTATACAGTCAGTACAGTTCACAGTATACAGTCGGTGCGGTTCACAGTATACAGTCAGTACAGTTCCCAGTATACAGTCGGTACGGTTCACAGTATACAGTCAGTACAGTTCACAGTATACAGTCAGTACAGTTCACAGTATACAGTCAGTACGGTTCACAGTATACAGTCAGTACGGTTCACAGTATACAGTCAGTACGGTTCACAGTATACAGTCAGTACGGTTCACAGTATACAGTCAGTACGGTTCACAGTATACAGTCAGTACGGTTCACAGTATACAGTCAGTACGGTTCACAGTATACAGTCAGTACGGTTCACAGTATACAGTCAGTACGGTTCACAGTATACAGTCAGTACGGTTCACAGTATACAGTCAGTACGGTTCACAGTATACAGTCAGTACGGTTCACAGTATACAGTCAGAACAGTTCACAGTATACAGTCAGTACAGTTCACAGTATACAGTCAGTACGGTTCACAGTATACAGTCAGTACGGTTCACAGTTTACAGTCATTACGGTTCACAGTATACAGTCAGTACAGTTCACAGTATACTGTCACACATTAATGCAGTTTCAGTAAGCATTTACTGTGCATGAAGATGTATTTATCCTTTGTTTTTACAAAGAGCTTTACACTTGAGTTGAAAACGTCGGTTTTTGGTGCCCCGGTTCAGGGATTTCTAAAGAAAGGAAACGCTTCATTTTTGCAGAGCTCGCCCCAGCGCGCTAAGAAGGCTTACTGAACAGCCTTAGGCGCGTTTTGTAAATAGGAGTGGAGGATGAGCTGCCTAATTGTAAATATGTTCTATTTAGTTTTGGTGTTTGGGAAACAGTTCGATATATTGGAGGTAACTTCCGAACTTGTTATTTGTACTGTATTTGATTCGCTTCTGGCCGGTTGACAACTAGATAACAGATTCAATCGCAAATTAAAATGTTGCACCGTTTTAAAGTAATTTTCATCAGGGCTGCTAATTTCATCGTCATATCGAGAATTCAACCCTCGGATAAATTAATGATATTCAAGAAATATATGAACACTGCTTCATTAGTTACATCCCTTTAGGCTCTGATGCCCATTCTCAACTGGAACGCCATTCGATAAATTGCTGGTTATGCTAAAAATTGAAATGTTTCACGGAGTATTTTTTCGGATGTATTTTTTATACACAAAAAATTTTACGTTTTTTGGTGCATTTTTATTTTTTCACAATTTTTTGTTGAAAATAGAAATATTTGTTCTTTTAACTTTTTTCTGCCGCAAAATTATGAGTTTTTGTTACGCGTACTGAACCGTCTGAGTTCTTGCATGATGGTGTGGAAGAAAAGCCTTTTCACAACTTTGAAATTTCCGCTCTGGTGACAAATCAGATAAGGCAAATTGGAGATTCTGGGAGCAGCGCAGGCAGGTTATGTGTTAGAAACCTACAAATGCTTACAGTTCACTCCAAAAAAAACGATAAATTAATTTCCCGTTTATAAGATCAATCGAACATCCTCGTTGTTTCTGACATCACCTGAACCTCGTGAAAGAAAAAATTCCATTCGAGGTTATTTAAAAAATCGATTTTTTACGGTAGAAAATTTTTAATGACAACTAAGAAATGAGCATGACATTCATGAATAAACGAAATTTCCTATCAGGATTAAAAAACTAGTGTAGTTCAGCGTTGGAAAAGCTTCATTTAGCTTTTCGATCAAAAATTCAGTTTTGAAAAAGAGTCAACTCGCCCCAAAATTTTCTATTCTTGTTTAGAAGAAAAAATTGGATGAAAAACACGCTTCATTATTATTGAATTAAGACCATGCGATATGAAATTATTAAACATACTTGAAGCATATTTTACGTAGGTTAGGAACATTTTAGCAGATTCAAGAAGAAATTTTCTTTCATTCAACTCTTTCTCTGAATTTTTTTCTTGCTTGTAAAGTTCAGGTTAGTTCTCATTAAATCCAAGTTTTCGATAAACGATACCCAGTTATGGTTCGGCTTTAGATATGGCTTGCATTATTACATGTTTATGAATAGTGATGCAATGGGTTACGTTCTTTATGACATTGCTGTAGTGGCAACCTCCGTGGCATATGTACTTTGTGCAACGCTACAAACAGTATTTCATTTTTTAAATGGTTTACTATTCAAAATATAGTTTTACTAAACCAGTTGAAGAAAAAAAATAGGAGTATGATTAGGATAATCATACTACAGTACAAGACGGGTAACATCTCCTACTCCTAATTCTTTTGCATTGTAAAATGACAATTATACCCGAGATTTTCACCACAGATATTTTGATCAAAAAGTATCTTCTTTTTGTACGTTTGGAGATCTTCAGTAGCTCACAAATGATAATTATTATTCTTATCATTTTCAGTATTAGCATGTAATAATACTTTTATAATTGAATGACAGTATGTTGATTGAACGTTAATTTGTTGGTGTGAGATGATCTCCGGAAAATCCAACGCGAGTTATAAATCGGTGTAGACTCTTTCTAACTTCCCCAGCATGTGAGGCTCAAAGAGGCGTCAGCGCGCGCCATCTTCACGGGGATCTTCTCTGCAAAGTCGTTTACGCGATTCGTTCCGAGCACAGATCGCTCGGTTGTAAATTATCATTTTCAGCCTCCCTTTTATCGCTCATCAATGCTTTTTTGGGCGCAAAATCGGAAGCTTTGAACCCTAAACTCTGCTGTGACAATGCATCTGGGCTCCTTTTGGTGGCCAGGGCCTGGGATTTTTGGAAGGGCTCGTGTTTACAATGTCTGGGTTTTTGAAAGGGTGCAACTGGGGTGCGGGCTGCGTGTAGGTGGGAACTTACCTGTACCTTTTGGCCTGCGTACGCCCAATGTCGCTGTCAAATGTAGAGTTTTTGGAAAAAACCTTCATTTTCCACGAATTTAAGCATTTTAAACTAATATTTTTGGCACGTCGAGAAAAGGAAAATTGTAAACATGGAGTTTATTCAAATAAAACCGCAATTTTCAACGAATTTGAGCATTTTGAGCTGATATTTTCGGAAGATCGAGGACAGGAAAATTTAAAAGACAGCACTTTTCATACATAATACTGCCATTTTCAACGAACTTGAGCATTTTGACTTGATATTTTTAGCACATCGAGAATAGGAAAATTTCAAATGTAGCGTTTTTTTAAAACACACCATTCTCAACGAGCTTAGACATTTTAAATAAAGAACATTTCATCTTAGAGCGCATCGAGGGAAGGCAAAGAAACACATCATCCCAAATATCAAGATGCTGCTGTTGAATAATTGAAAAAATTATATACGGCATGTCGTCTCTTTGATGACTCCTTTACTTTCGTAGTGTTTGTTGCCTGTTTTTTTTAATGCTCTCCAGGAATAAGAAAGCCTCGCAAGCGATGAGGTTTTATTTTGAAGAAGATATCTCTACGCAATGGCTGCAAAATTTCAACGGAGAAAAAACAGATATGCTTCTTTTTCAGGAGGACTGCACTGATTTTATTTCCTTATTTTTTATTTTATCATTTTTCATTTTATACACTTATTGTATTTCCTTATTTCTTCTTAAACCAAAAATCATCGTTGATTCTATTTCTAAATAGAATCAACGATGATTTTTACTTGACGTTATAAATGGAATATTATTAAATAGTATTTTTTGTCGCAAACTGTGAGAATTTATAGGCTTACAACTGATGTATAGCATACCATCGCTGTTCGCAAAATCTTTAAAATTTGACAGCGACGGGCAAAACTGAAGTTCATTATTCCGCTCAAATTCAAAGTCACCTGTAGAGAGCAGCGTTTTAAATAACAAACATTAACATTCAGCTTTGATTAAGTATTTATGAAAATTGAATTTGTGACTACTGGTCGGTCAGCAGCATCATGAAGATTCCATCCGTGTACCACCGGTGGGTCACGTCGCGGTCAAAGCGTTAATTACGTAATCTGATTTGGTACCAGAGAGAAAATTTCAGACTTGCGAGAGGGCTTTGGTCTTCCACAGCTCCATCGCTTTATTATATTTCTTTAGAGAGGAGACATGTATGGGATAATAGATGTGTCTTTGTGGCTGCAGGGAATGATGAGAGTCGACGGTTGGCTCACAGAAATGGACGTTGAAAGTTAATGAAAGGTCACTAGCGGTTTGTTGAAACTAACGATCTTCCGTCCGCAGGATTCTGTCAAGGATTTATAATCAGTTGATGATTTTTTGATGAAAAATGATTTGATGATAGATGAGCCGTTGACATATATTTCGGTGCAAAAGAGAAAGGGGAGTCCAAATTCAGAAGAAATGTGGCTGTGGAGTCTGTACCCGCAGCCACACTGCCGCCACACCGCCTTCATACCACTGCACCACCACCGCCATACCGCTACACCGTTGTTACACCACGACTACCGCACCATCACACCACCACCACACCACCACACTACCACCACACCGCCACACCGTTGTTACACCACGACTACCGCACCATCACACCACCACCACACCACCACACCACCACACTACCACCACACCACCACACCACCACACCGCCACACCGCCACACCGCCACCGTTTCCCGCATCCGCTGTCCCTGCGGTGAGTGTGTGTGCGTGTGTTGTGTGACAGCAGTACGTAATGTGTGTGTGCTGTACTCAAGATGTAAGTTAGTTATGCTGCAAGTTAGTAATTTATAAAACAAAATGAAGGAAAACAAAATAATGGATTAATGGATTAATAATGATACTTCTATTAAAATCGAAAACCCAATGAAGAAATTCCTCGCAACTGAAATATTTGTGCAGTGAATATTTTAAAGTTGAGGGTTTTAGTAATGATACGTTATAATTGTAAATGTTTAGTTATCATTAGTTATCATGTAATTTATTGTTTAGTAATCATAATAGTTATAATACTAGTTGTTATTTCGTTACAATAAGTTATAATATTAGTTGTTAATTAGTTATCATAAGTTATCATGTTAGTTAATATCTACAGGGTGTTTCTTAAATATGGGACACAAAAAAATCTTTAAAAACTTTTGATACAATGAACGGATTTTTAAAACAAACCTTGTTTTGATGAGATTTTCTATAATTTTCTAGCAATTCAAGCATTTGTTTTAAATATTATGCCTTTCATTCTCTACAGAACGATAGGACTTACTTAGCTTACTGAGTTCCAGAAATGTAAAATAGATAGAATATATATATATAAATCAAATAACTTAACCATATTAATAAAATAATATGCAAAAATTAATGATAAAATGTTCTCGGTGGAACATTTATATCTTATTTAAGAAAAAAAAATTATTTTCATACATTGTTTTGCTACCACGTGCCGAAAAAATTACTCTTCAGCCAGAACACGTAATGGTCGGTTGTAATACTTGTGCTGCGTGCAGCTACTTCCTACATGACAGTGCACCTCATCTCGCTTCTGGGTAACTTATGCGATCCTTTTACGTTTCTCTTTGATTCATTATATTTTTGGCGAACTTCTGAATCTTTGACCCCAAAATTTTTTCATACGATCGTTTCAAGTGTCTCTTGAACTCATCATATTTTTGATAAACATCTGGTAGTGTGACTCCAAAATTTTTCCGAGCTATATTTTTCAATATCATAATTAAACTCATCAAAATAAATATTTAAGGATTATCTGAATCGTTGACCCAAAGATTTTTCCACACGATCTTTCCCAAAATCTCCGACATATCATATTTTTGGGAACATCAGAATCTTCGTCTCCACTATTTTTCCGTACGATCTTTTCAAGTATCCTCAACACATCACATTTTCGGCGCCCATCTAAATCTTCCACCCTAGATTATTCCGTACGATCGTTTTCAATATCCTCTGATCATTATATTTCCGATGCACATCTGGTTGTGTGACTCAAAGATTTTTCAGCAGGATCGTTTTCAAGGGTCCTCTGCAGATCATCTTTTCGGTGAGCATCTTAAACGGCCCATAAACGATCAATTTTAATGTCAATATAATTGAAAATGATGAATATTGACAATTTAATTGATCGTCTGTGGGCTTGATTGACGACCGTCAATTAATTGACTTAGTGGACAAAATCTCATCAATATTTTGAGTCAATGATATCGACAGTTAAATTGACCGTCTATAGGCCGCTTTAGAAGAGAAGAGCAGCGCAGTCACAATGCAGCCCCACTTCAGCACCCACAACCTCTTCCTGGTCGCCCTCCGAAGTTCAGCGTCCATATGGTCGCGCGAGTTGCTCACCATAATTTATGGCTGCCACACGGCGGCTCAAGGAACAGGAAACCTGCGGCCGTAACCTGACACTCGACTTGTAAGGATTTGGCACGTCCTAACTGATTTACATGAGGGCAACCGAGGCGTATGTGCACGGTCAGTTACTGGGCGCGCGTTGTGTACTTAAATGTGCGTCATGTGATTCCTGGAGTATATGTCGCGTGATTTGTAACTAGTCAATGTCTACAAATGCGTATTTATTATGATGCATTTAGTAGTCGATGTCCAGTTTTTGTATGATGTACGAGTAATTATAAAAGTATGAATAACGTGACATGAATGTAAGCCATTCGCCAATTTTAGGTATTTCTACATTGTCGCTTTTTGATTGATGGATACTCGATCACGCGCATTTCCTTGGATAAAAGCAAACATTCGGTTTTCATCGTTTTGGGAAATTAATTTTTTTCAATTGCCAATTTCTCAGATATATAGAATTTTTTGAAGCGGCAGTTATGAAATAAATCATCCAAGCGTTCATTTTGTGTCAATTTAGAATGAGGAAAAATTTTATATATTAGATGATTTTCATTTTCATTCACTCAACAATATTAAAATATACAAGTAAAACTTGACACTGAAAGAGGCTATGATGAATTAGGACCCTTCATGGGTACATAAAGTCCTTATTGATGCAACGAATTATGTTTAACGCGTTTCCTATGAAGGAACCCCCGGTGGTCACGGAGGGGATTTTCATAGTGCTGCTGACCTACATGCAGATCCTACATGTTTCAACTCAATTTGTATAAATACTTAAGGAAAACCAAACGAAGGCACGATTTATTTAATGCTCGTTATTTTCAAAGGTTTTCTCTCAATTTAACTCTAAATTGACTTGAATATTGAACTTCGGTTCAAAAGATCGGAGTTAACGCGTTAATGAGCATCTAAGAGGCCATGGTGTGGGCAGGAGATTTGTTCCTGGGCTTGCAGGAAGTTAAATTAGATGCTTACTGCTACCGCCTGCTGCAAGCCAGTGCTTCCTGCAGTGCTTCCTGCAGTGCTTCCTGCAGTGCTTTCTGCAGTGCTTCCTGCAGTGCTTCCTGCAGTGCTTCCTGCAGTGCTTCCAGCAGTGCGTGCGCTCACGTCTGCCCCTCTTTCCTGCCCCTCACACCGCCACTCCCCCTAACGCCTCACTCACTTCCCATGTTTCACAGATCCCATTTTCACAGATCCCCATATTCTTGTACAGGCAAAGCGTATTCATGTGAGATATTAGAATATTTTAGAGTACTTCTATGTATTGAGCTAAAATATTATTTTGTGTTTTTGAAACTTTTGTCTTGTTTTTTACGTATTGAGATAACGATATAATATACGTAATTTAGGGTTTGCTATTGAAACAATTACTATACCTAATGTTACCGGTTGAATATAGTAATTTGAGTTGGATCAGGCAGCGTATTTTGGAGTAATCTAATTTATCCTATCAAAAATAACCTAATTTATCCTATCAAAAATAACCTAATTTATCCTATCAAAAATAACCTAATATATCCTATCAAAAATAACTTAATTTATCCTATCAAAAATAACCTAATTTATCCTATCAAAAATAACCTAATTTATCCTATCAAAAATAACCTAATATATATCCTATCAAAAATAACCTAATTTATCCTATCAAAAATAACCTAATTCATCCTATCAAAAACAACCTATTATATCCTATCAAAAGCAACCTAATTTATCCTATCAAAAATAACCTAATTTATCCTATCAAAAATAACCTAATTTATCCTATCAAAAATAACCTAATTTATCCTATAGAAAATAACCTAATTTATCCTATCAAAAATAACCTAATTTATCCTATCAAAAATAACCTAATTTATCCTATCAAAAATAACCTAATTTATCCTATAGAAAATAACCTAATTTATCCTATCAAAAATAACCTAATTTATCCTATCAAAAATAACCTAATTTATCCTATCAAAAATAACCTAATTTACTCCAACTATAAAAATAACCTGTACCCCAACCATCCCAATCTATACCTGCGCAGAGTTAAAAGTGCTCGCTTATTCATTTTACGTTAACACTCGTAACCTAACTCGCCCTATCCCAACTGATCCTACATGTTTCACGTGAAGTATAATTCTCTTCAAAATAAAATCATGAAAAAATTCATCTTTTAAATTTTAATCCAGCCTATGTTAACTGACCGTAACCTTACGTATACGAATTTGCCCTGACCTAACCTCACTCACTTTACCGTGTCCTACTCTATTCTACCCTATTCTAACATATTCTAACCTATCACAACTTCTCCCAACCTATCCTAAGTTCTCACATATTCTTCTTCCTTATCCTAGCCAATATTGACCTATCCTAATATAACCTCATCTAACCTACTTAAACCTACCCAAACTTATCTTAACCTATTCAAACTCATTCTTGAATATCCTAACCTATCCAAATCTAAACTACTTCATCCTTTCCTAATCTATTTAATTAACCTGTACTAACTTGCCCTAACCTATCCAAGAGCGCTAAATTAACCTATCGTAACATTTTATGACCGTATCTATGATACATAGTATCGCTATAATGGTTAAAAATTAGTTGAATACGGTGACTGAAAGCTTGATGTATTATTGCCTGAGCGATTGGTAGTGAAGGCGTGACGCACATAGATAAGTACGCTACAAATGCGTTAATGTATCGAGAAGAAATAGTGAAGAATATCTCTACTTTTTAATGCATTCCAATTCATACAACAAGCAATGGTTACGAAAACCGAGGGTTTCGCTTGTTGCTTTCCTTCCACACCCCGCATCCCGCATACCCCCACCACACACCCCACACACTCCCCACACCCCATACACCCCACACTCCACACCCGCACACTCCACACCCAACACCCTGCACTCCACACACCCACACATCCCACGCACCCCTCACACCCCACACCTCACACACCCCACACACCCCACACTCCACACACCCCACACCCCACATACCCCACACCTCACCCACCCCACACACCCACACACCCAACATCCACACACACCCCACAACCCACACACCCACACCCTCACACACCCCACAACCCACATACCCCACGCTTCACACCCACTCACCCCACACCCACACACACCCCACAACCCACACACCCACACCCTCACACACCCCACAACCCACACACCCCACGCTCCACACCCACTCACCCCACACCCACACACACCCCACAACCCACACACCCACACCCTCACACACCCCACAACCCACACACCCCACGCTCCACACCCACTCACCCCACACCCACACACACCCCACACACCCCACACTCCACACACCCCACACCCCACATACCCCACACCTCACTCACCCCACACACGCCACAACCCACACACCCACACCCTCACACACCCCACAAGGCCACAACCCACATACCCCACGCTCCACACCCACTCACCCCACACACCCCACACCCCGGAACAGGAACCAACCGATCATCTCCCACACAGCCCCGGAAGCGCTGCCGGGAATGGCATCCCGTGACTGGGAATGGCATTCCAGAGGCTCGCGCCGCCGGTTCCTGCCGTGCCGCAAGCGGTATTTATTGCCGTAATTTGCCTCTCTCACTTCCTTGTAAAAAGTCCGTGGTGAGCTTGTGGGGCTTGAGGGGCCAGTTCGAGCTGCTCGTGCAACTGTGATGGTAATTATTGGGATGTTTTGCATTCCAAGGAACCGATCCGTGAAATATTTGCATGTCAAGAAGATGTTGATTGGAATGTTTGGCATGCTAAAAAGCTGATCATTCGAATGTCCTATAATCTCAAGAAGCTTATCATCAGAATGGTTTGCATGTCAAGGAGATGATTATTCGAATGTTCGATATTCCAAGGAACTGATCATTGGGGTACTTCACATTCTAAAAACTGTTTAATAAAAGTTTTTACATGCACAGGAAGCTAAAAATTAGATAGTTTTACTTGTGTCTCTTGCTGATACTCATTGGAATCTTCTACACGGGTCAGCAGCTGATGGTTGGAATTTATTTTTTTATTCACAATTGGAACTTAACTGACTTTACTAATTAAATAAATTAAAGGTGAGTCCTTTAGTTAGTTACTACGCATTTTAACGCAGTGTGTTTGAACTGAAAACTTAAGAGCCTATTTCCCTTTTTTTACAGAAAACAAATGAGAAGGTATCGTAGCTACATGCAAGATTATTTTTTTATATAAGGATAATGAGAAATGAAGGAACAGCGTGTGACAAATTTTGTGAGGCACGGAGGAAAGAAGCAAGGTGCTGTGTTGCGTCACACTTGACTGGTGTATACAGGTATACAAGCCTGTATACAGGTATACACCCGCAAGTGTGTACAGGTATACACCTACAAGTTCACACGTTTCCTACGAAGGGACCCACCGGTGGCCACGGAGGGATTTTCATATGCTGCTGGCCGACCTGCAGTCACTAACTAAATTTTTAAAAGTACTTAATGACAGCTAAATAATGGTACTATTCTGTCTATGTTTGCTATTTTCAAAATTGTTTACTACATTTGACTTTATATTCGAATTAAGTATAGAACTTCAGTTTAGCCCATCGCCGAAAACGTTTTAATTGTTTTCTTTTTAAATTCGTGATTCAATACACAAAGTCACCAACCGCACCGTCAGTAAAAGGGGCTTATTTATCGTGCTTGGGGCGAATTGTGAATATGAGTTGAGAAATGTAAAGTAACTCGGTATTCTGGAAATTAAATCTGTGAATGAAAAGAACATTAGATGTAACTATTGAATTTACCATCTCTAATGAAATACTCAATTTGGAAATCTACTTCTCTTTCTATGAAACGACTGCCAGAACGTTGTTTTTTACTTGCAGAATATCATTAGACTATACGTGTTCTGTATTTCATTGGTAAATAAGTCGATTTGAAGTAATTTTGCTTCTGAATAATTTTTTGGAGATTGTACAATAATATTTTAGTAGATGTTTTCGTGTATATTAAATACTTATAATAAATGTATTATTTTGGCTAAATAGTTTCGTCTCAAAAATAAAAATGCCAATAACCGGAAATACCAGTTTCTTATGCGTTATATCTTTCTGAAGTTGTTTCGTAATGACCAATTTTTTCATAAATAGCAATATATAAGTTGAACCGAGGTGAATTTCATTGCAGTTTAAAATTTATGCCACAAGATTGAATACAAGTTACTGAACCACAATTTAATTTTTTGAATCTCTTCATAAGATTCCAGTCTTTCTATAACTGCAATCAGAATTTTATTTCAAAAACCTCTATCAACATAACGTGATGCTCATCCTGTTCAGTTATCCAATTTTATAGTATGTCATAAAACGATAATCTTCACTACGGAAGTTACGTGCCCGCTCTCGGAATCTGCACGACCGCAGGCCGCACGGATCCTGGAATCGGGAATTTGGAATTCCGCGAGGTGATGAGAGCGCGCTGTGAGCCGGCGCACCGGCGTGACGAACGCGGCTTGGTTCAGGTTCCTAACGCTACAAATGTACCATGTTTATGGGGGTTGGGGTGTAGGCAGCGGTTGGGTAGTATAGGAAACGGTTGAGGTGTTACGGTTAAGGCAACCGTAACTATGGCGACTGGCAACCGTAACTATGGCGACAGGTAACCGTAACTATGGCGACAGGCAACCGTAACCATGGCGACAGGCAACCGTTACTATGGCGACAGGCAACCGTTACTATGGCGACTGGCAACCGTAACTATGGCGACAGGCAACCGTAACTATGGCGACAGGCAACCGTTACTATGGCGACAGGTAACCGTTACTATGGCGACAGGCAACCGTAACTATGGCGACTGGCAACCGTAACTATGGCGACAGGCAACTGTAACTATGGCGACAGGCAACCGTAACTATGGCGACAGTCAACCGTTACTATGGCGACAGGCAACCGTTACTATGACGACAGGCAACCGTTACTATGGCGACAGGCAACCGTTACTATGGCGACAGGCAACCGTTACTATGACGACAGGCAACCGTTACTATGGCGACAGGCAACCGTTACTATGGCGACAGGCAACTGTACCTATGGCGACAGGCAACCGTAACTATGGCGACAGGCAACCGTTACTATGACGACAGGCAACCGTTATTATGGCGACTGGCAACCGTTACTATGACGACAGGCAACCGTTACTATGGCGACAGGCAACCGTTACTATGACGACAGGCAACCGTTACTATGGCGACAGGCAACCGTTACTATGACGACAGGCAACCGTTACTATGGCGACAGGCAACCGTTACTATGACGACAGGCAACCGTTATTATGGCGACTGGCAACCGTTACTATGACGACAGGCAACCGTTACTATGGCGACAGGCAACCGTTACTATGACGACAGGCAACCGTTACTATGGCGACAGGCAACCGTTACTATGACGACAGGCAACCGTTACTATGGCGACAGGCAACCGTTACTATGACGACAGGCAACCGTTACTATGACGACAGGCAACCGTTACTATGACGACAGGCAACCGTAACTATGGCGACAGGCAACTGTAACTATGGCGACTGGCAACAGTTACTATGACGAGTATATTGCTAGTAGCTTAAAGCCTAACGTACGGACGGACACACAAACTGCATTATTATACAGAATATTTGATAAATAAAATTACAAAACAGTAAAAATAACTATAACTGTTAAAATAAATATCTAATATATTTCTAACCATCAACAATAAAAATTGGAATGGTTATTATATAGTCTATTATGATGCCCCTTTCATTTGAAAATCTTTCAAAACGAGTTTACAGAATACCATGATACTTTATTATTTTTCCAGGAATATACTGATTATATTGATTCCAATTCCTGTAAATTTCCTGTAAAACTTGCTGTTTTTAATTAATTCCTGTAAAACTTGATGTAATTAATTAATTCCTGTAAAACTTGCTGTAATTAATTAAGTAATTCCTGCAAAACTTGTTGTAATTAATTGATTCCTGTAAAACTTGCTGTAAATAATTAATTCCTGTAAAACTTGCTGTAATTAATTAAGTAATTCCTGCAAAACTTGTTGTAATTAATTGATTCCTGTAAAACTTGCTGTAATTAATTAATTCCTGCAAAACTTGTTGTAATTAATTAATTAATTCCTGTAAAACTTGCTATAATTAATTAATTAATTCCTGTAAAACTTGCTGTAATTAATTAGTTAATTCTTGTAAAACTTGGTACAATTAATTAATCAATTCATGTAAAACTTGCTGTAATTAATTAGTTAATTCTTGTAAAGCTTGGTATAATTAATTAATCAATTCCTGTAAAACTTGCTGTAATTAATTAATCAATTCCTGTAAAACTTGCTGTAATTAATTAATCAATTCCTGTAAAACTTGCCGTAATTGATTAATCAATTCCTGCAAAACTTGCTGTAATTAATTAGTTAATTCTTGTAAAACTTGGTATAATTAATTAATCAATTCATGTAAAACTTGCTGTAATTAATTAGTTAATTCTTGTAAAACTTGGTATAATTAATTAATCAATTCCTGTAAAACTTGCCGTAATTAATTAATCAATTCCTGCAAAACTTGCTGTAATTAATTAATCAATTCCTGTAAAACTTGCTGTTATTAGTTAATCAATTCCTGTAAAACTTGTTGTAATTAATTAATCAATTCTCGCAAAACTTGCCGTAATTAATTAATCAATTCCTGTAAAACTTGCCGTAATTAATTAATCAATTCCTGTAAAACTTGATGTAATTAATTAATCAATTCCTGTA
This sequence comes from Morinoia aosen, assembly GCA_030386875.1. Classification (NCBI taxonomy): domain Eukaryota; kingdom Metazoa; phylum Arthropoda; class Malacostraca; order Amphipoda; family Talitridae; genus Morinoia; species Morinoia aosen. The sequence continues at coordinate 24,932,334 of CM059566.1, forward strand.
AAACTTGCCGTAATTAATTAATCAATTCCTGTAAAACTTGATGTAATTAATTAATCAATTCCTGTAAAACTTGCCGTAATTAATTAAATAATTCCTGTAAAACTTGCTGTAATTAATTAATCAATTCCTGTAAAACTTGCCGTAATTAATTAAATAATTCCTGTAAAACTTGCTGTAATTAATTAATCAATTCCTGTAAAACTTGATGAATTCCACTACAAAATTCAACTCCGTCAGCTAAAAAGTTGAGAAGTTCTGATATAAAAAACTATTGTTTTTCTACAATCTATCAATGTTTCAAGGTTTTTTCAGTGCATTGATGTGACGCAGGCAGATATATTTGTTCATTTCGTAGTCTACGTACTCATGATTTCACGACGGTATTGCTGAACATGTCAGGAGATGTTTGTTATGTTCACAAATTTTTTTCACATTACGGATCGAAATTCTGTACAAATCAGACCGATTACAAACATTTCTAGCAATTTTACTGTTTGCGGACCGCATTTTTCCTTCGGTAAATTTTCTTTGATTCTTCTTTTTTATTGGGAAACTTTAGATTAGATCATAAGTTATTGTCAGCATCCATATCTGCATAGAAACAAAGGTGCTCCAAAGAGAGGAAAGATAAAAGCACCATTTAGAATGTGATTAAGGGAACAGGGAATCGGTGCACAAGGTGAGTGTTCATAGAAACATGATGGAAAAAAGTTTATGCCATAAGAAAAACATTGAAAGAAAAAGTAGATGGTGCTGAAACACAGGACAGAAATGAAATGACAGAACGACGTTCCTTTACAAAGCTAAGAACTGTCTGATAAAATAAGAAAAGCCTTACCCAATCTTGAGCTCGGGACCTCTACTTTTTCCCTGGGAGCGCTAATTCCTATAGACACAAAAGTTGTCTCCCCCTGAGGAGCTGTATTGGGCAACGGAAGGCGCACTTAGACATGAATTACTTCTTCCTATTTCGGTCAGAAATTCAATTATTTCACGTTCTTCATGATTAAATTGATTTTAATTCGTATATGAATAACTATGAAAGGTTTCGTCGGAGCATGACATGTTTAAAAGACTCTCGATCGCCGTTTTACAGAACCGTTTTGCCCGTTACGCCATTCCGTTAGTGAACGCAACAAACACCTCACATCTTTCAAGATCTTTTAAATTTGGCGACATAAAACTCTAACAGCCCCGTTCATAAAACGGTAAACACAAACGAGCACCGTTCACTGAACGGTAAACCCTAACAAGCCCCCTGAACGCTGACCGTTCATTAAACGGTGAACACTAACAAGCACCGTTCATCAAACGGTAAGCCCTGACAAGCCCCCAGAACGCTGACCGTTCATTAAACGGACTTATATACCCCGGTACACAACGGCCAAAAGTACCTCCTGATAATCGCATGCATGTGAATGCCCGCATTTGCTGCGGCCTCGAGCGCTCCTCTCGAGCCACTCAATGGCGTCTCGAGACTGTGATAACTATTCATTATTGCCGCGTTTGTGGCCCCAACAATGCGGCGTACCTGCTCCTCAATTTCCCATTGAAATTACTCTCAAATTTCCGTCCGGAACTGCCCGAGTAAAGATGATGCTTTGTGACGGTTGTGATATATAGGGCTACGGTTTGGGGCAGTTTAGGGCAGTTGCGCGCAGTTTGGAACAGTACGGCGCAGTGGAGAATAATTTAGTGCAGTTTGGAGCAGTGTGGAGCAGTTTAGGGCAGTTTGGTGTGATGTAGAACAGTTTGGCGCAATATAGAGCAGTTTGGTGCAGTTTGGAACAGTGTGGAGCAGTTTAGGGCAGTTTGGTGCAATATAGAGCAGTTTGGTGCAGTTTGGAACAGTGTGGCGTAGTTTAATACAGCTTAGCGCAGTTTAGAGAAGTTTGCCGAAGTTTAGAATATTTTGGCGCAGTTTTGAACAGTTGGCAAATAATGTTCGCGCTGGTAGTCTTCACGCCCTATTATTGTACGCATCCATTTTTTAAATTCTCTCGGCGTTCTAACACAAAATTTCTCTAAAATACTATCGTGGTCTATTGAAAACAATTTTAAAATCTGCTCTGACTTGAAAATTTACATGAATAATTGCTCTCTCAATAAATTTACATCCGATCATCATTGCAACGTCTGGTCATTCTCATGACTGATTCTTGCCATGGCCTATCATTGCCATGACTGATCATTGCCATGACTGATCATTGCCATGACCGATCATTGCCATGACCGATCAGTGCCACGGTCGATCTTTGCCGTTTTATTATTACCTAGACCGATCTTTACTGTGGCTCATCCTTAAGTTTCGACCGATAATTGCCATGACTAATCTCCACAGTGGCCACTCATTGCCATGACTGATCGTTGCCATGACTGCTCATTGCCTCTGCCACGCATGTAACCAATTCATTGTTTCCTTTAATTTTACGTCATCACTAAGGGATTTGTGATAAACAGAAACAATGTACCCTACTGTACCCTACTACCATACATAAGCGTAGTAGGTAATACTGCTGCGCAAGTGTTAAAATTACATACTTGCGGGTGAAAAATGGTTGCAGAGTGAATAAGTCGCAGAAAAACCGAATAAATACTAACACTAATGTGATTCAACGATTTGAAGTATTAGTATTCGTAATTTTTTTACAAGATTCACATTGTTAAAGCAGTGAAGTGGCAATTTATTACTCACCAAACTATCCAATTAGTCGACTGAGACACTAACCCATGTCTGTAAACATTGCGTTCTGTCGCGGCAATGTTGCGTGTACACAAGTGAAGAAGCGTTCTGTAACAGTGATGTAGCAGTGAAATGCGTTCTGTAAGAGTGAAATGGTGTTATGTAGCAGTGAAATGCGTTCTGTAAGAGTGAAAAGGTGTTATGTAGCAGTGAAATGCGTTCTGTAACAGTGAAAAGGTGTTATGTAGCAGTAAAATACGTTCTGTAACAGTGAAAAGGTGTTAGGTAGCAGTGAAATGCGTTCTGTAACAGTGAAAAGGTGTTATGTAGCAGTGAAATGCGTTCTGTAACAGTGAAAAGGTGTTAGGTAGCAGTGAAATGCGTTCTGTAACAGTGAAAAGGTGTTAGGTAGCAGTGAAATACGTTCTGTAACAGTGAAAAGGTGTTATGTAGCAGTGAACTGCGTTCTGTAACAGTGAAAAGGTGTTATGTAGCAGTAAAATACGTTCTGTAACAGTGAAAAGGTGTTAGGTAGCAGTGAAATGCGTTCTGTAAGAGTGAAAAGGTGTTATGTAGCAGTTAAATACGTTCTGTAACAGTGAAAAGGTGTTATGTAGCAGTGAAATACGTTCTGTAACAGTGAAAAGGTGTTATGTAGCAGTAAAATACGTTCTGTAACAGTGAAAAGGTGTTATGTAGCAGTAAAATACGTTCTGTAACAGTGAAAAGGTGTTATGTAGCAGTGAAATGCGTTCTGTAACAGTGAAAAGGTGTTATGTAGAAGTGAAATGCGTTCTGTAACAGTGAAAAGGTGTTATGTAGCAGTGAAATGCGTTCTGTAACAGTGAAAAGGTGTTATGTAGCAGTGAAATGCGTTCTGTAACAGTGAAAAGGTGTTATGTAGCAGTGAAATGCATTCTGTAACAGTGAAAAGGTGTTATGTAGCAGTGAAATGCGTTCTGAAACAGTGAAAATGTGTTATGTAGCAGTGAAATGCGTTCTGTAACAGTGAAAAGGTGGTATGTAGCAGTAAAATACGTTCTGTAACAATGAAAAGGTGTTATGTAGCAGTAAAATGCGTTCTGAAACAGTGAAAGGCATTTTGTAGCAGTGAAAAAGCGTTCAATGGAAGTAACAGTACTTTCCGTAGCAGTGATAGCTAGTTCTGTAGTTGTAACATTGCGTTTCCCAGAACTAAAATTCGTTTTGTATCGGAATCATGGCATTTTCTAGCTGCTACACAAAAATTTTCAACAATAATGGGACATTATTTGTGTGGCGATGCGTTTATTGTTTGAGTGGGAACTGCGCGTGCTATCGGCATTGCTCTGAACACTTTGATTAAATAGATATTTCAGGCAAATTACTCATTTTACCTTAATTAAACATTTTGATCACGGGAGCAGTGATTCGACAAAAATTTAAACACACACCTGCTAAGATGCAGATGTTAATTTGCGGGTTACTCAAATTTACAGGTTTATTAAATGAATTTGAAGTTCAAATAAATTTCCGTAAGAGTTACTTAAATTTTTTGAAGTTATAATACGGGCCTTGTATGCTTACTTGAGTTGTATAAATATGGTATTTATGAACGGAACTTTGAACACAAACGATTTCTTATCTATGTAGGTCGTGTTACTTCTCAGTTAAATTATCGAATATTTCTTCTATTTTCTGGGGTAATTTCGGTGGGTAACTGAGGACCTCTCGTTCATAGTGAAGTGTACAACGTAATTCGCGGGAACTTAGTTCTTTGGTGCAAATTTCACCCGCAAACACTTACACACACAAACATAAATGTACACAGATACACTCACACACACAGACACACGCGTGCTCACACAGACACACACACACAGACCACGCAGCTGCCGGACCCGTTGTACCCAGAAGAGGAAGTACGTTTTTTGCACCTGCACACTGGCACACAAGACAGCGCGCCCAGATTGTCACCGTCGGACCACACCGTCCCTCAGGGGCTGTCTTTGGACGCGTCAAAGGCGCAGGTTTTCTTCGGGCTTTTGAGGCGCCTTTTGAGAGCCCTGGGTGGTTATTGGTGTTGCTGCTTGGCTTCCTGACCATCTGGTTCTGCGCTATTATTAATATTATTATTATTGCCTGGCCATCTGGTTCTTCGTTATTATTAATATTATTATTATTGCCTGGCCATCTGGTTCTTCGTTATTATTAATATTATTATTATTGCCTGACCATCTGGTTCTGCGTTGTTATTAATATTATTATTATTGCCTGACCATCTGGTTCTTCGTTATTATTAATATTATTATTATTGCCTGGCCATCTGGTTCTTCGTTATTATTAATATTATTATTATTGCCTGGCCATCTGGTTCTTCGTTATTATTAATATTATTATTATTGCCTGGCCATCTGGTTCTTCGTTATTATTAATATTATTATTATTGCCTGACCATCTGGTTCTGCGTTGTTATTAATATTATTATTATTGCCTGACCATCTGGTTCTTCGTTATTATTAATATTATTATTATTGCCTGGCCATCTGGTTCTTCGTTATTAATAATATTATTATTATTGCCTGCCCATCTGGTTCTGCGTTGTTATTAATATTATTATTATTGCCTGACCATCTGGTTCTGCGTTATTATTAATATTATTATTATTGCCTGACCATTTGGTTCTGCGCTATTATTGATATTATTATTATTATTATTATTATTATTATTATTGCCTCACCATTTGGTTCTGCGTTATTATTGATATTATTATTATTGCCTGACCATTTGGTTCTGCGCTATTATTGATATTATTATTATTATTATTATTATTATTATTATTGCCTCACCATTTGGTTCTGCGTTATTATTAATACTAGTCTACCCCTCTTTATTTGAAATAAAAAGGGTGGCCAAATGAGAGAGAGGCCGTAAGAAATAAAAAATACAATCTCTCGAGAGTTGATGAGGCCGCGTGAACACGGCCCTTCAAAATATGTTGGGCTGGAGCTTGTATCACAGATACGCTCATCACACACTGCAGGCTGGCTTCGGACAGACCGACCGACGGACGGACGCGGCTCTTATTATAGTATAGATTATTTTTATTGCCTGACCATTTGGTTCTGCGTTATTATTAATATTATTATTTCTATTGCCTGACCCTCTGGTTTTGAGTTATTATTAATATTATTATTATTATTATTATTACCTGACCATTTGGTTCTGCGTTATTATTAATATTATTGTTATTGCCTGGCCATCTGGTTCTGCGTTATTATTAATATTATTATTACTATTGCCTGACCCTCTGGTTTTGCGTTACTATTAATATTTTTATTATTATTATTATTATTGCCTGACCATTTGGTTCTGCGTTATTAATATTATTGTTATTGCCTGGCCATCTGGTTCTGCGTTATTATTAATATTATTGTTATTGCCTGACCATCTGGTTCTGCGTTATTATTATTGTTGCTTCTTAGCTGGCCTGACCATTTAGTGCTTCATATTATTATAGTTGCTGCTTAGCTGGCCTGACCATTTAGTTCTTCATATTATTATAGTTGCTGCTTAGCTTGCCTGACCATTTAGTTCTTCATATTATTATAGTTGCTGCTTAGCTTGCCTGACCATTTAGTGCTTCATATTATTATAGTTGCTGCTTAGCTGGCCTGACCATTTAGTTCTTCATATTATTATAGTTGCTGCTTAGCTTGCCTGACCATTTAGTTCTTCATATTATTATAGTTGCTGCTTAGCTGGCCTGACCATTTAGTGCTTCATATTATTATAGTTGCTGCTTAGCTGGCCTGACCATTTAGTTCTTCATATTATTATAGTTGCTGCTTAGCTGGCCTGACCATTTAGTTCTTCATATTATTATAGTTGCTGCTTAGCTTGCCTGACCATTCAGTTCTTCATATTATTATAGTTGCTGCTTAGCTGGCCTGACCATTTAGTTCTTCATATTATTATAGTTGCTGCTTAGCTTGCCTGACAATTTAGTTCTTCATATTATTATAGTTGCTGCTTAGCTGGCCTGACCATTTAGTTCTTCATATTATTATAGTTGCTGCTTAGCTTGCCTGACCATTTAGTTCTTCATATTATTATAGTTGCTGCTTAGCTGGCCTGACCATTTAGTTCTTCATATTATTATAGTTGCTGCTTAGCTTGCCTGACCATTTAGTTCTTCATATTATTATAGTTGCTGCTTAGCTGGCCTGACCATTTAGTTCTTCATATTATTATAGTTGCTGCTTAGCTGGCCTGACCATTTAGTTCTTCATATTATTATAGTTGCTGCTTAGCTTGCCTGACCATTTAGTTCTTCATATTATTATAGTTGCTGCTTAGCTGGCCTGACCATTTAGTTCTTCATATTATTATAGTTGCTGCTTAGCTGGCCTGACCATTTAGTTCTTCATATTATTATAGTTGCTGCTTAGCTGGCCTGACCATTTAGTTCTTCATATTATTATAGTTGCTGCTTAGCTGGCCTGACCATTCAGTTCTTCATATTATTATAGTTGCTGCTTAGCTGGTCTGACCATTTAGTTCTTCATATTATTATAGTTGCTGCTTAGCTTGCCTGACCATTTAGTTCTTCATATTATTATAGTTGCTGCTTAGCTTGCCTGACCATTTAGTTCTTCATATTATTATAGTTGCTGCTTAGCTGGCCTGACCATTCAGTTCTTCATATTATTATAGTTGCTGCTTAGCTTGCCTGACCATTTAGTTCTTCATATTATTATAGTTGCTGCTTAGCTTGCCTGACCATTTAGTTCTTCATATTATTATAGTTGCTGCTTAGCTGGCCTGACCATTTAGTTCTTCATATTATTATAGTTGCTGCTTAGCTGGCCTGACCATTTAGTTCTTCATATTATTATAGTTGCTGCTTAGCTTGCCTGACCATTTAGTTCTTCATATTATTATAGTTGCTGCTTAGCTGGCCTGACCATTTAGTGCTTCATATTATTATAGTTGCTGCTTAGCTGGCCTGACCATTTAGTTCTTCATATTATTATAGTTGCTGCTTAGCTGGCCTGACCATTTAGTTCTTCATATTATTATAGTTGCTGCTTAGCTTGCCTGACCATTCAGTTCTTCATATTATTATAGTTGCTGCTTAGCTGGCCTGACCATTTAGTTCTTCATATTATTATAGTTGCTGCTTAGCTTGCCTGACAATTTAGTTCTTCATATTATTATAGTTGCTGCTTAGCTGGCCTGACCATTTAGTTCTTCATATTATTATAGTTGCTGCTTAGCTTGCCTGACCATTTAGTTCTTCATATTATTATAGTTGCTGCTTAGCTGGCCTGACCATTTAGTTCTTCATATTATTATAGTTGCTGCTTAGCTTGCCTGACCATTTAGTTCTTCATATTATTATAGTTGCTGCTTAGCTGGCCTGACCATTTAGTTCTTCATATTATTATAGTTGCTGCTTAGCTGGCCTGACCATTTAGTTCTTCATATTATTATAGTTGCTGCTTAGCTTGCCTGACCATTTAGTTCTTCATATTATTATAGTTGCTGCTTAGCTGGCCTGACCATTTAGTTCTTCATATTATTATAGTTGCTGCTTAGCTGGCCTGACCATTTAGTTCTTCATATTATTATAGTTGCTGCTTAGCTGGCCTGACCATTTAGTTCTTCATATTATTATAGTTGCTGCTTAGCTGGCCTGACCATTCAGTTCTTCATATTATTATAGTTGCTGCTTAGCTGGTCTGACCATTTAGTTCTTCATATTATTATAGTTGCTGCTTAGCTTGCCTGACCATTTAGTTCTTCATATTATTATAGTTGCTGCTTAGCTTGCCTGACCATTTAGTTCTTCATATTATTATAGTTGCTGCTTAGCTGGCCTGACCATTCAGTTCTTCATATTATTATAGTTGCTGCTTAGCTTGCCTGACCATTTAGTTCTTCATATTATTATAGTTGCTGCTTAGCTTGCCTGACCATTTAGTTCTTCATATTATTATAGTTGCTGCTTAGCTGGCCTGACCATTTAGTTCTTCATATTATTATAGTTGCTGCTTAGCTGGCCTGACCATTTAGTTCTTCATATTATTATAGTTGCTGCTTAGCTTGCCTGACCATTTAGTTCTTCATATTATTATAGTTGCTGCTTAGCTGGCCTGACCATTTAGTTCTTCATATTATTATAGTTGCTGCTTAGCTGGCCTGACCATTTAGTTCTTCATATTATTATAGTTGCTGCTTAGCTGGCCTGACCATTTAGTTCTTCATATTATTATAGTTGCTGCTTAGCTGGCCTGACCATTCAGTTCTTCATATTATTATAGTTGCTGCTTAGCTGGTCTGACCATTTAGTTCTTCATATTATTATAGTTGCTGCTTAGCTTGCCTGACCATTTAGTTCTTCATATTATTATAGTTGCTGCTTAGCTTGCCTGACCATTTAGTTCTTCATATTATTATAGTTGCTGCTTAGCTGGCCTGACCATTCAGTTCTTCATATTATTATAGTTGCTGCTTAGCTTGCCTGACCATTTAGTTCTTCATATTATTATAGTTGCTGCTTAGCTTGCCTGACCATTTAGTTCTTCATATTATTATAGTTGCTGCTTAGCTTGCCTGACAATTTAGTTCTTCATATTATTATAGTTGCTGCTTAGCTTGCCTGACCATTTAGTTCTTCATATTATTATAGTTGCTGCTTAGCTTGCCTGACCATTTAGTTCTTCATATTATTATAGTTGCTGCTTAGCTTGCCTGACCATTTAGTTCTTCATATTATTATAGTTGCTGCTTAGCTTGCCTGACAATTTAGTTCTTCATATTATTATAGTTGCTGCTTAGCTTGCCTGACCATTTAGTTCTTCATATTATTATAGTTGCTGCTTAGCTGGCCTGACCATTTAGTTCTTCATATTATTATAGTTGCTGCTTAGCTTGCCTGACAATTTAGTTCTTCATATTATTATAGTTGCTGCTTAGCTTGCCTGACCATTTAGTTCTTCATATTATTATAGTTGCTGCTTAGCTGGCCTGACAATTCAGTTCTTCATATTATTATAGTTGCTGCTTAGCTTGCCTGACAATTTAGTTCTTCATATTATTATAGTTGCTGCTTAGCTTGCCTGACCATTTAGTTCTTATATTATTATTGTTGCTGCTTAGCTTGCCTGACCATTTAGTTCTTCATATTATTATTGTTGCTGCTTAGCTTGCCTGACCATTTAGTTCTTCATATTATTATAGTTGCTGCTTAGCTGGCCTGACCATTTAGTTCTTCATATTATTATAGTTGCTGCTTAGCTTGCCTGACCATTTAGTTCTTCATATTATTATAGTTGCTGCTTAGCTGGCCTGACCATTTAGTTCTTCATATTATTATAGTTGCTGCTTAGCTGGCCTGACCATTTAGTTCTTCATATTATTATAGTTGCTGCTTAGCTTGCCTGACCATTTAGTTCTTCATATTATTATAGTTGCTGCTTAGCTTGCCTGACCATTTAGTTCTTCATATTATTATAGTTGCTGCTTAGCTTGCCTGACCATTTAGTTCTTCATATTATTATAGTTGCTGCTTAGCTTGCCTGACAATTTAGTTCTTCATATTATTATAGTTGCTGCTTAGCTTGCCTGACCATTTAGTTCTTCATATTATTATAGTTGCTGCTTAGCTGGCCTGACCATTTAGTTCTTCATATTATTATAGTTGCTGCTTAGCTTGCCTGACAATTTAGTTCTTCATATTATTATAGTTGCTGCTTAGCTTGCCTGACCATTTAGTTCTTCATATTATTATAGTTGCTGCTTAGCTGGCCTGACCATTCAGTTCTTCATATTATTATAGTTGCTGCTTAGCTTGCCTGACAATTTAGTTCTTCATATTATTATAGTTGCTGCTTAGCTTGCCTGACCATTTAGTTCTTATATTATTATTGTTGCTGCTTAGCTTGCCTGACCATTTAGTTCTTCATATTATTATTGTTGCTGCTTAGCTTGCCTGACCATTTAGTTCTTCATATTATTATAGTTGCTGCTTAGCTGGCCTGACCATTTAGTTCTTCATATTATTATAGATGCTGCTTAGCTTGCCTGACCATTTAGTTCTTCATATTATTATAGTTGCTGCTTAGCTTGCCTGACAATTTAGTTCTTCATATTATTATAGTTGCTGCTTAGCTTGCCTGACCATTTAGTTCTTCATATTATTATAGTTGCTGCTTAGCTTGCCTGACCATTTAGTTCTTCATATTATTATAGTTGCTGCTTAGCTTGCCTGACCATTTAGTTCTTCATATTATTATAGTTGCTGCTTAGCTTGCCTGACAATTTAGTTCTTCATATTATTATAGTTGCTGCTTAGCTTGCCTGACCATTTAGTTCTTCATATTATTATAGTTGCTGCTTAGCTTGCCTGACCATTTAGTTCTTCATATTATTATAGTTGCTGCTTAGCTTGCCTGGCAATTTAGTTCTTCATATTATTATAGTTGCTGCTTAGCTTGCCTGACAATTTAGTTCTTCATATTATTATAGTTGCTGCTTAGCTGGCCTGACCATTTAGTTCTTCATATTATTATAGTTGCTGCTTAGCTGGCCTGACCATTTAGTTCTTCATATTATTATAGTTGCTGCTTAGCTGGCCTGACCATTCAGTTCTTCATATTATTATAGTTGCTGCTTAGCTGGCCTGACCATTTAGTTCTTCATATTATTATAGTTGCTGCTTAGCTTGCCTGACCATTTAGTTCTTCATATTATTATAGTTGCTGCTTAGCTTGCCTGACCATTTAGTTCTTCATATTATTATAGTTGCTGCTTAGCTTGCCTGACAATTTAGTTCTTCATATTATTATAGTTGCTGCTTAGCTTGCCTGACCATTTAGTTCTTCATATTATTATAGTTGCTGCTTAGCTTGCCTGACCATTTAGTTCTTCATATTATTATAGTTGCTGCTTAGCTTGCCTGACAATTTAGTTCTTCATATTATTATAGTTGCTGCTTAGCTTGCCTGACAATTTAGTTCTTCATATTATTATAGTTGCTGCTTAGCTGGCCTGACCATTTAGTTCTTCATATTATTATAGTTGCTGCTTAGCTGGCCTGACCATTTAGTTCTTCATATTATTATAGTTGCTGCTTAGCTGGCCTGACCATTCAGTTCTTCATATTATTATAGTTGCTGCTTAGCTGGCCTGACCATTTAGTTCTTCATATTATTATAGTTGCTGCTTAGCTGGCCTGACCATTTAGTTCTTCATATTATTATAGTTGCTGCTTAGCTTGCCTGACCATTTAGTTCTTCATATTATTATAGTTGCTGCTTAGCTTGCCTGACCATTTAGTTCTTCATGTTATTATAGTTGCTGCTTAGCTGGCCTGACCATTCAGTTCTTCATATTATTATAGTTATAGTTGCTGCTTAGCTTGCCTGACCATTTAGTTCTTCATATTATTATAGTTGCTGCTTAGCTGGCCTGACCATTCAGTTCTTCATATTATTATAGTTGCTGCTTAGCTTGCCTGACCATTTAGTTCTTCATATTATTATAGTTGCTGCTTAGCTTGCCTGACCATTTAGTTCTTCATATTATTATAGTTGCTGCTTAGCTTGCCTGACAATTTAGTTCTTCATATTATTATAGTTGCTGCTTAGCTGGCCTGACCATTTAGTTCTTCATATTATTATAGTTGCTGCTTAGCTGGCCTGACCATTTAGTTCTTCATATTATTATAGTTGCTGCTTAGCTGGCCTGACCATTCAGTTCTTCATATTATTATAGTTGCTGCTTAGCTGGCCTGACCATTTAGTTCTTCATATTATTATAGTTGCTGCTTAGCTTGCCTGACCATTTAGTTCTTCATATTATTATAGTTGCTGCTTAGCTTGCCTGACCATTTAGTTCTTCATATTATTATAGTTGCTGCTTAGCTGGCCTGACCATTCAGTTCTTCATATTATTATAGTTGCTGCTTAGCTTGCCTGACCATTTAGTTCTTCATATTATTATAGTTGCTGCTTAGCTTGCCTGACCATTTAGTTCTTCATATTATTATAGTTGCTGCTTAGCTTGCCTGACAATTTAGTTCTTCATATTATTATAGTTGCTGCTTAGCTTGCCTGACCATTTAGTTCTTCATATTATTATAGTTGCTGCTTAGCTTGCCTGACCATTTAGTTCTTCATATTATTATAGTTGCTGCTTAGCTTGCCTGACAATTTAGTTCTTCATATTATTATAGTTGCTGCTTATCTTGCCTGACAATTTGGTTCTTCATATTATTATAGTTGCTGCTTAGCTGGCCTGACCATTTAGTTCTTCATATTATTATAGTTGCTGCTTAGCTGGCCTGACCATTTAGTTCTTCATATTATTATAGTTGCTGCTTAGCTGGCCTGACCATTCAGTTCTTCATATTATTATAGTTGCTGCTTAGCTGGCCTGACCATTTAGTTCTTCATATTATTATAGTTGCTGCTTAGCTTGCCTGACCATTTAGTTCTTCATATTATTATAGTTGCTGCTTAGCTTGCCTGACCATTTAGTTCTTCATATTATTATAGTTGCTGCTTAGCTGGCCTGACCATTCAGTTCTTCATATTATTATAGTTGCTGCTTAGCTTGCCTGACCATTTAGTTCTTCATATTATTATAGTTGCTGCTTAGCTTGCCTGACCATTTAGTTCTTCATATTATTATAGTTGCTGCTTAGCTTGCCTGACAATTTAGTTCTTCATATTATTATAGTTGCTGCTTAGCTGGCGTGACCATTTAGTTCTTCATATTATTATAGTTGCTGCTTAGCTGGCCTGACCATTTAGTTCTTCATATTATTATAGTTGCTGCTTAGCTGGCCTGACCATTCAGTTCTTCATATTATTATAGTTGCTGCTTAGCTGGCCTGACCATTTAGTTCTTCATATTATTATAGTTGCTGCTTAGCTTGCCTGACCATTTAGTTCTTCATATTATTATAGTTGCTGCTTAGCTTGCCTGACCATTTAGTTCTTCATATTATTATAGTTGCTGCTTAGCTGGCCTGACCATTCAGTTCTTCATATTATTATAGTTGCTGCTTAGCTTGCCTGACCATTTAGTTCTTCATATTATTATAGTTGCTGCTTAGCTTGCCTGACCATTTAGTTCTTCATATTATTATAGTTGCTGCTTAGCTTGCCTGACAATTTAGTTCTTCATATTATTATAGTTGCTGCTTAGCTTGCCTGACCATTTAGTTCTTCATATTATTATAGTTGCTGCTTAGCTTGCCTGACCATTTAGTTCTTCATATTATTATAGTTGCTGCTTAGCTTGCCTGACAATTTAGTTCTTCATATTATTATAGTTGCTGCTTATCTTGCCTGACAATTTGGTTCTTCATATTATTATAGTTGCTGCTTAGCTGGCCTGACCATTTAGTTCTTCATATTATTATAGTTGCTGCTTAGCTGGCCTGACCATTTAGTTCTTCATATTATTATAGTTGCTGCTTAGCTGGCCTGACCATTCAGTTCTTCATATTATTATAGTTGCTGCTTAGCTGGCCTGACCATTTAGTTCTTCATATTATTATAGTTGCTGCTTAGCTTGCCTGACCATTTAGTTCTTCATATTATTATAGTTGCTGCTTAGCTTGCCTGACCATTTAGTTCTTCATATTATTATAGTTGCTGCTTAGCTGGCCTGACCATTCAGTTCTTCATATTATTATAGTTGCTGCTTAGCTTGCCTGACCATTTAGTTCTTCATATTATTATAGTTGCTGCTTAGCTTGCCTGACCATTTAGTTCTTCATATTATTATAGTTGCTGCTTAGCTTGCCTGACAATTTAGTTCTTCATATTATTATAGTTGCTGCTTAGCTTGCCTGACCATTTTGTTCTTCATATTATTATAGTTGCTGCTTAGCTTGCCTGACCATTTAGTTCTTCATATTATTATAGTTGCTGCTTAGCTTGCCTGACCATTTAGTTCTTCATATTATTATAGTTGCTGCTTAGCTTGCCTGACAATTTAGTTCTTCATATTATTATAGTTGCTGCTTAGCTTGCCTGACCATTTAGTTCTTCATATTATTATAGTTGCTGCTTAGCTGGCCTGACCATTTAGTTCTTCATATTATTATAGTTGCTGCTTAGCTTGCCTGACAATTTAGTTCTTCATATTATTATAGTTGCTGCTTAGCTTGCCTGACCATTTAGTTCTTCATATTATTATAGTTGCTGCTTAGCTGGCCTGACCATTCAGTTCTTCATATTATTATAGTTGCTGCTTAGCTTGCCTGACAATTTAGTTCTTCATATTATTATAGTTGCTGCTTAGCTTGCCTGACCATTTAGTTCTTATATTATTATTGTTGCTGCTTAGCTTGCCTGACCATTTAGTTCTTCATATTATTATTGTTGCTGCTTAGCTTGCCTGACCATTTAGTTCTTCATATTATTATAGTTGCTGCTTAGCTGGCCTGACCATTTAGTTCTTCATATTATTATAGTTGCTGCTTAGCTTGCCTGACCATTTAGTTCTTCATATTATTATAGTTGCTGCTTAGCTTGCCTGACAATTTAGTTCTTCATATTATTATAGTTGCTGCTTAGCTTGCCTGACCATTTAGTTCTTCATATTATTATAGTTGCTGCTTAGCTTGCCTGACCATTTAGTTCTTCATATTATTATAGTTGCTGCTTAGCTTGCCTGACCATTTAGTTCTTCATATTATTATAGTTTCTGCTTAGCTTGCCTGACAATTTAGTTCTTCATATTATTATAGTTGCTGCTTAGCTTGCCTGACCATTTAGTTCTTCATATTATTATAGTTGCTGCTTAGCTTGCCTGACCATTTAGTTCTTCATATTATTATAGTTGCTGCTTAGCTTGCCTGACAATTTAGTTCTTCATATTATTATAGTTGCTGCTTAGCTTGCCTGACAATTTAGTTCTTCATATTATTATAGTTGCTGCTTAGCTGGCCTGACCATTTAGTTCTTCATATTATTATAGTTGCTGCTTAGCTGGCCTGACCATTTAGTTCTTCATATTATTATAGTTGCTGCTTAGCTTGCCTGACAATTTAGTTCTTCATATTATTATAGTTGCTGCTTAGCTGGCCTGACCATTTAGTTCTTCATATTATTATAGTTGCTGCTTAGCTTGCCTGACAATTTAGTTCTTCATATTATTATAGTTGCTGCTTAGCTTGCCTGACCATTTAGTTCTTCATATTATTATAGTTGCTGCTTAGCTTGCCTGACCATTTAGTTCTTCATATTATTATTGTTGCTGCTTAGCTGGCCTGACCATTTAGTTCTTCATATTATTATAGTTGCTGCTTAGCTTGCCTGACAATTTAGTTCTTCATATTATTATAGTTGCTGCTTAGCTTGCCTGACCATTTAGTTCTTCATATTATTATTGTTGCTGCTTAGCTTGCCTGACCATTTAGTTCTTCATATTATTATTGTTGCTGCTTAGCTTGCCTGACCATTTAGTTCTTCATATTATTATAGTTGCTGCTTAGCTTGCCTGACCATTTAGTTCTTCATATTATTATTGTTGCTGCTTAGCTTGCCTGACCATTTAGTTCTTCATATTATTATAGTTGCTGCTCAGCTTGCCTGACCATTCAGTTCTTCATATTATTATAGTTGCTGCTTAGCTTTCCTGACCATTTAGTTCTTCATATTATTATTGTTGCTGTTCAGGTGCCTGACCATTTAGTTCTTCATATTATTATAGTTGCTGCTTAGCTGGCCTGACCATTTAGTTCTTCATATTATTATAGTTGCTGCTTAGCTTGCCTGACCATTCAGTTCTTCATATTATTATTGTTGCTGCTCAGGTGCCTGACCATTTAGTTCTTCATATTATTATAGTTGCTGCTTAGCTGGCCTGACCATTTAGTTCTTCATATTATTATAGTTGCTGCTTAGCTTGCCTGACCATTCAGTTCTTCATATTATTATAGTTGCTGCTTAGCTGGCCTGACCATTTAGTTCTTCATATTATTATAGTTGCTGCCTAGCTTGTCTGACCATTTAGTTCTTCATATTATTATAGTTGCTGCTTAGCTTGCCTGACCATTCAGTTCTTCATATTATTATTGTTGCTGCTTAGGTGCCTGACCATCTGGTTCTTCAGAGCCTCCTTCCTTCCTTTGGAAGTGTCCCCGGCCTCTCGCAGCGGCGGTGTCGGGTTCCCATTCCCAGATGTGCCGGGATTCTCACATTAGGAACCGCTCGGCACGCTTCCGGCAAGAGCAGGTGGGAATCACGGAGCAGGAAGCGGGAACGGCTTTCTGCTCAATGGGAATTGTGATGAATGGCAGCACGCCTGAAAGACGGCCCGTGTTTGCGCGAGTACTACGCAGGAAGTGCGTTTGCTCAATGAAATCTCGCGTAAGGGACCCGTCCTGCTTCCTGCAGGGGTTGCGTTCATAAGCTGCATAAATGACAAAATGGGCCGCAATATAAAATAATCTCTTATTCTGCAAAAATAACCGAACGAATGCCGTCTTCTGCAAAAATACCGAATGATTTTTCGCATTCGGCAAAAATATCCGATACAATGTCGTACTCTGCATAAATAACCGAAAGAATGACGAGTAAGATTTTAAAATTCGAAGGTTTCAGCGAAATTGATCGGTTGTCGTTGTAAATTTGGATTGTAAAAATACACATCCTTTCACTTCTATATCTGCGCCTGTTCCCATGCAGGTAACCTGCTGTATCGAGTTGGCTTAACAACCTTGTGTCATTTATGGATGGTGATGTCCTTAACTCTCCGTGCTCAAGCTTAATGCAATTGAAATAAAATGATGACGAATGCACTCAAAGATTGATCATAAAATTTAAGTAGGAATACGCAGAGTGTTTCAACAAGACAGGGATCCAAAGCGAAATAAGATGGAATATATTTGCTATTAGAAAAAACAACGATCCGAAAAATCACAGCAATAAAAACGATAGAACGCTTCTTCGTAAATGACATTACAGCATTTTATTGGACTGTCCGGTATTATGTCTTAATTGGGTAGGAATATTTAAATAAAGTTTAATGTACGACTTTTTGTTCTGAATCCTTTGTATGAATAAAACATTTCGTCCAATGTATGAGGAACCGGATAAAATGTCTCGCAGAAAGTCATGAGAAATAACATTCCTTCATTTGAAAAAAATTTGTTCATTCACGACTTAATATCGTACAAATTACTCTGGCTAACTACATGATTTGATTTTGAATGAAGGCATTCATTTTAGTGCGGTGTTTAAAAGACTTTGTTTTCATTCATGAAATTCAGGAAAATTCATGAATTCATGAAAATCCGCCCCTTTGTTTAAACTTTTTTATCTCATATATCAAAAATTAGTTTCATCTCTCGACTTAATATAACTTCCGTGAGGTGAAGTACTCTCATACTCCAGATCGCAGTACATTTTCTGAAGTATGTTTACATGGAATAGGTTGTGCTATCAATCGAAAACTCTGCAAAAATCTCTTTTCTTACAAGCGGGGAAAAGTTTAATGTCGTCTCTGTTGAAATGTGCTTGGGTGGCAACGAAAGATAGAAATCACATCAACACTCGGTTTAAGCACTCTCCAATTTTTTAACACTTAAGCAAGTGTTATCATCCAGTAATGTTATCATTTTAAGTAAGTGTCAACACTTTGAGATAGTGTTATCATCCAGTAATGTTATCACTTTAAGTAAGCCTTCACTTAGTTAGTGTTACCACCCAGCAATGTCATCACTCCAAGCACCACCACCATAGCCCAAAGATTTTCTCTCACAACCCCTCAGCAAATTGCAGAAATAAAGCAGCATCCGCTCCACAATTTGCCGGGCATCTCCTGCACGAACTCAATGCCTTCTGCTCTTCATTTGCAAGCGTCCTGTGGTGTGTTTGCCTTCTTATTCTTCACGGCCTTCAATGAGAAGGCAGGAAGTCAATTGTGAGCGTCTTCTCAAAGAAACAACTGCTTCGTCTTGAAAAAGAAAGATCTGCTTCCGCTCTCTCCGTACGCTGTACGTTGGCGGGCACACTCCCGGTATTTCCTATATGTTAACTATTTGCTGTTGGTGTCCTGTGTGTTTGTGCTGTTGTGTATTGGGAATTGTTTAAAGAAGTAGTTCTAGTTCTCTCATCTGCGCTTCTCAGTGGTAAAAGTTATTTGAGGTAATTGTTTAGGATATAGTTTCATGAGTCATTTAAATATCGATAAAATATGTAATAATAATTTTTGCTGTTTGTTGTGCAGGAGAGCATTGAAAAAAATATATATCAAATATCGTTGACGCTTAGCACAGAGAGATTTTGTTCCATGAACTAACATATAACAGATGGAAAAGTGTTTGTTCTTTGGTGAATTGTTTTTATTTTGAACTAATTTTTTTCGCAATAATGCGTTTTCCCTCATACATGAGGGTTTTCCCTCATACATGAGGGTTTTCCCTCATACATGAGGGTTTTCCCTCATACATGAGGGTTTTCCCTCATACATGAGGGTTTTCCCTCATACATGAGGGTTTTCCCTCATACATGAGGGTTTTCCCTCATACATGAGGGTTTTCCCTCATACATGAGGGTTTTCCCTCATACATGAGGGTTTTCCATCATAGTAAAGCGTTTTTATTGTAAAAAAAGAGTTTTTTTTTGTGAAATTAATGCGTTTGCTTCTTACTTACGCGTTGTACTTGGCATTCAAGTACCAATTTCCAACTCACTAATGCAATTTTTTTGGCATTAATTTAGTTCCATTTCACTTGAGCGTTTTGCATGACACTAATGCGATTTACAACATATTGATGCGCTTTTCTTGGTACTAATGCGCTTCTCTTCGTACTATTGAGATTTTCTCCGTGCCATGCAGTACGTCAAATTATTCCATTCTTACAATAGTTTGATTTAAAAACATTTTCTGAAATATGAAGTGACAACATTAAAAGATTCATAAAGCGCTTTATAAGGATACAGCATCAAAAAACAATGCCACTAATCGGCTTCAAAGCTGCTCCCGAACAATACATGAAAGAACCTTATATTAGCGATCACTTCAGCCTGATCTCTATATACGTGACATTATGAAATTATCTTTTATTATACCGTATACTATGATAATCATATTCATCTCAACAAATTTATAAGTTTTCTTCCGTGTAGAACGCCACAAAGTTGTGGATGAATGACTGAGAGAAATAAGTGAGTTTAAAGTGCCATTTCTTAAGAGGAAATACCGTTCATAATAAAATATTTATTTTGGTAACATCACACTGACTGAATACTTCGAGAAGACAGTTGAGCGCCACTATTGGAACGGTTTAGTATTGGGATAATACTAATGGCAATTAACGAACTTTTGAAACTAAAAAGATTAACTATGCTCAACTTAAACGTTATTAAGTGCTATATTCGAACATGATATATCGATATATATATATATATATATATATATCTCGATACCTATGGACATGCATAAATTGTCTGACAAGTATATTAGTTCTCCATCTACATGAAGTATATATCTGTGGGCCGTTTACATTCCCCCGAAGGCCCAACAAGAAACATACAATTAACATACTGTACATCTTTTAACATTCATTGAACATTGACACGTGACAAGCAACATAACCTTTGCAACATCACCGTGCCTCTTTGACCTTCCAAAACTCCCATACTAGCGGCCGTAAAAAAAACTTCGTTTTATTTTAAACCTAAGTTATGTAAGTAATCGAGGCAATGACGCTCCAAGAACAACAAACGGAAGGTTCGCAACAACTCACGACTAAGAACAACAACAACAAAATCAGCATCAACAACAACAGCAAGACGTCCATGGCTTCCTTCCTGCGCGTGTTGGTGTTGTGTTGCGCATCACGTGACTGGCAGCAACACGCCTCAGCAACAGCAACACTAACAGCAACACAACTCAGCAACAGCAACACTAACAGCAACACAACTCCGCAACAGCAACACTAACAGCAACACAACTCCGCAACAGCAACACTAACAGCAACACAACTCCGCAACAGCGACACTAACAGCAACACAACTCCGCAACAGCAACACTAACAGCAACACAACTCCGCAACAGCAACACTAACAGCAACACAACTCCGCAACAGCAACACTAACAGCAACACAACTCAGAAACAGCAACACTAACAGCAACACAACTCAGCAACAACAACACTAACAGCAACACAACTCAGAAACAGCAACACTAACAGCAACACAACTCAGAAACAGCAACACTAACAGCAACACAACTCCGCAACAGCAACACTAACAGCAACACAACTCCGCAACAGCAACACTAACAGCAACACAACTCCGCAACAGCAACACTAACAGCAACACAACTCCGCAACAGCAACACTAACAGCAACACAACTCCGCAACAGCAACACTAACAGCAACACAACTCCGCAACAGCAACACTAACAGCAACACAACTCCGCAACAGCAACACTAACAGCAACACAACTCAGCAACAGCAACACTAACAGCAGCACAACTCAGCAACAGCAACACTAACAGCAACACAACTCAGCAACAGCAACACTAACAGCAGCACAACTCAGCAACAGCAACACTAACAGCAACACAACTCCGCAACAGCAACACTAACAGCAACACAACTCCGCAACAGCAACACTAACAGCAACACAACTCAGCAACCGCAACACTAACAGCAACACAACTCAGCAACAGCAACACTAACAGCAGCACAACTCAGCAACAGCAACACTAACAGCAACACAACTCAGCAACAGCAACACTAACAGCAGCACAACTCAGCAACAGCAACACTAACAGCAACACAACTCAGCAACAGCAACACTAACAGCAACACAACTCAGTAACACCAACAGCAACACTAACAGCAACACAACTCAGCAACAGCAACACTAACAGCAACACAACTCAGCAACAGCAACACTAACAGCAACACAACTCCGCAACAGCAACACTAACAGCAACACAACTCCGCAACAGCAACACTAACAGCAACACAACTCCGCAACAGCAACACTAACAGCAACACAACTCCGCAACAGCAACACTAACAGCAACACAACTCCGCAACAGCAACACTAACAACAACACAACTCCGCAACAGCAACACTAACAGCAACACAACTCCGCAACAGCAACACTAACAGCAACACAACTCGGAAACAGCAACACTAACAGCAACACAACTCAGAAACAGCAACACTAACAGCAACACAACTCAGCAACAACAACACTAACAGCAACACAACTCCGCAACAGCAACACTAACAGCAACACAACTCAGAAACAGCAACACTAACAGCAACACAACTCCGCAACAGCGACACTAACAGCAACACAACTCCGCAACAGCAACACTAACAGCAACACAACTCCGCAACAGCAACACTAACAGCAACACAACTCCGCAACAGCAACACTAACAGCAACACAACTCAGAAACAGCAACACTAACAGCAACACAACTCAGCAACAACAACACTAACAGCAACACAACTCAGAAACAGCAACACTAACAGCAACACAACTCAGAAACAGCAACACTAACAGCAACACAACTCCGCAACAGCAACACTAACAGCAACACAACTCCGCAACAGCAACACTAACAGCAACACAACTCCGCAACAGCAACACTAACAGCAACACAACTCCGCAACAGCAACACTAACAGCAACACAACTCCGCAACAGCAACACTAACAGCAACACAACTCCGCAACAGCAACACTAACAGCAACACAACTCCGCAACAGCAACACTAACAGCAACACAACTCCGCAACAGCAACACTAACAGCAACACAACTCAGAAACAGCAACACTAACAGCAACACAACTCAGAAACAGCAACACTAACAGCAACACAACTCAGCAACAACAACACTAACAGCAACACAACTCCGCAACAGCAACACTAACAGCAACACAACTCAGAAACAGCAACACTAACAGCAACACAACTCAGCAACAACAACACTAACAGCAACACAACTCAGCAACAGCAACACCAACAGCAACACAACTCAGCAACAGCAACACTAACAGCAACACAACTCAGCAACAACAACACTAACAGCAACACAACTCAGCAACAACAACACTAACAGCAACACAACTCAGCAACAACAACACAAACAGCAACACAACTCCGCAACAGCAACACTAACAGCAACACAACTCAGCAACAGCAACACTAACAGCAACACAACTCCGCAACAGCAACACTAACAGCAACACAACTCCGCAACAGCAACACTAACAGCAACACAACTCAGCAACAGCAACACTAACAGCAACACCACTCAGCAACAGCAACACTAACAGCAGCACAACTCAGCAACAGCAACACTAACAGCAACACAACTCAGCAACAGCAACACTAACAGCAGCACAACTCAGCAACAGCAACACTAACAGCAACACAACTCCGCAACAGCAACACTAACAGCAACACAACTCCGCAACAGCAACACTAACAGCAACACAACTCAGCAACAGCAACACTAACAGCAACACAACTCAGCAACAGCAACACTAACAGCAGCACAACTCAGCAACAGCAACACTAACAGCAACACAACTCAGCAACAGCAACACTAACAGCAGCACAACTCAGCAACAGCAACACTAACAGCAACACAACTCAGCAACAGCAACACTAACAGCAACACAACTCAGCAACAGCAACACTAACAGCAACACAACTCAGTAACACCAACAGCAACACTAACAGCAACACAACTCAGCAACAGCAACACTAACAGCAACACAACTCAGCAACAGCAACACTAACAGCAACACAACTCCGCAACAGCAACACTAACAGCAACACAACTCCGCAACAGCAACACTAACAGCAACACAACTCCGCAACAGCAACACTAACAGCAACACAACTCCGCAACAGCAACACTAACAGCAACACAACTCCGCAACAGCAACACTAACAACAACACAACTCCGCAACAGCAACACTAACAGCAACACAACTCCGCAACAGCAACACTAACAGCAACACAACTCGGAAACAGCAACACTAACAGCAACACAACTCAGAAACAGCAACACTAACAGCAACACAACTCAGCAACAACAACACTAACAGCAACACAACTCCGCAACAGCAACACTAACAGCAACACAACTCAGAAACAGCAACACTAACAGCAACACAACTCAGCAACAACAACACTAACAGCAACACAACTCAGCAACAGCAACACTAACAGCAACACAACTCAGCAACAGCAACACTAACAGCAACACAACTCAGCAACAACACACTAACAGCAACACAACTCAGCAACAACAACACTAACAGCAACACAACTCAGCAACAACAACACTAACAGCAACACAACTCCGCAACAGCAACACTAACAGCAACACAACTCAGCAACAGCAACACTAACAGCAACACAACTCCGCAACAGCAACACTAACAGCAACACAACTCCGCAACAGCAACACTAACAGCAACACAACTCAGCAACAGCAACACTAACAGCAACACAACTCAGCAACAGCAACACTAACAGCAGCACAACTCAGCAACAGCAACACTAACAGCAACACAATTCAGCAACAGCAACACTAACAGCAGCACAACTCAGCAACAGCAACACTAACAGCAACACAACTCCGCAACAGCAACACTAACAGCAACACAACTCCGCAACAGCAACACTAACAGCAACACAACTCAGCAACCGCAACACTAACAGCAACACAACTCAGCAACAGCAACACTAACAGCAGCACAACTCGGCAACAGCAACACTAACAGCAACACAACTCAGCAACAGCAACACTAACAGCAGCACAACTCAGCAACAGCAACACTAACAGCAACACAACTCAGCAACAGCAACACTAACAGCAACACAACTCAGCAACAGCAACACTAACAGCAACACAACTCAGTAACACCAACAGCAACACTAACAGCAACACAACTCAGCAACAGCAACACTAACAGCAACACAACTCAGCAACAGCAACACTAACAGCACCACAACTCAGCAACAGCAACACTAACAGCAACACAACTCAGCAACAGCAACACTAACAGCAACACAACTCAGCAACAGCAACACTAACAGCAACACAACTCAGCATAAGCAACACTAACAGCAACACAACTCAGCATAAGCAACACTAACAGCAACACAACTCAGCAACAGCAACACTAGCAGCAACACAACTCAGCAACAGCAACACTAACAGCAACACAACTCAGCAACAGCAACACTAACAGCAGCACAACTCAACTCAGCAACAGCAACACTAACAGCAGCACAACTCAGCAAAAGCAACACTAACAGCAACACAACTCAGCAACAGCAACACTAACAGCAACACAACTCAGCAACAGCAACACTAACAGCAACACAACTCAGTAACACCAAAAGCAACACTAACAGCAACACAACTCAGTAACACCAACAGCAACACTAACAGCAACACAACTCAGCAACAGCAACACTAACAGCAACACAACTCAGCAACAGCAACACAAACAGCAACACAACTCAGCAACAGCAACACTAACAGCAACACAACTCAGCAACAGCAACACTAACAGCAACACAACTCAGCAACAGCAACACTAACAGCAACACAACTCAGCAACAGCAACACTAACAGCAACACAACTCAGCAACAGCAACACTAACAGCAACACAACTCAGCAACAGCAACACTAACAGCAGCACAACTCAGCAACAGCAACACTAACAGCAACACAACTCAGCAACAGCAACACTAACAGCAGCACAACTCAGCAACAGCAACACTAACAGCAACACAACTCAGCAACAGCAACACTAACAGCAACACAACTCAGCAACAGCAACACTAACAGCAACACAACTCAGCAACAGCAACACTAACAGCAGCACAACTCAGCAACAGCAACACTAACAGCAGCACAACTCAGCAACAGCAACACTAACAGCAACACAACTCAGCAACAGCAACACTAACAGCAGCACAACTCAGCAACAGCAACACTAACAGCAACACAACTCAGCAACAGCAACACTAACAGCAACACAACTCAGCAACAGCAACACTAACAGCAACACAACTCAGTAACACCAACAGCAACACTAACAGCAACACAACTCAGCAACAGCAACACTAACAGCAACACAACTCAGCAACAGCAACACTAACAGCAACACAACTCAGTAACAGCAACACTAACAGCAACACAACTCAGCAACAGCAACACTAACAGCAACACAACTCAGTAACACCAACAGCAACACTAACAGCAACACAACTCAGCAACAGCAACACTAACAGCAACACAACTCAGCAACAGCAACACTAACAGCAACACAACTCAGCAACAGCAACACTAACAGCAACACAACTCAGCAACAGCAACACTAACAGCAACACAACTCAGCAACAGCAACACTAACAGCAACACAACTCAGCATAAGCAACACTAACAGCAACACAACTCAGCATAAGCAACACTAACAGCAACACAACTCAGCAACAGCAACACTAACAGCAACACAACTCAGCAACAGCAACACTAAAAGCAACACAACTCAGCAACAGCAACACTAACAGCAGCACAACTCAGCAAAAGCAACACTAACAGCAACACAACTCAGCAACAGCAACACAACTCAGCAACAGCAACACTAACAGCAACACAACTCAGTAACACCAAAAGCAACTCTAACAGCAACACAACTCAGTAACACCAACAGAAACACTAACAGCAACACAACTCAGCAACAGCAACACTAACAGCAACACAACCCAGCAACAGCAACACTAACAGCAACACAACTCAGCAACAGCAACACTAACAGCAACACAACTCAGCAACAGCAACACTAACAGCAGCACAACTCAGCAACAGCAACACTAACAGCAACACAACTCAGCAACAGCAACACTAACAGCAGCACAACTCAGCAACAGCAACACTAACAGCAACACAACTCAGCAACAGCAACACTAACAGCAACACAACTCAGCAACAGCAACACTAACAGCAACACAACTCAGCAACAGCAACACTAACAGCAGCACAACTCAGCAACAGCAACACTAACAGCAGCACAACTCAGCAACAGCAACACTAACAGCAACACAACTCAGCAACAGCAACACTAACAGCAGCACAACTCAGCAACAGCAACACTAACAGCAACACAACTCAGCAACAGCAACACTAACAGCAGCACAACTCAGCAACAGCAACACTAACAGCAACACAACTCAGTAACACCAACAGCAACACTAACAGCAACACAACTCAGTAACACCAACAGCAACACTAACAGCAACACAACTCCGCAACAGCAACACTAACAGCAACACAACTCCGCAACAGCAACACTAACAGCAACACAACTCAGCAACAGCAACACTAACAGCAACACAACTCAGCAACAGCAACACTAACAGCAACACAACCCAGCAACAGCAACACTAACAGCAACACAACTCAGCAACAGCAACACTAACAGCAACACAACTCAGCAACAGCAACACTAACAGCAACACAACTCAGCAACAGAACACTAACAGCAACACAACTCAGCAACAGCAACACTAACAGCAGCACAACTCAGCAACAGCAACACTAACAGCAACACAACTCAGCAACAGCAACACTAACAGCAGCACAACTCAGCAACAGCAACACTAACAGCAACACAACTCAGCAACAGCAAAACTAACAGCAGCACAACTCAGCAACAGCAACACTAACAGCAACACAACCCAGCAACAGCAACACTAACAGCAACACAACTCAGCAACAGCAACACTAACAGCAACACAACTCAGCAACAGCAACACTAACAGCAACACAACTCAGCAACAGAACACTAACAGCAACACAACTCAGCAACAGCAACACTAACAGCAACACAACTCAGTAACACCAACAGCAACACTAACAGCAACACAACTCAGCAACAGCAACACTAACAGCAACACAACTCCGCAACAGCAACACTAACAGCAACACAACTCAGCAACAGCAACACTAACAGCAACACAACTCAGCAACAGCAACACTAACAGCAACACAACTCAGCAACAGCAACACTAACAGCAACACAACTCAGTAACACCAACAGCAACACTAACAGCAACACAACTCAGTAACACCAACAGCAACACTAACAGCAACACAACTCCGCAACAGCAACACTAACAGCAACACAACTCCGCAACAGCAACACTAACAGCAACACAACTC
Source organism: Morinoia aosen (assembly GCA_030386875.1). Taxonomy (NCBI): domain Eukaryota; kingdom Metazoa; phylum Arthropoda; class Malacostraca; order Amphipoda; family Talitridae; genus Morinoia; species Morinoia aosen. Next base: position 24,960,248 of record CM059566.1, read on the forward strand.
AGCAACAGCAACACTAACAGCAACACAACTCAGCAACAGCAACACTAACAGCAACACAACTCAGCAACACCAACACTAACAGCAACACAACTCAGCAACAGCAACACTAACAGCAACACAACTCAGTAACACCAACAGCAACACTAACAGCAACACAACTCAGTAACACCAACAGCAACACTAACAGCAACACAAACAGCAAGTGTTGCTCGCGTATATTATACTGAATAAAAGGTTATACAAAAATTTCAACAAAAGTTGTTTACAAAATGCATAATAAAAGTCTATACAAAAGGCATCGTATAAGTCAGTTTCCAGTGCAATTAACTCAATGTTATGCGTCGCATCTCATAATGTTGATGCTTATATCCCGGGCTGGAATTTGTTCAGGATAGAGTTGAAGTAGAGTTAGAATAGAGTTAGAGTTGAAATAGAGTTAGAGTTGAAATAGAGTTAGAGTTGAAATAGAGTTAGAATAGAGTTAGCGTTGAAATAGAGTTAGAGTTGAAATAGAGTTAGAATAGAGTTAGAGTTGAAATAGAGTTGAAATAGAGTTAGAGTTGAAATAAAGTTAGAGTTGAAATGGAGTTAGAGTTGAAATAGAGTTAGAATAGAGTTAGAGTTGAAATAGAGTAGAGTTGAAATAGAGTTAGAGTTGAAATAAAGTTGAAATAGAGTTAGAGTTGAAATAGAGTTAGAGTTGAAATAGAGTTAGAGTTGAAATAGAGTTAGAGTTGAAATAGAGTTAGAGTTGAAATAGAGTTGAAATAGAATTCGAGTTGAAATAGAGTTAGAGTTGAAATAGAGTTAGAGTTGAAATAGAGTTAGAGTTGAAATAGAGTTAGAGTTGAAATAGAGTTAGAATAGAGTTAGAGTTGAAATAGAGTTAGAGTTAAAATAGAGTTAGAGTTAAAATAGAGTTAGAGTTGAAGTAGAGTTAGAGTTGAAATAGAGTTAGAGTTGAAATAGAGTTGAAATAGAGTTAGAGTTGAAATAGAGTTGAAATAGAGTTCGAGTTGAAATAGAGTTAGAGTTGAAATAGAGTTAGAGTTGAAATAGAGTTAGAGTTGAAATAGAGTTAGAGTTGAAATAGAGTTAGAGCTGAAATAGAGTTAGAGTTGAAATAGAGTTAGAATAGAGTTAGAGTTGAAATAGAGTTAGAGTTAAAATAGAGTTAGAGTTAAAATAGAGTTAGAGTTGAAGTAGAGTTAGAGTTGAAATAGAGTTAGAATAGAGTTAGAGTTGAAATAGAGTTAGAGTTGAAATAGAGTTAGAATAGAGTTAGAGTTGAAATAGAGTTAGAGTTGAAATAGAGTTAGAATAGAGTTAGAGTTGAAATAGAGTTAGAGTTGAAATAGAGTTGGAATAGAGTTAGAGTTGAAATAGAGTTAGAGTTGAAATAGAGTTAGAATAGAGTTAGAGTTGAAATAGAGTTAGAGTTAAAATAGAGTTAGAGTTAGAATAGAGTTAGAGTTGAAATAGAGTTAGAGTTACAATCAGAGAGTAGGTGTTCGTGCGACGCTTGTGTGAACTCAAATTTTGAGTATTGCAGTCCACGGAAAAATATTTTTTTTGTTAGAGTTTTTTGTATGTTTTCTATATTTGTTCAAGATGAACAAAATTTTAATTCAAGTGCAACTCATAAAATGGGATAAAAAAATAACGACAGAAGTAAACAATAACGGTATATGAAAAAAACCGATGTAGGTAAGACATTATGACCGAAATAAAAGATAGCGAGAGGAAGAAAATTAGTCATACGAGTGGAAAATAATGGTAAAGCATACAATGAAGAGGAAAAGAAAACCGAAATAGAAAATAAAGGAATAAAAATGTAAAAAAAGTTAAATAAACGATGAAAATTAGGCACATTCCTCTACGCTTTCGTACTTTTTTGAACTAAATTTCGGAGAAAGTTTTATTTTGATGCACGTATCCAAAGATAATAAATACGTACTGGCATAAATGAAATAATAATTATTTAATAATTCTCTTAAAAAAATAGGTTATTAATATTATTATTTCATAATTCTCTTGAAAAATAAATTATTACTATTACTTCACAATTATCTCAATTATCAAATAACAATCATTGAAAATAATGCAAGATGAAATATGACAATCATATAACAAATTACTGTACAATTAGTGATTATTTTATCGGCGTGCAATCTGTCCGCTTGCTATTTCAGGCTCAAATTGCGGGATTGCGGGTGAGATTGCAGCAATCTGAGGGGAAGTGAGGGGAGCGTGTCGGTTGGTTTCCCCTCTGGGGGAGCCGGAGGAAGTGGGGAAGCCTCCACGATGCCGGCTGGGGAGGAAAAGGAAGACAGAAAAGTAGAAACAGTTTATTTCCAATAGTGTTGGTGCATGAAAAGCATTGCGTTGTTTGTAAAATATCATAACATTAAGGATCCTTCGCTGATATCCACACATGGGTAACGCGACACCCCACGTCAGTTGTCGTAACGAACTAGTTAGAGAAGAGCACGAAAGCTTAGGAGGACGTTCTAACCGACAGGATGTGGGGAATATCTGGCGGACGTTGAGCGCGTGCCTGGGGAGGCTGGGGAGGCTGGGGAGGCTGGGGAGGCTGGGGAGGCTGGGGAGGCTGGGGAGGCTGGGGAGGCTGGGGAGGCTGGGGAGGCTGGGGAGGCTGGGGAGGCTGGGGAGGCTGGGGAGGCTGGCAATGCACAATATTCAAAATTCCGCATACTGAAATTTTCAGCCTGATGTCCGTAGAGTTTATGCCCAAACTTCATCATTGACATTTTTCTTTTCTCTATATATGTTCAACAGCATCAGAAAACATATATATTCGGTCTTCAGTATCGAATATTTTTTATTCAACAGCATCGAAATTTTTGCTTCTGCTTCATAACATCGAATTTTGTTTTGTGTTCTGAAGCATCGGGAAAAAAAGCAAGAAAAACACAAAACTTGGAAAAAAGATCTCTTCGGTGGCAGTTTGTAAACACAGAAACAAGTTTTTTTTTAGATGATGACCTAAAAAAATGTTGTACCAACGTCTCAACATTACGTGCGTTTGATAGGTTGTCAATCAACAAAGTTTTCAAGCTAAGTAAAATATAACTCCCTTGGATCGCATTTGAATTTGCAAATAACTAGCTCCTTATGCCAAATAATTTCAAGGTTTATCAAGCTTATTTTACAAAATGACAAAAAGGTTGCTATTAATATTAAGATTGCAATTATGTTTGACCTGCATCTCATACCTGATAAGTTACAGAAATGTTTTCAGTATGGCAGACTTATACTCCGGATAACAGAATTTAACCTTGGGTAACAGCATTGTTTTCCGGATAGTAGAAAGGTACTCCGGATAACAAAATTGTTCCTCAGATAACAGGATTGTGATCCTTTGTATAATTCATATTGTAGCAAAAATTTATTCGTCAATACATTATAATTATCAATAAAATGCTATGCCGCACTCAGTTTATGGTGTACAAAGTTTCAATGCTACAAAATCTTCATCGAGGTGAAAATGTGCTGAAAATGTTCATCAGTTATGTTGAAAATAAGTAATTCCTATACCCAATTTCTGTTAATTTTAATAAATTCCTTCAAGTTTTATTTCATTAGGAATTGGGTAAATTTCACAAGGCTGAGAAATGGCTGAGAAAGCACGAAAAGTTATTTTTTTACATTTATTTTATTATTTTTTATTTTTTACAATTTTTTTTAGTTTCCTTCCAACGCCAAAGTATTTTCGTAAAGTCAACGTCGATAATATCGTCAACTTCCTCGAAGAAATTGAAGCAATATTGTTCATCATCCATTAGCTGTGTATGGAAGTACTAAGTATCAAAAGCAACTTGAAAGTTTTCAGTCAAGCGACAACTTTTAATAGGACAAAACGATTTACTGTAAAACTTTAACATCAGTTTACAAAATTTTACCTCAGAATCAGTACAAACAGCACATATTACTTTAAAGGATGATAATATTTCAGCACACAATGCCCAGCAAAGAAAGTTGTACACGAGCGCAAAAGCGCATAGCAAATTCGAGCAGCTGTTGGGTGTACCCACGAATGGCTTTCTCGCAGCGAAAAATAAATAAATAAATAAATAGCAGGCAGGGCATCGCCTGGCTAGAAAAAGAAATATATAAGGCAGGGCCTCGGCTAAATAGAACGCGAGCTACTGAAAGAAAGCCTGCAGGAGGAAAGTCATTAAATAAAGGACGAGATGAAAAGCTTCAGAGGCCACGTGCTGCTGGGCAGCGCACACCTGTCAACCGCCACCAGCATCTGCCTCGTCTGCGCCGGCGCGGCGGGAAAGGCTCCTATTGGCCGCTCATGCCACGCGTGGGCGGAGCCTAACATTTTCTGAAAAACCCCTTTTCCAACAAAATAACGAATATAAGGGTGAATTTTATCAAGATATGAAATATATACGTTGCAAAATAGGTATGGGCTAACAGTTAGTCTTGTTAGTTACTTGATTTTGTGATGAATTTGAGTAAGTTGGTGATGCGTAACTGGGCACGCTTACGCGCACGTACCACAGAAGTCCCACCTTTTTCTGCCACGAGCCACGACGCCCCGCCCACCTTACGCAATTGGCCGGCGGCACGCTTCGGTTAGCACCTGCTGTTACGAGGGTATAAATACAGGAGCGTCCGACCTGTTCATTCAGATTGCGTTTAACGCTCGTATTGGCAAGACAACCTGCGCCACATACGCGACTGAGCCAACAGACACGCAGTGTTCCAGTGTGTGATAACTAAATAGGAGCCGCCCAAAAATGCCTTGCTCATTCATGGCCAAAAGAAATTACGCTCACTGTCCACTCAAGAAGCGGCCCCTGGCTGCTCTCTATGAGCAAGACGAACCTGAAGATTTGAGCATGAAGCGACCCAAAATCGAAGTAGACCGAGCACCAAAAGAAGAAGCCGCGACGCCAGTGCCAAGTTTCAGTTCCTCAGCAGCTCTAACTCCTCCGCCCTCGAGTCCACCAGCCGCAACTGTAGCTGCTCTCTATCACAACGAAGTTACGCCTTTTGAAAGTTTTGTGCCAAAATCCCACGTTCAAAGTTACTACCATAGTCCAGTGCCTTCGTATAATGTGTCTGTGAAACGCTGTCAACAGTTCGATGCGCCTGTCAACCGTCACGTGTTGCCTGCGCCTGCGCGACACAGGACTTTTGTACCGCCAGTGGTGACTTCGTTTAATAGCATTCCTTCGACTCCTCCAGCCCAAGCCTGCCAAATGCCAAGCCGACCTTCTTCAAGGGACTCCCAGATGCCGAACTTAGCAGAATATTACCTGCAGCTGTTCAGGGCCACGAGCGAAGCTGAGTCTCGGTCAAGTTCTTGGATGCCTTCTTCTCATATGTCCTCTCACATGCCCCCTTCTCCTCAAGCTTCTCCTCGGTCTTCAGAACAACAAATATCTCCAAGCGTGCACCACTATCCTGAGACGTCAGCGTTAATATCTCCAGCATCTTCAGTGTCGACGATCTCGGAATCTGAAGAGGAGCCGCTATCGCCGGGTGGGAGCCTCACCAGCCAGACCTCCACCTCGAGCAAGCCTCGGTACAGCTGCGGCGACTGCGGGAAGGCCTATGCAACCAGACCAGGGCTAGCCAAGCACAAGGAACTCCACTGCACGGCCACTCTTGGTGCACGTGCGTACACGTGCCCCACGTGCAACAAGTCGTACACGACGTGCGGGGCTTTGAAGATGCACATCCGCACGCACACGCTGCCATGCAAGTGCCACATCTGCGGCAAGTCATTCTCGCGGCCGTGGCTGCTGCAGGGCCACATCCGCACCCACACGGGCGAGAAGCCGTTCCAGTGCAGCGAATGCTGCCGCAGCTTTGCAGACCGCAGCAACCTGCGGGCGCACCTCCAGACGCACGTCACCGTCAAGAAGTACGCCTGCAACGTCTGCACCAAGACCTTCTCCAGGATGTCGCTCCTCAACAAGCACAAGGAAGGCACTTGTACGCCCGGCTGCCCCGACTTGGAGGACGAGGAGGAGGAGGAAGTTGATGTTGTGGGTGAAGACTCGAATTGGGAGTAAATGGAACCGTTATTTAGAACCGTTATGTAGTGTCACGATTCGAATTGGGAGTAACAAGGGAACCGTGTTATGAAGTGACACGCTCCTTGTTTGTCTAGTCATTTGCTTGCGCACCTCAGGTTCCTATGTCCGTGACTGAACTAGTCTTGAACTCTATGTCCGATTCATGTCTCCGGGATAAGCCAAAGAATATGTGTCTTCGTAATACCTGTCCTTTTGTACCTTAAAATATGCTCTATTTTAATAAAATTATATTTATGATACTCCTGTGTTTTACGTCCTTTTTTATGTAGGAATGAATTGCGATGGAAATGCAATCATGATTTACGTTTGAAAATAATTTCAAGCGATTGAGTAATTCAATCTATTCAACTTGATTAACTTCACCTGTTCAACTTGAGTTATTCAACTTTGCGCCTTTCTAATCAGGACAAATTTTTTCATGGAAAGAGTTAACTACCTATTCAAATCTAATTATGATTACAAAAAATGAAACTATGATATCAATGAAAAAATGAAACAATGGAAATGATATCATCTATATTTTCGACTGAAAAGCAGCGAATCACGGAATGGAAAATGACGCAAGTACCGCAGACTAACCTGAACATGAATCTCATTGATCACGATATTCTTGCAAGTCATGTTGAAGAAATTCTACTCGTATTTCAAATATTTCGTTGCGCTGTTTGTTTTAATGAGAATTTCATGAGTTTCAATTCACATCAGAAAAAAATAAACACTGAAAAAGAAAACTGAGATGAACTGTTGGTCTTTTCATCAAGGACTGTTCATGATTTTTTTACTGATTTTGAGCACAAATTATCGAAGCCGAATTAAAAAAATACGCTAAATATATTAATAAGTAGGCACGCGTTGAGACAGCGTGTCTTGTTGAAAGTGAAACTTTGCAATCATTTCATAAATTGAGCTGTATAATTCTAGATTGACGCATCGTTTCAAACAGAAATTGAAACTTTCAATATATTCATAAAGTGAACTTTATAATTCTAAACTTTGAAGCTGAAAATTGTAATTCACCGTAAGGAATGCGAAGAGAAATAATGTCCCGACCGTGAAAATAATTTCGATGAAACAGCGTAGATTTACGGCACAGGTTAAAACCCTGCTCATTTGCGTTGAATTCTCAAAAGATATCACTCAAAATTTGAAGTAATTACACCCTCTCGTTAATTAATTAGCTTTTACAACTACAAATATTACCTACGCCCAACTTAAACGTCATTTGTAATGAGCGCATTGATTTTGAAGCACGAAATGTCAACTTGAAAACTTTTGTTTCACTCGAGCATGACGTAAGCGAAACGCCCGACGTAGACCGACTGTGACACTTCGTGCCCTGGCAGCAACGTGAACGCAATGCACGCATTGAGTACGAAAAGCATTGCAGTGCTTGGGGGACGAATGACGAATTGAGTTGATGAATGTGGGGAGGGAAATGAAGAACGCACTAACTCTCAGCCTATCTCCTGAAATTGTGGAAAATAGCGAACAAATGAGTATACATATATATATATATATATATATATATATATATATATATATATATATATGTGTATATATATGTATATTAGTATATACTTAATAAAACTGAAAAGTTATGGACACTTGAAGCATGATAATTTCAAAATAGCATGCATGAGCAGATTATTTGACAGGGATGTCATGTAGGAATGAATATTTATCCATCTGAGGACAGCACCTGCACCACCTGGGACAGGTGGTGAAACCTGCTCCAGCTGGGACAGGTGGTGACGCTTAATTGCACCAACTGAGGCAGGTGGTGTGACCTGCTCTAGCTGAGGCAGGTGGTGTGACCTGCTCTAGCTGAGGCAGGTGGTGTGACCTGTTCTAGCTGAGACAGGTGGTGACAGTTGAACCAGCTGCGGCAGGTGGTGTGACCTGTTCTAGCTGAGACAGGTGGTGCTATAAGTATCAGCAGGTGGTGTCACAAAACTTCCATTACAGCTGTCTCACATCAATAAGTGCTATAGAAAAGTCTAATATGTTATTTAACATGCAATAAATAATATTAGACATAATATTTCTACATTTTTCTAGTGTAATTAGATTGGGAGACGTTTGTTGTTTAAAATTCTAGTTCATTTTTTGCAAAGCATGTTTTGAGGATTGGAAACGGCGTTGTGTTTGTGTGTGCCGTACAGTTTAGTAAAAAATACATGAATAGTTCTTATCCGCTGGCAGTTTTTACACGAGTTTTTCTATCAATTTTCTTTTTAACAAGTCAGACAAACTTTTGTCTATTTACGTTTTTTCAGACTGTACTCACTGAGGATGGAGCAGGACTCCGAAAAGTTTCATGGATTTGACGATGTGTAAATATAATATTAAATTATGCTTAACCTACGAGCAGTGTTCCTCGTTTTCAAATTCCCAAAGGATACAAGAATTGCAACAACACTTGTCCTTTCTATCCCAAGACGCCAATTAATGTAATAACTTGATTTTCGAAGCGTTTCAAATTGAGGGTGCAATCAATATACCTACGTTCTAGACTAAGTAAGACGGGCCTTATGTACGGAAATGGCCGAAGTTTTAATCAGTGTTTATTAAATGATTGATTCAGCCGCAACATTGTGTAGAGCGTATGGATGAAATACATCCGAGACGTGACATGTATTTTGTCCTTTGAAATTTGCTTTCATTATTTTTGGATGCATTAAACACGTGCCCCGATACACTTAAAAAATAATGAAAAAATATGACCTGCGTAAACTATCCATTGTAAATTGAATCCTGCGTACAGATGTAATTAGCTTATACTCTCTTAACAGTTAGGGCAGCTTCAGTGAGGGCTTATATTTTCATGTACCATCACACGGTAGATGAACTCGCATTTTTATGGCAAAGGTGTAGTCAACCTCAAAAAAATATTAGATTAATTTTAGTACTCACATACAAGACGTTATTTTTATTTGTGGGACTTATGGTCATTTATAAGCATTATTTTGAACATTGTGTGTTTAGAATTGTTACGTCCAATTTCTTAACAAGAGAAGTTTGGAAAGACAATCAACAATCGACCGCGTGAGTCGAAGTGAACCAACGGCATGTGCTTACTATAGCAACTTCTACACATTGCGTTCTGTGTTCAATGCTTGTGCTGTTTGAAAAACTTGCTGTTGTTGAGTGATATTAAACAACAGACTATTTAATTTAACTACAGACTATTTAATTTAACTATAGACTATTTAATTTAACTACAGACTATTCAATTTAGCTACAGAATATTCAATTTAGCTACAGACTATTTTATTTAACGACAAACTATCTAATTAACTACAGACTATCGCTCTTCACGAGGAGCTAGTAATAACATCAAGACATTCAAACAACATACTCAGCACTCGCATGTTGAGTTATGATTGCGAACATTTTTGTAAATTTACGTAAGATCCAATTAAAAAATGTTTTATCTTGCTTGTTACAGTCTAAGATCAACATAATATCAGGATGTGTTCCTTATACAAAATCCTATTTTGTTCGAAGCTACGTATTCTGAATCAAAATTAACCAAAAAATAATGACGACTAATTTCGGAGAGCAGTCATTTAAGTCTTTTTGTTTGACAGTTTGCCTCAAATTTTCATTTCATTCACGCTTTATTTTTCTTTCGGCCCGCAGAGAATTGCATCTAAAGTACACTTTCAACATGAATGTAGATTCGAGTTAGGTTGGCGGCATGTATATGTAGTGAAGACACCTAACGATCATGCGACTTCACACACATGCATATGTAGGGAGAGAAGGCTCGATGATACCCGAATTCAAGCCCTGTTTTTCACGCACAAAACGCAAGTGTCCGATATCGATTGAACTGCCACCACCTCAACTGTTTTTTTTTCACGAATCCCCTCGAGATTTGCTAACTCGAATCGTCCGTAATAGAGCTCGATAAACCTGCACCGAGCTCACATTCAACACACCACTTGTCGTGGTAATAGAACTCGATAGACCTGCACCGAGTTCGCATTCAACACACCACTTTTCGTGGTAATAGAACTCGATTAACCTGCACCGAGTTTGCATTCAACACACCACTTGTCGTGGTAATAGAACTCGATTAACCTGGACCGAGTTCGCATTCAACACACCACTTGTCGTGGTAATAGAACTCGATTAACCTGCACCGAGTTCGCATTCAACACACCACTTGTCGTGGTAATAGAACTCGATAGACCTGCACCGAGTTCGCATTCAACACACCACTTGTCGTGGTAATAGAACTCGATAGACCTGCACCGAGTTCGCATTCAACACACCACTTGTCGTGGTAATAGAACTCGATAGACCTGCACCGAGTTCGCATTCAACACACCACTTGTCGTGGTAATAGAACTCGATTAACCTGCACCGAGTTCGCATTCAACACACCACTTGTCGTGGTAATAGAACTCGATAGACCTGCACCGAGTTCGCATTCAACACACCACTTGTCGTGGTAATAGAACTCGATAGACCTGCACCGAGTTCGCATTCAACACACCACTTGTCGTGGTAATAGAACTCGATTAACCTGCACCGAGTTCGCATTCAACACACCACTTGTCGTGGTAATAGAACTCGATAGACCTGCACCGAGATCGAATATTAACCACACCACTTGTCGTGGTAATAGAACTCGATAAACCTGCACCGAGTTCGCATTCAACACACCACTTGTTGTGACCTGCAACCAAGTGCACAAGTTCCACCTGCTCAGTGAACTTGCTTTGTTATGCAGCGCTGCTGCTGCCTGCTGGTCTTTGTGTCGGTCTGTTCACATCGACACAGGCCATCGATTGCTGTGAGTTTTGATTTGAATGACCGTCCATGCTTGACTGTTTGTCATACATCACACGCTTCTCACTGCACTGGAAAGAGTTCACACAATTCAAAGTTCGTAAAAACCATGGATTTCACTACGAAATTTCGGTCACGGTGGTTCTCTGGAATATGGACATCGTGCGTGCTTTCAGATTTCATAAATTTTTGTGGGCTGAGATACTATCGTAAAATTAAAAGGTCATAAAAATCATGGGTTGCACCCAGAATTTTTAGTAATTGTATTTTTCTAGAATACGAATATCGTGCGCGTTTTTACTTTTCAGAAGATTTTGTATGGCCAGATGCAAGAAACAAAAATTCAAATTTTTCATTTTGTGACGCAGAGTTGTATTGTCAGAGAGAACATGCAGCGCTGCAGAGGATGCAAACAAACCAACAACGTCGAGACAACGTATCTGAAAATTGAAAGTAATCTGGACAGGTTGTACTTGATGTGCAGTAGTTAAGCTAATTAAGATTTAAATTCATAAACTTTGTATTCGCTACAACGAGAAACCTCCCCTCAGCGCTATGTTTGCAATGTTTAGTTCGACGACGAGAATATTTTCACCTGTAAAAGCATCGTTTGAAAATGACGATTGGCGATGCCACGGTGTGATTTTTGAAAAAATTGCAAAGAAAACACCTGGTGAAGTCGCTCAGACAAGTTAATTCGCGCATCTTCCGTCGCTCGAAGTTTACTTTAATGATACATACATACGGAGCGACAGCTTACGCTCTATTTCCTACGCACTTAGCATGCACTGCTCCTGCCATAGGTCTTTGCCCTTGTACGCACGCAGAGGTTACACGTGTGATAGCCTGTTAGAACAGGTGTCTGTTCACTCGACTACATCTGTTGAAATCAGCGGACGATCCCAATGGAAAATGGCGCGTCTGGGAGCGGTGTGGGGAGCGTGGGAGCCCGGCGGAGTTGGAGGTTCGTTGGGAATCGATCGCAGGCTTCCGTTGGGACGGTCACAGGTGTCTCTACCTGACGCATCTCCAGCACTACGGGTCACCCTTAAAACAACCTTTGCTTCGAGTTATAACTCCAATTAGTGCTATGGTCATTAATATAGAAACAAGTTCTCAAACAAAACCTTGAGTTTTTACTCGAATAAGTGCTATTGTCATTCTTGTAGGAATAACGCAGCACCTGAGTTATTATTCCTGTTATTATCGTTATTAATATTCAAAACCAGCAGCGCTGGGTCTGAATGACTATGATTATCATTATTATTATGTTAGGAGCAGCGCAAAGGATAAGTTGTATAAATATTAAATTAAAAATATTTGTATATTGTAAATGATAATAACAATATTATAATTTTATTAGGAAGAGTATTAGGTGGCGCTGATGAATCCAAATACCATATCTTGGAGGCACAACTGAGTGTCGCTGTTCGGAGTCTGGATGAATATGACGACACATCTTCAATGAAAAGCCGGACTGACATTGACTTATGAAGTGTTTTGGTAATCTATTTCAACGATAATAAGTTGTATAGCATTCAACGATACTTATCTGCGAGTGACGCACTGAACGCTGCTGACTGCACTGAACGCTGTTGACTGCACTGAACGCTGTTGACTGCACTGAACGCTGTTGACTGCACTGAACGCTGTTGACTGCACTGAACGCTGTTGACTGCACTGAACGCTGCTGACTGCACAGAACGCTGTTGACTGCACTGAACGCTGTTGACTGCACTGAACGCTGTTGACTGCACTGAACGCTGCTGACTGCACTGAACGCTGTTGACTGCTCTGAACGCTGTTGACTGCACTGAACGCTGTTGACTGCTCTGAACGCTGTTGACTGCTCTGAACGCTGTTGACTGCTCTGAACGCTGTTGACTGCACTGAACGCTGTTGACTGCACTGAACGCTGTTGACTGCTCTGAACGCTGTTGACTGCACTGAACGCTGCTGACTGCTCTGAAGGCTGTTGACTGCACTGAACGCTGCTGACTGCACTGAACGCTGCTGACTGCTCTGAACGCTGTTGACTGCACTGAACAATGTTGACTGCACTGAACGCTGCTGACTGCGCTGAACGCTGCTGACTGCACTGAACGCTGTTGACTGCTCTGAACGCTGTTGACTGCACTAAACGCTGTTGACTGCACTGAACGCTGTTGACTGCACTGAACGCTGTTGACTGCACTGAACGCTGTCGACTGCACTGAACGCTTTTGACTACTTTGAACGCTTTTGACTGCACTGAACGCTGTTGACTGCACTGAACGCTGTTGACTGCTCTGAACGCTTTTGACTGCACTGAACGATGTTGACTGCTCTGAACGCTGTTGACTGCACTGAACGATGTTACTGCACTGAACGCTGTTTACTGCTCTGAACGCTGTTGACTGCACTGAACGCTGTTGACTGCACTGAACGACGTTGACTGCACTGAACGCTGTTGACTGCTCTGAACGCTGTTGACTGCACTGAACGCTGTTGACTGCACTGAACGCTGTTGACTGCACTGAACGCTTTTGACTACTTTGAACGCTGTTGACTGCACTGAACGCTGTTGACTGCACTGAACGCTGTTGACTGCTCTGAACGCTTTTGACTGCACTGAACGATGTTGACTGCACTGAATGCTGATAACTGCACTGAACGCTGTTGACTGCACTGAACGCTGTTGACTGCACTGAACGCTGTTGACTGCTCTGAACGCTTTTGACTGCACTGAACGCTGTTGACTGCACTGAACGCTGTTGACTGCACTGAACGCTGTTGACTGCACTGAACGCTGCTGACTGCACTGAACGCTGTTGACTGCACTGAACGCTGCTGACTGCGCTGAACGCTGCTGACTGCACTGAACGCTGTTGAATGCACTGAACGCTGCTGACTGCACTGAACGCTGCTGACTGCACTGAACGCTGCTGACTGCGCTGAACGCTGCTGACTGCACTGAACGCTGTTGACTGCACTGAACGCTGCTGATTGCGCTGAACGCTGCTGACTGCACTGAACGATGTTGACTGTACTGAACGCTGTTGACTGCTCTGAACGCTTTTGACTGCACTGAACGCTGTTGACTGCACTGAAAGCTGTTGACTGCACTGAACACTGTTGACTGCACTGAACGCTGCTGACTGCACTGAACGCTGTTGACTGCACTGAACGCTGTTGACTGCGCTGAACGCTGCTGACTGCACTGAACGCTGTTGACTGCACTGAACGCTGCTGACTGCACTGAACGCTGCTGACTGCACTGAACGCTGCTGACTGCGCTGAACGCTGCTGACTGCACTGAACGCTGTTGACTGCACTGAACGCTGCTGATTGCGCTGAACGCTGCTGACTGCACTGAACGATGTTGACTGCACTGAACGCTGTTGACTGCACTGAACGCTGCTGACTGCACTGAACGCTGTCGACTGCACTGAACGCTGCTGACTGCACTGAACGCTGTTGACTGCGCTGAACGCTGCTGACTGCACTGAACGCTGGTTCTCACACCACTCGTTGACTGTGACTAACAATTCTAACCAAGTAACCCACCTAACACGTGCATGGTATGTTTCCACGATACATTTTCAGGTTTATAGTCCAATGAATTTTTTCAACAACCAACCTCTAATTACAACTCCCTTCAACACTAGCATTATATGCGCAAACCGCATCGTTCATTTCTCCATTTTCTCGTTTCTGTTTCGCATCTTTTCTTCCAGACCTACCCTGTGTCAAACTCTCCTTCTGAATTTCCTAGAAGCATTGATCATCATCATCATCATCATCATCATCATCATCATCATCATCATCATCATCATCATTTCCTGGTGGCAGTACCTGTGCTGACGCTGCATACGTATGACTTACAAAAGAGTATGTTCATAAGAGATCTACCAACCGGATTCGTGCGTGCATGAGTTAGTTAGTTATACAGTACCTCGTTTGCATGCATCGAAATCGACTAAAGGTTGAAAATATCTCCAACTGCCATTGTCCCAATACCCATGTAAGTTGTATACTGAACCGAAGTGTCTGAAAACTGGATCGGCTCTCTTTCTTTCAGGCCACAAGTAACGGACACCGAGAGGAAAATTTGAATATATTCTAATTGATCAGCGCGGCTGTAACACATGTTGCCGTTTGTTCGAGTTCTGGGACATCCCGTTCTTTTTGAACTTCAACACATCCTGGTAAGAAGTGGTCCTACGTAGTTATTCCACTGATACCATGCTCGAGTCAAGTAACAACTGGGTAAGGACTAGTACCACGGCTACGGCTCTAAAGATTCAAGTACAATATTTGATCGAAATTGCGCTAAAATTCGAAAACTTGTGATCTCAAACCATATCCACTCTCTCGCAATTGTAACTGTATCATAATTGTTATTGTTGCAGTTGTTACCATAGACCTTGCCACTGGGACTGCGCTCACTGGTCACGGAGGGAATTTTCATAATGCTACTGACCGACCAGCAGTCGCAAACTCAATTTTCATAACTAATTAAAGAAAACTAAATGAGAGCGCGATCTATTTAATGTTCGTCATTTTCAAAATTGATCTCTACTAAGATTAACTGTAACACGAGTTCAACATGGAAAGTTCAATATGGAATTTCCGTTTAACCCGCCACAGTCAGCGTTTTAACTTAGCGTTTTCGCTCGTGTGTGCATTTCAATAATCTCGTTCTCTCGTCTGTATTAGAAGCGATGTCATTTCACTATGTCCATTGATAATGTTTTTTCGTCATACGATGTGTGAGTACATTTTTTTGAGACACCCTGCACATTCTGAGCACAAAAAAACTCTCATGAGGAATTAAACATACGTTTCAGAAGGTATCAGTTAAGGATGTTAATGTTAAGGTATTTTAAAAAACAATGGAATAACATTTCATGTTTGTACTTTATTGGAATTAAACTGTTTTTCGTTTTTCTATTAAAATTCGGCACAGTAGTAACGACGCTGCGATAGGCTGTTGTGTTGTCTTTTGTTTGCGCCGTGACCGCTCGAGCCGCTGCAGCAATTCTGCCAGGAAATGCCGCTGATCAGTGCATTAACTGTCATGGGAGACTGCGCAGTGTTCAACATACTAAATATTTCGTATAACGACTTGAAACTTTTCCTTCTTTCTTTCAGCGATTGGAAACCTTCACCACCTCAGTTCTTTTTTGGAACGCTTCGAAACGTTTTTTCAGAGAACCAATCTGTCGTTAAACTGTTATGGTAATCAGCATTACTGAGCTAAATAATCTGAACCGGGATTATTGCTGGGATGTACTGAACCCTTGGTAATTATTCTCACAAGCGTCGTCTATTTATACGAGTAAAATCTTTGATCAGGTAGTATTACATTCACTATAAATATTGCCTTTATTAAATGATATCTCCGTTATTATATAATATTACCTTTATTATATTGTAAAACCTTAATTGTAAAAATTACCTCTATTATATTATATAACCTTAATTATAGATATTACCTTTATTATATAATATTACCTTTATTAAATTATATAACCTTAATTACAAAAATTACCTCTGTTTTATAATATAACCTTAATTATCAAAATTACGTTTCCTATATAATATTACCTTTATAATATAATATTCCACATTAACATTATTTTATTTTAGATCTTAGCATAATTAATTCAATGAACTCAGCCAACTCGCAGCGCCCCGAGCTAACCACTGATGTTACCCGTGGTGGTGGACGCACGGTAGATGCACTGACTACTGAAGTGATGCACTCACGATGCCTGCATCACTTCTTTACATCGAAATACTACGCTTGCATCAGCTGCTTGGCACCTGATGCAGCATCCACTGAGCATCAGGTGATGCAGGCCGGTGGCTGAGCATCAGGTGATGCAGACCGCTGGCTGAGCATCAGGTGATGCAGGCCGGTGGCTGAGCATCAGGTGATGCAGGCCGGTGGCTGAGCATCAGGTGATGCAGACCGGTGGCTGAGCATCAGGTGATGCAGACCGGTGGCTGAGCATCAGGTGATGCAGGCCGGTGGCTGAGCATCAGGTGATGCAGGCCGGTGGCTGAGCATCAGGTGATGCAGACCGCTGGCTGAGCATCAGGTGATGCAGGCCGGTGGCTGAGCATCAGGTGATGCAGGCCGGTGGCTGAGCATCAGGTGATGCAGACCGGTGGCTGAGCATCAGGCGATGCAGGCCGGTGGCTGAGCATCAGGTGATGCAGACCGGTGGCTGAGCATCAGGTGATGCATGCCGGTGGCTGAGCATCCGGTGATGCAGACCGCTGGCTGAGCATCAGGTGATGCAGGCCGGTGGCTGAGCATCAGGTGATGCAGGCCGGTGGCTGAGCATCAGGTGATGCAGACCGGTGGCTGAGCATCAGGTGATGCAGGCCGGTGGCTGAGCATCAGGTGATGCAGGCCGGTGGCTGAGCATCAGGTGATGCAGGCCGGTGGCTGAGCATCAGGTGATGCAGGCCGGTGGCTGAGCATCAGGTGATGCAGGCCGGTGGCTGAGCATCAGGTGATGCATGCCGGTGGCGAGCATCAGGTGATGCAGGCCGGTGGCTGAGCATCAGGTGATGCAGGCCGGTGGCTGAGCATCAGGTGATGCAGAGGTCACACGACATGTGGGCAACCGTGGCAGGTGTGCCCCATGCCCTGATGCATGTGTGATTCTGTACAGGCAGGCATGCACTGTCTATGTGTCTGTGAATATCATTCTGTATTGTCGCGCCCGGGAATATTTATACAAAAATGCCTGCAAATATTTATTTTTGTTAAAATTTTGTGTGAAGAATGACCTGTTTTCTTCATCTATCCACTAGTATATCAGTGGGAAAAGTTGAGCTTAAGAAACAATTTTCCCCGCCAAAACTTTCTGGCTTACGATCATCGCAAGAATTTTCCAGGCGAATTCTTCGTTTTTTCGAATATTTTCATCCATGTAATAATTCTGCTAGCATCATTTTTCGTATCATTCTATTACATAAAATACACGTTGACTTAGTTTTTACTGAGGATCACCTATTAGTTAGATACTGCGTTGACAGAGCGAAAAGAAACAGAAGACGCACGCAGAATATGTCCTGCATACCAAAAGAAAGCGCAGGAAAATGCAGGCAGGAATATTTCCCAGTGGTCACCGAGAAAACCTGTTCAAGAACTGCAAAAAACACGAGCATCTGATCAAACAAGTAGCGTCATATGGGAGGAATAAATCCTGTGATTGAACAGTTATAATGGAGGGAGGGAGCGACCTGGAGTCTGATGATGGATTGTCTGCAGACGGCTTTATTATGAGGACATTAAGCTCTCATTAGGCGGGTAATGTGGTGTGCACTGAACACCCTGCATCCTCATGCTCATCCTGACAACATGTTTAATTGCTTCTCGTGGCGGTGAGGTGCATAAATGCGCCCTGATGCTCAGGCGCTAACGGGACTTGGGTTTGTCTTGAACGCGACCGCTGCAATTCGCTGCTTCTAGTCGGAGTCGGAGTCGGAGTCGGAGTCCCGAATTTATTCCTCCGACTCCGCAACCCTGGTCTTAACGCAGCGTACGCGCGACGCTGCAATTCGCTGCTTCTAGTCGGAGTCGGAGTCGGAGTCGGAGTCCCGAATTTATTCCTCCGACTCCGCAACCCTGGTCTTAACGCAGCGTACGCGCGACGCTGCAATTCGCGGCTGCTGCGAGTACGCTCAGATTTTGACAAACTTCAGAGTGTCAACTCTTTGACACACTTGAGTGTGTTTGACACACTTCAGTGCTTGGTTTTGCAACCGGTTTCTTGCGCCACGGCAGTAATTCCCGACAGTGAACTCCACTGAGCGGCATTGAACTGCATACGACGACAAACATTTGCGACCTCTGCCAGTAGGTGGCGTGCACTGCAATGGCAAGCGTGTAAATTTCATTGCAGAAAAAAGTTCCAATTAATTCCTAACAATTTTAAATGTTAGCGCTTTATGCCGCTCTGTACGTTTTGTGAATTACACACACTGCGCTTAACTGCAGAGGTTATAACACTTTGACTGCGACTACTAAATATTAAGTTCAACACCAAACTCAAATTTAATGTCAATTGTAGTGAGCTGTTTGGAAAATTCCAAACATGAACTGGATCTTGCATTCATTTAGCTTTGATTAAATATTTATGAAAATTGAGTTTGCGACTACTGGCCGGTCAGCAGCATTATGAAAATTACCTCCGTGTACCACCGGTGGTGCACGTCGCAGTCAATGTGTTAAATAAATTCTTTAACAGCAAAGTGAGGGAATTTCCTAAATGCTGCTAATCGACCAGTAGTTACAAACTCAAATTTTGCAAATGCTTAATCAAAGCTAAATGTAGGCAAGACCCAGTTAATATTTGCTTTTTTTAAATCTCGTACTACAATGGGTTTTAAATTTGAGGTGAATATTGAACTTTAGTTCAATCCATTGCAGTTAACGTGTTGAAGTTTGACGGTACAGCACTGAAACTTCACTATATATAAATAATCGTGTTCCTGGGCAAGCCAATCAGGGTTGGACAACTGCAAGCTGCCGCTTTTGATTGGTTGATTAAATATAACGAGCATTAATCAATTTCTAGCCAATATCTCACGCAGATCCAATTATTCTAAACATGATGAAGAGAAGTCATGTTTCAAGTCTTAAAAAAAGACGTCATGTATTTAATCTTAAAAAAGAAATGTCATGTTTCTAGATGAAAAAAAGTCCTATTTCTAGTTTTAAAAAGAAACGTCATGTTCCTAGTCGTAAAAACAGACGTCCTGTCACTACTTCACATTTGTTTCACGACCGCCTATACGACATTGACGTCTCCGTCATATACGTCATCGTATACGTCTTACAAGTATGAGGCATTTGTCTGTCCTTCCCCTCCCTTCCTCTTCCTTATCGTCCCCTTCCCTCGCCTGTTCCCTCTCCTCTCCTTCCCTTTCCTCTTCCTTATCGTCCCCTTCCCTCGCCTGTTCCCTCTCCTCTCCTTCCCTTTCCTCTTCCTTATCGTTCCCTTCCCTCGCCTGTTCCCTCTCCTCTCCTTCCCTTTCCTCTTCCTTATCGTTCCCTTCCCTCGCCTGTTCCCTCTCCTCTCCTTCCCTTTCCTCTTCCTTATCGTTCCCTTCCCTCGCCTGTTCCCTCTCCTCTCCTTCCCTTTCCTCTTCCTTATCGTTCCCTTCCCTCGCCTGTTCCCTCTCCTCTCCTTCCCTTTCCTCTTCCTTTTCGTCCCCCTCCCTTTCCCCCCCCCCCCCCAGCAGGTGCAGGCCGCCGACCTTCACTCCAGCACCCAAACTTTGCGTCACGTCCGCACGGAAGTCAGGCCGAAGTTTTTCTTTGATGGTAATTTTCTCAAGCTCATTTATTTTTTATTTTCCTCCGTTGGAGCTGCAGCGCTGGAGTGATGCAAGCTGCAGCGCTGGAGTGATGCAAGCTGCAGCGCTGGAGTGATGCAAGCTGCAGCGCTGGAGTGATGCAAGCTGCAGCACCGGAGTGATGCAAGCTGCAGCACTGGAGTGATGCAAGCTGCAGCACCGGAGTGATGCAAGCTGCAGCACTGGAGTGATGCAAGCTGCAGCGCTGGAGTGATGCAAGCTGCAGCGCTGGAGTGATGCAAGCTGCAGCGCTGGAGTGATGCAAGCTGCAGCGCTGGAGTGATGCAAGCTGCAGCGCTGGAGTGATGCAAGCTGCAGCGCTGGAGTGATGCAAGCTGCAGCGCTGGAGTGATGCAAGCTGCAGCGCTGGAGTGATGCAAGCTGCAGCACCGGAGTGATGCAAGCTGCAGCACTGGAGTGATGCAAGCTGCAGCACCGGAGTGATGCAAGCTGCAGCACTGGAGTGATGCAAGCTGCAGCGCTGGAGTGATGCAAGCTGCAGCGCTGGAGTGATGCAAGCTGCAGCGCTGGAGTGATGCAAGCTGCAGCACCGGAGTGATGCAAGCTGCAGCACTGGAGTGATGCAAGCTGCAGCACCGGAGTGATGCAAGCTGCAGCACTGGAGTGATGCAAGCTGCAGCGCTGGAGTGATGCAAGCTGCAGCGCTGGAGTGATGCAAGCTGCAGCACTGGAGTGATGCAAGCTGCAGCGCTGGAGTGATGCAAGCTGCAGCACCGGAGTGATGCAAGCTGCAGCACCGGAGTGATGCAAGCTGCAGCACTGGAGTGATGCAAGCTGCAGCACCGGAGTGATGCAAGCTGCAGCGCTGGAGTGATGCAAGCTGCAGCGCTGGAGTGATGCAAGCTGCAGCACCGGAGTGATGCAAGCTGCAGCACTGGAGTGATGCAAGCTGCAGCACCGGAGTGATGCAAGCTGCAGCGCTGGAGTGATGCAAGCTGCAGCGCTGGAGTGATGCAAGCTGCAGCGCTGGAGTGATGCAAGCTGCAGCGCTGGAGTGATGCAAGCTGCAGCACCGGAGTGATGCAAGCTGCAGCACTGGAGTGATGCAAGCTGCAGCACCGGAGTGATGCAAGCTGCAGCACTGGAGTGATGCAAGCTGCAGCGCTGGAGTGATGCAAGCTGCAGCGCTGGAGTGATGCAAGCTGCAGCACTGGAGTGATGCAAGCTGCAGCGCTGGAGTGATGCAAGCTGCAGCGCTGGACTGATGCAAGCTGCAGCGCTGGAGTGATGCAAGCTGCAGCACTGGAGTGATGCAAGCTGCAGCACCGGAGTGATGCAAGCTGCAGCACTGGAGTGATGCAAGCTGCAGCACCGGAGTGATGCAAGCTGCAGCACTGGAGTGATGCAAGCTGCAGCGCTGGAGTGATGCAAGCTGCAGCGCTGGAGTGATGCAAGCTGCAGCACTGGAGTGATGCAAGCTGCAGCACTGGAGTGATGCAAGCTGCAGCGCTGGAGTGATGCAAGCTGCAGCGCTGGAGTGATGCAAGCTGCAGCGCTGGAGTGATGCAAGCTGCAGCGCTGGAGTGATGCAAGCTGCAGCACTGGAGTGATGCAAGCTGCAGCACCGGAGTGATGCAAGCTGCAGCACTGGAGTGATGCAAGCTGCAGCACCGGAGTGATGCAAGCTGCAGCACTGGAGTGATGCAAGCTGCAGCACCGGAGTGATGCAAGCTGCAGCACTGGAGTGATGCAAGCTGCAGCACTGGAGTGATGCAAGCTGCAGCACTGGAGTGATGCAAGCTGCAGCACTGGAGTGATGCAAGCTGCAGCACTGGAGTGATGCAAGCTGCAGCACTGGAGTGATGCAAGCTGCAGCACTGGAGTGATGCAAGCTGCAGCACCGGAGTGATGCAAGCTGCAGCACTGGAGTGATGCAAGCTGCAGCACTGGAGTGATGCAAGCTGCAGCACTGGAGTGATGCAAGTTGCAGCACTGGAGTGATGCAAGCTGCAGCGCTGGAGTGATGCAAGCTGCAGCGCTGGAGTGATGCAAGCTGCAGCACTGGAGTGATGCAAGCTGCAGCACTGGAGTGATGCAAGCTGCAGCACTGGAGTGATGCAAGCTGCAGCACTGGAGTGATGCAAGCTGCAGCACCGGAGTGATGCAAGCTGCAGCACTGGAGTGATGCAAGCTGCAGCACTGGAGTGATGCAAGCTGCAGCACTGGAGTGATGCAAGTTGCAGCACTGGAGTGATGCAAGCTGCAGCGCTGGAGTGATGCAAGCTGCAGCGCTGGAGTGATGCAAGCTGCAGCACTGGAGTGATGCAAGCTGCAGCACTGGAGTGATGCAAGCTGCAGCACTGGAGTGATGCAAGTTGCAGCACTGGAGTGATGCAAGCTGCAGCACTGGAGTGATGCAAGCTGCAGCACTGGAGTGATGCAAGCTGCAGCGCTGGAGTGATGCAAGCTGCTGCGCTGGAGTGATGCAAGCTGCAGCGCTGGAGTGATGCAAGCTGCAGCACTGGAGTGATGCAAGCTGCAGCACCGGAGTGATGCAAGCTGCAGCACTGGAGTGATGCAAGCTGCAGCGCTGGAGTGATGCAAGCTGCAGCGCTGGAGTGATGCAAGCTGCAGCGCTGGAGTGATGCAAGCTGCAGCGCTGGAGTGATGCAAGCTGCAGCGCTGGAGTGATGCAAGCTGCAGCGCTGGAGTGATGCAAGCTGCAGCACTGGAGTGATGCAAGCTGCAGCGCTGGAGTGATGCAAGCTGCAGCACTGGAGTGATGCAAGCTGCAGCACTGGTGTGATGCAAGCTGCAGCGCTGGAGTGATGCAAGCTGCAGCGCTGGAGTGATGCAAGCTGCAGCGCTGGAGTGATGCAAGCTGCAGCGCTGGAGTGATGCAAGCTGCAGTGCTGGAGTGATGCAAGCTGCAGCGCTGGAGTGATGCAAGCTGCAGCGCTGGAGTGATGCAAGCTGCAGCGCTGGAGTGATGCAAGCTGCAGTGCTGGAGTGATGCAAGCTGCAGCGCTGGAGTGATGCAAGCTGCAGCACTGGAGTGATGCAAGCTGCAGCACTGGAGTGATGCAAGCTGCAGCGCTGGAGTGATGCAAGCTGCAGCGCTGGAGTGATGCAAGCTGCAGCGCTGGAGTGATGCAAGCTGCAGCACTGGAGTGATGCAAGCTGCAGCACCGGAGTGATGCAAGCTGCAGCACTGGAGTGATGCAAGCTGCAGCGCTGGAGTGATGCAAGCTGCAGCGCTGGAGTGATGCAAGCTGCAGCGCTGGAGTGATGCAAGCTGCAGCGCTGGAGTGATGCAAGCTGCAGCGCTGGAGTGATGCAAGCTGCAGCGCTGGAGTGATGCAAGCTGCAGCACTGGAGTGATGCAAGCTGCAGCGCTGGAGTGATGCAAGCTGCAGCACTGGAGTGATGCAAGCTGCAGCACTGGTGTGATGCAAGCTGCAGCGCTGGAGTGATGCAAGCTGCAGCGCTGGAGTGATGCAAGCTGCAGCGCTGGAGTGATGCAAGCTGCAGCGCTGGAGTGATGCAAGCTGCAGTGCTGGAGTGATGCAAGCTGCAGCGCTGGAGTGATGCAAGCTGCAGCGCTGGAGTGATGCAAGCTGCAGCGCTGGAGTGATGCAAGCTGCAGTGCTGGAGTGATGCAAGCTGCAGCGCTGGAGTGATGCAAGCTGCAGCGCTGGAGTGATGCAAGCTGCAGCGCTGGAGTGATGCAAGCTGCAGCACTGGAGTGATGCAAGCTGCAGCGCTGGAGTGATGCAAGCTGCAGCGCTGGAGTGATGCAAGCTGCAGCACTGGAGTGATGCAAGTTGCAGCACTGGAGTGATGCAAGACACTCCAGTGAAGTGTTACGCACGAACAAAATAAACGCCGCTATTTCCGTTGATTTCCTTGTTTGTACGATGTGCGTACGTGAGTTATTGCATGGAGAGATGATTCTTGCACCCCCTGGAATATCGTCTCGCACCCCTGGAATATCGTCTCGCACCCCCTGGAATATCGTCTCGCACCCCTGGAATATCGTCTCGCACCCCTGGAATACCGTCTCGCACCCCTGGAATATCGTCTCGCACCCCTGGAATATCGTCTCGCACCCCTGGAATACCGTCTCGCACCCCTGGAATATCGTCTCGCACCCCTGGAATACCGTCTCGCACCCCTGGAATATCGTCTCGCACCCCTGGAATACCGTCTCGCACCCCTGGAATATCGTCTCGCACCCCTGGAATATCGTCTCGCACCCCTGGAATATCGTCTCGCACCCCTGGAATATCGTCTCGCACCCCTGGAATATCGTCTCGCACCCCTGGAATATCGTCTCGCACCCCTGGAATATCGTCTCGCACCCCTGGAATACCGTCTCGCACCCCTGGAATATCGTCTCGCACCCCTGGAATACCGTCTCGCACCCCTGGAATATCGTCTCGCACCCCTGGAATATCGTCTCGCACCCCTGGAATATCGTCTCGCACCCCTGGAATATCGTCTCGCACCCCTGGAATATCGTCTCGCACCCCTGGAATACCGTCTCGCACCCCTGGAATATCGTCTCGCACCCCTGGAATACCGTCTCGCACCCCTGGAATATCGTCTCGCACCCCTGGAATATCGTCTCGCACCCCTGGAATATCGTCTCGCACCCCTGGAATATCGTCTCGCACCCCTGGAATATCGTCTCGCACCCCTGGAATATCGTCTCGCACCCCTGGAATACCGTCTCGCACCCCTGGAATATCGTCTCGCACCCCTGGAATACCGTCTCGCACCCCTGGAATATCGTCTCGCACCCCTGGAATATCGTCTCGCACCCCTGGAATATCGTCTCGCACCCCTGGAATATCGTCTCGCACCCCTGGAATATCGTCTCGCACCCCTGGAATACCGTCTCGCACCCCTGGAATATCGTCTCGCACCCCTGGAATATCGTCTCGCACCCCTGGAATATCGTCTCGCACCCCTGGAATACCGTCTCGCACCCCTGGAATATCGTCTCGCACCCCTGGAATACCGTCTCGCACCCCTGGAATATCGTCTCGCACCCCTGGAATATCGTCTCGCACCCCTGGAATACCGTCTCGCACCCCTGGAATATCGTCTCGCACCCCTGGAATATCGTCTCGCACCCCTGGAATATCGTCTCGCACCCCTGGAATACCGTCTCGCACCCCTGGAATATCGTCTCGCACCCCTGGAATACCGTCTCGCACCCCTGGAATATCGTCTCGCACCCCTGGAATATCGTCTCGCACCCCTGGAATATCGTCTCGCACCCCTGGAATATCGTCTCGCACCCCTGGAATATCGTCTCGCACCCCTGGAATATCGTCTCGCACTCCTGGAATATCGTCTCGCACCCCTGGAATATCGTCTAGCATCCCTGTAATATCGTCTCGCATCCCTGTAATATCGTCTCGCATCCCTGGAATATCGTCTCGCACCCCTGGAATATCGTCTCGCATCCCTGGAATATCGTCTAGCATCCCTGTAATATCGTCTCGCATCCCTGTAATATCGTCTCGCACCCCTGGAATATCGTCTCGCACCCCTGTAATATCGTCTCGCATCCCTGTAATATCGTCTCGCATCCCTGGAATATCGTCTCGCATCCCGGGAATATCGTCTCGCACCCCTGGAATATCCTCTCGCACCCCTGGAATATCGTCTAGCATCCCTGGAATATCGTCTCGCATCCCTGGAATATCGTCTCGCGTCCCTGGAATATCGTCTCGCACCCCTAGAATATCGTCTCGCACCCCTGGAATATCGTCTCGCACCCCTGTAATATCGTCTCGCATCCCTGGAATATCGTCTCGCATCCCGGGAATATCGTCTCGCACCCCTGGAATATCCTCTCGCACCCCTGGAATATCGTCTAGCATCCCTGGAATATCGTCTCGCATCCCTGGAATATCGTCTCGCATCCCTGGAATATCGTCTCGCACCCCTAGAATATCGTCTCGCACCCCTAGAATATCGTCTCGCACCCCTGGAATATCGTCTCGCATCCCTGGAATATCGCCTCGCACCCCCTGGAATATCGTCTCGCACCCCTGGAATATCGTCTCGCACCCCTGGAATATCGTCTCGCACCCCTGGAATATCGTCTCGCACCCCTGGAATATCGTCTCGCACCCCTGGAATATCGTCTCGCACCCCTGGAATATCGTCTCGCACTCCTGGAATATCGTCTCGCACCCCTGCAATATCGTCTCGCACCCCTGGAATATCGTCTCGCACCCCTGGAATATCGTCTCACACCCCTGGAATATCGTCTCGCACCCCTGGAATATCGTCTCGCACCCCTGCAATATCGTCTCGCACCCCTGCAATATCGTCTCGCACCCCTGCAATATCGTCTCACACCCCCTGGAATATCGTCTCGCACCCCTGGAATATCGTCTCGCACCCCTGGAATATCGTCTCGCACTCCTTGAATATCGTCTCGCACCCCTGGAATATCGTCTCGCACTCCCT
Source organism: Morinoia aosen (assembly GCA_030386875.1). Lineage (NCBI taxonomy): Eukaryota > Metazoa > Arthropoda > Malacostraca > Amphipoda > Talitridae > Morinoia > Morinoia aosen. The sequence goes on from CM059566.1 coordinate 24,986,938, forward strand.
GGAATATCGTCTCGCACCCCTGGAATATCGTCTCACACCCCCTGGAATATCGTCTCGCACCCCTGGAATATCGTCTCGCACCCCTGGAATATCGTCTCGCACCCCTTGAATATCGTCTCGCACCCCTGGAATATCGTCTCGCACTCCCTGGAATATCGTCTCGCACCCCTGGAATATCGTCTCGCACCCCTGGAATATCGTCTCGCACCCCTGGAATATCGTCTCGCACCCCTGGAATATCGTCTCGCACCCCTGGAATATCGTCTCGCGTCCCTGGAATATCGTCTCGCACCCCTAGAATATCGTCTCGCACCCCTGGAATATCGTCTCACACCCCCTGGAATATCGTCTCGCACCCCTGGAATATCGTCTCGCACCCCTGGAATATCGTCTCGCACCCCTTGAATATCGTCTCGCACCCCTGGAATATCGTCTCGCACTCCCTGGAATATCGTCTCGCACCCCTGGAATATCGTCTCGCACCCCTGGAATATCGTCTCGCACCCCTGGAATATCGTCTCGCACCCCTGGAATATCGTCTCGCACCCCTGGAATATCGTCTCGCACCCCTGGAATATCGTCTCGCACCCCTAGAATATCGTCTCGCACCCCTGGAATATCGTCTCGCACCCCTGGAATACCGTCTCGCACCCCTGGAATATCGTCTCGCAGCGCTGGAATATCGTCTCGCACCTCTGGAATATCGTCTTGCACCCCTGGAATATCGTCTCGCACCCCTGGAATATCGTCTCGCACCCCTGGAATATCGTCTCGCACCCCTGGAATATCGTCTCGCACCCCTGGAATATCGTCTCGCACCCCTGGAATATCGTCTCGCACCCCTGGAATATCGTCTCGCACCCCTGGAATATCGTCTTGCACCCCTGGAATATCGTCTCGCACCCCTGGAATATCGTCTCGCACCCCTGGAATATCGTCTCGCACCCCTGGAATATCGTCTCGCACCCCAGGTTGGGAACCCCTGATCTACCCAAACTTTGCCGGCTTAACTTCAAAGTCTAAAATTAGACTGTTATGAGAGAGTCGATCGTCATTATGTCAAGTGTTCCATCATCAAGTGATGATGGACTGATCGTCACTGATCGTCAAGTGAGCATCAAGTGATTGATGGTCTTAAATATTGACATGAATAATGCATTCACGTTTGAATTTTGTTTGAAATTGTACATCCTACAATTATTGTTTGACATTGTTATCTATCGATTCATTGTACCACACAACCAATACCGCACATTCCTCTGGTGTAATATGATCCAAGTATTCATATGTAATTTGCTCCAAATGTTTTAAAAAAGACTTTAGTTTTAGATTCATAGATTTAATATTAGAGTTTCATTATATAGTAAAAATAAAAATAATCTTACACTTTAATTCAGCAACCAAAAAATGTATGCAGTCTACATGGGTGCATTATCACGACAGTGTGCACCTATTAAATGCTAATTATTATCAGGATTTCGTTATTGATTGTTATTAGGATTTTTTCTAATTAGAATGAGCTCCAACGTTGCTCAATATTCAATAAATTTTTATTTTATCCCTATTACAAGGCATTTTCAAGGTATTGTGGGTATTTCATGGGCATTGTGGGTATTCTTTGGGTATTGTGGGGATTTCATTTGTGCTGCTAAAGGTTTCTTTGGTTTCTGATATACTACATGGATGTTTAGCAAGACATGTTACAAGACCTCTTTACCCAAACAATGTTAAAGATGACCTACTTTGATAAAAAACCTATGTAGGCTAGTGTAGTGATAATTATCATATCATCTCGTACGCTCTAGAGTATATTATAACAACCGCACCAAAGCCTCACGTATTTCTGGAAATATTCTGTACTTGGGAACCGTTGTAGAACAATCGTTTTCAAGTTTCTGACTCAGGTAGACTGTTTTGTGCCACTATTTTTAGTACGGAAATTTTATAAAATGAATGCCATAATAAAAGATATTTTCTCCGTTTCCCTCGATTGGAATGCTAGTTTATACTGACTAGTTTACGCTGATATTTGTTCACATGCTTACTTGTGTATATGTGTACTTGTGCACGCTATGCGTACGTAGATAGGTGAATGTGCCACTACGTAATACTTCATTTCACTTGATTAGTATAAAGCATTTATAAAATATATATACATTTGCTGCGCGATCACCCACATATGATAGATAAGACGCTTATCGACCAATGATCTTTTCGATACAATATTCAATAAAACAACGTAACAATATTTCATTAGAAATTGTATGCAGCAACACGTACTGAAAAAGTTGTCACGAATTTCCTTTGCTCATTATCCTATATTTCAGAACATCGCATAGCATTTTTATAGAAAGCGTATGTATTGTGATTGCCTCGATGCATAGATATGTATTTGTGTATATTCACGTGTTAAGTGTATGTATGTGCGTGGGTATGTATGTGCATGTATATGTGTATATATTTACATGTATATGTGCACATTTGTGTGTACTAAACTGACAACTAGCATTTTATCTAGAGATAATGGTCTTTTTTCTGTTCACTCTCAACTTGTAACATTACCTAATTCGTCATCTCTTTATTATTGTAAAGTATTCACGTAAAGAAACTATAAATTCGTTGTGTGATCATCCATTTATACTTAAAAATAATGCTTATCAACTAATGACCGCTATGTTACAAATTTCTAATTAGAAATAAAAAACTTGTAATTTCCGTGGTCCTCATGCTTATATTTATATTTTTTTCATGCTTCCTTGAAATGACATTTTTAAACATCTGCTGAAACAAGCAATTTCTAATATTACCTCCTGGCGTCACGAATTGCAAAGTTTTATGTCATGTACATGTAAACTGTCAAAAGTGTTTCCACCCCACAATGAAAATGCATTGTCCATGATATTGTGTTATCTCTTATAATTATAATTACATGTATCATCAGATATAGATTAAGCAGCATTAGGAGTATATTACCCTCAATCATTTCTCTTCGACTAGTGATATGGGTATTACAATACTCATGTGTGTGTATCATCTAAGTGTATTAACTTTAATATATTTAAAAACCAATGATTGTACTTCTGTACAATCTCTATTGGAAATAAAGTGTTTTTCTTTCTTTCTTTCTTTTTCTTTCTTTAGGTATCTCCACGCAAGTTTGGGGCTGTTAACGATGATAACGATGTTTTTATCCCTACAACAATATCTTTGTGTGTGTGTGTGTTAAAAATTTTTTACGTGCATTAAAACGTAACAAATTGATTTTTCAAGCAGAACCTATCTTTAACATTTTGACTGCGACGTGCGCCACCGGTGGTACACGGAGGTAATTTTCGTAATGCTACTAACCGAACAGTAGTTGCAAACTCAATTTTCATAAATACTTAATCAAAGCTGAATGAAGGCACGATCCAGTTGATGTTTGCTATTTTCAAAATAGTTAACTATTATTGACTTTAAATTTGAGTTTGGCGTTGAATTTAATATTTAGTAGTTACAGTAAAAAGTGTTGAAAATACTACATTCATGTTTGTTACATAAGATCAATCGAAAGAACATCATAATGTTAGGTCTCTTGTGAACATCACAACAACATTACGTCACATCAACATGCGTTCTACACATATACATACCAAAAACACCCTTATCTAACATTTGCCTAAGGTCTACATAAGATTTTTATAAAAAATACTCACTTAGCATTTCAAAACACAATCGGCACAATAAAATGACTATAAAAGATGAAAGGAAATAACTCTGGGATAAATAATGTTAGGTGGTAAAGATGAAAGGAAATAACTCTGGGATAAATAATGTTAGGTGGTAAAGATGAAAGGAAATAACTCTGGGATAAATAATGTTAGGTGGTAAAGATGAAAGGAAATAACTCTGGGATAAATAATGTTAGGTGGTAAAGATGAAAGGAAATAACTCTGGGATAAATAATGTTAGGTGGTAAAGATGAAAGGAAATAACTCTGGGATAAATAATGTTAGGTGGTAAAGATGAAAGGAAATAACTCTGGGATAAATAATGTTAGGTGGTAAAGATGAAAGGAAATAACTCTGGGATAAATAATGTTAGGTGGTAAAACATTCCAGTTGTGCTGTCGCTTTCTGTTTTTTTTAATTAATACGAAAGTCACGGATCTGACGCGTCTTCACTATGTCTTCTGTGATTCTAAACGTCTTCAGTGATTCTAAATGTCTTCTGTGATTCTGAATGTCTTTTGTGATTCTGAACGTCTTCTGTGATTCTAAACGTCTTCAGTGATTCTAAATGTCTTCTGTGATTCTAAACGTCTTCAGTGATTCTAAATATCTTCTGTGATTCTAAACGTCTTTTGTGATTCTAAACGTCTTCTGTGATTCTAAACGTCTTTTGTGGTTCTAAACGTCTTCAGTGATTCTAAATGTCTTCTGTGATTCTGAATGTCTTCTGTGATTCTAAACGTATTCAGTGATTCTAAACGTCTTTTGTGGTTCTAAACGTCTTCAGTGATTCTAAATGTCTTCTGTGATTCTGAATGTCTTCTGAGATTCTAAACGTTTTCAGTGATTCTAAACGTCTTCTGTGATTCTAAACGTCTTCTGAGATTCTAATCGTCTTCTGTGATTCTAAACGTCTTCTGAGATTCTAATCGTCTTCTGTGATCCTGGATGACTTTCGTAGCAACACAATTGAGAGCGTAAGTCAAGTGGCAATACAAGGAGAGCTCAATGAAGCCCGCCAAGCTATCCGACATGCAGTTCATATCAGCGTTTGGTGAATTGAATGCACCATAAGTGATGATCTTCCCTCAATGTCAAGATATCTAGTATGTAAGTTAATCAAATTCGTTCATCTATTTTCTTTTTAATTTATAAAATAGGATTAAAACGCCGTTTTGAATGGAAATAATGCGATGGGAACGTCCCAGGCTTGTTGGAGCTTGAGTGACACGGATCTTTTTACTTCATATCTGGTGAAGTTTGTTTTATTCTAGAGGCAGAATAAAAGTTCTGAATATATATATATATACCTATATAGACAGAATGAAAAATGTACTTATAGGAAAACGTGAAATGTAAGAATTTGTTGAGTAAAATACAATTGCAAACAAATTAAATGTTAAATGCTTTGGTAAATGGAAGTGCGTGTAAATGGGAAACGTAAGTGAGTTTAGGTACATGTGAGTATCTGTAGGTATACAAGCACACAAAAGAATTAAATCACACTGCCTCCATACCCCCCACACCCCCACACCCTCACAACCCCCCCCCCCCCCTCCCCCCGGAGAAGTGGAGTCCCCACACCGGTGGCCGCAGCACAGCTGTCGCTTCTGTACACTTGCTGCACTGCCGCTGTGGTCCTGGTGGTTCTCTACCGCCGGTTCATGGCTGGTTCTTGTCCCTACTGACTGGGAAGAATGGTTCTCTACCACCGGCTCATGGCTGGTTCTTGTCCCTACTGACTGTGGAGAATGGTTCTCGACCGGTTCTCAACCTCCGGTTCGAAAACTTCGCCTAACTCTGGAGTTTTTGATAATCGTTCATTTGTTTTCCGACACAGTCAATGACTTAATCTTGGGTCTTTTAAAAGTGTAACATGTAAGCTTCTGATTTGTACCACGACAGTTTTCCGTTCCACCCTAACTTGTGGAGTAAAATACTGAGATAAGCTCATTGTGAGGCACCGAACAGTCCTTTAGAGTTCGCTCGTTGTCTGAATTATTTCTAAATTGGTACCGAAGTATTTCTAACTATAATGTGATGGTATTGGCTGCTTATAAAGGTAAATACAGTACTTATAAGGTAGAAATAGAGGCATAAACCGTATGTATAAATTAGAAAAACAGGTATGTACTAATACAGGTATGTACCGAGTGTATAAGAGTGGTGCGTGTAGTGCAACGGTGCATAAGAGCATCAGTTCTAAATAACATTAGCTTTGTGATGAAAACAAGATTTCTGTTACTGCACCTGTTTCATTTGTGATAGATTCATACAGTATCATCATCGCACGAGGAAAATCATCAACAACATCGCTTCAACATTGCATCACTTCATGTTCGACAGCTCACTCAAGCAAGGTGTTGCTGGGGAGAAGTAAGTCTTTTCTTCCGTGACGCGAGTCTTAGAAAACTCAGAGAACGGTCTCGAAAATTTGGTATACTGCACAAACAATACAAGTAGCTATACTCAAATATGTCCATTATACTACACTTAAGGTACAATCTATTGCTGTATCACTTGTGGTAAATTAATTGCTTAAATTGTTTGTAAAATAAGTTTTACAAAATCGGCTTATTGAAGTTTTTTGTGACCGAATTGGCGGAAAAATCTTGAAAACTTTGCGCGTGGGAGCAACAGCATAAAGTAATAAACTCGTTGCATTTTTTAAAATTTTGGTGCTAGGATTGTATAGAAATTTTTTGTCGTGAAGTTAAAAGAGATCTGCACAGCTTGGGTATGCATGCAGTGGGCGGGAATCAACTGAGGAAGAATGTTGTGGAAGAGAAAACGCAAAAATGACTTCAGAAATTCGACCGGAAATGGGCATGATTTCTAATATTGGCTTATTTGGAACAAAGATAAATTGTGCGTGAATTACAAAAATATTTAATTTGCAAAAATCATGAATTTGATGCTTTCAGATATTACAACGAAGCCTTCAGCTTTGCAGTTTCATTTTTATACCAAATTGTCGCAGAGCATCGACAGCCTGAGCTCGTATAAAAATGTAAGGCTGAGTCGCTTCTACATAATACTAGTTTCTTTTAAAGTATAAGTACCAAACATGCCAGCAACGTAGAAATGAAACTGAGAAGTTTCTGCTCCTTGCGAATATATTTGTGTCTTATGTAGGGCGTTGTGCGAATCAAGTTGCATGTGCGGACGTGTGTAGCACATGCACACTGCAGCACAAAGTACATGAGCATCATATATCTACACATGGGTCACACACACACAGCAACACACGCACACACATACACACTTATGTACAGCTGGAGCACACATACACACAGCTCCCACCTACACATGCCATACACAGAGCACACAGCACACACATACACACGCTACACAGGATCACACAACGCACACACCTACACACGTTACAAAACACACACACACACACAGCACACAGCACACAGCACACAGCACACACACAAACACCTACACAAGCTACACAGCCTACACACAGCACACACACACACAGGGCACCAGCAAGCAGGTCACACAACAGGTGCAGCAGATGTGCGCTGGACACAACGGTACTCAGCAGCAGCAGTTCGTACCGTGTGCTTGAGACCAGGACAGTCTCTATCTCCGGTGCATGTCAGACTCTATATACCTAAAGATGTTCTGTAATTAACCGGTCTGTAATTAATCGCTCTGTAATTAATTATCCCACTGCTATAGCAAAGCATGACAATCTATCCTCGTTATATGACTGAATTTATCTACCTAAAACGGTGCTGTAATCAATCGGTCTGTAAATAATCGTTCTGCTGCGCTAGCAAAGCAGGACAGTCTGTATCTCTTGTATTTGCTGGAATGTATATATTTAAATGGTGGTCTGTATCCATTAATCGGTCTGTAGTTAACGTACCGCTGCATTTGAGAAGCAGGACAGTCTCATCATCGTTCTATGCTTCAATATCTGCACCTAATACGGTAGTCTGTATCCGTTAGTCTGTTTCCTCCCTAGGTTAGAATAGTAGCGTAATGGGCATTGCTCGGTTGCTTCTATTTGGTTTGCCCATGGTAATCTGCCTGTCTGTACAGGGGTCATAGAAGTTGCGCATCATGCATTAATTTGTATTTCTTTTTTGTGTTTCTTTTTTCTTTTTTATGCTATGTTAATTTGTATTTTTTCAATATTTCAGATTAGATTTTAAAAAGGTGAGAAGCAACGGTACAAAAAACATTGGGAGAGATGGGGCAACATACTGCTCTGTAGTTCAAGATTTATGTACTCACTAGTGTACACGACCCATCAAAAATGACGAGATTCGATATTTTGCTTAAATAAATGCTGCAGACGTGGATGCCCAACTAATACATCCATCCCAACAGTACCCGCCATTAAAATATTCTTGTACTTGTGCACTGGTGAAACTCGTATCACAGATACGGTCATTGAGCGTCCTGGTGAGCGTCACAGACGCACGCACGAACCAATTAATGTGTTCAGTGAGATTCCCATTTTAATAACATAAAATAAATTACATGCAAAAAACAAAAAACATGGAAATTTACTTATTTATAAATTTAAGGAGACACTTGTTAGGAAATTCAAGTTCAAAAAGAGAATTAAAGTTTCCAAACAAAACAACTGATAATGCGCGTAGAAACGTGAAAATCCATGGTATAAGCGCAGTTCGATTACCGACTTCCATCTTAACGAACAACGCGTTCTAACGATTTAAAAACAACTTGAAAAACAGTACGACAACTCGTAATTCAAGATCTTCAAAATCTCAGGAAGGCTTTTGAGCACGAAGACGAGTTCCCAAATAACACTAAACAACAGAAAACTTTTAAATACAAAGAATAAGAGAAGACGAGTTCGAAATTTCAAAAGAACTGGACGGCAGCGGACGCTCTTGCATTGCCTCCCGCAGGATGACGCGCTGCCCCACACGCCGCCCGAGGCGAGCGACAGCGGGTTGCCTGCTCCTCAGCCGAGTTACGCGACTTACGGCGCTCTTTTGCCCTGGTTTACGTATCCCAGCTGGCGCCGCCGCCTCGGTAAAGCTCGTCAGCAACGCGGAAATGGACGCACCGACTCCACGTAACAAAAATGCCGAGTGGGAAAAGTTAAGTCCGTAATTTGTTTGGAAGGTGGACGCAGTGGGAGGAACTGAAGCGCGCTTTTTTTGAAAATGGTGAGTAGTGTGGGTGTTATCATATCGGTGTTGGTTGTGTTAATGTTATATACATATGGACAAAATTGTTCAACAAAATCGTTGGTTATTGTTTTTTTCGGACGCGTGCGGCAAATTTTAGAAGTCGCTTCCTATTGATATTTATTTTTTAGATTCCGTTTTCTAGACTGATATCGAACTTATGAATATACTCATATTAATTTTTATGCATACATATATAAATATTAAATATTATATTCAGAAACGTGATTCATTACGATTCACGCTAAACATTTGTACATATGCATTAAATCTTGTTAGAATTCGAAAAGGAAACTGAATTTTTAAAATCTAGGAACAGATGAAATCGTTTTAACTTCTGTGTTGGAAAAACTTAACACGTTAACCTTTATGTGGCCCACCGGTGGTACACGGAGGGGATTTTCATAATGCTGCTGACCGGCCAGTAGTCACAAACTCAATTTTCATGAATACTTAATCAAAGCTAAATATAGGCATGAACCAGTCAATATTTGCTATTTGCAAAACGACTTACTTTGATCGACTCTTAATTTGATGTGAATATTGAACTGAAGCTTCACCCATCATAGTCAAGGTGTCAATCGGCAATTTTCTGTGATGTCAGCAGCTGCCACAAGTCAGCAGCTGCCACCAGTCAGCAGCTGCCACCAGTCAGCAGCTGCCACCAGTCAGCAGCTGCCACCAGTCAGCAGCTGCCACCAGTCAACAGCTGCCACAAGTCAGCAGCTGCCACCAGTCAGCAGCTGCCACCAGTCAGCAGCTGCCACAAGTCAGCAGCTGCCACAAGTCAGCAGCTGCCACAAGTCAGCAGCTGCCACCAGTCAGCAGCTGCCACCAGTCAGCAGCTGCCACCAGTCAGCAGCTGCCACCAGTCAGCAGCTACCACCAGTCAGCAGCTGCCACAAGTTAGCAGCTGCCACCAGTCAGCAGCTTCCACAAGTCAGCAGCTGCCACCAGTCAGCAGCTGCCACCAGTCAGCAGCTGCCACCAGTCAGCAGCTGCCACAAGTCAGCAGCTGCCACAAGTCAGCAGCTGCCACAAGTCAGCAGCTGCCACAAGTCAGCAGCTGCCACCAGTCAGCAGCTACCACCAGTCAGCAGCTGCCACCAGTCAGCAGCTGCCACAAGTCAGCAGCTGCCACCAGTCAGCAGCTGCCACCAGTCAGCAGCTGCCACAAGTCAGCAGCTGCCACCAGTCAGCAGCTGCCACAAGTCAGCAGCTGCCACCAGTCAGCAGCTACCACCAGTCAGCAGCTGCCACCAGTCAGCAGCTGCCACCAGTCAGCAGCTGCCACCAGTCAGCAGCTGCCACAAGTCAGCAGCTGCCACCAGTCAGCAGCTGCCACCAGTCAGCAGCTGCCACAAGTCAGCAGCTGCCACCAGTCAGCAGCTGCCACCAGTCAGCAGCTGCCACCAGTCAGCAGCTACCACCAGTCAGCAGCTGCCACCAGTCAGCAGCTACCACCAGTCAGCAGCTGCCACAAGTCAGCAGCTGCCACCAGTCAGCAGCTACCACAAGTCAGCAGCTGCCACCAGTCAGCAGCTGCCACAAGTCAGCAGCTACCACAAGTCAGCAGCTACCACAAGTCAGCAGCTACCACAAGTCAGCAGCTGCCACAAGTCAGCAGCTGCCACAAGTCAGCAGCTACCACAAGTCAGCAGCTACCACAAGTCAGCAGCTACCACAAGTCAGCAGCTACCACAAGTCAGCAGCTACCACAAGTCAGCAGCTACCACAAGTCAGCAGTAACCAGGGCACAGACTCAGTTCTTTAGCCACCGCTCTGCACCTGCTACTCGCATTCCGCCTTTACCCACTTCTCCACCCCTTCTCCACCCCCTTTCTTCACCCCTTCCTTCACGACTGCTCCCCCCTTTCCTCCGCCCTTCAAATTATGCCCGCTGTGTTTCCTTTTCTTGATTTATTTTGAGAGAAGGAAACCAATCTCGGGTTATGTGAGTAAAGTTCAATTTAGATGAAGAGAAAAAAGTTAACCTGGATTCAAGAGAAAGAAGTCTACCAGGAATTAAATGAAGAAATCAACCTGGAATTGAGTGAAATATATCAATCTAAAATTGCGTGAAGAAAATCAATTTTACACGGCTTCCATATCGGTGAACTCCATTCTGATGTTATGCCTCATTTTAACCTTAACCCATAAATGTGTTTTACTAGCCTTTAAAATGATAAAAAAATTTAACCACAAATAACCATGCCACACGTACCCTTACATGAAGATGTAACTATTATGGTGATGCCAATTACTTAATGGTGATCCAAATAATCCAATGTTTTGTCAATGATTTGAAAATAATAAAAATGATATATGAGTGCCGCCCATGATGCAATTGTATAATGTTGACGTCTTTTACATAATAATGACGATTGTGATACACTGATGGTAATAAACTAATAGATGTAGTAATAAAGTATCATCTGTCGAGCATGCACATTCTGTCAGTTTCGTTTTATAAAATGTATGATTTCAAAGTACACTTTGAATTTCGAGTGCGAATTCTTCATTTCTGGTCTATACTGCAAAACTTGAGGTTGAATAGAAAGTTTACAATACTTTTTTATAGCGCGTAAATCTAAATGCATCTGCAAGAAGCATTTTATAATATTTGATTGTTATTTGAATGTGTCACCATGACTGAGTGGTTAAGAGCACAGGGCACTCGCTGGAAAGGCGCAGGTTCGATTCCCGGCACTGACATCAAGATGAATACAAAGGGTGGGAAAAGGGTGAACTCAGCCACAATTCCCCACTCTACCTGAGTGTCGGAAATGGGTACCAGTTCGATCTCAGATAATTGTCATTGAGTCCTGGTGTTAGTTATGAGGCATTCTGAAAACCAGTACACAAGATGATATGTGTTGGGTATAATTGTATTGAAAATGACACACTCCATTTATGAACACCATTCTTCTCAATAACAAAAATTTGCCAATAAGTTTTCAATGTCTGTCAGATAACGAACTTGATTTAAAAACTTAATTTCAGTGTTTTCTCCTGAGAAGCGCTTTGGTCAATCAAATGACTGCGTACGCTTCTCAAAAGATGACAATCCGGTGGAGCGAAGCAAAGAGAATATGATTTGTCAGGTATTATTTCCCAGTCAAACACTTTTAGGACTGTTGGTCACTCTAGCTCTACGGGATTGATTTAGTTGTGTGTAAAATCACCCCTTCCGTGTTCATCAATGAAGACATTTTTTATCTACGTTCGGAAGCGTTTTAGCTTCTGCCTCACACTTCAGCTGTTCCGTATTGCAGGAGCAAGATATTTCTAGGATGTGGTCCACGTGAGCTCCAGGCTCCAACCACTGTTATCTGCCCTCTACATTATTGTGTAGGATTTACTTTCCAGCAATGATATGCCAGCAAAGATACACCTGTAAGGATATTGCTTCGAAAAGGTGATTAAAGTTGACAAGAACTTAATGGAACGCCAAATTCACGAGTTATTTGAGGTTCATTTTTGACAAATCATTCAGTCCTTACGTTTCACCCTTGAAAATATTAACTATTAAACCTATTTAGTTCAACATAACCAATCAAGTGACTCAAATTAACCCGTTGACCGCCATGTGAGACACCGGTGGTACACGGAAGGAATTTTTCTAATGCTATTGACCGACCAGTATTCGCAAATTCAATCTTAATAAGTACTCAATCAAAGCTAAATAAAGACACAATTCAGTTCATGGTTGCTATTTTCAAAATTACTTACTACAATTGAATTTAAATTTGAGTTTAATATTGATCTTAAGGTTAACCCATCGCTGTCAATGAGTAAAGAAAGTCTCAATGCAGTCTGAGTCTAGCCAACTCCTATGTCCTTCAGACATCATGAGGTCGCTCCACTTTTGTGGTAGACTTAATGTTATAGTTGAGAAAATCCGCTCTACACTTAAAAGCAGTGATACTAATCCGTTTAAAGTTGCACTTTTATTTGTGTCACAGCGTTAGATGGTCCACAATTTAGCTGAGCAGGCAATTCATTTCAGTCGTTCCTTTCAACTTTTGAAGTATAAAGTTTGTTCTCTGAGGTGAATTTCTACTAAAAAGACTCTGTTCAAGAGACTCAGGGCTGAACTGAATGTTTAAGACATTTAAGTAACAATTTCGGATGCCATAGTTGTCAGTTGAGAGCAGTGAGAAGAGTAGGTCAAAATGCATGACCAAAACTTTGACTGCGGCATGTGAAACTGAAATTTAATATTAAACTCAAATTTACAGCCAATTTTACTAAGCAATTTTAAAAACAGCAAATATTAACTGGATCATGACTTCATATTAATGAAAATTGAGTTCGTAACAACTGGTCGGTGAATGGCATCATAAAATCTCAACAGTGATCACCGGTGGCTCACGTCGCAGCCAAAGAATTAAAGACACGTAGATGGCTTAAGTTTTCATCCAAATCTGCTCCCCGTCTTCGGTGTCAGGTTTCGGTTGTCTGGAGTACAGCTCTTCGATTCCAAGCCCCTCCCTCCCTCCCCCCCCCCCTTTTCCCCACCTTACGTCAGTAGTACCGCGATATGATCGAGTGTAAAGAGTTTGACCTCCAACCCTGGAATTGCACCCTGGAAATTTCAACGTAAAGTTGGTTGCTGTCCACCCAAACATTTTCTGACCTCCGAGTTCGTTTCACAATGCGAGTTTGGCGCTCCTTAGTGCTTAAAATGACCTCAAATACTTTAAAATGACGATCATTTGACTTAGTTAGACGTTCAAGGTCTCAATTTAGGCGCTCGTCCAGATCGCCGCCCCGGGCGCAGAAGCAGCGGGCAAGCGGTGGCCGGGCATCGGCTCAGATATGCCAAACATCGGCGAAAAAATGCGAACATTGGCGAAAAAATGTCTGGCTCGAGAGAGACAGACTGGAGGTGGAATCTTCAGGGCTGGATTGTGACGAAGTTCACATAGGTGACGGAATGGGGACTGCGTGCGGTACTGAGCGGTACAATTGTGACGAAGTTCACATAGGTGACGGAATGGGGACTGCGTGCGGTACTGAGCCCTACAATTGAGACGAAGTTCACATAGGTGACGGAATGGGGACTGCGTGCGGTACTGAGCCCTACAATTGAGACGAAGTTCACATAGGTGACGGAATGGGGACTGCGTGCGGTACTGAGCGGTACAATTGTGACGAAGTTCACATAGGTGACGGAATGGGGACTGCGTGCGGTACTGAGCCCAGCAATTGTTACGAAGTTCACATATGTGACGGAATGGGGACTGCGTGCGGTACTGAGCGGTACAATTGTGACGAAGTTCACATAGGTGACGGAATGGGGACTGCGTGCGGTACTGAGCCCTACAATTGTTACGAAGTTCACATATGTGACGGAATGGGGACTGCGTGCGGTACTGAGCGGTACAATTGTGACGAAGTTCACATAGGTGACGGAATGGGGACTGCGTGCGGTACTGAGCCCTACAATTGTTACGAAGTTCACATAGGTGACGGAATGGGGACTGCGTGCGGTACTGAGCGGTACAATTGTGACGAAGTTCACATAGGTGACGGAATGGGGACTGCGTGCGGTACTGAGCCCTGCAATTGTGACGAAGTTCACATAGGTGACGGAATGGGGACTGCGTGCGGTACTGAGCCCTACAATTGTTACGAAGTTCACATAGGTGACGGAATGGGGACTGCGTGCGGTACTGAGCCCTACAATTGTTACGAAGTTCACATAGGTGACGGAATGGGGACTGCGTGCGGTACTGAGCCCAGCAATTGTGACGAAGTTCACATAGGTGACGGAATGGGGACTGCGTGCGGTACTGAGCCCAGAAATTGTGACGAAGTTCACATAGGTGACGGAATGGGGACTGCGTGCGGTACTGAGCCCTGCAATTGTGGCGAAGTTCACATAGGTGACGGAATGGGGACTGCGTGCGGTACTGAGCCCAGCAATTGTGACGAAGTTCACATAGGTGACGGAATGGGGACTGCGTGCGGTACTGAGCCCTACAATTGTGACGAAGTTCACATAGGTGACGGAATGGGGACTGCGTGCGGTACTGAGCCCTGCAATTGTGACGAAGTTCATATAGGTGACGGAATGGGGACTGCGTGCGGTACTGAGCCCTGCAATTGTGACGAAGTTCATATAGGTGACGGAATGGGGACTGCGTGCGGTACTGAGCCCTGCAATTGTGACGAAGTTCACATAGGTGACGGAATGGGGACTGCGTGCGGTACTGAGCCCAGCAATTGTGACGAAGTTCATATAGGTGACGGAATGGGGACTGCGTGCGGTACTGAGCCCTGCAATTGTGACGAAGTTCACATAGGTGACGGAATGGGGACTGCGTGCGGTACTGAGCCCTGCAATTGTGACGAAGTTCATATAGGTGACGGAATAGGGACTGCGTGCGGTACTGAGCCCTGCAATTGTGACGAAGTTCACATAGGTGACGGAATGGGGACTGCGTGCGGTACTGAGCCCTACAATTGTGACGAAGTTCACATAGGTGACGGAATGGGGACTGCGTGCGGTACTGAGCCCTGCAATTGTGACGAAGTTCACATAGGTGACGGAATGGGGACTGCGTGCGGTACTGAGCCCTACAATTGTGACGAAGTTCAGATAGGTGACGGAATGTGGACTGCGTGCGGTACTGAGCCCAGCAATTGTGACGAAGTTCACATAGGTGACGGAATGGGGACTGCGTGCGGTACTGAGCCCAGCAATTGTTACGAAGTTCACATAGGTGACGGAATGGGGACTGCGTGCGGTACTGAGCCCAGCAATTGTTACGAAGTTCACATAGGTGACGGAATGGGGACTGCGTGCGGTACTGAGCCCAGCAATTGTTACGAAGTTCACATAGGTGACGGAATGGGGACTGCGTGCGGTACTGAGCCCAGCAATTGTGACGAAGTTCACATAGGTGACGGAATGGGGACTGCGTGCGGTACTGAGCCCAGCAATTGTTACGAAGTTCACATAGGTGACGGAATGGGGACTGCGTGCGGTACTGAGCCCAGCAATTGTTACGAAGTTCACATAGGTGACGGAATGGGGACTGCGTGCGGTACTGAGCCCAGCAATTGTGACGAAGTTCACATAGGTGATGGAATGGGGACTGCGTGCGGTACTGAGCCCTGCAATTGTGACGAAGTTCACATAGGTGACGGAATGGGGACTGCGTGCGGTACTGAGCCCAGCAATTGTGACGAAATTCACATAGGTGACGGAATGGGGACTGCGTGCGGTACTGAGCCCAGCAATTGTGACGAAGTTCACATAGGTGACGGAATGGGGACTGCGTGCGGTACTGAGCCCTGCAATTGTGACGAAGTTCACATAGGTGACGGAATGGGGACTGCGTGCGGTACTGAGCCCAGCAATTGTGACGAAGTTCACATAGGTGACGGAATGGGGACTGCGTGCGGTACTGAGCCCAGCAATTGTGACGAAGTTCACATAGGTGACGGAATGGGGACTGCGTGCGGTACTGAGCCCTTCAATTGTGACGAAGTTCACATAGGTGACGGAATGGGGGCTGCGTGCGGTACTGAGCCCTACAATTGTAACGAAGTTCACATAGGTGACGGAATGGGGGCTGCGTGCGGTACTGAGCCCAGCAATTGTGACGAAGTTCACATAGGTGACGGAATGGGGGCTGCGTGCGGTACTGAGCCCTGCAATTGTGACGAAGTTCACATAGGTGACGGAATGGGGGCTGCGTGCGGTACTGAGCGGTACAATTGTGACGAAGTTCACATAGGTGACGGAATGGGGGCTGCGTGCGGTACTGAGCCCTGCAATTGTGACGAAGTTCACATAGGTGACGGAATGGGGACTGCGTGCGGTACTGATCCCTGCAATTGTGACGAAGTTCACATAGGTGACGGAATGGGGGCTGCGTGCGGTACTGAGCGGTACAATTGTGACGAAGTTCACATAGGTGACGGAATGGGGACTGCGTGCGGTACTGAGCCCTGCAATTGTGACGAAGTTCACATAGGTGACGGAATGGGGGCTGCGTGCGGTACTGAGCGGTACAGTTGTGACGAAGTTCACATAGGTGACGGAATGGGGGCTGCGTGCGGTACTGAGCCCTACAATTGTGACGAAGTTCACATAGGTGACGGAATGGGGGCTGCGTGCGGTACTGAGCCTGATATCGACCACCGTCCTATGTGAATGGCGTTAGGAAAGCACTCGAATCGTTCTCATTGTTTGAATTCTTCGATGAAAAGTTCGTATTTACTGAATTTCACTTATGATAATATAAGGGAAATTACCGTAGTACTTCGTTAAAGACACAGGAAACTTAAGGTTAAGGTTAAGTGTAGAATAATTTATCCCTTTTGTATCGTGAGGCAAGGTAGTGTAAGTCTACGTGAACATGAAGGGTGGTGTTAATATGAAGGTTATTTAATACGAAGATGGGTAGCTGAGCTCGTTGGGGATGTGTTGCAAAATTCCATCTTGCAATTTTAATCGAACATGGAAATTTCAATGATCATTTTCCATTATATCGAGACTTTGATATGAGTTTCATTGTTTCTGAAATGAAATCGTACTTGTTGATTATTGTGGCTTCATGCTTTGGATCGTCTTATCAATCAATACTTATTCTTTCAGTAATTCAAAAAGAGTACAAAAATAGGATTTTATGCATGCAAATAAAAAATTTCAAGTTAGAAGGTGAAATCAATTTGAAGATTTCATTTATTCCCTATTAGGAGGACAATTAAAACGGCCGCTCACCAGCTGAATATTGTACAGGTGCAAATCAATAACCATAAACGTGTTCTGACTTAAGTTTATACCTGATTGATCGAAATGTCAAACATTGCAGCACTTTTTCGGCGTTCATTAAATCTAATTAAAATATCGTGTCAATGATTCTCAGCCACTCTCTACTAGAGGGAAAAAAGCTCGGTAAATACTAACCCGTAAACACTATTTAAGCTAATACGTACACGAACTCTATTTTTTATTTGGCCTTGCAGAATATGGCTGTAGTTGGTATAACATTCAATATAATTCGCTGTAGTTTGTATAGTAATCAATATATTAAGGTTTTTTGGGATAATATTCAATTTAATATGGTTGTGGTTGTATAATATTCAAACAATTGAGAAAGACGCTCTATTCAAAAAATATCAGTCAACTCACGGAAGCAACAAATTTCTCTCTCTGCAATACATGGAAATTTTCTATTCCCCACAAAAATTTGGAGAGTGCGATCACTATTTATTCGCTGTTAGATACCTAAGTTTATTAGATATTTGCTGTTTTATTCTTTAGATTACTGTACGCTGCAGTGAGTGCAAACAGCGGCCGCACAACTGGTTGCTGGACCGCTTCTTCGGTGTCGGATTTGTGCGTCAGGTGGTAACCGGTGTGGTGTGGTGTATCTGCTGGTGTACCTGCTGGTGTACCTGCTGGTGTACCTGCTGGTGTACCTGCTGGTGTACCAACTGCTGAAATTTCAGGAAGTGACACCTCAATTCGCATATCAAAATTCTGCAACAAATATTTCCTGGGCATCAATGAAAGCGAATCAATTACAAAAGTCCAGTAACCCAAATACTCGGAGTCTTTTGTCATATCAAAATATAATTTTAGGTAGGTAAAAGTAATTTCTGTCTCCTATAATCCTGATCTTCACTGATTTGAAAAGACATCTAAAACGATTGATTTCCAGGAACAGGGTTATTTGAAATACTCATCTTATTTAAGGGAGTTCATATAAAACATATCAATGAATACCTGACTATATAGCTGACTAAATACCTGATTAATACCTGATTAAATAGCTGACTAATTTAAGAAAGTTCACCTAAAATACATGATTGATTTAAAGGAGACGTTTGACACAATGATCGATCGCTTGAAAGCTGCAGATTGAAAGTTACTTATGAAATGATTGATAATGGGCTTGCCTATTGTTTTTCAGTTACCTGAGTATGCCTATCAATTTTCAGCTACCTGAGTATGCCTATCAATTTCCAGTTACCTGAGTATGCCTATCAATTTTCAGTTACCTGAGTGTGCCTATCAATTTTCAGTTACCTGAGTATGCCTATCAATTTCCAGTTACCTGAGTATGCCTATCAATTTCCAGTTACCTGAGTATGCCTATCAATTTCCAGTTACCTGAGTTTGCCTATCAATTTTCAGTTACCTGAGATTGCCTATCAATTTTCAGTTACCCGAGTACACGCTGGTTGGCCTCTACCCAAATTGCAGGTCGGCTGAGTACCGTCTTGCGACAGACGTACGGCGGCAGCGACTGCGTCGACGTACGACCTGGAGATCGTAAAGATGACGTTGGAAGATTTGAAAGAAAGATTTGTTCATCTCGGCGTGTGTTCTGAATATGTTAGACACAAGGTTCTGTAGAAGTTAGATGCAAGAAGAAATGAAATTTCTATCAGTCAATACAATTTACGGGGTTGGTTAAATGCGCGACTAGGTATGTATGGCCACGCATGAGGAGATGAATGAGTAGTGAATCGTGAATCGTCTCGTCTGAGATCGTTTGTTTTCTGGTGAATGAATCTTCCTCCAGTAACTTAGTGTACTCATGTGACCAACTTACATCTGGAGTGACGGGTATGCGCTTCTACCTGAAGCAAAACGACTGTCTGTTAGGAAATTAGAGATTCTGTAGAGAAGTAAAAGATTGTTTATGAGAAAGAGAGTTATTAAGAACAAAACTGGGGCAGGAATTGTACGTATAGAATGCAGCATTATATTCGTGATGGGGAGATTTTGATGGAATTAAGCGGAATATTTCTAGGAGTGACTTTTTGTCAGATTTTTAGAGGTAGAGGACGCTCCAGAAGTCGAGTTGAAGCAGAGGTTAGATATATGAGCTCTGCTTGGGTGAGCTATACGCAGTCTGTGGATAAGTTGGGGTGAGTTGATGTTTCAACTCTGGGTGAGTCCGAATGAGTTTAAATCAGTCAAAATTTAAACTTAAAAGAATTGGAATGAGTTGAAATTCCTGCTTTGTATAAGGTGGGATGCGTTGAAATTTCAACTCTAAATAAGTTAGAATGAGTTGTAATTAGTCAAAATTGAATTAGTTCAATTAGTTAAATACTAATATTAGATGGATTACGCGTCATTTTCAAACTCAATCGAGTGATCATGGAAGAAAGGCAGTTGAACATAGATTTGGTCGAAACTGATGTTATGTTGATTAGACGTAACATTCTATTGCGCAGGATATTAAATGAATCTTCAGATTCAGTGAAATTTTATATTGTGTTGAACATGATGTTAGGTGGAAAATGAAAAAGGAAGTCAGTTTAAACGTGAATTTTGTGAAAAGAGTAAATTTGATTTCAGTTTATTTAAACTAAAATCAACATACTTGAACCAAATTCTATTTCAGTCTGGTTAATTATTATTATTATTTTTACTATTATGCGTTTGAAACTCGCTAGGAAAATCAGTATTTGGACTATCTGAAATCTTTATAGCGGACTTTGCATTCTAATTAATGGATTAGCGAGATGTTCTGATGCGTAACTCGTGTTTAATGACAGGAACATTGTGAGCTCATGTGGCTCTAATACCCATCACTCCAAATACAGAACCACATCGAAATAACATTTCCGAAAAACTGTACTCAATAGATACCTGTAATAAATAATCGCAAGAAATAACTGTTATCAATAACTGTAGTATAGAAATAACTGTTTTCAATAACTTCAATAAATAAATAACGGTTCTAAATAACTGTAGTAAATAATAGATTTCACGACACACTACATCAGAGATCGCGTTTTGGTTGACGCATACAATTATGCGGTGCTGCGTACAATTCGAGTTTCAACAGTCACGCGGCACTTTCACGGCCACAGTCCTTCTGGAAATGGAAACTGCGTTTTGATAATTCAGAAAAAAGATACCCTGTGTGTCGATATATTTATTGACTGCAAGTGTTAGTGACAGGCTGGGCAGAATCTGCACGACAAACACACATACATTATCTACTGTATGTGCAGGTACTGTTAAGAAACAAACGATTGCCAGTCTAACTCGGCTTGACACCAACCAAACCTGGGAACACCAACACAACCCAGGAACACCAACACAACCTGGGAACACCAACACAACCCAGGAACACCAACACAACCTGGGAACACCAACACAACCTGGGAACACCAACACAACCTGGGAACACCAACACAACCCAGGAACACCAACACAACCTGGGAACACCAACACAATCTGGGAACACCAACACAACTCAGGAACACCAACAGAACCTGCGAACACCAACACAACCTGGGAACACCAACACAACCTGGGAACACCAACACAACTCAGGAACACCAACAGAACCTGGGAACACCAACACAACCTGGGAACACCAACACAACCTGGGAACACCAACACAACTCAGGAACACCAACACAACCTGGGAACACCAACACAACCTGGGAACACCAACACAACCTGGGAACACCAACACAACCTGGGAACACAAACACAACCTAGGAACACAAACACAAACTAGGAACACAAACACAAACTAGGAACACAAACACACCCGAGGAACACTAACACAACCTAGGAACACAAACACAACCGAGGAACACTAACACAACCTGGGAACACCAACACAACCTGGGAACACCAACACAACCTGGGAACACCAACACAACTCAGGAACACCAACACAACCTGGGAACACCAACACAACCTGGGAACACCAGCACAACTCAGGAACACCAACACAACCTGGGAACACCAACACAACTCAGGAACACCAACAAAACCTGGGAACACCAACAGAACCTGGGAACACCAACACAACCTGGGAACACCAACACAACTCAGGAACACCAACAAAACCTGGGAACACCAACACAACCTGGGAACACCAACACAACCTAGGAACACCAACACAACTCAGGAACACCAACACAACCTGGGAACACCAACACAACCTGGGAACACCAACACAACCTGGGAACACCAACACAACCTAGGAACACAAACGCAACCGAGGAACACAAACACAAACTAGGAACACAAACGCAACCGAGGAACACTAACACAACCTAGGAACACAAACGCGACCGAGGAACACAAACACAAACTAGGAACACCAACACAACCGAGGAACACAAACACAACCGAGGAACACAAACACAACCGAGGAACACAAACACAACCGAGGAACACTAACACAACCGAGGAACACAAACACAACCGAGGAACACAAACACAACCGAGGAACACAAACACAACCGAGGAACACTAACACAACCGAGGAACACAAACACAACCGAGGAACACAAACACAACCGAGGAACACAAACACAACCGAGGAACACAAACACAACCTGGGAACACCAACACAACCTAGGAACACCAACACAACCTAGGAACACCAACACAACCTAGGAACACCAACACAACCTGGGAACACCAACACAACCTAGGAACACCAACACAACCTAGGAACACCAACACAACCTAGGAACACCAACACAACCTAGGAACACCAACACAACCTGGGAACACCAACACAACCTAGGAACACCAACACAACCTAGGAACACCAACACAACCTAGGAACACCAACACAACCTAGGAACACCAACACAACCTGGGAACACCAACACAACCTAGGAACACCAACACAACCTAGGAACACCAACACAACCTAGGAACACCAACACAACCTAGGAACACCAACACAACCTGAGAACACCAACACAACCTAGGAACACCAACACAACCTAGGAACACCAACACAACCTAGGAACACCAACACAACCTGGGAACACCAACACAACCTAGGAACACCAACACAACCTAGGAACACAAACACAAACTAGGAACACCAACACAACCTAGGAACACCAACACAACCTAGGAACACAAACACAAACTAGGAACACCAACACAAACTATAAACCAACACTATTCATAAAAAAAGCATCTTCTTTCGGGCAAAATTTGAAATCCGGCGTAACCATGGCAACGCAGGACGCTCAGTTTTTGCGAAGTGGTCGGTGTGACGCACACCCGCACACACACACACGCACACACACACACGCACACACACACACACACACACACACACACACGACCGGACGCTGTCCAGTTGTTCGTGTCGGACACATGTCGGCTGAGCTGAGGGGTACTATTCTACGTTGCGGGGGTAGTACTATACCCTCCTGGGGTACTATTCTACGTTGCGGGGGTAGTACTATACCCTCCTGGGGTACTATTCTACGTTGCGGGGGTAGTACTATACCCTCCTGGGGTACTATTGTACGTTGCGGGGGTAGTACTATACCCTCCTGGGGTACTATTCTACGTTGCGGGGGTAGTACTATACCCTCCTGGGGTACTATTCTACGTTGCGGGGGTAGTACTATACCCTCCTGGGGTACTATTCTACGTTGCGGGGGTAGTACTATACCCTCCTGGGGTACTATTGTACGGAGTCGGATGAGAGTTAGAAATTAAAGATGAAAATTTGGTATTTGCCATGACGGAGATGCGTATTCAGAGAATATGTGCCGTGTCCACCGCTCTCGAGTGGGATTTATCATAGGAAAAGATTTAGTTCTTTTTCGAATATAGATATGAGTATTCAAAGAGTAGGTATCGTATTCCCGTACATATACTTGAATATGAGTAATGAGGGTTATTATAATACGGCGCTATAAGAGTAATAAGGTGATAAGAGTAACAAGAGTTATAATACTACTACAATATATGAGTAATAAGACTAATATGAGTAATAATAATACTACAATATAAGAATAATAAGGTAATAAGAGTTATAAAAGTTATAAAGTCCAAGGTAATAACAGTTATATAACGTAGAGATTGCTTATATTCGACAATGGATATACGAGTTCAAAGAGCAGGTGTTGTTTTCGGCAGCGAGGTGTTATATTCTACGAAGGATCGGCATATGTGAGGAATAGTTGTCCTAACTGACGAAGAGTTGTTATACTCGGTGTAGAGTTATGTTCAATTTAAATTTTTTATTCTTTAAGGTTTCATTTTTTTCAAAATATCAGATTCACCTCATCCGTTCTACGCTCCAATTTTTGAAGCAGTTTTTTTTGAAGCAGCTTTTTTTTGGAACATCTTTTTTTTGAGGTTGGAGCGGCGCAAATTATTTGTTTATACGCTGCCAATGTTTTTATGGCAAACACACTAACCGTATCTTCCATGCTTACTACGTAACTTAAGAGGGTTCAAATCGGGCGAAGATGGGAGCCAAGTTTTCAATACACCCGTAGCGCTGCAGTCATCATAAGAAATCAATTCTTCTGAAGTTCTCATATCAAAATACTTGATATTTTTGCAACAGTTACTTGGCTTGTAAGTGCGGCAGTTCCGAGCCGGACTCCATTTCCAGACTCATAAAAATTTCAAGAAGACTTTTTTGAAAAAAAAATTCAAAGACTATTAAAAAATGTAATTCAACCTGGAGCGCTCACAAAAAAGCACTTGAAATAACTCAAACTATTTAGTGCACACAAGCCACAACTGGTGAAAAAAATTATAAAGAAAAAAAATTAAAAAAAAAAATTAAAAACAAAAAATTATAAACAAAAAAAACATAAACAAAAAATATAAAAAATTATAAACAAAACAAGAAGATTATGAGCATATATTCAAATTTTCCAGAGCTGCTTACATCTGTACGCAGGCCACAACACCAGAGAGAGACGCTCCTGCCGCAACTGTTCACAAATGCTGCAAAATTGCCGTGTCATTGTCGCTACAAACTCGTCTTGTTTGCAGACGATCGATGTATTCGGCTGGGATATTTAGCGTGATATTGCAGCTGTGTACTGCTGTCCTTACAGCTGTAGGTGTCATTGTGCAGCTGTAGACGTTATTGTGCAGCTGTGGGAGTGCATGCAGTGCAGCTGTGGGAGTGCCTGCAGTGCAGCTGTGGGAGTGCCTGCAGTGCAGCTGTAGGAGTGCATGCAGTGCAGCTGTAGGAGTGCATGCAGTGCAGCTGTGGGCGTGCATGCAGTGCAGCTGTAGGAGTGCATGCAGTGCAGCTGTGGGAGTGCATGCAGTGCAGCTGTAGGAGTGCATGCATTGCAGCTGTTAGAGTGCATGCAATGCAGCTGTGGGAGTGCCTGCAGTGCAGCTCTGGGAGTGTATGCAGTGCAGCTGTAGGAGTGCATGCAGTGCAGCTGCTGGAGTGCATGCAGTGCAGCTGTGGGAGTGCCTACAGTGCAGCTGTGGGAGTGCATGCAGTGCAGCTGTGGGAGTGCATGCAGTGCAGCTGTAGGAGTGCAAGCAGTGCAGCTGCTCCAGCAGTTGTGTCCAACAGTTGTGTCTAGCAGTTATGTGTGTCCAGCAGTTGTGTGTCCATCAGTTTTGTGTCCAACAGTTGTGTGTCCAGCAGTGGTGTGTCCAGCAGTTGTGTCCAGACACACGCCACCTCAGGTGGCCGAAAGACCTGCCACCTGTCCAACACCTGCACTAACACCTGCTCCCGCTGCTGTTGGTGTTGTTGTTGTTGTTGGTTTTAGTGTTGTTGTTATTGGTGGTGTTGTTGCTGTTTTCGTTTTTGTTGGTGGTGTTAGTGGTTATGAAGTTGGTGGTATTGTTGGTGTTAGTAGTGTTTCTCCTGATGGTTGGTGTTGTTGGTGTTGCCGCCGCTACAACGCTCGCGTGGTGCAGACGCAACGTGCAGGTTTAGTTGACATTTTACGCTTTCACGATTCGGTATAAAAACATGTTGTGTATTGTGGGATTTTCCTCATAATGTTCAGAAGAATGTAATTAGAATGTTCAATATAATATTATATTTATTTCAATGTTAAGTTTAATTCAATATCACTCTCAATGGAATGAAATATTCTATGTTATATCAGATCTTATCAAATGAAAACTTTATTGAGTGTGGTGTGAGGGGGCGTAGTGCTGCCGAATGTTCGCCTGCTCCAGCACCCATGTGCCCACTTGTTTATCTGCCCACCAGCCCACCAGCCCACCAGCCCACCTGCCCACCAGCCCACCTGCCCACCTGCCCACCTGCCCACCAGCCCACCAGCCCACCTGCCCACCTGCCCACCCGCTCCCCAGCCCACCAGCCCACCAGCCTACCTGCCCACCAGCCCACCAGCCCACCAGCCCACCAGCCCACCTGCCCGCAGCACACACCTGGCACACACACACACACACCGCCCCGCAGATGTCGCAGTTTCCGCAGCAGCGGAAGCGGCGCACGCCAGCCCGGCCCGCGCGTTCTGATCCAAACTGCACCAAATGTTCCCGCTGGACCGGTGTTGCTATCCTAAATTCTGAATAAAACGCTATATTATTAATTCTGCTTGTCCCCCCCTCCCTCAAGTTAGTTAGTTAGATATTCAGTACGATCATGACGCGCGATGACTATAAAATCTTAGTGTTGTACTGTACGGTAATTTGACGGTGCTGCTATAGCGTCACGGCCCTGTACTGCCTGCCCTGGTGCTGTTTGAGATGCATGTACAAATTATTTACCGCTTAATTAAATCTGTGGAAATCTGTAATGTCCATTTGTAACCCAACCTCATGCTGTTGTACTAAGTAGAGGTAGATATGATGTTATAGTACTAGCTAGAGGTAGATCTCATGTTATAGTTCTAGCTAGAGGTAGTTCTCATGTTATAGTACTAGCTATAGGTAGATCTCATGTTATAGTTCTAGCTAGAGGTAGATCTCATGTTATAGTACTAGCTAGAGGTAGATCTGATGTTATAGTACTAGCTAGAGGTAGATCTCATGTTATAGTTCTAGCTAGAGGTAGTTCTCATGTTATAGTACTAGCTATAGGTAGATCTCGTGTTATAGTTCTAGCTAGAGGTAGATCTCGTGTTATAGTACTAGCTAGAGGTAGATCTCGTGTTATAGTACTAGCTATAGGTAGATCTCATGTTATAGTACTAGCTAGAGGTAGATCTCATGTTATAGTACTAGCTAGAGGTAGATCTCATGTTATAGTACTAGCTAGAGGTAGATCTCGTGTTATAGTACTAGCTATAGGTAGATCTCATGTTATAGTACTAGCTATAGGTAGATCTCGTGTTATAGTACTAGCTATAGGTAGATCTCATGTTATAGTACTAGCTATAGGTAGATCTCGTGTTATAGTTCTAGCTAGAGGTAGATCTCGTGTTATAGTACTAGCTATAGGTAGATCTCGTGTTATAGTACTAGCTAGAGGTAGATCTCATGTTATAGTACTAGCTAGAGGTAGATCTCATGTTATAGTACTAGCTAGAGGTAGATCTCATGTTATAGTACTAGCTAGAGGTAGATCTCGTGTTATAGTACTAGCTAGAGGTAGATCTCATGTTATAGTACTAGCTAGAGGTAGATCTCGTGTTATAGTTCTAGCTAGAGGTAGATCTCATGTTATAGTACTAGCTAGAGGTAGATCTCGTGTTATAGTACTAGCTAGAGGTAGATCTCGTGTTATAGTACTAGCTATAGGTAGATCTCATGTTATAGTACTAGCTAGAGGTAGATCTCATGTTATAGTACTAGCTAGAGGTAGATCTCATGTTATAGTGCTAGCTAGAGGTAGATCTCATGTTATAGTTCTAGCTAGAGGTAGATCTCATGTTATAGTACTAGCTAGAGGTAGATCTCATGTTATAGTACTACCTAGAGGTAGATCTCATGTTATAGTACTAGCTAGAGGTAGATCTGATGTTATAGTACTAGCTATAGGTAGATCTCGTGTTATAGTACTAGCTATAGGTAGATCTCATGTTATAGTACTAGCTAGAGGTAGATCTCGTGGTATAGTACTAGCTATAGGTAGATCTCGTGTTATAGTACTAGCTATAGGTAGATCTAATGTTATAGTAATAGCTAGAGGTAGATCTCGTGTTATAGTACTAGCTATAGGTAGATCTCATGTTATAGTACTAGCTAGAGGTAGATCTCGTGTTATAGTACTAGCTATAGGTAGATCTCGTGTTATAGAACTAGCTATAGGTAGATCTCGTGTTATAGTACTAGCTATAGGTAGATCACATGTTATAGTACTAGCTAGAGGTAGATCTCGTGTTATAGTACTAGCTAGAGGTAGATCTCATGTTATAGAACTAGCTAGAGGTAGATCTCGTGTTATAGTACTAGCTAGAGGTAGATCTCGTGTTATAGTTCTAGCTAGAGGTAGATCTCATGTTATAGTACTAGCTATAGGTAGATCTCGTGTTATAGTACTAGCTAGAGGTAGATCTCGTGTTATAGTACTAGCTAGAGGTAGATCTCATGTTATAGTTCTAGCTAGAGGTAGATCTCATGTTATAGTTCTAGCTAGAGGTAGATCTCATGTTATAGTACTAGCTAGAGGTAGATCTCGTGTTATAGTTCTAGCTAGAGGTAGATCTCATGTTATAGTACTAGCTAGAGGTAGATCTCATGTTATAGTACTAGCTAGAGGTAGATCTCATGTTATAGTACTAGCTAGAGGTAGATCTCATGTTATAGTACTAGCTAGAGGTAGATTTCATGTTATAGTACTAGCTAGAGGTAGATCTCATGTTATAGTACTAGCTAGAGGTAGATCTCGTGTTATAGTACTAGCTAGAGGTAGATCTCATGTTATAGTACTAGCTATAGATAGATCTCGTGTTATAGTACTAGCTAGAGGTAGATCTCGTGTTATAGAACTAGCTAGAGGTAGATCTCATGTTATAGTACTAGCTAGAGGTAGATCTCATGTTATAGTTCTAGCTAGAGGTAGATCTCATGTTATAGTACTAGCTAGAGGTAGATCTCGTGTTATAGTACTAGCTATAGGTAGATCTCGTGTTATAGTACTAGCTATAGGTAGATCTCATGTTATAGTACTAGCTAGAGGTAGATCTCGTGTTATAGTACTAGCTATAGGTAGATCTCGTGTTATAGTACTAGCTATAGGTAGATCTCATGTTATAGTACTAGCTATAGGTAGATCTCACGCTACAGTACAAAATAGAGGTAGATCTCACGCTATTGCACAAAGTAGAGGTAGATCTCACGCTATAGCACAAAGTAGAGGTAGACCTCACGCCATAGCACAAAGTAGAGGTAGATCTCACGCTACAGTACAAAATAGAGGTAGATCTCACGCTATTGCACAAAGTAGAGGTAGATCTCACGCTATAGCACAAAGTAGAGGTAGACCTCACGCCATAGCACAAAGTAGAGGTAGATCTCACGCTACAGTACAAAGTAGAGGTAGACCTCACGCCATCGCACAAAGTAGAGGTAGACCTCACGCCATAGCACAAAGTAGAGGTAGATCTCACGCCATAGCACAAAGTAGAGGTAGATCTCACGCTACAGTACAAAGTAGAGGTAGACCTCACGCCATCGCACAAAGTAGAGGTAGACCTCACGCCATAGCACAAAGTAGAGGTAGATCTCACGCTACAGTACAAAGTAGAGGTAGATCACATGCTACAGTACAAAGTAGAGGTAGATCTCACGCTATAGCACAAAGTAGAGGTAGACCTCACGCCATAGCACAAAGTAGAGGTAGATCTCACGCTACAGTACAAAGTAGAGGTAGATCTCACGCTACAGTACAAAGTAGAGGTAGATCTCACGCTACAGTACAAAGTAGAGGTAGATCTCACGCTATAGCACAAAGTAGAGGTAGACCTCACGCCATAGCACAAAGTAGAGGTAGATCTCACGCTACAGTACAAAGTAGAGGTAGAACTCACGCTAAGGCACAAAGTAGAGGTAGATCTCACGCTATAGTCCAAAGTAGAGGTAGACCTCACGCTACAGTACAAAGTAGAAGTAGATCTCACGCTACAGTACTAAGTAGAGGTAGACCTCACGCCATAGCAGCCCCGCTGGAGGACGCAGGCAGGAAGAGAGCGGCCTAATGGCCGCACGCGCCGAAATTCAGGTGTTGTCGCCAGGTGTTTTGCATTTCCAGTTGAAATCGACGATTTTTTAATTTCCACGTTCGACGAATTTTCGTGAATTCTTTACTTCCGACGCTTTTTCACGACTTCTGCACCGCCATCGCATATTCAGGAGCTCATCACTTTCGGCCGATTTTCGCAAATGCTTTGCATTAGACGAGTTTCTGTACATTTTATACATTCGATGAATTCAGAAACGCTTTAATTAAGTGGCTGAATAAAATGTTCAATGGTATTGCCTTTGAAATAATTGCGTTTTCTTTATTGATCATTTGTCGGTGTTTTTGAGTTTGTTGTGCGGTCTGAGAGTGAGGTGGTAGCTACAGATCAGGTCAGTGTTTGGGAAAATGAACACAAAACATGAATTAAATAAGTGATATCATCAAATAGTGAACACAAAACATGAATTAAATAAGTGATATCATCAAATAGTGAACACAAAACATGAATTAAATAAGTGATATCATCAAATAGTGAACACAAAACATGAATTAAATAAGTGATATCATCAAATAGTGAACACAAAACATGAATTAAATAAGTGATATCATCAAATAGTGAACATAAAACATTAATTAAATAAGTGATATCATCCAAAAATGAATACCAAACATGAATTAAAGAAATAGTATCATGAAATAGTGAATAAAAAAAATGAATATGAGAAATAATGTCATCAAATGATAAATTAAAAATACGAACTAAATAAATGATGTCCTCAAAATGCGTCAATTATTGGGAAAAAACATAAGCCAGAAAATAGACAGTTGTTACTCTGTTGACACTTGTTAAAGAATCTTAGCATTTGTCCATTAACCGCATAGCTCTTAAATGGTTGGAAGTTTGGTTAGATGGTTGGAAATTAAAAGTTTGAAAGTTGAATTATTGCATTGTCAGCAAAGCCATCTCCTCAATAGAATAGATAATGAATTCTAATTTTCTCATATAACAAGCCAATAAATAAATAAGTTGCATTCCATAAATTTATTCCAACATTTAACCACCTCACCCGTCACGACTGGTTGCCTAAATCCTAAAGAAAAGAAATCCTAACAGAACAAAAAATACCATCACTGGTATTTCGTTAGCAGTCATGCACATTTGTGTTCCGTCCAGCCTCCAACCAAATATAGCGTCTCAAAATACACAAAGTTAAAATTGACGGGGTATAAATTCAGGCGTCACCATAGTGCATATCTTTTGACTTTTTGACTGCGATAGGGTAACTGAAATTCAATGTTTAACTCAAATTATAGTTAATTTTATAGATCAATAATTCTAGAAATAACGAACATTGAGTAGATCGTGCATTCATTCACTTTTGATTAAGTATTTATGAAAATTAACTGCTGGTCGGTCAGCAGCTACATGAAAATCCCCTCCGTGGCCACCGGTGGGCCACATCCCAGTCAAAGTGTGAAGGTATAAACAGCCCACTAACGAAGCGATGTCTTAGGACCTAAATATTCGTTTTTTTTCGATAACTTTTGAACGCATATAAAAATCCCATCGTTTGAGCTGAACTTGGTCAGATTGTTGGCTGAAAGGAATGTAAAAGTTGCATTTTATCTCACGACGAGTGTCCGTCTCTTTTGTTTCATATAAAGTAATGCATTTCAATAAGTGTGACCTATACGTTACCTTTCCACTAACTCCACAGCTAATGACGTTAAATCATGTACTTAGTCAGCAAAATTTACTGAAAATTAATCGAGTAGATCTTAATTTTCGTTATTTTAGTTCCGCGTTCATTGGCGTTGCGGCTGCCTGTTGGTCCGGTGGGTCCGTTTTCGGTTTGTGTGTTGTTCGGCGGATCCATCGCAGAATTGATTTGAATTGGTCTCGCAAAACATGTCGTTTCACAAAACAACTTCTCTCACATAACAAGTCTCACATAACAAGTCTCACATAACAAGTCTCACATAACAAGTCTCACATAACAAGTCTCACATAACAAGTCTCACATAACAAGTCTCACATAACAAGTCTCACATAACAAGTCTCACATAACAAGTCTCACATAACAAGTCTCACATAACAAGTCTCACATAACAAGTCTCACATAACAAGTCTCACATAACAAGTCTCACATAACAAGTCTCACATAACAAGTCTCACATAACAAGTCTCACATAACAAGTCTCACATAACAAGTCTCACATAACAAGTCTCACATAACAAGTCTCACATAACAAGTCTCACATAACAAGTCTCACATAACAAGTCTCACATAACAAGTCTCACATAACAAGTCTCACATAACAAGTCTCACATAACAAGTCTCACATAACAAGTCTCACATAACAAGTCTCACATAACAAGTCTCACATAATAGTCGTCTCATGAAATAAATCGTTTAACAAAATAAGTTCTCGCTAAAAACAAGTCGTCCCACAAAACAAGTCTCATAAAAAAGTCTTAAAATACACGTCTCACACAACAAGTCACACAACACAAGTCCCACACAACACAAGCCTCACAAAACATGACACACAACGCAAATCACACAAAACAAGTCACAGAACACAAGTCGCACACAACACAAATCACACAAAACAAGCCACATAAAACAAATCACACAACACAAGTCACACAACACAAGTCTCACACAACACAAGTCTCACACAATACAAGTCACACAACACAAGTCCCACAAAATACGTCTCACAAAACAACTCACACACAACACAAATCAAACAAAACAAGTCACACAACACAAGTCACACACAACACAAATCACACAACACAAGTCACACAACACAAGTCACACACAACACAAGTCACACACAACACAAGTCACACAACACAAGTCACACATCACAAGTCACACACAACACAAGTAACACAACACAAGTCACACAACACAAGTCACACACAACACAAGTCCCACAACACAAGTCACACAACACAAGTCACACACAACACAAGTCACACAACACAAGTCACACAACACAAGTCACACACAACACAAGTCACACAACACAAGTCACACATCACAAGTCACACACAACACAAGTCCCACAACACAAGTCACACAACACAAGTCACACACAACACAAGTCCCACAACACAAGTCACACAACACAAGTCACACACAACACAAGTCCCACAACACAAGTCACACAACACAAGTCACACACAACACAAGTCACACAACACAAGTCACACAACACAAGTCACACAACACAAGTCACACACAACACAAGTCACACAACACAAGTCACACATCACAAGTCACACACAACACAAGTCACACACAACACAATTCCCACAACACAAGTCACACAACACAAGTCACACACAACACAAGTCCCACAACACAAGTCACACAACACAAGTCACACACAACACAAGTCACACAACACAAGTCACACAACACAAGTCACACACAACACAAGTCACACAACACAAGTCACACAACACAAGTCACACACAACACAAATCACACAAAACAAGCCACACAACGCAAATCACACAACACAAGTCACACAACACAAGTCACACAACACAAGTCACACACAACACAAGTCACACAACACAAGTCACACAACACAAGTCACACAACACAAGTCACACAACACAAGTCACACAACACAGCAGCAGTAGCCGCGTGTGCAGCACACACCACCTGGCCAAGGTGCCGGGAAGGGCACAAGTGAGTGAGGTAGAGTGGGCAGGTGTGTCCACCTACCGCACCCACCTGTGAGGGAGGCAGAGTGGGCAGGTGTGGCTGCAGATCTCCCTAGAATGAAAGAACTTCTAAATTTTCCAGCAGCTTGTGCCGGACACTCCTTTATGAGAGAACGCGACGTTCGTAAATGCGGGAAATCGTCGAATTTCATTTTTTTTACTTATATCAAAATATTCACTGAATTTCAAAGTAGGTTATCGAGAAACGTGAATGCGTATGTTTTTAGAGCATTAGTGCAATAATTACGCACGTGCCCTGCGTATTGGGCCGTTTGTGTTCCATTCCGTAAATTGCTCATTCGCGTACCGGTATAAATGAATCAGATTTCATCTGTTCCGTTACCTCATGAAAAAATAACTGTAACCCGAGGTGGGATGTCATCGAGCAGCTGCATTTTCCATATTTCTTAGAAAGGAGAAAAATGTATCCGAGCAGTAAAATCGAGTTCCTACCTCTGTCACTTACAACCTTACCAAACCCATCGTTAACAACCGGTGAAACGCGGTGAACGCGTTAAAGAACTCATAAGTGATACTTTGTAGAGTCAAGCTATGTAGCGGTGTACATAATAAGCAAAATGTATAACTCAAAGTGTCGGACGCCCCGAGTGCACGAGATCTAACGATATAAAAATCTTTAGAAATCAACGAGTAAAACAAGAAAACCGAAAGAAAAATATTTTTGATCCCGTGAATTAAGCTGAAAATTCCTGTACAACATAAATAATAATTCTATCATTGTAGACACTAAATATTCCCATGAAAATATTAGTTCTTTATTGTACAGCACTAAACTGGACGTCTACTTGAAAGACCCAGAAGTTCTCTACTTACACAGCTGAATTAATTAAATACCTCCTACCTCAACAGTTGTATTAATGAATACTTCCTACATCAACAGTTGTATTAATGAATACTTCCTACATCAACAGTTGTACTAATGAATACTTCCTACATCAACAGTTGTACTAATGAATACTTCCTACATCAACAGTTGTACTAATGAATACTTCCTACATCAACTGTTGTATTAATGAATACTTCCTACATCAACAGTTGTACTAGTTAAATACCTCCCACCTCGACAGTTGTATTAATGAATACTTCCTACATCAACAGTTGTACTAGTTAAATACCTCCCACCTCGAAAGTTGTATTAATGAATACTTCCTACATCAACAGTTGTACTAATGAATACTTCCTACATCAACAGTTGTACTAATGAATACTTCCTACATCAACAGTTGTACTAGTTAAATACCTCCCACCTCGACAGTTGTATTAATGAATACTTCCTACATCAACAGTTGTACTAATGAATACTTCCTACATCAACAGTTGTATTAATGAATACTTCCTACATCAACAGTTGTACTAATGAATACTTCCTACATCAACAGTTGTACTAATGAATACTTCCTACATCAACAGTTGTACTAATGAATACTTCCTACATCAACAGTTGTATTAATGAATACTTCCTACATCAACAGTTGTACTAATGAATACTTCCTACATCAACAGTTGTACTAGTTAAATACCTCCCACCTCGACAGTTGTATTAATGAATACTTCCTACATCAACAGTTGTACTAATGAATACTTCCTACATCAACAGTTGTACTAATGAATACTTCCTACATCAACAGTTGTATTAATGAATACTTCCTACATCAACAGTTGTACTAATGAATACTTCCTACATCAACAGTTGTACTAATGAATACTTCCTACATCAACAGTTGTATTAATGAATACTTCCTACATCAACAGTTGTACTAATGAATACTTCCTACATCAACAGTTGTACTAATGAATACTTCCTACATCAACAGTTGTACTAATGAATACTTCCTACATCAACAGTTGTACTAATGAATACTTCCTACATCAACAGTTGTACTATTGAATACTTCCTACATCAACAGTTGTATTAATGAATACTTCCTACATCAACAGTTGTACTAATGAATACTTCCTACATCAACAGTTGTACTAATGAATACTTCCTACATAACAGTTGTACTAATTAAATACCTCCCACCTTGACAGATAGGTAAATTACCCTGGATGCAACACAGCATTCATTCTACCCAAAGTTACACAAGTGTGAACAAAATGTCAAACTCTCAAATGATTAACATTAGGAGTGGGGCCTTATTTATTAACACGTTCAAGAGAAAGTAAGACAGAATGATAACTTTAGATGGGTTTTTATTTTAGGAAGAATTCGTTGCATAACATTTCGGGAGCAGCCCTCGGGTCATTGGATAACGTGCAATGTGACCCAAGGAATCATATTGATATGTGAAGCTTAGTTAAAAAAATGAATTCATCATCATGCAAATATAATGAATAACTCAATTGAAACATCTTCATGATGATAATGGTGTTGATATTGCCAAGTGGGAGAAATGAACTATGTTATGAGAATGATGCTTGCGTATGTAAAATACTTTAATTCAGTCCTTATAGATCACGTCAAGACATACTTTCTGTCTGCAAACAAGGGCTAAATCTCACGTTACAGTGGAATGTCAAGGAATGCGAATTAATATCACTCAAAAATTTATACCAGCAGGAATTATTTTTAGTTTATAAATAAGACCATGCTTAATACGAACCATGCCTATACCGTACCATGCCTATTCCATGCCAATACGTGCTTACGCACGCATTGTACCACATGTGTACCATGCGGTAAATTGCTCATTCACGTACCGATGTAAACGAATGACATTTCATCTATTTTGCGATCTTTTTAAACAATAACTGTTATCACACGACGTAAAATGTTATCGTGCAACTGCAGTTTCGTATTTCTTAGGAGAGATGAAATGCATCGGAGCAGTAAAAGCGATCTCCCAGTTCTGCTACGTACGGCCTAGCCAAAGCAAGCGTCAACAACCGCGGAAACGCGTCAACTCGTTGCGTGCGGCACGGCCCGAATCGATGGGTCGTGCGTAAGTTCTTCCTGCTGTGAAACGACCCATCGATGGGTCGTTTGAAAAATGCTAACAATCTTTTAAAGTTTATGGTAATTAATCGACCCAATTACTGTTTGATGTTTATAAAATTGCTAACAAACTTTTACTTTAAATATAAGTTGAATATTGAACTTCAATTTAACCCATCGCAGTCAACGTGTACGAATTCGTACTCGATTGTGCATTAGATAGCGACTTGGAATGGGAATGCCATGCGGTGGCGACTTGGAATGGGAATGCCACGTGACGGCGACTTGGAATGGGAATGCCACGCGGTGGCGACTTGGAATGGGAATGCCACGTGACGGCGACTTGGAATGGGAATGCCACGCGGTGGCGACTTGGAATGGGAATGCCACGTGACGGCGACTTGGAATGGGAATGCCACGCGGTGGCGACTTGGAATGGGAATGCCACGTGACGGCGACTTGGAATGGGAGTGCCATGCGGTGGCGACTTGGAATGGGAATGCCACGTGACGGCGACTTGGAATGGGAATGCCACGCGGTGGCGACTTGGAATGGGAATGCCACGTGACGGCGACTTGGAATGGGAATGCCATGCGGTGGCGACTTGGAATGGGAATGCCACGTGACGGCGACTTGGAATGGGAATGCCACGCGGTGGCGACTTGGAATGGGAATGCCACGTGACGGCGACTTGGAATGGGAATGCCACGCGGTGGCGACTTGGAATGGGAATGCCACGTGACGGCGACTTGGAATGGGAATGCCACGCGGTGGCGACTTGGAATGGGAATGCCACGTGACGGCGACTTGGAATGGGAGTGCCATGCGGTGGCGACTTGGAATGGGAATGCCACGTGACGGCGACTTGGAATGGGAATGCCACGCGGTGGCGACTTGGAATGGGAATGCCACGTGACGGCGACTTGGAATGGGAATGCCACGCGGTGGCGACTTGGAATGGGAATGCCACGTGACGGCGACTTGGAATGGGAATGCCACGCGGTGGCGACTTGGAATGGGAATGCCACGTGACGGCGACTTGGAATGGGAATGCCACGCGGTGGCGACTTGGAATGGGAATGCCACGTGACGGCGACTTGGAATGGGAATGCCGGGTGACTCGTCTGACACCTGAACCTGAGGCCTGTAAGCTGAGACCACAACGCTCGTCTGTCCTTAAAAACTGGCAAACATTCGAGGCACTCGCAGCACAGGCCGCCTTTGTTGTAGAGGCGCGAGACGACCGAGTTCAGCGACGGCTTTTGGGGCAATAGTCATTTTTTTTAGCAGATTTTGATATTTCTCAACTCTTTGACCGTTACGTGCGCGACCGGTGTACACGGAGGGGATTTTCGAAATATTGCTGACCGACTAGTAGTCTCGAGCTCAGTTTTCATTAATACTCAAATCAACGCTAAACGAATATGCAGTCCAGATAATTTTTACTATTTTTAAAATAGCTCACTAACATTGACTCGGAATTTTGAGTTAAACATTAAGCTTCAGTTCAACCTCCTGCGGTCAAAGTGATAACCAGCTTTTGGTGAACCGCCGTACCGCTCACATCACAAATTCCCCAAAAATCAAAAATTGAAAAATTTAAAGAGAAATGTTAGGTTCACAATCGAAAACGTTTAGGGATCGATTTTCATCAACAAGTCATGCCAAAAAATCTCAAACGTAGGGAAACTGGACAACGTAAGTTAATTTGCTCGTGTTTCCTTTAAAAATTTTTTAACGAACACATTATAGAAATATGTCGTCAACTTGAAGTAAGTGCAAGGTAAATGATTGGTTCTTCATTGGCTGTTCGTGAACTTCCTCTTAAGTTATTTATCCAACCGGTCTCCGTTATTTAACCTTTCATCGATCTCAACGCATTCTACGTTGTCTTAGTCAATTGCAGTGGGGGACTGTTGGAAAACATGCTCGTCTATTTACTGGTCTACTTAATGCGTAGGATGAAGTTATTTTCTACATACTTGCTTTTCATTGGTAGTGTATGTGTCATGAGAAATCTTTTATTTCTACATCTGACATACTTACAAATTGCTACGTTAAGTAGAGTTTATTAATTAACACCGGCAAATTAGAAAGTAATTTTGAAACTATTTCCTAGTTTTTTAGCATTGACATAAAAAGTCGAGGATCTTTTCCAGATGCGCCCCGCCATTAACGCAACACATAAGTTCACCCACTTGTGACTTTCGAAATAATGCACCTATCGACTTCAAGTTACTCTCAGACGAAAGAATGCTTTAATCCTTCGTTCGAGAGTAATTTGAAGTCGATAGGTGCATTATTTCTAAAGTTATACCAAGTGTATTTATGCCCTAATGTTTTCACAAACTCACCAGGATCGCTTTCCATGCCTCCTGCTTATATGTCCCCATGGGGAAGACGTGTGGTCCCCTTCTCTTTACACGTTTCTTGCAATGGGTTAAAGGGAAGTTCAACATTCAACTCAAATTTAAATGTCAATTGTAGTAAGCAATTTTGAAAATGGCAAACATGAACTGGATCGTGCCTTCATTTAGCTTTGATTAAGTATTTATAAAAATGAGTTAGTGACTGCAGGTCGGTCAGCAGCATTATAAAAATCCCTTTCGTGTACCACCGGTGGGTCCCTCCGCAGGCAAGAAGTACCCAGCGCACGGCGTCACGCTCATTACGGCCCTCTTTAGGACATTGCCGTAATTACGGCAGATTTTCATCACCTGCCAGAGATTTCCAGCGCAGACAAATGGCCTTTGAAAATTTTTCCGCGGTGCGGGCAATTGCAGGCCTGCCAGTTCCGCATTCTTGTGCTTAAATGGTCGATGTTCCGCGCCCGTGCCGGCCGAAATTCTACACAAATTACTCTGGCTTCTCATCAGAATTGCGGCGCGTTAACATCAAAGTCCCGTGCCTGGACACGGCGGTGAAATAGCGTGAAGTGTCAAAAATTGACTTACATGTAGCCTGGGCTTACCTATTTTAGATTTAGATTTAGATTTAGATTTAGATTTTTAGATTTAGATTTTTCGAGGTTGTGTGTGGCTTTCAAAGAAAAGTTCCACAATTATAAAGTCAACGAGAACGTTCATGAAAAAGGATGAAAATCGTGTGGGATTTTTTTTTAATGTGATCGTATAATATCAACCATGCACATGATGTTGCCTTTATGCAGTGCTCTGAAACTAATTGGAATGAAGCAAAATGTTGTTTATCCTCTCAATATTTTTGTTTTTTATATTGAAGTAAATGAGTATTTTTAGAATATTCCATGTTTGATCTAGCGAACGATTTGCCCTATGTAATATCAACATAACATCCAGGGACTTGAGACAGCCCACTATTCTGTCTCGAGATATTAATCATGAATGTTCAATAATAATAACATGAAAAATTTGTATCAAATTAGACTATTATATAATTAAGTTAAATTATATTATTATTCCACATTTATGTTAAATTTCCCAGGAACGACTTAAAGTAGTTCGCGAGTTTTGCTTTGCGTTTTCTAGCTATATGAGATAATTTAAAAACTTACTTATGACCACAATCGAAAAATAAACAAGCAAAAACAAAGCCAATGACAATAATTAGGCCGATCAAAAAATAAACCTAGGAAAAAAAGATAATCGTAGACCAAAAATAAACCCAATAAAAAAACAATAAAAATAAAACCAATTAAAAAATAAACTCAACAATAAAATAAACTCAACAAAAAAAATACCAAATTAAAAAAAGGAACCCACTCCGCTTTCGGGAATAAGCCCAAAGACAAACGCCAAATTCAAACAGTTATGAAAACCAAAAGCTTGGCTCGTGCTGTAAACAGAAAGGCATTCACCTTAAGCGCCTCGCGATATATTATGACAACAAAATATCGACAACATTTTTGCGAAGCGGTTTGAAAATTTGGTTGACTGGGGATCCGACCAGCTGGTCGATGAATTTTCTCCGCTTTCCCAATGGGGTGAAATTTTTGACCAACGTCGATGCATGTGCGAACTTCTGTGTAATGATGAAGTATTTGTAGAGACCTTCATCACCTTGGCTCGGGCCTTCATCACCATTGTAGAGGCATTCATCGCTATTCTTAACCTCCCATCATCACATTTGATGTGAAAGTGTGGTAGTATTCATTATGCTTTTGTGACCTCTCCTTTTAATTCTGACCTCATTTCTAAAAATTAGTCAGAATTAAAACCTCATTTCTCATTTCATCAAAATGTTATTTTAGTACCTCATTTTTTTTTTAATTTTCCATTGTGACTAATTCGAATTAAGAACTGGAACCTTTTGAAGGAATGAATTCATTATTGACTCGTGTCATAAGAAACAAAAATTTTTTATATATCATTGTTTATATTTTAAACCATCATTAGTACTGACTTTTTACGGGAACATTTAGGGTAAGTTCCTTTACTTTGACACCGTTTGAATTTCGTATTATGTGATTAACTAAAATTAATTAATAAATAATCTCATTCATTATTTTCCTTCATTTTATAAGTACCAATCATCAAAAAAACATAATTCGCCTAATTTCATTGCGAATTATTTTATTTCAATTTTCGGTATTTTAGTTTATTTAGGGATTAATGAAAACTCTCTCTGAAATTAATCGGATAAGCAATAGTTTTAAAAACTTGAAGCGACGAATAATTTTAGTATAAAATTTTGAAAATTTAGTAGAAAAATCAAAGTGAATCAGTAAATTCAATAAGATACAAGTTACCATGAACGTTTTCTGTAATTTTAGATATTAGAAATTCTGTCAGTCGCATAATCGCTCCCGTATTTACTCACTTTCACTCACATCCGTTCGCAGTGCACTCGCACGGTATACCTCCATCGAAGTCTTCCGTTTCTGTGCCTCACAGCTATTTGTCTGCTTATTACTCCAGAGCTAAGTTTTCTGTTGATTTCTACCATCAACAAAGATTAATAGCTAGTGCTCGTTTCATAGCTAGTGTTTTAAGCTAGAGTACTAAGTTAGTGTACTAAGCTTAGCTAATGTACTAAATCTTCATTGCACTCTTTCTCGCTGCATCCACCAGCAAACGTCCTCAGCTGGCGTGATAGACTCCGCTCGAGCGGCTCCTTTCAAGTCAGAGCTCGAAGTGGGCGCAGAACACTGA
Source organism: Morinoia aosen (assembly GCA_030386875.1). NCBI lineage: Eukaryota > Metazoa > Arthropoda > Malacostraca > Amphipoda > Talitridae > Morinoia > Morinoia aosen. The sequence goes on from CM059566.1 coordinate 25,028,513, forward strand.
AGCCAAATGAGTGAACTCAGCGGGCTAAACTTGTCACTCATTTTGCTTCACAAAACTACCAAAGAAGCTCATTAAATCGAGCTGAAATTCTGAGCCTTAAGCTTTGACAGCAGCGAATCGATGGAGGCTAGTTCAGAGTATCTTGACGAGAGGTGATGCAGTGCATGGCAATTCGGTGCTGCTCACTGGAGTTCACAGTCGGAATTACAGCATTGGAGCTAACGGTCGCGGTTTTTCAAAATTTCTTGTAAAACTGACGTGACTCTTGTAAGGCTGCAGAACCACTACTTCTCGCTAAAGACATCACATCGATACTGCAATAGTATAACTTATTTTTCGTTGCATTTTCCAATTGATTTTTTCATACCAAAGCTTCAGTTGATCGAAAAGTTGCTTACATTTTCATTCCAAAAACTTTACTATATATTTTCATAGCATTTTTTTGACTCCACACAGGAATAGCTAAGCGGTATTTATGAAACTGATGCGGATGGGATAACTAGAGTGCCAAAAATCCAGCGTTGAAATTAGTTCTCTGATAGACCATTCTAGTAAAGAACCATTCTACCATTAAAGTGTTTGTGAGTATGAATTGCTATTATATAATTAGCGTTATTTCGCTTAACATGATCAATGATGTCCATGAATAAGTACTGTATAAGTTGTCTGGTTATAAATATAGTCTGCTAGTTTAGTAATCAAGTCAGTGGCAGAATACATGTTCATATTATGCAGCCTTTGAAATATATTCTTCCATGACTTTATACTATTTATCTAGTTTTCAGTGTACAGTTGTAAGTTTATTTGAACATAGTAAAAGGCTCTTCATGTGTATACGTGTATGAAATGACTAATAAACATATATCATTAAGCCTTCCATGCAGTCGGCATTAACCTGCGATTTACTATAAAAAAAATAAAAGTTAATACGGAGACGAAAAGTGAGGAATTTGAGTTTGACCGCAGAGTCACTGCTCAACCATTCCAAAATATTTTCTATATTATTAGAATGCCACCTTTCCTAATACCATCTCATGCAAAGAATAAGCTAAGAATCAACACGCCTGAGAAATTAAGTGCTCAAGCAGCTAATTTTTTAACTCGTATACACCAGTATCTAAACATCAAAAACAATCTAGACGTATCATTATTTGTACGTCCACGCTCATCAATATAGTAATGCTCAATATTTTCACATCCAGACGTACCAATATTTGTACGTGTACGCTCATCAATATAGTAAGGCTCAATATTTTCACATCTAGACGTACCAATATTTGTACGTGTACGCTCATCAATATAATAAGGCTCAATATTTTCACATCCAGACGTACCAATATTTGTACGTGTACGCTCATCAATATAGTAGTGCTCAATATTTTCACATCCAGACGTACCAATATTTGTACGTGTACGCACATCAATATAACGTATCAGTATTTGTACGTGTACGCACATCAATATATTAAGGGCTAGTCTAAGAACAATTCATGTATCAGAAAATCCTCTTTACAGACCGCGCTGCTCCGGAGCCTCCCTGCCTCCACCTCCGGACGCTCGGAATGCCGCCGCTCGCCTCCAATCAATCATTCGAGTTGAAATTTTCCATTGAAGGATCTTTTCTTGCGCAGGCTTCGTCGATTCTTTTCACGGCCCAAATGATTTAAAAGAGTAGCGTGCTGACTGACCGCGTGCTGGAATCTCCGCCATTCCGGTAGCGCATTTTGTAAATTAATAAAGAAATTTTTTCGGATTTCTGAAGAAGGTTTCTTCGAAGTTTGGCGGGCAAGGATCTGCTGTGTGGTGCAGTCAAGCGGAGACGTTTATCTAATTTACAAAATATTCCGGGCCATGTCTGGAGATGTTATCAGTATGCAGGAATAGTGAAAATTCTAGGATAAATGTTGAAGGACTGTGAAAATCAATAGATGAGTGTTTAAGAAATGTTGAAGAAAAAAAAATCATACGATAAACGTTGAAGAAATGTTGAAGAAATAAAAATCAATTGATAAATGTATAAGAAACTTTGAAGAAATATTGAAAAAATGAATGTTATTGAATAAACGTTGAAGAAATGATAAAAATCTTTCGATAACTGTTGGGGAAATAATCAAGGTGATGTAATACTTCATTTTACATCATTAAAATCTAGCCACGATGGTACAGAATCGTCAATTAATGAATTAAATTTAACGATGATATTGATGATTTATTTAGATAGTTCGGTAATTCCTTCGTACTTATTCTACACCGTGGGTCTAAAAACTAATTCTGCTCCGTATTCAAATTAATTATCATGGGTCTACATTATCAATCACAGAATTGTCTCAACGAAGCTTATTGATTGATATTCATTTTTTATGAACTCTATTGCAAGACTGAGGTATTTTCTCTAGTTATTTGGAATTGCATTGTATTTCAAATTTGTCATTATTGATGTTATCATTAATGTGGAACAAATTACTGGTGATAATTCATTTTTTAAACATGAAAATCCTGAATGATGACGGCCTTTCATTGAGGCGAAACCACGACTCAAAACCACGACTCGAAATCCACGTTGACACCCATAGCCTCATCAAGAAAGCTACTCCCTACATTAAATATTTTTAAAATATTTCATCGAATATCACATCAAGTATAACATCGTATATAATTTCATATATAACATCAAATACAACATCAAAACTAATTCTGAATAATGAGCAAAAAAACTCAAATTTTGTGTACAGTTTCAAATGGAAAATCTAACAGACAATTCTCTGAATTGATATAAAAAATATTTTATTTTCTTGCTTTGCTCACACTAAACTTTCAATTACGGAACCTAATGTGCAAAGCTAAGAAAATATGTTTGTCTGTATTTTGAGCATATTTGCCTGATCAGGTGATATACAGTACATGTTGTGTTAATGGAGGTTGTGGGTGTATAGCGCTCGTGAGGACATGACGGATTAACGCGTATTGTAACGTACGTATACCTACAGGTACGTTGCTCATTCACGTCCCGGTATAAATGAACATTTCATCTGTTCCACGACTTTTTTAAATATAACTGTCACGAAGTGAACTGTTATCGTGCAGTTGTATTTTCATATTTCTTGGGAAGGATGAGAATATATTCGACCAGTAAAGTCTACTGCGCAACCCTGCTATACTTAAAATCTAACCAAGTCTACCGTTTACAATGCGGAAGCGTTGTGAACAATTAAAAAAAAAATAAGTGAATCAGAAGATGTTGAAGTTAATTGGTGTACACACGAGTTGAAAAACTAATCAAAACACGGTAGTGAAAAGCAAAATAACTTTTAGCTAAGTTCAGATTATTTTCTACGCTAATGCGATGAAATTTGATGCTAGTGATCATGATAACTACTCTATACTTCATATATCCCAGTGATAACTGCCCAATGCGTCAAATATTCCAATGAAAACTGTTCTATACTTTAAATACTCTAAAGATAACAGTACAACATTTAAGATACCCTAGAGATAACAGCCCAAAAGCCCAATACTCCAGATACCCTAGAGCTAACAGCCCAATACTTCAGATACCCTAGAGATGAAAGCCCAATACTTCAGATACCCTAGAGATATCAGCCCAATACTTTAAATACCCTAGAGATATCAGCCCAATACTTCAGATACCTAGAGATAACAGCCCAATACTCCAGATACCCTAGAGACATCAGCCCAATACTTCAGATACCCAAGAGATAACAGCCAATACTCCAGATACCCTAGAGATATCAGCCCAATACTTCAAATAACTAGAGATAACAGCCCAATACCGCCCGTCACACACAAGCCATGGGAAGGATACCGTTCGCACTGCAGCGTTTCAAAAGGCATCAGTCAGCGCAAAAGAATGCCATCAAGAAATCAGGCAATTCTCCGCCTAACAAGAGGCTCTATTCCCAAATTCCAAAGGTGTGTTCCAAGGAACAGGCCACAACACCTTGGGAATAGCTCAAAGGCTCCGATTCCCATTCTTCGTCACACCCTTTTGACAGCCGGGAATCCGCCGGAATCTCGCGAGCCACTTTGACCTTCGGCGTGTGTGTGTGTGTGTGTGTGTGTGCTGGGGACAAGAATGTTATTGGTTTTTGTTATCGAGTTTCGTATCGCAACATTCCGGTCCCTTGTGCTGCGTTTCTATGCCTTCAAGTTTGTGATAGGAGCGGTCCTCCGTCGGGACGGAGCTGCCAAGATTGGCGCACTTTTTGGGAACAAAGAGAGGTCGGAGTGTCGGGATGGGAAGAATTCCTAGAGGAGTCTCTAAAGATGATAGCATCATCAAAAAATTGCGATAATGGAGAAAAAATAACTGAAGCTGAAAGTCGATACATTCGCGTGTAATTTTTCTTGGGGTATAATATACTTTCATTTTGGTGTAGAAATGCATTGCGGGGTACAATAAAACATTCATTTAATCATATTGGTATAGCATATATTCATTGTGGGGTATGATATACATTCATTGTATGGTATAACATGCATTACGGGGTATAAAAAACATTCATATAATCATTTGTTTGAGTTGACATACCTTCTTTGTGGGGTATGATATGCATCGTTTTTTGGTTCAAAATCTTGCCTCTAATATTAGTGGTTGCCTTTAGTATTAAAATTTGTTAATGATATAATCATAACTTGCCTGTAGTATTATTTCTCGCTGTTGTGTTCACACTCATCTCCAATACTGATGCCTATTGTCAATACAGTTATCTGCCTCCAATACTGCCAGGATCTTGTAGTGTTTTGTCCTGTTTCTGATTTACTCTTAATACAATTAATACTAATGCTCATCTTCAATTGCTTATCAATACTAATGCTTGTCTTCAATTGCTTATAAATACTAATGCTTGTCTTCAATTGCTTATTAATACTAATGCTTATCTTCAATTGCTTATTAATACTAATACTTATCTTCTTGCCTCTTATACTGATGCTTGTCGATAATGTGAATAGTTTCCTTCAAAAGTATTTTTTTTTCAATTCAAATATTTGCCTCGTTTGGTATGGTTTTTTATTATTAATTCATGCCTCTAATACAAATACTTTTCTCCAATAAATACTGATACTTGCCTTCAGTAAGGATGCTTTGCTCCTCAAGTTTACGATAACATCTTATAAGAACCTCAACTAAGGTGATTATGAATTAGTCCTTTGCTGTAATTCACAACTTTAATCCTTTCAATCAAATAACTAGTTTACTTAATTATCATACTAATTTTAAACTAATTTATAAATAATAAGTTTAGGTTACCGATGAGGTTCGCATAAAATGAAAATTATGTAGAAAGTCACCTTAGGAGGAAATAAATATTGTACATATGAGAGTCAAAGGCTTTCCTTTAACTCCATACTAAATGCTGCATCCCTCTGTCGTGGCTTCGGGGCATCTTTGTTTCGGAAGTGTAGCCTTGAATTCAGCTCTGATCTCACGCTGTGTAACTAATTCTTTAAAAATCAGTTCGTCATAATTTGTGAAATTGTAACTATTTCTTCGAAAGTTGTAAAATTGTAACTAATTCTTTAAAATTTATAAAATTGTAACTATTTATTCACAATTTGTGAAATTGTGACTAGTTCTTTCAAATTGATAAAATTGTAGCTATTTCTTTAAAATTTGTAGAATTTTAACTAATGCTTCAAAAAATTGAGATTTGCAAAATTTTGACCAATAAATTGACAGCGGTGAAGTGTACACTGATAATCAACGGATCCTGACATGCACTGCGTGCTGAAGGAACATTCAAAAGAACATTAATAAGATGCGTCAGTGAATGCAACAATTTCGTGTATCCCCAACATAGCTCCTCATATATCGACGTGTTAACGTACACCGATGTGGGCTATATTGAAGTCTAATATTCAATTCATATTTAATGTCAATTTTAATAGGCGATTTTAAAAATAGCAAACAAGAACTGCATCGTGCCTTCACTTAGCTATGTTTTTAATAAAATTGAGTATGTGACTACTGGTCGGTCAGCAGCATTGCGAAAATCCTCTCCGTGTACCACCGGCGGATCCACATCGAGCAACAAGAAATAATTATCAATAATAATTAATGGATCCAACAGCATTAAAATAGGAAAATATCTCAAATTTCAGAGTTATTTCGTAGAACTGCGTATTTCTATATTTTCGAACGCGAGCTGCTAGTTTGTTTACACATGTTTTGCTCAAAACTTGATGAACTTGTTTGAAAACTCCTCATTCTCAATTGCAGTATTTTTTACATTTCTGCAATATCATACGAGGTAGAGGCATACGAGGCATTCAGTTGACCAAAGTCTACCTTAGTCAATATCTAAGTCTACTAGTCTACCTAAGTCAATATCTAAGTCTACTAGTCTACCTTCAAACTTTTTCCGCTGTGTAGTTTTCAATCAACACACCAGTCCTACCACTCTGAAAATGTTAAAAACTGAAAAAAATTATTTTATTAGCCTTAAATTGAAGCAAGTATGCTGACAGTGGCTTTCTAATTAGTGATAATATTGATAAGAAATAACCAAAACAGCCGCGTGAACTAAGTCCACAAAAAATTGAACTTTCAGCTACACACTATTGAAAAGAGAGATAAATATTTAGGTTGAGACCAGCATGGCCTTTGATTACTTCGCATATTCCTCCCAAATGTTTTTTCTCATATTCCCCACATTACAACAGCTGTCATTAGACTGACCTCATGTCATCACCAACACCAGAATGGGGACGGAACAGCCGTCCAGCAGAAAGCTTCAAAAATTACATTAGGGCACACAAATTCGATTATGCCACAAATTCAAAAATAATCGTGATTAGCATTTTTAATGAGTGTGCCATAAATGGCTCGTTGGGCAGTTAAAGGTTAAAAGTTCCAAAAGCAACAAAATTCTCAAAAGTTCCAGAAGCCCCAGAAGTTCCAAGGTATCTCAAAAGTCCCAAAATTCACAAAAGTCCCAGAAGCCCCAAAAGTTCCAAAGTATCTCAAAAGTCCCAAAAAGGCCCAAAAGTCTTGACTGAACTGCATGCCGCTTGGCCTTTGCTCTTTTGGGAAGGCAGTGACGTGAGGCGCGTCATTCCAGATTCGCTCCGTGATTCCAGCGATCGGCTGAGATCTTGTGAGCATCTCCAGGTAGCCTCGGTGCGTTCCCCAGGTAGCCTTGCATCTGAGCTCTCTTTTATGCGCGCGGAATGCCGCTAATGCGCGTGCACGCCTCCGCCTTTTCTTGGGACTTCCTTGAATAAAATCAGGCAAACAAAGCTTCATCAGTTCCAGGCGCAGCGGCGCGCACCACAAAAGAAAGCTGCCGAGTTTCTATGGCATTCCAGGCCCGATCTGAATATCTGCGTCACGACTCATTGCACTCCGTGCTTCGGTTGCTCTGCATCGCTTCTGGTATTTCTGCTCGTACTTCACCTTGTGTAAATGTGTACTAAATGTATGGTGGCTGATGTACGCAACCCCTAATGGCTTTCTGCCTCTTTATATAGCTTACACGTTTCTGCATTTAGGTAGCTTTAAGTTAGCATCTGCATCGCTTCTGGTATTTCTGCTCGTACTTCACCTTGTGTGAATGTGTACTAAATGTATGGTGGCTGAGGTACGCAACTGCTAATGGCTTTCTGCCTCTTTAGTTGGCAACCTGAGTGGTAGAATTGAGTTCAAATTCCGTTTTTGTTTGTCCCTGTTAAAGTGTTTGGGTCTAGAAGACCGATAATTGAATTTCGAGGTAGATGTATCATTCATACAAAATTGCGCAGTTATGTTCTCCAAACATTTCAATGTATTGAAAAATAAACCAGGATTCAATATTGCATTAAGAATTTAATGTTTACCAATTTATCAATTTACCCTAGAGGTGCTTGAAAGAAGTACTGCTCGTAGGAAACCAAGGTACTGGCACCAATACCTTCTACATACCTATATCTACTCGACTTCATTACTGTCTTAGTACCCATCATCCGCTTATCCCTGGTTCAATTTATTCATAATTCCAAACATCTATAACAAACCTACCGATATAAGGTATGTCCTTTTTCCAATACCAATTATGTACCAAAACCTATCCCAGTTATTCACTACTCTCATCACTTATTACCTAACGCTTCATAAGTTCGTAGCTTACAATTAGCACTGAATTAGCCCATTATTATCTCAGTAATACTTCGTCTCACAAATATTCAATTACTCAGAGACGTAAATGTGCAAATGTAGATATTGGAGTTGGCGATACATGAACCATCATTCTAGCACCCATTTCTAGAAACCAATTCATATGATATTTCGAAGAGGTCGATTCTTGGCGGATCTCACGCGTGAGATCAAAAGGATAAGATGAAAAAGGCTGAGTTTTAGTACAAAAATGCTAGGAGCAGTCCTGAACCAACTTAAACGTGAGGAAATTGGACTGTTTCGTAAGGCTGAAAAGTTAGAAACGAATATAAAAGTTATAAAACCGAGTAGGTATAAAATAATGGAGAAGTATAAAAGCGAGTAGGTATAAAATAATAGAAAAGTATAAAACCGAGTAGGTATAAAAGAAGGGACACGTACAATACTGAGTAGGGATAAAAGAATGGACAAGTATAATACTCAGAAAGGATATATGAATAGAAAAGTTATAAGACTGAGAAGGTATAAAAAAGTAGAAAACGTATAAAACAGAGTAGGTATAAAACCAAAAGGTACAAAAGAAAGGCACAACCCTCCGCCTCGAAGACTCCCACTCAACACGCACACAACAGCCGCCCAGTGTGCGGCGCAATTGTTTGCTTTCGTACAAAAATTTCCCGAGCGCATTCTGCTCTTCGTGAGAGTGTCATTCTCTCCTCAATTTTAATGACCGATTTCAATTGAATTAAATTTCTTTGTAGTTTTTAAGCGTGCGCTAAAATTTTCCGTTAGGGAATACGAGCTGAAGGTTGGGGCGGTGAGTGTAGGGATGTTTGGGGCGGTGAGTGTAGGGATGTTTGGGGCGGTGAGTGTAGGGATGTTGTGTGTATTTTGGGATACATAAGTAGGTGGTAGAAAATGGGCTTTCTACATAAGTATTTGAAGAAGGGCTTTTTAAGTAGGTATTTGAAGATGGGTTTTTAAAATTGGTATTTGATAATAGGCTTTCAAAACAGGTATTTGAAAACGGGTTTATGAAATAGGTATTTGAAAATGAGCTATTAAAATAGGTCTTAATAACGGGATTCAAAAATGGGTATTTAGAAATGGGTTTTCAGAATAGGTTTTTAAAAATGAGCTTTCGAAATAGGTATTCAAAAATGAGCTCCTAAATTGGGTATTTGAAAATAGGCTTCGGACAAAGGCATTTGAAAATGAACTTCGAAAAAAAACATTTTTGAAAATGGAATCTCAAAATAGAAATTTTTATGCCAACCATCTATTATTAAATAAATCTGAAGGCTCTCAACGGGGTTATGAAATAAAAATATTTGATCCTTACATGATTGTTTTACCTCTTTTAATTTAGTCCTCAAATTTTTTTTGGAAGAAGCGTACCCTTGCCGGACAATTCGGCCCCGTTTTCTCTCATAGATTTTGCCCCTGAGCTGAGACTGAATTGAACGCTACAGATAAACTTTTGTTTCCAGTACATTGTGTGTTTTGAACACGTCAACTTTTCGAACTCTGGGAAGAACAACCCAAGTGGAGTGAGTTCACAGTATACCCAAATCACCACAGTAAACCCAAATCACAACAATAAACCCAAATCACCACAATAAACCCAAATCACCACAACAAACTCAAATCACCACAATAAACCCAAATCACCGCAACAAACCCAAATCACCACAACAAACCCAAATCACCACAACAAACCCAAATCACCACAATAAACCCAAATCACCGCAACAAACCCAAATCACCACAACAAACCCAAATCACCACAATAAACCCAAATCACCACAACAAACCCAAATCACCACAACAAACCCAAATCACCACAATAAACCCAAATCACCACAACAAACCCAAATCACCACAACAAACCCAAATCACCACAATAAACCCAAATCACCACAGTACACCCAAAACACCACAATAAACCCAAATCACCACAACAAACCCAAATCACCACAACAAACCCAAATCACCACAACAAAACCAAATCACCACAACAAACTTAAATCACCACAACAAACCCAAATCACCACAACAAACCCAAATCACCACAATAAACCCTAATCACCACAACAAACCCAAATCACCACAATGAACCCTAATCACCCCAACAAACCCAAGTCACCACAAAAAAAATCACCACAGCAAACCCGAACCACACAACTACCCGCACACAGACAGGTGGTGCAGAACTATAAGGTGGCATGAGACAAGTGGTGTAGGCAGGTGGCATGAGACAGGTGGTGTAGGCAGGGGCATGAGACAGGTGGTGTAGGCAGGGGCATGAGACAGGTGGTGTAGGCAGGTGGCATGAGACAGGTGGTGTAGGCAGGTGGCATGAAACAGGTACAGAGCCACCTGGAGAGTTGGCCCACATGTCTACCGTCATCACAAGACAGGTGTTTCTTGGTGAGATGGTAGAGTGGTGGTAGAGTGGAGGTAGAGTGGTGGTAGAGTTGTGGTAGAGTGGAGGTAGAGTGGTGGTGGAATGGAGGTATAGTGGAGGTAGAGTGGAGGTAGAGTGGTGGTAGAGTGGAGGTAGAGTGGTGGTGGAGTGGAGGTATAGTGGAGGTAGAGTGGAGGTAGAGTGGTGGTAGAGTGGAGGTAGAGTGGTGGTGGAGTGGAGGTATAGTGGAGGTAGAGTGGAGGTATAGTGGTGGTAGAGTGGAGGTATAGTGGAGGTAGAGTGGAGGTAGAGTGGTGGTAGAGTGGAGGTAGAGTGGTGGTAGAGTGGAGGTAGAGTGGTGGTGGAGTGGAGGTATAGTGGAGGTAGAGTGGAGGTAGAGTGGTGGTAGAGTGGAGGTAGAGTGGAGGTAGAGTGGAGGTAGAGTGGAGGTATAGTGGTGGTAGAGTGGAGGTAGAGTGGAGGTAGAGTGGTGGTAGAGTGGAGGTATAGTGGAGGTAGAGTGGAGGTATAGTGGTGGTAGAGTGGAGGTAGAGTGGTGGTAGAGTGGAGGTATAGTGGAGGTAGAGTGGAGGTAGAGTGGTGGTAGAGTGGAGGTATAGTGGAGGTAGAGTGGAGGTATAGTGGTGGTAGAGTGGAGGTATAGTGGAGGTAGAGTGGAGGTAGAGTGGTGGTAGAGTGGAGGTAGAGTGGAGGTAGAGTGGTGGTAGAGTGGAGGTAGAGTGGTGGTGGAGTGGAGGTATAGTGGAGGTAGAGTGGAGGTAGAGTGGTGGTAGAGTGGAGGTAGAGTGGTGGTGGAGTGGAGGTATAGTGGAGGTAGAGTGGAGGTATAGTGGTGGTAGAGTGGAGGTATAGTGGAGGTATAGTGGTGGTAGAGTGGAGGTAGAGTGGAGGTAGAGTGGTGGTAGAGTGGAGGTAGAGTGGAGGTAGAGTGGAGGTATAGTGGTGGTAGAGTGGAGGTAGAGTGGAGGTAGAGTGGAGGTAGAGTGGAGGTAGAGTGGAGGTAGAGTGGAGGTAGAGTGGAGGTAGAGTGGAGGTATAGTGGTGGTAGAGTGGAGGTAGAGTGGAGGTAGAGTGGAGGTAGAGTGGAGGTATAGTGGTGGTAGAGTGGAGGTAGAGTGGAGGTAGAGTGGTGGTAGAGTGGAGGTATAGTGGAGGTAGAGTGGAGGTATAGTGGTGGTAGAGTGGAGGTAGAGTGGTGGTAGAGTGGAGGTATAGTGGAGGTAGAGTGGAGGTAGAGTGGTGGTAGAGTGGAGGTATAGTGGAGGTAGAGTGGAGGTATAGTGGTGGTAGAGTGGAGGTATAGTGGAGGTAGAGTGGAGGTAGAGTGGTGGTAGAGTGGAGGTAGAGTGGAGGTAGAGTGGTGGTAGAGTTTAGGTAGAGTGGTGGTGGAGTGGAGGTATAGTGGAGGTAGAGTGGAGGTAGAGTGGTGGTAGAGTGGAGGTAGAGTGGTGGTGGAGTGGAGGTATAGTGGAGGTAGAGTGGAGGTATAGTGGTGGTAGAGTGGAGGTATAGTGGAGGTAGAGTGGAGGTAGAGTGGTGGTAGAGTGGAGGTAGAGTGGTGGTAGAGTGGAGGTAGAGTGGTGGTGGAGTGGAGGTAGAGTGGAGGTAGAGTGGAGGTAGAGTGGTGGTAAAGTGGAGGTATAGTGGAGGTAGAGTGGAGGTAGAGTGGTGGTAGAGTGGAGGTAGAGTGGTGGTAGAGTGGAGGTAGAGTGGTGGTAGAGTGGAGGTAGAGTGGAGGTAGAGTGGAGGTAGAGTGGTGGTAGAGTGGAGGTAGAGTGGAGGTAGAGTGGAGGTAGAGTGGAGGTAGAGTGGTGGTAGAGTGGTGGTAGAGTGGAGGTAGAGTGGTGGTAGAGTGGAGGTAGAGTGGAGGTAGAGTGGAGGTAGAGTGATGGTAGAGTGGAGGTAGAGTGGAGGTAGAGTGGAGGTAGAGTGGAGGTAGAGTGGTGGTAGATTGGAGGTAGAGTGGAGGTAGAGTGGTGGTAGAGTGGTGGTAGAGTGGAGGTAGAGTGGAGGTAGAGTGGAGGTAGAGTGGAGGTAGAGTGGAGGTAGAGTGGAGGTAGAGTGGAGGTAGAGTGGAGGTATAGTGGTGGTAGAGTGGAGGTAGAGTGGAGGTAGAGTGGAGGTAGAGTGGTGGTAGAGTGGAAGTAGAGTGGTGGTAGAGTGGAGGTAGAGTGGAGGTATAGTGGAGGTAGAGTGGAGGTAGAGTGGTGGTAGAGTGGAGGTAGAGTGGAGGTAGAGTGGAGGTAGAGTGGAGGTATAGTGGAGGTAGAGTGGAGGTAGAGTGGTGGTAGAGTGGAGGTAGAGTGGAGGTAGAGTGGAGGTAGAGTGGAGGTATAGTGGAGGTAGAGTGGAGGTAGAGTGGAGGTAGAGTGGAGGTAGAGTGGAGGTAGAGTGGTGGTAGAGTGGTGGTAGAGTGGAGGTAGAGTGGAGGTAGAGTGGAGGTAGAGTGGAGGTATAGTGGAGGTAGAGTGGAGGTAGAGTGGTGGTAGAGTGGAGGTAGAGTGGAGGTAGAGTGGAGGTAGAGTGGAGGTATAGTGGAGGTAGAGTGGAGGTAGAGTGGTGGTAGAGTGGAGGTAGAGTGGAGGTAGAGTGGAGGTAGAGTGGAGGTATAGTGGAGGTAGAGTGAAGGTAGAGTGGAGGTAGAGTGGAGGTAGAGTGGAGGTAGAGTGGTGGTAGAGTGGTGGTAGAGTGGAGGTAGAGTGGAGGTAGAGTGGAGGTAGAGTGGAGGTATAGTGGAGGTAGAGTGGAGGTAGAGTGGTGGTAGAGTGGAGGTAGAGTGGTGGTAGAGTGGAGGTATAGTGGAGGTAGAGTGGAGGTAGAGTGGTGGTAGAGGTGCGTGCCACACCACACAGAGGTCACACAAAGAAATACGGACGTGATCGTTCAGTTGCGTTAAGCCTTCATTCCACAAATATTGCGAGATCACCTACAATGTTCACCCAAAGAAATAAGTTCCTCAGTCAATTATTTAGCTTCAAGTTGATACAAATATCGAAATCAATGATCACATCAAATACCACATCATTTATCACATCGTTTATCACATGAACGATCACATCTAGTATCTCATCAATCATCACACCAGTTATCATACCAATCATCACACCAGTTATCATACCAATCATCACACCAGTTATCACATCAATTATCACACCAACCACCACACCAGTTATCATACCAATCATCACACCAGTTATCACACCAGTCATCACACCAGTTATCATACCAATCATCACACCAGTTATCACTCCAACCATCACACCAGTCATCACACCAATCATCACACCAGTTATCACATCAATCATCACACCCGTTATCATACCAATCATCACACCAGTTATCACACCAATCATCACACCAGTTATCATACCAACCATCACACCAGTTATCACATCAATCATCACACCAGTTATCACACCAATCATCACACCAGGTATCACACCAATTATCACACCAATCATCACACCAGTTATCACACCAATCATCACACCAGTTATCACACCAATCATCACACAAGTTATCACACCATTTATCACACCAATCATCACACAAGTTATCATACCAATCATAACACAAGATATCACACCATTTACCACACCAATTATCACACAAGTTATCACACCAACCATCACACCAGTTATCATACCAATCATCACACAAGTTATCACACCATTTATCACACCAATCATCACACAAGTTATCACACCAATCATCACACAAGTTATCACACCATTTATCACACCAATCATCACACCAGTTATCATACCAATCATCACACCAGTTATCATGCCAATCATCACACCAATCATCACACCAGTTATCATGCCAATCATCACACCAGTTATCACATCAATTATCACATCAATCATCACACCAGTTATCCTACCAACCATCACACCAGTTATCACATCAATTATCACACCAATCATCACACCAGTTATCATTCCAATCATCACACCAGTTATCACATCAATTATCACATCAATTATCACACCAATCATCACACCAGTTATCATACAAATCATCACACCAGTTATCACCTCAATTATCACACCAATCATCACACCAGTTATCATACCAATCATCACACCAGTTATCACATCAATTATCACATCAATTATCACACCAATCATCACACCAGTTATCATACAAATCATCACACCAGTTATCACCTCAATTATCACACCAATCATCACACCAGTTATCATACCAATCATCACACCAGTTATCACATCAATTATCACACCAATCATCACACCAGTTTTCATTCCAATCATCACACCAGTTATCACATCAATTATCACATCAATCATCACACCAGTTATCATACAAATCATCAAACCAGTTATCACACCAGTTATCATACCAATCATCACACCAGTTATCACACCAATCATCGCACCAGTTATCACACCAATCATAACACCAATCATCACACCAGTTATCACATCAATCATCACACCAGTTATCACACCAGTCATCACACCAGTCATCACACCAGTCATCACACCAGTTATCACATCAATCATCACACCACTTATCACACCAGTCATCACACCAGTCATCACACCAGTCATCACACCAGTCATCACACCAGTCATCACACCAGTTATCACATCAATCATCACACCAGTCATCACACCAGTCATCACATCAATCATCACACCAGTTATCACACCAGTCATCACACCAGTCATCACACCAGTCATCACACCAGTCATCACACCAGTCATCACACCAGTTATCACACCAATCATCACACCACTTATCACACCAATCATCACACCAGTTATCACACCAATCATCAAACCAATTAACCCTCCGTAGGGTGATAAGGACTATCATGAGGCTACCAGGGATGCTGTAAGAGTTAGCGTTGAGGTAAGAAACGCCAGACTCTCACCTCGGCACACACACACACACACACACACACACACACATTGGCTGCAATGCACGAAGGGAATTTAAACAGTATAGAAATACTTATCCCGACACGCATGCCCCTGTGAACACATGTATGTGTGCGTAATGTTCATCATGTGTGACTTCCCATGTACCGTTGTCCTCATGTCGGCGTAGTTGAGATGCTAACTTCATAACGTGTCTTTATTAAAGCCGTTAAACATAATGATTTTTTCTACGTATCACTAAATATATATTATGAAGTAAATCGGCAGCCTGTCTTGAGGTGGAGCACATATCTTCATAAATTTCATGAATGGAATCCAAGGTTATTTAAAGCACAATGTATGTATATAAATATAAAAGGAAAAACTATAATATTTTGTATCATAGCACAATTCGAACACCTGACGAAATCTAATGTCAGATCTAAAAGTACAAGTTTTATATACTTTGATCACGACGTGAAGCACCGGTGGTACACGTGGGTAATTTTCATTAAGTTGCTGAAAGACCAGCAGTAACGAACTCAATTTTCATAAATACTTTTTTATTAGATGCTATTCGGTACTCAATGGATGTAACTTGAATATTTACTGGATATTCAAATGATATTTTTACGGGAATTCATTGCATATTTATTAGATTTATATTGCCTATTTATTTCATGTATGTTGGATGGATAATTACTGAAACATATTCGATATTTTTTGAATATTTATTGAATCTATATTAGTAAATATTCACAAGATATTAATTATATTTTTATAGAAAGAACAATTTCTCTGGAAATCTTTTTACGAGCAGACGTTGATTTCATTGCTTCTGATGCACGGTGATGTGCGTTAGTATCTCATTCATCTCGCTTAAACTCGGCTAGTTTACTTGAGACGAGCAAAAGTTGACTATAGAGACGAACGGAAGTTTACTCGAGATGAGCAAAGTTTCACTCGAGATGAGCAAAAGTTTTCTCGATACGAGCAAAAGTTTACTTGAAATGAGCAAAAGTTTTGTCGAGACGAGCAAAAGTTTACTCGAGATGAGCAAAAGTTTTCTCGAGACGAGCAAAAAGTGCGGCATATTCAGCCTCACACAGCTGCCACCGCAGCTGTACAGAAGTACTCCGTCGCAGATCCACCTGCTCACAGCACGCGAGTCTTGCGAAGGAGGCGCTCAGTGCTCGTGCCGGTGATGGTAACTCATAAATGCTTTTACTTGAGTTAAATGGAGAGTTTTGTCGAGTTTTAGCAAAGAGAGACATAAGAGCTGGTGTGGGAAAAGTATATCTTTGAGTTTGTTTCCAATTGCAAGTGTCTTTTTTTGGCTCTTAGTAGAGAGGAAAGAGCGAAATACGTATATGCTCGTAGAGCAGTAGTCTCCAAGTACTCCTTTACCCATCTTCATTTTCTATATCACAGGAGGAGCTGCTCGCTTCAGAAAATACTCGTGTCATACAGGGAGTTGAACCCGCGACCTCTTCTTTAAAAGAGCAACGCTCTACCCTTACGCCACAGACACGTGCATGAGTTCTGCCCGCCTCAGCATATTGCTTCATTGATAAAGATCGAACGTGCGTTACTGCAGCGTTCCGACATTGCTGCGTTCCGTTGCATTGCTGCGTTCCGTTGTAGTGCTGCGTTCCGTTGTAGTGCTGCGTTCTGTTGCAGTGCTGCGTCCCGTTGCAGTGCTGCGTTCCGTTGTAGTGCTGCGTTCCGTTGTAGTGCTGCGTTTCGTTGCAGTGCTGCGTTCCGCTACATTGCTGTGTTCCGTTGCAGTGCTGCGTTCCGCTACATTGCCGGCATTTTGGCCTCACGCGGCAGTAGACGGAGAGCGCGAGTCTATATATATGAGTCACTGGGTCAGGCGTTCGAGACCAAATAAGAAGCGGCGTTTTTTACGCTGGCTGGGCAGGTGCAGGCGAGGTGCCTCAGGAGCAGGTGCACACGCCAGCCTCACCTGCCGCCGTTACGTAGGCTTTGTCCTCTAAACCTGGCCAATTTGCCCCTAAAATGAACCTATTTATGCCTAAAATGAACTTATTCTAAACTCTAGGCTTCAATGAGGCGCGTTCTGAGAGCTTCTACGGAGTATCCTCGTGATTATCGTCGCGGTTTTGGAGGAGGATTTAGATTAGGAGAAAGAAAGAAGTGATAAAGAGACATGTGGCCTTCGATGATCAAGGAATGACCTTGGCGCGTAGTGGTACGGAGAGAAGGATTCGAGGTTTGTGAGAGCGGCAGCGCTAATGAAACAAGTGGGCTAATTGTAATAGAACATCTTAAATGCATTGTTAACTTTGCCCTTACTAATCGTTGCCTCTTTTTCAGCATGTGTTTGTGGTGGAACATTTCCATGTCAAGCGATCTGAGATTGGCCCCGAATTTATTGGAATTGACGTTTGGTAGAATGAAATAGTTGCTGTCAGGGCACAACTGGCGTTATTTAGTGTATCTATGATACAAGCTCACTGAGGTAAATACCTGTACGGCTGATCAGCTTCAGGGCACAACTGGCGGTATCTGGAGTATCTGGGATGCAAGCTCACTGAGGTAACTACCTGTACGGCGGATCAGCTTCAGGGCACAACTGGCGGTATCTGGAGTATCTGGGATGCAAGCTCACTGAGGTAACTACCTGTACGGCTGATCAGCTTCAGGGCACAACTGGCGGTATCTGGAGTATCTGGGATGCAAGCTCACTGAAGTAACTACCTGTACGGCGGATCATCTTCAGGGCACAACTGGCGGTATCTGGAGTATCTGGGATACAAGCTCACTGAGGTAAATACCTGTACGGTTGATCAGCTTCAGGGCACAACTGGCGGTATCTGGAGTATCTGGGATACAAGCTCACTGAGGTAAATACCTGGACGGCTGATCAGCTTCAGGGCACAACTGGCGGTATCTGGAGTATCTGGGATACAAGCTCACTGAGGTAAATACCTGGACGGCTGATCAGCTTCAGGGCACAACTGGCGGTAACTGGAGTATCTGGGATACAAGCTCACTGAGGTAAATACCTGGACGGCTGATCAGCTTCAGGGCACAACTGGCGGTATCTGGAGTATCTGGGATACAAGCTCACTGAGGTAAATACCTGTACGGCTGATCAGCTTCAGGGCACAACTGGCGGTATCTGGAGTATCTGGGATACAAGCTCACTGAGGTAACTACCTGTACGGCTGATCAGCTTCAGGGCACAACTGGCGGTATCTGGAGTATCTGGGATACAAGCTCACTGAGGTAAATACCTGTACGGCTGATCAGCTTCAGGGCACAACTGGCGGTATCTGGAGTATCTGGGATACAAGCTCACTGAGGTAAATACCTGTACGGCTGATCAGCTTCAGGGCACAACTGGCGGTATCTGGAGTATCTGGGATACAAGCTCACTGAGGTAAATACCTGGACGGCTGATCAGCTTCAGGGCACAACTGGCGGTATCTGGAGTATCTGGGATACAAGCTCACTGAGGTAAATACCTGGACGGCTGATCAGCTTCAGGGCACAACTGGCGGTATCTGGAGTATCTGGGATACAAGCTCACTGAGGTAAATACCTGGACGGCTGATCAGCTTCAGGGCACAACTGGCGGTATCTGGAGTATCTGGGACACAAGCTCACTGAGGTAAATACCTGGACGGCTGATCAGCTTCAGGGCACAACTGGCGGTATCTGGAGTATCTGGGACACAAGCTCACTGAGGTAAATACCTGGACGGCTGATCAGCTTCAGGGCACAACTGGCGGTATCTGGAGTATCTGGGATACAAGCTCACTGAGGTAAATACCTGTACGGCTGATCAGCTTCAGGGCACAACTGGCGGTATCTGGAGTATCTGGGATACAAGCTCACTACGTAAAATTGAATCTGCATTCAGTAGGAAGTGTGTTATCATACCTGAACTGCATGGCCAATATCAAAATATTGTCGTTTATAAAAATAATCCACTACACGAACTCCGAAGACCAATGCAATGTAAATGGGCCCAAATCTTTTCAAATACTCAGTTTTATTTTGTTCTTGAGATAAGAAGAATAACAAACTAAGTGTTTATTCGTTGAAACCGTTTCTTAGATTTGCTGGACCCGTCGTCTATGGACGATTGTGAACAGAGAGTTAAGAAAATGTACTCATCGTTTGACTGCCCAGTACTCGGGAATTTTGTTTTGATGTAGGTGTTCATTGACATCGATGCAAGAGTAATGAGTCAAGTCAAAAGATTGAATTTAAGAGCGTTGAACGTTTTACATGAAAACTTTGTCGCAGCTGAGGCAAAAGCAAAAAATCCGCGTGTAGCCGTCGTGAGTCAAAAGATGAGTTTATTTTTTATGACAAATATATATATTTCTGTGAATATCTCTCGCTACCCTAATGTACATATATCATTGTGTAGCTTCTAAAGTGTCATTTTCCATTCTTTTAATCAAAAGTGATATACCCCAACAACCAAAACGCGATCTAGAAAGCAACACTATAAAGGCCTGGGCATTGCTAAATATAGAACCTGGCAACTGTTCGTCAAGGTGAGTTTATGCTTTACCCATGTTGACCTCGGCTTTACCCATGTTGACCACGGCTTTACCCATGTTGACCACGGCTTCACCCATGTTGACCACGGCTTCACCCATGTTGACCACGGCTTTACCCATGTTGACCACGGCTTCACCCATGTTGACCTCGGCTTTACCCATGTTGACCACGGCTTTACCCATGTTGACCACGGCTTTACCCATGTTGACCACGGCTTTACCCATGTTGACCACGGCTTTACCCATGTTGACCTCGGCTTTACCCATGTTGACCACGGCTTTACCCATGTTGACCACGGCTTTACCCATGTTGACCACGGCTTCACCCATGTTGACCTCGGCTTTACCCATGTTGACCACGGCTTTACCCATGTTGACCACGGCTTTACCCATGTTGACCACGGCTTTACCCATGTTGACCACGGCTTTACCCATGTTGACCACGGCTTTACCCATGTTGACCACGGCTTTACCCATGTTGACCACGGCTTCACCCATGTTGACCACGGCTTTACCCATGTTGACCACGGCTTTACCCATGTTGACCACGGCTTTACCCATGTTGACCACGGCTTTCTACTTCTATGTAAGTATTCTTCGATTTCCTCACTGAATGAGTAAAAATTTGTTATTTATTGTTTTGTACAAGTTTGTTCTTTATGTTTTTCAACAACCAGCGAGATTTATGGTTAATATGTATTTTTTCCTGAAAAGATCCTTCATTTCGGCAGGATGGAAAATCCAAGTTACCGTTACCTACATAACAATACGCCACGTGTCTCTTTAAATTTCTAAGTAAATAAATTTGTATATATTTTGGTTGGTATGATTTCTCCTATGTTATTGCAATGGGAACCTCATTGAAGGCATGAAATTTGCGGAGAACTTTATACACTTAGTATGTTGCTCAACCATGTATATTACATACGCAGGCTTCATTTGCATGTTTCATTACTGCAATGATGCAGGGATCATCAGACGGTACTGGGAGACGCGAATCGAAAACCGAAAAAAACATATTAGCTACATCAAGCGGCCCATAGAAGATCAATTTTATTGTCAATATCATTGACAATGATGAATATTGACAATTTAATTCATCGTCTGTGGGCTTGATTGACGACCGTCAATTAACTGACTTAGCGGGCAAAAAAAATGTCATCAATATATTGAGTCAATGACATTGACAATTAAATTGATCGTCTATGGGCCGCTTATAAGTTTGGATTAAAGTTACTTTGTAATTTGACACCGTCATTCGTCAAAAATAAGTTCTTTCAGTGCAGTTTACCTTCGATTGATACTCGGTTTTATTATAATAAATAATGATACGCAGTTTTTGGTTGGTTGTTTCGTCTCTCTTTTACGCTCTTACAGGATGCTCAATGATACGAGTTTCACCAGTGCACAAGTACAAGAATATTTTAATGGCGGGTACTGTTGGGATGGATATATTTGTTGGGCATCCACGTCTGCAAGATTTATTTAATGGCGGGTACTGTTGGGATGGATATATTTGTTGGGCATCCACGTCTGCAAGATTTATTTAATGGCGGGTACTGTTGGGATGGATATATTTGTTGGGCATCCACGTCTGCAAGATTTATTTAATGGCGGGTACTATTGGGATGGATATATTTGTTGGGCATCCACGTCTGCAAGATTTTTTTAATGGCGGGTACTGTTGGGATGGATATATTTGTTGGGCATCCACGTCTGCAAGATTTATTTAATGGCGGGTACTGTTGGGATGGATATATTTGTTGGGCATCCACGTCTGCAAGATTTATTTAATGGCGGGTACTGTTGGGATGGATATATTTGTTGGGCATCCACGTCTGCAAGATTTTTTTAATGGCGGGTACTGTTGGGATGGATATATTTGTTGGGCATCCACGTCTGCAAGATTTATTTAATGGCGGGTACTGTTGGGATGGATATATTTGTTGGGCATCCACATCTGCAAGATTTATTTAATGGCGGGTACTATTGGGATGGATATATTTGTTGGGCATCCACATCTGCAAGATTTATTTAATGGCGGGTACTGTTGGGATGGATGTATTTGTTGGGCATCCACATCTGCAAGATTTATTTAATGGCGGGTACTGTTGGGATGGATATATTTGTTGGGCATCCACGTCTGCAAGATTTTTTTAATGGCGGGTACTGTTGGGATGGATATATTTGTTGGGCATCCACATCTGCAAGATTTATTTAATGGCGGGTACTATTGGGATGGATATATTTGTTGGGCATCCACATCTGCAAGATTTATTTAATGGCGGGTACTATTGGGATGGATGTATTTGTTGGGCATCCACATCTGCAAGATTTATTTAATGGCGGGTACTGTTGGGATGGATATATTTGTTGGGCATCCACGTCTGCAAGATTTATTTAATGGCGGGTACTGTTGGGATGGATATATTTGTTGGGCATCCACGTCTGCAAGATTTTTTTAATGGCGGGTACTGTTGGGATGGATATATTTGTTGGGCATCCACGTCTGCAAGATTTATTTAATGGCGGGTACTGTTGGGATGGATATATTTGTTGGGCATCCACGTCTGCAAGATTTTTTTAATGGCGGGTACTGTTGGGATGGATATATTTGTTGGGCATCCACGTCTGCAAGATTTATTTAATGGCGGGTACTGTTGGGATGGATATATTTGTTTGGCATCCACATCTGCAAGATTTATTTAATGGCGGGTACTGTTGGGATGGATATATTTGTTTGGCATCCACATCTGCAAGATTTATTTAATGGCGGGTACTGTTGGGATGGATATATTTGTTGGGCATCCACATCTGCAAGATTTATTTAATGGCGGGTACTGTTGGGATGGATATATTTGTTTGGCATCCACATCTGCAAGATTTATTTAATGGCGGGTACTGTTGGGATGGATATATTTGTTTGGCATCCACATCTGCAAGATTTATTTAATGGCGGGTACTGTTGGGATGGATATATTTGTTTGGCATCCACATCTGCAAGATTTATTTAATGGCGGGTACTGTTGGGATGGATATATTTGTTGGGCATCCACGTCTGCAAGATTTTTTTAATGGCGGGTACTGTTGGGATGGATATATTTGTTGGGCATCCACATCTGCAAGATTTATTTAATGGCGGGTACTGTTGGGATGGATATATTTGTTTGGCATCCACATCTGCAAGATTTATTTAATGGCGGGTACTGTTGGGATGGATATATTTGTTGGGCATCCACATCTGCAAGATTTATTTAATGGCGGGTACTGTTGGGATGGATATATTTGTTTGGCATCCACATCTGCAAGATTTATTTAATGGCGGGTACTGTTGGGATGGATATATTTGTTTGGCATCCACATCTGCAAGATTTATTTAATGGCGGGTACTGTTGGGATGGATATATTTGTTGGGCATCCACATCTGCAAGATTTATTTAATGGCGGGTACTGTTGGGATGGATATATTTGTTTGGCATCCACATCTGCAAGATTTATTTAATGGCGGGTACTGTTGGGATGGATATATTTGTTGGGCATCCACATCTGCAAGATTTATTTAATGGCGGGTACTGTTGGGATGGATATATTTGTTGGGCATCCACATCTGCAAGATTTATTTAATGGCGGGTACTGTTGGGATGGATATATTTGTTTGGCATCCACATCTGCAAGATTTATTTAATGGCGGGTACTGTTGGGATGGATATATTTGTTGGGCATCCACATCTGCAAGATTTATTTAATGGCGGGTACTGTTGGGATGGATATATTTGTTTGGCATCCACATCTGCAAGATTTATTTAATGGCGGGTACTGTTGGGATGGATATATTTGTTTGGCATCCACATCTGCAAGATTTATTTAATGGCGGGTACTGTTGGGATGGATATATTTGTTTGGCATCCACATCTGCAAGATTTATTTAATGGCGGGTACTGTTGGGATGGATATATTTGTTGGGCATCCACATCTGCAAGATTTATTCAAGGAAAATATCGAATCCCGTCATTTGGTTCGTGTGGTGTACACCATACTGTAACATTATGTTAGCATTTAACGGACGCGCTATTTGTCGAGTGAAATTTCAATTTTTTTTTCAGACACAAAATTCAAAATTCTATTCAGGCACGTGATTGCATTTTGTAGACGGATTTTGACACACGATTTTTTTGTGCAAAAAGTTGTAGGCGCCTCACCATGATCTCATGCATGGACGTCCCAGGATGTTGAATTTCGTACAATTTCGTACAATATACAAATGCTGTACAATTCCACCACGGCGTACAATTTAAGATGAAAATGACGACAATAAATATCAATGAGACAACGTTTTAGTGTACCATGGGCTTCTGTAGGCTCTACCATGACGTAGTACTTTCATAATCCAAATAATAGAAAAGAATAACTTATTTAGAGTATCTATAACTGGATAGGAATAAACATAATTACGTTTAAATGTATCGTTGATGAGGGCATGATACGAAATTGCTGCTACTTACTCCGAAATGGGGCACGGAAACATAAATGGGTCAGGAAATGGGGCACGGAAACATAAATGGGTCAGGAAATGGGGCACGGAAACATAAATGGGTCAGGAAATGGGGCACGGAAACATAAATGGGTCAGGAAATGGGGCACGGAAACATAAATGGGTCAGGAAAACATATTTTAATGTGAACTGTTAAGCCGTTTATTGCTCACGGTCTCCAGTTCAACGTTTTTAGCTCATGGTCTATAGCTCACTGTCTATAACTCACTATGGAGCTATGGATAGTGAGTCTATAGCTCACTATCCATAGCTTACTATCTATAGCTCAGCATCTACAGCTCATGGTCTATAGCTCACTATCTACAGCTCACGGTTTATATCTCACTGTCTATAGCTCACTATCTATAGCTCACTATCTACAGCTCACTATCTATAGCACACTGTCTAAAGCTCACCGTCTACAGCTCATTGTCTATGTCTCACTATCTACAGCTCACTATCTACAGCTCACTGTCTATAGCTCACTATCTACAGCTCACTATCTATAGCACACTGTCTAAAGCTCACCGTCTACAGCTCACTGTCTATGTCTCACTATCTACAGCTCACTATCTACAGCTCACTATCTACAGCTCAATGTCTATAGCTCACTATCTACAGCTCACTGTCTATAGCTCACTATCTACAGCTCACTATCTATAGCACACTGTCTAAAGCTCACCGTCTACAGCTCACTGTCTATGTCTCACTATCTACAGCTCACTATCTACAGCTCACTGTCTATAGCTCACTATCTACAGCTCACTGTCTATGTCTCACTATCTACAGCTCACTATCTACAGCTCACTGTCTATAGCTCACTATCTACAGCTCACTGTCTATGTCTCACTATCTACAGCTCACTATCTATAGCTCACTGTCTAAAGCTCACCATCTACAGCTCACTGTCTATGTCTCACTATCTACAGCTCACTATCTATAGCTCACTGTCTAAAGCTCACTATCTACAGCTCACTGTCTATGTCTCACTATCTACAGCTCACTATCTATAGCTCACTTTCTATAGCTCACTATCTACAGCTCACGGTCTATATATCACGAAATTTGAAGGCAACACTTCCAAGGCGAAGTGAACGTGTAACATCAAAGGTATAACAAAAATAATATTGAAAGTACGGCAGCCGTAGAAATTCCGATGTATCCAGGCATCAACCTTGCCTAATTTTTAAAACTGAATATAAAGCAATTTACAGGCGAAATGCTTGGGGTATGAGTTGTAAAGACCATTTTCGCCACTGCAGGTACAGTACGCACTCTCTACACTCCAACTGCAGGTACATAATTCTAATTTTAAACACACTAAAAATAAGAAAACAACGGCGTATTGAGCGGATCTCAAGCGCAACGCAAAACAATACTTCGTCAACGTCGATTTTTCTTCCGACGGAAAATGTTCCCGCGCCTAACACTTGAGCATTACCGGGATTATAATCCCACCGAAAATAAGAGGAAGCGTTGAATACCGGCTAAGATTCAGGCTTCACTTGGAGCTTTCGCCACCGATTTTGAAGTTTTCTTAGTTGAGAGGCAGCGGCCTGTGGCGAGGTGTTGCTTTGTGGTGGTGTGAGTGGTGGTATAATGAGCTGTTGATTGGGCTGGTGTGGGGCTGGTGGGGGGGCTGGTGTTGGGGCTGGTGTGGGGCTGGTGTGGGGGCTGGTGTGGGGCTGGTGTGGGGCTGGTGTGGGGGCTGGTGTGGGGGCTGGTGTTGGGGCTGGTGTGGGGCTGGTGTGGGGCTGGTGGGGGGGCTGGTGTGGGGCTGGTGTGGGGGCTGGTGTGGGGGCTGGTGTGGGGGCTGGTGTGGGGGCTGGTGGGGGGCTGGTGTGGGGCTGGTGTGGGGGCTGGTGTGGGGCTGGTGTGGGGCTGGTGTGGGGGCTGGTGTGGGGCTGGTGTGGGGGCTGGTGTGGGGGCTGGTGTGGGGGCTGGTGTGGGGGCTGGTGTGGGGGCTGGTGTGGGGCTGGTGGGGGGGCTGGTGTTGGGGCTGGTGTGGGGCTGGTGTGGGGGCTGGTGTGGGGCTGGTGTGGGGCTGGTGTGGGGGCTGGTGTGGGGGCTGGTGTTGGGGCTGGTGTGGGGCTGGTGTGGGGGCTGGTGTGGGGCTGGTGTGGGGGCTGGTGTGGGGCTGGTGTGGGGGCTGGTGTGGGGGCTGGTGTGGGGGCTGGTGTGGGGGCTGGTGTGGGAGCTGGTGTTGGGGCTGGTGTGGGGCTGGTGTGGGGGCTGGTGTGGGGCTGGTGTGGGGGCTGGTGTGGGGCTGGTGTGGGGGCTGGTGTGGGGGCTGGTGTGGGGGCTGGTGTGGGGGCTGGTGTGGGGCTGGTGTGGGGGCTGGTGTGGGGGCTGGTGTGGGGCTGGTGTGGGGGCTGGTGTGGGGGCTGGTGTGGGGGCTGGTGTGGGGGCTTGTGTGTGGCTGGTGTGGGGGCTGGTGGGGGGTTGGTGTGGGGGCTGGTGTGGGGGCTGGTGTGGGGGCTTGTGTGTGGCTGGTGTGGGGGCTGGTGGGGGGGCTGGTGTGGGGCTGGTGTGGGGGCTGGTGGGGGGGCTGGTGTGGGGCTGGTGTGGGGTTGGTGTAGGGGCTGGTATGGGGGCTGGCGTGGGGCTGGTGTGGGGGCTGGTGTGGGAGCTGGTGTGGAGGCTGGTGTGGGGGCTGGTGTGGGGGCTGGTGTGGAGGCTGGTGTGGGGCTGGTGTGGGGCTGGTGTGGGGCTGGTGTGGGGCTGGTGTTTGGGCTGGTGTGGGGCTGGTGTGGGGGCTGGTGTGGGGGCTGGTGTGGGGGCTGGTGTGGGGCTGGTGTGGGGGCTTGTGTGTGGCTGGTGTGGGGGCTGGTGTGGGGCTGGTGTGGGGGCTTGTGTGTGGCTGGTGTGGGGGCTTGTGTGTGGCTGGTGTGGGGGCTTGTGTGTGGCTGGTGTGGGGGCTGGTGTGGGGGCTGGTGTGGGGCTGGTGTGGGGGCTGGTGTGGGGCTGGTGTGGAGGCTTGTGTGTGGCTGGTGTGGGGGCTTGTGTGTGGCTAGTGTGGGGGCTGGTGTGTGGCTGGTGTGGGGCTGGTGTGGGGGCTGGTGTGGGGGCTGGTGTGTGGCTGGTGTGGGGGCTGGTGTGGGGCTGGTGTGGGGGCTGGTGTGGGGGCTGGTGTGGGGGCTGGTGTTGGGCTTGTGTGGGGGCTGGTGTGGGGCTGGTGTGGGGGCTGGTGTTGGGCTTGTGTGGGGGCTGGTGTGGGGCTAGTGTGAGGGCTGGTGTGGGGCTGGTGTGGGGGCTAGTGTGGGGGCTGGTGTGGGGGCTAGTGTGAGGAAGGTATTGAGACTGGACTTGGGTATAGAATGCAAAGAAAGACATTAATGGTGTCACTGAAGTGTGTGAATTCAAAATATTTAACAAGAACGTCACAATTAAAATTCGGAAATTTATAAAAACGTTTGTCGTCTGATACTATAGTAACTAAGAAACTACAAATGATAATCATGAAGAACAGGCACTAACAATATTCTTTTTAAAAAACATCTCCTAATGAACTTTCGTTTATTCTTAGTTGCGGTCAAAGGCAAATTGCTTTTTGTTGGTTTTTATAAACCGCGGTGAGAAAAATCTAATTAACTTCAATTATGTCGTGTTTACAGCGTATAAAATGTTAGTTGTTCACTTGAGCCACTAATTCAAGAACGCTATGCGCAAGAATATACTTTTCAATGAAATAATTCACCATGTTAGACGTACAGTTTATGTTCACTCCGCAGGTGTCATGAATACAAAATTTTTCAACCAATCGTGAAAGTTTTAAGGTAAAGTAACTTCTATAAATCTGTGCGTAGCGTTGACTTCTTCTCATTTCCGCTTTAAAACACGGAAATTATGAACATATTATTTCAGTCAACCTTTTGATAAACTGAATAAGGTTGTTCAGTGATATACTTAATGGGAGAAGTAAGAACTGCTGTGGAATATCTTTCTAAATTTTTCGGTCCCAAAAGACTTTATATTTTTACCAGCATCGACAGCAAACATTCTCGAAGAACTATGTGTTTCAGATACCTTTGATTCATTGACGTGTAGAGGTTGCTACGTAAACTATAGAATGCTATTATCGTGTATAAATTGTCCCACAAAAGTTAAAATATTTTTAATATATAGATGTATATATTAGACTAGATCAACTATAGATTACTATTATCGTGTATAGATTGTCCCACAAACGGTAGACTTCTTTTAGACATGTTAATGTAAATAAAAAGCTAGATTAACTATGGTTTATATTATGGAGAATAGGTTATCTCCAAAATTAGTATTTATATCAGAAATGATACATATTTATCATAAATTAAAGCATATACTAGTATATCATAAAATAACACAAATTTCACCTAAATTTGTACAAATGTAACATAAAGTTACGCATATGTAGCATAAAATAACATATGTAAAATAAAATAACACATTTCTATCATAATATAATGCATATGCCGAAGAAATGGTCCACTAAACATAAGGATACAAACCAATGCGGCGGTGATTACGCGGGACCCAAGCATGGTCCGTCTTATAAGTACATATTTATCAATAAACATGAGGACACCAGCTGATGCGGCGGTGGTTACGCACGAACAAAATATCGTACGTTTTCTGAGAACATATATTTCATAAAATATTAGATACATATCGTAAACTAATGCACATATATACTACATACATGTGCCCCAGAGATGGTCTACTAATCATGAGGCTACCAACTGATGCGGCGGTCGTTACGCAGCGCCCAAATATCTTCTTCCAAGAAACAGGCGGCAGCGGCGGCCGGTGTTAGGCGGTCCGGCCTCGGGCGATAACAGGTGCTAGACGGTAGCCCGCTGACCAGAGGGCCGGGGTAACTAGACTTGTTCAGGTACAGCCTGTGTCCAGGCAACCAAAGGGCTGGGGTAACTAGACTTGTTCAGGTACAGCCTGTGTCCTGGCAACCAAAGGGCTGGGGTAACTAGACTTGCTCAGGTACAGCCTGTGTCCTGGCAACCAAAGGGCTGGGGTAACTAGACTTGTTCAGGTACAGTCTGTGTCCTGGCAACCAAAGGGCTGGGGTAACTAGACTTGCTCAGGTACAGCCTGTGTCCTGGCAACCAAAGGGCTGGGGTAACTAGACTTGTTCAGGTACAGCCTGTGTCCTGGCAACCAAAGGGCTGGGGTAACTAGACTTGTTCAGGTACAGTCTGTGTCCTGGCAACCAAAGGGCTGGGGTAACTAGACTTGTTCAGGTACAGTCTGTGTCCTGGCAACCAAAGGGCTGGGGTAACTAGACTTGTTCAGGTACAGTCTGTGTCCTGGCAACCCAAGGGTTGGGGTAACTAGACTTGTTCAGGTACAGTCTGTCCTGGCAACCCAAGGGTTGGGGTAACTAGACTTGTTCAGGTACAGCCTGTGTCCAGGCAACCAAAGTGCTTGGGTAACTAGACTTGTTCAGGTACAGTCTGGGTCCTGGCAACCAAATTGCTGGCAACCAAAGTGCTGGGGTAACTAGACTTGTTCAGGTACAGTCTGTGTCCTGGAACCCAAGGGTTGGGGTAACTAGACTTGTTCAGGTACAGTCTGTGTCCTGGCAACCCAAGGGTTGGGGTAACTAGACTTGTTCAGGTACAGTCTGTGTCCTGGCAACCCAAGGGCTGGGGTAACTAGACTTGTTCAGGTACAGTCTGTGTCCTGGCAACCCAAGGGCTGGGGTAACTAGACTTGTTCAGGTACAGTCTGTGTCCTGGCAACCCAAGGGTTGGGGTAACTAGACTTGTTCAGGTACAGTCTGTGTCCTGGCAACCCAAGGGTTGGGGTAACTAGACTTGTTCAGGTACAGTCTGTCCTGGCAACCCAAGGGTTGGGGTAAACTGGACTTGTTCAGGTACAGTCTGTGTCCTGGCAACCCAAGGGTTGGGGTAACTAGACTTGTTCAGGTACAGTCTGTGTCCTGGCAACCCAAGGGTTGGGGTAACTAGACTTGTTCAGGTACAGTCTGTCCTGGCAACCCAAGGGCTGGGGTAACTAGACTTGTTCAGGTACAGTCTGTGTCCTGGCAACCCAAGGGCTGGGGTAACTAGACTTGTTCAGGTACAGTCTGTGTCCTGGCAACCCAAGGGCTGGGGTAACTAGACTTGTTCAGGTACAGTCTGTGTCCTGGCAACCCAAGGGCTGGGGTAACTAGACTTGTTCAGGTACAGTCTGTGTCCTGGCAACCCAAGGGCTGGGGTAACTAGACTTGTTCAGGTACAGTCTGTGTCCTGGCAACCCAAGGGTTGGGGTAACTAGACTTGTTCAGGTACAGTCTGTGTCCTGGCAACCCAAGGGTTGGGGTAACTAGACTTGTTCAGGTACAGTCTGTCCTGGCAACCCAAGGGTTGGGGTAACTAGACTTGTTCAGGTGCAGTCTGTCCTGGCAACCCAAGGGTTGGGGTAAACTGGACTTGTTCAGGTACAGTCTGTGTCCTGGCAACCCAAGGGCTGGGGTAACTAGACTTGTTCAGGTACAGTCTGTGTCCTGGCAACCCAAGGGCTGGGGTAACTAGACTTGTTCAGGTACAGTCTGTGTCCTGGCAACCCAAGGGCTGGGGTAACTAGACTTGTTCAGGTACAGTCTGTGTCCTGGCAACCCAAGGGCTGGGGTAACTAGACTTGTTCAGGTACAGTCTGTGTCCTGGCAACCCAAGGGCTGGGGTAACTAGACTTGTTCAGGTACAGTCTGTGTCCTGGCAACCCAAGGGTTGGGGTAAACTGGACTTGTTCAGGTACAGTCTGTGTCCTGGCAACCCAAGGGTTGGGGTAAACTGGACTTGTTCAGGTACAGTCTGTGTCCTGGCAACCCAAGGGCTGGGGTAACTAGACTTGTTCAGGTACAGTCTGTCCTGGCAACCCAAGGGCTGGGGTAACTAGACTTGTTCAGGTACAGTCTGTCCTGGCAACCCAAGGGTTGGGGTAAACTGGACTTGTTCAGGTACAGTCTGTGTCCTGGCAACCCAAGGGCTGGGGTAACTAGACTTGTTCAGGTACAGTCTGTGTCCTGGCAACCCAAGGGCTGGGGTAACTAGACTTGTTCAGGTACAGTCTGTGTCCTGGCAACCCAAGGGCTGGGGTAACTAGACTTGTTCAGGTACAGTCTGTGTCCTGGCAACCCAAGGGCTGGGGTAACTAGACTTGTTCAGGTACAGTCTGTGTCCTGGCAACCCAAGGGCTGGGGTAACTAGACTTGTTCAGGTACAGTCTGTGTCCTGGCAACCCAAGGGTTGGGGTAAACTGGACTTGTTCAGGTACAGTCTGTCCTGGCAACCAAAGGGCTGGGGTCAACTGGATTTGTTCTGGTATAGTATGTCTTTCGGCAAAATGATGTCTTGATAAGGTTTTGGGAAAGTGACTGCACAAAAATAATATTATTAAATCGCCCAATAAACTAAAAGGATTTTGGGTCTATATGCTTGAATGTTTCCTTGTTTGCTTGCACGTCACCGTCCACGCTTTGCTTCCAGTAACAATACGCGGCAAAATTCAACTCTACTTTCAGAAATAAGGCCATGTTTAAAATGCGCTCAGAGTAAGTTGGTGAAACGATCTGTTACAAATAAATATTTTGCGAAGAATTTTTCAAAAAATTTAGTTCCACGTGCATCCTGACCAAGCAAAAGGTCTACTGTATAAAAAAGATGGCCCACTATAATATTAATTTGGTTTAATTTAATCATTTTTAAATAAAACATTCCTAAGTATTCAAATTAAATTACAATATCTTTACCATGAACTTGCTATACCATCGAAAAAACAATCGAAGGTGGTACAAATGACCTAACTTCTACGACACGGAGACAAGGTCAAAACGAAAATGAGATGATGACTGGAATATAAATTATTTTTAATCTATAATTAAATAAATTATAAATTACTGCTCACTCACGAAATAGGTAGTGTGCAAGGTGACCACTACGTGTATGATTGCTTATGTGTTGGTGTCCAAATGTAGTTCAGTATAGGTAACTTAAACGAGGCTTTCGCAATTTTCTGTTAGTCCTTCACAGCTGATGTGTACAAAATGTCTTCGCTGCGTGCTGAGCGTTCAAAACATCTTGTGACTTTACCAAAATTGGCGGGTTTGACTCTTTGTGAACTTTTGTGGAATTCTATGAAATTCTAAACATTTTTAGATGTGTTATTAAAATTTCGATAAATTTCGCCAAATTTCAATGAACTTCATCGAATTTGATCAATTTCGATTAATGTCAATGAATTTATTCGATTTTAATTAATTTCTAAAGAATTATAATAAATTTTCATAAATTTTATGAGTTTCTACTGAATTTCTTTAGGAGGTCGGGAAATTTTACAGATTCTTCATGAATTAGAATAAAAGAAATTAATCCACGAAATTGGTATAAATTTGCAACCTTAGAATATAAAGTAATACATTTCCAGACGATAAAACTTGTGAGAAATTTACGCGGAATTAAAAAATATGTCTGCCGACACAAGTATGTCACAAAGGAAAAAAAGCAAGAAATGAGGAGAAATTATCTTGGCAAATTTTATTCGATAACTGAGCAAAACTGCTTACCTTAAGCGCTATGGTTTGGCATAGAGAAATGTAAAAATGCTTACTCCTGATTATCTTTTTAGGGCAAAAGTAAGCATAGCCGAAAAGGACCACCCTAGTTTGGTTTTGAGGGGCAAAAATACGTCGGTTGATAGGGTAACTGCTTTAGTTTACTTCTAAGGTCAAAATGAGCAGAACTCCTAGGGTAACAGGTGAGTTTCCAGACTAAAAATCAGCAGGTATTCTATGGTAACCTATATTTTAAGGTAAAAATATGCTGGGTTCCTAGGGCGACTCCCATGATTAAGTTTTTAAATGCAAAAAATAAGCAGGGCAATCAGAGTAGCTTTCTTGATTCAGTTTTCAAGGCGAAATTAAGCAGGGAAACTAGGGTAACTACCCTGATTCAGTTTTTAGGGCAAAAATAAGCAAGTGCAGTTGGGTAATTTCTCTAAACCAGCTTTTTAGGGAAAATTTGAGCAAGGCTTCTAGGGTAACTTCCCTGATTGAGCGTTTAAAGGCAAAGTTAAGCAACGTAACATAACGTAACCGCGGCGGTTAGGCAGCCGGTGAGCATGCGCAGATGTGTCGCCATGACCGCATCCTTCACGCAGGTCGGCGCCGCAGGGAGGTCGTGATGCTCGCAAAAACTGAGGCAAATTTTCTAAATTGACGGCGCCATTTTGCCGTGAAAGTCTACCCAATTTTTGTTTTTGGAACGTTTTCTTTATTTGTTTGTTTGAATTCATACTTGATGTTGTTGAGTATGAATTCATACTTGAAGTTGTTGAGTATGAAGATCTAATTCCATTCATTTGGAATGAAATTAAATTTAAGTTCATGAGACTGTATGCGCTGTTTTACTTCGATTTAAAAACAAAAAAATTAGTCGAAAATCAAGAATTGTAACTCGAAATTTGACTGAATGCAAAACTGAGGAAATGAGAAGCGAAAGTGAAGTTTATTCATTCTTATCTCACAACATACAAAGCTAGCTATTTTGTAGCAAAGATACTGGTTATTTTAGTACCACGCTACAACATTTATGACAAAGAAACCAGTCATTTTGTAATGAAGAGACGACTGATATTGTACAAGCTGGTATTTCAGTGTAAAAGCGCCCTAAAAAAAGTGTTTCAACAATGCATCGTCACTGGTATTATTTGTTCTCAACTTGTATTTAATGTATTTTCAAACCTAGATTGTGCAACAAAGGGAATACGCTTTCCTAACTGCTAACTCATTCATGTTTTGACCATTAGCATAGGTACTATACGATACCCATGTGTGTATGTCAACTAAGGGTCCTCAAATTAAGGCATTTTAAAAACTAATGATGTTTTTTGTATGATCTTTGACCTACAAAGTGTCCTACGAAGTGTCCTGCAAAGTGTCCTACGAAGTGTCCTACAAAGTGTCCTGCGAAGTGTCCTGCAAAGTGTTCTACGAAGTGTCCTACGAAGTGTCCTGCGAAGTGTCCTGCAAAGTGTTCTACGAAGTGTTCTACGAAGTGTCCTACGAAGTGTCCTGCGAAGTGTCCTGCGAAGTGTCCTGCGAAGTGGCCTGCGAAGTGGCCTGCGAAGTGTCCTGCGAAGTGTCCTACGCAGTGTCCTACGAAGTATCCTGCAAAGTGTTCTACGAAGTGTCCTACGAAGTGTCCTGCGAAGTGTCCTGCGAAGTGTCCTGCGAAGTGGCCTGCGAAGTGTCCTGCGAAGTGGCCTGCGAAGTGTCCTGCGAAGTGTCCTGCGAAGTGTCCTGCGAAGTGTCCTGCGAAGTGGCCTGCGAAGTGTCCTGCGAAGTGTCCTGCGAAGTGGCCTGCGAAGTGTCCTGCGAAGTGTCCTGCGAAGTGTCCTGCGAAGTGTCCTGCGAAGTGGCCTGCGAAGTGGCCTGCGAAGTGTCCTGCGAAGTGTCCTGCGAAGTGTCCTGCGAAGTGTCCTGCGAAGTGGCCTGCGAAGTGTCCTGCGAAGTGGCCTGCGAAGTGTCCTGCGAAGTGTCCTGCGAAGTGGCCTGCGAAGTGTCCTGCAAAGTGTTCTACGAAGTGTCCTACGAAGTGTCCTGCGAAGTGTCCTGCGAAGTGTCCTGCAAAGTGTTCTACGAAGTGTCCTACGAAGTGTCCTACGAAGTGTCCTGCGAAGTGTCCTGCGAAGTGTCCTGCGAAGTGGCCTGCGAAGTGGCCTGCGAAGTGTCCTACGCAGTGTCCTACGAAGTGTCCTACGAAGTGTCCTGCGGAGTGTCCAACACTGAATGAAGTGCAGGGCAGAACCGGAAAACATACAATAGAAGTCAAAAAAATAATAGGTGAACGAAAACAAAGTTACAATACCCTCTACGGGTAGATGAAAACGTTGTCTTCCGGTATCAAGTTCTATCCGACGGTTGAAACAATTCGACTTGTGTATAAATTTGAGCGCGTTTTCGAACTCATTCTGCGTACGTTGAAATTTACTCAATAAGCCTTGATGCGCGTAGAAGTATGCTGTGTTATTCGTATTACTGAAATTTGACATGAGGTGAAAATTTCTAAAAATAACTGCCTCCTTATTTATTGAAGAATTATTGGCTACAGGAATTGGCTACAGGTATTGGCTACAGGAATTGGCTACAGGCATTGGCTACAGGTATTGGCTACAGGTATTGGCTACAGGCATTGGCTACAGGTATTGGCTACAGGTATTGGCTACAGGTATTGGCTACAGGTATTGGCTACAGGTATTGGCTACAGGTATTGGCTACAGGTATTGGCTACAGGTATTGGCTACAGGTATTGGCGACAGTTATTGGCTACAGGTATTGGCTACAGGTATTGGCTACAGGTATTGGATACAGGTATTGGCTACAGGTAATGGCTACAGGTAATGGCTACAGGTGTTGGCTACAGGTATTGGCTACAGGTATTGGCTACAGGTACTGGCTACAGGTATTGGCTACAGGTACTGGCTACGGGTATTGGCTACAGGTAATGGCTACAGGTATTGGCTACAGGTATTGGCTACAGATAATGGCTACAGGTATTGGCTACAGGTATTGGCGACAGGTATTGGCTACATGTATTGGCTACAGGTAATGGCTACAGGTATTGGATACAGGTATTGGCTACAGGTAATGGCTACAGGTAATGGCTACAGGTATTGGCTACAGGTATTGGCTACATGTATTGGCTACAGGTACTGGCTACAGGTATTGGCTACAGGTACTGGCTACGGGTATTGGCTACAGGTAATGGCTACAGGTATTGGCTACAGGTATTGCCTACAGGTAATGGCTACAGGTATTGGCTACAGGTATTGGCTACAGGTATTGGCTACAGGTATTGGCTACAGGTATTGGCTACAGGTATTGGCTACAGGTATTGGCTACAGGTAATGGCTACAGGTATTGGCTACAGGTATTGGCTACAGGTATTGGCTACAGGTATTGGCTACAGGTATTGGCTACATGTATTGGCTACAGGTAATGGCTACAGGTATTGGATACAGGTATTGGCTACAGGTAATGGCTACAGGTAATGGCTACAGGTATTGGCTACAGGTATTGGCTACAGGTATTGGCTACAGGTACTGGCTACAGGTATTGGCTACAGGTACTGGCTACGGGTATTGGCTACAGGTAATGGCTACAGGTATTGGCTACAGGTATTGGCTACAGGTAATGGCTACGGGTATTGGCTACAGGTATTGGCTACAGGTATTGGCTACAGGTATTGGCTACAGGTATTGGCTACAGGTAGTGGCTACAGGTATTGGCTACAGGTATTGGCTACAGGTATTGGCTACAGGTATTGGCTACAGGTATTGGCTACATGTATTGGCTACAGGTAATGGCTACAGGTATTGGCTACAGGTATTGGCAACAGGTATTGGCTACAGGTACTGGCTACGGGTATTGGCTACAGGTAATGGCTACAGGTATTGGCTACAGGTATTGGCTACAGGTAATGGCTACAGGTATTGGCTACAGGTATTGGCTACAGGTATTGGCTACAGGTACTGGCTACAGGTATTGGCTACAGGTACTGGCTACGGGTATTGGCTACAGGTAATGGCTACAGGTATTGGCTACAGGTATTGGCTACAGGTAATGGCTACAGGTATTGGCTACAGGTATTGGCTACAGGTAGTGGCTACAGGTATTGGCTACAGGTATTGGGTACAGGTATTGGCTACAGGTATTGGCTACAGGTATTGGCTACATGTATTGGCTACAGGTAATGGCTACAGGTATTGGCTACAGGTATTGGCAACAGGTATTGGCTACAGGTACTGGCTACGGGTATTGGCTACAGGTAATGGCTACAGGTATTGGCTACAGGTATTGGCTACAGGTAATGGCTACAGGTATTGGCTACAGGTATTGGCTACAGGTATTGGCTACAGGTATTGGCTACAGGTATTGGCTACAGGTAATGGCAACAGGTATTGGCTACAGGTACTGGCTACAGGTATTGGCTACAGGTACTGGCTACGGGTATTGGCTACAGGTAATGGCTACATGTTTTGGCTACAGGTAGTGGCTACAGGTAATGGCTACAGGTATTGGCTACAGGTATTGGCTACAGGTATTGGCTACAGGTATTGGCTACAGGTATTGGCTACAGGTAATGGCTACAGGTATTGGCTACAGGTATTGGCTACAGGTATTGGCTACAGGTATTGGCTACAGGTATTGGCTACAGGTAATGGCTACAGGTAATGGCTACAGGTAATGGCTACAGGTATTGGATACAGGTATTGGCTACAGGTAATGGCTACAGGTAATGGCTACAGGTATTGGCTACAGGTATTGGCTACAGGTATTGGCTACAGGTACTGGCTACAGGTATTGGCTACAGGTACTGGTTACGGGTATTGGCTACAGGTAATGGCTACAGGTATTGGCTACAGGTATTGGCTACAGGTAATGGCTACAGGTATTGGATACAGGTATTGGCTACAGGTAATGGCTACAGGTAATGGCTACAGGTATTGGCTACAGGTATTGGCTACAGGTATTGGCTACAGGTATTGGCTACAGGTATTGGCTACAGGTATTGGCTACAGGTATTGGCTACAGGTAATGGCTACAGGTAATG
The DNA here is from genome assembly GCA_030386875.1 of Morinoia aosen. NCBI lineage: Eukaryota > Metazoa > Arthropoda > Malacostraca > Amphipoda > Talitridae > Morinoia > Morinoia aosen. The sequence goes on from CM059566.1 coordinate 25,066,625, forward strand.
GCTACAGGTAATGGCTACAGGTAATGGCTACAGGTATTGGCTACAGGTATTGGATACAGGTATTGGCTACAGGTAATGGCTACAGGTAATGGCTACAGGTATTGGCTACAGGTATTGGCTACAGGTATTGGCTACAGGTACTGGCTACAGGTATTGGCTACAGGTACTGGCTACGGGTATTGGCTACAGGTAATGGCTACAGGTATTGGCTACAGGTATTGGCTACAGGTATTGGCTACAGGTATTGGCTACAGGTATTGGCTACAGGTAATGGCTACAGGTATTGGCTACAGGTATTGGCTACAGGTATTGGCTGCAGGTATTGGCTACATGTATTGGCTACAGGTAATGGCTACAGGTATTGGATACAGGTATTGGCTACAGGTAATGGCTACAGTTAATGGCTACAGGTATTGGCTACAGGTATTGGCTACAGGTATTGGCTACAGGTACTGGCTACAGGTATTGGCTACAGGTACTGGCTACGGGTATTGGCTACAGGTAATGGCTACAGGTAATGGCTACAGGTATTGGCTACAGGTATTGGCTACAGGTATTGGCTACAGGTACTGGCTACAGGTACTGGCTACAGGTACTGGTTACGGGTATTGGCTACAGGTAATGGCTACAGGTATTGGCTACAGGTATTGGCTACAGGTAATGGCTACAGGTATTGGATACAGGTATTGGCTACAGGTAATGGCTACAGGTAATGGCTACAGGTATTGGCTACAGGTATTGGCTACAGGTATTGGCTACAGGTACTGGCTACAGGTATTGGCTACAGGTACTGGCTACGGGTATTGGCTACAGGTAATGGCTACAGGTATTGGCTACAGGTATTGGCTACAGGTAATGGCTACAGGTATTGGCTACAGGTATTGGCTACAGGTATTGGCTACAGGTATTGGCTACAGGTATTGGCTACAGGTAATGGCTACAGGTATTGGCTACAGGTATTGGCTACAGGTATTGGCTGCAGGTATTGGCTACATGTATTGGCTACAGGTAATGGCTACAGGTATTGGATACAGGTATTGGCTACAGGTAATGGCTACAGTTAATGGCTACAGGTATTGGCTACAGGTATTGGCTACAGGTATTGGCTACAGGTACTGGCTACAGGTATTGGCTACAGGTACTGGCTACGGGTATTGGCTACAGGTAATGGCTACAGGTATTGGCTACAGGTATTGGCTACAGGTAATGACTACAGGTATTGGCTACAGGTATTGGCTACAGGTATTGGCTACAGGTATTGGCTACAGGTAATGGCTACAGGTATTGGCTGCAGGTATTGGCTACAGGTATTGGCTACAGGTATTGGCTACAGGTATTGGCTACAGGTAATGGCTACAGGTATTGGCTACAGGTAATGGCTACAGGTATTGGCTACAGGTATTGGCTACAGGTATTGGCTACAGGTATTGGCTACAGGTAATGGCTACAGGTATTGGCTACAGGTATTGGCTACAGGTATTGGCTGCAGGTATTGGCTACATGTATTGGCTACAGGTAATGGCTACAGGTATTGGATACAGGTATTGGCTACAGGTAATGGCTACAGTTAATGGCTACAGGTATTGGCTACAGGTATTGGCTACAGGTATTGGCTACAGGTACTGGCTACAGGTATTGGCTACAGGTACTGGCTACGGGTATTGGCTACAGGTATTGGCTACAGGTAATGACTACAGGTATTGGCTACAGGTATTGGCTACAGGTATTGGCTACAGGTATTGGCTACAGGTAATGGCTACAGGTATTGGCTGCAGGTATTGGCTACAGGTATTGGCTACAGGTATTGGCTACAGGTATTGGCTACAGGTAATGGCTACAGGTATTGGCTACAGGTAATGGCTACAGGTATTGGCTACAGGTATTGGCTACAGGTATTGGCTACAGGTATTGGCTACAGGTAATGGCTACAGGTATTGGCTACAGGTATTGGCTACAGGTATTGGCTGCAGGTATTGGCTACATGTATTGGCTACAGGTAATGGCTACAGGTATTGGATACAGGTATTGGCTACAGGTAATGGCTACAGTTAATGGCTACAGGTATTGGCTACAGGTATTGGCTACAGGTATTGGCTACAGGTACTGGCTACAGGTATTGGCTACAGGTACTGGCTACGGGTATTGGCTACAGGTAATGGCTACAGGTATTGGCTACAGGTATTGGCTACAGGTAATGACTACAGGTATTGGCTACAGGTATTGGCTACAGGTATTGGCTACAGGTATTGGCTACAGGTAATGGCTACAGGTATTGGCTGCAGGTATTGGCTACAGGTATTGGCTACAGGTATTGGCTACAGGTATTGGCTACAGGTAATGGCTACAGGTATTGGCTACAGGTAATGGCTACAGGTATTGGCTACAGGTATTGGCTACAGGTAATGGCTACAGGTATTGGCTACAGGTATTGGCTACAGGTATCGGCTACAGGTATTGGCTACAGGTAATGGCAACAGGTAATTTTTTTGCGACTCATGAATTGAAGTACAAGAATATTTTAATCCCAGATACTATTAGGATGGATATATTTGTTTGTCATCCACATCTGCAAGATTTGTCTTAAGAAAATATCGAATCCCGTCATTTGTGACAGCTCGTGTCCAGAAGTAAATGATTAGCACTTCAGACAAAACTACAAATTTTGCCAGGCCTATTCCCTGTACTCGTGCGACATGATTTCATGTGTGATATTATGCTATGTACGACGTGTTCTCAAGTACTTTTTATACAATGACCTTTCTTCGATCGCTTCATCAAGATGCGGTCGCTTTCACATGACGCCGTCAATACATTAACCATGCATGCATATACTACTTTCACCTATATTTTTCGTTATCATTTAATACAATTACTATTCTCATTATCATCTAATTCATTTGCATTGACATCTCCAATTAATATCCTGCTATTTTTAGTCATTTTCATTTTCATACGTAAGTGTATTGTGATTAATAAAAAAGCCTAATTTGATCATATGCATTGCCATACTCGTTCAATGTAGGTCAAATAGAGTACGTGAAAGCTTTGAAAGCTTTCGAAAACAACGTTCCAAAAATCAGATACGAAGTTATGTGTGAGAATAGACGCTACATAACATAGTATAAATGTGTTATAACATAATAGAGACGTTACATAATATACTCGAGACGTCGTATAACATGTTAAAGATGTTACATAATATATAAGAAACGTCATATAGCAAATTCGAGACGGTATATTAGAACACAACGAGTAGATTTCCTCGAGAAAATTTGTAACGGATTTCTGATCCCCAGCCTCGCATTTTGTACACAACGAGACAGCGAAGCTGAATTTCTTAAGATTATTTGCTAAGAACCTCCACTCTATTCGCAGCAACGGATCACTTTCATTGATCTCAGAAAGGTTCGATCAATCTCCGCACGGGACTGGCAAAAGTAAACTTTCGCTTTGAAAAGAACTCGATCAATCTCCTGCAGCAGAACCCTGGCGCCGACTTGCATGGGCAGGAGGCAGCGGCCATTCAAGAAGTTCCTCCTCGTTTTGACGAGTAAATTTGGCAAAACGCGTGAGCCGTTTTAGGCCGTTTGTTGTGGTGCCGTTGGTCTTGAGCCTGGTTTAAAAACCGTATATTCGTACAAGTTTATTTATGAACAGTATATTTAAAAAATCAGTATATATATATATATTTTATGTTATATTTTAAGTATATTTATGCAGTATATTTAAAAACAGTATATTCAGTTAATATGCTCAACTTTCAGCCTGCTTAATGAAGCATTTCTTGCAAAAAAGACACACATTAAAAGAACGATTAGCGAGTACAATGCCGTAGAAGAACTCGATTGAAATATTCAAACATTCATAACTTAACGACGTAAGGGCAATGTTTTCGTTAGAATCATTTCTTTCTAGCTAAGTCACGCACTATGTTCTCGGTTGCAATCGTTCCTCTGCTGAAGTCAGGTGCAATTTTGGGAGGCTTCATAGCATTCTGTTCATAAAGTCGTATAGCAAGCTTAGCTCCGGTCATTCTTTTCCTAAATTCATGTGCAAAGTTCGTACCTGCATGATAGCTTTCCCTTTCTTAAGTCGTATATACAAAGTTCTTGAGACCCATCTTTAATTCGCACAAAAAGTACTTAGTCGCTATCTTTCCATTCCTTGAGCCGCACAAAGCCAATCATGCATTACTTCTCTCTCAAGAATCGCAAGTCTGTTCATCAACAGACACCATCGATCAGACTTCGATATTGTCCATACCAGACTCGTTGACGCAGCACCAGGGCTGGTTCGTGAGGGCTATTGAGCTCTTTTTACGACTTACTCCTGAAAGTTTCTCACTAGTCACGTGTTTGTGTAGGCTGCCGTTATTGTGTATTGTGAAGCGGCTCCCGGCACGGTGGTGGGGTTGTAAAACGTCCTTCGTTACACAATACCGGCGCCGTTACGTCTTTTCTCCCCCCGTTGCGTCTTTTTATTCCCCCGTTGCGTCTTTTTCTTCCCCCGTTGCGTCTTTTTCTTCCCCCGTTGCGTCTTTTTCTTCCCCCGTTGCGTCTTTTTCTTCCCCCGTTGCGTCTTTTTCTTTCCCCGTTGCGTCTTTTTCTCCCCCCGTTGCGTCTTTTTCTTCTCCCGTTGCGTCTTTTTCTTCCCCCGTTGCGTCTTTTTCTTTCTCCGTTGCGTCTTTTTCTTCCCCCGTTGCGTCTTTTTCTTTCCCCGTTGCGTCTTTTTCTTCCCCCGTTGCGTCTTTTTCTTTCCCCGTTGCGTCTTTTTCTTTCCCCGTTGCGTCTTTTTCTTCCCCCGTTGCGTCTTTTTCTTTCCCCGTTGCGTCTTTTTCTTCCCCCGTTGCGTCTTTTTCTTTCCCCGTTGCGTCTTTTTCTTCCCCCGTTGCGTCTTTTTCTTCCCCCGTTGCGTCTTTTTCTTCTCCCGTTGCGTCTTTTTCTTCCCCCGTTGCGTCTTTTTCTTCCCCCGTTGCGTCTTTTTCTTAATTCCCCCGTTGCGTCTTTTTCTTCCCCCGTTGCGTCTTTTTCTTCCCCCGTTGCGTCTTTTTCTTTCCCCGTTGCGTCTTTTTCTTCCCCCGTTGCGTCTTTTTCTTTCCCCGTTGCGTCTTTTTCTTCCCCCGTTGCGTCTTTTTCTTCCCCCGTTGCGTCTTTTTCTTTCCCCGTTGCGTCTTTTTCTTCCCCCGTTGCGTCTTTTTCTTAATTCCCCCGTTGCGTCTTTTTCTTCCCCCGTTGCGTCTTTTTCTTCCCCCGTTGCGTCTTTTTCTTTCCCCGTTGCGTCTTTTTCTTCCCCCGTTGCGTCTTTTTCTTTCCCCGTTGCGTCTTTTTCTTCCCCCGTTGCGTCTTTTTCTTCCCCCGTTGCGTCTTTTTCTTCTCCCGTTGCGTCTTTTTCTTCCCCCGTTGCGTCTTTTTCTTCCCCCGTTGCGTCTTTTTCTTAATTCCCCCGTTGCGTCTTTTTCTTCCCCCGTTGCGTCTTTTTCTCCCCCCGTTGCGTCTTTTTCTTTCCCCGTTGCGTCTTTTTCATCTCCCGCTGCGTCTTTTTCTTCCCCCGTTGCGTCTTTTTCTTCCCCCGTTGCGTCTTTTTCTTCCCCCGTTGCGTCTTTTTCTTCCCCCGTTGCGTCTTTTTCTTCCTTCGTTGCGTCTTCTTCTTCCCCCGTTGCGTCTTTTTCTTCCCCCGTTGCGTCTTTTTCTTCCCCCGTTGCGTCTTCTTCTTCCCCCGTTGCGTCTTTTTCTTCCCCCGTTGCGTCTTTTTCTTCCCCCGTTGCGTCTTTTTCTTCCCCCGTTGCGTCTTTTTCTTCCTTCGTTGCGTCTTTTTCTTCCTTCGTTGCGTCTTCTTCTTCCCCCGTTGCGTCTTTTTCTTCCTTCGTTGCGTCTTTTTCTTCCCCCGTTGCGTCTTTTTCTTCCCCCGTTGCGTCTTCTTCTTCCCCCGTTGCGTCTTTTTCTTCCCCCGTTGCGTCTTTTTCTTCCCCCGTTGCGTCTTTTTCTTCCCCCGTTGCGTCTTTTTCTTCCTTCGTTGCGTCTTCTTCTTCCCCCGTTGCGTCTTTTTCTTCCTTCGTTGCGTCTTTTTCTTCCCCCGTTGCGTCTTTTTCTTCCATAGGGTAGTGAGGCAGGACAGTGTGGGCTGGCAGAAGATCGGCAGCTAGACACGATAGCTAAAATGAACCTCAGATAAACTTTTATTCCACCTTAAATAAAATATTAATGACTTTCAAATCGCCCTGTAATTGGCTTTGAATAACTTTAAATCGGTTTTAATCAACTCTAGATCGACTTCAAAAAGGTTTTAAATCTGCTACAAGTCAATATCAAATCGATTTCGAATAAAGTTTAGATCATCTTCAATTAAACTTAATATAAACTTTAAATCCATTGGATCAATTTCAAATCAAATCGAAATCAATTAAATGTTAGATTAACTAATTTCAAATTCAACTTATTTTTGGCTTCAAACCAACGCTCATCCATAAATTATGAATGAACTTTGAATCAACACCATCTTAATTTTTGAACAACTCTATGGCAGTCATTCTCAATCAACTTCAATCGAACCTTAAACAAACTTTAAACAAACCCAAACTTTAAGTCAACTATGAGCAAGTTCTAACACAATCTTCTGTATCATCTCAAGTTAAACTTTGGAAGAATTTCAACACAACTTTTCTATTGTTCAAAGTATTGAAAAAGTATTCAAAGTAAAAAGTATTAAAGTTTTCAATTTTAAAACAACTTTTTTATTGTTCAAAGTTTTAAAAGAAGATGTTCAAAGTAAAAAGTATTAAAGTATTCAACTTAAAAACATCTTTTCTAATACTTTAAATAAACTATAAACAACCATAAATGAACTTCAGTTAATATTAAAAGAACAACCAAGGAGTGAGCAGAACATACATTTGTATTCTGCTGATGTGGCAAGTAAATTTTAACGTGACCTTGAAAAAAAACCTTGAAAGATTTTACAGGGAAAATTTTGAATGAAATTCAAGTTAGATCAAACACGGAGATGTGCTCGTCCATTTTCAAGAATTGCTTTCTAAAAGCCTGCTTTATTTTTTTAAATGCAAAGTAAATTAAATGACGTCGTCTAATGTTCACAACTCAATGTACTCTCCCGCACTAATTAAACACATGAAAACTTTTGAGATGATTTAGTAGATGACTTTTGTGGCTAAAAAAACTGAGATCAAAATTATAAAAATTTCACAAATTCGTCCTAGTGAAAATGATTACTCACACGATTGCGCGATTCAAAGGCCGAACTGGACGAACTTCAAATTTTGTGTCAGCTTTGAGTTGTAACATCTACTGTGTAACCGTGAAGAAAACAAGTAGCTTTTATCAATAGTGTTGCAAATCACATCCATGAGCCTTTTTCAGTACTATAGTCTGAGAACTTCAACAACTATGTAAACATGCCAAAGTACGTGGACTTTAATTTTGAATACACTCTCGACTACCTAGTTATTTGAACTCCAACGAAACGGTGTGCTGCCATATGTAATTAGAATTAGGTACTCAGTTTATAGGTACGTAAAATCTCATGAAAGCACAAATTTTCAAATTCGCATTAGCAGAAATGCTGTCCTCTAGATTTGATTATCCCAACTCATTTAACAATGAATCTTTTATTATAATTTATGGGCTTATTGCCTCATGTAAGACATTTTCAAACTATGATAAAACATTTCACGAACGAACTAATGCAAAACCAACTGTTTTTCATTTGCTTTGTTTTGAATACCACATCTGTGTAAAGTCAGGCATTCATCTCTACATGTCTGGACCCGTAAGTTCGCATACTCGTTTATATAAGTCTGGACCGATTCGCATGGTAGCGTATTTCCCATATAGGACGAGCGAGATGCTCCTACATCTCACTTAGGACGAGCGAGATGCCCCTACATCTCATATAGGACGAGCGAGATGCTCCTACATCTCACATAGGACGAGCGAGATGCTCCTACATCTCATATAGGACGAGCGAGATGCTCCTACATCTCATATAGGACGAGCGAGATGCCCCTACATCTCACATAGGACGAGCGAGATGCCCCTACATCTCACTTAGGACGAGCGAGATGCCCCTACATCTCATATAGGACGAGCGAGATGCTCCTACATCACATATAGGACGAGCGAGATGCTCCTACATCTCATATAGGACGAGCGAGATGCCCCTACATCTCACTTAGGACGAGCGAGATGCCCCTACATCTCATATAGGACGAGCGAGATGCTCCTACATCTCATATAGGACGAGCGAGATGCCCCTACATCTCACATAGGACGAGCGAGATGCCCCTACATCTCACTAGGACGAGCGAGATGCCCCTACATCTAACATAGGACGAGCGAGATGCCCCTACATCTCACATAGGACGAGCGAGACGCCCCTACATCTCACATAGGACGAGCGAAATGCCCCTACACGTCCCTCAGAAGCAGAGCAACACGCCCCAGCAGGCGCAGGCCCGTGCCCAGGTCGCGAGCAGCAGGCCACAACAAGCGCGTCCTGCCCACCAAACAACACCCGGCCCCGGCAGCTGCGGCGGAAGGATGAGCCGAGCTGTTACTCAGGCACACGATGCTCGGCGCGATAGCCACACCTTTCTGTTCGGCCTTTCTGGGTCGCCTGGCATAGGCAAGGGATCTATTTAGGGATAAATGCAAGTGTGTTCACGCGTACAAGTCACGTCGAACTATTGTCATCATCGGTTGACGTAAGGGTTTTGGCGCAGCGTAGTATGGTGCAGGGATTATTTTTGGGTTTTGAAATACGCTGTCACAGCTGGGGACTAAAATATTACAGCGTATATGCGGTTTATATTAAATGAAAACGAGTCCAAACAAATCTCTGGGTGATAAGTTTCTGTTTCATTCAAAAGTATTTAATAAAGTGTGAGCAATAAAAATTTCATTCTGAGTCTTAAACGAAGAATATTCCTTGTTTAGGGGACGATTTACACTTATAAAGGGGGAAAGTGATTTTCTTAACATCCGTACACGCTTCATCTGAACTTGCGACCGACCATTTGTAGAAATATAAAATATAAAATGGATGTCTTCATTTAATACATGAAATTAGGCAAAGCAATTCCATTCTTTTTGATTTGTAAGTCAAGGTCGTAAGCAGTGAGGGTTTTTTATAATTGTTATCAATGCTAGAGACAATATGACCATTTATGTTCAATTAACCTACTGAAAGAGTCAATTGAAGATCAACTTTCTAAAGAAAGAAGAAATCAAATACATCCAATCAATTTGGTTAAAAATAAAAGCCTAGAGTCATTCATAAGATAGATTTCACGTTTCTTAGTGGGTAGAACATCTTGTGAATGGGGCACTAGATTACAGCATACCTTCAGTTCTCGTAGTGAATAGATCGGATTCTCCCATTCAAGATTTTCGTTGCATTGAGCTCGATTGCCTTGCCTCTTCTTGCCCCAGGGTGTTCATGACTTCCGCTCCTTGACACAGCTTGCATCTTGTAGGGATCTAAGACTAATCATCCATTGGTGCCAGAGTAGACTCCTAAAAGATGTTATCGAGACTTAACCGTCGGCCCAAAGCAGGTTTCCGGAGTGAAACTCCTTTTTGGATCGACAAAACTTCAGTGCATCAGCGCTGTTTTCAACGTGCTTTCTCCCAGCACCATCACCGCTTCTGTGAATGCATCTTGGTGTGCACGGATGCTTCATTTATCTCTAGCCCTCGACAGCTGGTCTTTGTGGGAGTGCATCAAACGCTACCTGGTCGCCGCAACTATTGTGGCAGGCCGAACGCGAGCGCTCTCTTTGTTCTGCCTCCGGCGATTCAGGGTGAGTTTCATTTCAGGGTAACTCCGCTGTCATTCGGACCACCTGCATGTGTGTGTGTCCAGGGGGAGAATTGGTTTTTCGGTTCCCCCGGTACTACCGAAGTTTAATTTTAATTTCTGTTGTTGTTCTTGGGATCTTGAGTGATATCAAATTGGATGATCCCCCGGCACTGCCGAATGTTAATTTTACTTTCTATTCTTAGGAACTTTAGTGATAGCAAATTTTCAGTTCCCCCTGAACATGCGAAGGTTATCTTTGCTTTCTTTCCTTGTTCTTTGGGAGCATCAGTAATATCAACCTGGATGAAAAGATATGTTCGATAACGACGTAACGATCTCTCTCGAGTTACCATCGGTTTTTGTCTTATATAAACGGGGGAAAATGCGTCTAGGTTAAAAATTACATAGACTACCATAAAAGCATACCTTTTGCTGGGATTTATTAGATTTTTTTGCAGCTTATTACTCAAATATAACTAAGATACGTCGAAAAGATGGCGATACAAACATATAATGCTTGTATGTGTTGGTCGTTATTGTCTCGCACATGTTAATTATTATGTAGCTTTGATGTGAGGTTTGTTATACACAAGGAGACCTCATTTCAAAGCTTGTATATAAGGACAACGTTTCATTCAACTCATTAAAATCTTTCGAACATGTATCTAAAAATATTGTCTTCATTGAGCCCATTAAGAAACTTTAAAACTTCTATCTAAGCATTGCCTTTTCATTCAACTCATTCATTTTGATTCATTCAACAAACACGATTCCAGCTACACCTCCGGCGTAACTTGAAGGAACCTCTGGTTGCATCAAAGCCTGAACTGAGGTGATGAAATGCTGCTCTCTTTCGAGAAACCAGAATAAAAGACTTTCGAAACCAACAATAAACACTTTCTGTTCCTCGGAATTGGATTTTGTCTTGTAGGTAGGTTTATGACGATAAATTTTAATTAGAATTCTTCGCATTCATTACCAGACAATTATCGCGGAAGGAAAGTTTTCGATTGGGAATAACTTGTACGTAGTACTAATGTTGAAGCCGTTTTAATACCCTGCTTATTGTATTGACGTGTTTTTAATTTATATACCACACTTCGCTTTAATTTTAGTAATTTAAGGGTGGGATTATTTCGTGCTAGGCCACCTTCTGAAAATATAAATATGGTTATATACTAGCTTGGATGATTTATAAACTTGGAGATTTAGCGAACTATCACCAGAGGATGCAAGTAAGTTAGAGTTTATTTACTGACAAAGATTGAAGTTTAGCCTTGTGCATAATCTCAAAGTAAACTAAAAAGCAAGGAAGGTTGTTTTTTTAATTCTTTTGTTAGATTAGAAATAATGGTTAATTTGAGAGTTACTGTCCATGCTTTTTTTCATATAATTAGAGTTTATTTACCTTTAGAGAGATACCACTCATGTACAAAGTTTTCCGCACTCATGAACATCACGATCGAGCTGATACCTTCATTGCTGATGAACGCCTCACATTTGCATAAATAGCTTTTATCTTAGAGTAAGAATTACAATAATATAAAATATCAATTTCGAAATAAGGGTGGTCATCAATTCCTAGTCCGCTTGCTTGCTGCGCTGAATTAGCGTTCATTCGGAGCAGAAAATTTGAAGCTGACTTAGATACGTAGGCCATCTTTCGGCCTATTTCTTCGCTTTCCCTCATATTGTCCTACTTACAACTGAAACCAACTCTCACTGAGGTTATAATTTCAAATTCTTCATTTAAAGAGGTGAGAACAGAGTGAAATTAATGTTTTATTCTTACATAAGTTTGGTTTTTTTCGCGTTGAGGACGATTTATGACCATCTCCTATGCTTGTGCAAAACTTTCACTACATTTCAGCGATAATTTGCTTCTGGCAAAGAAGCTTCATTCATTTCATCGTCAGTTTACATTATGAAACACAGTATGTCTCACTGACCAACTCGTAACCACATTTTCACGGAAGAGAACAATTAAGGTGGAGAAAATGTCAGTCTTCGCATTTTCACTTGCGAGCTCCATATCTGTTTTTATTTTGTGCTGTTTTGACCAGTGAATATCAGGAGTTGTTCATACGCATGTATGCGCCAATCCGAAACATCGGATAGCGTTCTACTACGTTCATGATTTCTTTAAATTATCTTATAGTTTGAAAATTTGTCCAGTCAAATATCTCCACATACGTATCAATTTGTGCAACATTTGGGTTGGCTGCCGATTCCGAAGTAGTTTTCATCGCCACATTTTCCACGAAAAATGCCAAGCATCACAATTTCCCGAGAAGAAAAAACAATTCCGAGTTTCACGCTCCGCACACACGCGCTTCCATAGCAGGGGTCCCTTGATGAAGTGGAAGCGAGTACACAAAGACCGGGTGTTCGCGACGGGATGAGGGCGCGGGTTTTGGGTACGGATGAGTGATGGCACAGGTGGCGGGTGCCCACCACTGGGCACGCGGAGAGCAGAAGCAGCTGTTCGGTGACCACTGCCAGCGGGCCGGAAAGATGGGATGCAGCTACGCAAGCCGGTGACCTGATGTCTTTTCCGCAGATGTCGATGGTAACTAACCAGCGGACAGGAGGCTGGTCGTGGCTAGCTGGGCGGAAAACAGGAAACTGATGCTTTACGGAACGGTTGAGCACCGTTTTAATTATATTTGTAATGATTGGGAGCAGTAGAGCAAGTCAATTAATAGACTTCGTAATGATTGGGAGCAGTAGAGCAAGTTAATTAATAGACTTCGTAATGATTGGGAGCAGTAGAGCAAGTCAATTAATAGACTTCGTAATGATTGGGAGCAGTAGAGCAAGTTAATTAATACACTTCGTAATGATTGGGAACAATAAAGCGTTAATTATCACACTTCGTGATGGTTGGGAACAATAGACCAAGTTAATCACTTTGTAATTTTTAGGAACTACAGAGTGCCGTTCAAATTATAATTTGTAATGAATAGGAACTATAGAGCAAGTTAATGATTGCCCTGCGTAATAATGTGGTACAGTGGAGCGGTGTAATAATTACACTTTGAAGTGGGACTTATTTTATAATCAATTTGTTATGCTGTTGCAGGGAGAGTGGTAAGAATATTCTTTAATTAATTACTTATGATCTTGAAATAAATGCATCGAGACTTTTCTTGTTATGGATATGGTATGATGTTGAAATGAGATGAGTAAATTAGCAATCCTTAATAAATTACTTATGATATTGAAATGGATGCTGAGCGACATGTTTGCTAATTTATGTGCTATGATGTTGACATGATAGTAGTATTAAGAAAAATATTTACCGATTGTGTCACATGCGACATGAATAAATTACATACTCAGTGATTGTGTTGTGCAACAAAGGATTGTGATGCTTGTAGCTTCTCCAGACCGTTAAATCTGTCGTTTCAATTTTCATTTGAAATTAATGGATATGCTGAAAGGATCATTTATTATCTTTAAAATGTTTGGTATAGATAAAGATGTTTAATGACGCAAAAGATGCTCAGTGACATAAAATGTGTTCAGGACACAAAATGTGTTTAGGACACAAAAAGTGTGTAGGACACAAAATGAGTTTAGGACACAAAATGTGTTTAGGACACAAAATGTGTTTAGGACGCAAAATGTGTTTAGGACGCAAAATGTGTTTAGTGACGTAAATCTAGATCTCGAGCAATACTCGGCTGCACAAGGCTTCGTTGAGCAGAAACAGGATCTGTATGATTGAACAAATGGAGATGAAACAACGTTAAATACCCAGTCTATGAAATATACCTCACTTCACCACACACCCCATCTCACCACACCCACCTCACCACACCCACACCACCACACCCGGCCACACCACCCCGGCTGCGGACTTCACTGTTTACAGAAGCGAGCGCAGCTTTGGACCCTCACGTGCGGGCTGCGACATATCGAGTGTCCCCGTGTTGACGGCACGGAAAATGAAAATTAGGAAGAAAAACAGTGTACTTCTAAATAGAACTTGGTTCGTTGAAACTGTGAGGTGCTCGCAAGTGGTGATGTAGCTTGGTTTAACCCGTTAATGTCCCACTGGAATAAGACTTAGGGTTCTTTTTTCGAAAATGGCAAGAATATATTGTGTTATTGTGTTTTTGTTTAATTTTTGGCTGTATTCTTTCGAGTTGACTGGCGAGTGGCAGTTCCTTCCTCATTGTGATGTCGGTGACAACCTGATGCCAGTGCCAGTCTAATGGCGGTGGTTGCAATACCAGTAATACGAGTATAAAAATACCGACGTCAACAGTTTAAGTAGACAAGGTCTGTGGAATATGTGATTGACATTAACGTCTAGAGCAATTTTTCGGCTGGTCAAGATTTCGGTTCACTTAAAGAAAATCTGAATAATAAACTCTGGACTATGCTTGTTCCTCCTTGAGTTAGTTACTTATAGAGTAAGACCGTAACGCTTGGTAACTACACCATCTTCGTATGTGCGGTAATTTGTCTCTATTGGATACTACAATATCATTTCATTGCAGTCAAGTCAACTCTAAAGTAAGGTCGGAATTCGGTTTTAAATTCTCGTGATCATCAAAACGCTTTTATCTCAACAGACACAATTGGAAAAAAATAAAAAAAGGGAAATTGATGGATACAAAGAGGCCCATTGCGGCATGATGCTACTTCTTTCTTGCTTCATGTACCTTTAACACTTTGACTGCCACGTGAACCACCGGTGGTACACGGAGGGGATTTTCACAAGACTTCTGTCCGACCTGTAATCACGAACTCAATTTTCATAAATACCTAAGCAAAATTGAATTCATGCACGATTAATTTATTATTTGTCATCTTTCAAGTTGAACAATTGAATTGACCTCAAGTCGAGTTGAATAATGAACTTGAATTCAACCCAAAGCAACCGAAGTGTTGGAAACGAGGTTATTCTGCGTAATTGAATTCAATGTCGATGATAGAGCGTGAACTTTCCCCTGATCTGATGGTATATCATAGTAATCAACGAAATTTATATCTCAAGAATACCGCTTCTACCGAAACTAATTCTACATCAAATTCCAAGCATTTTTTTTTTCACTGAGACCACATTTACTTCTTCACAATCAAACTAGATTCCTTACTGCACTTAATCCCAATTACGAACAACATTATTAAATAATTGAGGGCAAATATGCAGAGTGTCCTAACCCACAAATCAGAGGTCAAAACTGGAGAGTGGATTAAGTGATAATTTCACCTCATAGCGGCGTAGATGTCTTTCAGGCAGAGAGGCCTAGTTCCTAGTTCAGTTTCTAGTTAGTAACTTGTCTGGGAAAAGCGAGTTTGGTAACCCTGCGATGAACACCACGCCTCGAACTTGAGTGTCCTAAAATTCTGTGTTTTGCGGTTTAGGACACTCTGCATATTAGCCCTCCAATTAGACATCTAACTTTATGCAATGCACATCAAGATCTGCATCACTTAACAAGATACCTAGATTTTTGCGATGCCCAAAATAAAGGACACTATCAAACAAGATACCTAACTCAACCCTGCCAACACGGGACCACACCACAAAACAAAACACCATATTTGCGTAATGCCAACAAATAGCCAGCAGCGCAGGTTGGCCACATCAACACAAAGGCGCAGGACGCGGGCTGTGTTGTTGGTAACGTTTCAACAGGCGCACCATTATCGCCGCCTTTCGCTGGTGCTGCCGCTCCTGGCCCGTGTGTTTACGTCAGGACCTTACGGGGGGAGGGGGGGGGGGAGTTGGGGGAGGGTGCGGGAGACGCTCCTGAAATTGGTGCGCTCGAGTTACCGAAGGTGTTGTGCTGGGTGTGCTGTGTAGGAATCTGTGTGGCTAGTGTACAAGTGTGTGCTGTGTAGGAATCTGTGTGGCTAGTGTACAAGTGTGTGCTGTGTAGGAATCTGTGTGGCTAGTGTACAAGTGTGTGCTGTGTAGGAATCTGTGTGGCTAGTGTACAAGTGTGTGCTGTGTAGGAATCTGTGTGGCTAGTGTACAAGTGTGTGCTGTGTAGGAATCTGTGTGGCTAGTGTACAAGTGTGTGCTGTGTAGGAATCTGTGTGGCTAGTGTACAAGTGTGTGCTGTGTAGGAATCTGTGTGGCTAGTGTACAAGTGTGTGCTGTGTAGGAATCTGTGTGGCTAGTGTACAAGTGTGTGCTGTGTAGGAATCTGTGTGGCTAGTGTACAAGTGTGTGCAGTGTAGGAATTCTGTCTGCTTGGAATACTATGCATGTTTTTTCGTCAACTGGTACCATATTCTGATATCATTTCGTCTGGTATGTGTATGGTACCATATTCTCCACAGCACAGTACGCATGCTGTTGACGCCCTGTTTAAAAAAAACTTCGAACAGAAGCAAGTACATTTTTTTAAGTTCGACTTCAAACGGGAATTCCACAATTTTTTCAGCTCGGTATTATACACGCAACGTCTTCAGGGCAGTGGGAACACACCAGGCAGTGGGAACACACCATCACACCAGGAGGAGCACACCCGCACACCAGGGGGAGCACACCAGGCAGTTGGAGCACACCAGGCAGTGGGTACACACCTGCACACCAGGGGGAACACACCAGCACACCAGGGGGAGCACACCAGCACACCAGGGGGAGCACACCAGCACACCAGGGGGAGCACACCAGCACACCAGGGGGAACACACCAGCACACAACATCTGCTGCTGTTTGTATAAGCGACGCACGGCGGCTGTTTACGCGTCTTGTCCTTTTCTGCGACAGCTTCCTTATACGAAACTACCGTGCCACAACCATCCCACAACCGCGCCACAACCGCACCACAACCGTGCCACCACACTTTAATAACCACACACTCCACACCACAGACTCCATAACTCCACACGCAATAAATACACATCTCTGCCTATTTTGTACGTTCAAATTACAACATAATCTACAAAGTACAACAGTTATTATTGGTATTATTATTGCGTAATAATAATCACCCAGAATTTATTATTTTCATCACTAACATTGCAAATTATTTATTAAGATGAAGTCACATTACACGTCACAACCGCCGGTGGTCGCAGCTGCTGACTCTCAATGTCTTGGTGCCGTTGCCTGAGTACTGCTGTGGGGGATGGCTACTTCATGTCTTTGTCCTCAAGTATACCGCCCCCATGCCTTTGGGTGTCTGTGTATACCGCCTGCATCCCTTTGGAATCCCATCCCTCTGAGAGTTTGAGTCTGTCCCTATGAGGTGTCATCCCTCATCCCTTTGGAATCCCATCCCTCTGAGTGTCTGAGCATATACCTTCTCATCCATATGAGGTGTCTGTGTATACCTTCCTCATCCCTTTGGGGTTTGAGCGTATACCTCCCCTTCCCTAGGGTGCATGGGTGTGGGTTTCCGCATCCCCATGGGGATGCCACAACTTCCTCTCACCACGGACGCGTGGGCGTGTGCGCGCACAGAGTGTGAGATGAGCAGCATCAATGGGAGAGGTGCGAGTCTGCAGCATCCAATCTGTTCCGCCGACCGCATTACACTCCTCAATTAATCGGGTGTTGTGTTACTCAGGGCTGCGTTTGTGGTGTGTGTGACTTAGTCGCTTGTTGTTCCTTGTGATGTTGGATACTTCGAAGTGATGTACAGTGTTCTGTTTGAATTATAAGTAAAATAGTTGTGATGTACGCGGTATTTTAACTGTAAATTTAATATTATTTATGTTCATAGTTCTATTTGAAGAGAAAATAAACTATTACCGATGTACATAGTTCTATTTGAATCATTAATAAACTAGTAGCGACGTAGATAGTTCTAGTGAAATTATAAATAAACTAGTATTTATATAAGTAAACTGAGCCTCACAGGGAGAACGATCATGTGTTGCAGACGAACAACCTTGCAAACGAATAATTAATTTAATGTCAATGTTAGAAGTCTGCGGCATTGATATAAGGAAAAATATATCATATTAAAGTTGAAATAAATATATTACTTGAAGTTATACCATGGAATATGGAAAGCTGAAATTGCGTGAGATGAGAGTGAGATGGCTGGAATTTATTTCAACGCGTGAAGTTATCGATGAAAAAGTTCACTTTTCTAACTTCCCAACCTTGTGAAATTGTTCAAATTCATCACGTGTACATTTACGCCAACTTACCTGTAAGCCTCAGCAAGGTTCTCACCGACATCGACAAAAGTTGTTCGAAAACCTTTTTCTACTTGCTACACATTTCCACTGCCAGCAGACTTCCGAATAATTTATTTAAAGCATTTGTTGTAATGCTGAAAATTTGTTTTACGTGATGAGCTACATAATAGTTCAATAACTCGGTAGGATCGATGGAGGTGATTGTCTATAAAAATTACTTAACTTTCATCGCATTTGATCGCATTCGATGATATCATTATCTTCCAAATAACAGTTTGAATATTATGGGACAATCTTCCCTAAACCAAAACACCGTCAAGGGAAACATGGACACCACAAAGATCACTTTGCATACATGTCAGAATTTTAATTATTATAATACTTGCTTTTCTAAATCAAAGGACCGTCGTGAAACTCAGATATCACAAAGATCCCTTCGCCAATACTTTCTAAAGTTAAATTTTATTATACATTCTTCTTCAAACCAAAGACTATCATTTTAAACATGGACATCACATGTGGCCTTTTGGATATATTTCCAAAATTGAGATTAGATAGCGTGTTTCAAAACGGTCACGAAACTCGATTTATTGCGAACGACGTATATGCCTGAAACCATGTAATTACACGATGCTCTTGTACAACATATTGGTCTCGACATCTTCGCTTTCAGTTTTATGCTGGTGCCAATGAACCCAGTGCATATTATTTGGGCCAAGGTCTACTGGGACATGATGCGAACCTTTCTTCAATCTCCTGCCGACCACATGTTGCCCAACTGTCGGCGAGCTGGTGGGCAGACCTGGTGGTGAGCTCTCTACCCTCATTACACGGGGGCTGCCGTGCTCTGCTTGGTCACAATCTCGAAGTCTGACTACACCTTTGTGGCTTGGAATCTAGGTACTTTGATGAAACAATGTTACCTTGTGGGCTTGGTTGCAATCTGTAAGTCTGACTGTACCGTTGTGGTTTGGAATCTAGGAAGTTTGATGAAACGATGCTGCCTTGTGGGCTTGGTTGCAATCTGTAAGTCTGACTACACCTTTGTGGTTTTGAATCTAGGAAGTTTGATGAAACGATGCTGCCTTGTGGGCTTGGTTGCAATCTGTAAGTCTGACTGTACCTTTGTGGTTTGGAATCTAGGAAGTTTGATGAAACGATGCTGCCTTGTGGGCTTGGTTGCAATCTGTAAGTCTGACTACACCTTTGTGGCTTGGAATCTAGGTACTTTGATGAAACAATGTTACCTTGTGGGCTTGGTTGCAATCTGTAAGTCTGACTACACCTTTGTGGTTTTGAATCTAGGAAGTTTGATGAAACGATGCTGCCTTGTGGGCTTGGTTGCAATCTGTAAGTCTGACTGTACCTTTGTGGTTTTGAATCTAGGAAGTTTGATGAAACGATGCTGCCTTGTGGGCTTGGTTGCAATCTGTAAGTCTGACTGTACCTTTGTGGTTTGGAATCTAGGAAGTTTGATGAAACGATGCTGCCTTGTGGGCTTGGTTGCAATCTGTAAGTCTGACTGTACCTTTGTGGTTTGGAATCTAGGAAGTTTGATGAAACGATGCTGCCTTGTGGGCTTGGTTGCAATCTGTAAGTCTGACTACACCTTTGTGGCTTGGAATCTAGGTACTTTGATGAAACAATGTTTACCTTGTGGGCTTGGTTGCAATCTGTAAGTCTGACTGCACCTTTGTGGTTTTGAATCTAGGAAGTTTGATGAAACGATGCTGCCTTGTGGGCTTGGTTGCAATCTGTAAGTCTGACTGTACCTTTGTGGTTTGGAATCTAGGAAGATTGATGAAACGATGTTACCTTGTGGGCTTGGTTGCAATCTGTAAGTCTGACTGTACCTTTGTGGTTTGGAATCAAGGAAGTTTGATGAAACGATGTTACCTTGTGGGCTTGGTTGCAATCTGTGAGTCTGACTTTACCTTTGTGGATTTGAATCTACGTAGGTATTTTGATGAAATGATGTTGCCGCAAGTGTTTGGTTGCAATCTGGAAGTCTGAATGCAACTTTTTCGTTTTTGAGTCTAGGTGTTTGATGAAACGATGTTGCCTTGTGTGTTTGGTTAAAATCTTGAAGTCTGACTACTGTACCTTGTGTTTTTAATCTTGGTTCTTCGATGAAATGATGTTGCCTTGCGTATTTTGTTCGAAACTTGAAGTCTGAATTATGTCTATTTGAGTGAGCTCAAACAATGTAAACATTTTTCTTTGTTGAACTCAACGGAGACACGTGGGATTCACAATGTTTGAATAGATTTCCAACGTTTTGGTAGAATAATTTTAATACAGTAGCATCAGTGAACATTACTATTACCTATGACGAGCTCGAAACAAGCTTGAGGGAAATAATGGTAGGATAAACACATTTATGCCTAACATGACCATTACCTATCACTAGCTTGAAACAAACGTCAGAGGAATAATGGTAGGACTAACACATTTTTGCCTCACATACCCACTACCTATACAAAGTTCAGGGCAATAATGGCAGAGCTACTACAGAACTAGTACGCCTTACATTACCAATTCAAACTTCAGGGAAGTAATGGCAGAACTAGTACGCCTTACATTACCAATTCAAACTTCAGGGAAGTAATGGCAGAACTAGTACGCCTTACATTACCAATTCAAACTTCAGGGAAGTAATGGCAGAACTAGTACGCATTACATTACCAATTCAAACTTCAGGGAAGTAATGGCAGAACTAGTACGCCTTACATTACCAATTCAAACTTCAGGGAAGTAATGGCAGAACTAGTACGCCTTTCATTACCAATTCAAACTTCAGGGAAGTAATGGCAAAACTAGTACGCCTTACATTACCAATTCAAACTTCAGGGAAGTAATGGCAGAACTAGTACGCCTTACATTACCAATTCAAACTTCAGGGAAGTAATGGCAGAACTAGTACGCCTTACATTACCAATTCAAACTACAGGGCAATAATGGCAGAACAAACACATTATTGCCTCACATTAGCACAAGTGAGAACGATGCCATATCTACCAGGCTCCGGGCCCCACAAAGAGCCGCTGTGCGCTGCTAGAGCTACTTAGGGACGTAATTGATGCCAGGACTCGCTATCTCGCAGCAGGACGCTCCTTCCTTCCTTCCTCCTGCTGCCAGGGCAATGCTTGAGATAGCGAGCTACCCTGCTTCTCGGTTATTGCTTCCGAGAATTTCTGTTCGAGTCTATGACTAATGACTCAACATAATGGATTTTATGAATAATGCCTTTGGGTATTCTATAAATAAAGCCGACCCATAAATGATTCTATGAATAATGCCTAAACATAAAGGATTCTATAAAAAATGCCCAAGAATAGTGGATTATATAAATAATGCCTTCGGGCACTCTATAAATAGTACCTTAACATAAAAGATTCTGAAAATAATGCCTAAACATGATGGATTTTATGAAAATTGCCGTCGGACATTCCATAAATAACCCATTAACCCTAAGCGTAATGGGTTCTTTAAATAATGTCTAACCATAATGGATTCTATAAATAAAGCCTAAACATCGATGACTCAGTACTACAATTCTACAAGTACCTCCGTACTTTATGTCCGTATGCGCTTACCGATACCTGCGTGTCCTGCTTTTAAAATAGTTACGCACGCAAACTTGAAATTATTTAATAGATAAAATTTTGCTCTGAATGCTTGAGTAACTCCGTACTGGGGATACGGTAGGATGGGTTGTGTTAGGTTACGTTAGGTTGAGGTGGATTAGCTTAGGTTGGGCTAGGATAGGCTGAGATTTAAACAATATGCTAGTTTTGTATCGGTAAGAAAACGGTAGGTTAGGTTAAGGTAGGTTAGGTTAGGCACGATTAGGATATAATGATTTTTAATTTATATACTAGCGTAGCATCGTTCGAGAACATGTAGGATACTAGGAAAACCCGTGAATTTTTTCTGCATCCCGAACATAAAATGATATTTCAATCACTGGTTACATCAGGACGATGAATTAGTTTCAATTTATTAATAATGCTGAAAACAATTATTTATTTTATTTTATTCATAAGTAAATAAATTATATTTAACCGTGATGCTCTGGCTGGAGGAAGTGGAGGACGTTAGGGGGAGGTGGGGGGGGGGGGGAAAGGAAGGAGTCTGGGGGAGGTGGGGGGGAGGTGGGGGAAGCTGGAGGAGCTTCTGGGCACGTGGCCGGAAGCGAGGATGTCTTCAGGGGCTCTTGATGAGAGGACTCCCCCTGCTCCCCCTCCTCCCCTTCCTCCCCCCCCCTCTTCTTACCTCCCCCAGTTTCTTAAGAAGGGAACCCTACGCTTATCCTAATGGGATGGGGGAGTCTGGGGGAGGAAACTTTTGTGGGAGGGAGTCTGGAGGAGGAGGGGGAGTAGCATTTTCCACTAGTAGAAAGAAGTGCCACCAAATGACGTGAAAGTTTCGGGCAAATAGAGTCCTGACGTCACTAGTTGACCACTAGGTAGGACCACCGTCACTAGTTAAGCAATAAAAGGGACCACTGTCACTAGTTAACAAATTACAATGACTTACACCGCTGGTTACACAATAATAGTCACCATCGTCACTATTTGAGGCCTAATGTTCACAACCGTCACTAGTTGAGCAATGATAGTGACCATTGGCACTAGTTATATAATAATAGAGAACTCCGGTATTAGTTGGGTATTAGTGTATATATATAGTTTCTACCGTCACTAGTACAGTAATAATAGTGACTACCGTCACTACTTACGGAAAATTCAACACCGTCAACAATTCGAGTCAAGAAAATTCACTGCGTTGAATTCCACCTGGCACGTCGGCTGATGTTGGAATTGGCTCGTAACTAGTTACGTATTTCGCTGCCAGTAGGGGCCTCCTTACTCTCATATATATGCATCTGGCTGCACACACACACACACACGGCTGATGTTGGAATTGGCTCGTAACTAGTTACGTATTTCGCTGTCAGTAGGGGCCTCCTTACTCTCTTATATATGCATCTGGCTGCACACACACACACACACGGCTGATGTTGGAATTGGCTCGTAACTAGTTACGTATTTCGCTGTCAGTAGGGGCCTCCTTACTCTCTTATATATGCATCTGGCTGCACACACACACACACACGGCTGATGTTGGAATTGGCTCGTAACTAGTTACGTATTTCGCTGTCAGTAGGGGCCTCCTTACTCTCTTATATATGCATCTGGCTGCACACACACACACACACGGCTGATGTTGGAATTGGCTCGTAACTAGTTACGTATTTCGCTGCCAGTAGGGGCCTCCTTACTCTCATATATATGCATCTGGCTGCACACACACACACACACGGCTGATGTTGGAATTGGCTCGTAACTAGTTACGTATTTCGCTGTCAGTAGGGGCCTCCTTACTCTCTTATATATGCATCTGGCTGCACACACACACACACACGGCTGATGTTGGAATTGGCTCGTAACTAGTTACGTATTTCGCTGTCAGTAGGGGCCTCCTTACTCTCTTATATATGCATCTGGCTGCACACACACACACACACGGCTGATGTTGGAATTGGCTCGTAACTAGTTACGTATTTCGCTGTCAGTAGGGGCCTCCTTACTCTCTTATATATGCATCTGGCTGCACACACACACACACGGCTGATGTTGGAATTGGCTCGTAACTAGTTACGTATTTCGCTGCCAGTAGGGGCCTCCTTACTCTCTTATATATGCATCTGGCTGCACACACACACACACGGCTGATGTTGGAATTGGCTCGTAACTAGTTACGTATTTCGCTGCCAGTAGGGGCCTCCTTACTCTCTTATATATGCATCTGGCTGCACACACACACACACACACACACATATTGCTACTGCCCTTTGATGACGTAACTCAGTTTTTGATTTATTGAAAAAAATATTCTTTTATTTCTCTTTCAATATTTGCGTTCTCATAAGCGATTCTTTTTAGCTTGATTGTCAAATATATAACTTTAATCAAGTTGATTAGGCAGTTTTAATTACGTTGATTGTGTAACTTGAGGTAATTATGCAACTTGAGTTAATTATGTAACTTGAGTTAATTATGCAACTTGAGTTAATTATGCAACTTGAGTTAATATGCAACTTGAGTTAATTATGCAACTTGAGTTAATTATGCAACTTGAGTTTATTATGCAACTTGAGTTTATTATGCAACTTGAGTTAATTATGCAACTTGAGTTAATTATGCAACTTGAGTTAATATGCAACTTGAGTTAATTATGCAACTTGAGTTTATTATGCAACTTGAGTTAATTATGCAACTTGAGTTAATTATGCAACTTGAGTTAATTATACAACTTGAGTTGATTATGTAACTTGAGTTAATTATGCAACTTGAATTAATTATGCAACTTGAGTTAATTATGTAACTTGAGTTAATTATGCAACTTGAGTTAATTATGCAACTTGAGTTAATTATGCAACTTGAGTTAATTATGCAACTTGAGTTAATTATGTAACTTGAGTTAATTCTGTAACCTGAGTTAATTATGTAACTTGAGTTAGTTATGTAACTTGAGTTAATTATACAACTTGAGTTAATTATGCAACTTGAGTTAATTATGCAACTTGAGTTAATTATGCAATTTGAGTTAATTATGCAACTTGAGTTAATTATGCAACTTGAGTTAATATGCAACTTGAGTTAATTATGTAACTTGAGTTAATTATACAACTTGAGTTAATTATGCAACTTGAGTTAATTATGCAACTTGAGTTAATTATGCAACTTGAGTTAATTATGCAACTTGAGTTAATTATGCAACTTGAGTTAATTATGCAACTTGAGTAAATTATGTAACTTGAGTTAATTATGCAACTTGAGTTAATTATGCAACTTGAGTTAATTATGCAACTTGAGTTAATTATGCAACTTGAGTTAATTATACAACTTGAGTTAATTATGCAACTTGAGTTAATTATGCAACTTGAGTTAATTATGCAACTTGAGTTGATTATGCAACTTGAGTAAATTATGTAACTTGAGTTAATTATGCAACTTGAGTTAATTATGCAACTTGAGTTAATTATGCAACTTGAGTTAATTATGCAACTTGAGTAAATTATGTAACTTGAGTTAATTATGCAACTTGAGTTAATTATGCAACTTGAGTTAATTATGCAACTTGAGTTAATTATGCAACTTGAGTTAATTATGCAACTTGAGTTAATTATGCAACTTGAGTTAATTATGAAACTTGAGTTAATTATGCAACTTGAGTTAATTCTGTAACTTGAGTTAATTATGCAACTTGAGTTAATTATGCAACTTGAGTTAATTATGCAACTTGAGTTAATTATGCAACTTGAGTTAATTATGCAACTTGAGTTAATTATGCAACTTGAGTTAATTATGCAACTTGAGTTAATTATGCAACTTGAGTTAATTATGAAACTTGAGTTAATTATGCAACTTGAGTTAATTATGCAACTTGAGTAAATTATGTAACTTGAGTTAATTATGCAACTTGAGTTAATTATGCAACTTGAGTTAATTATGCAACTTGAGTTAATTATGCAACTTGAGTTAATTATGCAACTTGAGTTAATTCTGTAACTTGAATTAATATGAAACTTTTCGTATATCACGCTACGTGTTTCATGTTCTTGTTAACTGCTTCTTGCTGCGTTTTTTACTATTTTTCACACCTATTCACGGGACTTGCTGCTGCTACACATTTGTGTACATTGTATCTGTTACCCATTCATTCTACTCCCTCTGCTACCTATTTACGTCACCTGACTACGTCGCCTATTTCTGTCCATAGTTACATATATTACCTGCTTATACCTATTTCTGTTACCTTTAGTGAATAAATATCAAATGTCACTAATTTCTGCTACCTGCTTGTATTACCTACTACAGCAACCTATTTCTGCTACATATGAGGCATTTTTCTACTTCAATTTCCCTCTAATTTTCAATTTTTTCAGGCATCGGTCACGCAGAAAAAACTCACAAACACAAATCTCCCCAGCAGCCAAACTCGGCACTCGAGAATAGGTCACGTAAGCCCAAAACAAATTTCAATTATATATTTACGCTAACTAATTAGCTCGCACCTGAAATGATTGGATTAAGGCTAGAGTTGACCGCGGCAGCGCTCGAGCGGAAGCTCGCAGGCTTAACCTTCCGTGGCCTTAACCTTCCGTGCCTTCAACCTTCCGTACTCGGTACTTAACCTTCCGTACTCGGTGCGTAACCTTCCGTACTCGGTACTTAACCTTCCGTACACGGTACTTAACCTTCCGTACTCGGTACTTAACCTTCTGTACTAGGTACTTAACCTTCCGTACTCGGTACTTAATCTTCCGTACTCGGTACTTAACCTTCCGTACTCGGTGCGTAACCTTCCGTACTCGGTACTTAACCTTCCGTACACGGTACTTAACCTTCCGTACTCGGTACTTAACCTTCTGTACTAGGTACTTAACCTTCCGTACTCGGTACTTAATCTTCCGTACTCGGTACTTAACCTTCCGTACTCGGTACTTAACCTTCCATACTCGGTACTTAACCTTCCGTAATCGGTACTTAACCTTCTGTACTCGGTACTTAACCTTCCGTACTCGGTACTTAACCTTCCGTAATCGGTACTTAACCTTCCGTACTCGGTACTTAACCTTCCGTACTCGGTACTTAACCTTCCGTACTCGGTACTTAACCTTCCGTAATCGGTACTTAACCTTCCGTACTCGGTACTTAATCTTCCGTACTCGGTACTTAACCTTCCGTACTCGGTACTTAACCTTCCATACTCGGTACTTAACCTTCCGTAATCGGTACTTAACCTTCTGTACTCGGTACTTAACCTTCCGTACTCGGTACTTAACCTTCCGTAATCGGTACTTAACCTTCCGTACTCGGTACTTAACCTTCCGTACTCGGTACTTAACCTTCCGTACTCGGTACTTAACCTTCCGTAATCGGTACTTAACCTTCCGTACTCGGTACTTAACCTTCCGTACTCGGTACTTAACCTTCCGTACTCGGTACTTAACCTTCCGTACTCGGTACTGTGGAGGGTCGACAAATATCAACACTAAAATGCTGTAAAAAATAAATAACTCGCATAATTTCTGCTCAGATGAGGATTTTTTTAAATGATCGCACTTGTATTTGTTGGTAATGTGTTTATCATCATGCGTTGGTCTCGATATATGTGTCCTGAATGCTAATTTTCGTAAAGCAAGTAAATTACACAAAAAAAGTACCTGGCCTTGTTTAAATTTATTTAGGCACCTATTCGTTTTACTAAATGTTGCCGGGCCCCTGAGGCCTGTTGCTGAGGCCTGTTGCTGAGACCTGTTGCTGAGGCCTGTTGCTGAGACCTGTTGCTGAGGCCTGTTGCTGAGACCTGTTGCTGAGGCCTGTTGCTGAGGCCTGTTGCTGAGGCCTGTTGCTGAGACCTGTTGCTGAGGCCTGTTGCTGAGACCTGTTGCTGAGGCCTGTTGCTGAGGCCTGTTGCTGAGGCCTGTTGCTGAGGCCTGTTGCTGAGGCCTGTTGCTGAGACCTGTTGCTGAGACCTGTTGCTGAGGCCTGTTGCTGAGGCCTGTTGCTGAGGCCTGTTGCTGAGGCCTGTTGCTGAGACCTGTTGCTGAGACCTGTTGCTGAGACCTGTTGCTGAGGCCTGTTGCTGAGGCCTGTTGCTGAGGCCTGTTGCTGAGGCCTGTTGCTGAGGCCTGTTGCTGAGACCTGTTGCTGAGGCCTGTTGCTGAGACCTGTTGCTGAGGCCTGTTGCTGAGACCTGTTGCTGAGACCTGTTGCTGAGGCCTGTTGCTGAGGCCTGTTGCTGAGACCTGTTGCTGAGACCTGTTGCTGAGACCTGTTGCTGAGACCTGTTGCTGAGACCTGTTGCTGAGACCTGTTGCTGAGACCTGTTGCTGAGACCTGTTGCTGAGACCTGTTGCTGAGACCTGTTGCTGAGGCCTGTTGCTGAGGCCTGTTGCTGAGGCCTGTTGCTGAGGCCTGTTGCTGAGGCCTGTTGCTGAGGCCTGTTGCTGAGACCTGTTGCTGAGACCTGTTGCTGAGACCTGTTGCTGAGACCTGTTGCTGAGGCCTGTTGCTGAGACCTGTTGCTGAGACCTGTTGCTGAGGCCTGTTGCTGAGACCTGTTGCTGAGACCTGTTGCTGAGACCTGTTGCTGAGGCCTGTTGCTGAGACCTGTTGCTGAGACCTGTTGCTGAGGCCTGTTGCTGAGGCCTGTTGCTGAGACCTGTTGCTGAGACCTGTTGCTGAGGCCTGTTGCTGAGACCTGTTGCTGAGACCTGTTGCTGAGACCTGTTGCTGAGACCTGTTGCTGAGGCCTGTTGCTGAGACCTGTTGCTGAGACCTGTTGCTGAGGCCTGTTGCTGAGACCTGTTGCTGAGACCTGTTGCTGAGACCTGTTGCTGAGACCTGTTGCTGAGGCCTGTTGCTGAGACCTGTTGCTGAGACCTGTTGCTGAGACCTGTTGCTGAGGCCTGTTGCTGAGACCTGTTGCTGAGACCTGTTGCTGAGACCTGTTGCTGAGGCCTGTTGCTGAGGCCTGTTGCTGAGACCTGTTGCTGAGACCTGTTGCTGAGGCCTGTTGCTGAGGCCTGTTGCTGAGACCTGTTGCTGAGACCTGTTGCTGAGACCTGTTGCTGAGGCCTGTTGCTGAGGCCTGTTGCTGAGACCTGTTGCTGAGACCTGTTGCTGAGACCTGTTGCTGAGACTTGTTGCTGAGACCTGTTGCTGAGACCTGTTGCTGAGACCTGTTGATGAGACCTGTTGCTGAGACCTATGTATTACTGAGACATATTAATGCAGTTGCATCAGGTTTATCAAACATTTTATTCGGGTTCACAATTTATATAGATAGTAATGTTCGATAAAACAACGAAAAGAAATAAATAAATAAAAAGTTAGCGATATATTTACCCACGGCCATTGCTCTCATTAATAAGCAATTTGAATTATTTATAACGGCAAAATTATAATGCATATGATGGTGCACAGGTATTTTGTAAATACTTGGAAGGGAAAACTCCGAAAGAGTTGCAAAAATGATCTACATAGGAAATACTTTTTTGTTCTCTGCTGTAACTTGAATAGTACATAAATAAGTCCACAAAAGACTGATACACATGTGCAGATATGTAAATGCTTTGATATCAACGCGTTGGTCGCGACGTGAGCCGCCGGTGGTACACGGAGGGAATTTTCATAACTCTCCTGACCGACCGGTGGCCACAAACTCTATTTTCATAAATATTCAATCAGAGCTAAATCAAGGCACGGTCTATTATATATACTTCTGTGTCTTGTGTCAGGTACGAATAATCCTCAGATCAGAAGAAATATTAGATGTTATTTCAAAGTGAGCTAGCTCAGATGTTCCCAAAACCTGTATGTAATGATAGATAAACAACTTATAGCGTGTGAGCTGAGTAAAGCTGGGGATATCATTCTGTCATATGTCTGATACACAACTATACGTTAACTGTAAATACTCAAGCTGTAATTTTTATCTTCTGGAGTTCAATCTCTATTCATATTTCACGTCAGATGTGTTATTCGATATCTTAATTGAGATTTTGCATGTTATTTTATTTTTATAATTCAGCACATTTTTTGAAATGTATTTTCGAAATTTTTGCAAGCAACTCACTCTGATCTTTACCTCCATGCTCTCAACACACATATTTTGCGGGCATTTTTCTCATGTCGCTTGACATTAATCACATGATATTATATGCACTGTGAGGTAATTATCTCATTTACATATTCTCATACTTGCATTAAAATACACTCATACCACTTCATGCCTTCAGAGAGAATCGAACTCCCGACCTCTGGTTTACTAGACCAGCGCTCTAACCCCTGAGCTATGAAGGCTTCTTGTATAGTTAAATTTAAGGGAATGATATTATTATTGCCACATCACCTGCATGCAGAAGTTTTCATGGCTTGAAAATGTTTCGTAGTCGTTAACTTTTCACAGTAAATCAGCGCCAACTGTGAACGTAATTGAAAAAAGGAATATCAGTACACACCCAATTTATAATTGCATTTAATGAAACTTAAATGATCACTGTGTTTACCCACAGTGTATTCACCCCGGTAAAAACAAATTAGGGTCAAACCAGACTTTTTTGTCGACAGTGTCACAATGGTGACGTCATGGCTTCGAACCAATAGCAGCGCTCATATTGCATCTGGCAACACTGCTAGCCCCAAATCTCGAACCACTATTGATTTATCATGTCACAATGGTGACGTCACCCAGTGTGTTCAAAATGAAGTCTTTCTATTGGCTAGCCGAACAAGATGTGTATTTTTTCCCTTTAGAAATAGCTTTATCTTGTTTCCTCCACTGTGCTACGAAAACTATTAGATCTGCTTCTGGTCAATCAAAACATGCTTTTGTCACTGCTTCGGATACTGCTTTGATATTCAATCCTTATATATACCGCAGATATCACGCCAGTTTTCGTTTCTTCAGATAGGAGGGTTTCTTGGCGGCACGTCGAGGTGCCATATTCTACAAGTAATATTCGATTGTAATGACGTTTTTAGGGAGATTGCAATGTATTTGCATGCAACAGCAGCAGGTGTGTATACACCGTATTGATCGTATTCGCATTTTGCAGGATTTTGTCGAAGTGAACAAAAGTCTTTACAGAGGATAAGAAGCTCAGCTAACTTGGTGGCAAGGCACGAGACTGAGCACGGCGGTTACTTTATTATTTTCTTCATGTTTTACGCCTATTTCTCTCAAGTCGTTTGACATTAATCTTTCATAGCATCATAAACACATTCACTCACACTCTCATTAAAAACACATACATAGCAAGCAATGCCTTCAGGGAGAATCGAACTCCCGACCTCTGGTTTACTAGACCAGCGCTCTAACCCCTGAGCTATGAAGGCGTAATTTTCATACATGGGAATGCTATTATTATTACCACACCACCTGCAGAAGTTCTAATGGCTTGAGAATGTTCTCTATGTCGCTAATTTTGTACTTGAAATCAGCGCCAACTGGCTGCCTTCACTCAGGTTTGCGAATACAAAAATACGTGATATTTTCTCCTATGTTGAGTAAGAGGTCTGGTTTGTTCTTGCACTAGAAATTCCGAAA
This sequence comes from Morinoia aosen, assembly GCA_030386875.1. Classification (NCBI taxonomy): domain Eukaryota; kingdom Metazoa; phylum Arthropoda; class Malacostraca; order Amphipoda; family Talitridae; genus Morinoia; species Morinoia aosen. The sequence continues at coordinate 25,097,681 of CM059566.1, forward strand.
TTCCACACATGCTATTCTGAACACCAGAGGCCTAAGGGATTTAAATTGTCGAGAAAAGTTCATGCCGTTGCATCGCTGATGATTCTTGGTGCATTTACGCTACTATAAACTTTACGACGTCTCAAATCAGTCGAAGAATGACTTTCGTCCCCAATTGTGGGCACAACCAGTTTCTGTCAAAATATGCACGTCATTTGCCTTCAGGGAGAATCGAACTCCCGGCCTCTGGTTTACTAGACCAGCGCTCTAACCCCTGAGCTATGAAGGCATGCATAGGTTCGTAATAACAAGTTATAATATTTACAATGTTTTTGGCAGTTTAACCGTGAAATAACACCTTTTTACAACAGCTTCCTTATTAAGTGGCCAATTTAAGTTCGATAGAAAGTTACTCAATTACTAGAACCAAAACCAACTAGTTGAACGAATTAGAACGCATGCAAACGGGCGACATTCGACATCATTTCAGATAACCAATGTCGTCTGAGCGGCAAATTTTTGCGTGGCGTCAATGCAAGCATATTTCTTCAATATTTCTGCAATATTTTGATATAATTCGTCACATTTCTTCGACGTTTCATCATATTTGGTCCTTTTTCGTTATATTTCATCATAATTCATGAATATTTTGTCCTATTTTGCCATACTTCATCACATTTGATCATTTTACCTTTCACATGTCGTGTTTCGTTATATTTCATCAGTACTTTGTTGTTGTACGAGATATTTCACCCCATTTCGTCGCACGCGCGCATCACGCACGTGTGCGGCTCAGGAGTTTGGACGGTGAGAGTCATCTTCGTAATTCTCATTCTGCGGTCCTTGTGAGGCAGTGGTTGTGAGGCAGGGGTTGTGAGGCAGTGGTTGTGAGGCAGGGGTTGTGAGGCAGTGGTTGTGAGGCAGTGGTTGTGAGGCAGGGGTTGTGAGGCAGTGGTTGTGAGGCAGGGGTTGTGAGGCAGGGGTTGTGAGGCAGGGGTTGTGAGGCAGGGGTTGTGAGGCAGGGGTTGTGAGGCAGGGGTTGTGAGGCAGTGGTAGTGAGGCAGTGGTTGTGAGGCAGTGGTTGTGAGGCAGGGGTTGTGAGGCAGGGGTTGTGAAGCAGGGGTTGTGAGGCAGGGGTTGTGAGGCAGGGGTTGTGAGGCAGGGGTTGTGAGGCAGTGGTTGTGAGGCAGTGGTTGTGAGGCAGGGGTTGTGAGGCAGTGGTTGTGATGCAGGGGTTGTGAGGCAGGGGTTTTGAGGCAGTGGTTGTGATGCAGTGGTTGTGAGGCAGTGGTTGTGAGGCAGTGGTTGTGAGGCAGTGGTTGTGAGGCAGGGGTTGTGAGGCAGTGGTTGTGATGCAGTGGTTGTGATGCAGTGGTTGTGAGGCAGTGGTTGTGAGGCAGGGGTAGTGAGGCAGTGGTTGTGAGGCTGGGGTTGTGAGGCAGTGGTTGTGAGGCAGTGGTTGTGATGCAGTGGTTGTGAGGCAGTGGTTGTGAGGCAGTGGTTGTGAGGCAGTGGTTGTCAGGCAGGGATTGTAAGGCAGGTATTTGGAGTTATTCTTGATTAACGACATAGTTACCAATGTCATTATGCCCTTTCTAACTTTTCAGCCTTACGAAATAGTTCAGTTTCTGCACGTGTTCTTCGGTATTTTTTTTCCGTCTGAGGATGATGTTTGATGCGTCGAAACGTTGCATTTGATAATTAGACAGAAATATAGATTTTAATGAATTGCTTTGTTTTAGTACAAAAATGCTAGGAGCATTCTTAAACCAACCTACACGTGAAGAAATTGAAAAATGTCATTATGGGTATAAGTTATCATGGTCTTCAATATAATGACCGTGTAATCTTTTTTTCCTAGTCGCTTGAGTTATATGTAAAGTTAGATTAACGTTAGAGTTACGTTGGACATATGGAGTTACATACCGCGAGAGTCGCATGTCGATTTTATGTGGAACTTACCAAAAGAGTTATACTTTTAGGCGCCGTCTGAGGTGTTTAGTTAGGTGGTGGAGTTAGTTACCTAGCATTGAGTTACTAGACAACTAGGTGGTAGGTGCTAGTGACCTGTGACGTCTCCATACCTAGTTCACTAGTGACGTCAATGTCTGGAACACATTTTTGCAGATGTAAGTTTTGCAGACGTCAATTTTACAGGTATAAATTTTATAGATGTTAGTTTAGATGTGTGTTTTACAGATGAACATATATTAATTATCTCAACAGGTGTCATAATTCATTAGTGACTGTAATTAACTTATTGTAGAACATCAACTTCTTCAAGCTGATTTTGCTCAGAGCGAAAGGTTTCCTCGTTGGCTTCTCCATATACCAAAGTTGCTTGAATATATAATTATGGAGGTGAAACTGCTTCACATCCGGCACCAATCATTTCTCATTGCCTCATGTGGCCGCATTTCCATTTATTAAGTTCTTCGCCTTTCCATTTCTTGAAATCACAGCTTTCCTATTTCCTGTTATCTCAAATTTTCATTGCCTGAAATGGCGTTTTTCTATTTACCAAAATCGCAGTTTTCACAAACTGGAGGGACGCATTGTGACACACTTTACCGCTCTGGAAATGTACGGAGTGGGGAGCTGCAGCGAACAGATGGTGTTCGGCGTAGGTGTTTCATGTGACAATGTGCAGGTAGTGTGCTGATGTGCAGGTAGTGTGCTGATGTGCAGGTAGTGTGCTGATGTGCAGGTAGTGTGCTGGTGTGCAGGTAGTGTGCTGATGTGCAGGTAGTGTGCTGATGTGCAGGTAGTGTGCTGATGTGCAGGTAGTGTGCTGATGTGCAGGTAGTGTGCTGATGTGCAGGTAGTGTGCTGATGTGCAGGTAGTGTGCTGATGTGCAGGTAGTGTGCTGATGTGCAGGTAGTGTGCTGATGTGCAGGTAGTGTGCTGATGTGCAGGTAGTGAGCTGATGTGCAGGTAGTGTGCTGATGTGCAGGTAGTGTGCTGATGTGCAGGTAGTGTGCTGATGTGCAGGTAGTGTGCTGATGTGCAGGTAGTGTGCTGATGTGCAGGTAGTGTGCTGATGTGCAGGTAGTGTGCTGATGTGCAGGTAGTGTGCTGATGTGCAGGTAGTGTGCTGATGTGCAGGTAGTGTGCTGATGTGCAGGTAGTGAGCTGATGTGCAGGTAGTGTGCTGATGTGCAGGTAGTGTGCTGATGTGCAGGTAGTGTGCTGATGTGCAGGTAGTGTGCTGATGTGCAGGTAGTGTGCTGATGTGCAGGTAGTGTGCTGATGTGCAGGTAGTGTGCTGATGTGCAGGTAGTGTGCTGATGTGCAGGTAGTGTGCTGATGTGCAGGTAGTGTGCTGATGTGCAGGTAGTGTGCTGATGTGCAGGTAGTGTGCTGATGTGCAGGTAGTTATTGTGTACTGTTGGAGTTTTTTCGATTAATTAATAAATTCGCATGAAATATGCTCAGTATATTTAAATTGTATATTTAAAAAGTTATCTACTGCGGTGACGTCATGGCATAGTATATTTAAATGTTTAAGTAGTATATTTAAATAGTACTAGTATATTTAAATAAATATACTAGAGGGTGTGAAAGGGTTGTGGCGTCAGCAATTACGGCAGTTAGTTATCATTAATTACAAGATTTATTTCGTTATAATTGGGAGAGTTATCATAACAATTAGATGGTTTATTTAGTAGCAAATCGACGATTTAGCCGATACAATTAAAAGATTTATCATTAGCAACTTGTCCCCATGTCACTAGTAACTTCAAAGTTGTCCACTAACTACATACTACACGACGTAACACATTCTACCACTTAATTACCCTACATATCACAAGTATTTATTATTTCATTGACAAATTCAACACATCGATAGTTGGCCCCTCACCAAATTGATGAATTTTGTGATAATTGGCAATTTCACAATTTTCGAATCTCACTTGCACAAATGCAAATTTCAGACACGCTGTGAAGTTTCACGCTCGATTTTAGCTTTCGATTTCAAACAACATCTTCAATTTTAATTTCACTTAAGCTTTGAAACTTCAATTCACACAGTCTTTAAAATTTCAGTTCCACACAGCTTTTAGAATTACAAGTTCCCACACATTCTTAACTTTCAGTTTCACATAACTCGACAACTTGGAGTCGGCCACCCTCAGGAGCAGCAGGCAGTGCCGTTAGGACCCGGGCCGAGGTGCCGCAAATACCCCGGCGGCTGAGGAGGCCCTAGGCCTAGTCTATATTTAGTCTTAAGTTAGCCCGTGCAGTGGGACGCATTAGTGGAGCCTAGCCGTGCCCGCACTGCTTGTCACCTACTCATCTGCTCACCTGCTCACCTGCTCACCTACTCACCTACTCGCCTACTCAGCTAATTACTCATTTATCTGCTCACCTACTCATCTGTTCACCTACTCACCTGCTCATCTGTTCACCTACTCACCTGCTCATCTGTTCACCTACTCACCTACTCATCTGTTCACCTACTCACCTGCTCATCTGTTCACCTACTCACCTACTCACCTACGCACCTGCTCACCTGAGTAGGTGGGTGATCCTGCCAGCGTGCGTCGTCGGTGGCGCTCTATCTTTTGCGCGATTCATTTACACCTTCTCTCCTGAGTGAGAAAGCGGGTTACTTGAAATTTATTTCCTTCTATGATATTGATTTACTTTTAATTGTTTTACTTTATTCACTTTGAAGGTACTTGAAAATAAACCAATTTTACAGATTTGAACTGTTCTCATACAAATACGCTTTTATAATTTGTTCGAGTTGATGAAATGTGACGTTCGTCCTTCATTCCGTACGTTACCGATCCTTGGCACCTCATTTGGTATATCAAATAAGAACCTTTATTTTACAAATTTTAGAAAATCCGCGGTGTCACAACACATTTCACGTACCAACTTTTTTGCGAAATAAATAGTTTCTTTCTTCTTTCTTTGAACTTGTGTTCCATCGAACACGCGTTCCGGAAACGAAAAATAATTGACCTTTTCCGATGAGGTTGATACAGCGACTCATGTTGCTTTGATACAGCGACTCATGTTGCTTTGGAAGCACACAACAGAATGGAGAATGTTAAGATGGATTCCTTAACTTCTCTGCAGCTTATGAAAGTGGTATATTTGTACCACACTGCACGCATGTGCAGACCCAACACCAACAGATATACCAGGTGGACTGGACACCAACAGATATACCAGGTGGACTGGACACCAACAGATATACCAGGTGGAGTGGGCACCAACAGATATACCAGGTGGACTGGGCACCAACGGATATACCAGGTGGACTGGACACCAACAGATATACCAGGTGGACTGGACACCAACAGATATACCAGGTGGACTGGGCACCAACAGATATACCAGGTGGACTGGGCACCAACGGATATACCAGGTGGACTGGACACCAACAGATATACCAGGTGGACTGGACACCAACAGATATACCAGGTGGACTGGACACCAACAGATATACCAGGTGGACTGGACACCAACAGATATACCAGGTGGACTGGACACCAACAGATATACCAAGTGGACTGGACACCAACAGATGTACCAGGTGGACTGGACACCAACAGAAATACCAGGTGGACTGGACACCAACAGATATACCAGATGGACTGGACACCAACAGATATACCAGGTGGACTGGACACCAACAGATATACCAGGTGGACTGGACACCAACAGATATACCAGGTGGACTGGACACCAACAGATATACCAGGTGGACTGGACACCAACAGATATACCAGGTGGACTGGACACCAACAGATATACCAGGTGGACTGGACACCAACAGATATACCAGGTGGACTGGACACCAACAGATATACCAGGTGGACTGGACACCAACAGATATACCAGGTGGACTGGACACCAACAGATATACCAGGTGGACTGGACACCAACAGATATACCAGGTGGACTGGACAACACAGATATACCAGGTGGACTACAATAACGCAATAACATTTTATTATAACGCCACAGAATTAACAATAACGCGTTATTACAACGCTACGTAGTTAACTATAACGCGTCATTATAACGCACAGACTCAACAATAACGCGTTATTACAATTATAACGCTACGTAGTTAACAATAACGCGTCATTGTAACGCTACATGGCAGACAATAACGCGCTATCCTTACAATTACGCGCTATGGTGCGCCAGCGCAGGCAGCAGCAGGTGTACAGGAAGAAGCACCAATCGATCTCTGTGATGAACACCGGACATGAAACTATGCGCCTTAACGGTTGTATCGACGCCCTTATGTACACACGGCGATGGTGTATGTTCTCTAAGCTTCATTTAACGTAAATGCATCTGTAATAATTCGGTCATGTGGCGCAATTTATGCCTTCAAATTATCAATTTATCGTAATCCAGGCATTTTAATTAGCATTTATTGTAATCCAGGCCTTCAAATTATCATTTATCGTAATCCAGGCCTTCAAATTATCATTTATCGTAATCCAGGCGTTTTAATTAGCATTTATTGTAATCCAGGCCTTCAAATTATCATTTATCGTAGTCCATGCATTTTAATTAGCATTTATTGTAATCCAGGCATTCAAATTATCATTTATTGTAATCCAGGCCTTCAAATTATCATTTATCGTAATCCAGGCGGCCTAATTCAGATTCTGAGCATCATTTTCACGTACAATGCATCTGTACTCATTTGTAGTACTCATAACTTTATGCAAGCACAAAAATTGTAAGCCTAAAGTTCTAGCACAGAAATTTCAATTTTTCGAAACCCAAGCATTTGTTACTGTGAACTGGCGGGATCCCGGTCCAGGTACGGAAGGTCCCGGCACGCGCCGAGATGCTGCACCTGCCGGGCTGCTTCCGGCGGACGTGTGGCGGACATGTGGCGGACGTGTGGTGGACATGTGATGGACATGTAGCGAACATGTGGCGGACATGTGGCGGACATGTGGCGGACATGTGGCGGACATGTGGCGGACATGTGGCGGATATGTGGTAGACATGTGGCGGACATGTGGCGTACATGTGGCGGACATGTGGCGGACATGTGGCGGACATGTGGCGGACATGTGGCGGACATGTGGCGGACATGAAGCGGACATGGGGTGGCCACGTGGTGGACATGTAGCGAACATGGGGCGGATATGTGGCGGACATGTGGTGGACATGTGGTGGACATGTAGCGGACATCTGGCGGACATGTGGTGGACATGTGGTGGACATGTGGTGAACATGTAGCGGACATGTGGTGGACATGTGGTGGACATGTGGCGGACATGTGGCGGACATGTGGCGGACATGTGGCGGACATGTGGCGGACATGAGCTGAATCGTGGACAAATAGAGTTTTAACTCAAGCGTTGAAATGTGTTGTGTCCTAATGTGCTGTGTCCTAATGTGTTGTGTCCTAATGTGTTGTGTCCTAATGTGTTGTGTCCTAATGTGTTGTGTCCTAATGTGTTGTGTCCTAATGTGCTGTGTCCTAATGTGTTGTGTCCTAATGTTTTGTGTCCTAATGTGTTGTGTCCTAATGTGTTGTGTCCTAATGTGTTGTGTCCTAATGTGTTTTGTCCTAATGTGTTGTGTCCTAATGTGTTGTGTCCTAATGTGTTGTGTCCTAATGTGTTGTGTCCTAATGTGTTGTGTCCTAATGTGCTGTGTCCTAATGTGTTGTGTCCTAATGTGTTGTGTCCTAATGTGTTGTGTCCTAATGTGTTGTGTCCTAATGTGTTGTGTCCTAATGTGTTGTGTCCTAATGTGTTGTGTCCTAATGTGATGTGCCCTAATGTGCTGTGTCCTAATGTGTTGTGTCCTAATGTGTTGTGTCCTAATGTGTTGTGTCCTAATGTGTTGTGTCTTAATGTGTTGTGTCATAATGTGTTGTGTCCTAATGTGTTGTGTCCTAATGTGTTGTGTCCTAATGTGTTGTGTCCTAATGTGTTGTGTCCTAAAGTGCTGTGTCCAAATGTGTTGTGTCCTAATGTTTTGTGTCCTAATGTGTTGTGTCCTAATGTGTTGTGTCCTAATGTGTTGTGTCCTAATGTGCTGTGTCCTAATGTGTTGTGTCCTAATGTGTTGTGTCCTAATGTGTTGTGTCCTAATGTGTTGTGTCATAATGTGTTGTGTCCTAATGTGTTGTGTCCTAATGTGTTGTGTCCTATTGTGTTGTGTCCTAATGTGTTGTGTCCTAATGTGTTGTGTCCTAATGTGTTGTGTCCTAATGTGTTGTGTCCTAATGTGTTGTGTCCTAATGTGTTGTTGTAATTTGAGAGATTGAAGAATTCAAATGATGTGTTTGGAAGACTGGGTTTATAGACAAAAAAGGAAATGGGCTATGATGAGTGGTGAAAATGATAAGCATTGAATATAGGAGCATTGAAAATGGTGAGCATTGAATGTAGGAGCATTGAAAATGGTGAGCATTGAATATAGGAGCATTGAAAATGGTGAGCATTGAATGTAGGAGCATTGAAAATGATAAGCATTGAATATAGGAGCATTGAAAATGGTGAGCATTGAATGTAGGAGCATTGAAAATGGTGAGCATTGAATGTAGGAGCATTGAAAATGGTGAGCATTGAATGTAGGAGCATTGAAAATGGTGAGCATTGAATATAGGAGCATTGAAAATGGTGAGCATTGAATGTAGGAGCATTGAAAATGGTGAGCATTGAATATAGGAGCATTGAAAATGGTGAGCATTGAATGTAGGAGCATTGAAAATGGGGAGCATTGAATGTAGGAGGATTGAAAATGGTGAGCATTGAATGTAGGAGCATTGAAAATGGTGAGCATTGAATTTAGGAGGATTGAAAATGGTGAGCATTGAATGTAGGAGCATTGAAAATGGTGAGCATTGAATGTAGGAGCATTGAAAATGGTGAGCATTGAATGTAGGAGGATTGAAAATGGTGAGCATTGAATGTAGGAGCATTGAAAATGGTGAGCATTGAATATAGGAGCATTGAAAATGGTGAGCATTGAATGTAGGAGCATTGAAAATGGGGAGCATTGAATGTAGGAGGATTGAAAATGGTGAGCATTGAATGTAGGAGCATTGAAAATGGTGAGCATTGAATGTAGGAGGATTGAAAATGGTGAGCATTGAATGTGGGAGCATTGAAAATGGTGAGCATTGAATGTAGGAGCATTGAAAATGGTGAGCATTGAATGTAGGAGGATTGAAAATGGTGAGCATTGAATGTGGGAGCATTGAAAATGGTGAGCATTGAATGTAGGAGCATTGAAAATGGTGAGCATTGAATGTAGGAGGATTGAAAATGGTGAGCATTGAATGTAGGAGCATTGAAAATGGTGAGCATTGAATATAGGAGCATTGAAAATGGTCAGCATTGAATGTAGAAGCATTGAAAATGGTGAGCATTGAATGTAGAAGCATTGAAAATGGTGAGCATTGAATGTAGGAGCATTGAAAATGGTGAACATTGAATGTAGGAGCATTGAAAATGGTGAGCATTGAATGTAGAAGCATTGAAAATGGTGAGCATTGAATGTAGGAGCATTGAAAATGGTGAGCATTGAATGTAGAAGCATTGAAAATGGTGAGCATTGAATGTAGGAGCATTTGAGAGCATTGAAAATGGGAAAAACTGACATAGGGACCACCGACGCAGCGCACCAGGCGCGACCTGCGTGTTGTGGCGAAGTCCAACAGCGAGAAGGAAGCTGGGCATTACCCCGGGTAGGAACTGCCCCATTTCATCTTATTTCCCCTCATTTAATGGGCCGGTGATGCGTGCACGCGAGCATCTCGCACATTTGACCATATTGCAGCCTTCGATCTCGCCCAGCCTTTCCGGCTGTACCACTTCCGCATCGGATGTCCCGCTTCCGAGTCTGGGTGATATTCTGCCGTGTGGGGGAGACACTTGGGGTAACTTTTGCTTCTGGGACTTAGGGTAAATTTTTTCAGGGTGCAGTTTAGGGGAAGCTTATAGTGTAACTTTTACTTATGATTATAGTTTAGGGGAAAGATTTGGAGTAATTTCTACTTCTGGGTGCAGTGTAGGGGAAGCATTTGGGGTAACTTTTGCTGATGATTACAGTTTAGGGGAAGCATTTGGGGTAATTTCTACTCCTGGGCGCACTACGTATTGGGGAAGCCCATGGGATCGCATTGACGACACCATTTGTGTATATCATTAAATAAAATGTGCCAGTTCATTTCAAATTACATGCAAGCCTGATCTGACGACCTTCTGTACCGGACCGGGAGCTTACAGATAAATAAAATATACGTTAGTTATTCTAAAGCCTATCCTGAAATAGAAAACTTCAATTGAAACAATTACCTTTGACGTGTAACCTGAATTAGCTTGGTGTTATCAGCACTGCTGTAAAATGGTTCCCTCAGCGTGGCACCATTTTAGTGCTTGTAATGTGGTTTCACTGATACTAAAACCATTTCCACCTACATTACCATACCATTTCTACCTGCTCCGTATTACCACTGGTACCTATCTATGATATCACTCGTACCTGTCTGCAATGCCACTGGTACCTGTCTGCGATGCCACAGGTACTTATCTGCGATACCACTGGTACCTATCTGCGATACTACTGGTACCTCTCTATCATATCACTCGTACCTGTCTGCAATTCCACTGGTACCTGTCTGCGATGCCACAGGTACCTATGTGCGATACCACTGGTACCAATCTGCGATACCACTGGTACCTATCTATGATATCACTGGTACCTGTCTGCAATTCCACTGGTACCTGTCTGCGATGCCACAGGTACCTATGTGCGATACCACTGGTACCTATCTGCGATACCACTGGTACCAATCTGCGATACCACTGGTACCTATCTGCGATAGCACTGGTACCTATGTGCGATACCACTGGTACCTATCTGCGATACCACTGGTACCAATCTGCGATACCACTGGTACCAATCTGCGATACCACTGGTACCAATCTGCGATACCAGTGGTACCTGTATCCTGAAATCTTTAGTATGTTTACCTTGGTTTTACTGGTAACTGCGCCCCAGAACCATGGTACACGGTACACACCCGAGCCCCAGAACCATGGCACCTGCACACTGGTACCATGGCACACGGTACACCACCTGGTACATGCACCGAAGAGCGTCTGTACAGCAGCACCACATGACGGCCAGGACAACATCTGACGTACACGGAGCGCGTGCTGCGGACTGCTAGGAAACTGGTTTGTGCTCTCGTGCCTTCCGTCTGTTGATGTATGCTATGTTGTTGATGAACCGTTCGTTTTGACTTGGCCGTTGATCACCTGTTGATTTTTACTTGATCGTTGAAAACTGTTGATATTTAGTTGATTTATGATAAACTGTGGGTAAATACTCGGCCGTTGGAAAATTGCACATTTTTTACGCGAGTGTTGAAAACATGTTGATTCACGATCGTTAATAAGCACTTTCTCTACCACATCAGTAGAAATATGTGTTTTTTAACCAATCGTTATATATATTGTCGTCTTGTGGGGATTGTATTGAAAAACTACCGAAAAATTGATGGGCGAAGCAATAAAAAATTGCGTTTTCAAATCACGATACGAACCAGTGATGAATGTAGAGTACAGACTTCGGATGACGTTAGGAAATGTGATGCGTTGATGAGCGCAACCTTAATGTGTTACCCAATTTTGAAATAATACCCTAATTATTTTAAAGACTATCATCGAATGAGTAACTTTAATTTAAAAAAATACTTATTTTAATTATTTAAAAGTCTAACTTGAAATGGACCATTCAGTTTAAAATAGTACCTTAATTTTTTTTAAGTCTAACCGTGTTCACCCAATTTTAAAAATACCTCAACTATTCTAAAGTGAATCAACAAATTGGGTTACTCTGATCAGAACGAAACTACCCTCAGTCTTGAAGCTTATTCGGGAACCGAAAACAAGGAAAACAGGTGCAAAAGCACGGAGATGTGTAGGGCTTATCACTCTGGAAATATCTTTGTATAGATTAGAATTGAGTCAATATTCTACCTGCATCAATATTCTACCTAATAGTGTACCCGCCCTAAATAGTGTACCCGCCTAAATAGTGTACCCGCCCTAAATAGTGTACCAGCCCTAAATAGTGTACCAGCCCTAAATAAACTATGTTTTCAGTTGTGTTCTTTAATTTCTCGGACGCAGCTTTGGAAATTACCAAAATCATTTTTTCAATAATAGTTTAATTAATTTAATTTTTTCCAAATTAATAAGTAATTTATTAAATGTATACTAAACCTAATAAATAAATGAGTATAAATATGAGAAGTAAATAAATTTTTAACTATCATCTTTCTACCTGTTTCAATGAATGGTTTCATTTTACTTCATTAGCTAATCGGATTTGGTAATTAACTGCTTTATTTTATTCAGGTCAATTTAATTTGTTTTTCATCATGATAGAACCAATTATTCAATTATTATATATGAGTGATATATTTAATTGCAATTTGAATGAAATTAAACAAACAATTTCTGACTAGCAGACCTGCGATGCAACCAGCAATAAGTGTTAGCTTAGCACCAGTACCAGTACCAGTACCAGTACAAGTACAAGTACAAGTACAAGTACAAGTACAAGTACAAGTACAAGTACAAGTACAAGTACAAGTACAAGTACAAGTACAAGTACAAGTACAAGTACAAGTACAAGTACAAGTACAAGTACAAGTACAAGTACAAGTACAAGTACAAGTACAAGTACAAGTACAAGTACAAGTACAAGTACAAGTACAAGTACAAGTACAAGTACAAGTACAGGTACAAGTACAAGTACAAGTACAAGTACAAGTACAAGTACAAGTACAAGTACAAGTAAAAGTACACGTACTAGTACAAGTACAAGTACAAGTACAAGTACAAGTACAAGTACAAGTACAAGTACAAGTACAAGTACAAGTACAAGTACAAGTACAAGTACAAGTACAAGTACAAGTACAAGTACAAGTACAAGTACAAGTACAAGTACAAGTACAAGTACAAGTACAAGTACAAGTACAAGTACTAGTACAAGTACTAGTACAAGTACAAGTACAAGTACAAGTACAAGTACAAGTACAAGTACAAGTACAAGTACAAGTACAAGTACAAGTACAAGTACAAGTACAAGTACAAGTACAAGTACAAGTACTAGTACAAGTACAAGTACAAGAACAAGTACAAGTACAAGTACAAGTACAAGTACAAGTACAAGTACAAGTACAAGTACAAGTACAAGTACAAGTACAAGTACAAGTACAAGTACAAGTACAAGTACAAGTACAAGTACAAGTGCAAGTACAAGTGCAAGTACAAGTACAAGTACAAGTACAAGTACAAGTACAAGTACAAGTACAAGTACAAGTACAAGTACAAGTACAAGTACAAGTACAAGTACAAGTACAAGTACAAGTACCAGTACAAGTACCAGTACCAGAACCAGTGCAAGTACAAGTACAAGTACAAGTACAAGTACAAGTACAAGTACAAGTACAAGTACAAGTACAAGTACAAGTACAAGTACAAGTACAAGTACAAGTACAAGTACAAGTACAAGTACAAGTACAAGTACAAGTACAAGTACAAGTACAAGTACAAGTACAAGTACAAGTACAAGTACAAGTACCAGTACAAGTACCAGTACCAGAACCAGTACAACTACAAGTACAAGTACAAGTACAAGTACAAGTACAAGTACAAGTACAAGTACAAGTACAAGTACAAGTACAAGTACAAGTACAAGTACAAGTACCAGTACAAGTACCAGTACCAGAACCAGTACAACTACAAGTACAAGTACAAGTACAAGTACAAGTACAAGTACAAGTACAAGTACAAGTACAAGTACAAGTACAAGTACAAGTACAAGTACAAGTACAAGTACAAGTACTAGTACAAGTACAAGTACAAGTACAAGTACAAGTACAAGTACAAGTACAACTATAAATACAAATACAAGCTTGTGTGTGTACTTCTGCCCCGTAAAAATACGTGAAAACAAATGTTTAACAAAAGCATGCATGATTTAATCGGCAGGCTGTGGGTGTGCCTTATCTGGTCAATTGTAATTCACAATCGAAATTTTGTAATTTGGTCCCCTTTTAAGGTCTGAGCTTATAGACCTTAGTTACCTCAGTGATCTTAGTGGAATTCATTTTCCAACAAAATAATTCAACAGAAAATTTTTACGCCATCCAAAGGCATGGTTTTAAAGTAGGTACTGAAAAACTCCCACAGGCTACGGTGAAGCCACTTGATGCGGGAGGATTCAAACGACCAAAACGCAACCATCTCATCACCATTCTCGTACATGAATAACTTTTAAATTATTCATACGTGAATGAATATAACTTAAAGTTTGGCCAGATCCTGTTACCCATGGGTCTATGAATGTAATGAACCTGTAAAGTTATAAAGATTTCATAACGTCCTGAAGTTTTGTTCTGAAATTCAAAATGTTTCGCAGATCTGCATACAGTAAATTTGTGACATATAAAAATTCCCATAACAGCACGTTTCAAACTGCTCAAATAGCTTCCAACACCATGAACACTTCAGAATTAATTCGTATTCTTCAATTTATGACTTTTGTATCAGCGAAATATACGGAGGCTAAGTGCATGCGTAAAAGTAGACCTATACTTAGTACTGGTGTAAGGTGCAACTAGACTTTAAGCATTTGCAAGATCCACTAAAACTTAAAATATATGTAAAATACACAATGAGTTGAAACATATGTAGAGTACACAAAGATGTAAAACTTATGCAAAATGCACGAAGGCTGAAAAACATATGCAAAGCCCCCAAAAACCTGAAACATGTGCAAGATAGCGTCATAACAGCCGCGCGCCATGTTCTCAAAGCCTCCCAATACTCGCCACACTTAGAAAAAACCCCAACACACACAAAAGACACAACTCACACCAGCAGCACGCGCACGCCGCGCACCATCAGAGGCGACATGTGCGGGACGGCGGCGGCGCTGCGGCGACTTGCGCAAAATTTTCGCCTCGAGAAGATGAGCGTCCAGCGCGTGTGGGGCGGCCAGCTGTGGGGCTGAGGCTCCCTCCTGCTGCCTCCGGGGCTGGATGCCGGGCAGCTGGTTACTCTATCATGATTCAGGAAACGGTTACTGATTCAGGGAACCAGTTACTGAATCATGTACTAGTTCAAATAGTCAGTTATTACGTTCTTGCAACCGTGCGGAAGTTAAAGCAGCCTAGTATAGAAGAGTTGTGGCTATTTTTTTGTTTTTCTATGTTCTGGGAGCGTCAACCACTGGAACTAACCGGGCTTTTCATTAATCAACAACTGAAGACAATTGCTCCCGTTATTAATAAGAATGTCCCTATTTTTCGTTAATGAAATGAGCCACAGCATATGAGTTGTGTGCATTATTTTCTCACAATACTTATCATTTTTGTTCTTTAACGCATGCAATCAGAAAAGATAGCGATACAAATGGTACTTTTTTATTTTGTGTTAAAGTTTCCGAAATTTGACAAACATGAAAACATTTTTGTATTAATCCGTGGCTATTTGCAGGTATTAATCAAAATGATTAAAATATTCAGTAGGAAAAGAAGTTTTCAATTCATATACAACACCTGGGTCTCATCTGCATCATTAGGGCCAGTAATCTTATATGCAAATTCGTTGAAGTATGATTATTATATATTATTATATACGGTATTTCACCACCGAAGACGTTTCACAGACGTTTTATCGGTGTATTCGATATTTTCACACTTCATCATTTCTACATACTGGGCGAATATTATGTCTGCTCTCGCCGTGCGGCGCCGATATTATTTTGTAAAAATGATCGATAATAATACAGTATGTCCCACAAAAACCCGTACCGAGTATTTATTTTCCCGTATCAGTAATGCCATCATAAGAATACCATAAGCATTTAATTTCTAACAAAGTTATCCTTCAAAATTAACCTATAGAAAAGGTATAACTGATTATGATGGTATTACTGACAAGGAAAAATAAATACTCGGTTCGGGTTTTTGTGGAGCACACTGTACATAGTCAGCTAACTTATATAGATTTAGAATAGTAAATAATTCCCACGCTTCTAAAAAATACGTTTGAGTCACGAAAAATTCCCTCATGAGCAAATTCACTTCAAGACAGACATCAAGAAATTAGAATTTACCTAAAATTTACATGACTCGTTGAAAACGCTCCGGAATATTAGAATTCCATGTTTAGTGCGGTAAAACTTCATTAAAGCAGGAATAAAAATTCTCCCTATTTACTGTTCCTTTTACCAAGTTCCTCTAACTATAATCAGGGCTCAAATTAGAGAACATGCAGATATCCACGTTCGCAACCTACGTTCTCTGCGCTTTTGTATTCAGGATGCCAATCGAACAAACCAAGTATTTTCTACAAAACTTCGGCATCCAAATTCAAGGTGCCAATCGAACAGAATAAGTATAGTTAAAGAAGTCAAAGTTCCAATTCTTGGAGATCTTAATTGAAAATAGGAAGACTAATGACATAACGCTTAGACTCATTTTGTACTAATTTTGTACTAATTGGTTGATAAAATCGATAAAAGTGAACGTTTCGACCAACTAGCAGTGGTCATTCTCAACACTGTAAAAGTAAAGATTACAAATCAGACATCATTCAGAAAATCGCAATGGTAAAAACAAACATGAAATTAGAAACATTTGCTAACAAACTATTTGTAGGGGATACGCAGACTGCATATCATTGAGATTTGGGTTTAGTCTATAAATGAAAAGAGATTCTAATATTCTGAGTTCTATTGGGTTACTTCCTCGGCCTAATACTTCAAAATCAGATAGTCTAACAGACAGGTCGCATTTTTCTGCATGTGTGCGTATTGCAGAGTGAGAAGGTGCTGATAAAAGGTTATTAGTACGGTGACTTCGTCCAGCATGCTCAGCCACACGAATACGCAGGCTACGGGATGTAGATCCAACGTATTCAGATGCACCACATCGTGCACAACTATGCTTGTATACAACCGAGCTAAGCATGCCTTTAGGAAGTTCATCCTTAAATTTGAAAAAAGATCCAACTGACAAGGAATTGACAAGAATAAATTTGAAATCACACTGCGTAAAAAACTTCGATAAAAGGAGGGATAGTTCAGATTTTAGTTTTTCCGACTGAGCACCAAAGTACAATAGTGAAACGTAACATTGTTTTCTATCAACAGAGGCAACCGATGGAACGTTTGTGCGAACAGAGGAGAGAAATTTTCCAATTGAGTCGTCTACTAGGCGAACAGGAATTTATGTTCTTAAAGAACTACTTTGTTAAGAATGGGTTCCCTGTTCGCCTAGTAGACGACTCAATTGGAAAATTTCTCTCCTCTGTTCGCACAAACGTTCCATCGGTTGCATCTGTTGATAGAAAACAATGTTACGTTTCACTATTGTACTTTGGTGCTCAGTCGGAAAAACTAAAATCTGAACTATCCCTCCTTTTATCGAAGTTTTTTACGCAGTGTGATTTCAAATTTATTCCTGTCAATTCCTTGTCAGTTGGATCTTTTTTCAAATTTAAGGATGAACTTCCTAAAGGCATGCTTAGCTCGGTTGTATACAAGCATAGTTGTGCACGATGTGGTGCATCTGAATACGTTGGATCTACATCCCGTAGCCTGCGTATTCGTGTGGCTGAGCATGCTGGACGAAGTCACCGTACTAATAACCTTTTATCAGCACCTTCTCACTCTGCAATACGCACACATGCAGAAAAATGCGACCTGTCTGTTAGACTATCTGATTTTGAAGTATTAGGCCGAGGAAGTAACCCAATAGAACTCAGAATATTAGAATCTCTTTTCATTTATAGACTAAAGCCAAATCTCAATGATATGCAGTCTGCCTATCCCCTACAAATAGTTTGTTAGCAAATGTTTCTAATTTCATGTTTGTTTTTACCATTGCGATTTTCTGAATGATGTCTGATTTGTAATCTTAACTTTTACAGTGTTGAGAATGACCACTGCTAGTTGGTCGAAACGTTCACTTTTATCGATTTTATCAACCAATTAGTACAAAATTAGTCCAAAATGAGTGTAAACGTTGTGTCATTAGTCTTCCTATTTTTAATTAAGAATAAGTATATTGCTACCAAATTCGGGCTTCTAAATTGAAGTTACCAACCGCGCGGGCTAAGCATCTTTCTACCAAATTCGGGCTTATAAATTGAGGACGCCAATCGAAAAGACCGAAATATATTTTGTTTACGTGGCCACTCAATGCCCCTCGTTATGCACCAGCGGAACACTAGTGTATAAAGTAACAAACAATGGCAGCTGGACCTTTTTTTGGCATAGAATGGTGAAGAATGCGCGCTCTCGGAGGATAAGACGTGCGTCTCGAGACGCCGCATGTTTTCCTTCACAACAAAGAAATCTTCGCTGCGAGTCGCGATCGAAGCTTCGATCTAATCGAAGGGTCTTCTTCGCCCTTTTGTTGAGGCAGTTTGGGCCGAGCGGCAATGCGTGCCGGGAGATTACGGCTGCATTTATCCAGAGGCTCGGTCTTTAAAAGAGCTTTTAAAGCACATCGCTTGAAAGTGAGCATCGCGCGAGACTGAAAATAGTGTCAGCGCTGATATAACTGAAGGTTTCTTTTTAATTCCTTGCTGTGGTTTTAAGAAACTTGATTTTAAGGAAATTATCGATATATTGTAGGCATGTGTTATCTGTTGGTAACTAAAAGTCTCGTTTTAATTCCTATCCGTGGCTGTAAAATCCTCAATTTAAAAAGAATTATCGATTTATCAAAATTCTGCATCATTCATAGGTAGCAACCTTACATATTGTGTAAAATTGCATTGCCAGGAGTAACAATATTTTAAACAGATCATTCGTTTCAAAGACTGCCTGATGGTATTCAGGGACTTTATTCGTGTGAATTAGTTTGTTGAGTAACTTGAATTGAAGTTCAAGCTTTGGAAGGACTTCAATTGAGCCTTTGTAGGAACCTCCTCTAACAGTGAAGGTGATGGCGACAAAATGTTGGAATTGCGTACTCTTCAGGCCTCAGTTCAAGAACATTTCACATATCTGGGAATAAATGATAAAATAAAGTTGGACGTATTTCTGAATTTGCATAATGTGAACTTCAAGGTAGTGATGCTGAAGAAATATAAACTTTGAGAAGACACTTTAACACAACACGCAACACATTTTAGTTATACACACAACACATTTTAACACAACACACTTCAACACAACACACTTCAACACAACACACTTTAACACAACACACTTTAACACAACACACAACACACTTCAACACATCACACTCTAACACAACACACAACACACTTTAACACAACACACTTTAACACAACACGCAACACACATTAGGAACACGCAACACTTTAACACAGCACACAACACACTTTAGGAACACGCAATACACTTTAACATAACACACAACACACTTTAGGAACACGCAACACACTTTAACACAACACGCAGCACACTTTAACACAACACACAACACACAACACACTTTAACACAACACACAACACACTTTAACACAACACACACCACATAACACACCTTATTACAACACACAACACACTTTAACACAACACACAACACACTTTAATACAACACACAACACACTTTAACACAGCACACAACACACTTTAACACAACACACAACACATAACACACTTTATTACAACACACAACACACTTTAACACAACACACAACATACAACACACTTTAATACAACACAAAACACACTTTAACACAACACACAACACACAACACACTTTAATACAACACACAACACACTTTAACACAACACACAACACACTTTATTACAACACACAACACACTTTAACACAACACACAACACACTTTAATACAACACACAACACACAACACACTTTAATGCAACACACAACACACTTTAACACAACACACAACACACTTTAATACAACACACAACACACTTTAACACAACACACAACACATAACACACTTTAATACAACACACAACACACTTTAACACAACACACAACACAAAACACACTTTAATGCAACACACAATACACTTTAACACAACACACAACAAACTTTAATACAACACACAACACACTTTAACACAACACACAACACACAACACACTTTAATGCAACACACAACACACTTTAACACAACACAAAACACACTTTAATGCAACACACAACACACTTTAACACAACACACAACACACTTTAATGCAACACACAACACACTTTGTGCTAGTTTCACGCACAAGTAGCATATCATAGCCAGGAATGCCATATTTTCTTTTTTATAAATTATATAATATTATACATTTTCATGGCCAGCTTGCAAGTTTTATAACTAAAATTCCCAGTTTTGCGAATTTTCCATGAGCAATTTTTAAATTTTTTCATTTTCTTCTGCTAAATTTCCCATATTTGGCATTTTCTTCTTCCCAAATTCACAAATTGTTTACATTTTTCTGCCAAAGCTCCTAAATTTTATATTTTCTATAATCAAAACTCATAAATTTAACATTTTCTTCTCCCAAAACTCCCAAATTGAGCATAAGTCTTCTGACTCGAACTTTTATCGAAGAAAACATTACAACATGCGCGCGTTAGCAAGCAACAAAAGCGAGCAACAAACGTTACATCGGTGCCCAGTCTAACTCTTTCACTCCCTGCAAATGTGTTTTTCGCCGCCGAAGTGATTAAATTAAGAGATTAAATCGCTAAGGTGGCGAAGAACATGTGCGCAGGCGGCGAAAACTGGATGTACAGACGCGAGGGATGCGAGCACCTCGAGCACCGCTGTACTGAGGTGCTGCGGGCCGCACGCCGGGGACTTGGGTGTCGTGTAGAGGGGCGTTAAAGGGTGATGTTTTTTTAATGAGAATTAGATATGTATTAGGAAACTGGGATCTATTTAGATGGAACTGAGCTAAATTCTGATGAAACTGCACTAGATTTTGATGAAACTGGGCTGCATTCTGATGAAACTGCACTAGATTTTGTTGAAACTGTATTGTATTTTGATCAAACTGATGAAACTGATGAAACTGATGAAACTGTGCTCTATTTTGATGGAACTCAAAACATGGAGAGCACAGGCTTTGCGCGACGGGTGTTGAGTAATTTGGAGAACGCGACTTACAAAAACGTTTTGTAGACAGTAAGTGTGTACGTCTGCGAATTACTGAGCTAGCGAAATATCAAGTCTGCGCATTTAGAAGTTTATCTATTATTACATCAGGTCGTGTTCCAGTAAATATGCTAATTAGTTATCGTCTAATTAGTAAGTTTGCCATGTATCATATGCCAATATTTTTCACTTTATTTTCATTGAGTAATCATGCCAGTCAGGTATCTACAGTGGATATATATATATATATATACATCGCAATGGGGTGTGGAGCAGCATGATATGAATCATTGGGATATGAGGCGGAGGGATACGAAGCATTAAGAAAAGAAGCAATATAATGTAAACTAACATGATATGAAGCAATATGATGAAAACTAACATGATATGAAGCAATATGACATGACACGTAGAGATATGAAGTATTGGGAGAAGAATTACGGTATGCAGTAATGTGATATGAATATATACGAAATACAGTAATATGGCAAGAAGCAATACACAGAAACACACATCCCGCAAATCACACAAAGATAACCTGTATAGAAGTTCGCAAGGGGATCCGATGCTGCATAGTGAAGATAGGAGGCTGAGAAGGAATTATTTTTGGTGGGACACCTGCTCCTTACGCAGCACTTGTGTGCTGCAGGTGGTGCTGTGGTGCTGCAGGTGGTGCTGTGGTGCTGCAGGTGGTGCTGTGGTGCTGCAGGTGGTGCTGTGGTGCTGCAGGTGGTGCTGTGGTGCTGCAGGTGGTGCTGTGGTGCTGCAGGTGGTGCTGTGGTGCTGCAGGTGGTGCTGTGGTGCTGCAGGTGGTGCTGTGGTGCTGCAGGTGGTGCTGTGGTGCTGCAGGTGGGGTTGTGGTGCTGCAGGTGGTGCTGTGGTGCTGCAGGTGGTGCTTTGGTGCTGCAGGTGGTGCTGTGGTGCTGCAGGTGGTGCTGTGGTGCTGCAGGTGGTGCTGTGGTGCTGCAGCTGGTGCTGTGGTGCTGCAGGTGGTGCTTTGGTGCTGCAGGTGGTGCTGTGGTGCTGCAGGTGGTGCTGTGCTGTTGTAGGTGCTGCAGTGCAGTTGTAGGTGGTGCTTTAGTGCTGCAAGTGGTGCTGTGGTGCTGCAGGTGGTGCTGTGGTGCTGCAGGTGGTGCTGTGGTGCTGCAGGTGGTGCTGTGGTGCTGCAGGTGGTGCTGTGGTGCTGCAGGTGGTGCTTTGGTGCTGCAGGTGGTGCTGTGGTGCTGCAGGTGGTGCTGTGCTGTTGTAGGTGCTGCAGTGCAGTTGTAGGTGGTGCTGTGGTGCTGCAGGTGGTGCTGTGGTGCTGCAGGTGGTGCTGTGGTGCTGCAGGTGGTGCTGTGGTGCTGCAGGTGGTGCTTTGATGCTGCAGGTGGTGCTGTGGTGCTGCAGGTGGTGCTGTGCTGTTGTAGGTGCTGCAGTGCAGTTGTAGGTGGTGCTGTGGTGCTGCAGGTGGTGCTGTGGTGCTGCAGGTGGTGCTGTGGTGCTGCAGGTGGTGCTGTGGTGCTGCAGGTGGGGCTGTGGTGCTGCAGGTGGTGCTGTGGTGCTGCAGGCGGTGCTGTGGTGCTGCAGGTGGTGCTGTGGTGCTGCAAGTGGTGCTGTGGTGCTGCAGGTGGTGCTGTGGTGCTGCAGGTGGTGCTGTGGTGCTACAGGTGGTGCTGTGCTGCTTCAGGTGGTGCTGTGGTGCTGCAGGTGGTGCTGTGCTGTTGTAGGTGGTGCTGTGCAGTTGTAGGTGGTGCTGTGGTGCTGCAGGTGGTGCTGTGGTGCTGCAGGTGGTGCTGTGGTGTTGCTGGTGGTGGTGTGCTGCTGCTGCAGGTGGTGCTGTGTCACCCACTTTCCAGCACCAACACCCACTTCACTCCACCATGACCCGCTTCCCAGCACCATCACCAACTTCCCAACACCATCACCCCCTTCCCAGCACCATCACCCACTTCCCAGCACCATCACCCACTTCCCAGCACCATCACCCACATCCCAGCACCATCACCCACTTCCCAGCACCATCACCCACTTCCCAGCACCATCACCCACTTCCCAGCACCATCACCCACTTCCCAGCACCATCACCCACATCCCAGCACCATCACCCACTTCCCAGCACCATCACCCACTTCCCAGCACCATCACCCACTTCCCAGCACCATCACCCACTTCCCAGCACCATCACCCACTTCCCAGCACCATCACCCACTTCCCAGCACCATCACCCACTTCCCAGCACCATCACCCATTTCCCAGCACCATCACCCACTACCCAGCACCATCACCCACATCCCAGCACCATCACCCACTTCCCAGCACCATCACCCACTTCCCAGCACCATCACCCACTTCCCAGCACCATCACCCATTTCTCAGCACCATCACCCACTTCCCAGCACCATCACCCACTTCCAAGCACCATCACCCACTTCCCAGCACCATCACCCATTTCCCAGCACCATCACCCACTTCCCAGCACCATCACCCACTTCCCAGCACCATCACCCACTTCCCAGCACCATCACCCATTTCCCAGCACCATCACCCACTTCCCAGCACCATCACCCATTTCCCAGCACCATCACCCACTTCCCAGCACCATCACTTACTTCCAAGCACCATCACCCACTACCCAGCACCATCACCCACTTCCCAGCACCATCACCCACTTCCCAGCACCATCATCCACTTCCCAGCACCATCATCCACTTCCAAGCACCATCACCCACTACCCAGCACCATCACCCACTTCCCAGCACCATCACCCACTTCCCAGCACCATCATCCACTTCCCAGCACCATCACCCACTTCCCAGCACCATCACCCACTTCCCAGCACCATCACCCACAACGGAACACAGGATCCGTTTCACATTTACCAATTTCGCGAACGCTGATTTTTTGAACTCATTAAACAACAACAGGAGTCCCAATTTTCCCACTTCAATTACAGCAAATTAATTATTTGCGGATAGTAACTGATTACGTCAAGTAATTGATTAAATTTATTGATGGATTTCATTTAATCCTTGAATAAATATAGTCCCTGATTCCATTCAGTATCGCAGCTGAAGTGAACTTTACCAACAAATTGAGAGGAGCGCTGGAGCTGCGCAGGTGCGGAGGTGCGCAGTAAAATGCATCTGCATCTGGCAGCTGCAGCACCTGCTGCAGCTGCCCTGACAGCTGCAGCGCACATGGCAGCGCCAGTACACAGTGTGTGTGTATGTGTGTCTTACCACACACGTACACGCAGAAATAAGTACACACACTCGGTTTACAAAAACGCACACGCGATACTAGTAAGAAAACATCGCTGTTGATGTGCACAGTTACGTACGTACACAGTAACGCGCGGGATGTGTAGGCGTGTGTAGGTTATTTGTTTATTGATATGTACTTCGATCTGGTTGGACTTCTGTGGAATATGTCGCGTCCTCCTTGAATTTCATCAAGTCCAAATGCCCTTACTTATCTCTCAACCAAATGCCCTTACTTATCTCTCAACCAAATGCCCTTACTTATCTCTCAACCAAATGCCCTTACTTATCTCTCAACCAAATGCCCTTACTTATCTCTCAACCAAATGCCCTTCAATTTTATCCCATCAAAATGCCCTTAATCTCATCAACCACAAATGCCCTTAGGTTTTTAATGCTTATTGTGAACGATAGCACTTTTATTATGAGAAATTTTGCAAATCAATACAATACATTTTATGTATAGTTATGCGTTTTAGGTTGTTATACATTATTATGCTACAACATATTTCACACCTAACAATTTTTTTTTAAATTAGCAATTTTTTCACATTTTAATCTATTACTCCAATGTACTGTGAAATATTTTTATATTTTAATACTTCATTCACAATACGCAAATAGTATCACGTGTGCATAAATTGTTGAATGCTTTCTTTAGTTTTTTTCGTACGTTGACATGTTTCTTAACATGTTCCCGTAACTCATGCAAATTCCTCTGAAATTCTATTTAAATTTATCTAAACATCAACGGCAAAATGCACTTGTGGTAAATAACTTCACTGTTTCACTTGTGGTAAACAACTTCACTGTTTCACTTGTGGTAAACAACTTCACTGTTTCACTTGTGGTAAACAACTTCACTGTTTCACTTGTGGTAAACAACTTCACTGTTTCACTTGTGGTAAACAACTTCACTGTTTCACTTGTGGTAAACAACTTCACTGTTTCACTTGTGGTAAATAACTTCACTGTTTCACTTGTGGTAAATAACTTCACTGTTTCACTTGTGGTAAATAACTTCACTGTTTCACTTGTGGTAAATAACTTCACTGTTTCACTTGTGGTTAATAACTTCACTGTTTCACTTGTGGTAAACAACTTCACTGTTTCACTTGTGGTAAATAACTTCACTGTTTCACTTGTGGTAAAAAACTTCACTGTTTCACTTGCGATAAACAACTTCACTGTTTCACTTGTGGTAAATAACTTCACTGTTTCACTTGTGGTAAATAACTTCACTGTTTCACTTGTGGTAAACAACTTCACTGTTTCACTTGTGGTAAATAACTTCACTGTTTCACTTGTGGTAAACAACTTCACTGTTTCACTTGTGGTAAATAACTTAACTGTTTCATTTGTGATAAACAACTTCACTGTTTCACTTGTGGTAAATAACTTCACTGTTTCACTTGTGGTAAACAACTTCACTGTTTCACTTGTGGTAAATAACTTCACTGTTTCACTTGTGGTAAATAACTTCACTGTTTCACTTGTGGTAAACAACTTCACTGTTTCACTTGTGGTAAACAACTTCACTGTTTCACTTGTGGTAAATAACTTCACTGTTTCACTTGTGGTAAACAACTTCACTGTTTCACTTGTGGTAAACAACTTCACTGTTTCACTTGTGGTAAATAACTTCACTGTTTCACTTGTGGTAAATAACTTCACTGTTTCACTTGTGGTAAATAACTTCACTGTTTCACTTGTGGTAAATAACTTCACTGTTTCACTTGTGGTAAACAACTTCATTGTTTCACTTGTGGTAAATAACTTCACTGTTTCACTTGTGGTAAACAACTTCACTGTTTCACTTGTGGTAAATAACTTCACTGTTTCACTTGTGGTAAATAACTTCACTGTTTCACTTGTGGTAAATAACTTCACTGTTTCACGTGTGGTAAATAACTTCACTGTTTCACTTGTGGTAAATAACTTCACTGTTTCACTTGTGGTAAACAACTTCACTGTTTCACTTGTGGTAAATAACTTCACTGTTTCACTTGTGGTAAATAACTTCACTGTTTCACTTGTGGTAAATAACTTCACTGTTTCACTTGTGGTAAATAACTTCACTGTTTCACTTGTGGTAAATAACTTCACTGTTTCACTTGTGGTAAACAACTTCACTGTTTCACTTGTGGTAAATAACTTCACTGTTTCACTTGTGGTAAATAACTTCACTGTTTCACTTGTGGTAAATAACTTCACTGTTTCACGTGTGGTAAATAACTTCACTGTTTCACTTGTGGTAAATAACTTCACTGTTTCACTTGTGGTAAATAAATCGCTCAAATTGCTATAAAGAAATACGCTTACTTTATGGTGCTCCCAAATATCTCTTCGTATCATATTTTAGTTCTAATTGGAAACAAGCAGCAATATATTCGTACGGCTGAGAAAAATATTCTATTTTTAATGAGAGAGATATGAGAACTCATTAATGAGAGAGATATGAGAACTCATTAATGAGAGAGATATGAGAACTCATTAATGAGAGAAATATGAGAACTCATTCACTGATTCATTCACTCATACAACTGAGCTCAATTCTAATTATATAAGAAACTGTCCAAAATTAGTCGTCACAATTCTGCTGCGAAAATACCATAAAGTTTTTGACTACATTTATAATTTACTACATTTACTAATTATTTAGATTTGGTTCTTGATTACACTGAATTCTTGATTAGATTTCTATTATTTTATTTAATTCTTGATTAGATTTTTATTTATTGCATTTAATTATTGATTAGATTTGTACTTATTGTATTTAATTATTGATTAGATTTGTATTTATTGTATTTAATTCTTGACTATATTTTTATTTATTGTATTTAGTTCTTAATTTCATTTTTATTTATTGTATTTAATTCTTGATTGGATTTGTACTTAATTACATTTATTGTTTCGTCAAATTTCGCACGTGATTACATATAGTATACTTTATCGCGTGTAGGACTTGATTAAATTTAGAAACTTGATCCCATTCAGTAATGGATTACATGTATGTATAAACGGAACTTCTCCAGGTCAACTGAAGCCTTTCGATATTACAAGCAATGCATTTCTATTGTAAGTTACATTGAGCTTCCCCTCATTTAAGGTGTTCTGAAGAAAGGAATGAGAGAGGCCCCATTTCCCATGAAATTATGGGAATCTATGCACAAGGTGCGACCTCACCCACACCGCATTTAACCAGAAAATTATAAAGTTCATGAGAAGACGTAGAAAATATCTAAAAAAGTAATAAATAAGCGCTAAAAAAATGAAGATTGAAAAAACCTATTGAACCTTAAGTGAAAGTGAACCAAATATTGCAGCCCGTCATGAAGCAGAAAAAATTATTTTATTTTTATGATAGGATTGCTAAACTTAGTCCAATCTCGGGACCCCACATCTTCCCCTGAGAGTCCTGAGTCTCAATAATACAACATTCGTCTCCCCTGAAGGGACGTGAGAATATGGAACGGAGGAACGTGAAGGAACGAAGAGGTCCCACTGACATGGTACAAACGTGTGCATATTCAGTTGTGTGCGAAGATCTTTTGAGCATATCAGTCTTTTAAATTCATATACACAATTTAAGTGTCATAATTTAAGTGAAATCTGAAATCTTTAGGATGTACTGTTTTATTATTTCATTAATTATAAATTATATTTCTTATTATATCTTACCTTAGGCTTTCTAGTTTTCAGTCTAAAGTTTTCCAGCTTTCGGTTTTAGCTGCCTAATTTGCAGTTTTATGCTTTCCAGTTTACGGTTTTATGCTTTCTATAAATTTGGGTCAAACCACCAAACCATCATAGGCTTTAAAATATATGTTCATTTGTTAATTGGAAAAAATTTTAACTTTGTAATGTGCAGCGTGAATTAAATTTCTTGAGAATATTTTTCTCTTCAATATTCGTAAAAAAGGGTAAGGAGACTTGCTTTTTCTGTAACTTTTCTCTTGCTCACAAGCTGCATCTTTTTTGTGAGCGTGTGTGGAAGAAAATATGCGCAAATACATAAAAACATGGTTCAACCATTTTGTGTACTTTCATGCGCATACTTGAATATAATCCGTAAAAAACAGAAGTTATAAGCAGCAGCCATGCATTACTCCTCTAAAAAACTTCAAAACTCTAAATCTTGATCATCCGATTTATTCTTCAAGGTCAGAGCGTTGACAGCTGCCATGGGCCTGAAAGTTATATCCGGAGGCCGTTAGGAAATGCATAAATCCGAAGCTCTTTTATTTTTAGACTGACGGACCGCCATTACTTATGCCTAATCCGCGCGTCGAGACACCGCAGGTAATCCTCCAAAGCCTACGTCGGAACAAAAAACGGTCTCTTGCTGTTACGAGGGAGAACTCGTGTAGCTCTCGCTCTTTTGTGCGTGAGGTGCAGAACGCAACACGACCGCATTGTCTCTGAGATGAACACCAGGAGATAAACCAAAAAAATCATTGTCTTCTTGTAATATGGTCCGCATCGCCTTCGCTGTTTCGCGGTTTTGCGTCATGGGGAAGATGTGTAAGGAATACAGAAAGTTCCGTTCTGTTTTCTAAAAGTAAATGATGTGAAGTTTTATGATTATGAGCAATAACCAAAGTTCCGAAAATAGTTTCTCAATGACACACCGAAATTATTTTAGAAAAGTTGCCTTCCAAAAATATTATTCTTTACTCATCTCAACTGAATTCTCTTACATTCCTTTACCTTGCACTGTTAATAAATCAATGCATCATACACTCGTGCGCACGAAAACTTGGTTTAAACGTTAATATTTGATCATAGTTTAGGAAACTAAATTTCTCAAGAATCATAATAATGAAAACTAGACTACTACTGCAGGTACCCAAAACTAGACTACAACTGCAGGTACCCAAAACTAGACTACAACTGCAGGTACCCAAAACTAGACTACAACTGCAGGTACCCAAAACTAGACTACAACTGCAGGTACCCAAAACTAGACTACAACTGCAGGTACCCAAAACTAGACTACAACTGCAGGTACCCAAAACTAGACTACAACTGCAGGTACCCAAAACTAGACTACAACTGCAGGTACCCAAATCTCAATACAAATCGACTTCAGAAAATTCCTTGCATACATTCCGCGTCTCAATGCAAGTCTTCACCCTCAATTCCGCGTCTCAATGCAAGTCTTCACCCTCAATTCCGCGTCTCAATGCAAGTCTTCACCCTCAATTCCGCGTCTCAATGCAAGTCTTCACCCTCAATTCCGCGTCTCAATGCAAGTCTTCACCCTCAATTCCGCGTCTCAATGCAAGTCTTCACCCTCAATTCCGCGTCTCAATGCAAGTCTTCACCCTCAATTCCGCGTCTCAATGCAAGTCTTCACCCTCAATTCCGCGTCTCAATGCAAGTCTTCACCCTCAATTCCGCGTCTCAATGCAAGTCTTCACCCTCAATTCCGCGTCTCAATGCAAGTCTTCACCCTCAATTCCGCGTCTCAATGCAAGTCTTCACCCTCAATTCCGCGTCTCAATGCAAGTCTTCACCCTCAATTCCGCGTCTCAATGCAAGTCTTCACCCTCAATTCCGCGTCTCAATGCAAGTCTTCACCCTCAATTCCGCGTCTCAATGCAAGTCTTCACCCTCAATTCCGCGTCTCAATGCAAGTCTTCACCCTCAATTCCGCGTCTCAATGCAAGTCTTCACCCTCAATTCCGCGTCTCAATGCAAGTCTTCACCCTCAATTCCGCGTCTCAATGCAAGTCTTCACCCTCAATTCCGCGTCTCAATGCAAGTCTTCACCCTCAATTCCGCGTCTCAATGCAAGTCTTCACCCTCAATTCCGCGTCTCAATGCAAGTCTTCACCCTCAATTCCGCGTCTCAATGCAAGTCTTCACCCTCAATTCCGCGTCTCAATGCAAGTCTTCACCCTCAATTCCGCGTCTCAATGCAAGTCTTCACCCTCAATTCCGCGTCTCAATGCAAGTCTTCACCCTCAATTCCGCGTCTCAATGCAAGTCTTCACCCTCAATTCCGCGTCTCAATGCAAGTCTTCACCCTCAATTCCGCGTCTCAATGCAAGTCTTCACCCTCAATTCCGCGTCTCAATGCAAGTCTTCACCCTCAATTCCGCGTCTCAATGCAAGTCTTCACCCTCAATTCCGCGTCTCAATGCAAGTCTTCACCCTCAATTCCGCGTCTCAATGCAAGTCTTCACCCTCAATTCCGCGTCTCAATGCAAGTCTTCACCCTCAATTCCGCGTCTCAATGCAAGTCTTCACCCTCAATTCCGCGTCTCAATGCAAGTCTTCACCCTCAATTCCGCGTCTCAATGCAAGTCTTCACCCTCAATTCCGCGTCTCAATGCAAGTCTTCACCCTCAATTCCGCGTCTCAATGCAAGTCTTCACCCTCAATTCCGCGTCTCAATGCAAGTCTTCACCCTCAATTCCGCGTCTCAATGCAAGTCTTCACCCTCAATTCCGCGTCTCAATGCAAGTCTTCACCCTCAATTCCGCGTCTCAATGCAAGTCTTCACCCTCAATTCCGCGTCTCAATGCAAGTCTTCACCCTCAATTCCGCGTCTCAATGCAAGTCTTCACCCTCAATTCCGCGTCTCAATGCAAGTCTTCACCCTCAATTCCGCGTCTCAATGCAAGTCTTCACCCTCAATTCCGCGTCTCAATGCAAGTCTTCACCCTCAATTCCGCGTCTCAATGCAAGTCTTCACCCTCAATTCCGCGTCTCAATGCAAGTCTTCACCCTCAATTCCGCGTCTCAATGCAAGTCTTCACCCTCAATTCCGCGTCTCAATGCAAGTCTTCACCCTCAATTCCGCGTCTCAATGCAAGTCTTCACCCTCAATTCCGCGTCTCAATGCAAGTCTTCACCCTCAATTCCGCGTCTCAATGCAAGTCTTCACCCTCAATTCCGCGTCTCAATGCAAGTCTTCACCCTCAATTCCGCGTCTCAATGCAAGTCTTCACCCTCAATTCCGCGTCTCAATGCAAGTCTTCACCCTCAATTCCGCGTCTCAATGCAAGTCTTCACCCTCAATTCCGCGTCTCAATGCAAGTCTTCACCCTCAATTCCGCGTCTCAATGCAAGTCTTCACCCTCAATTCCGCGTCTCAATGCAAGTCTTCACCCTCAATTCCGCGTCTCAATGCAAGTCTTCACCCT
The DNA here is from genome assembly GCA_030386875.1 of Morinoia aosen. Taxonomy (NCBI): domain Eukaryota; kingdom Metazoa; phylum Arthropoda; class Malacostraca; order Amphipoda; family Talitridae; genus Morinoia; species Morinoia aosen. The sequence continues at coordinate 25,129,188 of CM059566.1, forward strand.
CAATTCCGCGTCTCAATGCAAGTCTTCACCCTCAATTCCGCGTCTCAATGCAAGTCTTCACCCTCAATTCCGCGTCTCAATGCAAGTCTTCACCCTCAATTCCGCGTCTCAATGCAAGTCTTCACCCTCAATTCCGCGTCTCAATGCAAGTCTTCACCCTCAATTCCGCGTCTCAATGCAAGTCTTCACCCTCAATTCCGCGTCTCAATGCAAGTCTTCACCCTCAATTCCGCGTCTCAATGCAAGTCTTCACCCTCAATTCCGCGTCTCAATGCAAGTCTTCACCCTCAATTCCGCGTCTCAATGCAAGTCTTCACCCTCAATTCCGCGTCTCAATGCAAGTCTTCACCCTCAATTCCGCGTCTCAATGCGAGTCTTCACCCTCAATTCCGCGTCTCAATGCAAGTCTTCACCCTCAATTCCGCGTCTCAATGCGAGTCTTCACCCTCAATTCCGCGTCTCAATGCAAGTCTTCACCCTCAATTCCGCGTCTCAATGCAAGTCTTCACCCTCAATTCCGCGTCTCAATGCAAGTCTTCACCCTCAATTCCGCGTCTCAATGCAAGTCTTCACCCTCAATTCCGCGTCTCAATGCAAGTCTTCACCCTCAATTCCGCGTCTCAATGCAAGTCTTCACCCTCAATTCCGCGTCTCAATGCAAGTCTTCACCCTCAATTCCGCGTCTCAATGCAAGTCTTCACCCTCAATTCCGCGTCTCAATGCAAGTCTTCACCCTCAATTCCGCGTCTCAATGCAAGTCTTCACCCTCAATTCCGCGTCTCAATGCAAGTCTTCACCCTCAATTCCGCGTCTCAATGCAAGTCTTCACCCTCAATTCCGCGTCTCAATGCAAGTCTTCACCCTCAATTCCGCGTCTCAATGCAAGTCTTCACCCTCAATTCCGCGTCTCAATGCAAGTCTTCACCCTCAATTCCGCGTCTCAATGCAAGTCTTCACCCTCAATTCCGCGTCTCAATGCAAGTCTTCACCCTCAATTCCGCGTCTCAATGCAAGTCTTCACCCTCAATTCCGCGTCTCAATGCAAGTCTTCACCCTCAATTCCGCGTCTCAATGCAAGTCTTCACCCTCAATTCCGCGTCTCAATGCAAGTCTTCACCCTCAATTCCGCGTCTCAATGCAAGTCTTCACCCTCAATTCCGCGTCTCAATGCAAGTCTTCACCCTCAATTCCGCGTCTCAATGCAAGTCTTCACCCTCAATTCCGCGTCTCAATGCAAGTCTTCACCCTCAATTCCGCGTCTCAATGCAAGTCTTCACCCTCAATTCCGCGTCTCAATGCAAGTCTTCACCCTCAATTCCGCGTCTCAATGCAAGTCTTCACCCTCAATTCCGCGTCTCAATGCAAGTCTTCACCCTCAATTCCGCGTCTCAATGCAAGTCTTCACCCTCAATTCCGCGTCTCAATGCAAGTCTTCACCCTCAATTCCGCGTCTCAATGCAAGTCTTCACCCTCAATTCCGCGTCTCAATGCAAGTCTTCACCCTCAATTCCGCGTCTCAATGCAAGTCTTCACCCTCAATTCCGCGTCTCAATGCAAGTCTTCACCCTCAATTCCGCGTCTCAATGCAAGTCTTCACCCTCAATTCCGCGTCTCAATGCAAGTCTTCACCCTCAATTCCGCGTCTCAATGCAAGTCTTCACCCTCAATTCCGCGTCTCAATGCAAGTCTTCACCCTCAATTCCGCGTCTCAATGCAAGTCTTCACCCTCAATTCCGCGTCTCAATGCAAGTCTTCACCCTCAATTCCGCGTCTCAATGCAAGTCTTCACCCTCAATTCCGCGTCTCAATGCAAGTCTTCACCCTCAATTCCGCGTCTCAATGCAAGTCTTCACCCTCAATTCCGCGTCTCAATGCAAGTCTTCACCCTCAATTCCGCGTCTCAATGCAAGTCTTCACCCTCAATTCCGCGTCTCAATGCAAGTCTTCACCCTCAATTCCGCGTCTCAATGCAAGTCTTCACCCTCAATTCCGCGTCTCAATGCAAGTCTTCACCCTCAATTCCGCGTCTCAATGCAAGTCTTCACCCTCAATTCCGCGTCTCAATGCAAGTCTTCACCCTCAATTCCGCGTCTCAATGCAAGTCTTCACCCTCAATTCCGCGTCTCAATGCAAGTCTTCACCCTCAATTCCGCGTCTCAATGCAAGTCTTCACCCTCAATTCCGCGTCTCAATGCAAGTCTTCACCCTCAATTCCGCGTCTCAATGCAAGTCTTCACCCTCAATTCCGCGTCTCAATGCAAGTCTTCACCCTCAATTCCGCGTCTCAATGCAAGTCTTCACCCTCAATTCCGCGTCTCAATGCAAGTCTTCACCCTCAATTCCGCGTCTCAATGCAAGTCTTCACCCTCAATTCCGCGTCTCAATGCAAGTCTTCACCCTCAATTCCGCGTCTCAATGCAAGTCTTCACCCTCAATTCCGCGTCTCAATGCAAGTCTTCACCCTCAATTCCGCGTCTCAATGCAAGTCTTCACCCTCAATTCCGCGTCTCAATGCAAGTCTTCACCCTCAATTCCGCGTCTCAATGCAAGTCTTCACCCTCAATTCCGCGTCTCAATGCAAGTCTTCACCCTCAATTCCGCGTCTCAATGCAAGTCTTCACCCTCAATTCCGCGTCTCAATGCAAGTCTTCACCCTCAATTCCGCGTCTCAATGCAAGTCTTCACCCTCAATTCCGCGTCTCAATGCAAGTCTTCACCCTCAATTCCGCGTCTCAATGCAAGTCTTCACCCTCAATTCCGCGTCTCAATGCAAGTCTTCACCCTCAATTCCGCGTCTCAATGCAAGTCTTCACCCTCAATTCCGCGTCTCAATGCAAGTCTTCACCCTCAATTCCGCGTCTCAATGCAAGTCTTCACCCTCAATTCCGCGTCTCAATGCAAGTCTTCACCCTCAATTCCGCGTCTCAATGCAAGTCTTCACCCTCAATTCCGCGTCTCAATGCAAGTCTTCACCCTCAATTCCGCGTCTCAATGCAAGTCTTCACCCTCAATTCCGCGTCTCAATGCAAGTCTTCACCCTCAATTCCGCGTCTCAATGCAAGTCTTCACCCTCAATTCCGCGTCTCAATGCAAGTCTTCACCCTCAATTCCGCGTCTCAATGCAAGTCTTCACCCTCAATTCCGCGTCTCAATGCAAGTCTTCACCCTCAATTCCGCGTCTCAATGCAAGTCTTCACCCTCAATTCCGCGTCTCAATGCAAGTCTTCACCCTCAATTCCGCGTCTCAATGCAAGTCTTCACCCTCAATTCCGCGTCTCAATGCAAGTCTTCACCCTCAATTCCGCGTCTCAATGCAAGTCTTCACCCTCAATTCCGCGTCTCAATGCAAGTCTTCACCCTCAATTCCGCGTCTCAATGCAAGTCTTCACCCTCAATTCCGCGTCTCAATGCAAGTCTTCACCCTCAATTCCGCGTCTCAATGCAAGTCTTCACCCTCAATTCCGCGTCTCAATGCGAGCGAAAGAACACGAACGTCAGAATAAATAATTGATTGCAAAAGATGATACAAATCAAAATATCATATTTTCATTGTACACACCACCATTTATACATTTTGTAAACATGCCGTATATTCACAAACATTACGAATATTTTTCACCTTTTCCTTTAAATGTATTTCTTGGGTGAATGTCTTTCAAATTCGAGGCTTCTCTACATTTCATGATTATTTTAACAATTTCTTGGAAATTCAGCCTTCGAAATAAAGGAATTACATAACCAGCTTTCATAAGAACGTTTTCATTCGCGAGTGAGTAGTTGTTTCTATACATACGAGGTTTAGCTTTCCATGAATATAAATTCGGGGGTGAACTTTAATGTTAAAAATAAATGTATAGTTGTATACAAATAACCACATATATATACATACATATATACATACATGTACATGTCTACATATAACTCTATATATACAGCACACACCTGCAGCACACATCCCCCACTCGGCACGAGCGCTGCCCGCTTTTTTTGTTCTATTTCCTGTAAACGGAGCAGCCGGGCAGGTGGTGGCGCAGCTGCTGCTGTTGTGCTGTGCCCACTCCATCTCGTCCCTCCTTCTGTCCCTCCTCTGCCCCTCCTGTACCTCTCCTGTACACCTCCTTCTACCCCTCTACCCCTCCTTCTACCCCTCCTCCTTCTTCTCGTGCTCGCGCATCAGGGCACGCGTCTGTCTGTACTGTCACCGGCCTGCGTCGTGGTTTGTGGCGCTGGTGTGGAGTGGTGGGGTGGGGGGGGGGGGTGGAGTAATGGAGTAGTGGAGTGGTGGAGTGTTGGAGTAGTGGAATGGTGGAGTAGTGGAGTGGTAGAATAGTAAACTAATGGAGTAGTGGAATGGTGGAGTGGTGGAGTCCAGTATGGAGCAATGGATGTTTGGAGAGCTGCTCCACAAATCTCACAGAGCCACACCAGCAACATATCCTTGGCACAGAAGCACATGTAAGTTCAAAGGAACTTTTTGACGTCTCGAAAAATAAGTTTCTCTGCACCAAAGTCTTGCGTCAAATATAGTGTATTTTTATCCATTTATGAACCCTGAGATAAAACTCTTTGTCTTACTCTACTTGTGATCTACTGCATCTACTGCATCTCGTGGACCTACTTGATGTTCTGGACACTCGATTTATTGGGTTTTATGACTCTTTTTGATCGATTGGATTAACTGGATCTATTGTATCGATTAGATTAACTTGATCTATTGCATCTGTTGGATCTACGGGATTTACTGAATCGACTGGATTTGCTGTATCTACTGGATCTATGGGATCTAATAGGTCAAAAGCACTGATTTTTTATTATAAACTTATGATCTTTTCACCAGGTCAAAATACTTCTGTACGAAACAGGTAATTTGCTACCGTCAGCTCCTCAACACTAAACTCACGATTCCTTAATTTTCAACGCACAAAAATGACACATTTTCATACCTTGTGCCGCACATGCATCCCAGGTAAATATTTCACAAGTTTCACATACTTTGAAAAGATACTTACCGTTTCATTTGGTATGTTTCAACATCTTTGTGTGCTTTTAAAGAGAAGCTTATATTAATGCACAGAGACAGCTCCAAATTGTGAATCAGGAGTTGGGATTTACGCTAATTCTTCCTTTCTAAACTTACGCTGTTTTGCTTAATGCTTAAGCTCATGCTTAAGTTTTATATTAAGAAGGGGCATAGATACATATACAATTGTGCTCGTATTCCCAGCATAATCCCATAGGTTAATACCTTTCCACGACACCTTTTCAGAGATTTTGAACTGTTGCTGGAGCAGGACTCCGCTATGTCTTCAAGTGACAAAAAGAATTTTTAAAGTATTTATTTCCTCTCAAATTATGTTTCAATGACATTCATCAACGTTCGAAACGTCTTCAAGTTAGCAACTTGAATGTTGTAAGTGCTTATTCCCGGCTACTTTCTAATTGTTTCGACAAGCATTCGTCTATGTCTGCCAACACCATTTTCATTATGAATTACATGACCAATGTGCGATATTTCTGGATGTCCCAATTTCTCTTTAAAATTTCTACAAAGTAGTCCGAGTTCCTCGCGCGTTAAACTAAAAACGAAAGAACTCAACAATTTTTTACTGAACCGCTGTCATTTGTTGAAATTCTTCTCCTCCATCAATTTATAAAGCGCAACGTTCCGAAACTTTAATTTTGTTATAGTTGCAACGGACACTCACTGCACAATGAAACTACTTCAAAGACTGCTATCTCAGTACTATCTATGTTCGAGTTAACCGACATCAGCTACCAGGAACCTATACTTACACCTAAGAAAATAAGATCACTTCTTGGATATCGTTTAGATCGAAAAACTGAGTCTAGTTTTCATATGTTGAGGAGGTTGACTTGACTCTTTGACTGGGGCAGATGAACCTGAAGTTCAAAATGTTCAATTCAGATATAAATTAAATTGTAGTAAGCAATGTTTAAAATACTAAACATTAACTGGATCATGTTTTTATTCAGCTTTGATGAAGCATTTGTTTAAATTGAGTTTGTGACTACTGGTCGGTGAGCAGCATAATGAAAACTCCCTCGGTGACAAAGTATGGTTCACGTCGCAGTCAAAGTGTTAAAATAACATAAAAATTACAGCAGAAGCTCAACTTTGCTGCATACCAAAACAATGATAACAAAGTATAATATAATAAAATATAAATAAAAAATATGAAAACCTTTAGAATAATATATAAATGAACCATGACAACATTGTACTGCTGAAGGTGCCCCAACGGGTAGCAGCGCACTTACCCTTCTCTGCCTCTCATTGTGGCGGGTTTCGCTCACTGAAATTTGCGACTGAAAGGCACGCGCTGGAGAGGTTTCAAAAGACCGATCCTGCGATGGACCAAAGCATGGGAACTTTGGGACAAGTTTTTGTCCCTCCAGCTGGCCCGCAGGTGGTCCCAACACGGGACAAAATCGGCATCCACCTGGACAGAAACGGGTAGTCTTTGTCCCAGTGCTGTTGGTTTGGCCTGCAGGTTATAAGAAAAGGTTGTGGGAACTGCAATTGATTTAAACAAGTTTCGATGTAAGTACCTTTCCTTCGAGCACGACGATGTGGCGACACACTCAAAGTTAACACTTTCACTGCGACGTGAGCCACCGGTGGTACACGGCGACAATTTCGATAATGCTGCTCACCGACCAGTAGTCACAAACTCAATTTTCATGAGCACTTAACCAAAGCTAAATGAAGGAACGATCCAGTTTATGTTTGCTATAGTCAAGACTACTTACTGCCATTGACTTTAAATTTGTGTTGAATGTTGAACTAACCTGCCGCAGTCAGAGAGTTAAATTAATAATTTTTCAGAAATTCGATGTATTCGGATCAGCTAAATCTTTTTAGAAATGCACACTTATTTTTTGACATGAATGTCATGCCTGAGCTCACTTTTCATATCCCGAGCAGCAGTTCACCTCTCAGGGACCTGGAAACTTAGTTTTACTTCATCAACGATGCCTTAAATGGGGAAAAAAAACTTAGTTCAATTTAGTTATCTAACTCGCGCAAAAATTTTTGGATAAAGGCTCTCAATTTTCTGAAAAATTGCTAGAGGTTGGCACCAAAATGAATGTTCCAGGCTTTGTAGCGCCTGCGCAACCTACTGATATTTTAAGATTTTTTTTCTTGATGTGAAGCGGAAAGATTTATGTTGTAAACATTTATTGCAATTAATCACCTAGCAAAATCTTCTTGAATTTGTTATTAGCGTACGTATGAAGCAGAATTTTGTGAAAGCAAAGTAAGTTAAAAATAACAGAAAACATGTTTTTCCCAACTTATTTACCGGAAGCTCGAATAGCCCGGAAGATCAAAAATTAAGAAGAAGAAGAAGAAGGGGCATAGACACATATACAATTGTGCTCGTATTCCCAGCATAACCCTATAGGTTAATACATTTCCACGACACCTTCTCAAAGATTTATTCATTTATTTTACAACGGTTATGCGAACATCGAATTTCCCCCAACTGATTTAAACGTATAATTTTCATTAATGGAAAATAAAGATCAAGTTTCCATAAAAGGAAATTGAACAAACAGTTTCCATAAATGAAGTGATTTCTATCAATGGAAATTAAGCCATTTCCATTGAGGGATTTACAAACATAGGTTTCATGTGTGGAAATTATTGGGAGCTCAAATCAACTGTCATTGCCAGCACCACCGCAGCATCCTGCCTGCAGCTGCAGCTGGACCAGGCTTCGCCCAGCTGGTCCAGGTGGTCCAGCGGGTCCAGGTAGTCTTGGTATAGTCCAGGTGGTCTAGATGGCTTAAGTGGTACAGATGATACAGGTAGTCCAGGTGGTCCAGGTGGTACAGATGATACAGGTAGTCCAGCTGGTCCAGTAACGTAGTGAGCAAATTGCGTTGTTTAACCATTCCTTTCTCTACATCTTTGTTCAGCAAATTTGAACAATACGAAAAAATTAACACAAATTGTGAACAACAAAAGTTGTTGCCAGTGAGAGCGGGGCGATGAACAGTTCAGAAGTTTGTGCCAGGACTTGATGAAATAGTTTCGTGTAATCCAACATTGCATGAAGAACAGTTGGAAAATTTGGGCAAGAATTTTAGGAAATGATCTAATGTAATCTAATATTTTGTTGTAAAGAATTATTGAATATCGAAAAAAATATAACTTATTCAGAAAATATAATGGAATTTGACAAGTATTCAATAATATCTAATATTCAGATGTCACTTGTTATGAAAGTGTTACCTATCGGGAAAAATACTCAATAACATTAAGCACATCACCATCACTGACTGTGAAAATGTTGCTAAATGTAAACGCTTCAACGTATCGCGGGAAATGTTATTTACAAAGAGATACTCATGCTGAGTAACTTCGTTTCTTATCATACAAGTGAAATACATAAATAACTCATATAGTCAGTACAGAGTTCAACTATGTGAATTAAATAGTGTCATATTTGCAGCTCAATTTTAGAAAACGCGCTCATGTGCACTAAATTGCAAGTACTGTTATGTGAAACTAAATTTAAAAGTACTTTACTGTAAAATTAAAGTACTATGTACCCAAGTGCAGAGCTAAATTCAACAGCACCTTGATGTGAAGCTAAATTAAACAGCCTCTAATGCAAAGTTAAATTAAAAACCACAGTATCACAAAACTAAATTAAGGAGCACCCTTACGTGAAGCTATAAAAAAGAGCACCCAAATGTGAAGCTAAACTAAAAACCGCGTTAATGCAAAGCAATATGGAACAGCACCCTATTTAAAACTAAATTCAAAACCGTGATAGTACAAAGCTAAATTAAACAGCACGCTAATTCAAAGTTAAATTAAACAAGAGCATCAGTACAAAGGCAAATTAAGATGAGCTCGGCGGAAAGACTCGCCTGTTGCCGACGTGCTGTGAGCAGGTGACCGCAGACCACCTGCCCGCCCGCCTATAAAGACCGGCCCTCATTGGCGGAAGTTCAGAGCAGCTGCGGCTGCCGCTGCAAGAGGTTGTGTGTAGTTGCTGCTCTTCGCCGCCTGATCACTGAAAATCGTGAGTACCCGCTTGGTTAACTTGGTTAGAATTCCCATTTTTATGAAAACAGAGTGGACTTTGGCTGCTGAATTTTGATCTGACGCACGTAGGTATTGGAAGACATTGCTGATTTCATAGATTATATTGGTCACTATTGGCTACACATTGGTCACTATTGGCTACACATTGGTCACTATTGGACACACATTGGTCACTATTGGCTACACATTGGTCACTATTGGACACACATTGGTCACTATTGGCTAAATATTGGTCACTATTGGCTACACATTGGTCACTATTGGCTACACATTGGTCACTATTGGCAACACATTGGTCACTATTGGCAACACATTGGTCACTATTGGCAACACATTGATCACTATTGGCAACACATTGGTCACTATTGGCTAAATATTGGTCACTATTGGCAACCCATTGGTCACTATTGGCAACACATTGGTCACTATTGGCAACACATTGATCACTATTGGCCACACATTGGTCACTATTGGCAGCACATTGGTCACTAGTGGTCACTATTGGCCCCACATTGGTCACTATTGGCAGCACATTGGTCACTAGTGGTCACTATTGGCCCCACATTGGTCACTAGTGGTCACTATTGGCCCCACATTGGTCACTATTGGCAGCACATTGGTCACTAGTGGTCACTATTGGCCCCACATTGGTCACTAGTGGTCACTATTGGCCCCACATTGGTCACTATTGGCAGCACATTGGTCACTAGTGGTCACTATTGGCCCCACATTGGTCACTAGTGGTCACTATTGGCCCCACATTGGTCACTATTGGCAGCACATTGGTCATTAGTGGTCACTATTGGCAGCACATTGGTCACTAGTGGTCACTATTGGCCCCACATTGGTCACTAGTGGCTACATTGCTTTGCATTGCTATTCTCCACACAAATCGTAATTCCACCAACGGAACAATACGATTGCAAAATGTTCAAAACAAGAGCGAAATTCACTTGCTTCGCTGACCGCGTGGATTAAAAAAAATCCGAGCGTGGTTTGTGTGGCTCTTCGTTATCTTAAGTTGTGTTGTTTTATTGTACGTACGTACGCACGAACGTTATTTTGCCCGCAGGCAATGTGAGGAACTCATGAAATGAACTCCTGTGCTCTCAACATAACTGCTTTGCTCTCAACATAACTGCTTTGCTCTCAACATAACTGCTTTGCTCTCAACATAACTGCTTTGCTCTCAACATAACTGCTTTGCTCTCAACATAACTGCTTTGCTCTCAACATAACTGCTTTGCTCTCAACATAACTGCTTTGCTCTCAACACAACTCCTTTGCTCTCAACATAACTGCTTTGCTCTCAACATAACTGCTTTGCTCTCAACATAACTGCTTTGCTCTCAACATAACTGCTTTGCTCTCAACATAACTGCTTTGCTCTCAACATAACTGCTTTGCTCTCAACATAACTGCTTTGCTCTCAACACAACTCCTTTGCTCTCAACATAACTGCTTTGCTCTCAACACAACTCCTTTGCTCTCAACATAACTGCTTTGCTCTCAACATAACTGCTTTGCTCTCAACATAACTGCTTTGCTCTCAACATAACTGCTTTGCTCTCAACATAACTGTTTTGCTCTCAACATAACTGCTTTGCTCTCAACATAACTGCTTTGCTCTCAACATAACTGCTTTGCTCTCAACATAACTGCTTTGCTCTCAACATAACTGCTTTGCTCTCAACACAACTCCTTTGCTCTCAACATAACTGCTTTGCTCTCAACATAACTGCTTTGCTCTCAACATAACTGCTTTGCTCTCAACATAACTGCTTTGCTCTCAACATAACTGTTTTGCTCTCAACATAACTGCTTTGCTCTCAACATAACTGCTTTGCTCTCAACATAACTGCTTTGCTCTCAACATAACTGCTTTGCTCTCAACATAACTGCTTCGCTCTCAACATAACTGCTTTGCTCTCAACATAACTGCTTTGCTCTCAACATAACTGCTTTGCTCTCAACATAACTGCTTTGCTCTCAACATAACTGCTTTGCTCTCAACATAACTGCTTCGCTCTCAACATAACTGCTTTGCTCTCAACATAACTGCTTTGCTCTCAACATAACTGCTTTGCTCTCAACATAACTGCATTGCTCTCAACATAACTGCTTTGCTCTCAACATAACTGCTTTGCTCTCAACATAACTGCTTTGCTCTCAACATAACTGCTTTGCTCTCAACATAACTGCTTTGCTCTCAACATAACTGCTTTGCTCTCAACATAACTGCTTTGCTCTCAACATAACTGCTTCGCTCTCAACATAACTGCTTTGCTCTCAACATAACTGCTTTGCTCTCAACATAACTGCTTTGCTCTCAACATGACTGCTTTGCTCTCTCCGGTTCCCATTTTTATTCATATCATTTTAAACACGTATCATTACAAAGTATCATCACAAACACGTAGTATCATTACAAACACGTAGCTAGTATCATTACAAACACGTAGTATCATTACAAACACGTAGTATCATTACAAACACGTAGCTAGTATCATTACAAACACGTAGTATCATTACAAACACGTAGTATCATTACAAACACGTAGTATCATTACAAACACGTAGCTAGTATCATTACAAACACGTAGTATCATTACAAACACGTAGTATCATTACAAACACGTAGTATCATTACAAACACGTAGCTAGTATCATTACAAACACGTAGTATCATTACAAACACGTAGCTAGTATCATTACAAACACGTAGTATCATTACAAACACGTAGTATCATTACAAACACGTAGTATCATTACAAACACGTAGCTAGTATCATTACAAACACGTAGTATCATTACAAACACGTAGTATCATTACAAACACGTAGCTAGTATCATTACAAACACGTAGTATCATTACAAACACGTAGCTAGTATCATTACAAACACGTAGTATCATTACAAACACGTAGCTAGTATCATTACAAACACGTAGTATCATTACAAACACGTAGTATCATTACAAACACGTAGCTAGTATCATTACAAACACGTAGTATCATTACAAACACGTAGTATCATTACAAACACGTAGCTAGTATCATTACAAACACGTAGTATCATTACAAACACGTAGTATCATTACAAACACGTAGCTAGTATCATTACAAACACGTAGTATCATTACAAACACGTAGCTAGTATCATTACAAACACGTAGTATCATTACAAACACGTAGCTAGTATCATTACAAACACGTAGTATCATTACAAACACGTAGCTAGTATCATTACAAACACGTAGTATCATTACAAACACGTAGTATCATTACAAACACGTAGCTAGTATCATTACAAACACGTAGTATCATTACAAACACGTAGTATCATTACAAACACGTAGCTAGTATCATTACAAACACGTAGTATCATTACAAACACGTAGTATCATTACAAACACGTAGCTAGTATCATTACAAACACGTAGTATCATTACAAACACGTAGTATCATTACAAACACGTAGCTAGTATCATTACAAACACGTAGTATCATTACAAACACGTAGCTAGTATCATTACAAACACGTAGTATCATTACAAACACGTAGTATCATTACAAACACGTAGTATCATTACAAACACGTAGTATCATTACAAACACGTAGTATCATTACAAACACGTAGCTAGTATCATTACAAACACGTAGTATCATTACAAACACGTAGCTAGTATCATTACAAACACGTAGTATCATTACAAACACGTAGTATCATTACAAACACGTAGTATCATTACAAACACGTAGTATCATTACAAACACGTAGTATCATTACAAACACGTAGTATCATTACAAACACGTAGTATCATTACAAACACGTAGTATCATTACAAACACGTAGTATCATTACAAACACGTAGCTAGTATCATTACAAACACGTAGTATCATTACAAACACGTAGTATCATTACAAACACGTAGTATCATTACAAACACGTAGTATCATTACAAACACGTAGTATCATTACAAACACGTAGTATCATTACAAACACGTAGTATCATTACAAACACGTAGTATCATTACAAACACGTAGTATCATTACAAACACGTAGTATCATTACAAACACGTAGTATCATTACAAACACGTAGTATCATTACAAACACGTAGTATCATTACAAACACGTAGCTAGTATCATTACAAACACGTAGTATCATTACAAACACGTAGTATCATTACAAACACGTAGTATCATTACAAACACGTAGCTAGTATCATTACAAACACGTAGTATCATTACAAACACGTAGTATCATTACAAACACGTAGTATCATTACAAACACGTAGCTAGTATCATTACAAACACGTAGTATCATTACAAACACGTAGCTAGTATCATTACAAACACGTAGTATCATTACAAACACGTAGTATCATTACAAACACGTAGTATCATTACAAACACGTAGTATCATTACAAACACGTAGTATCATTACAAACACGTAGTATCATTACAAACACGTAGCTAGTATCATTACAAACACGTAGTATCATTACAAACACGTAGCTAGTATCATTACAAACACGTAGTATCATTACAAACACGTAGTATCATTACAAACACGTAGCTAGTATCATTACAAACACGTAGTATCATTACAAACACGTAGCTAGTATCATTACAAACACGTAGCTAGTATCATTACAAACACGTAGTATCATTACAAACACGTAGCTAGTATCATTACAAACACGTAGCTAGTATCATTACAAACACGTAGTATCATTACAAACACGTAGTATCATTACAAACACGTAGTATCATTACAAACACGTAGTATCATTACAAACACGTAGTATCATTACAAACACGTAGTATCATTACAAACACGTAGTATCATTACAAACACGTAGTATCATTACAAACACGTAGTATCATTACAAACACGTAGCTAGTATCATTACAAACACGTAGTATCATTACAAACACGTAGTATCATTACAAACACGTAGTATCATTACAAACACGTAGCTAGTATCATTACAAACACGTAGTATCATTACAAACACGTAGTATCATTACAAACACGTAGTATCATTACAAACACGTAGTATCATTACAAACACGTAGTATCATTACAAACACGTAGTATCATTACAAACACGTAGTATCATTACAAACACGTAGCTAGTATCATTACAAACACGTAGTATCATTACAAACACGTAGTATCATTACAAACACGTAGTATCATTACAAACACGTAGTATCATTACAAACACGTAGTATCATTACAAACACGTAGTATCATTACAAACACGTAGTATCATTACAAACACGTAGTATCATTACAAACACGTAGCTAGTATCATTACAAACACGTAGTATCATTACAAACACGTAGCTAGTATCATTACAAACACGTAGTATCATTACAAACACGTAGTATCATTACAAACACGTAGCTAGTATCATTACAAACACGTAGTATCATTACAAACACGTAGCTAGTATCATTACAAACACGTAGTATCATTACAAACACGTAGTATCATTACAAACACGTAGTATCATTACAAACACGTAGTATCATTACAAACACGTAGTATCATTACAAACACGTAGTATCATTACAAACACGTAGTATCATTACAAACACGTAGCTAGTATCATTACAAACACGTAGTATCATTACAAACACGTAGTATCATTACAAACACGTAGTATCATTACAAACACGTAGCTAGTATCATTACAAACACGTAGTATCATTACAAACACGTAGTATCATTACAAACACGTAGTATCATTACAAACACGTAGTATCATTACAAACACGTAGTATCATTACAAACACGTAGTATCATTACAAACACGTAGTATCATTACAAACACGTAGTATCATTACAAACACGTAGTATCATTACAAACACGTAGTATCATTACAAACACGTAGTATCATTACAAACACGTAGCTAGTATCATTACAAACACGTAGTATCATTACAAACACGTAGTATCATTACAAACACGTAGTATCATTACAAACACGTAGCTAGTATCATTACAAACACGTAGTATCATTACAAACACGTAGTATCATTACAAACACGTAGTATCATTACAAACACGTAGCTAGTATCATTACAAACACGTAGTATCATTACAAACACGTAGTATCATTACAAACACGTAGTATCATTACAAACACGTAGCTAGTATCATTACAAACACGTAGTATCATTACAAACACGTAGCTAGTATCATTACAAACACGTAGTATCATTACAAACACGTAGTATCATTACAAACACGTAGTATCATTACAAACACGTAGTATCATTACAAACACGTAGTATCATTACAAACACGTAGCTAGTATCATTACAAACACGTAGTATCATTACAAACACGTAGTATCATTACAAACACGTAGTATCATTACAAACACGTAGTATCATTACAAACACGTAGTATCATTACAAACACGTAGTATCATTACAAACACGTAGTATCATTACAAACACGTAGTATCATTACAAACACGTAGCTAGTATCATTACAAACACGTAGTATCATTACAAACACGTAGCTAGTATCATTACAAACACGTAGTATCATTACAAACACGTAGTATCATTACAAACACGTAGCTAGTATCATTACAAACACGTAGTATCATTACAAACACGTAGCTAGTATCATTACAAACACGTAGTATCATTACAAACACGTAGTATCATTACAAACACGTAGCTAGTATCATTACAAACACGTAGTATCATTACAAACACGTAGTATCATTACAAACACGTAGTATCATTACAAACACGTAGTATCATTACAAACACGTAGTATCATTACAAACACGTAGTATCATTACAAACACGTAGCTAGTATCATTACAAACACGTAGTATCATTACAAACACGTAGCTAGTATCATTACAAACACGTAGCTAGTATCATTACAAACACGTAGTATCATTACAAACACGTAGTATCATTACAAACACGTAGTATCATTACAAACACGTAGCTAGTATCATTACAAACACGTAGTATCATTACAAACACGTAGCTAGTATCATTACAAACACGTAGCTAGTATCATTACAAACACGTAGTATCATTACAAACACGTAGTATCATTACAAACACGTAGTATCATTACAAACACGTAGTATCATTACAAACACGTAGCTAGTATCATTACAAACACGTAGTATCATTACAAACACGTAGCTAGTATCATTACAAACACGTAGTATCATTACAAACACGTAGTATCATTACAAACACGTAGCTAGTATCATTACAAACACGTAGTATCATTACAAACACGTAGTATCATTACAAACACGTAGTATCATTACAAACACGTAGTATCATTACAAACACGTAGTATCATTACAAACACGTAGTATCATTACAAACACGTAGTATCATTACAAACACGTAGTATCATTACAAACACGTAGTATCATTACAAACACGTAGTATCATTACAAACACGTAGTATCATTACAAACACGTAGTATCATTACAAACACGTAGTATCATTACAAACACGTAGTATCATTACAAACACGTAGCTAGTATCATTACAAACACGTAGCTAGTATCATTACAAACACGTAGTATCATTACAAACACGTAGCTAGTATCATTACAAACACGTAGTATCATTACAAACACGTAGCTAGTATCATTACAAACACGTAGTATCATTACAAACACGTAGTATCATTACAAACACGTAGCTAGTATCATTACAAACACGTAGCTAGTATCATTACAAACACGTAGCTAGTATCATTACAAACACGTAGCTAGTATCATTACAAACACGTAGTATCATTACAAACACGTAGCTAGTATCATTACAAACACGTAGCTAGTATCATTACAAACACGTAGCTAGTATCATTACAAACACGTAGCTAGTATCATTACAAACACGTAGCTAGTATCATTACAAACACGTAGTATCATTACAAACACGTAGCTAGTATCATTACAAACACGTAGTATCATTACAAACACGTAGCTAGTATCATTACAAACACGTAGTATCATTACAAACACGTAGTATCATTACAAACACGTAGCTAGTATCATTACAAACACGTAGTATCATTACAAACACGTAGTATCATTACAAACACGTAGTATCATTACAAACACGTAGTATCATTACAAACACGTAGTATCATTACAAACACGTAGCTAGTATCATTACAAACACGTAGTATCATTACAAACACGTAGCTAGTATCATTACAAACACGTAGCTAGTATCATTACAAACACGTAGTATCATTACAAACACGTAGTATCATTACAAACACGTAGTATCATTACAAACACGTAGCTAGTATCATTACAAACACGTAGTATCATTACAAACACGTAGCTAGTATCATTACAAACACGTAGTATCATTACAAACACGTAGTATCATTACAAACACGTAGCTAGTATCATTACAAACACGTAGTATCATTACAAACACGTAGCTAGTATCATTACAAACACGTAGTATCATTACAAACACGTAGTATCATTACAAACACGTAGCTAGTATCATTACAAACACGTAGTATCATTACAAACACGTAGTATCATTACAAACACGTAGTATCATTACAAACACGTAGTATCATTACAAACACGTAGCTAGTATCATTACAAACACGTAGCTAGTATCATTACAAACACGTAGCTAGTATCATTACAAACACGTAGTATCATTACAAACACGTAGCTAGTATCATTACAAACACGTAGCTAGTATCATTACAAACACGTAGTATCATTACAAACACGTAGTATCATTACAAACACGTAGTATCATTACAAACACGTAGTATCATTACAAACACGTAGCTAGTATCATTACAAACACGTAGTATCATTACAAACACGTAGTATCATTACAAACACGTAGTATCATTACAAACACGTAGTATCATTACAAACACGTAGTATCATTACAAACACGTAGTATCATTACAAACACGTAGCTAGTATCATTACAAACACGTAGTATCATTACAAACACGTAGCTAGTATCATTACAAACACGTAGTATCATTACAAACACGTAGTATCATTACAAACACGTAGTATCATTACAAACACGTAGTATCATTACAAACACGTAGTATCATTACAAACACGTAGTATCATTACAAACACGTAGTATCATTACAAACACGTAGTATCATTACAAACACGTAGTATCATTACAAACACGTAGTATCATTACAAACACGTAGTATCATTACAAACACGTAGTATCATTACAAACACGTAGTATCATTACAAACACGTAGTATCATTACAAACACGTAGTATCATTACAAACACGTAGTATCATTACAAACACGTAGTATCATTACAAACACGTAGTATCATTACAAACACGTAGTATCATTACAAACACGTAGCTAGTATCATTACAAACACGTAGTATCATTACAAACACGTAGCTAGTATCATTACAAACACGTAGTATCATTACAAACACGTAGTATCATTACAAACACGTAGTATCATTACAAACACGTAGTATCATTACAAACACGTAGTATCATTACAAACACGTAGCTAGTATCATTACAAACACGTAGTATCATTACAAACACGTAGTATCATTACAAACACGTAGTATCATTACAAACACGTAGCTAGTATCATTACAAACACGTAGTATCATTACAAACACGTAGTATCATTACAAACACGTAGCTAGTATCATTACAAACACGTAGTATCATTACAAACACGTAGCTAGTATCATTACAAACACGTAGTATCATTACAAACACGTAGTATCATTACAAACACGTAGCTAGTATCATTACAAACACGTAGTATCATTACAAACACGTAGCTAGTATCATTACAAACACGTAGTATCATTACAAACACGTAGTATCATTACAAACACGTAGTATCATTACAAACACGTAGCTAGTATCATTACAAACACGTAGTATCATTACAAACACGTAGTATCATTACAAACACGTAGTATCATTACAAACACGTAGTATCATTACAAACACGTAGTATCATTACAAACACGTAGTATCATTACAAACACGTAGTATCATTACAAACACGTAGTATCATTACAAACACGTAGTATCATTACAAACACGTAGTATCATTACAAACACGTAGTATCATTACAAACACGTAGTATCATTACAAACACGTAGCTAGTATCATTACAAACACGTAGTATCATTACAAACACGTAGTATCATTACAAACACGTAGCTAGTATCATTACAAACACGTAGTATCATTACAAACACGTAGTATCATTACAAACACGTAGTATCATTACAAACACGTAGCTAGTATCATTACAAACACGTAGTATCATTACAAACACGTAGTATCATTACAAACACGTAGTATCATTACAAACACGTAGTATCATTACAAACACGTAGTATCATTACAAACACGTAGTATCATTACAAACACGTAGTATCATTACAAACACGTAGTATCATTACAAACACGTAGTATCATTACAAACACGTAGTATCATTACAAACACGTAGTATCATTACAAACACGTAGTATCATTACAAACACGTAGCTAGTATCATTACAAACACGTAGCTAGTATCATTACAAACACGTAGTATCATTACAAACACGTAGTATCATTACAAACACGTAGCTAGTATCATTACAAACACGTAGTATCATTACAAACACGTAGTATCATTACAAACACGTAGTATCATTACAAACACGTAGTATCATTACAAACACGTAGCTAGTATCATTACAAACACGTAGCTAGTATCATTACAAACACGTAGTATCATTACAAACACGTAGTATCATTACAAACACGTAGCTAGTATCATTACAAACACGTAGCTAGTATCATTACAAACACGTAGTATCATTACAAACACGTAGTATCATTACAAACACGTAGCTAGTATCATTACAAACACGTAGTATCATTACAAACACGTAGTATCATTACAAACACGTAGCTAGTATCATTACAAACACGTAGTATCATTACAAACACGTAGTATCATTACAAACACGTTGTGTCAATTATAATTCATCATCAAACTTCAAAATTTCACATTATCAACTGCTATTTCACATGTCAGTGACATTGACTTATACTACCCTGACTTATGGTTGACTTCTGGTTGACTTATTGACTTGTACTGCTCTGACTTATGGTTGACTTCTTGTTGACTTATTGACTTATACTGCTCTGACTTATGGTTGACTTATTGTTGACTCATTGACTAATTATTGACTTATCGTTGACTTAATGATTTATTGTTGACTTATTGTTGACTCATTGACTAATTATTGACTTATCGTTGACTTAATGATTTATTGTTGACATATTGTTGACTCATTGACTAATTATTGACTTATCGTTGACTTAATGATTTATTGTTGACTTATTGACTCATTGTTGACTTATTGACTCATTTTTACCTTATTGTTGACTTATTGACTCATTGTTGACTTATTGACTCATTGTTGACTTATTGAGTCATTTTTAACTTATTGTTGACTTATTGACTCATTGTTGACTTATTGATTCTTGTTGACTTGTTGACTCATTGTTGACTTATTGACTCATTTTTAACTTATTGTTGACTTATTGACTCAGTGTTGACTTATTGAGTTATGGTTGACATATTGACTTATTGTTGACTTATTGACTTATTCTTGACTCAGACTTATACAACTTTTATACTTGTACTACTTACATATCTCATGTCAATCCTCATCCATATTTACCTCTGTACGTATATTCCCATTTCATGCCTCAACATACTTCAAATTGGTCCATATCACACCCATATCACACACACCCTTTTCATATCACACTCACATCACACACACCCATTTCATATCACACCCATATCACACACACCCTTTTCATATCACACTCACATCACACACACCCATTTCATATTTACACTCACATCACACACACCCATTTCATATCACACTCACATCACACACACCCATTTCATATCACACTCACATCACACACACCCATTTCATATTTACACTCACATCACACACACCCATTTCATATCACACTCACATCACACACACCCATTTCATATCACACTCACATCACACACACCCATTTCATATCACACTCACATCACACACACCCATTTCATATCACACTCACATCACACACACCCTTTTCATATCACACTCACATCACACACACCCATTTCATATCACACCCATATCACACACACCCTTTTCATATCACACTCACATCACACACACCCATTTCATATTTACACTCACATCACACACACCCATTTCATATCACACTCACATCACACACACCCATTTCATATCACACTCACATCACACACACCCATTTCATATTTACACTCACATCACACACACCCATTTCATATCACACTCACATCACACACACCCATTTCATATCACACTCACATCACACACACCCATTTCATATCACACTCACATCACACACACCCATTTCATATCACACTCACATCACACACACCCATTTCATATTTACACTCACATCACACACACCCATTTCATATCACACTCACATCACACACACCCATTTCATATCACACTCACATCACACACACCCATTTCATATCACACTCACATCACACACACCCATTTCATATCACACTCACATCACACACACCCATTTCATATTTACACTCACATCACACACACCCATTTCATATCACACTCACATCACACACACCCATTTCATATCACACTCACATCACACACACCCATTTCATATCACACTCACATCACACACACCCATTTCATATCACACTCACATCACACACACCCATTTCATATCACACTCACATCACACACACCCATTTCATATTTACACTCACATCACACACACCCATTTCATATCACACTCACATCACACACACCCATTTCATATCACACTCACATCACACACACCCATTTCATATCACACTCACATCACACACACCCATTTCATATCACACTCACATCACACACACCCATTTCATATCACACTCACATCACACACACCCATTTCATATTTACACTCACATCACACACACCCATTTCATATCACACTCACATCACACACACCCATTTCATACTTACACTCACATCACACACACCCATTTCATATCACACTCACATCACACACACCCATTTCATATCACACTCACATCACACACACCCATTACATATTTACTCTCACATCACACACACCCATTTCATATCACACTCACATCACACACACCCATTTCATATCACACTCACATCACACACACCCATTTCATATCACACTCACATCACACACACCCATTTCATATCACACTCACATCACACACACCCATTACATATTTACTCTCACATCACACACACCCATTTCATACTTACACTCACATCACACACACCCATTTCATATCACACTCACATCACACACACCCATTACATATTTACTCTCACATCACACACACCCATTTCATATCACACTCACATCACACACACCCATTTCATATCACACTCACATCACACACACCCATTTCATATCACACACATCACACACACCCATTTCATATTTACACTCACATCACACACACCCATTTCATATCACACACATCACACACACCCATTTCATATTTACACTCACATCACACACACCCATTTCATATCACACTCACATCAAACACACCCATTTCATAACACACACATCACACACACCCCTTTCATATTTACACTCACATCACACACACCCATTTCATATCACACACATCACACACACCCATTTCATACCACACTCACATCAAACACACCCATTACATATTTACTCTCACATCACACACACCCCTTTCATATTTACACTCACATCACACACACCCATTTCATATCACACACATCACACACACCCATTTCATATCACACTCACATCAAACACACCCATTTCATATCACACTCACATCACACACACCCCTTTCATATTTACACTCACATCACACACACCCATTTCATATGTACACTCATATCCTCTACACAACGGATCCCGGAGCCCAACAGCGCTTTTGCATGAGTGACCGTGAGGTTATTTATTTTGAAAAAATTAGTTTATTTTTCAAATTCAAACTTTTATTTATTTAAAATGATATTTTTGCAATTATATGTGCGTGCATTGATTATTTAGGAGTATTTTTTAAATGAATTTCAAATATTCTTGTAACTGGAGAAGGTGTTACGTGTGAACTGGATGTTTAGCTAACTAACTTAGCTTCAATTCGTTGATTAAGTAATTCTAAGAAACTAACTCCTTAACTTTTGCAATCATTTTTTTGAAATGATTAATTAAACTTAATAAGCTCCTTAACTGACTAACTCATTAACTTAATGATTAATTAAACTTAATAAGCTCCTTAACTGACTAACTCATTAACTTAATGATTAATTAAATGTAATAAGCTCCTTAACTGACTAACTCATTAACTTAATGATTAATTAAATGTAATAAACTCCTTAACTGACTAACTCATTAACTTAATGATTAATTAAATGTAATAAACTCGTTAACTGATTAACGTAACTAACAACTTCTTAACTGATGTTAACTGAAAGCAACTTGATTAACGTTAACTGACAAGAACTCATCACAAGCCAACTTTAAATCAACAAACAAAAAAGATAAACAAATTAGTAGGACAATTTCCCGACTGCAGGTACATTTTCATTAGAATAACTTGATAAAAATTGACAGAAATTTTCATTTTTCCTTCTGTAATTAACTTTAACAGAAGTTTGAATTATCTAATAAATTTACGACGCGAAAATAGACAATAATGTGAATGCATAATTGAATTTAATTATGTATGTAACACAACATATTGCGTTGATATGTGTCATGAGCGAACGCTTCCATTGATGGAAAACTTCATAAATTCCAAGTTGATGCTGAGGATTTGCGCTACCTTGTGTTTGTTGGAATGCTGACGTGGTCATTTTGTGTTGTTTCAGGTGACTTTCCTGGCCACGTGCACCACGTCTACCTGCCACGTGCACCACGTCTACCTGACACGTGCACCCCGTCTACCTGCCACGTGCACCACGTCTACCTGCCACGTGCACCACGTCTACCTGATGCATGCACCACGTCTACCAGACACGTAAACCACGTCTACCTGACACGTGCACCACGTCTACCTGACACGTGCACCCCGTCTTCCAGCCACGTGCACCACGTCTACCTGATGCATGCACCACGTCTACCAGACACGTGCACCACGTCTACCTGACACGTGCACCACGTCTACCTGACACGTGCACCCCGTCTACCTGCCACGTGCACCACGTCTACCTGCCACGTGCACCACGTCTACCTGATGCATGCACCACGTCTACCAGACACGTAAACCACGTCTACCTGACACGTGCACCACGTCTACCTGACACGTGCACCCCGTCTTCCAGCCACGTGCACCACGTCTACCTGCCACGTGCACCACGTCTACCTGACGCATGCACCACGTCTACCAGACACGTGCACCACGTCTACCTGACACGTGCACCACGTCTACCTGCCACGTGCACCACGTCTACCTGACGCGTGCACCACGTCTACCAGACACGTGCACCACGTCTACCTGACACGTGCACCACGTCTACCAGACACGTGCACCACGTCTACCTGACATGTGCACCACGTCTACCTGACACGTGCACCCCGTCTACCTGCCACGTGCACCACGTCTACCTGTCACGTGCACCACGTCTACCTGCCACATGCACCCCGTCTACCTGCCACGTGCACCACGTCTACCTGACACGTGCACTACGTCTACCTGCCACGTGCACCACGTTTACCTGACTCGGGCACCACGTCTACCTGCCACGTGCACCACGTCTACCTGACACGTGCACTACGTCTACCTGCCACGTGCACCCCGTCTACCTGCCACATGCACCACGTCTACCTGACACGTGCACTACGTCTACCTTCCACGTGCACCACGTCTACCTGACACGTGCACTACGTCTACCTGGAAAATGTTGGCCGCCATGTTGTAGTGTGTTGACCGTCATGTTGTAGCGTGTTGACCGCCATGTTGTAGTGTGTTGACCGTCATGTTGTAGTGTGTTGACCGTCATGTTGTAGTGTGTTGACCGCCATGTTGCAGTGTGAATTGACCGTCATGTTGTAGTGTGTTGACCGTCATGTTGTAGCATGTTGACCGTCATGTTGTAGTGTGTTGACCGTCATGTTGTAGTGTGTTGACCGTCATGTTGTAGTGTGTTGACCGTCATGTCGTAGTGTGTTGACCGTCATGTTGTAGTGTGTTGACCGTCATGTTGTAGTGTGTTGACCGTCATGTTGTAGTGTGTTGACCGCCATGTTGCAGTGTGTTGACCGTCATGTTGTAGTGTGTTGACCGTCATGTTGTAGCATGTTGACCGTCATGTTGTAGTGTGTTGACCGTCATGTTGTAGTGTGTTGACCGTCATGTTGTAGTGTGTTGACTGTCATGTTTTAGTGTGTTGACCGTCATGTTGTAGTGTGTTGACCGTCATGTTGTAGCGTGTTGACCGTCATGTTGTAGTGTGTTGACCGTTATGTTGTAGTGTGTTGACCGTCATGTTGTAGCGTGTTGACCGTCATGTTGTAGTGTGTTGACCGTCATGTTGATCAGGCACGGCCCTCATAGAGGTAAATATAAGCTATACTTTTTAATATTTGCCTACGCATTCCCAAGCTAACACACATCGCTGTGTGAACTCTGGTAAATATTCGTGTATATATCATGTTCAGTCATCAATGGTAATTTTCAGTCATCAAATGTCATATTCAGTCATCAATGGTCATGTTCAATCATCAAGTGTCCCGTTCAGTCACCAGCTGTCATGTTCAGCCATCAAATGTCATGTTCAGTCATCAATAATCAGTTTCAGTCATCAATAATCATGTTCACTCATCAAAAGCCATGTTCAGTCATCAAGTGGTCCTTTCAGTCACCAACTGTCATGTTCAGCCATCAAATGTCATGTTCAGTCATTAACTGTCATGTTCAGTCATTAACTGTCATGTTCAGTCATTAACTGTCATGTTCAGTCATTAACTGTCATGTTCAGTCATTAACTGTCATGTTCAGTCATTAACTGTCATGTTCAGTCATTAACTGTCATGTTCAGTCATTAACTGTCATGTTCAGTCATTAACTGTCATGTTCAGTCATAAACTGTCATGCTCAGTCATTAAGTAACATGTTCAGTCATTAACCGTCATGTTCAGTTAATAACTTTCATATTCAGTCATCAAGTGTCATGTTCAGTCATAAACTAACACGCTCAGTCAATAACTTTCATCAGATTCAGTCACCAACTGTCATTTTCAATCATATAATGTCATGTTCAGTCATCAAATATCATTTTCAGTCATAAACTACCACGTTCAGTCAATAAATTTCATGTGTAGTCATCAGATTCAGTCACCAACTGTCATGTTCAATCATATAATGTCATGTTCAGCCATCATTCATGTTCTGCATCAACACTGCCAGCTGCCAACACTGTCATGTTCACCACATCCTCACCTGCTGCCATGTAACATCCAATACTGACGTCATGTTTATCATGTACTCGCCCACCCCGCATCTCCCAGTCATGTTCCAAGCGGCATCTCCGATAAAAGTTCGATAAATAACAAAAAAAGTAAAGCTAAAAACCGAAAAATAACAAAAAAATGTCAACGTGGTTCAAAGAGCGCAACTAGTCACACTAGCGTAAAGTGTCGCCTAAATTTATAGTTGCATTTAAATTTAGAATTAGAATTAGAGGACGACGTAAGGGGGTGGACATGTTAACTAACCAAAATTGATTCATTCGGTAGACTAACTTCATAATTGTTCAACTCTTGCAGCTCGTTTCCAAGAGAAGAAAAAATGACTTGTTTTTTTCATTTTAAACGTGCATTTGGGCGTAATTTTAAAAACATACTGCGGCTCAATTCTAAATATATACTTTGATTTAATTTGAAACATATACGTCGGTTTTACTGCTCCAGTCGCTTCAAGATAGCGCTTTGGAAGTATTTAATTTGGCGAGGGGCAATTTTGTGGAAGTTATTTTCAGCGCAATGCAAATTAAGGTTGCAAAAGCAACAACATCAGCAACTGCAGTTTTATCATCAGGTGACGGTCTACTAGAGATTTTTGATGCTTTTCTTCTAGCCATAATTAAAATTGAAATTTTGGTTTACAAGCTCCTCTTACTAACTTCTCTCAGCAATTTTTTGCGCCCTAAATCTAGAAACCCATTTTCAAAACGTTTTTCATGTACATACCTACGTACGTTTGCAGCAAAACTTCCAAAGACGATAGCATTAGGTCTGAAATTAATCCAAAGACAATAGCATTAAGTCTAAAACTAAACCAAAGACAATAGCATTAAGTCTAAAATTAATCCAAAGACAATCGCATAATTTGTAAAATGAATCCAAAGACAATAGTATAATGTTTACAATAAATCCAAAGACATTCGTATAATGCCTAAAACGAGTCCAAAGATAATAGCATAACGCCTAGAATTAATTAATTAAGTACCATATCTCCGATTGCCCAATGTCTACAACTCCATAATGTCCATACCATAAAAGGTGTCTGTAAAAATGAACAAAATAATAGGATGTCAGCCAAAATTTCCGTGTGATTTGCAGACTTGTTTTCATTAAAATCAACATTCAGGCTTTAAATAACAAAAAAAGTATATAAAAATCTCACCAGTCTACAGTAACGTTTCATCTCACGATCTTGCTCTAAAATCTAAATTTTTCTCGTTTCGGATAAAGAGAAAAAGGATTTTTCGTGGTCCAATTTAGGAGAACATGTGCATTTCTGAACAGGGTGGAAATTCAGGCCTCGTATTTGTGAGACTCTCTTGCAGAATGATGCTTTTCTCTAATTTGAAGTTGAATTAACATTTTCTATTTCTTTATTGAACAATTTCATTATGTGCTCATTAAATTGCATTATGATTAAGTTAATGATTTTTGTCTACCAAAAATTTAAAAGAAAAAAAAACATTTTTGTGTTAGTCAGATTTTCACTGGTAAAAATGCCTATAGTATCGTAACTGGCATTCGTTAAGTTGTGATTAGCGGTAATTGGATGATAATTAAAATAACTGAATTTTAAATATCGTTGATTAGGTTGTAATTATCGCTTTTTGAGTTTGTAAATAACACTAATTAGATTATTTAAATATATCTACAGTGTAATTAGTATAATGACCACATCTGTAGCGTTCCTACCCGTAGTTATTGTAAGTAGTTAATTGCACAGCACCAAACTTTGCTCAATTATTCTACTTCCGTTGGTACGAATGATTATTGGATGCCTTTGTGTAATTAATGAAGCCTTAGTTACCTCTGCTTACCTAATTGTTAGATCTCAGAAACACCAAAGTTTAGTTGCGTGTTTCTGCTAAACCAGGACGGACTGCCACCAGAGATGCTTTAGACTTATTTATATATGTATATTGTAGACTATATATTAAATGTATGATGTATATTATATATATGTACTATTTGTTGTATGTATGATATACGTATATACAAATATATATATATATATGTAATACAAATACTTATAATTTCAGATAAGCCATTTTGCAGACACTCTACCTTCATTCTTTGCAGAAATTCTAATTCCGATAACAATGCCTGAATATGTGAAACAACTAGAAAAATGTATAAAATCTTTTCTTCCTAAGATCCGGATGCGTGACGACATTTGAAACATTATTCCTAAAATTTGAGTCCTGTATCTCTGTCGTTCGACAAACTTTTCTCCGTCATTTTCAATGCATTCATCAATTTGTGTAGCAAAGAGGTTATCTTGAAGATCATTAAAGTCAAAATTTTGATTGATTTAGCTTGTTGTAACTTGTTTTTACCAGGGAAAGTGTTCCTTTTTCTATGGTGAATTCTGTTTAAGCTTAAGTTAAATAATTGTATTTAGTTAATTTAATTATTTTTCAGTCAGCTTCAAAGATCTCCCCAATGCTAATCCTTCTCAGAACATTCCTGGGACACGCCAATGAAGAAGTGAGCAGTTGTGCAGAAAATATCGAGCAGTTTTGGCCAAGTTTTCATTGTAACCGGCGATGTTGCCCTGAAAAATGCATATTTCCAGGCATAAAGCGGCAACTCTTCTCTCTGAAACTCGCAAAACTGCTTTACTTTTAATTTGGCAAATGAACATATTCCCAACGAAAATTCGATATTCGAAGTTGATCTTATTTTAATGGTCGTATCTTCGGTTGGTTATTTGTTCATTTGAGTTTTCCCAGGAATCAAAGTTTCTGCAGAGGCAGTTTTTCACTAATTTTGATTAATTTAATTGTTTGATTATCAGCGAGACCAAAGACTTACGTTATCCAAATGGTAGTTGAACGTCTAGCCCCACCAAAGACATACTGTTAAGTCCCCTAACATTAAGCCTGCAAACATTATTTTATGCACTACACCAAAAAGTATGTTCTAATCTTCATTTGCGATTTAAGGTCTAAATTTAAACTCATATGTGTAATCATGTGTGTGTTAGATTTAAGAGATAAAGAGCTCTCACTCATTAACCTCTCTCACTTTGATGTAACTCAAGCGATGACTTACTTCTTCAGTTCTCAGTTATTTGGTGCGTGAAATTCACGTCCACGTACAGCAACATTCCAAAGAAATTAGCAACCTAATCTGGGAACGTGAACGTGACTTCGCCAACATGCTTACTTGCTCTTTTTTGTGCATAAATTCCTTGTTCGAAATACGCTCACATGACCAAATGTGAGCACTTAACGAACGTCTCAAAAATATCGTCTCCTCAGTACCAGAAAACCGATTACCATGACTGAATTTTATTTTTTAGCAGATATCTGCAAATTTATTCTGCTTATTATTAGAAAGTCCTCTCACTATCCTTTATTTTGGTGACAAATGTGCAAAGCACGTTTGGCAGTTGGCGAAGTTGGGTCTTGTCCCAGAGAATTAAGTGATGCTTTGTAGTTTGTGTTGTGTAGCGCTGCTCTTTGCCTTCACGAGTTAAGAGAGCACAGCTGGTCACTAGGAGGCCGAAAATTATCTTTACCAGTCTTTTACGTGTGCTAAGTTCTATAGGAAACTGATATACCTTGTCGGTGTAAGTTAGATGTTATGTTAAGTAGAGGATTTGTAACGTAGGAACATTTCTGGTTTGCGCGCGTGTAATGTTTGTGAACACATTTCGCTGGCTCTGAGTTTGCGTTTCGTCCCGCTGAACTTGTCATTATAGGTCGCCCTGTCACTTACACTGCTCCAGTTACCGTATGTCAGTTACCATCCGTTAGTCACCATGGATCAGTTACCATATGGAAATTATAATACATGAGTTACCATACATCAGTTACTATGTACCAGTTACCATACGTCAGTTACCACACATCAGTTATCATGCATCAGTTTCCACACACGAGGTACAATACATCAGTTACCATACACCAGTTACCGTACACCAGTTACCATACATCAGTTATCAGTTACCATACATCAGATACCATACATCAGTTACCACACACCAGTTACCATACATCAGTTACCCTGCATCAGTTATTATACACCATTTACCATACGGCAATTACCATACATCAGTTACCATACATCAGTTACCATGCATCAGTTACCATGCATCAGTTATTATAAACCATTTACCATACGCCAGTTACCATACATCAGTTACCATGCATCAGTTACCATACATCAGTTACCATGCATCAGTTACCAGACATCAGTTCCCATGCATCAGTTACCATACACCAGTTACCATACACCAGTTACCATACGCCAGTTACCATACACCAGTTACCATGCATCCACCTCCACTCACTCTCCACCACTCCACCAAGACCGTAATCGACCCCGTGGTGGATACTCTAATTATAAGTTTGTATATTTGCGTGATGTTATTTAGGTCTTATTAGAATTAAGTTTAGAATTAAATTGTAAAGTAATCATAAATGTCTCTAATAAAATGAAAAAAAATTTCGTGTGCTTTTCCCTCTTCATTCGTAATTTCCTGCGCGCTTGAGCTAGCAGTATGGAAAACAAATTAATATTTTCAATGAGCAATAGTTCAAATTCAAGAAATATTCACATCCTGACTTCACATCTTCCATTCACTTACCCCAAACACACATCTGCCCAAATAGTTACCCTAAACAAGGGGCTTAGGGGAACGTTCATTTGAATCCTCAAAACTTTCAGGTTTTAACCAGCCAGGAAATTTTAAAATAGTTACCTAAATCCCCGATCAAAAAATATTTGCTTAAAGTATTTTTTTCAAAAGCATTTACTCCCACGCATGAAACCTTCGAACTTCTCTAAAAACGTTCAACTTACTTTTTATTCGCCAAATTGAAAGTAAGTTGTTTAAGATTTGATTCTTGAATTATATTTATATTTTTTTATCATTTATTCGGTTGGTTGTTTTGATCGTATCTGTATTATATGCAAATATACATATATAACTGGGTATATAGACATATATATATTCAATTAACTGCAACCCTAAACCGACAATGATTTCACGAAAATGGTAATCGATTCCACGAAAATAAAAAATATAATAATCATCACGTATGAACAAATGACGCCTTTTTTCAAAGGTACATTTGTAATACACAACAAAATCCTTGTGCTTTTCTGAATGCAGGAAAAAATTTACAATTTCGTCTCGAAAATTTTACAAAACAAAAAACAAAACAAAAGTTAGTCACACGTCAATATTAAACTACGAGAGAAGATATATCTTATACAGTAATTGTTAACCTCGTCTACGCTCACCTATGCTTCGTATGTGAGAGATGAGTCATGTCAAGAGGTAAAGGGAAATATGTGAGGTCTTATGCAGCTATACTGTTACAGCACACACATAGAATCAGTACGCATACACACAATGTCAACACGCACGCAAAACACACACAATATCAGCACCCACACAACATACACAATATCAGCACCCACACAACACACACAATATCAGTACCCACACAACACACACACACAATATCAGCACCCACACTACACACACACACAATATCAGCACAACACAACACACACACACACACACACACACACAACATCAGCACAACACAACACACACAACATCAGCTCACAACACAACACACACACACAACATCAGCAACCCACACAACACACACACAACATCAGCACCCACACAACACACACACAACATCAGCACCCACACAACACACACACAACATCAGCACAACACAACACACACACACACAACATCAGCACAACACAACACACACGCAATATCAGCACCAACACAACACAAACAACATCAGCATCCACACAACACACACACACAATATCAGCACGCACACAACACACACAACATCAGCACCCACACAACACACACACACACAACATCAGCACAACACAACACACACACACAATATCAGCACGCACACAACACACACACAACATCAGCACCCACACAACACACACACACACACAACATCAGCACCCACACAACACACACACACACAACATCAGCACCCACACAACACACACACACACAATTTCAGCACGCACACAACACACACACAACATCAGCACGCACACAACACACACACAACATCAGCACCCACATAACACACACACACAATATCAGCACCCACACAACACACACACACACAATATCAGCACGCACACAACACACACACAACATCAGCACCCACACAACAAACACACACACAACATCAGCACCCACACAACACACACACACACAACATCAGCACCCACACAACACACACACACAACATCAGCACCCACACAACACACACACACAACATCAGCACCCACACAACACACACACACACACACCATAAGCACAACACAACACACACACACACAACATCAGCACAACACAACACACACACACACAACATCAGCACAACACAACACACACACAATATCAGCACGCACACAACACACACACATAATATCAGCACGCACACAACATACACACACAACATCAGCACAACACAACACACACAACATCAGCTCACAACACAACACACACACACAACATCAGCAACCCACACAACACACACACAACATCAGCACCCACACAACACACACACAACATCAGCACCCACACAACACACACACAACATCAGCACAACACAACACACACACACACAACATCAGCACAACACAACACACACGCAATATCAGCACCAACACAACACAAACAACATCAGCATCCACACAACACACACACACAATATCAGCACGCACACAACACACACAACATCAGCACCCACACAACACACACACACACAACATCAGCACAACACAACACACACACACAATATCAGCACGCACACAACACACACAACATCAGCACCCACACAACACACACACACACACAACATCAGCACCCACACAACACACACACACACAACATCAGCACCCACACAACACACACACACACAATTTCAGCACGCACACAACACACACACAACATCAGCACGCACACAACACACACACAACATCAGCACCCACATAACACACACACACACAATATCAGCACCCACACAACACACACACACAATATCAGCACGCACACAACACACACACAACATCAGCACCCACACAACAAACACACACACAACATCAGCACCCACACAACACACACACACACAACATCAGCACCCACACAACACACACACACACACACACAACATCAGCACAACACAACACCATGACTCCAAATCCATAAAGATAAAGGATTCCCCTATGTTGATATATGACCCATTCAACTTAGAAGTATGTTGAGGCACGACCTGTTCAACATTTCAGTCCTACTGAGGCATATAAAGTTCAAAATTGGCTTTTAGAAGAAAATATTAAGAACGCAAATGATGTATATCCCGGTCTTTATTTTCTAATCATCGATATTTTGGGTAAAATAAAATACAAGTAAAATCTAACGTAAATAAAAGGTGTAATGAGCCTTCTTTTCTTGGCGATGTGGTTGCCTCCATCCTCAAAACCTTCACTATTTCCGAGCAGCCATAGACTATGTAGGGAGAATTCATTCTCAGAATACATTCTCTTTTCCAACTTGTATTTACATATACTATCGAACATAGTGTACTATCGAACCTAGTGTACTATCGAACATAGTGTACTATCGAACCTAGTGTACTATCGAACATAGTGTACTATCGAACCTAGTGTACTATCGAACCTAGTGTACTATCGAACCTAGTGTACTATCGAACCTAGTGTACTATCGA
Organism: Morinoia aosen; assembly: GCA_030386875.1. NCBI lineage: Eukaryota > Metazoa > Arthropoda > Malacostraca > Amphipoda > Talitridae > Morinoia > Morinoia aosen. The sequence continues at coordinate 25,163,628 of CM059566.1, forward strand.
ACCTAGTGTACTATCGAACCTAGTGTACTATCGAACCTAGTGTACTATCGAACATAGTGTACTATCGAACATAGTGTACTATCGAACCTAGTGTACTATCGAACCTAGTGTACTATCGAACCTAGTGTACTATCGAACATAGTGTACTATCGAACCTAGTGTACTATCGAACCTAGTGTACTATCGAACCTAGTGTACTATCGAACCTAGTGTACTATCGAACCTAGTGTACTATCGAACCTAGTGTACTATCGAACATAGTGTACTATCGAACCTAGTGTACTATCGAACCTAGTGTACTATCGAACCTAGTGTACTATCGAACCTAGTGTACTATCGAACCTAGTGTACTATCGAACCTAGTGTACTATCGAACATAGTGTACTATCGAACATAGTGTACTATCGAACCTAGTGTACTATCGAACCTAGTGTACTATCGAACCTAGTGTACTATCGAACCTAGTGTACTATCGAACATAGTGTACTATCGAACCTAGTGTACTATCGAACATAGTGTACTATCGAACCTAGTGTACTATCGAACCTAGTGTACTATCGAACCTAGTGTACTATCGAACATAGTGTACTATCGAACCTAGTGTACTATCGAACATAGTGTACTATCGAACCTAGTGTACTATCGAACATAGTGTACTATCGAACCTAGTGTACTATCGAACCTAGTGTACTATCGAACCTAGTGTACTATCGAACCTAGTGTACTATCGAACATAGTGTACTATCGAACCTAGTGTACTATCGAACATAGTGTACTATCGAACCTAGTGTACTATCGAACCTAGTGTACTATCGAACCTAGTGTACTATCGAACATAGTGTACTATCGAACCTAGTGTACTATCGAACCTAGTGTACTATCGAACATAGTGTACTATCGAACCTAGTGTACTATCGAACCTAGTGTACTATCGAACATAGTGTACTATCGAACATAGTGTACTATCGAACCTAGTGTACTATCGAACCTAGTGTACTATCGAACCTAGTGTACTATCGAACCTAGTGTACTATCGAACATAGTGTACTATCGAACCTAGTGTACTATCGAACATAGTGTACTATCGAACCTAGTGTACTATCGAACCTAGTGTACTATCGAACCTAGTGTACTATCGAACATAGTGTACTATCGAACCTAGTGTACTATCGAACATAGTGTACTATCGAACCTAGTGTACTATCGAACATAGTGTACTATCGAACCTAGTGTACTATCGAACATAGTGTACTATCGAACCTAGTGTACTATCGAACCTAGTGTACTATCGAACCTAGTGTACTATCGAACCTAGTGTACTATCGAACATAGTGTACTATCGAACCTAGTGTACTATCGAACATAGTGTACTATCGAACCTAGTGTACTATCGAACCTAGTGTACTATCGAACCTAGTGTACTATCGAACATAGTGTACTATCGAACCTAGTGTACTATCGAACATAGTGTACTATCGAACCTAGTGTACTATCGAACATAGTGTACTATCGAACCTAGTGTACTATCGAACATAGTGTACTATCAAACCTAGTGTACTATCGAACCTAGTGTACTATCGAACCTAGTGTACTATCGAACATAGTGTACTATCGAACCTAGTGTACTATCGAACCTAGTGTATTATCGAACATAGTGTACTATCGAACCTAGTGTACTATCGAACATAGTGTACTATCGAACCTAGTGTACTATCGAACCTAGTGTACTATCGAACATAGTGTACTATCGAACCTAGTGTACTATCGAACCTAGTGTACTATCGAACATAGTGTACTATCGAACCTAGTGTACTATCGAACATAGTGTACTATCGAACCTAGTGTACTATCGAACCTAGTGTACTATCGAACCTAGTGTACTATCGAACCTAGTGTACTATCGAACCTAGTGTACTATCGAACATAGTGTACTATCGAACCTAGTGTACTATCGAACCTAGTGTACTATCGAACCTAGTGTACTATCGAACCTAGTGTACTATCGAACCTAGTGTACTATCAAACCTAGTGTACTATCGAACCTAGTGTACTATCGAACATAGTGTACTATCGAACATAGTGTACCATCGAACCTAGTGTACTATCGAACCTAGTGTACTATCAAACCTAGTGTACTATCGAACCTAGTGTACTATCGAACCTAGTGTACTATCAAACCTAGTGTACTATCAAACCTAGTGTACTATCAAACCTAGTGTACTATCGAACCTAGTGTACTATCGAACCTAGTGTACTATCGAACCTAGTGTACTATCGAACCTAGTGTACTATCGAACCTAGTGTACTATCAAACCTAGTGTACTATCGAACCTAGTGTACTATCGAACATAGTGTACTATCAAACCTAGTGTACTATCGAACCTAGTGTACTATCAAACCTAGTGTACTATCAAACCTAGTGTACTATCAAACCTAGTGTACTATCAAACCTAGTGTACTATCGAACCTAGTGTACTATCGAACCTAGTGTACTATCGAACCTAGTGTACTATCAAACCTAGTGTACTATCGAACCTAGTGTACTTTCAAACCTAGTGTACTATCAAACCTAGTGTACTATCGAACCTAGTGTACTATCGAACCTAGTGTACTATCGAACCTAGTGTACTATCGAACCTAGTGTACTATCAAACCTAGTGTACTATCGAACCTAGTGTACTATCGAACATAGTGTACTATCGAACCTAGTGTACTATCGAACCTAGTGTACTATCGAACCTAGTGTACTATCGAACATAGTGTACTATCGAACCTAGTGTACTATCGAACCTAGTGTACTATCGAACCTAGTGTACTATCGAACATAGTGTACTATCGAACCTAGTGTACTATCGAACCTAGTGTACTATCGAACCTAGTGTACTATCGAACCTAGTGTACTATCAAACCTAGTGTACTATCGAACCTAGTGTACTATCGAACCTAGTGTACTATCAAACCTAGTGTACTATCGAACCTAGTGTACTATCGAACCTAGTGTACTATCGAACCTAGTGTACAATCAAACCTAGTGTACTATCGAACCTAGTGTACTATCAAACCTAGTGTACTATCGAACCTAGTGTACTATCAAACCTAGTGTACTATCGAACCTAGTGTACTATCGAACCTAGTGTACTATCGAACCTAGTGTACTATCGAACATAGTGTACTATCGAACCTAGTGTACTATCGAACCTAGTGTACAATCGAACCTAGTGTACTATCGAACCTAGTGTACTATCAAACCTAGTGTACTATCGACCCTAGTGTACTATCGAACCTAGTGTACTATCGAACCTAGTGTACTATCAAACCTAGTGTACTATCGAACCTAGTGTACTATCGAACCTAGTGTACTATCAAACCTAGTGTACTATCGAACCTAGTGTACTATCGAACCTAGTGTACTATCGAACCTAGTGTACTATCAAACCTAGTGTACTATCGAACCTAGTGTACTATCAAACCTAGTGTACTATCGAACCTAGTGTACTATCAAACCTAGTGTACTATCGAACCTAGTGTACTATCGAACCCAGTGTACTATCGAACCTAGTGTACTATCGAACATAGTGTACTATCGAATCTAGTGTACTATCGAACATAGTGTACTATCGAACCTAGTGTACTATCGAACCTAGTGTACTATCGAACCTAGTGTACTATCGAACCTAGTGTACTATCGAACCTAGTGTACTATCGAACCTAGTGTACTATCGAACCTAGTGTACTATCAAACCTAGTGTACTATCAAACCTAGTGTACTATCGAACCTAGTGTACTATCGAACCTAGTGTACTATCGAACCTAGTGTACTATCAAACCTAGTGTACTATCGAACCTAGTGTACTATCGAACCTAGTGTACTATCGAACCTAGTGTACTATCGAACATAGTGTACTATCGAACCTAGTGTACTATCAAACCTAGTGTACTATCGAACCTAGTGTACTATCGAACCTAGTGTACTATCGAACCTAGTGTACTATCGAACATAGTGTACTATCGAACCTAGTGTACTATCGAACCTAGTGTACTATCGAACCTAGTGTACTATCGAACCTAGTGTACTATCAAACCTAGTGTACTATCGAACCAAGTGTACTATCGAACCTAGTGTACTATCGAACCTAGTGTACTATCGAACCTAGTGTACTTTCGAACCTAGTGTACTATCGAACCTAGTGTACTATCGAACCTAGTGTACTATCGAACCTAGTGTACTATCGAACCTAGTGTACTACCGAACCTAGTGTACTATCGAACCTAGTGTACTATCGAACCTAGTGTACTATCGAACATAGTGTACTATCGAACCTAGTGTACTATCGAACCTAGTGTACTATCGAACCTAGTGTACTATCGAACATAGTGTACTATCGAATCTAGTGTACTATCGAACATAGTGTACTATCGAACCTAGTGTACTATCGAACCTAGTGTACTATCGAACCTAGTGTACTATCGAACCTAGTGTACTATCGAACCTAGTGTACTATCGAACCTAGTGTACTATCGAACCTAGTGTACTATCGAACTTAGTGTACTATCGAACCTAGTGTACTATCGAACATAGTGTACTATCGAACCTAGTGTACTATCGAACATAGTGTACTATCAAACCTAGTGTACTATCGAACATAGTGTACTATCGAACATAGTGTACTATCAAACCTAGTGTACTATCGAACCTAGTGTACTATCGAACCTAGTGTACTATCGAACCTAGTGTACTATCGAACCTAGTGTACTATCAAACCTAGTGTACTATCGAACCTAGTGTACTATCGAACCTAGTGTACTATCGAACCTAGTGTACTATCGAACCTAGTGTACTATCGAACATAGTGTACTATCGAACATAGTGTACTATCGAACCTAGTGTACTATCGAACCTGGTGTACTATCGAACCTAGTGTACTATCAAACCTAGTGTACTATCGAACCTAGTGTACTATCGAACCTAGTGTACTATCGAACATAGTGTACTATCGAACCTAGTGTACTATCGAACCTAGTGTACTATCGAACCTAGTGTACTATCGAACATAGTGTACTATCGAACCTAGTGTACTATCGAACATAGTGTACTATCGAACCTAGTGTACTATCGAACATAGTGTACTATCGAACCTAGTGTACTATCGAACATAGTGTACTATCGAACCTAGTGTACTATCGAACCTAGTGTACTATCGAACCTAGTGTACTATCGAACCTAGTGTACTATCGAACATAGTGTACTATCGAACCTAGTGTACTATCGAACATAGTGTACTATCGAACCTAGTGTACTATCGAACCTAGTGTACTATCGAACCTAGTGTACTATCGAACATAGTGTACTATCGAACCTAGTGTACTATCGAACCTAGTGTACTATCGAACATAGTGTACTATCGAACCTAGTGTACTATCGAACCTAGTGTACTATCGAACATAGTGTACTATCGAACATAGTGTACTATCGAACCTAGTGTACTATCGAACCTAGTGTACTATCGAACCTAGTGTACTATCGAACCTAGTGTACTATCGAACATAGTGTACTATCGAACCTAGTGTACTATCGAACATAGTGTACTATCGAACCTAGTGTACTATCGAACCTAGTGTACTATCGAACCTAGTGTACTATCGAACATAGTGTACTATCGAACCTAGTGTACTATCGAACATAGTGTACTATCGAACCTAGTGTACTATCGAACATAGTGTACTATCGAACCTAGTGTACTATCGAACATAGTGTACTATCGAACCTAGTGTACTATCGAACCTAGTGTACTATCGAACCTAGTGTACTATCGAACCTAGTGTACTATCGAACCTAGTGTACTATCGAACCTAGTGTACTATCGAACATAGTGTACTATCGAACCTAGTGTACTATCGAACCTAGTGTACTATCGAACCTAGTGTACTATCGAACATAGTGTACTATCGAACCTAGTGTACTATCGAACATAGTGTACTATCGAACCTAGTGTACTATCGAACATAGTGTACTATCGAACCTAGTGTACTATCGAACATAGTGTACTATCAAACCTAGTGTACTATCGAACCTAGTGTACTATCGAACCTAGTGTACTATCGAACATAGTGTACTATCGAACCTAGTGTACTATCGAACCTAGTGTATTATCGAACATAGTGTACTATCGAACCTAGTGTACTATCGAACATAGTGTACTATCGAACCTAGTGTACTATCGAACCTAGTGTACTATCGAACATAGTGTACTATCGAACCTAGTGTACTATCGAACCTAGTGTACTATCGAACATAGTGTACTATCGAACCTAGTGTACTATCGAACATAGTGTACTATCGAACCTAGTGTACTATCGAACCTAGTGTACTATCGAACCTAGTGTACTATCGAACCTAGTGTACTATCGAACCTAGTGTACTATCGAACATAGTGTACTATCGAACCTAGTGTACTATCGAACCTAGTGTACTATCGAACCTAGTGTACTATCGAACCTAGTGTACTATCGAACCTAGTGTACTATCAAACCTAGTGTACTATCGAACCTAGTGTACTATCGAACATAGTGTACTATCGAACATAGTGTACCATCGAACCTAGTGTACTATCGAACCTAGTGTACTATCAAACCTAGTGTACTATCGAACCTAGTGTACTATCGAACCTAGTGTACTATCAAACCTAGTGTACTATCAAACCTAGTGTACTATCAAACCTAGTGTACTATCGAACCTAGTGTACTATCGAACCTAGTGTACTATCGAACCTAGTGTACTATCGAACCTAGTGTACTATCGAACCTAGTGTACTATCAAACCTAGTGTACTATCGAACCTAGTGTACTATCGAACATAGTGTACTATCAAACCTAGTGTACTATCGAACCTAGTGTACTATCAAACCTAGTGTACTATCAAACCTAGTGTACTATCAAACCTAGTGTACTATCAAACCTAGTGTACTATCGAACCTAGTGTACTATCGAACCTAGTGTACTATCGAACCTAGTGTACTATCAAACCTAGTGTACTATCGAACCTAGTGTACTTTCAAACCTAGTGTACTATCAAACCTAGTGTACTATCGAACCTAGTGTACTATCGAACCTAGTGTACTATCGAACCTAGTGTACTATCGAACCTAGTGTACTATCAAACCTAGTGTACTATCGAACCTAGTGTACTATCGAACATAGTGTACTATCGAACCTAGTGTACTATCGAACCTAGTGTACTATCGAACCTAGTGTACTATCGAACATAGTGTACTATCGAACCTAGTGTACTATCGAACCTAGTGTACTATCGAACCTAGTGTACTATCGAACATAGTGTACTATCGAACCTAGTGTACTATCGAACCTAGTGTACTATCGAACCTAGTGTACTATCGAACCTAGTGTACTATCAAACCTAGTGTACTATCGAACCTAGTGTACTATCGAACCTAGTGTACTATCAAACCTAGTGTACTATCGAACCTAGTGTACTATCGAACCTAGTGTACTATCGAACCTAGTGTACAATCAAACCTAGTGTACTATCGAACCTAGTGTACTATCAAACCTAGTGTACTATCGAACCTAGTGTACTATCAAACCTAGTGTACTATCGAACCTAGTGTACTATCGAACCTAGTGTACTATCGAACCTAGTGTACTATCGAACATAGTGTACTATCGAACCTAGTGTACTATCGAACCTAGTGTACTATCGAACCTAGTGTACTATCGAACCTAGTGTACTATCAAACCTAGTGTACTATCGACCCTAGTGTACTATCGAACCTAGTGTACTATCGAACCTAGTGTACTATCAAACCTAGTGTACTATCGAACCTAGTGTACTATCGAACCTAGTGTACTATCAAACCTAGTGTACTATCGAACCTAGTGTACTATCGAACCTAGTGTACTATCGAACCTAGTGTACTATCAAACCTAGTGTACTATCGAACCTAGTGTACTATCAAACCTAGTGTACTATCGAACCTAGTGTACTATCAAACCTAGTGTACTATCGAACCTAGTGTACTATCGAACCTAGTGTACTATCGAACCTAGTGTACTATCGAACATAGTGTACTATCGAATCTAGTGTACTATCGAACATAGTGTACTATCGAACCTAGTGTACTATCGAACCTAGTGTACTATCGAACCTAGTGTACTATCGAACCTAGTGTACTATCGAACCTAGTGTACTATCGAACCTAGTGTACTATCGAACCTAGTGTACTATCGAACTTAGTGTACTATCGAACCTAGTGTACTATCGAACATAGTGTACTATCGAACATAGTGTACTATCAAACCTAGTGTACTATCGAACATAGTGTACTATCGAACATAGTGTACTATCGAACATAGTGTACTATCGAACCTAGTGTACTATCGAACCTAGTGTACTATCGAACCTAGTGTACTATCAAACCTAGTGTACTATCGAACCTAGTGTACTATCGAACCTAGTGTACTATCAAACCTAGTGTACTATCGAACCTAGTGTACTATCGAACCTAGTGTACTATCGAACCTAGTGTACTATCGAACCTAGTGTACTATCAAACCTAGTGTACTATCAAACCTAGTGTACTATCGAACCTAGTGTACTATCGAACCTAGTGTACTATCGAACCTAGTGTACTATCAAACCTAGTGTACTATCGAACCTAGTGTACTATCGAACCTAGTGTACTATCAAACCTAGTGTACTATCGAACCTAGTGTACTATCGAACCTAGTGTACTATCAAACCTAGTGTACTATCGAACCTAGTGTACTATCGAACCTAGTGTACTATCGAACCTAGTGTACTATCGAACCTAGTGTACTATCAAACCTAGTGTACTATCAAACCTAGTGTACTATCGAACCTAGTGTACTATCGAACCTAGTGTACTATCGAACCTAGTGTACTATCAAACCTAGTGTACTATCGAACCTAGTGTACTATCGAACCTAGTGTACTATCGAACCTAGTGTACTATCGAACATAGTGTACTATCGAACCTAGTGTACTATCAAACCTAGTGTACTATCGAACCTAGTGTACTATCGAACCTAGTGTACTATCGAACCTAGTGTACTATCGAACATAGTGTACTATCGAACCTAGTGTACTATCGAACCTAGTGTACTATCGAACCTAGTGTACTATCGAACCTAGTGTACTATCAAACCTAGTGTACTATCGAACCAAGTGTACTATCGAACCTAGTGTACTATCGAACCTAGTGTACTATCGAACCTAGTGTACTATCGAACCTAGTGTACTATCAAACCTAGTGTACTATCGAACCTAGTGTACTATCGAACCTAGTGTACTATCGAACCTAATGTACTATCGAACCTAGTGTACTATCGAACCTAGTGTACTATCGAACCTAGTGTACTATCGAACATAGTGTACTATCGAACCTAGTGTACTATCAAACCTAGTGTACTATCGAACCAAGTGTACTATCGAACCTAGTGTACTATCGAACCTAGTGTACTATCGAACCTAGTGTACTATCGAACCTAGTGTACTATCAAACCTAGTGTACTATCGAACCTAGTGTACTATCGAACCTAGTGTACTATCGAACCTAATGTACTATCGAACCTAGTGTACTATCGAACCTAGTGTACTATCGAACCTAGTGTACTATCGAACCTAGTGTACTATCGAACATAGTGTACTATCGAACCTAGTGTACTATCGAACCTAGTGTACTATCGAACCTAGTGTACTATCGAACCTAGTGTACTATCAAACCTAGTGTACTATCGAACCAAGTGTACTATCGAACCTAGTGTACTATCGAACCTAGTGTACTATCGAACCTAGTGTACTATCGAACCTAGTGTACTATCGAACCTAGTGTACTATCGAACCTAGTGTACTATCGAACCTAGTGTACTATCGAACCTAGTGTACTATCGAACCTAATGTACTATCGAACCTAGTGTACTATCGAACCTAGTGTACTATCGAACCTAGTGTACTATCGAACCTAGTGTACTATCGAACCTAGTGTACTATCGAACATAGTGTACTATCGAACATAGTGTGCTATCGAACCTAGTGTACTATCGAACCTAGTGTACTATCGAACCTAGTGTACTATCGAACCTAGTGTACTATCGAACCTAGTGTACTATCGAACCTAGTGTACTATCGAACCTAGTGTACTATCGAACCTAGTGTACTATCGAACCTAGTGTACTATCGAACCTAGTGTACTATCGAACCTAGTGTACTATCGAACCTAGTGTACTATCGAACCTAGTGTACTATCGAACCTAGTGTACTATCGAACCTAGTGTACTATCGAACCTAGTGTACTATCGAACCTAGTGTACTATCGAACATAGTGTACTATCGAACATAGAGTACTATCGAACCTAGTGTAAAATCGAACCTAGTGTACTATCGAACCTAGTGTACTATCGAACCTAGTGTACTATCGAACATAGTGTACTATCGAACCTAGTGTACTATCGAACCTAGTGTACTATCGAACCTAGTGTACTATCGAACCTAGTGTACTATCGAACCTAGTGTACTATCGAACATAGTGTACTATCGAACATAGTGTACTATCGAACCTAATGTTCTATCGAACCTAGTGTACTATCAAACCTAATGTACTATCGAACCTAGTGTACTATCGAACCTAGTGTACTATCGAACCTAATGTACTATCGAACCTAGTGTACTATCGAACATAGTGTACTATCGAACCTAGTGTACTATCGAACCTAGTGTACTATCAAACCTAGTGTACTATCGAACCTAATGTACTATCGAACCTAGTGTACTATCAAACCTAATGTACTATCGAACCTAGTGTACTATCGAACCTAGTGTACTATCGAACCTAGTGTACTATCGAACCTAATGTACTATCGAACCTAGTGTACTATCGAACATAGTGTACTATCGAACCTAGTGTACTATCGAACCTAATGTACTATCGAACCTAGTGTACTATCAAACCTAATGTACTATCGAACCTAGTGTACTATCGAACCTAGTGTACTATCGAACATAGTGTACTATCGAACCTAATGTACTATCGAACCTAGTGTACTATCGAACCTAGTGTACTATCGAACCTAATGTACTATCGAACCTAGTGTACTATCGAACCTAGTGTACTATCGAACAAAGTGTACTATCGAACCTAGTGTACTATCGAACATAGTGTACTATCGAACCTAATGTACTATCGAACCTAGTGTACTATCGAACCTAGTGTACTATCGAACCTAGTGTACTATCGAACATAGTGTACTATCGAACCTAATGTACTATCGAACCTAGTGTACTATCGAACCTAGTGTACTATCGAACCTAGTGTACTATCGAACATAGTGTACTATCGAACCTAATGTACTATCGAACCTAATGTACTATCGAACATAGTGTACTATCGAACCTAGTGTACTATCGAACCTAGTGTACTATCAAACCTAGTGTACTATCGAACCTAATGTACTATCGAACCTAGTGTACTATCAAACCTAATGTACTATCGAACCTAGTGTACTATCGAACCTAGTGTACTATCGAACCTAGTGTACTATCGAACCTAATGTACTATCGAACCTAGTGTACTATCGAACATAGTGTACTATCGAACCTAGTGTACTATCGAACCTAATGTACTATCGAACCTAGTGTACTATCGAACCTAATGTACTATCGAACCTAGTGTACTATCGAACCTAGTGTACTATCGAACCTAATGTACTATCGAACCTAGTGTACTATCGAACCTAGTGTACTATCGAACATAGTGTACTATCGAACCTAGTGTACTATCGAACATAGTGTACTATCGAACCTAATGTACTATCGAACCTAGTGTACTATCGAACCTAGTGTACTATCGAACCTAGTGTACTATCGAACATAGTGTACTATCGAACCTAATGTACTATCGAACCTAGTGTACTATCGAACCTAGTGTACTATCGAACCTAGTGTACTATCGAACATAGTGTACTATCGAACCTAATGTACTATCGAACCTAATGTACTATCGAACCTAGTGTACTATCGAACCTAGTGTACTATCGAACATAGTGTACTATCGAACCTAGTGTACTATCGAACCTAGTGTACTATCGAACCTAGTGTACTATCGAACCTAGTGTACTATCGAACCTAGTGTACTATCGAACCTAGTGTACTATCGAACCTAGTGTACTATCGAACCTAGTGTACTATCGAACCTAGTGTACTATCGAACCTAGTGTACTATCGAACCTAGTGTACTATCGAACCTAGTGTACTATCAAACCTAGTGTACTATCGAACCTAGTGTACTATCGAACCTAGTGTACTATCGAACCTAGTGTACTATCGAACCTAGTGTACTATCGAACATAGTGTACTATCGAACCTAGTGTACTATCGAACCTAGTGTACTATCGAACCTAGTGTACTATCAAACCTAGTGTACTATCGAACCTAGTGTACTATCGAACCTAATGTACTATCGAACCTAGTGTACTATCGAACCTAGTGTACTATCGAACCTAGTGTACTATCGAACCTAGTGTACTATCGAACATAGTGTACTATCGAACCTAGTGTACTATCGAACCTAGTGTACTATCGAACCAAGTGTACTATCGAACCTAGTGTACTATCGAACCTAGTGTACTATCGAACCTAGTGTACTATCGAACCTAGTGTACTATCGAACCTAGTGTACTATCGAACCTAGTGTACTATCGAACCTAGTGTACTATCGAACCTAGTGTACTATCGAACCTAATGTACTATCGAACCTAGTGTACTATCGAACCTAGTGTACTATCGAACCTAGTGTACTATCGAACCTAGTGTACTATCGAACCTAGTGTACTATCGAACATAGTGTACTATCGAACATAGTGTACTATCGAACCTAGTGTACTATCGAACCTAGTGTACTATCGAACCTAGTGTACTATCGAACCTAGTGTACTATCGAACCTAGTGTACTATCGAACCTAGTGTACTATCGAACCTAGTGTACTATCGAACCTAGTGTACTATCGAACCTAGTGTACTATCGAACCTAGTGTACTATCGAACCTAGTGTACTATCGAACCTAGTGTACTATCGAACCTAGTGTACTATCGAACCTAGTGTACTATCGAACCTAGTGTACTATCGAACCTAGTGTACTATCGAACATAGTGTACTATCGAACATAGTGTACTATCGAACCTAGTGTACTATCGAACCTAGTGTACTATCGAACCTAGTGTACTATCGAACCTAGTGTACTATCGAACATAGTGTACTATCGAACCTAGTGTACTATCGAACCTAGTGTACTATCGAACCTAGTGTACTATCGAACCTAGTGTACTATCGAACCTAGTGTACTATCGAACATAGTGTACTATCGAACATAGTGTACTATCGAACCTAATGTTCTATCGAACCTAGTGTACTATCAAACCTAATGTACTATCGAACCTAGTGTACTATCGAACCTAGTGTACTATCGAACCTAATGTACTATCGAACCTAGTGTACTATCGAACATAGTGTACTATCGAACCTAGTGTACTATCGAACCTAGTGTACTATCAAACCTAGTGTACTATCGAACCTAATGTACTATCGAACCTAGTGTACTATCAAACCTAATGTACTATCGAACCTAGTGTACTATCGAACCTAGTGTACTATCGAACCTAGTGTACTATCGAACCTAATGTACTATCGAACCTAGTGTACTATCGAACATAGTGTACTATCGAACCTAGTGTACTATCGAACCTAATGTACTATCGAACCTAGTGTACTATCAAACCTAATGTACTATCGAACCTAGTGTACTATCGAACCTAGTGTACTATCGAACATAGTGTACTATCGAACCTAATGTACTATCGAACCTAGTGTACTATCGAACCTAGTGTACTATCGAACCTAATGTACTATCGAACCTAGTGTACTATCGAACCTAGTGTACTATCGAACAAAGTGTACTATCGAACCTAGTGTACTATCGAACATAGTGTACTATCGAACCTAATGTACTATCGAACCTAGTGTACTATCGAACCTAGTGTACTATCGAACCTAGTGTACTATCGAACCTAGTGTACTATCGAACATAGTGTACTATCGAACCTAATGTACTATCGAACCTAATGTACTATCGAACATAGTGTACTATCGAACCTAGTGTACTATCGAACCTAGTGTACTATCAAACCTAGTGTACTATCGAACCTAATGTACTATCGAACCTAGTGTACTATCAAACCTAATGTACTATCGAACCTAGTGTACTATCGAACCTAGTGTACTATCGAACCTAGTGTACTATCGAACCTAATGTACTATCGAACCTAGTGTACTATCGAACATAGTGTACTATCGAACCTAGTGTACTATCGAACCTAATGTACTATCGAACCTAGTGTACTATCAAACCTAATGTACTATCGAACCTAGTGTACTATCGAACCTAGTGTACTATCGAACATAGTGTACTATCGAACCTAATGTACTATCGAACCTAGTGTACTATCGAACCTAGTGTACTATCGAACCTAATGTACTATCGAACCTAGTGTACTATCGAACCTAGTGTACTATCGAATATAGTGTACTATCGAACCTAGTGTACTATCGAACATAGTGTACTATCGAACCTAATGTACTATCGAACCTAGTGTACTATCGAACCTAGTGTACTATCGAACCTAGTGTACTATCGAACATAGTGTACTATCGAACCTAATGTACTATCGAACCTAGTGTACTATCGAACCTAGTGTACTATCGAACCTAGTGTACTATCGAACATAGTGTACTATCGAACCTAATGTACTATCGAACCTAATGTACTATCGAACCTAGTGTACTATCGAACCTAGTGTACTATCGAACATAGTGTACTATCGAACCTAGTGTACTATCGAACCTAGTGTACTATCGAACCTAGTGTACTATCGAACCTAGTGTACTATCGAACCTAGTGTACTATCGAACCTAGTGTACTATCGAACCTAGTGTACTATCGAACATAGTGTACTATCGAACCTAATGTACTATCGAACCTAGTGTACTATCGAACATAGTGTACTATCGAACCTAGTGTACTATCGAACCTAGTGTACTATCGAACCTAGTGTACTATCGAACATAGTGTACTATCGAACCTAGTGTACTATCGAACCTAGTGTACTATCGAACCTAGTGTACTATCGAACATAGTGTACTATCGAACCTAATGTACTATCGAACCTAGTGTACTATCGAACCTAGTGTACTATCGAACCTAGTGTACTATCGAACCTAGTGTACTATCGAACCTAGTGTACTATCGAACCTAGTGTACTATCGAACCTAGTGTACTATCGAACCTAGTGTACTATCGAACCTAGTGTACTATCGAACCTAGTGTACTATCGAACATAGTGTACTATCGAACATAGTGTACTATCGAACCTAGTGTACTATCGAACCTAGTGTACTATCGAACATAGTGTACTATCGAAGTAAACACAACTTTCTATGCTTTTCTCTCAGTCATTTGTTCCGACTAAGTATTACAACACATGGGTATTACGGCATCAATGTTGATATATATTAACTAAGAATCTTTATTTTTATTATTTTAAAACATTTTAAAAACAAATGACGATTTTTGTTTCATCTGTATTGAAAATTAATTGTTCATTTTTAATTTTTTATATCATATTCCATTTCAATTCTTTTAACTTCCATTAAATTCCACACCTCAATCCAATACACGTAACTTCAATTCAGTTTCATATTTCATTACAACTCACAGCTAAATTTCACAATTGCCTGAAAGATACTCCACCGCAACACATCTTTCCTTTCAGCCTGTCACTGCCGTGCCACACCGTCAGTCCGCAGTCACCGCGCCAGTCCCACCACCGCCCCGCCATTCCCACCACCGCCCCGCCAGTCCCACCACCGCCTCGCCAGTCCCACCACCGCCCCGCCAGTCCCACCACCGCCTCGCCAGTCCCACCACCGCCCCGCCAGTCCCACCACCGCCTCGCCAGTCCCACCACCGCCGCGCCAGTCCCACCACCGCCTCGCCAGTCCCACCACCGCCTCGCCAGTCCCACCACCGCCTCGCCAGTCCCACCACCGCCCCGCCAGTCCCACCACCGCCTCGCCAGTCCCACCACCGCCGCGCCAGTCCCACCACCGCCTCGCCAGTCCCACCACCGCCGCGCCAGTCCCACCACCGCCTCGCCAGTCCCACCACCGCCTCGCCAGTCCCACCACCGCCGCGCCAGTCCCACCACCGCCGCGCCAGTCCCACCACCGCCGCGCCAGTCCCACCACCGCCTCGCCAGTCCCACCACCGCCTCGCCAGTCCCACCACCGCCGCGCCAGTCCCACCACCGCCTCGCCAGTCCCACCACCGCCTCGCCAGTCCCACCACCGCCTCGCCAGTCCCACCACCGCCTCGCCAGTCCCACCACCGCCTCGCCAGTCCCACCACCGCCTCGCCAGTCCCACCACCGCCGCGCCAGTCCCACCACCGCCGCGCCAGTCCCACCACCGCCGCGCCAGTCCCACCACCGCCGCGCCAGTCCCACCACCGCCGCGCCAGTCCCACCACCGCCGCGCCAGTCCCACCACCGCCGCGCCAGTCCCACCACCGCCGCGCCAGTCCCACCACCGCCTCGCCAGTCCCACCACCGCCGCGCCAGTCCCACCACCGCCGCGCCAGTCCCACCACCACGCCACCGCCTCGTCCTCCAGTAACCTGAGTCTGGTGGCAGCGACACGTCACCCGAACACTGCAAAAGAATAATGATCTCAACAATGTGCTTTTGACAGCGTCCAGTCGTTAAATGTTGAATTTTATTTGAGTTATTTCGAGTTTTATTTTAGTTGTGTTTGTTTTGTGTTCGCCATGCACCGTCATTCGTTTTATTTTTTATATCTAGAATAAAAAGGAAAATTGACAAAGCTAAGAATATCATGACAAAATAAAATTTCAGATCATAAAAATCCATCCTCACTGCTCTGAAAAACAATAAATCAAAGTGTTAAAAATTATTTCTAAACTCTAAATCTTTTGAGTTAACCGAAAATAAAATATTGACATTAAAAAGACAACAATAAATCAAAAACTGAAAACATATCAACAAACAACAAAAATTTTGACCACCGCGTCACATTCATTTACTGACGGACGGATTTTTAACATGTCCATTTATTCAAAAATGTAAAAGATAGAATGTAGTACATCGGATCATATACCATTACCAATACGCAACAACCAATCTATTAAAACCAATGCACCACAACCAACACACCACAACCAACGCACCACAACCAACACGCCACAACCAACGCACCACAACCAACACACCACAAACAACACACCACAACCAACCCACCACAACCAACACACCACAACCAACGCATCACAACCAATACACCACAACCAACACACCACAACCAACCCACCACAACCAACACACCACAACCAACACACCACAACCAACACACCACAACCTACGCACCACAACCAATACACCACAACCAACACATCACAACCAACACACCACTACCAACACACCACAACCAACACACCACAACCAACGCACCACAACCAACACACCACAACCAACGCATCACAACCAACACACCACAACCAATGCACCACAACCAACACACCACAACCAACACACCACAACCAACACACCACAACCAACACACCACAACCAACACACCACAACCAACACACCACAACCAACACACCACAGCAAACACACCACAACCAACACACCCCAAACAACACACCACAACCAACACACCACAACCAACACACCACAAACAACACACCACAACCAACACACCACAACCAACACACCACAAACAACACACCACAACCAACACACCACAACCAACACACCACAACCAACACACCACAAACAACACACCACAACCAACACACCACAACCAACACACCTCAAACAACACACCACAACCAACACACCACAACCAACACACCACAAACAACACACCACAACCAACACACCACAACCAACACACCACAACCAACACACCACAACCAACACACCACAACCAACACACCACAACCAACACACCACAACCAACACACCACAAACAACACACCACAACCAACACACCACAACCAACACACCACAGCCAACACACCACAACCAACACACCACAAACAACACACCTCAACCAACACACCACAACCAACACACCACAACCAACACACCACAAACAACACACCACAACCAACACACCACAACCAACACACCACAAACAACACACCACAACCAACACACCACAACCAACACACCACAACCAACACACCACAAACAACACACCACAACCAACACACCACAACCAACACACCTCAAACAACACACCACAACCAACACACCACAACCAACACACCACAAACAACACACCACAACCAACACACCACAACCAACACACCACAACCAACACACCACAACCAACACACCACAACCAACACACCACAACCAACACACCACAACCAACACACCACAAACAACACACCACAACCAACACACCACAACCAACACACCACAGCCAACACACCACAACCAACACACCACAAACAACACACCTCAACCAACACACCACAACCAACACACCACAAACAACACACCACAACCAACACACCACAACCAACACACCACAAACAACACACCACAACCAACACACCACAACCAACACACCACAACCAACACACCACAACCAACACACCACAACCAACACACCACAAACAACACACCACAACCAACACACCACAACCAACACACCTCAAACAACACACCACAACCAACACACCACAACCAACACACCACAAACAACACACCACAACCAACACACCACAACCAACACACCACAACCAACACACCACAACCAACACACCACAACCAACACACCACAACCAACACACCACAACCAACACACCACAACCAACACACCACAACCAACACACCACAACCAACACACCACAACCAACACACCACAACCAACACACCACAAACAACACACGACAACCAACACACCACAACCAACACACCACAACCAACACACCACAACCAACACACCACAAACAACACACCACAACCAACACACCACAACCAACACACCACAACCAACACACCACAACCAACACACCACAACCAACACACCACAACCAACACACCACAACCAACACACCACAACCAACACACCACAACCAACACACCACAACCAACACACCACAACCAACACACCACAACCAACACACCACAACCAACACACGACAACCAACACACCACAACCAACACACCACAACCAACACACCACAACCAACACTCCACAAACAACACACCACAACCAACACACCACAACCAACACACCACAACCAACACACCACAACCAACACACCACAACCAACACACCACAAACAACACACCACAACCAACACACCACAACCAACACACCACAACCAACACACCACAACCAACACACCACAACCAACACACCACAACCAACACACCACAACCAACACACCACAACCAACACACCACAACCAACACACCACAACCAACACACCACAACCAACACACCACCACAACCACCACCAGTAGTCAACTCACCCCACAATACGAGGGCCAGAAGCTACAGAAGAGGAAGACGGTGTCGGGTCGCTGTGTGCTGTTCTACAAAGTCCTTTTGTGTCACCCAGCCATCGTGAAATTCTCTATTTTTTAGATGCCGTCTGCACTGTCATTGAACGAGCCTTCTTCTTTAGAGGTTTTTAACCCTAAGCTGTCAGAAGGTATTAGTCATGGTGCAGTCATTGTAACCACCGCCATTACAACCACCGCCATTACAGCCACCGCCATTACAACCACCGTCATCACAACCACCGTCGCTACAACCACCGCCATTACAACCACCACCACTACAACCACCACCATTACAACCACCGTCATCACAACCACCGTCATCACAACCACCGTCATCACAACCACCGTCATCACAACCACCATTACAACCACCACCATTACAACCACCGTCATCACAACCACCGTCGCTACAACCACCGCCATTACAACCACCACCACTACAACCACTACCATTACAACCACCGTCATCACAACCACCGTCATCACAACCACCGTCATCACAACCACCATTACAACCACCACCACTACAACCACCACCATTACAACCACCGTCATCACAACCACCGTCATCACAACCACCGTCATCACAACCACCATTACAACCACCGCCATTACAACCACTACCATTACAACCACCGTCATCACAACCACCGTCATCACAACCACCGTCATCACAACCACCGTCATCACAACCACCGTCATCACAACCACCGTCATCACAACCACCATTACAACCACCACCATTACAACCACTACCATTACAACCGCCTCCATCACAACCACCACCATTACAACCACCGTCATCACAACCACCGTCATCACAACCACCGTCATCACAACCACCGTCATCACAACCACCATTACAACCACCACCATTACAACCACCGTCATCACAACCACCGTCGCTACAACCACCGCCATTACAACCACCACCACTACAACCACTACCATTACAACCACCGTCATCACAACCACCGTCATCACAACCACCGTCATCACAACCACCATTACAACCACCACCACTACAACCACCACCATTACAACCACCGTCATCACAACCACCGTCATCACAACCACCGTCATCACAACCACCATTACAACCACCGCCATTACAACCACTACCATTACAACCACCGTCATCACAACCACCGTCATCACAACCACCGTCATCACAACCACCGTCATTACAACCACCGTCATCACAACCACCGTCATCACAACCACCATTACAACCACCACCATTACAACCACTACCATTACAACCGCCTCCATCACAACCACCACCATTACAACCACCGTCATCGCAACCACCGTCATCACAACCACCGTCATCACAACCACCATTACAACCACCACCATTACAACCACTACCATTACAACCGCCTCCATCACAACCACCACCATTACAACCACCACCATTACAACCACCACCATTACAACCACCACCATCACAACCACCACCATTACAACCACCGCCATTAGACTGGCACAGGCATCAGGTTGTCACCGACATCACAATAAGAAAGGAACTGCCACTCGCCAGTCCTCTTCAAACTACATATTTTTAGGGCACGCATTCGTTAATAAAAGCATTCAATAACACGTTTATTTAATTTATCATACATGTCACGTAACACCATTAAGTTTTTCAAAGAATTTTTGCACTTTCTTTACAAATGTGGCTAGTTACGCCAAAAGTTAAGTACCAACAACAAAATAACTATTGTGCTTATATATTACTTCAACTTTTTGACTTTCATTTTAAAAAAGCTCAAGTTCAATTTGAAAAAGCTTATGTTTAATGTAAAAGAGCTCAAGTTTAATTTAAAAAGCTCAAGCTCAATTTAAAAAACTCAACTTCAATATCAAAAAAGCTCAAGTTCAATTTAAAAAAACTCAAGTTCAATTTGAAAAGAGCTCAAGTTCAATTAAGTTAAATACAGAAGACCTTTGAGTTATACGAAACCATCTCACACGGCCAAATAAAAATTATAGGCTATATTATTAGACTATTGGGATTCAAGTTATGAATAACTTAAACTATTTTTTAGGTAGAGGTGGATTCGAAAAGGAGTGTTACTCGATGACCGTCTAAACAGCTCAAGCTCAGAGTTTCATTGAAAATAGTACATTTTTAAATTGAAAGCAGAAAAACATCAAGTAAAGAATTTGGTTGCTCATCACGTGAGTACTATCTTAAGATCTGTAACTATCATCAAACGAGGAAGAAAAAGCTCTGTACTGGATGTAGATGTGAGTAGTACTCACATCTCGTGTAATTTCGATCCAAGTACCTCGCGTTCTTCCACGTGTCTCCTTCATATTCCTTATTAACATTACTGACATCAAAAAGTGTAATTTTCACCATAGACTGATGACGATCTCGGGAGAAGATGAATGTTACAAACACTAATAATGATTTTTCTTTGATTTTTGACGACCTGAAGAAGCGAAGAATGTTCCTAACATTGAAAAAATATTTTTTTCATAGATTCATGTCTAACTCGGGAGACGAAGAATGGCATTCAGATGAAGGCTGAGGAAATAGGACTCCCCGGCCTCTGGCGTGCAACAATGTTAACGAAATAATGTTAACGATCCAATCCCTGTCTGCGCCTGGTTAACCTTGGATCAGGTTACGGCTGCTGGGCGTAACCTTCCCTTGTAACCCTCACCCTCGTAACCCTCTGCATTACCCTCTACTATAACCCTCACAACGACAGCGATGACAGGTCGCGGCCGCGCTGCGCTAATGAACTGAGAAATTCCGCAGAAAATTCCCCAACTTTGTTCGGTGTGCGGGAGCCGACCTTGTGCGGGGCGTGTTGGGTGCGGGGCTGTGGTGCGGGGTGTTGGTGGGCGGGTATGTCTTCCTCGCTGTTCGTCTGGTTGTTGGTCAAATACGTTTTCTTGTTATTGGTCGAATGTGCCTTCCTTGTTATTGGTCTTGTTATTGGTCAAGTACGTGTTTCTTGTTGTTCGTCTTGTTATTGGTCAAATACGTGTTCCTTGTTATTGGTCGAATGTGCCTTCCTTGTTATTGGTCTTGTTATTGGTCAAATACGTGTTTCTTGTTATTGGTCGAATGTTTCTTCCTTGTTATTGGTCTTGTTATTGGTCAAATACGTGTTCCTTGTTATTGGTCGAATGTGTCTTCCTTGTTATTGGTCTTGTTATTGGTCAAATACGTGTTTCTTGTTATTGGTCGAAAGTGTCTTCCTTGTTATTGGTCTTGCTATTGGTCAAATACGTCTTTCTTGTTATTGGTCTTGTGTATGGTGAAATACATCTTTCTTGTTATTGGTCTTGTTTTTGGTGAAATACGTCGTTCTTGTTATTGGTCATGTATGTCTTTCTCGTTACTGATCAAATTGATTTTTATGTTATTGGATGCACTATTGTACATGTTATTTGTTTTGTTATTGATTTCTTTTATGGTTATGTTATTGATTTTGTCATTGGCTTTGTTATTAGTTTTGTTAGCGGACTTTTTTGATTGTTATTAGTCTTGTTATCGATCTGGTTAATGGTATTGTTATTGCGGTTTTGGGGATTTTAATTTGTTATTTAAAGCTTACCTGTGACGTGTGGGTTAGGTGGATCTTGTTTATTTGAGCAGAAATGAGCTATGAGAGAATGTTTATAAAGGAATAGGCTTTATCAAATATTGTCTTAGGCCTGCGAGTCTCCTGCCGTCACACGCGACGCCGTCACCCTTGTCAAAATTAAATAATCTTATCAAATTAAAAAACTTTGTCGAAATTGAATAACTTCGTGAAAAAATAACTGTCAAAAAAATACCTTCGTCAAAATTAAATAATTTCATCAAAATCAAATAATTTCGTCGAAATTAAATAATTTTGTCAAAAAAAAACTTTGTCAAAATAAATAGCTCTACGAAAAATAAACGTAAAAAACGATAGAATAGAAGAACAGTTGATTTAGTTTCTTATTAGTCTTTAATAGTCAACTCTTACCTTTTTTACGATAAATGGCGGATATCATTTTTCCGTCAACGTATAAATACGCGGCAACATAGCATGAAATTTCGTTCGTCGTACGAACTTTTGTACGATGAACGAAATTTTGTACCTTGGATGATGTTAAGAACATTGTACGAAGTTTTATTATTGTATGAAATTTTGTAGCTTTTACGAAAATTTGTACATTACCACCATCACCACACAGCCACCATCACCACACAACCACCATCACCACACAACCACCATCACCACACAACCACCATCACCACACAACCATCATCACCACACAACCACCATCACCACACAACCACCATCACCACACAACCATCATCACCACACAACCACCATCACCACACAGCCACCATCACCACACAACCATCATCACCACACAACCATCATCACCACACAACCACCATCACCACACAGCCACCATCACCACACAACCATCATCACCACACAACCACCATCACCACACAACCATCATCACCACACAACCACCATCACCACACAGCCACCATCACCACACAACCATCATCACCACACAACCATCATCACCACACAACCACCATCACCACACAACCACCATCACCACACAACCACCATCACCACACAACCACCATCACCACACAACCATCATCACCACACAACCACCATCACCACACAACCACCATCACCACACAACCACCATCACCAAACAACCACCATCACCACACAACCACCATCCCCACACAACCACCATCACCACACAGCCACCATCACCACACAACCACCATCACCACACAGCCACCATCACCACACAACCACCATCACCACACAGCCACCATCACCACACAACCACCATCACCACACAACCATCATCACCACACAACCACCATCACCACACAACCACCATCACCACACAACCACCATCACCACACAACCACCATCACCAAACAACCACCATCACCACACAACCACCATCACCACACAGCCACCATCACCACACAACCACCATCACCACACAGCCACCATCACCACACAACCATCATCACCACACAACCATCATCACCACACAACCACCATCACCACACAACCACCATCACCACACAACCACCATCACCACACAGCCACCATCACCACACAACCATCATCACCACACAACCACCATCACCACACAACCACCATCACCACACAACCACCATCACCAAACAACCACCATCACCACACAACCACCATCCCCACACAACCACCATCACCACACAGCCACCATCACCACACAACCACCATCACCACACAGCCACCATCACCACACAACCACCATCACCACACAGCCACCATCACCACACAACCACCATCACCACACAACCATCATCACCACACAACCACCATCACCACACAACCACCATCACCACACAACCACCATCACCACACAGCCACCATCACCACACAACCACCATCACCACACAACCATCATCACCACACAACCACCATCACCACACAACCACCATCACCACACAACCACCATCACCACACAACCACCATCACCAAACAACCCCCATCACCACACAACCACCATCACCACACAACCACCATCACCACACAACCACCATCACCACACAACCATCATCACCACACAACCACCATCACCACACAACCACCATCACCTCACACCCACCATCACCACACAACCATCATCACCACACAACCACCATCACCACACACCCACCATCACCACACAACCATCATCACCACACAACCACAGTCACCATTAACAAAGGTAGTCCGTCAAGCGAAATAGCTACACAGCTTTGAGTGTGTGTTGTGTGCGGAGCTGTGTGCTGTGTAGTGTGTTGTGCGATAAACACAGGGAAGTGAGCTGCTCCTGTGTACCCTCATGTGTTGTCTGCGTCTCCCCACACATGCTGTGTGCTGTATATCCTCTGTGTGTTGCCTTACCATTTCCCCTCGCTCGTCTGCTCATCACACTCGCACATTCGCGCGCTGAGCAGACCAGCGTCACAAGTCGACATTCTCGATATTTCAGAAGATGTGATTATAACTTCGCAAACTGCTTTACGGAATTAGTTATGATCGAAAAAAGGAATCCTTCCTTCCGGTCGATTTTGAAGGTACAGTTGTGACGGTGTTACCAATATACGTAGAATGAAATAGCGAATTTAACAGTGTGGATTAGTCGATTCCTCAAAATTTGGAGTTGTGGATCGGTTCTCCTTCCCAGTGAGCGACATCGTGGTGGTGACTTGCGCTCGTGCCGCTGTACTCAGCGTTCGTGTGTTTCTCTTTGATTCCTTGTTCTTTTTGTGAGTCTTTTTTCTAAGCCTTTTATTATAAGTCTATTCCTGCCGCTTTTATTCCTTTATTCCTTATTTTTCAATTTCTTCCTTCCTTTATTTTGTTATTACATTCGCCTTTATCCTTCAGACTTCCTTCGTTCTCTCCAGGTGCTTCGATGCAAGCAAGAGCTGTGTAACAATTATTTCTTTATAGCATTAATTTGTTCGCCAGTACGCGTTTCATTGGCCGGTACCCGTTTCATTAGCCGGTACCCGTTTCATTAGCCGGTACCCGTTTCATTAGCCGGTACCCGTTTCATTAGCCGGTACCCGTTTCATTAGCCGGTACCCGTTTCATTAGCCGGTACCCGTTTCATTAGCCGGTACCCGTTTCATTAGCCGGTACCCGTTTCATTAGCCGGTACCCGTTTCATTAGCCGGTACCCGTTTCATTAGCCGGTACCCGTTTCATTAGCCAGTACCCGTTTCATTAGCCGGTACCCGTTTCATTAGCCGGTACCCGTTTCACTAGCCGGTACCCTTTCCATTAGCCAGTACCCGTTTCATTAGCCGGTACCCGTTTCATTAGCCAGTACCCGTTTCATTAGCCGGTACCCGTTTCATTAGCCGGTACCCGTTTCACTAGCCGGTACCCTTTCCATTAGCCAGTACCCGTTTCATTAGCCGGTACCCGTTTCATTAGCCAGTACCCGTTTCATTAGCCGGTACCCGTTTCATTAGCCGGTACCCGTTTCACTAGCCGGTACCCTTTCCATTAGCCAGTACCCGTTTCATTAACCGGTACCCGTTTCATTAGCCAGTACCCGTTTCATTAGCCGGTACCCGTTTCATTAGCCGGTACCCGTTTCATTATCCGGTACCCGTTTCATTAGCCGGTACCCGTTTCATTAGCCGGTGCCCGTTTCATTAGCCGGTACCCGTTTCATTAGCCGGTACCCGTTTCATTAGCCGGTACCCGTTTCATTAGCCGGTACCCGTTTCATTAGCCGGTACCCGTTTCATTAGCCGGTACCCGTTTCATTAGCCGGTACCCGTTCCATTAGCCGGTACCCGTTCCATTAGCCGGTACCCGTTTCATTAGCCGGTACCCGTTTCATTAGCCGGTACCCGTTTCATTAGCCGGTACCCGTTTCATTAGCCGGTACCCGATAACTCTGAAGTCACAAAAAATTTACTTCACATCTCAGTCTATTTTTCAAGACCCAGAGTTATTACGTCACCATCATCAGTTAATCACTATCATTAGTTAGCAGTTAGTTTTCTTAAATTGTCCCGTGTAGACGGATGCAGCTACTCGACATATTCCACATTTTTTTAATACTCACTCGGGAAACTTTTTTTTAAAGAATTAAGATTCAAGTTTTTACAATTTTCTTACAGTAATTCTTCAAATCGAACACAAATATTTAAATTAAAAACCCATTTTAATCCCATTCAAATGAACAAAAAAGAATAAACGTAGGCGTATTGATAGTGATAAAGAATAACCCAACGGGCACAAGGCGTCCATGTATTTTCCGTTTTTTCAGCCGTGTTCCATCGATGTCAGGCAACTGATATGTTATTTATAAATTAAGTTGCATAAATGTACATATATAATTGTCTTGCATTAACGTATTGAAAAGTGAGACTTAAAATCTATATTTAATTATTTAAATAACGTTAACATCACGGTAATATAATGTAATTAACATAACATAAAAACAACGTAACAACATAACATGTTATGTAACATGTAATGTAATGTAATTAACATAACATAATAACAACGTAACAACATAACATGTTATGTAACATGTAATGTAATGTAATTAAGACTGGGCTAATTCAATTATTGTGTTATAACATTATTTAATTTTGAGCAAATTATTGATGGAATGCAGATTTTATGGGGGTCGGTGCTGCTACAGCACACGCTACACACCCAAGAGCGTGTTGCCAGCAGCACCCGCTACACACCCAAGAGCGTGTTACCGGCAGCACACGGTACACACCCAAGAACGTGTTGCCAGCAGCTCACGCTACACACCCAAGAGCGTGTTGCCAGCAGCTCACGCTACACACCCAAGAGCGTGTTGCCAGCAGCACACGCTACACACCCAAGAGCGTGTTGCCAGCAGCTCACGCTACACACCCAAGAGCGTGTTGCCAGCAGCTCACGCTACACACCCAAGAGCGTGTTACCGGCAGCACACGGTACACACCCAAGAGCGTGTTACCGGTAGCACACGGTACACACCCAAGAGCGTGTTACCGGTAGCACACGCTACACACCCAAGAGCGTGTTACCGGCAGCACACGGTACACACCCAAGAGCGTGTTACCGGTAGCACACGCTACACACCCAAGAGCGTGTTACCGGTAGCACACGCTACACACCCAAGAGCGTGTTACCGGCAGCACACGCTACACACCAGAGCAGGAAGTGTAGCGTGTAGGGACCCAGCGTCCTCGGGCTCTCCCTCGGTAAAAAGCTGTGGCTCAGAATAGCAGAGTGAGGATAGCTGTCTTCTGGTGGGTGTGCGTGTGTGTGTGTGTGTGTGTGTGTTGTGTGTGTGGTGTGTGTGTGTGTGTGGTGTGTGTGTGTGTGTGTTGGGATTATGGTGTTGAGTAGACGTCAACTCAATACTCAAAGTTTACCCGTCGAGTAAACGCAAAAAACATTCAATAACCTGAAAGAAAAATTTTTTTACATGCCAATGCACTAATTAATTTTACATATGAGCCCATGAATAAATATATAACTATTCTTTTAAGAGAAAACAAATCCATATTCAATCAGCAGAAAAATTAATTTATATTCTAGACGCAAATCAAAAATTTTTTTATGTCCTATTCGCGGTCGAAAAAATTAATTCAGATTCTTCATGGGAACGAAGAAAATAAATATAAATTCATCCTTCAAAAGAAAAAATTAAATTCCGTTCTGGATGAATGTGATTGATGCAAGAAACTTTCACGGTTCCGAATAGATCAAAAACTCCGACCTGGCAAATTTGAAGTTCGATGTTCGAATCAGCCAGCCTTGCATTAGACGCGTGCACGTGAGACGCGTGACAACTGCACGTGTCTGAAATAGCCGTGACTAACACCGAGTGTTTTTAGCTGCACTTGTTAGTGCTCCTTGGCGTTTTTTGGTGTTTTTCCCGTGTTTCTCGAGCTTGACTCAACAACAGGAAATTCCTTCAGACTTTTTAAAAAACCGCAGCACACACCCACTCCTTGTTAGGGTATGGAAAAAACAAGAAAGCTCAGCATTCGTTTAAACATTATGCGTTCACAGTTCAAAAATAAAGAGCGTGTCTCGAAAAAAAGTTTTCCCAGCTTTTGTTGATTACTCGTGTATTTCTTTTGTTTCTGGTGCAGCTTTTTCTTGGATGATATGTGAGTTTCTTAAATTCAATGTTGTTCACTGTGATTTGATTTATAGACTTGTATCTATGTCAATAAACACCTACTTAAATCAAAATACATTATAACTTTACTTCTGTGATAGTTAATTTCCTTAAATTCAGTATTCTTTTCTTCCATTTAATTCAATAAACTGTTTTTACGATCTTAAACACCTACATCAAAACATGATACAAAGTCACTAGACAGTCCCAGGGAGTACGTTTTTAGAGGATACCCTGTGCTGTGTATACCTGAAATTACCAAACATCAGGCAGAATGTCTCAAAAAAATGTATACTCCCTTTGAATGACAAAACAACATTATTTATTATCATAGAGTGACATGAATTGGCATCGAATACAGAAGACAAATATAATTGGAGAATCATGTTCGCAGATGTTTAAAATGATGACCACATTTGTCCATACAGCGCTGATAACGCGCACCAAGGGATTTGTAAACGTCACAAAACAGGTCATCAAGAATATGGTGACATTATTTTTCAATTTACAATTTCAGAGCATCAGTTGTTCTTGGTTGGTTGACATTCTGAAGGGTTCCATTTGCTTCAAATTTGTCTGTGATGCAAGCAATGGTCCGGTGCGTTGGTGGGGGGTTTTGTGAATTCAGTTTTGGATTGCCTTTCACTTCAGTTGAATTTTCGGTCTTCCAATAACATTTCAGGATAAAATTCCTCCCTTCCAAGCTAAGCCGATTTCCTGCCATGCCGTGAGAAATTAAATACACCCACAATCAAAAAAAAGCAGCACGTTAGTGACAGTTTAGGTGTGTGGACATTTTTTTGAGACACCCTGCTTTTGCATTTTCTCAAAAAGAATTTCGATGAGGCCCACCATAGTACAATTGTCGTGAAAACTGTTCGCAAATTTATACGTTAACTAGAACATTAGTTCTTCATAGGAATTATATTTTGGGTACATTGTTTATTCTTCATAATATCACCGTCAAATTCAATCATCAGTAAGAATTTCATTTCGTGTAGTACTGTGATTATTATTTTGGTCTCCGGTGCAAACACCACCTCGCAAGTTTCATATGTACTCGCTATGAGAAGAGGAGACCGATTCAAAAATTCAATTCTTTACTTTATACTGAATTGTGTTTAAAAGTTAAGAGCAAAAAGTCTACATTGTTAAAATTGTGTGATTTAATTCAATTTAATAATGTTCAATTTAATTTAACAGCGCTTAATTTAATTCAAGAATGCTTAATTTAATTTAACAAGGTGGACTTATTTGGTTTTTGCCCTTAACTTCTCATAGAAGTGGCTTCCTGAGCAAATTCTACCTTCTTCTTTGAGTTGCGCTGTGCGTAGTACACAACTATGTCCCTCGGCTATCATGCAAGACTGGAACCAACTTTGAGTCCCGTTTTAACACTTTGACTGCGACGTGCGCCACCGGTGGTACACGGAGGTAATTTTCATAATGCTGCTGACCGACCAGTAGTCACAAGCTCAATTTTCATAAATACTTGAAGCTAAATGAAGGCACGATCCAGTTCATGTTAGGTATTTTCAAAATAGTTTACTACAATTGACTTTAAATTTGAGTTTGGCATTGAAGTTAGTATTTAGTAGCCGCAGTCAAAGTGTTAAAAAAATGTGTACTTTACACATGAGGCATTTACCTAAACTCCCAAGTAACTCAAATTGTTCCTACAATATCCACACTTAACAATTTAACGTCAGTATTTTGTTCTCATATTACCGTTATCACAACCACCACCGTCACTGCAACCACCGCCATGCATTAGACTGACACAGGCATCAGGTTGTCACCGACATCACAATGAGGAAGGAACTGCCACTCGCCAGTCAACTTTAGAAAGAAGAGGTTGAGGAAGAAATGTAACCACAAATACAATATATTTAAGTTATTCTCAAAAGAAAACTGTAAGGTCCTCTGGGCCTTTAAATTGTAGAAGCAAAATGCTTTAAAAATGGCATATTTAACACAAATTGCATTTTATACAAACCCTTCCAAACTGCGCTACCTTTATCAATAAGATCAACATCCCACAAATAATCCCCATCGAAAGGAAAATCAGGGCTGTGTACAGCGAAGCAATAACTGGAATATAACACTGCAACACACACCCACACAACTCATTTAATGAAGCGAACAGCCCGAAATTACCTTCGTTATTCTAATACATCCTTGGGTGAATCAATACTGAGTATTGCGAATAAAACTACGAGAGTGAAGTGCAGGCAAGTTGAGTTTGGAGTGACAGCACGCTGAGGTTGTGGGGTATGCAACAATGGCAGTTTGAGTACAAGTGATGAGTCAGCAGAATAGGGGAGCCCCACTTTGATTTGTAGAGATGAGAGTGCGGCAGATTATGCTAAGTAGAGTCAGTAACACCTGGCTTCGTAACTTGTAATGGCGGCCTGATTTTTTTCGTGATTTATGATTTGCAATTAAAATATCTACGAAGTAACACATTTACGACATGGTGTGGTAAGTTTATAGCTCGTTTTTAGATTTGTCTGTCTAAAATAGTCTATTTTTACTTTTTACTTTGTACTTATTCAGAATTCGTGTCACTGATGATGGCCTGTGGCCGAAACATTTGAAATTAGGTTTTATTTGAATATATACCTTAAAAGATAAATGATTAAAGTAGCTTATCTTACTCTGTCATTTTCATTACGATTGCCACGGCTCCCTGATGACTTTTACAGCGTATTACACTAATGAAACAGGACACGTTGCGTTCCTTACAGGGCTGCTGCTGGCGTACTGTGGCACGCTTCTCCAGCACCAGATCATTCAATTTGTGCCAGTAACTGAGCCATTGTTCATTGTTGCTTTGTAGTAGGGTGAAAATAAGAACCTTTGTTTAGTTGAGGACACTCCTACTCGAGCGCAGGAGCGCTTCGTACAGAAGTAAATTATTTGCGGTATCTTCAGAGCTGCAAACGCGAATTCAGGAACATCTTTTCAAAGGAAACTTATGAGAGAGAAACCTAAAACGAGGTTTCACACGAGAAACGCCTTATCAGCTACTATTATCGCACTGCAGACAAACCCCACATAAGGTCAGTAATTTTCGGCACCACATGTTTACCCAGTCAAACTTTCTAGCCGGAGCATGCATGGCTTTCGCCGCCTATGCGATTTAACTACTTGGGCGACGAAAATTAAGCATGCAGGTGGCGAAAAAGTTAGACTGGGTATGTGCCACGGTAGAGGAAACAAGGTAGGTTCAAACCAGTCTTTTTTTTGTTGACGGTGTGGTTTTGCTGACGTCACGGCAACAAACCAATAGCAGCGCTCATATTGCATCTGGAAGCACTGCTACCCCCAAATCTGGCCCCACTATTGGCCTTACGACATTGCGTTTTGGTGACGTCATAAAGTTTGTTCGAAATAAAGCCTTTCTATTGGCCAGCCGAACAAGAGGAGGTGTATTTTCTCCCAAAGAAGTGACCCTACCTTGTTTCCTCTACCGTGGTCTGCACTGCCTGAAATGCTGCCGCAGTGGAGCGCTCCTGATGTGTACTATTTACCAATTAATTCGCCAGTTCTCACCTTAAGGAAGATATTAATTCACAGTGGTTGAAGACCTCATTACTGCCAAGACAGTTTACTGCTCAATGAAGAAGTGATAGAATCGAGCGGAAATATATAGTCTAAGAGTATCTATGCCACAGTCATTCGCGACGGCTATAAATAACGGAAAATGCATGAAAATTGAATAAATAGGAATATCCATCGCTAATTTCACAGTATTGTAGCTTTAATACAACCCCTGTTTATTGCTATGTTGCCAAGTTTAAAAGCAGGTTCGGAGACGTCAGAGGCGTGGGCAGGACGCAGCGTTCAGTCTTTGAATGGATGGCCGTCCGCAGGAAGAGCAGTTCCGATCACCACGTCCCATATCGTGACACCTGCTGATTTGGGCGACAAGTGCTTTGGGAGAGGTGGTGCTCATGAGATTAGGGAACGAACATCTATGTTATAATTCTGCTTTTCCTTCTGTTAGTTAGTTAATTAGTTAGTTAGTGTGACCGTGATGCTTGATAACGCATGCTGTGCTCATGCAGTGTGTGTTTTGTGGTTGATTTGGGATGAAATGAGAGAATCGCAGTTTTAATTTGGATCATTTGAAAGAACAAAATTGCTGCTACGGCAGATATCAAAGTCACGTGCTCAATTTTGAGCGTTTTCCCTCTTCCTGAAAAAAATGCGCTAGAATTTTGTAGTATGTGAGGATTTTTTGACGTCTCATGTTTTATACTGTGTCTCATTTTGCCCAAACGTAATTTTGATGGGTCAAATTTATTCGGTCACACCAGTTCACCTATACAATCGGATAAAATTAAATTACTTCTATGAATTTTGCGTGCGTCAGAAGGAGTGAAATACAAACTCTTAAATAAGACGATCTTCTCTACACGGTACCCACCTCTCGGTCGTCTGCACGAGACGTTACGACGGATAGAACGTCTCGTAACAGCCTGGAAAGACCCAATCAAAAACTGCCATGGAGCAAGGAAGGCTCAGATCCAACATCCTTCCTCTCAGGGTCCCTCCCAAGGATCTCGGCGCTCGGAAGCATGAGATCCAACATCCTCGCTTCCTCCTCCGGCGGCGCAATTGCTCCGAGATCGCAATTAGCTAACGGCTCGACACACTTCGCTGGCCACCCCCGGAGGTAGCGATCTCCTCGGGTGGTGGGCATCGGTGGCTGTGTTCGTTTTGTGGTGGGTTCGTTATTAGATTATAGTTACTGAGAACGTTTACTGATCTTTTTACTTAATTGTTGGTTTGTTTTTAGTGGGCTGCTAATTGAATTATGGTTGCTGGGATCATTTTCTAATCGTTTTATGGTTGGTTTGTTTGAGTCAGGTTTATAGTTAAATTATTGGTACTGTAATCATTGTGGGATCCTTTTTTTTTGAGGTTGGCATGTTTGAGGTGTGTTTGTTATTGAATTATGATCACTAAGATCGAGTTTTAATCATTGTTTCAGGTTAGTATGTTATGGAACCATGGTCTCCGCGATCGTTTTCTTATCGTTGTTTTAGGTAAATTTGCCTTGAAATAGTTGTTTGCAATATAGATGGCCGTTGATCGATGGTTGATAGTTGATACGTAGGACAAGGAGTTCAGTCCGTAGATTTTTATGCCTCCCCATGGCATGCATTTTTTTTAACCAAAGTGACCTAAATGATGTAAAATATTACTTTGGGTTGTAACAGTTGCAATTATTTCCGAGACAAAATAATAATTACCTAAAACGGTCAAAAATTTCCGAACTGAAATGGACGCGAGTGTTCAAGCTTCGAGTGCAGCCTTCCGTTAACGAAGCAACTCTGGAATTGATCAAACTACCGAAAATTGTTAATTCGTAAAAACAAGCGAAAGTAAAATTTCTGAAGTATTGCCCCGTACAAAACCGCTTACAGGGCTCGATTTCTTATATAAAAAAACTTAAAATTTTCTTTATATCCAAAAAGTAGAGGACTGCTGCCTAATTCAGGCATTTCCCACGCTAACTAGACTTCTTCAAGATTCGGAAACCACGACAATCAAACTTCATCTACATCCAAGAACCGTTAATAAAGTATTGATTATACTTAAGAACCCCGACGGTAGAGTTACATTCAAGAACCACTACCATTCGGTGCCATTTACATTCCCGAACCGTAACCAAATATCCCGTACATTCAATAAGCAGAGCACCATGCCAGCTCAACAAGACCCCCCTCCCCCACACCAGGCAAGACTCCCCAGCATCGGAGGGCGTGTGACCACCGTGGGAACACCTCAGCTCCCTAAGGGCGCGCCCCAAGGGCACGGAAGGCAGGACACTTGCAAGGAACTAGCTTCTGTTCTGCCGTAACGACTCTCTGCTCTATTGAATCACCTATCTGCTCTCAAAATGACGGGATTCCATATTTGCCTTGAATAGTGATGGAATCCGATATTTTCCATAATTAATGATGGAACCATCTGTTATTTTCCTTAATTAATGGCGGGATTCGATGTCTTCCAAAAATTATCCCGGGATTCAATATTTTACCTAAATAAATCCTTCAGACGCAGATGACAAACAAATAAATCCATCCTAATAGTATCCCCGATTGAAATATTCTTCGTTTCACAGATCATTAAGCATCCTCAACACTTTGTCCGCAGTAAACTGTACTTCTATATTCAACTAAAATTTAAAGTCAATTGTGGCAAGATATTTTGAAAATAACAAATATTAACTGGATCGTATCTTCTTTTATCTTTGATTAAGCATTTATGAATATTGAGTTAGTGACTACAGGTCAGACAGCAGCATCATGAAAATTCCCACCGGGGCCACCGGTGGCGCACATTGCGGTCAGAGGGTTGATGCAGTCTTTGTTTCGATAGGATGAGTTCCAAGAGATTTTAAATTTTAGATGCTTCTGAGAAAGCGGTTCTTAACCTGTGGGGAACTCCCCGCTGGTGGGGAATGGCGGAGTTGCCAGAGGGGAATGTGGTGCATTTGTTTCCCTCCAAAAAAATCGTTAGCATTTCAAAATCAAATACATTACCTCCAAATGTTGACTTACTTTACAAATGACAACCATTTACTGACTTTAACAACAAAAACAACCATAATGAGATATTGTATGTCATGTTTGGGCAAAAGTGACAGCACTGCTGGGTTAGGGATGTCACAGATGAGTAAAAAGAAGATGCCGTGGTGGGGAATGGAGGGTTGGCCCACTAAAAAGTGGGGAATTGGAGAAAAAAGCTTAAGAACCGCTGTTCTAAATGATTTAAAGTGTTCGAAGTTATTGGAAACGTTTTGAATGTTAATTCTTTTCTTTAAAATATAAAAAAGAGGTGCAATGTTTTATTCGCAACGCTCATCGGTCCGTGGTTGGGCAAATGAATACGTGAAGACTATTTTGATGTTTTTTTGACACTCATTAACACTACATTGCGTGCGTTTGCCTCTCATACATAATTGTGTGCGTTTTCCCCTATACACCAAACTGTGTGCGTTGCACCTCCCAACTACGGTAGGAAACTACTCGCAGTGGATCTTCCTTCACACTACGTTGAGTGCGTTACAGCCTCCCAACTACGGTAGGAAATTCACACGCACTGGATCTCAATACTAAGCTGCGTGCGTTTGCCCCTCACACTACGTTGAGCGCGTTGCAGCCTCCGAATTACAGAAGCGTGCACGCACTGGATCTCCCCTCACACGACACAGTGCGCGCTGCAGCCTCCGAGCAGAGGGAGGCAGCAGCGCACTGGCCGCCGCGTGAGGGCCTGAGGCGCCGCAGCGGCGGAAGGATACGCGTCCTTCACGCCTTCTCCCTCCGCCCTCCTCTCTGGGAGTCGACCGGCAGTTCCGGCTGAAGCCTTGGGAGTTGTCCGGTGTCGTGCGTGTGTGTGTGTGTGTGGTTGTGTGTTGGGGTGTATGTTTGTTGTGTGTTCTGTGTGTTGGGGTGTGTGTTAGGTGTGGTGTGAGTCTTACGTGTGTATTGTATGGATGTGTGATGTGTGGAATGGTGAGTGTGTTGTCAATATGTGTATAAATGTTCAAATGTGAGTGCGCTCTGTGAACTGGCGAATGTGTTGAGTGTGTTGTGTCTGTGTGTGTGGGTGTGTGTGTGTGTTACGCAAAGTGCAATATAATGTGGGTTTGTGTACGGCTTCTAAATTCTTTTTTAATTTTTTGAGATGCATTAGAAAAAATAATGTTTATTACTTTTCAACTGATGTCACGGAACAAAGCACAAACCATGTCATTTCTTTCAACTGAATGTTTCATGATATATTATACTTAGTGTAGGACGATGAATAAAAATGATAAATACCCTAAAACATTACCTGCCATACCAAAAGACCCAAAGACAATACCTGCCATACCAAAAGACCCAAAGACAATACCTGCCATACCAAAAGACCCAAAGACAATACCTGCCATACCAAAAGACCCAAAGACAATACCTGCCATACCAAAAGACCCAAAGACAATACCTGCCATACCAAAGGACCCAAAGACAATACCTGCCATACCAAAGGACCCAAAGACAATACCTGCCATACCAAAAGACCCAAAGACAATACCTGCCATACCAAAAGACCCAAAGACAATACCTGCCATACCAAAGGACCCAAAGACAATACCTGCCATATCAAAAGACCCAAAGACAATACCTGCCATACCAAAGGACCCAAAGACAATACCTGCCATACCAAAAGACCCAAAGACAATACCTGCCATACCAAAAGACCCAAAGACAATACCTGCCATATCAAAAGACCCAAAGACAATACCTGCCATACCAAAAGACCCAAAGACCAGGCACCAGCCGTGATGGCAATGGAGACCCCACATTAAACACGTGTCACCAAGAACTCCAAGTGTATATGCTTCATGACCACAAATGTAACATAAAAACCCTTATGAACCACAAACGCGCGGTCTCATTACCACGGGAGGGTCTGATGCGGCTCACCTGTCGTGGTGTGTGTGAGGTGCGCGGCCGTCATCTCACAGTGCCGATTTCCGCAGTTTCTGCAGATTTCCGCCGATTTCCGCAGTTTTATTCCGCTCCACAGGCCGCTCGGCCGCCGCCCGTCGGCGCAGTCACCTGGCACCTGTTGCCGTCACCTGCACCAGGCAAACATACAGCAGAGTAATGCGTGCCATGTGTTCCATGTATTGATTTCGCTAACATCCGTTCATGTGACAGAAAATCAACGCAAATTGTGCGGACCAGAACTATAACTATTCTCAAATGCTATCGTTATTTTTATCGAGAAATAGAATATGATAGAAACTGGGCCGCAGAAACAAGCCAAGTGCGACGTTCTAGAACTGTCACCGAGTCCAGTGGCCTGTCAGACGACAGTCACACACAGGCAACAACGCAACAATATTCTATTCCCCAGCACCAGTAAGCTCACGGTAACGAAAGTTCTCTTCACGCAGCCGTGACACGAAGTGGTCCCTCAACTTGACCGTTTTATTCGCATTATTGGATTATTTAAGGCCAAAATCACTTCCTTTTTCACGCCATGCAGACTTACTAGTCAATTCTCAAAAGTGAAGACTTCAATTCCATCCTCGGGTATTTTAATTGATCGATAAAAAGCTATTGCAATTCTATATTTTTTAATGGCGATTATCAAAAAGTAGCCGTTCACAAGTGGCATGTATTTCCTGTGTATATATGTCTTGTTTGTGCCACGGGTTATAATGATGAAGCTTGTGTGAAAAACACATGACATCATTTCGATATATTTTAATGGAGTAAAATCAACTTTTTCGCCCCTACTGCCATTATTGCCTCAATTTCCCTATGTTATAACTTCATTATATTTATTATTGCTGCAATGTTATTTGTTATTGCCCCAACACTCCTACCTCATGTTCCCCACACTCCTCCATTGCCCCCCACTCCCCCCATAACCTCCACACTCTCCCATGACCCCCACACTCCCCCCATAACCCCCACACTCCCCCATAACCCCCACACTCCCCCACAACCCGGTTCACACGCTCAGATCTACACTCCGTAGACCGGCACAATTACTCTACAATTTTCGAGCGCTGGCTTCCATTCAGCAGAGTTTGTGAATGGAGACGCCGACCGTGGGAGCCTGAATGGAATACGCGGGTGTGTGTGTGTGTGTGTGTGCGTGTGTGTGCGTGTGCGTGTGTGTACGTGTGGAGCAGGTGCTCAGACAGGTGTTGTGGTGTGTGTACGTACGGGCGAGAAATACGCTTCGGAAAAAGGAGTCAGTACAATTCAAGGTTAGTTTAGGTTAGATTCGGTTGGGATACGCTAGATTGGGTTAGGAAGGGTTATGTTAGATTAGGTTACGTTGGGTTGGGTTAGGTTAAGTTGAGTTAGGTTAAGTTAAGCGCAGGGTTGCGGAGTCGGAGAAATAAATTTGCGACTCCGACTCCGACTCCACCTTTCCAGAACTTTGCGACTCCGACTCCACCTTTCCAGAATTTTGCGACTCCGACTCCACCACATTCATAAAATCAACTCCGACTCCGACTCCACCCTAAAACATGCGACTCCGGCGACTCCGACTCCGAAACCCTGGTTAAGCGCTCGCCTGTTAAGTAGTAAGTCATTACGGAAGAGAGTTACGACACTAACTACACCGCACGCGACCCGCTTCGATATTAGCTTCTTTAGCTAATGCCTGGTAATGTCCTGAGTACCAGGGGCTTGTGTGACGGACTGTGTCCGCGCTGCAACGTGTGGATTTCTCTGTGTGTTGTTCCTTACATGGAGGAGTTCCTTTTGTGGTGTAGTGGTAGTGGGAGTGAGCCAGTAATTCAACGAACAACCAAGCAGGCTACAGAATAAGAAATCAAATAAGCAAGCAGCCAAGCAAGCAGCCAAGCAAGCAGCCAAGCAAGCAACCAACCAACCACACAAACAATCAAACAAGCAACGAAGAAAGCAGCCACAGAAGCAAACAAGCAAGCAAGCAACCAGCAAGCAGAAAACCAACAAACAAGCAGGTAAGAAACAAACAATAATACAATATACAACAATACGCTTGTATTGACTCACGGCAGGAGCGCGCGGCCCGTGCAACACAGGCGGGAAGGATATCGTCGTGTGGAGCGACTTTCCATTGGTCAGATGACTGCGCACTCTTAATATGTAAAAAATGTAACACAATCGGTGTCTAAATTAGGATTTTCGCTCAAATTAGTCTGATATCATTTCGTCACATCATGGCATCACATCCTCATATCATATCACATTCTCACATCAGAATATTCTCACATCATCACATCGCATACTCACATCACGATATGCTCACATCACTCCAACATATCACATCATCATATAACGACATCACACCATCAGATTTAGCACTCACACCACATCCTCCTTACATAATTTTAATTAAATTCGCGATCAGCATCCAGTCCAGATATCAACTACCAATTTACGAAAGCTTTTAGCAGTCGGTTGTGCTACATAAAGTTGACCGTGCAAACCGATACAATCTTTAAGTGAATTAACCTTTATTATTTGGCAGTGCGATTAGGTATAGAGATGTATGCGTATGCGATACGAGTAGTTATACGCATGTGATGAAATGTATACATGTTATCACCTGCCATAAAACCTACACACCCACGAATGCCTTCAGGGAGAATCGAACTCCCGACCTCTGGTTTACTAGACCAGCGCTCTAACCCCTGAGCTATGAAGGCTTTATGTTGCTTTATCTTATTTTATTTAACATTTTTATTTGAAAAAGCGATTACCAGAAATTTCCTCCAGCTTGTAAAGGTCCGGATGCTTTCTCATTGTAAACTCTGTACTAAATTTTTGCTAAAGTGGAACGTCTCAGACGACGGAATCTGGAATAGCGTCTGTAAAAACAAACTGCACTTGCTTTGACAAGAGGACAATCTATATGAGCAGTCGACCAGTGTCTACCAAAGGTTGGAACCATGACATGACCTACTCAAGATAACCCAATCTGACCAAACTTACTCGACTTAACCAAACCTATCCTAATTTAACCAAACCAATCTTAACCTAACAAAACTTGTCCTGATCTAACCAAACTAAACTTAACCTAACCAAACCTATCCTAATGTAACCAAACCTACCTAAACCTAACCAAACCTTTCCTAATCTAACTAAACAAAACTTAAATCTAACCAAACCTATCCCAATGTAACCAAACCTACCTAATTTAACCAAACCGACCTAAACCTAACAAAGTCTATTCGAACACAACCAAACCTTCTACGTAGTTTCCAAACCTTAACTCATACTGTATACATTTCATGCGATGGTAACAACTTTATTGTTTACTTGGATACCCTCAGCGAACGCTACTCGAAATGGAACGAAGAAATATAAAAAATTGAAATGGATTTTTACAAATTCCGATGATACGGTGAGCGGAGAAGGTAATTTGAGATATGAAGAATTCAAAAATAAATAAATTTATTCTGAGTGTGAATAAGGAGAATTATACTACCCTTGCATGAGGTGGTAAGCTTTTCAAGTGTGTTCGAGGTAAATTAACGATTATAGATACAAAGTGTATAACAGGTGTAGAAATGTCAGATGAAACGAGGTCTCATTTCTTTAAGTATCTCCAATGTTCAATTTTTAAAACCTACACTAGTAGCACATCAGCTCTTGAAGACTTTTTGGCCGGTATATTGTGGCATTAAGGAGCTGCTAAAAGTAATGATGTATTTAAATTAGTATGTTTACATATATAAATAAATGCTAAGCCCAATCACGTTTGAAAATTATTCGTGGTACTTTTTCTAAGGTACCGGACTATAAAAATATCGACTGGTATCCCCGAAGCACAATTTGTTCGCCGCTGTGCCTCATTGAAGCTCTGGGTGTTCACTACGTACGATTTACTCGCTTCTGTACTTCAATGAAGCTCTGGATGTCCCCAACGCACAATTTGCTCGCCGCTGTACCTCAATGAAGCTCTGGATGTCCTCTACCCACAATTTGCTCGGCACTGTACTTCAATGAAGCTCTGGATGTCCCCAACGCACAATTTGCTCGCCGCTGTACCTCAATGAAGCTCTGGATGTCCCCAACGCACAATTTGCTCGCCGCTGTACCTCAATGAAGCTCTGGATGTCCCCAACGCACAATTTGCTCGCCGCTGTACCTCAATGAAGCTCTGGATGTCCCCAACGCACAATTTGCTCGCCGCTGTACCTCAATGAAGCTCTGGATGTCCCCAACGCACAATTTGCTTGCCGCTGTACCTCAATGAAGCTCTGGATGTCCCCTACGCACAATTTGCTCGTCGCTGTACCTCAATGAAGCTCTGGATGTCCCCAACGCACAATTTGCTTGCCGCTGTACCTCAATGAAGCTCTGGATGTCCCCTACGCACAATTTGCTCGCCGCTGTACCTCAATGAAGCTCTGGATGTCCCCTACGCACAATTTGCTCGCCGCTGTACCTCAATGAAGCTCTGGATGTCCCCAACGCACAATTTGCTCGCCGCTGTACCTCAATGAAGCTCTGGATGTCCCCAACGCACAATTTGCTTGCCGCTGTACCTCAATGAAGCTCTGGATGTCCCCTACGCACAATTTGCTCGTCGCTGTACCTCAATGAAGCTCTGGATGTCCCCAACGCACAATTTGCTTGCCGCTGTACCTCAATGAAGCTCTGGATGTCTCCTACGCACAATTTGCTCGTCGCTGTACCTCAATGAAGCTCTGGATGTCCCCTACGCACAATTTGCTCGTCGCTGTACCTCAATGAAGCTCTGGATGTCCCCAACGCACAATTTGCTTGCCGCTGTACCTCAATGAAGCTCTGGATGTCCCCAACGCACAATTTGCTTGCCGCTGTACCTCAATGAAGCTCTGGATGTCCCCTACGCACAATTTGCTCGTCGCTGTACCTCAATGAAGCTCTGGATGTCCCCTACGCACAATTTGCTCGCCGCTGTACCTCAATGAAGCTCTGGATGTCCCCTACGCACAATTTGCTCGCCGCTGTACCTCAATGAAGCTCTGGATGTCCCCTACGCACAATTTGCTCGCCGCTGTACCTCAATGAAGCTCTGGATGTCCCCTACGCACAATTTGCTCGTCGCTGTACCTCAATGAAGCTCTGGATGTCCCCTACGCACAATTTGCTCGCCGCTGTACCTCAATGAAGCTCTGGATGTCCCCAAAGCACAATTTGCTCGCCGCTGTACCTCAATGAAGCTCTGGATGTCCACTACGCACAATTTGCTCGCCGCTGTACCTCAATGAAGCTCTGGATGTCCACTACGCACAATTTGCTCGCCGCTGTACCTCAATGAAGCTCTGGATGTCCCCTACCCACAATTTGCTCGCCGCTGTACCTCAATGAAGCTCTGGATCTCCACTACGCACAATTTGCTCGCCGCTGTACCTCAATGAAGCTCTGGATGTCCACTACGCACAATTTGCTCGCCGCTGTACCTCAATGAAGCTCTGGATGTCCCCAACGCACAATTTGCTCGCCGCTGTACCTCAATGAAGCTCTGGATGTCCCCAACGCACAATTTGCTCGCCGCTGTACCTCAATGAAGCTCTGGATGTCCACTACGCACAATTTGCTCGCCGCTGTACCTCAATGAAACTCTGGATGTCCCCAAAGCACAATTTGCTCGCCGCTGTACCTCAATGAAACCTTCAAGTTCGTCTTGGCAGCAACGGATCCGGACGAAGGGAACGGAAATCAAACTTCCTTCCTCGCTTCATTGAGAGCAAGGCAGAATATGTCGGTCAAATTACGCCCGTTTCATGCACGTTATGGACGAAATTTTTCCCATGGAAGGCTTGAGAGGTGGGTGTGGGTGCGTACTAAGTTCCGTTGTGGATCGGGGCATCCGTTTTACGTACAGGTGGACGGGCAAATTATGCTAAAATTGACAGTTGTTCTCGTCATGTCCTCGCCGTGACCATTGCGCCTTCCGAAACGGATGTTAAATTTGCAACGACGCGTATAAAATATGATTTTGAAATTTTGGGGGTTTGATTTTCTACGAGCAGGGTTCACTGATTTTTCCCAGTGCAAATCTAGCTGCAGGCTGCCGTT
Source organism: Morinoia aosen (assembly GCA_030386875.1). Lineage (NCBI taxonomy): Eukaryota > Metazoa > Arthropoda > Malacostraca > Amphipoda > Talitridae > Morinoia > Morinoia aosen. Next base: position 25,207,572 of record CM059566.1, read on the forward strand.
ACCACGATCTATTCTTAACAAAGAATCTCTAAAAATTAATCCCGGTTGAATTAATACCAAACAATGATTAATATCAAAATTAATCATCGAAGCATACAAGAAATTTAAAGCAAAACCTGACAAAATGTCATGTTAATTCCGCTTATTCAATTTCACCGGCACAGTCCACCAGTAACACTTTCAGAATCCATGAAATTGAGTTGACATGACCATGTCAGTGGAGTACCCAGCCTTAAACCCGCGATGTTCAACACCTTTGTCTCTCCGTAAAATATCATATAATTACAATAACACATTCAATCACATCTCGCGTTCTGTCTTATTTTGCGTTCTCATCTCGCGTTGTGTCTTATTTTACGTTCTCATCTCGCGTTCTGTCTTATTCTACATTCTCATCTCGCGTTGTGTCTTATTTTGCGTTCTCATCTCGCGTTGTGTCTTATTTTGCGTTCTCATCTCGCGTTGTGTCTTATTTTGCATTCTCATCTCGCGTTGTGTCTTATTTGGCGTTCTCATCTCGCGTTGTGTCTTATTTTGCGTTCTCATCTCGCGTTGTGTCTTATTTTGCGTTCTCATCTCGCGTTGTGTCTTATTTGGCGTTCTCATCTCGCGTTGTGTCTTATTTTGCGTTCTCATCTCGCGTTGTGTCTTATTTGGCGTTCTCATCTCGCGTTGTGTCTTATTTGGCGTTCTCATCTCGCGTTGTGTCTTATTTTGCATTCTCATCTCGCGTTGTGTCTTATTTTGCATTCTCATCTCGCGTTGTGTCTTATTTTGCATTCTCATCTCGCGTTGTGTCTTATTTTGCATTCTCATCTCGCGTTGTGTCTTATTTTGCATTCTCATCTCGCGTTGTGTCTTATTTTGCGTTCTCATCTCGCGTTGTGTCTTATTTTGCGTTCTCATCTCGCGTTGTGTCTTATTTGGCGTTCTCATCTCGCGTTGTGTCTTATTTTGCGTTCTCATCTCGCGTTTTGTCTTATTTGGCGTTCTCATCTCGCGTTGTGTCTTATTTTGCGTTCTCATCTCGCGTTTTGTCTTATTTGGCGTTCTCATCTCGCGTTGTGTCTTATTTGGCGTTCTCATCTCGCGTTGTGTCTTATTTGGCGTTCTCATCTCGCGTTGTGTCTTATTTTGCGTTCTCATCTCGCGTTTTGTCTTATTTGGCGTTCTCATCTCGCGTTGTGTCTTATTTTGCATTCTCATCTCGCGTTGTGTCTTATTTTGCGTTCTCATCTCGCGTTGTGTCTTATTTTGCGTTCTCATCTCGCGTTTTGTCTTATTTGGCGTTCTCATCTCGCGTTGTGTCTTATTTTGCGTTCTCATCTCGCGTTTTGTCTTATTTGGCGTTCTCATCTCGCGTTGTGTCTTATTTTGCGTTCTCATCTCGCGTTGTGTCTTATTTGGCGTTCTCATCTCGCGTTGTGTCTTATTTGGCGTTCTCATCTCGCGTTGTGTCTTATTTTGCGTTCTCATCTCGCGTTGTGTCTTATTTTGCGTTCTCATCTCGCGTTGTGTCTTATTTGGCGTTCTCATCTCGCGTTGTGTCTTATTTTGCGTTCTCATCTCGCGTTTTGTCTTATTTGGCGTTCTCATCTCGCGTTGTGTCTTATTTTGCGTTCTCATCTCGCGTTGTGTCTTATTTTGCGTTCTCATCTCGCGTTGTGTCTTATTTTGCGTTCTCATCTCGCGTTGTGTCTTATTTGGCGTTCTCATCTCGCGTTGTGTCTTATTTTGCATTCTCATCTCGCGTTGTGTCTTATTTTGCGTTCTCATCTCGCGTTGTGTCTTATTTTGCGTTCTCATCTCGCGTTGTGTCTTATTTGGCGTTCTCATCTCGCGTTGTGTCTTATTTGGCGTTCTCATCTCGCGTTGTGTCTTATTTGGCGTTCTCATCTCGCGTTGTGTCTTATTTTGCATTCTCATCTCGCGTTGTGTCTTATTTTGCGTTCTCATCTCGCGTTGTGTCTTATTTTGCGTTCTCATCTCGCGTTGTGTCTTATTTGGCGTTCTCATCTCGCGTTGTGTCTTATTTTGCATTCTCATCTCGCGTTGTGTCTTATTTTGCGTTCTCATCTCGCGTTGTGTCTTATTTTGCGTTCTCATCTCGCGTTGTGTCTTATTTTGCGTTCTCATCTCGCGTTGTGTCTTATTTGGCGTTCTCATCTCGCGTTGTGTCTTATTTTGCATTCTCATCTCGCGTTGTGTCTTATTTGGCGTTCTCATCTCGCGTTGTGTCTTATTTTGCGTTCTCATCTCGCGTTGTGTCTTATTTGGCGTTCTCATCTCGCGTTGTGTCTTATTTGGCGTTCTCATCTCGCGTTGTGTCTTATTTTGCGTTCTCATCTCGCGTTGTGTCTTATTTTGCGTTCTCATCTCGCGTTGTGTCTTATTTTGCATTCTCATCTCGCGTTGTGTCTTATTTTGCGTTCTCATCTCGCGTTGTGTCTTATTTTGCGTTCTCATCTCGCGTTGTGTCTTATTTGGCGTTCTCATCTCGCGTTGTGTCTTATTTTGCGTTCTCATCTCGCGTTGTGTCTTATTCTACATTCTCATCTCGCGTTGTGTCTTATTTTGCGTTCTCATCTCGCGTTGTGTCTTATTTTGCGTTCTCATCTCGCGTTGTGTCTTATTTTGCGTTCTCATCTCGCGTTGTGTCTTATTTGGCGTTCTCATCTCGCGTTGTGTCTTATTTTGCGTTCTCATCTCGCGTTGTGTCTTATTTGGCGTTCTCATCTCGCGTTGTGTCTTATTTGGCGTTCTCATCTCGCGTTGTGTCTTATTTGGCGTTCTCATCTCGCGTTGTGTCTTATTTGGCGTTCTCATCTCGCGTTGTGTCTTATTTGGCGTTCTCATCTCGCGTTGTGTCTTATTTGGCGTTCTCATCTCGCGTTGTGTCTTATTTGGCGTTCTCATCTCGCGTTGTGTCTTATTTGGCGTTCTCATCTCGCGTTGTGTCTTATTTTGCGTTCTCATCTCGCGTTGTGTCTTATTTTGCGTTCTCATCTCGCGTTGTGTCTTATTTTGCGTTCTCATCTCGCGTTGTGTCTTATTTGGCGTTCTCATCTCGCGTTGTGTCTTATTTGGCGTTCTCATCTCGCGTTGTGTCTTATTTGGCGTTCTCATCTCGCGTTGTGTCTTATTTGGCGTTCTCATCTCGCGTTGTGTCTTATTTGGCGTTCTCATCTCGCGTTGTGTCTTATTTGGCGTTCTCATCTCGCGTTGTGCCTTATTTGGCGTTCTCATCTCGCGTTGTGTCTTATTTGGCGTTCTCATCTCGCGTTGTGTCTTATTTTGCGTTCTCATCTCGCGTTCTGTCTTATTTTGCGTTCTCATCTCGCGTTGTGTCTTATTTTGCGTTCTCATCTCGCGTTGTGTCTTATTTTGCGTTCTCATCTCGCGTTGTGTCTTATTTGGCGTTCTCATCTCGCGTTGTGTCTTATTTTGCGTTCTCATCTCGCGTTGTGTCTTATTTTGCGTTCTCATCTCGCGTTGTGTCTTATTTTGCGTTCTCATCTCGCGTTGTGTCTTATTTTGCGTTCTCATCTCGCGTTGTGTCTTATTTTGCGTTCTCATCTCGCGTTGTGTCTTATTTGGCGTTCTCATCTCGCGTTGTGTCTTATTTGGCGTTCTCATCTCGCGTTGTGTCTTATTTGGCGTTCTCATCTCGCGTTGTGTCTTATTTGGCGTTCTCATCTCGCGTTGTGTCTTATTTGGCGTTCTCATCTCGCGTTGTGTCTTATTTGGCGTTCTCATCTCGCGTTGTGTCTTATTTGGCGTTCTCATCTCGCGTTGTGTCTTATTTTGCGTTCTCATCTCGCGTTGTGTCTTATTTGGCGTTCTCATCTCGCGTTGTGTCTTATTTGGCGTTCTCATCTCGCGTTGTGTCTTATTTGGCGTTCTCATCTCGCGTTGTGTCTTATTTTGCGTTCTCATCTCGCGTTGTGTCTTATTTTGCGTTCTCATCTCGCGTTGTGTCTTATTTTGCGTTCTCATCTCGCGTTGTGTCTTATTTGGCGTTCTCATCTCGCGTTGTGTCTTATTTGGCGTTCTCATCTCGCGTTGTGTCTTATTTGGCGTTCTCATCTCGCGTTGTGTCTTATTTTGCGTTCTCATCTCGCGTTGTGTCTTATTTTGCGTTCTCATCTCGCGTTGTGTCTTATTTGGCGTTCTCATCTCGCGTTGTGTCTTATTTGGCGTTCTCATCTCGCGTTGTGTCTTATTTTGCGTTCTCATCTCGCGTTGTGTCTTATTTTGCGTTCTCATCTCGCGTTGTGTCTTATTTGGCGTTCTCATCTCGCGTTGTGTCTTATTTTGCGTTCTCATCTCGCGTTGTGTCTTATTTTGCGTTCTCATCTCGCGTTCTGTCTTATTTGGAGTTCTCATCTCGCGTTGTGTCTTATTTGGCGTTCTCATCTCGCGTTGTGTCTTATTTGGCGTTCTCATCTCGCGTTCTGTCTTATTTTGCGTTCTCATCTCGCGTTGTGTCTTATTTGGCGTTCTCATCTAGCGTTCTGTCTTATTTGGCGTTCTCATCTCGCGTTCTGTCTTATTTGGCGTTCTCATCTCGCGTTCTGTCTTATTTGGCGTTCTCATCTAGCGTTCTGTCTTATTTTGCGTTCTCATCTAGCGTTCTGTCTTATTTGGCGTTCTCATCTAGCGTTCTGTCTTATTTGGCGTTCTCATCTCGCGTTCTGTCTTATTTTGCGTTCTCATCTAGCGTTCTGTCTTATTTGGCGTTCTCATCTCGCGTTCTGTCTTATTTGGCGTTCTCATCTCGCGTTCTGTCTTATTTGGCGTTCTCATCTCGCGTTCTGTCTTATTTGGCGTTCTCATCTCGCGTTCTGTCTTATTTGGCGTTCTCATCTAGCGTTCTGTCTTATTTGGCGTTCTCATCTAGCGTTCTGTCTTATTTGGCGTTCTCATCTAGCGTTTTGTCTTATTTTGCGTTCTCATCTAGCGTTCTGTCTTATTTTGCGTTCTCATCTAGCGTTCTGTCTTATTTGGCGTTCTCATCTAGCGTTCTGTCTTATTTTGCGTTCTCATCTAGCGTTCTGTCTTATTTGGCGTTCTCATCTAGCGTTCTGTCTTATTTGGCGTTCTCATCTCGCGTTCTGTCTTATTTTGCGTTCTCATCTCGCGTTTTGTCTTATTTTGCGTTCTCATCTCGCGTTCTGTCTTATTATGCGTTCTCATCTAGCGTTCTGTCTTCTTTGGCGTTCTCAACTGGGATAAAAGTTTGTTTCGATGTCAGGTTTCTCCAGTCGATTTCCTATTTCATGTTTTTGTTGACATTATGGGACAAGGCGGCTTTATTTTGTTACATTATGGGACAAGGCGGCTTTATTATGTTACATTATGGGACAAGGCGGCTTTATTTTGTTACATTATGGGACAAGGCGGCTTTATTTTGTTACATTATGGGACAAGGCGGCTTTATTTTGTTACATTATGGGACAAGGCGGCTTTATTTTGTTACATTATGGGACAAGGCGGCTTTATTTTGTTACATTATGGGACAAGGCGGCTTTATTTTGTTACATTATGGGACAAGGCGGCTTTATTCGAGTTGATGTGGAATTGTAACCTGCTCGTAATTTATTTTATTATAACTTACTTGTAACTTATTCAAGCGTAACCTATTTGTGACCTATTTAATCGTAATCTACTTGTCACTTATTTAGTTGTAACCTTTTTGTTACTTATTCAGTCGAAACCTATTTGTACTCTATTTAATTGTAACGTAATGTCTAACATATTTAATTGTAACCAATTTATAACTTATAAAATTTTAACTTATATGTAACTTATTTAATTGTAACCTACTTGTAACATATTTAGCCGCAACTTATTTGTAACCTTTTCAATTTTTGCCTATTTAACTGTAATCTATTCAACTGTAAGCCATTTATTTGTGACCTATTTAAGTTTCCCCAATTTAGCTGTAACCTATTTAACTGCAAACTATTTAATTATAACCTGTTTAATTACAACCTACTCAGCTATAACCTATTCAATCTCACAGATACTCATGAATTCGTTAAGTCGTTCAACATTTCGATCAAATGACTTGAGTTAAGAGAAAAGGAAAATATTTCTTCGCGATTCTTTCTTAGCTCATTTTCATTTTTGTGACGCACCACACACACACCAGCGTGGAGGGCACTAAATTATCAACCAGAAGTTGTTCAACAGTAAATGTTTCTTTCATTATTCTACTGACCCGTTTTTTACTCTGATCCAGAAACTTGCCCTCACACACTGCTGACTTAGATGACCATTACTGATCAATTATTCTCTAAATATTCATTGTGAAAATATTTTCTAGTGAAATATTCCAAAGTAAGTAATTTCGGTGGGTGAAACACCATTCTTTCGGTGAGTGAAACACCAAAAGCTCTCGTGAAACACCACAAAAATGTCAAGTTTCACTCAATACTTTTCTTATTTAGTACATTTTGAAAAAAGCATGCAGTAGATATGAACGATTTTAATGTGCAATAGAATTTCAATGTTCTGCACGACTTTAATGTTCAGCAGAACTTCTGTGTTTGGCAGAACTTTAATGTTTTGCAGACCTTTAATTTGTAGCAGAACTTCAACATTCTGCATAACTTTAATGTTTAGCAAAACTTTAATATTATCAGATGCATGAACACAACATCCAGGAGTAGGCACCGCACACCTTCTTGTGCCATCACCAGCCCTCGTTCATAAATCCTTAATAAACCATAAATAAAGTACATAAATCCCTCATGAAGAATTTGATCCAAGCCTACAAGTTGAATTTCGGGGTTTTTCTAGGGCGAATCGAGCAGGGAATGACTTTAAAACCTCGTTTTCCTATTCTCAAGTCCTTTGTAGTGAGAAACCAGAGAATTTCGAACATTTTTATTTCATGAAATTTTTAGCAAAGAACGTAAGGGTTCTATACCCTTATGATATTTTTTGACTTTTTTCAGTCACTGTTTCCAAAATCAATGAAAGCCTTAGACAACTTCAAGACTCGGTTGTATATCAGGAAAAACTACTTATTTGCCCAGAAATTCGCATAAACTTCTTTTAAATTCTTTATGAAGAATTCAGTCCAAATCTGCATGTTGAATTTCTGGTTTTCCTAGGACAAATCAAGCTGAGAATAACCTCAAACAGCGTTTTCCTATTCTCTAAACATTTCTTATGAGAAATAGTATTTTTCTGATATTTTTGTTCAGTGAAATTTTTCGTAAAAATCGTTAGGGTATATCCTTGCAATATTTTTTCACTTTTAAATCCAATGTTTCAAAAATCAACGAAGCTTCTTGACCACGGAAAGGGCGCTGTCATAGGCAAAAAATATGAATTTAAAAAATAAAGAAGATTAAACTGAGTCGTTGATATAGATAAAAAAAATAGGGGAGGCCCAAGAACAGACCCTTGTGGAACACCATGGCTAACTTTCAAAATGTCAGATAGTGCATCGTCGGTGGCAACGCATTTCTTGCGATTTATTATGTATGATCTGAACGAATCATGAGCAACTCCTCTAATGCCATAACAGTAGAGTTTTGTGAGTAAAATGACAATGTCCACATAATCGAATGCTTTCTGAATGTCAAGAAACATGAAGAGAACAATTTTGCATGATCTATATTGGAATAAAAGTTTTATGAATATTTTAATTCAGATTGTATTATTGATTTCTTAGAAAGAAAACAATTTTTTATCGTAGCAAAACGATCTTGGTTCAAAATAAGAATACACTCTATATGTACAATTTTTTCGAAAATCTTGCCAATAATTGGTAGTCCGGAAATAGGTCTATAATTGTTAATGCAAGTTTTTTCACGACTTTTGAAAAAAGGTGTCACTCTGGCAATTTTGAGAAAGTTCGGGAAAATCCATAGGAAAAGCGACTGGTTAATAATATTGGATGTGAACGATGCTACTATATCAGCTATAACTTTAAGTACTTTAGCCGAGAAAGTTCTAAATCTACTAGACTTATTTTTCAACTTGCTTATGCACGCAATTACATCGGAGAAATTGATAGGCGTAAAGAATAAAAAGTAGTGTTCACGGACGTGATCCATATATTCTGAGAAATAAGTAGGTTCACTAGCAAAACTATCAGCTATATTTCTTCCTATGTTTACAAAAAGTTGTTGAACCCAGTTGCTATATATTTCATCTCGTGATATTTTACATCATCGTGAACAATAGCCTCAATCATTTGTGAAGCACTTTTATTCGGTTATAGCAATAATTCAGCAGGTTCCAGGTTCTTTTAATATCAGTTTCAATGAGTGAATCTGAGCGTAAAGAGTTTTCTATGTCTTTATCTAATTTGTCAAATACTTCCTACATCGTTATACATTTCCCTTGTTATAGAATAGAGCTAGGCACGCTTGACGTTTCTTTATATTACATGAATGTGGAAGTATCCAATTCATCACAATCACCACCACTGCCACCATCCCATCTCTCCTCTACCACCGTACCACCACCACCACCTCACTACCACCACCACCAGCACTTCACCACCACCACCACCACAGCAGGTGTATCCGCCAGAGCCACACCACTCCCCGGAACAGTTGCCGGATCCGGCAAGGCCACCACGAGCTCCGCCGGAACCGTCCCCTCTGCCGCCCTCATCTGATGCTCAACTTAATTAATCGAACCAAACTTACCTACCTCAAATTTACGAGCTTTGTTCAAGGCGAAGCTCGTAAATGGAATGAGTTAACTTTATTTATTTCAAACTCCCGCTTCAGTGGCGACAAGTCTGTCCAGGTTTGTGGGGGGCATAGATGACGCAGGCTAGGACCTTCGAAAGAACAAAGCAAGCTTTTTCAGTGTTCTGCTTCGGAATTGTTAAAACCAATAGCTTTTTAGCACGCGTGTGTCTCATGACTTGAATTTTATGAATATTGCACCCCAAATATTGCACTCCATTATGAAGGGTACAAATTATATATTCATAGGTTTTCATTTCTTTTTTGCAAGAGTAGGCACAGCTTCCTTGCTTTCGAAAGAAGTGATTGAGTGGCACCAATGATTAAAAATTATTGAGCATATACGTCGGATGAAATCTAAACCAAATCACGATTTCCTTGTCATGATACGACAAAACAACTGATCGTGAATCGTCATTCAATTATCGTCAGAGGATTTGCACATACTTGTAACCTCAGACTGACCCCGGCTTGGCCAGATCTAGCGCACACGCTTCATCGCTGGTAGTGGGGGCGAAACAACACAAGCGATAAATACCCTCAAAATCTCACAAACAAAATGTGTGCGATGTGTATAATATTTTTACAAAATATATGTGTAAAATAAGTATATGATTATTTTGTGACCGTCCGTGGGTTCTTTTTTGTAATTCCCACAACCTCCAACATCGCACATACGAACAACTGTTCCGCTGTGTAGAAGTACGGATCTCCCCAGTACGTTTCGATAAGAACTGATTCATATACCGACTCGTACGAAATGTGTTCTCGTCAAAACGATTGAACATCCATAAAATTCCTTTAATGAACCTCTAGATGACCTACCAGGTCATGAATACCTAATATAAATTCCTTTATAAAAGAGCCACAATCAATACAAGATACAAGACTTCAAGAATGTTCTGAAAAGCCCATCTCGACATCGTTTGATCTCTGTTGCCTCTTTAATCCTCCATCCATCTCCATTGAGTTAGAATCCAAATCCCATGTTCAAGACTAACTAACTTTTCTTTCTAATGTTATATCATAACAGTTCTCTACTGTCCATATAGGGAATCTTTTGCACGAAACAAATTATAGGTAAATGATGTTACAGTTCTTCATTATCCGTTTGGAGACTCTTCTGCATGAAAGAAATTATAGGCGCCAAATTTTGACATTATTCTCTGTGTATTGAAGTTGGTTTTTTGGAACACGCCATGATGGGTTTTGTACGTAAACTTCATTTAAACGTAGAGGTTCAACAAGGTAACATCGGAGAGTACACATGGCGTCTTCACCGCAAAGTCACACTACTTCTACCGTACCAATGTGCCAATCAATATGAATGGATCCTCGTCACACATCAACTGTGAACTGGATAGTCGCTGAAAGGTCCGTCAAGCTATTACGCGTTCACTCTCATCATCAATTTGTAGTAACTTCGGAATTATTTGTTAACTCAAGCTCTGTGAATCGTCAACAGCAAAGACATTTTCGTATCAACTTCCGTGATATCAATAATTTGCAATTTACTTTGGATATCCTGTATCTCTGTAGATCTTCGGTATATGCATTCGATGCGTATTTATGATAAGAGTTCCGAGTGAATTTGAAAGGCAGCAATGCATCCTTCTTGCTATTTTACTGCGGTAGCGGGAGTTTGGATCTCTTAGTAGTATGATTTTTTATCCTTCCTGGGTGTCTTTAAATCACGTGTTTGTTACTAGAGAAACGGAGATGATCGTTTGATACTACTGATAGTCGTCATTTGAAGGCACGGTCTGATGGAATAACATGCAGACAACATGTGTGCAGACAACAGGTGTGCAGACAACGGGTGTGCAGACAACCTGTGTGCAGACAACCGGTGTGCAGACAACAGGTGTGCAGACAACATGTGTGCAGACAACAGGTGTGCAGACAACAGGTGTGCAGACAACAGGTGTGCAGACAACAGGTGTGCAGACAACAGGTGTGCAGACAACATGTGTTCAGACAACAGGTGTGCAGACAACAGGTGTGCAGACAACAGGTGTGCAGACAACAGGTGTGCAGACAACAGGTTTGCAGACAACAGGTGTGCAGACAACAGGTGTGCAGACAACAGGTGTGCAGACAACATGTGTGCAGACAACAGGTGTGCAGACAACATGTGTGCAGACAACAGGTGTGCAGACAACAGGTGTGCAGACAACAGGTGTGGAGACAACAGGTGTGCAGACAACAGGTGTGCAGACAACATGTGTTCAGACAACATGTGTGCAGACAACAGGTGTGCAGACAACATGTGTGCAGACAACAGGTGTGCAGACAACAGGTGTGCAGGCAACAGGTGTGCAGACAACAGGTGTGCAGACAACAGGTGTGCAGACAACAGGTGTGCAGACAACAGGTGTGCAGACAACAGGTGTGCGGACTCCAACTGACCTTTCAACTCCAACTCCCAAATCAGATCCCACTCGGAGATCAACTCCAACTCGAACCGTACAAGTTACAAGGCTTGTGTAGAAGAGAAGCCTCCGGTAAATGTCAGACAAGCTTTTCCTGAAGTTATTTAATTTTCTCGCAGTAAACTTTCAAATTTATGACACTGTTCGTAACGAATTTCTGTAACGTTCGTGTGTGGTTCAACCAAAACTACGCGTTGCACATGGATACTTAGATGGCAAAGAGAAAATGTTACAAGGGCGTTGCATGACAAGCAAGATGAAGACATATGTTTGTATTGTGTCTCAAACTATGTTACTTATGTGTAAATTAACCTGCTCAGTCTCACCTTACAAGTGTGAGCTCTGTGCTTAAAAATTGTAGGTGTCATTCTCAGTTAACACTGGGTAAATTATGAGTTGTTATCATTTTCATTTCAGAATTTCAGGTCTGAAGATAACGATCATCTTTTGCCAGATACGTACTGACTTTAGCTGACTTTTACGCACAGAAATTACCATCCTGCAAATCATTCGTCAGCTTGAGACACAACTACAAATTTCAGATTTTTGCAGCCAAAACGCTGAAAAAAGAGTGTGTTAGTATTAAAGGCATTTAGTTATTTATAGGGAGTCTTATGACGGTTTAAAACGCATTAAAAACATTTGTTGGTGGTTAAAAATTTTTACTTTTTTACGGTTCAGAAGTGATCCTATGATTATACTCTCTTCATTGTTAGACTTAAACGACAAATGTTTTTATTTCAGTTGCGTATGTATTTCACATCAAATAATAAATATGAAATATTGTTGTACCACAGGCATGTGCCTTGCAATAAGACGGAAGTTAATGTTCAGCAGTCCAGAGTGATGGCTTTGCGGTCAGATATAATTTCTTCATACGAAGGCTTGGCGTAGAGGCTTCTCATGGAGCATCTCTCTGGCGATAGTGGCGATTTCCTGGCGATATCTTTGCGATAGTGGCGATATCTTGGTTGTATTGGCAATATCTTGGTGATTTTTGTTATATCTTTGACGATATTAGCAATATATTGACGATGATAGCGATATTTGCAATACCTTAGCAATGTTCGTAATATCCTAGCGGTATTGGTAATATCTAGGCGATATTGGGCAACATCCTGGAGGTGTTGGCCGTATCTCTGGCTCTATTGACAATATCTTTGGCTTTTTGGAAAAATTTTGCTGTATTGGCAATACCCTGGCGATATTGGGCGATATCCTAGCAATGTTGGCTATATTGGCGACGTCCTGGCAATATTGGCGATATCCTAGCGCTATTGGGCAATCTCCTGGTGATATTGGACAACATCTCTAATCTCTGGCAGTCCCTTCACCCCCACAACACTCCCCCTCCCCCCCAACCCCAACACTCCAACCCCCCCCACCCCCCACCCCCCACCCCCAATACTCCCCACACCCCGGGTGCAAACAACAGTCCGGCAGCAGCACGCGTTGGCGCGACATCTGGTGGGCGGAGCGGCAGTCCGCAATTGCTGTCATTATCTGCCCAGTTTTTGAGGGGACCAATTTTTGCTCGATCTTCTCACTGCTGCTCGATTGAATGCAGGGGCTGACGCGGCCCTGACGTCGCCTTGACATCGCCGCTGCGGGAGAAAGCTGCGGGTCGTGAACTGGGGGCACCCGCCTCCAAACGGACCCTGAGTTGATTTTTGTTTTTGTTTTTTGCAGTTATTCCTCGGTAGTTTGTTTGGAAAGCCGGCCTTAGTAATGGTAATATTGATATTAACAATTATAGTAACAATATTGATGCCAGTGAAATTATTTTAAATTTTTTCCATATGCAATACGTTATTAATGGCAGCAAACGGACGCTACGACGGTTTTTTTTGTAGCAACTTGAAAGTGGTGAGGCAAGTTAGTCTACGCAATATTAATAGCATTGAATTGATTTGAAATCCATTTTCCATGGGTAATACATCTTTAAAACCACTGCTAATATTACAATGACATTTAGTACGAACGTCTATTCTGAGACTATTACGATGAACTATTTTTAATGTAACTGCAGTTAATAGAACTTTCATTTATTTAACTTAGGCGACCGTTCTAAAATTACTCTAACGCAGTCAACCAGTGAACGCATTCGATAGAATAGAAAATAACAATACAGAATAATATTTAGAGAGACCACATGGCGATAGATAGCAAAGATCCCATCTATCGTTGGAGTGGCTAGAATAATATTCTACTCCGAGAAAATATTTTACGCTAAATATTTTTTGTCTCATATTGTAGATAAATGCTGGAAATCAGCGCACTCTGCGACAGACTTGGGATGTGGGTAATTTGATGAAAATCAGCGGCTAGTTGCTTCACCGCATCACACGGCAGAGATGAGGACATCATTCCTTACCATCTCGAGTCCGACCTTCTCGTGAGGTGACGCTCCAGCCTCGCTCCATCTGCGGGACGTCAGTGAGCTTTGTTCACTAACGCAAAACTTGGCATTGTACACAGTTGCAGCTACAGCCACAGTTGCTATTTCAGCCATAATCACATTCAGTCGCAGTCAGAGTCACAGTTATAGTCGAAGTTGCAATTGCACCTGCAGTGACAGACAGTAACAGCTAAAATCACAGTTATATGGCGACGGCCACAGTTATAGCCACAGTCACAATTACAGCTACAGCCACAGTCACAGTTACCATCAGAGGTATAATCACAGGGACAACCCCAATTACTGTTTCATTTTCCATCGCAGTTACTATCACAGTACCAACTACCGTGCCAGTTACAGTCCCAGCTACAGTTTTAGTTACAGTCGCAGTTAAAGTCTTAGTCACAGTGGTAGTTACAGCCACAGTTACAGTTGCAGTTAAAGTCGCAGGTCCAGTCACAGTTACAGTCTTAGTTACAGTGCCAGTTACAGTTAAAGTGCCAGTTACAGTGCCAGTTACAGTCACAGTTACAGTGCCAGCGACCGTACCTGCACGACACCAGCAGCAGTGCAGGTACGGCCGCCATTAACCTTTACGACCAACCGTAACCTGCGGCAGCACCTGTCGTGTGCGGCCGAACTTTAACTGTAAAGGTTAAAGTTATCAGAGCAGCGACATGTTGTGTTACTGATGTGCTGTTGTGCGGCGTTATTGTGTTGCCTGTGTGTGTTGCAGTGGCAATTATGGTTCCTTCTGAATTGGTTCAATCTAATTTGGATGGAAACAATTCAAGTTTATTTGAAAAAATTTAAATTTGTTTTAACCAATTCAGATTGATTCAAATGGGTCAAATGGGTTCAGTCAAATTTGGATGGAACAAATTCAAATTGGTTTAAGCAATTTCAGATTGTTTCAAATTTGTTCGATCTCCAAACACCGCAAAACTGCTAAAGTGAATAACGCGGTTAATAGGGCCAATATTTTGAAGTATTTTTTACCAACAAGGTGCGAAAAACTTATTCTGTTTTAGCGACTTGCAGCGAAGGTTTGCAGCTAAATATTTCTGTGCATAATGCACGGCACTTCAGAGCGGGAATGAAATTCGCTTGCATGGTACCCCGGTCTCCCTAGGGAACGATATAGGGGGAGGAAGACAGGAATGACACGGCTTTGATATTCCTTTTATTCTCTCATTTATGCCTTTTCCTGCGGAGACGGGCGTACTGTGCTAACGACTTCTTGCCCAAGCTTCGACTTCATTTCAACTGCTTTCTACATTATTTTGTGTGTGGCTGTGGGATGTGTAGCTGTGGGATGTGTAGCTGTAGGATGTGTGGCTGTGGGATGTGTAGCTGTGGGATGTGTAGCTGTGGGATGTGTAGCTGTGGGATGTGTGGCTGTGGGATGTGTAACTGTGGGATGTGTGGCTGTGGGATGTGTAGCGGTGGGATACTCAAACACTAAAATCGCTACAACGAAATGCCTTCCAGTGTTCAGTTCGGTGTCAAATAGTCGTACATTTCATATGTATCGGGAAAAAACGTACAAGCTTTTCCGGGGGCAATCGCCTATAATTAACAACTTCACCGACAAAGCTAAAAATCGACAGTTTTGATTTTTCTGAGGGATTTCTATATACCTACGTCGCTAAACTGACCTTCATACGCTCTCTTAGCACGTTTTCTGCGAAGGGACCCACCGGTGGTCACTGAAGAGATAATCATATGCTGCTGACCGACCTGCTGTCAAAACTCAATTTTTGTAAATACTTAAATACTTATTGAAATCTGAAAGAAAGTTCGATCCAGTTGTTTGCTATTATCAAAATTGTTTACTACAATTCACTTTAAATTTGAATTAAATATTGAATTTTAGTTTAACCTATCGCCGAAAACGTGTTAACATCCAAAATTTTCCTAACTTACGCTGCAACGCTTGAGGAATTTCAACCTTACCCGTTACTGGAGCTGAATTGTTTTCTTGATCGTAAATGCCATACTTTTTTATTCCGGTAAACTCGTCATCCAATTTTCCTCGCGCGTTTATTTTTCTTCGTCGCCATCAAAACACAGAAAAAACGCACAGAAAGGTGACATGGAGCTGGATTTTCGAATAATCGCACAGTACATCCGGCATCAAAAGTTCGTCTGTTGGCTTGGCTATCACTCATTATGTTTTCTTTGAAATTCTCAACTATTTTGGAAATCTCAAATTTGAGGATTTTCGAATTAAAAAAAACAGCTCGATGGAGAACCAAGTCGACAGAAGAACTTTCGCCTCTGACCGTAGCGTTACGTCATTATAAATTGTTCGGAAAAACCGGACTGACCTGATGATTCGGTCGTACGAATCAGTTTTTTTTCTGTTCTATGAATCTTTTACTTTCATTCCATCATTTTTTGAGAAGCTATGAGAACTCGGTAGTGGAACTACAAAGCTTCTTTCAAAAAAATCAAACTGTCGATTTTTTAACTATGTAGGTAGAGTTGCTGATTGTAGGTGACTGCCCCAGTCAAAAGCTTGCGCGTTTTTTTACAATCAGTAATAAAACGTGCTCGAGTATCTGTGATACAATTGGAAATACCTCTCAGAGCTCGCCAATTTGCCTTCCTTTTCAAACTGTGCCTGGGCTTCAGTGAAAAAAAAATTTCGGAGGAAATTAATCGCATATACATAGCAAAGTGCGAATACATATGCTGAAGAGTGTGATTTTATTTTCCTGCTAAGAGATTTTGCATAAAGAAAAACTTAAAATCAGTTCGAAAGACATGATCAAACTTAGAAAAAAGTATGATCCTATTTGAACAGGTATGAATACGAGACATAGACGACTATGTCATCTTCACCTACCAACCTGTAAGCACTCAAAGCTACAATATCTTCAGCACCATCACTGCCATGGGAGGGATGCTTTCGAGTCACAGGAAGAAAAAGGCAGAAATCATGAAGTAACCCGAAATATTTTTTTCAGACCCATTAGAAAATTTATCCTAGATCTGTCTTAGTCCAGTCCGAGGAGACCAGTACCTCATGGTCACCCAATGCTTGCTCAGCAGTCAGGCAGCAGGAAAGCCTAAGTTTAGCCAGAGAGATCACAACTATTTACAGGTACAGGAGCTCTAGGAATAGCCGGATCAAGTATTTGAAGGACCACATGGTGACCCATCCGGAGATCCAACTGACCTATAACAAAGACATGCAAGCCACAGGGATCTAGTAATCCTGTGCTAAATTAAGCCAGAGCTTCAATACGTCGAAGCCATTCAAGAGATAGTGAGAGTGAAGCACCACGCTGTAAAAATCTTGTGGGAAATCATCGGTTCGGTGATCGGTCAAGAGAGTGAAATCGTCGTCATCCCGGCAGATGTGATCATGGTTTACAGATACAACCGTCAAGTTGTTCCTCACACACTGGACCTTCTGGCGCTTTACAAGCCTAAGCATCAGCGTCCAGATAAACATGTGTGCATCTTAGACGTTTACCTGCACGGACAAACGTCCACTTTGTACTTCGCTACAAACAAGAGAACGGTTGGCGCCCTCAAAATACAGTGGACAGGGAACGTGGAGTTGATGCAGGAGTTCGATCTGTCTATGGACGTGATCACCATAGCCTGCGTTGATGACTCCTTCTAAATAATAGCAGGTGACAACCAAGGTAACTTCTTGGAAACGTGGAGCAACTTGTCCAGCCTGGGTCCGTCCAAGAGACTTCCGCACGTTCCGTCAGCCTGCGACGTCGTCAAGATAACTTGCACGGACAGGGACGTCGTTTTGGGTGTGAGCAGCTTCGGTTCGTAGGAAATAGTTCTCATATCGTGGAGCTACGCAGGCCTCCAGCTCCCTGAATCCATGCAAATTCTCGACCTGGACGGGCCTTTGCAGGATTTTGCGTGGCAGAGACGCGGCGGGAACCCCGTGCTGGCGGCAATGAACGGCTCTCAGATCACCGTCTTCCAGCGAGAAATTATCACAGCTGACGATAATTCCGACAATCTCGACGTTATGCTCTCTTTTGACGAACTTGACAACGGCAACGCAGCTCAAAAGCGGCGTGGTCGTGCACGGTGGCTCAGGAGGAACCCAAAACTTGAGCTAGGTCACCGGCGGTCAGGCTTTCAAGAGCCTCCAAATCCAAACGGAACCTAGACTCATCGCACTACTGATAAATCTCCCAAGAAAGAAAGTAAACTCAACTTCATAAATCAAAATAAACGCACAACAAAATAGAGTGAAGCCAACGTCAAAAATCAAAGATAACGTACCAGAAAAGAGAGCACAGTCAGTTTCGACAACCAAAAGAAACGTAAAATAAAAGAAAGTAAAACTAACTTCGAGAACCAGAGGAAGAGTGAGAATCAGTGTAAACAGCGGGGTAGCCGTGGAACAGCAGGTTGCAGCAGTGGTGGGAGGGGTCCCACACCAGATGGTGGGCTCAGTTCGCAAGAGGTGTCGGAAGCTTTCGAATAAGTCCACTGGAAAGCGAGTTGGCAGCGGCCCATTGATGCCCTGGCCAAGTCCCAGTAATGGGGCCGGTCTGTTGGCTTCAGTGACGCTGAGGGCCGGAGAATGGGGTACGTCAGTGCAGACAGGGTTGTGGTGTGCTGCCTGCCGCGGCAAATGTTGTGTAAGGTGTGACCCAAGTTTATATGGTATGTTATTAATTAATGTCTGACGCAAGTTTATGTATAATGTACTGATGTAGTGTGTTGTCTATCGCGTAAGAATCTGTTCAAGAAAACGGGAATTAAGAGTGCTATTCTAATTATTCCATATTTTGCCTATTGCTTTCTTACGTGCTGGAATAAGCTATTTTTTATAAGCTATCCCGAGGGATGCTAGCATTATTATCATCAGAGCAATATTGCAGGAGTGCTGCACTATTAAAAAAATAAAATCTCACGCCAAAATAGTTGATACAGAAGTGATCTATCAAAGACCCTGAAATTCACGCATCATTCCAATTCAAGTCTGTGTATAATATTCGAGTTGCATCATTCCCGAGTCCAGAAAAATGTATTTAATATATATACTAAAAATATAATAAGACTGTTCTTAAAAAGTAGACCGCATCCATCCTTTTGCGAACTTTGCGTATTTGCCCGAACATAAGCCTTTATTTACGTATTTGAAAAATATTTCAGTTGCTCCACCCTCGTTGCCCAAGTACAAAAATGGACTGCGACGCGCGCAGAAGTAGAAATGCATGTTCCTAATATATGAACATTTTCAGGCGATTGTATTTTTGCGGCATAAGTTGAGCATGAAGCTGTTCCATAACTTGTACTAAATTGATGCCTTAACTTCCCAGGATGCAGCGCTGCTTGTTGGTTTGCGAGGAAATTCCTTGAAGAGCGCGCTGTATGTGAGGGTAATTTGTCAAAATGGAGCCTAATAGAATACTTGATAACTCTTGTATTAAATAAATGGATTTAAAATTCGTAAATATGGGGTTACACGAATATTTCATAAATCCTGTATTAAAGAATGATTTTCAAATTTTTACCTAAGGAGCTTAAAATAATATTTGATAACTCCTGTAGTAATAAATGGATTCCTGCAGGGGAAACAATTGTTGTATCTATGGGAAATAGCGCCACCTCCCAGGGGGATTATGTGATGTCCCGAGATAAAGGTTAGGCAAGCCTTCTTTTAGTTGAAATAGAATAGGTTTTTTGTTTTGTTACGGATCATCTTTTTTCGGTTCACTGCTGTCCTGTTTTCCAGCACCTACTACTTATTTCAACTTTTACCTTGTTTCATGAACTTCTTTCTTAGCTTACTATTTTTATGCACCTCGTGAGTAGATTCCACGTCCCCTTAACTCCACACTAAATGGTGCCTTCATCCTTCTTCTCTTTGAATATCTTTGTTGCGGTAAAGAGAGGCCAAAACTTTCTTATAATCAATAATCAATCAATTAATGAATGGATTCGAGAAACCAGGTATATATGTAATCCTGAAAAATATCACTTTTATGATGAATTCTTTTTCAAAACAATATTCTTCATAGCCATACTGAAGTCAGCATAAGAAATCGGCACGATTGCGAGGGCTGTTCTTTGCTGGATTTCTGCCTTGATGGATGCCTGGAGCTGGTGTGGATTTGTAGGATTTTCACGGCAAACCCTTCTTTTGAGGTGAGCCCGGAGGAATAAGCCTTCCTTAGTTGGAGTTGGCAGTTGTTGGGATGTTGTCTTGCTCTGTTGTCCAGCTTGTCATTTTTGGGGTGACGCTAAGATCGGATGCGTTCTTAATTTCAATCAATCTACTCCAATAAAATAATCAATCTACTCCAATAAAATAATCAATCTACTCCAATAAAATAATCAATCTACTCCAATAAAATAATCAATCTACTCCAACAAAATAATCAATCTACTCCAACAAAATAATCAATCTACTCCAACAAAATAATCAATCTACTCCAACAAAATAATCAATCTACTCCAATAAAATAATCAATCTACTCCAACAAAATAATCAATCTACTCCAACAAAATAATCAATCTACTCCAATAAAATAATCAATCTACTCCAACAAAATAAGCAATCTACTCCAACAAAATTAGCAATCTACTCCAATAAGAGAATCAATCTACTCCAACGAAAAAGCAACCTACTGCAGCAAACCTGCGTCTGTGTCCCAGGTATCACGCAAGCAACCAAGAAGGATTTAAAAGCAATGTAAATTTGCCGGTAACTACGTGATTTGACACCGTGCGTGATGCTCTTTAGAACTTTTATCAAAAGTCATTGCTTAACAAAACTATTTTCAAACTCTCTTGTGATTAATTAAATATCTTATCACGTTAACATTCACGACGTGAGTACATTGTTGATATATACAGTATATGTGTGTGTGTGTACATATGGATGTATATGTATATAAAATATATACAGTGTATATGTCTTGTACAATGTATACGTATATTTTTATTTAAGACATGTATTTTTATTTCATTTATTCAACCGATTTACGAAAAACTTGAATTAACCGAAGAGGAAACCAAATTTGCTACATTGCGACAAAAATCAATTATGTTAACTTAGAGCGGAGAATTTGATCAATTAAAAATTTGGGGACATTTTTGTGGGACACCCGGTATAATGCAATATCTACGTTATGTATACGTATGCATAATATACATAAGATAAGCATGTATTATGTAATAGCAGCATGTATAACAACACACAACACATTTATTCCACATTTAACGCACGTGGATAAGAACAACAAAGCATTGGAGAGTTATTCCAATCTGTAACTCTTGTAACAGGGTTGTGGTATTTACCACGAGTCCGGTTGTGTGCGCGCGTCATGGAGATATCAACCCTATTTACTGCGTTCCATCATATGAACTTTCCTAAGAGATCAACTCGCTATTATTCATCGTATTCTCAAACTTCTGAATCTTAATTTTACTTTATTTCGATTGAAAAGTAATTCCGTCACTCAGATACTCAACAAGCAACACACAACACACACACAACAAGCAACACATACACACACACACATACAACCAGCAACACACAACACAGACACAACAAGCAGCATACACACACAACAAGCAACGCACTCACACACGCAATACGCACACACAACAAACAACACACACAACAAGCCACACACACACAACCAGCAACACACAACACAAACACAACCAGCAACACACAACACACACACAACAAGCAACACACTCACACACGCAATACGCACACACAACAAGCAACACACACAACAAGCAACACACACAACCAGCAACACACACACACACACACAACAAGCAACACACACAACCAGCAACACACACAACAAGCAACACACACACAACAAGCAACACACACACACAACAAGCAACACACACACAACAAGCAACACACACACAACAAGCAACACACACACAACAAGCAGCACACACACAACAAGCAACACATACACAACAAGCAACACACACACACAACAAGCAACGCACTCACACACGCAACACGCACACACAACAAACAACACACACAACAAGCCACACACACACACAACCAGCAACACACAACACAAACACAACCAGCAACACACAACACACACACAACAAGCAACACACTCACACACGCAATACGCACACACAACAAGCAACACACACAACAAGCAACACACACAACCAGCAACACACACACACACACACAACAAGCAACACACACAACCAGCAACACACACAACAAGCAACACACACACAACAAGCAACACACACACACAACAAGCAACACACACACAACAAGCAACACACACACAACAAGCAACACACACACAACAAGCAGCACACACACAACAAGCAACACATACACAACAAGCAACACACACACACAACAAGCAACACACACACAACAAGCAACACACAACAAGCAACACACACAAGCAACACACACAAGCAACACACAACAAGCAACACACAACAAGCAACACACAACAAGCAACACACAACAAGCAACACACACAAGCAACACACAACAAGCAACACACACACAACAAGCAACACACACACAACAAGCAACACACAACAAGCAACACACAACAAGCAACACACACAAGCAACACACAACAAGCAACACACAACAAGCAACACACAACAAGCAACACACAACAAGCAACACACACAAGCAACACACAACACACAACACACACACACACACAAGCAGCACACACAAGCAACACACAACAAGCAACACACACAAGCAACACAAAACACACACACACAAGCAGCACACAACAAGCAACACACACAAGCAACACACAACAAGCAACACACACAACAAGCAACACACAACAGCAACACACACAACAAGCAACACACAACAAGCAACACACAACAAGCAACACACAACACACAACACAACGTCTGCGCACCAATACCTGTTCGCCAGAAGCGGCCTTCAATGATCGACGACACCAGGATTTTTTGCCTCTTTTTGCATTTTTTATTTTCCTTCACTCCCTGGGAGCGGCAGGTGGCATGTGGAGAATGAGGAAGGCCCAGCGACTCACTAAACGAGCAGGAAAATAAAAACAGCCGCCGTACAACAGCTTGCGTATGTGTGTGTGTGTGTGTGTGTGTATTTGTGTGTGTGTGCTGCAACCCTGGCTCCGCTGCTGCCCGACTTGCTTTACTAACCAGTACAGGCAAGTGCTGACCGGGTGTCTATAGGATTGTGTTGAAGTGTTATTTGAGTGGGGTCATATTGTTGAGTATGGTGTTGTGTTGAGGTGTTGTTGAGTATGGTGTTGTGTTGAGGTGTTGTTGAGTAGGGTGCTGTGTTGAGGTGTTGTTGAGTAGGGTGTTGTGTTGAGGTGTTGTTGAGTAGGGTGTTGTGTTGAGGTGTTGTTGAGTAGGGTGTTGTGTTGAGGTGTTGTTGAGTAGGGTGCTGTGTTGAGGTGTTGTTGAGTAGGGTGCTGCGTTGAGGTGTTGCTGAGTAGGGTGCTGTGTTGAGGTGTTGTTGAGTAGGGTGCTGTGTTGAGGTGTTGTTGAGTAGGGTGCTGTGTTGAGGTGTTGTTGAGTAGGGTGTTGTGTTGAGGTGTTGTTGAGTAGGGTGCTGTGTTGAGGTGTTGTTGAGTAGGGTGCTGTGTTGAGGTGTTGTTGAGTAGGGTGCTGCGTTGAGGTGTTGCTGAGTAGGGTGCTGTGTTGAGGTGTTGTTGAGTAGGGTGCTGTGTTGAGGTGTTGTTGAGTAGGGTGCTGTGTTGAGGTGTTGTTGAGTAGGGTGCTGTGTTGAGGTGTTGTTGAGTAGGGTGCTGTGTTGAGGTGTTGTTGAGTAGGGTGCTGTGTTGAGGTGTTGTTGAGTAGGGTGCTGTGTTGAGGTGTTGTTGAGTAGGGTGCTGCGTTGAGGTGTTGCTGAGTAGGGTGCTGCGTTGAGGTGTTGCTGAGTAGGGTGTTGTGTTGAGGTGTTGTTGAGTAGGGTGCTGTGTTGAGGTGTTGTTGAGTAGGGTGCTGTGTTGAGGTGTTGTTGAGTAGGGTGCTGCGTTGAGGTGTTGCTGAGTAGGGTGCTGTGTTGAGGTGTTGTTGAGTAGGGTGCTGTGTTGAGGTGTTGTTGAGTAGGGTGCTGTGTTGAGGTGTTGTTGAGTAGGGTGTTGTGTTGAGGTGTTGTTGAGTAGGGTGCTGTGTTGAGGTGTTGTTGAGTAGGGTGCTGTGTTGAGGTGTTGTTGAGTAGGGTGTTGTGTTGAGGTGTTGTTGAGTAGGGTGCTGTGTTGAGGTGTTGTTGAGTAGGGTGCTGTGTTGAGGTGTTGTTGAGTAGGGTGCTGCGTTGAGGTGTTGCTGAGTAGGGTGCTGTGTTGAGGTGTTGTTGAGTAGGGTGCTGTGTTGAGGTGTTGTTGAGTAGGGTGCTGTGTTGAGGTGTTGTTGAGTAGGGTGCTGTGTTGAGGTGTTGTTGAGTAGGGTGCTGTGTTGAGGTGTTGTTGAGTAGGGTGCTGTGTTGAGGTGTTGTTGAGTAGGGTGCTGTGTTGAGGTGTTGTTGAGTAGGGTGCTGCGTTGAGGTGTTGCTGAGTAGGGTGCTGCGTTGAGGTGTTGCTGAGTAGGGTGTTGTGTTGAGGTGTTGTTGAGTAGGGTGCTGTGTTGAGGTGTTGTTGAGTAGGGTGCTGTGTTGAGGTGTTGCTGAGTAGGGTGCTGTGTTGAGGTGTTGCTGAGTAGGGTGCTGCGTTGAGGTGTTGTTGAGTAGGGTGCTGCGTTGAGGTGTTGTTGAGTAGGGTGCTGCGTTGAGGTGTTGTTGAGTAGGGTGCTGCGTTGAGGTGTTGCTGAGTAGGGTGCTGTGTTGAGGTGTTGCTGAGTAGGGTGCTGTGTTGAGGTGTTGTTGAGTAGGGTGCTGTGTTGAGGTGTTGTTGAGTAGGGTGCTGTGTTGAGGTGTTGCTGAGTAGGGTGCTGTGTTGAGGTGTTGCTGAGTAGGGTGCTGTGTTGAGGTGTTGTTGAGTAGGGTGCTGTGTTGAGGTGTTGTTGAGTAGGGTGCTGTGTTGAGGTGTTGTTGAGTAGGGTGCTGTGTTGAGGTGTTGCTGAGTAGGGTGCTGTGTTTAGGTGTTGCTGAGTAGGGTGCTGTGTTGAGGTGTTGTTGAGTAGGGTGCTGTGTTGAGGTGTTGTTGAGTAGGGTGCTGTGTTGAGGTGTTGCTGAGTAGGGTGCTGTGTTGAGGTGTTGTTGAGTAGGGTGCTGTGTTGAGGTGTTGTTGAGTAGGGTGCTGTGTTGAGGTGTTGCTGAGTAGGGTGCTGTGTTGAGGTGTTGCTGAGTAGGGTGCTGTGTTGAGGTGTTGTTGAGTAGGGTGCTGTGTTGAGGTGTTGTTGAGTAGGGTGCTGTGTTGAGGTGTTGCTGAGTAGGGTGCTGTGTTGAGGTGTTGCTGAGTAGGGTGTTGTGTTGAGGTGTTGTTGAGTAGGGTGCTGTGTTGAGGTGTTGTTGAGTAGGGTGCTGTGTTGAGGTGTTGTTGAGTAGGGTGCTGTGTTGAGGTGTTGCTGAGTAGGGTGCTGTGTTGAGGTGTTGTTGAGTAGGGTGCTGTGTTGAGGTGTTGCTGAGTAGGGTGCTGCGTTGAGGTGTTGTTGAGTAGGGTGCTGCGTTGAGGTGTGGTTGAGTAGGGTGCTGTGTTGAGGTGTTGTTGAGTAGGGTGCTGCGTTGAGGTGTTGCTGAGTAGGGTGCTGCGTTGAGGTGTTGTTGAGTAGGGTGCTGTGTTGAGGTGTGGTTGAGTAGGGTGCTGTGTTGAGGTGTTGTTGAGTAGGGTGCTGTGTTGAGGTGTTGCTGAGTAGGGTGCTGCGTTGAGGTGTTGTTGAGTAGGGTGCTGTGTTGAGGTGTTGTTGAGTAGGGTGCTGCGTTGAGGTGTTGCTGAGTAGGGTGCTGCGTTGAGGTGTTGTTGAGTAGGGTGCTGTGTTGAGGTGTGGTTGAGTAGGGTGCTGTGTTGAGGTGTTGTTGAGTAGGGTGCTGTGTTGAGGTGTTGCTGAGTAGGGTGCTGCGTTGAGGTGTTGCTGAGTAGGGTGCTGTGTTGAAGTGTGGTTGATTAGGATGTTGTTTTCATATATTATTGAATAGGGTGTGTGTTGTCTTGTGATATTACCGAATATTCGAGCTTGCTTCAGGGCCCGCGTGTTGTGTCTGGATTGTGTCGCATGTGTCCACAGAATTTGACATCAAATTCGACAAAAAAAATTGGATCAAATTCGCTAATATCATATCAAATCCAACATCATTTGCTAATATCACATCAAATCCAACATCATTCGCTAATATCACATCAAATCCAACATCATTCGCTAATATCACATCAAATCCAACATCATTCGCTAATATCACATCAAATCCAACATCATTCGCTAATATCACATCAAATCCAACATCATTCGCTAATATCACATCAAATCCAACATCATTCGCTAATATCACATCAAATCCAACATCATTCGCTAATATCACATCAAATCCAACATCATTCGCTAATATCACATCAAATCCGACATCATTCGCTAATATCACATCAAATCCAACATCATTCGCTAATATCACATCAAATCCAACATCATTCGCTAATATCACATCAAATCCAACATCATTCGCTAATATCATGCCAAATCCGACATCATTCGCTAATATCACATCAAATCCGACATCATTCGCTAATATCACATCAAATCCAACATCATTCGCTAATATCACACCAAATCCAACATCATTCGCTAATATCACATCAAATCCAACATCATTCGCTAATATCACATCAAATCCAACATCATTCGCTAATATCACATCAAATCCAACATCATTCGCTAATATCACATCAAATCCGACATCATTCGCTAATATCACATCAAATCCAACATCATTCGCTAATATCACATCAAATCCAACATCATTCGCTAATATCACATCAAATCCAACATCATTCGCTAATATCACATCAAATCCAACATCATTCGCTAATATCACATCGAATCCGACATCATTCGCTAATATCACATCAAATCCAACATCATTCGCTAATATCACATCAAATCCAACATCATTCGCTAATATCATGCCAAATCCGATATCATTCGCTAATATCACATCAAATCCGACATCATTCGCTAATATCACATCAAATCCAACATCATTCGCTAATATCACATCAAATCCAACATCATTCGCTAATATCACATCAAATCCAACATCATTCGCCAATATCACATCAAATCCAACATCATTCGCTAATATCACGCCAAATCCGACATCATTCGCTAATATCACATCAAATCCAACATCATTCGCTAATATCACATCAAATCCAACATCATTCGCCAATATCACATCAAATCCAACATCATTCGCTAATATCACGCCAAATCCGACATCATTCGCTAATATCACATCAAATCCAACATCATTCGCTAATATCACATCAAATCCAACATCATTCGCCAATATCACATCAAATCCAACATCATTCGCCAATATCACATCAAATCCAACATCATTCGCCAATATCACATCAAATCCAACATCATTCGCTAATATCACGCCAAATCCGACATCAAATTCCCGCACCAACCCGCCAGTTTGGCACCGAAAAGATGGCAAAAAATCGACAGCAATTCATAATTCATTAGCAAATATTTCGCTTTAAACATTAAACTTTTTTTCTTATAGTTGATTATTCGTGTTGCTTCTACGCTTCGATATTTCCGGCTACCGCGCATATAACGCTAGGTGTTGGTCTCACACACACAACGCACATATAACGCTAGGTGTTGGTCTCACGCACACAACGCGCATATAACGCTAGGTGTTGGTCTCACACACACAACGCACGCATAACGCTAGGTGTTGGTCTCACGCACACAACGCACGCATAACGCTAGGTGTTGGTCTCATGCACACAACGCACGCATAACGCTAGGTGTTGGTCTCATGCACACAACGCACATATAACGCTAGGTGTTGGTCACACGCACACAACTCACATATAACGCTAGGTGTTGGTCTCATGCACACAACGCACACATAACGCAAGGTTTTGGTTACACACACACAACGCACACATGACGCAAGGTTTTGGTTACACACACACAACGCACACATGACGCAAGGTTTTGGTTACACACACACAACGCACACATGACGCAAGGTTTTGGTTACACACACACAACGCACACATAACGCAAGGTTTTGGTTACACACACACAACGCACACATAACGCAAGGTTTTGGTTACACACACACAACGCACATATAACGCTAGGTGTTGGTCACACGCACACAACGCACACATAACGCAAGGTTTTGGTTACACACACACAACGCACACATGACGCAAGGTTTTGGTTACACACACACAACGCACACATGACGCAAGGTTTTGGTTACACACACACAACGCACACAGAACGCAAGGTTTTGGTTACACACACACAACGCACACATGACGCAAGGTTTTGGTTACACACACACAACGCACACATGACGCAAGGTTTTGGTTACACACACACAACGCACACATGACGCAAGGTTTTGGTTACACACACACAACGCACACATGACGCAAGGTTTTGGTTACACACACACAACGCACACATGACGCAAGGTTTTGGTTACACACACACAACGCACACATAACGCAAGGTTTTGGTTACACACACACAACGCACACATGACGCAAGGTTTTGGTTACACACACACAACGCACACATAACGCAAGGTTTTGGTTACACACACACAACGCACACATAACGCAAGGTTTTGGTTACACACACACAACGCACACATAACGCAAGGTTTTGGTTACACACACACAACGCACACATGACGCAAGGTTTTGGTTACACACACACAACGCACACATAACGCAAGGTTTTGGTTACACACACACAACGCACACATGACGCAAGGTTTTGGTTACACACACACAACGCACACATAACGCAAGGTTTTGGTTACACACACACAACGCACATATAACGCTAGGTGTTGGTCACACGCACACAACGCACACATAACGCAAGGTTTTGGTTACACACACACAACGCACACATAACGCAAGGTTTTGGTTACACACACACAACGCACACATAACGCAAGGTTTTGGTTACACACACACAACGCACACATAACGCAAGGTTTTGGTTACACACACACAACGCACACATAACGCAAGGTTTTGGTTACACACACACAACGCACACATAACGCAAGGTTTTGGTTACACACACACAACGCACACATAACGCAAGGTTTTGGTTACACACACACAACGCACACATAACGCAAGGTTTTGGTTACACACACACAACGCACACATAACGCAAGGTTTTGGTTACACACACACAACGCACACAGAACGCTAGGTGTTGGTCACACACACACAACGCACACATAACGCAAGGTTTTGGTTACACACACACAACGCACACATAACGCAAGGTTTTGGTTACACACACACAACGCACACATAACGCAAGGTTTTGGTTACACACACACAACGCACACATAACGCAAGGTTTTGGTTACACACACACAACGCACACAGAACGCAAGGTTTTGGTTACACACACACAACGCACACAGAACGCAAGGTTTTGGTTACACACACACAACGCACACAGAACGCAAGGTTTTGGTTACACACACACAACGCACACATAACGCAAGGTTTTGGTTACACACACACAACGCACACATAACGCAAGGTTTTGGTTACACACACACAACGCACACATAACGCAAGGTTTTGGTTACACACACACAACGCACACATAACGCAAGGTTTTGGTTACACACACACAACGCACACATAACGCAAGGTTTTGGTTACACACACACAACGCACACATAACGCAAGGTTTTGGTTACACACACACAACGCACACATAACGCAAGGTTTTGGTTACACACACACAACGCACACAGAACGCTAGGTGTTGGTCACACACACACAACGCACACATAACGCAAGGTTTTGGTTACACACACACAACGCACACATAACGCAAGGTTTTGGTTACACACACACAACGCACACATAACGCAAGGTTTTGGTTACACACACACAACGCACACATAACGCAAGGTTTTGGTTACACACACACAACGCACACATAACGCAAGGTTTTGGTTACACACACACAACGCACACAGAACGCTAGGTGTTGGCAACAATAAACACAACAGCACGCTGCTGACATTCTTCACAAAACAGAAGAGCCAAGTACGTGAACTCTGAAATAAAACGGCTATAACTCATTATTTGTAATCATATTCTTGCAGTTTATCTTATATCACAGATTTCGACCACAGATTTTCGCGATTTCGCCTTAATGCATTCGTTGCAACTGCTAAAAGTAGCCACTCTTCTAAGCTGTGTAATCTGGGTATCCGTAATGACTTGCAGCCTTGTCATCCAGAGAAAGTCGTATTCAATTTTAGTTCTTCTGTTTTACCTCAGAGAATGTAACTCTTACTCTCCTGTGGCTTGAATTTTTGCCTACCGGTTCATAAGATTGATTATTTTAGGTTCTGTTCGGGGATGGGAAAGCTAGCGATCTCACTGCAACGATTCCAATGTGGGAACCGTGATGAGTTTCTTGAAAGACTTAAAAGAACATGCTAACAAATATTTTTCAATTTTAAACATTTCAATTTTTTTTTGCCAATTTCTTTAAAAGATTATATTAAGTTCTTGGAAGCGTTTCTCTTAAACTATGACATCGTTGTATGCTCAACCAGCCGTACATTGCGTCTCAGAGAGGCGGAACACGTCGGAATAAGTTCTTTATTTCGACTTTATTTATTATAAACTTTATTTTGTCACTGAAAAGGCCAATGGAAATTTGCTGCGGTACTCGGTATTTTGAAAATACGTACAAGTTTAACGTGAGTTTGACATCCATAGCACTGGAGCTCGGATTTGTCACCCTCCACACTCTGCCATAAGATATCACGCAGAGGAACAGTGCGGTGTTAAAATTTCAGATTCCGATTTCTCAATTTTAGGGTCGGTTCGTAATGTAACTAATCTTAGAATTATTTAATCTCTTCATATCTAGCAGAACAAACCCAACGTTAATGATATGCAGAGTGTGCATCCCTTGCTTTTGGTTGGGCAACTGTAGCGTCAGGGAACTCACTGTTGTTTACTTCTAAACTATGTCCCATTATGCATTACATTCATTATTTCGTTTACTTGTGTTCATGTCATAGGTGTTATGCAGTCCCTTCGTGATTACCGTTGTCTCAACATATCTGGTTCGTATAAAATATATATAATTACCTAGTCATAGTATTAAATTCTCTTTACATATTTGGAGATTTACAGCTGATGATGGGTCAAGGCCCAAAACGTTCATTTTAGTATTGACCACGTACAATTTTAACAATGTGGACTTCTTTGGTTGTTGCCCTTAACTTTCTATTGAAGTTGCTTTCAAAGCGAAGTTTACCATTTTTCGTTACTACCTACACATGCACTCAACATTTCCATCATTGCCACTAACTACACATGTGCTCAACATCCCCATCATTGCCACTAACTACACATGCGCTCAACACTCACAACATTGCGATAGGCGCGACGTGGAGACACCGAACTGTGACGGTGCAACATCCTCTCCCACCACTGCGTGGGAAGGCCCCTCTAGGGTGGGAACTGTAACAAGGCTCGCACTAACCTATTCTCCATGCCAATCATATCCGCCCTCTGCATTTTTCCGCCGGTCCGTGAAATGATTCAACTTCCGGGAAAGTTTGCTTGCGTTCCATGCATCATATTTTTGCCTGCGTTTTATTTGAATGTGTTTTTTGTGTGGGTGTGTTGCCGAGTTTATGTAATTTTCCCGCTGTATTGCTGTACTATATTTTACTAGTGTACGCGGCCCGTCACAGATGACGGGATTCGATATTTACTTTGGTCAAATCTTGCAGACGTGGATGCCCAACAAATATATCCATCCCAACAGTACCCGCCATTAAAATATTCTTGTACTTGTGCACTGGTGAAACTCGTATCACAGATACGGTCATTGAGCGTCCTTGTGAGCGTCACATAGATGTAGCGGACACCAAATAAATATATAAATAAACAAACTCACCAAACGTATTGTTAAGTAAAATGATACATCAATATCATTTCTTTACATTGCTTAATTGCGGGGTATAATTACACGTACACTGCTGAACTGTGTAGGAAGCTAGTAGACATTGTGTTTTTCAGTGGGATTTAGAAAGTCAACATATTGAGATTTTAAAAGAATATTATTAAAGTGTTAGCCAATATCCCGGTGTCTTGGGACAATATCTGAAATTTTAGCCCAGTATCGCAGTATTTTTAGCCAATATCGTAGAATTGTGAGCCGATATTTCCCTTTCTCGAGCCAATATTGCGCTTCTTTAAACCAATATAGAGGTGTCGTAAGACAATAGAATTATTGTTTATGCTAGTATCGTGGTATTGTCAAGCCAATATTGTGGTCTTCAGAACTCACACCAGTTGATATAAGTTGCGAATTTCGTGAGTTTTCTCATTTAAATCAAAACTTCAACGTATACTTGTGAAAAAATTCCCAACACTCTGAACTTCCGAAAAGTTTCAACTTAGCCGACAATCTTCGCTCAAAACCTCCATCAGTTGCTAGATTTTTTTTGACATTTTCTAATTTTTTCATCGGTTTTCTCTGATTTCGCATTCCCGGTTTTTTGAGCGATCTCCTCACCTGGCACGCGTAGCTTCCAAACTTCCTGAGAAATAAGAGCCAGGACGTGAAGGAGAAGAGGTCAAATGGAGCAAATAGAGCTCTGCTTCTGCAACAGACGCTTAAATGAGTGGAAAAATCTCGCGTGAGTGTGTGCGTGCGTGCGTTGTCCTTACGGAATTTTGAGCGTCAAATTCATCGCTGTATGACGTCTGTGTAATTCAGGCCTATCTTGCTACAGATCTAATCTGATTTCGTATTTCCTATTTTTTTCTTGTCCGTATTTTAATGTCGCGCCCAGCGCGAACACGGGAGGTTTTTCTGTCTTTCAAACCTGGAGAGAGGAAGAAAACAATCACCTGTCAACCTCCGGCGGGACTCGAACCCGCAATCCCTGGCTTAGGAGGCCAATGCCTTATCCATTAGGCCACGGAGGCGATGTAGGGACAGAAACTGTCTTATATAGAAATAATATTAATTTTTATGAAATCGGAGCCATTTTCAACAGCAAGCATTGGGACTTACATTAGCAAAATAGACAATTTTACCGCACATCAGCCAACATGTGGAATTGTCAAAGATAAAAAACAACGTGCTGGTAGTGCACCTTATTGATTTAAAAGCTTTGTTCACATATTGATACAAAATATCTCAAGTTAAAACACAACAAATCGCAGTTCTCAGTAAACTGCATTTATAATTGACCTACCTTTACAAAAAATGAAGAAAGAAAGAGAAGAAAAACGGTTTATCTCCTATGAAGTTGAGATGTAAAATGGATAACATTGGGTTTTAAAATGTCCTATCATAAAGATCGGTAATTTATACAGAGACGCAGGCATTACACTAACCACATCGGTAGGTCAACAAACGTTTAAGTAAAAAATCGCTTTTGTTATAGGCTGATATGCGGGAATAAATAACTCCGGCTCCTGAGAACTTACAGAATAAATTTATAAGTAAGCATTGGTATATAAAATTAATTCTGCGCCTACGACTAATAATTCTGACTAAAAAATATTCCAAAAAAATTCTCCAAAAAATGAAAATACTAAATAACAATAAACTTCTGCTCCTGCGACTGAAATGTCCATGTGGTCGAAATTCGTACTGTCTTTACGTACGAACTAGTGTACCAGGTGACTTATACGAAAGATATGTTTCCCCACACCGCGCCATGTTATTTCCTGCTTAAATAGCCAAATGGTGAGCTGCATCACGCTCTCCTAACATCTCACAACACTATGCAGCAATTCGTGAGATTGACAACCCAAAGAAAGCAGAACAAAAGAAAGAAAGATGAGCACTTCATTTCCAATAGAAACGATAGCAGAACCATCACTGGTTCGTAAAATGTCTGAAACTGAAGATCTTCGGTGATAAACGGTTGATCCTTGGTTGATAAACGGTTGATCCTTGGTTGACCCACGTGTACCTTTGATCCTTGGTTGGTCCTTGGTACACGTGGGTATAGTATTGCTCACGTTTGGTTCGGTTGTTTGGTTCATGGGTTCGAACTTTTCCAGAATTGTTAAGTTCTTCCCGGAATGTATCGTTCGTTTTCTCCAAATACTGAGTGAACAAAGAAGCATTTGCTGTCGATTATCTTCACAACGCTGTAAGTCCTTGGCCCTTGTGTAATGTAAAATTCGTTGACAGTCAAGGTTCATTCGTTGTTTCTAATGATGTGAAATGTACGATATGTGTAACTTTTCCATTTCATAAGTATTTCTGATACACTTGCTCCCCAATCACATTATTGCAGAAAGCCACCTGCACTTGCCTAGCCAGTAAGCAACCTGCACTTGGTAAGCCAGTAAGCCACCTGCACTCGCTAAGCCACAACCACACTCGGAAGCAGAAACAAAAAAAAACTAATCCGGTGCCCACAGATGACCGGCGCAACTTCCTGCATCTGGCAACGTATCGGGGGGTGATAGCGTCGTGAATTGCCCCCCTTCCCCCCCCCCCCATCTCACCCCCTACTTCCTTCCCCCCCCCCCCCACACACACACACACACAAAGCAACAAATCTTTCATGATCAGCAGCTGATGCTGATGTGAACCTCCTGACAAAAATCTTAATTCCGTCTTCTTCTTCATTTGATGGGCAAGTCATTCAACGCTCCTGACGATCCTTGGTGCGAGTTTAGGCATTTTTGAAGCAGTTTTCCGTTGGGCGTCCGAAGCAAACAGTGAGAGCGGATCTGAGTGTTGCTCGTGTCGTTGTAGCCATGATATTTTAAGGATATCTGCTCATTTTATTCATAACAAGTCATTTGATATCCTCTGCTTCTTGCCGTTCCTCGAAAGATTGAATAAACAAATCTGTAATTGCCTTTGGTTTGGGTATGTTGTATTTTCTGCGTAGCTTTTTATAAAGAGTTTGTTTGTTTTATTCATTCGAATGCCTCCAAAATTCAGGCTCTAAGCACGGTTTCCAGCGCCACACAATTTTTTGCTTCAAGCCCACGCACACAAAAATGCGGCAGTTGAAATTCCTCTAATAACTTTAAGCAAATATTGTTCGCCTTCAACTCAACACGTCGTCTGCTTAGTACACTACACCTTTCTCGCTTCAAATTAATCCAAGTCAAGTTAAAATTAATCCAAGTCAAGTTCAAATTAATCCAAGTCAAGTTCAAATTAATCCAAGTCAAGTTCAAATTAATCCAAGTCAAGTTCAAATTAATCCAAGTCAAGTTCAAATTAATCCAAGTCAAGTTCGAATTAATCCAAGTCAAGTTAAAATTAATCCAAGTCAAGTTCAAATTAATCCAAGTCAAGTTCAAATTAATCCAAGTCAAGTTCGAATTAATCCAAGTCAAGTTCAAATTAATCCAAGTCAAGTTCAAATTAATCCAAGTCAAGTTCAAATTAATCCAAGTCAAGTTCAAATTTATCCAACCAAGTCAAGTTCAAATTAATCCAAGTCAAGTTCAAATTAATCCAAGTCAAGTTCAAATTAATCCAAGTCAAGTTCAAATTAATCCAAGTCAAGTTCAAATTAATCCAAGTCAAGTTCAAATTAATCCAAGTCAAGTTCAAATTAATCCAAGTCAAGTTCAAATTAATCCAAGTCAAGTTCAAATTAATCCAAGTCAAGTTCAAATTAATCCCAGTCAAGTTCAAATTAATCCGAGTCAAGTTCAAATTAATCCCAGTCAAGTTCAAATTAATCCAAGTCAAGTTCAAATTAATCCAAGTCAAGTTCAAATTAATCCAAGTCAAGTTCTAATTAATCCAAGTCAAGTTCAAATTAATCCAAGTCAAGTTCAAATTAATCCAAGTCAAGTTCAAATTAATCCAAGTCAAGTTCAAATTAATCCCAGTCAAGTTCAAATTAATCCCAGTCAAGTTCAAATTAATCCGAGTTAAGTTCAAATTAATCCAAGTCAAGTTCAAATTAATCCAAGTCAAGTTCAATTTAATCCAAGTCAAGTTCAATTTAATCCAACCCTAAATTGAGTTAAAAATTGACATAATCGCTTGTTAATTTGAGCTTTTTTGTGTTAAATATGTATCTATTGGATGTGATGAGCGAGACCATCGTTTTTCCTTTCCGCGAGGAATACATAAAATTTCCGCCGGTGTTGCAATATAAAGACAAGCTGTCGTAAAATGTGGTAAGCATCCAGCATCAGGAGGCAGAGTGTGATTCAGATCTTTGAGCGGCGTAACAGATCTAAGTCAATTATAAAAACTTCGTATTATTCAACACATTAAAGTTATTTTAAAATTCTACAATAATGGCAGTATGCATCCTTTCAAATATTTATGTTCAAAGGCAATTTTATGTCACACATACTCATAAACAGTGTAGTATCGAGGATTTATTTACACATATAGAGATTTATATGCGTGAAATTCCACTCTATCACATATATTAAATCATATATGCATGCAACTACAAGAGATTGACATTGGATGATATGTAGATTTAACCTTTAAAATGATATACAACTGCGATTCACTGAGTACTTAGGTACGATACCATTTGATTACAATTTATATGACTACATTACTACACAGATACAATACTGCAATAGCAATAAAAATTGTGCTATCCCGTCAAATGAATAGGCCACGGTAAATATATCATCTCTGTTGATGAAACAAATTATAACTTGTTTTTACAAAAATCGTTTGAACAAGCAAAACCAGATTTCGTTGCTATATTTCTTTTAGATGTTAAATCTACTTATTGTTCATTGGCAATCTTTTGTAGTTGCATGCATATATGATTTAATATATGTGATAGAGTGGAATTTCACGCATATAAATCTCTATATGTGTAAATAAATCCTCGATACTACACTGTTTATGAGTATGTGTAACATAAAATTGCCTTTGAACATAAATATTTGAAAGGATGCATACTGCCATTATTGTAGAATTTTAAAATAACTTTAATGTGTTGAATAATACGAAGTTTTTATAATTGACTTAGATCTGTTACGCCGCTCAAAGATCTGAATCACACTCTGCCTCCTGATGCTGGATGCTTACCACATTTTACGACAGCTTGTCTTTATATTGCAACACCGGCGGAAATTTTATGTATTCCTCGCGGAAAGGACAAACGATGGTCTCGCTCATCACATCCAATAGATACATATTTAACACAAAAACGTTCAAATTAACAAGTAATTACATCAATTCTTAACTCAACTTAGGGTTGGATTAATTTGAACTTGACTTGGATTAATTTGAACTTGACTCGGATTAATTTGAACTTGACTCGGATTAATTTGAACTTGACTCGGATTAAATTGAACTTGACTTAGATTAATTTGAACGTGACTTGGATTAATTTGAACTTGACTCGGATTAATTTGAACTTGACTCGGATTAAATTGAACTTGACTTAGATTAATTTGAACGTGACTTGGATTAATTTGAACTTGACTCGGATTAATTTGAACTTGACTCGGATTAAATTGAACTTGACTTAGATTAATTTGAACGTGACTTGGATTAATTTGAACTTGACTCGGATTAATTTGAACTTGACTCGGATTAATTTGAACTTGACTCGGATTAAATTGAACTTGACTTAGATTAATTTGAACTTGACTTGGATTAATTTGAACTTGACTCGGATTAATTTGAACTTGACTCGGATTAATTTGAACTTGACTCGGATTAATTTGAACTTGACTCGGATTAATTTGAACTTGACTCGGATTAAATTGAACTTGACTCGGATTAAATTGAACTTGACTTAGATTAATTTGAACGTGACTTGGATTAATTTGAACTTGACTCGGATTAAATTGAACTTGACTTGGATTAATTTGAACTTGACTTGGATTAAATTGAACTTAACTCGGATTAATATGAACTTGACTCGGATTAATTTGAACTTGACTCGGATTAATTTGAACTTGACTTGGATTAATTTGAAGTGAAAAAGCTGTAGTTACATTTTTATATGTACGAGTATCATACCTGATGAAAGTCAAATGAAGGCACGTTCCAATTAATATTTCATTTGTTTCGACGTTGAAAAATTCAGATTGAGTTCAATGTTAGTTGAATATTGAACTTCAGGTCAATCCACCGCAGTCAACGTGACCAACAAGAAGAAGATTTATTTCACATTCTCTGCAGCCGTATCCTGTATACGACACGAAGCAGCCACACGAAGGGATGACAACTTTCATCAGGAAATTTGAAAAGCTTCACTTCCAGGGTTTGCATCCCGGGATCCCGGATGATTTAGGGTTGAAGTTTCCCGGTCAAGGAATTCCCGGGATTCGAAATAGGGTGCATATTTCAAGAAATGAATGAGAAAATATCTTAAAATCATCCTGTTTAATATGATTAATCCGGTAGTGAGCTCAAGATAAACCTTTACTGTTTTAATGTTATTGCAATTCACATCACTACACAGTGTAGTCTACACTATCTCATAATATAGTTCAACTATTGCATCAGAATATATTTTGTGGCGTGATTTTGCAGGTAATAAAAAATCGACTGTAATAGATACGATGGCAACGGCCGATGTTGTAGAAACTAAAGCCCTTGTGTGGCGATACTATGTTAAAAATGCAACTGGAGAAAGTGTGAAGTGTGTGAAGCGCCCCATAGACGGTTAATTTAATTGTCAATATCATTGACTCAATATATTGATGAAATTTTTTTTTGCCCACTAAGTCAATTAATTGACGGTCGTCAATCAAGCCCACAGACGATAAATTAAATTGTCAATATTCATTATTGTCAATTATATTGACAATAAAATTGATCGTCTATGGGCCGATTAAAGTGCGGCAAGAATTTACTTTGCACAGGCTGGTTTACCAGTGGTTTGTTATGTCACCTAGAGAGTGAACACAACGTAGTGAAGCCTGAAACTGTAGACACAGTTGCGTCAACTGGTAGCTCGAAAGACAGAATTCGAATTGGAACAAAGCGTCCTCATGCAGGGAGAGCAGTAGGGAAAGCACTAAGCCTAAACAAACAAAAATAACAAGATTCTTACGTAATCAAAGTACTCCAGAAGAACAAGTGACGACTTATAGCAGTTGATGGCGTGTCAGTAAATACAGTTACAAAAAGTGAATTCATTTGAGAATCCTTCTCTGATAAAGGTTTTTTGCTCCCTAAACTGCCAAATACTGTGATGGGCATGTGCAGCAAATTGCAATAGTATAAATGTAAAAATTGTCTTCCTGAAATCCCGGGATTCCGAGATTTTCATTTTGTCCCGGGATCGCAAACCCTAGTCACGTCAGGGAAAGGTCCATTTGTAGGGTATGTAGGTAGGTACATGCATGCTAATATGCAGGTTATCAGCTCATAGAATTAAATACATATACTCTCTTACCTCAGAAATTTCCCCTCGTCCGAAAACAGCCGAATTAAGTACGAAGAACAGCCATTCATGTGGAATTATAGCAAAACTGTCATAACAATATTAGCAAGCGTGGCTAATCTGTTGCATGTTACTTGATATAAATGCCGCCGAAGAATTTCACCCCAGCATTACACAGTAAAATCTCTGTACAATGCAATTTGCAAAAATTTTTTGTCCCTCAGGCATGAGTATTCCGAATGCAAGCATCCTCTTCGGAGGAGAAAATAAATGGTACACTGACATCCTTTACATATGTTTAAATGAGATCATTGCTAATTTTCCTTTCATAATACGAGCATCTTTGTTAGAATGTGCGCAAAAACTGTGCTAATTTTTGATTATGTCTAATATTCGCGTCTAATTTGTAAAAAGCTATAATAACTACCTAGAGTTTGGCAATATCGCTATCAAAAACCTATAATAACAGGAATTTGGCAACATCGCTACCAAAGATTGCAAAGTCATCCAAGTCATCCATTTGTAAGAAAAAGTTGACAGTCCATATGCTTCTGGGAGCTTTGCAGGCAATATGCTTTGTATAATATATTAATCAATGAGGCTTCACACTCAATCATTATCATTTCTCTCCTTAAAGTGAAATGCAGTTTAATTTGAAAAGTCTACGGTGACAGGTAATCACAGTTAACTAACAAAAGTTATTTCCAAGCAAGCGTATCAATGCCCTCTTTTATTAAATGGTCTGAGTTATTTGCCATTTCATCATTTACAATCATTTTTCTCTTCCAAAAAATAATAAAAGCTTTTGTGCTTCCCAAGTGGAACCAAATTTTTGTATGGCGTGTGGCACACAAAAATATTTGCTTGTCCATAAAAACATTTTCTTCGACAAGCCAAAGAAAATTCATATCTTTAGATGAGAAACTAACTTAAAAGGTTACCAAAAAATATCTACTGTAATTCGTTTGAACTTCAACACTGATAAATTACTGGTTCGAATTTCTTTTTTCGAATGAAAAACTGATACCAATTTTGATTTTTTTCAAGTCCTAATATTATACCTCGGTCACCACACCAGTTTGTTTGCAACAAACCTTAGAGCTGGTCCATTTGGTTCAGGTTGAACTAATCATACAAGATCATGTTCACGAAACGAACAATTCAATAAAGGAATTTGTTACTTTATTGATGAATGTTATTTCTATTTTGACTACAAATTTGGTTTGATAATATTCACTTTAGCATTGCAATCATTGCCTAAAATTAATGAACTTATGTAAATATGTCCCAGTACAATTGCAGTAAAGCTGTGCTTCTGCAGGCAAGGTTGCGTTCAAAAACTATAAAAAAACATATGAAAAAATTAGAAGAGTTTAACAACAGTCCACATTTTTTACTATTTTTATGAATTTTCTACCCACGAAATCGATCTATTTTTGAGGCAATAGCCACGAAAAATTCGTCAACTTAGTCAACTGGCGCGTATAAAAAAGGGCTTCAGAACGAAGCTTTTCTGTTAATATGAGAAAACATGCTGCAGGTTTAAAAAAGAATTATATTAGAGCCAAAATAAAAATGAAATTAAAGATAGCTGATTTAAAAATCATTTAATGAGTGAACGTTTCGGCTTCAAGCTCAAGCCATCAACAACACCTGTAGAAGCGAATTAAAATTCAGACGATACGACGTGGTTAAAGGACACAAGAATTCAACTCTAAATGAATAGTACAAAAACAAAGGAATGGAGAGATTATGCTGCAATTATATTTTGAAAATCAGGCTATTTCTAACTGGAATGATGACAACATCAAATTTAAAGCTAGTTATAATTGCTGAATGTAGAGGGATTCTAGTATATGTAGGTCGTTTTTATTTGCACAGAAACTTAAAATTGGAAAATCAGATTTGCTTACCATTACACTACACTGCTCTGCGTGATCCCTAATGGCTGATAAAGATGGCTTAGCTTATAATTTCCGTTGCAGTCTATGTGTCAAGGCGTAGGTGTAATTACATTGCCATTATTGTATCTTCATGCTAATTTTTTATATCGTTTCTGAGGAACTTCAAGGTTGCTCAAGGTTGAAAAATTTAAAAATTTGAATGAGTTTCAGACACTTCGGACAAGAATAAAAAGTAACAAAAGAAAATTTAGAAAATGAAAAGTAAGTGGAAAATTTTGTTTAGCCATTGTTCGCGTTCGTGGACCTTTAGAACATTTTCGGAAAGGAAAGTAAAGCACTTTTATAATTATGAGACTTTCGGAAAAAGTACTTTCAGTAGCGATCTGGAAGGATCATTTATCAGTCACTCCATCACTATTGTGAACAAAGTATTATGCTCATACTTAATTTTTCCCATTGTTCTTTTTCTTCTCTATTTTATTGTCGCCTAATATCACGAGCTGGCAGACTTGCAGCATGAATGTTTTTTATCTAAAAAAACTATCTTTAGCTTTTGATTTCACTTTATTGAAACAAATAATTTTTCAGCCTTTTTATTCAACTCATCCTTCGTCAGCTGCCTGAACACAAACTACGAAATCATTTTTAGGCTGAATTATAGAAATGAGACTGAAAAACTGGAGCAAGTTCTTCACCAATAAAAATTTTCGCCACTCGCCAGTCCAATGTGATGGTTGTAGTCTCTGACAACATCGACGTAACTTGCTTTGGTGATAACCACGGTAGAGGAAACAAGGTAGGGTCATTGCTATGGGAGAAAATACACCTCCTCTTGTTCGGCTAGCCAATAGAAAGGCTTTATTTCAAACAAACTTTATGACGTCACCAAAATGCCATGTCGTTAGGCCAATAGTGGAGCCAGATTTGGAGGTAGCAGTGCTACCAGATGCAAATGAGCGCTGCTATTGGTTCGTTGCCGTTACGTCAGCAAGACCACGCCGTCATAAAATAAGACTGGTTTGAACTTACCTTGTTTCCTCTACCGTGGGGATAACCGATGCTGGTATGTGCGTGTGACACCATGCAGTCATTTATTATATTTTATTCAATGACCTAATTTTCATATTAATAAAAAATGTTGTTATTTAACAGTGCAAATTCCCCCTGAGTTTAAATAAGAAAAAGCCCGAGAACATATGTTCAGAAATGCTCGCCGAAAATTATGACATTGCCTGTTGTACGTGCAGTATGCAAGCGAATATTGACCAAACGAACCTAAATATATTTTTGAGCTTTTTCTTTGAATTAAGCGTGCAGAAGCCAATTTATCAGCTTCGGAGTTCTGTATTAATGGCAAAAAAGTCAGACGCGTCTAATTTCGAGGTGCAAAATACTTTTAATTAAGAGGTCTTTTATCTACTGCCTACTTGAAGCAACCGCTGCTAAAGACACGTTAAAAAGAGTAGTTGTGAGCAAAACAGAAAGCAATCTAACGTAGCCGGCTCAATCTACACAGCTAAACGCATTTTCAGAAAGCAACCCAACATATCGGCTCGATCGACGGCGCTTAATACATTTCCAGCAAGCAATATCCTAAGCAGAGTAGGATCAATGGTAAGCTCAATGTCTGAGAAGGGTCTAAATAGCGTCTACTCAACATCGATGGATGCCACTGAACATTGTCCTCACAATACTTGTTCGCTCTAAGCCCTGGTGACAATAAATCTCTCGGTAACTATTTCTATTTACTTGTGATGTTTCCACCAGCCAGTGCGCAGCAGCGCTACATGTTCACTGTCCCGCAGTGACAAGAGGTATTTTAGGCAAACTATTCAATATCTACTCATTTAATGTCTACTCTAAACTAGATACTCGGAAAGTCTGCCAAATGTTCTAGATTAAAATATCTTCAGGCATTTTGAAATCGCAAAGATTACCAATTGCAAGCTGTGTCAATTTTTTCACAAATGAAAAAATTGGTTCGTTGGCTTTGCCATCG
Organism: Morinoia aosen; assembly: GCA_030386875.1. NCBI lineage: Eukaryota > Metazoa > Arthropoda > Malacostraca > Amphipoda > Talitridae > Morinoia > Morinoia aosen. Next base: position 25,250,511 of record CM059566.1, read on the forward strand.
GAATAATTGACTTGTGAACTATTTTGAAAACAAAGAGCATTTTTTTTTTTTGCTTTAGGAGTCTGCAAAGAGAGAGTTGCCGCAGATTAAGTAAGTAATTTCGGAGACGAAGTCTCGCGGAGAAATGAACGAACGACGAAGAAAATATGCGCAGGTCAAAGGCCGCATCCGGACGAATAGACGTTAAATATTTTGTTTGCATCGATTTCCATTTGAGGGCTGGAATGCAACACGACAGCAGGAAAATTAGCCAAATAATGCAGTATAATAGTCGTAAAGATAAATAGAAATAGAAGAAAAAATTTGCATGCATGGTCAAATTTCGATCGATGTTGATAAAGTATTCAGGTTGGGTTAATCTTAATAGAACTTAATTAAACGCACAAGTTGTGTTATGGAGGTAAAGTCGGTAGATTAACAGAGACATATATCGTAGGCGGACGACTCAACTGATGATATCAATAACATTTGACGTGGAGGCAGCACAAGTTCCCGAGACACAACATGTGTGGCAATATTCTAACACCAGCCAACATTAATGCCGACCAGCGTTCTCACACAGCGAACTGAGAGTCCTCCACCCAGTCTAACTTTATCGCCGCCTGCATGCATGTTTTCCGCCGCCCAAGTTATTAAATCGTTTAGGCGGCAATAAACGAGCATGCTTCGGCGGAAAAGTTAGACTGGGCATCTACTGTAAGCCGAAAAATGAATGCAAACAGAGTTACTCCGCCCAACTTTTTTGCTGGCACATTTAACATTTTAGCCGTCTAATCATAGCTTCGGCATTGGGTGGCCAAAATTATAGATGCAGTGGCGAAAAATTTACACTGGGTAAGGCTATAAATATAAACTTCTAAAAGTTTTGACTCAAAAACAGCTCTCATAGGAGCCGACTCCCCGTGTACCAGGCTAGGGAAATACCTCCTACGCACAGAGATGCAGGCAGTACCGCATGGAAAGATAATTTTTAACTAGATTTGGCATTGACACAACATTTTTCATTCGTTTTTTGAGGTTGGTAATGCAACAACGATTGCCGTCATTACTTAAGGGATTCAAGCTGGTACTTTTGCACTAACACTCAGACCGCGACGTGTGCCGCCGGTGGTACACGGAGAGGATTTTCATAATGCTGCTGACCGACCAGTAGTCACAAACTCAGTTTTCATAAATGCACAATCAAAGCTTAATGAGGGCACGATCCAGTTCATGTTTGCTATTTTCAAAGTTGCTGACTACAATTGATTTAAATTGGAGTTGAATATTGAACTTCAGTTTAACCCGTTGTGGTCTACATGTTAACGCAATGACAATGTCAAGATACCTCACACTACTTCGAGGACAACAAAGATTTGACATTGATTCGTCTCGTAGGCTGCAACACAGCAACTTATAACTAATGTGCGCGTTAGCATCTACACCTTTTTGCGGGACACACACCTGCATCAATCCCTTCATAGATGGCGGCGGTCATACTACCAACATCAGAAAAACGAATGAAAAATGCAGGGTCAATTCAAAATTGATACAAAACAACTATTATCTACTTCATTTTCTGGCTCAAACGCTACCTGCCACGAGACTTTTGACCTTCGGAAGAACATCTTAGATCTGCGGTTCTTCATTAACCTGGCGGGAGCGATCTCTTAGGTGAGCGGGTTCCAGGGGGTGCGATCCTCCGCAGTAAAGCCTGATTTTTCCCAGTAATGTTTTCGACAAAAGAGAGCCTTGTGACTCTCCAGACAACAGCAAAGGAAGACTTCAATGATTTAGGCTTGGAGCTGTTCTGGGTCATGTAACATCCAGTTTACCCTTTTATTGGAGAATAGGCTCTTCAGGTTCTTGTGGTGCTTGGCCCGCCGCACCAGCAACTGATATTTCTACAAAGGGCAAATTCATTGTCTGTACTGTGCAATCGATCGATTATTAGATCACGCATGACATATTCATAAGTACGAATTTGAAATATAGTTTTCAAAACGACAGATTCGATTTAGAATACTGTAAAAAAACAGCATTCGTAAAATAAATTCACAAAATCAATCGAAAATAAATCAAAAATAATTGGAACAATATTAAAATTTAAATAGAGGAACTCGATAAAAAACAACGTGATTTTTCCAAATAATTGAGCTAACCAAACATATTCTTGGTGAACCTAGCCTAATTTATTGTCTCAACCTAGCTAATGTATTCTAAGTTATCTATTAATTTTCTGTTAACTCAATGACAGTTGACGCGGTAACGGCAGTTACCTAAGCAATTCCAACACATCAAGAGACCACACTGTGCGTAACACCATCTCGACACGGTCTTCTTGGAGAAAAAATTCTTGCCTTTCTAGCAGCAAATGTTGTCAACATCGTAGGTCCAAACACCTTCTTTTTCTTCCACAAATTCAAATTTTACGCTCACAGAAGCAATGTTCCTTACCCATGAAAGTTCCTGTTATATTTGAGCGTGTTGGACGATGATTTGATTTTCGAGGATTCCGTCGCACCATCAAAGTCATGTGCATAAACAACGCTCATTGTATGCGTATTGCAGCTGCAACTTCGGGTGTTAAAGTCAGGCGATATCTTGCAGCAGAACTTTGGGTTCATCCTATTCACTGGGGTGACATAGAGAGCAGGTCTTAGTGGCAACGCACTATCACGCAAACTGTTCATCGTACCAACGGTCACCAAACGCACCACACTTTTTCTATATCGTACAAAACTTTTAATTTCTTGATGTAACATAGTAAGGTAGGTCTAGAAACAGCTGAGTTCATTATATGTCCTGTGCGAGTCAATGTCTCTTGCTTCACATCGACGGTGGGCTCATTAGCACTTTTTCTGCGTAGGGACTCACCGGTGGTCACTGAGAGGATTTTCTTAATGCTGCTGACCGACCTGCTATCAAAACTCTATTTTTATAAATATTTAATCAAAGATAAATGAAGGCGTAATCCAGTAAATGTTTGCAATTTCCAAAATTGCTTTCTACTTTTGACTAAGGATGAATTGAATATTGAACTTCGGTTTAACCCGTCGCAGTTGACGTCAACGTAAGAACGGTGACGAGGGTTAGTGTACACTATTATATTCGTTAGAGGATTCTTCAAAAATATTCCCACAAGCAAGTATTATAAATTCTCTAAGCGTACATAAAAAATAAAAAATCCTCTCTCTTCAAGAATGGACGCCTTTGACTGGGATCATTTTTGTGGACTGAATATTATTACTAGTTCATTTTTCGCAAAATGTTCTCGATAAAATTATTTTATTAGATCCATCGTTCATCAAGCTATATTTTAAATTCTTTTTACTTGTTCTTCACGGCATATAAAAGCTTAGAATCACATGAGCATTAACTTCCAAGAGATGAATAAAGCAATTGAACATAAGTGTTTCACACTATCTTCGTAAATATGATCAAATAAAATCAGGTACATGCTAAAATCAAAATTGGTTCCAATATAACTTTGCAAAGGGAGTGATCCTGTGACAGCAATCTATTGGGGATAACCTTTGTGCTATTCAATCGCAACCATTGCTGCAGAAGTTAGCAAGATATTCAATTGGGAAGAACCAGCGTTTGAAACGTTTCTTTCATTGTTTACTGAGATATTGTCCGAGATTCTAACTCATATTACTGTCGCGCATCTCTTCTAAACGTACTGCCACTTTGGATGCGCTCGTCCCACCTTCGATGGAGGGCAAAAGACCAGTGCTCTCGGCTACCGTCGATGACCTCGACCAGCAGATGTTATACAAACTCTCCTCTGGTCTGTCGCCATGTGGAGGAATTTGGTCTGATGCTTGGCTATCGATGGAGCTACAAAAACTGTTATCTATCTGATGACTTTTCATTGAAAACACTTTCCCATGCGCAGAGCTGATTTTGCTGCAACTCTGCGAGAGGCAGGGACAATATGGGAGCGCTTTCTCGGAGTCCTTAGAGGTTCGATGTGACCCATACCTCTTCTGAAGCGTCTGCTCTGATGATGCACATGTAGGAATTTCCCCAGAATTGTTTTCCCAACGATTTTCGAAACTGTTAGTCACTTTTCGTCGTTTTTTCAACAGTTTTCCCTGCAGTTGATGTTTTTCAGGGTTTTTTAGGACAATGGATGATTCCTCATCTTCACACAATGGGTGCTCTACACAATCCTCAAGATAGACATTACGTCGTTCTTCAAAGGTACACGAAGAGCTTCCGAGATCATGCGTGATGCTGTCACTGCTGTGAGCAGCTACATTTAAAATTGGCTCATCCCGTTTCCTGTCAGGCAAGCTTGCTGCTCCGTCTGGCCATGCTTTTTTGACGCTCACACCACTATACTTTTGTTTCTGTCCAGGGCCTTGCTCACCAGGTAGCACCAAACTCTGAATCGAATCCCCACTTTCTAGCATTCGTAAGTCATGGGTTTCCGCGACAGTTGATACTTGAGGTCCTTGATGGTCTTCCCAAGTAGTTGATTGCTTTGAATTTGAAATGAAATCACTATTTTTGACTGATTTTCGATCGTTTCTTTTGGATGGACTGTCAATTTTTTCAAGTGTCCTACCAGATTTGTGCTTGCTTGATATCAAATGGGCCATGGCACATTTTGAATCCTCTCTTTTGAATCCTCCGGAGGAAGTATAGGTTCTCGTTCGTGCCTGATTCATCGCCATATCAGAAGGTAGCTTTAAAGTTTCAATTGCCCCATCACTGTTTTCATGAGTTCGAATTTCTTGAGGGTTCGTTTCTGAAAATGCACGGAATTCCTGGAATTGCTTTGATGATTCTTTCTTAGGCGGGTACTGACTGACTTGACTTATGGAAATTTCTGGAGAGTTGGCGGATCGGTGGCAGATTTGAGTCCTTCCCTCGGGAGGCTCGTAAGGGGGTATCTCATTTTGTAGGCTTTCTTGATCAACGTTAAGCTCATTATTGCCAGATTCGTAGTTGTTATCTATACCGAGCAACTTAGAAATAAGGTTCAGTTCATCGGCTTTCGACATCCACGTTTGATTTTCTTCTTCGCCTTTAGTTTCATCTTTCTCCTCGAACGATCCGAAAAACTCGGTTCCGTTTTTGATGCCCTCGACAATGGATTCAAATTCTTTGACTATGTTTTCTTGCGTCGGCTTCAAAAAATTACTGCTGGCATCTATATCTGTTTGTTTTGAATTCTGCTGCTGCGTAGCCGGGGGAGCTTGAGAATTTGATTGTGGAAAACTGCTACTGGATTCCTCGCTCTCATCATCACTGTCGTCGTCTGAGTCCACTTGCGCTGTGGTTGACCCTAAGTCGTTACTTTTATTCCGAAATTCTTTCAGGGTAGATGAGACGAATTCCAACTGGGGAAAATGTGTATCTTCATTGGACTTCATTTCTTTGTTGAGATGAGGTATTCCATTCAATTCGAATGCCTGGTCCTCTTTTAGTCCTTCCAAATCCTTTTGGTCTGTATTATTTTCTTGTTCTGCACTCTCCCGAGAAGTTGCTTCTACCTGTTTGGTTTCTAAGGCGAGTTGGGTGCTCTCTCCAGCCCTTTCTACCATTGTCGGCTCATCAATAACCCTTTCACAACTATTCGCTTCATTTATCTTTGCGTGCAGGAAACGTAATGTAATATCTGGATGGAGCGCATTATTTTCTTCTTCATCAAAATTAGGTGCGTCGATATGATTGGTGTTCATTTTTTGCGTACAATTCTGAACTGCCATGGATAAATCGGTAGAGTTTTCAGTTTGCATATTTTCTGCAATTCTCTCGTTTTCTACATTGCTTTCGAAATTTTCAATTATTTCACAGTTTGATGATATATCTTCTTGAGCTGATATTGAGTTCGAGGATATCAGACCAGTAGAAGACTGATCAAGATTTAGGGCTTGCTCGCTCTGTCGACTGTTAGCTAACTTTTCTTCTGGGAGTTCGCCGCGGTCTGCGTCCTGTGAGTCGCCTGGCGAGGTGCGCTCGATAGGTGCGGCGGTGGTTGGATCCTGCATATGTATTTTCGAAGGAGGCTCTTCCGATGCGACAGCAAACTCATCCAAATCAGATAAGCTGTCTTCCTCCAAGTCTTTCATTGGGATATCGTCGTAGATTGAGATGACAGGTTCGTTATCGAGACGAGAGTCTTTAGCTGACCTTTGGTGAACATTGTTTATAGCTTGTTCGAGAAGGACTGAATTTTTAGAGGAAATAGACTTCAGAAAGTTAATGAATGCTTCGTTATACGTTTCGTTCACTTTTTCACTCTCATCAGTACTTTCCGTTTCAGAGCTTTCAGATCGGGCATTGTCAAACGATTCTTCTTTTCGCTGCATCGTAACTCTTCTTGAATCGTCATCATCCTCGTTGATTGTTGGTAGGTCAGCATCGTGACTATTTTGTAATTCATCTTTACTGTTTTCTACATCTTTGGGTTTATTTTGATCGACTATTTCCTGCATTTCCAAAGGTGTTGTTATATTTTCTGTGCTTTCTTCAACCGAGTTTGTGTGACGATCTGTGCGGAATTCCTCGGCACGAGGTTGTCGCTGCACGAAGTCTCCACCCTCTGTTGGCTGGTGATGTTCGGAAGGAGACCTCATTTCCTCGCACTTGAACTTTTCGTCGACTTTTGGTCGGTTGAATGCAATTTCATGCTTGTTTTCCGTAGCAGTTTCCTTTACATTTAAGTTACCAATTGCAGCGCAGTCTTTCGTGCCGTTATCACATAGAAGTTCATTTATAGCTGGAGCTTTGTCCTCTGCATCAGAACATATTTTTTCGTTCATAACTTCACCAGACTGGTCCACTGAACCATTTGAAGCCTGCAAGCCACAAAATTTTTCTATACCGATACCTGTTACGAGTTCTGGCTGATTCAGTAACTTATTCTCTTGGATGTAAGTTACATCAACTGTGAGTGGAGTTTCTTTCATGCATTCTCCTACTTTCTCGTTTGCTTCTGTCTCTGCTTCTCCATCCGCTCTCTCCTCCACTTCTGTGCTCGCCTCTTCCTCCGCTTCCATCTTTGCTTTTCCTTTTACTGGAATCTCGTCGTCTTCCCTCATCGATTCCCTCTCTGCGTCTCTCTCCGCTTCCCTTTCCATTCCCTTCTTTACTTCCATTTCTGCTTCCATCTCTACTTCCCTTTCTGCTGCCTCTTCCACTTCCCTCTGTGCTGCCTCTTCCACTTCCTTCTCTGCTTCCTCTTCCACTTCCCTCTCTGCTTCCCCTTCCACTTCCCTCTCCGCTTCATTCGCTTCTCTCATCGCCTTCTCTCTTCTTACGCGTTCTCTTAGTCGAATTACGTCTGGAATGTATATTTTAACTATCATTTCATTTGATAATAATGAAAAACTAATTTTTATTACATTCAATGAAACTCACACTCAAAGTCAATTTTGATGGACCTGAATCTTTAACAGCCTGCGAGCACAGTGAATGACACAAATATACTGCATACTTCAGGGACCGCACACCGTACCGAACTCCGCCAGACCAACATTGCATGAATTAAATACAAAATGTATTGCGTGTTTGTGAAGACTGAAATCCGAAATGGTAGAATCAGATAAGATAGAGATGAGACTGTTAGGTTATGATGATGATAGAAATTAAGCGAAGTAACTGTCTATTACGTGAAAACGTAGTGTCTCGTAGTCGATTAGCACCTAACTCCATTTTGTAATCACATCAACATTTTACATACCAGCAACACATTATTTAAGTGAAGACGCAGTATCTATTCCTTACCGTTGACACAATTGGCGACCCTGTCCAGCTCCCGCTGCCGCCACCGCTGCCGCTCCTCCCTCGCTGCCTCCTCACCCCCTGACACCCTGTGTGCGGTCATGTTAGCGGCGGCTTGATGCTTGGCGATGTTCTCATTAATGCATTATGTCAATAATTGATAATGTCACTAATTCATAATGTAAGTAATTGATAACGTCACTAATTCATAATGTCAGTAATTGATAATGTCACTAATTCATAATGTAAGTAATTGATAATGTCACTAATTCATAATGTCAGTAATTGATAATGTCACTAATTCATAGTGTAAGTAATTGATAATGTCACTAATTCATAATGTCAGTAATTGATAATGTCACTAATTCTTAATGTCAGTAATTGATAATGTCACTAATTCATAATGTCAGTAATTGATAATGTCACTAATTCTTGATGTCAGTAATTGATAATGTCACTAATTCATAATGTAAGTAATTGATAACGTCACTAATTCATAATGTCAGTAATTGATAATGTCACTAATTCATAATGTCAGTAATTGATAATGTCACTAATTCATAATGTCAGTAATTGATAATGTCACTAATTCTTGATGTCAGTAATTGATAACGTCACTAATTCATAATGTCAGTAATTGATAATGTCACTAATTCATAATGTCAGTAATTGATAATGTCACTAATTCATAATGTCAGTAATTGATAATGTCACTAATTCTTGATGTCAGTAATTGATAATGTCACTAATTCATAATGTAAGTAATTGATAATGTCACTAATTCATAATGTCAGTAATTGATAATGTCACTAATTCTTAATGTCAGTAATTGATAACGTCACTAATTCATAATGTAAGTAATTGATAATGTCACTAATTCATAATGTCAGTAATTGATAATGTCACTAATTCATAATGTCAGTAATTGATAATGTCACTAATTCATAATGTCAGTAATTGATAATGTCACTAATTCATAATGTCAGTAATTGATAATGTCACTAATTCATAATGTAAGTAATTGATAATGTCACTAATTCATAATGTCAGTAATTGATAATGTCACTAATTCATAATGTAAGTAATTGATAATGTCACTAATTCATAATGTCAGTAATTGATAATGTCACTAATTCATAATGTCAGTAATTGATAATGTCACTAATTCATAATGTAAGTAATTGATAATGTCACTAATTCATAATGTCAGTAATTGATAATGTCACTAATTCATAATGTAAGTAATTGATAATGTCACTAATTCATAATGTCAGTAATTGATAATGTCACTAATTCATAGTGTAAGTAATTGATAATGTCACTAATTCATAATGTCAGTAATTGATAATGTCACTAATTCTTAATGTCAGTAATTGATAATGTCACTAATTCATAATGTCAGTAATTGATAATGTCACTAATTCATAATGTCAGTAATTGATAATGTCACTAATTCATATGTCAGTAATTGATAATGTCATCAATCCATAATGTCAGTAACCGATATAATGTCGGCGATATGCAACTGGTAACAAGGCGATATGCAGCTGGCAACACTCACCAGGCCTCGGCAGCGGCACGGTCGACAGGGAACACGGGCCTGTCGTCCAGGTATGTCAACTTCTGGCAACGCGCGATGACGGTGTTGCGGTAGTGTGGCACCTGCACCACGCAGGGGTTGCCCTGCAGCTGTAGTACGTGCAGCTGTGTTACACCTGCCACCACCTGCAACACACGTGGTGTTACACCTGTCACCACCTGCAACACACGTGGTGTTACACCTGCCACCACCTGCAACACACGTGGTGTTACACCTGTCACCACCTGCAACACACGTGGTGTTACACCTGCCACCACCTGCAACACACGTGGTGTTACACCTGCCACCACCTGCAACACACGTGGTGTTACACCTGCCACCACCTGCAACACACGTGGTGTTACACCTGCCACCCCCTGCAACACACGTGGTGTAACACCTGCCACCCCCTGCAACACACGTGGTGTTACACCTGCCACCCCCTGCAACACACGTGGTGTTACACCTGCCACCACCTGCAACACACGTGGTGTAACACCTGCCACCCCCTGCAACACACGTGGTGTTACACCTGCCACCACCTGCAACACACGTGGTGTTACACCTGTCACCACCTGCAACACACGTGGTGTTACACCTGCCACCACCTGCAACACACGTGGTGTTACACCTGCCACCACCTGCAACACACGTGGTGTTACACCTGCCACCACCTGCAACACACGTGGTGTTACACCTGCCACCCCCTGCAACACACGTGGTGTAACACCTGCCACCCCCTGCAACACACGTGGTGTTACACCTGCCACCCCCTGCAACACACGTGGTGTTACACCTGCCACCACCTGCAACACACGTGGTGTAACACCTGCCACCCCCTGCAACACACGTGGTGTTACACCTGCCACCACCTGCAACACACGTGGTGTTACACCTGCCACCCCCTGCAACACACGTGGTGTAACACCTACCACCCCCTGCAACACACGTGGTGTTACACCTGCCACCACCTGCAACTTACAAATCTGTAGTTGTTTTATTTCAAAAGCTAATTAGTAAACACTACTCAAATCGTAGCGTAAAGCACCACACAAAAATATGTTCGCCAAGCTCTTCTAAAACAATCAAAATGCTACGTTCTCAGTCGTAGGACCAGGCTTAGCGCATGTTGCCTATCTCACCCGTTGTGAACAGTTGTTCTTATTTATTAGCTCTATTGTGGTTCGGATAATTCATCCAACCCTTAACGGTAGTTGTATAAATGTCAGTTTAAGTTTCGTTTCCATTGCAAAAAATTTTCACGGAAGAAAGAGAAGGGTCCGTTTCGTGTGGTCTGAAAAATGGAAATGTCATTGAGTGTATTTCCATACATGAGTGTATTTCCATACATGATACCCTACGCATAAAAACAGCAAGTCAGGAAAGAAGATAAGAAAAGCTAGTGAAGAAGATGTGAAAACTGGAAAAAGCAGAGTGGACACGGAAATTTCGAAGGCGAGTGTAGCTGAGTACCCTCACACCGTCCGGATTAACGTACGAGTAATTCCCTCAAACAATTCAGGTAATTGTAGTGATAGATACCTTCATTAGGTCTCGATTGACGTATTTTAGAGATGTGATCCAGTTGACTACTATAGTAGGCGCCCTTACGTCGACGACGGCGGTGTCTGGGAGGCGGTTGTGGGAGAGGTCGAGGCAGGAGAGGGCCCGGCAGCTGGTCAGCTCGCTGATGCTGGCGTGTGAGCTGAGGTGGTTGTGGCTCACCTGCAGCGTGTGCAGGTGTGGCAGCGAGCCTGCGGACCAAAACTACGGTGGAGGAAACAAGGTAGGGTCATTTCTAGGGGGGAAAAACACCTCCTCGTGTTCGGCTAGCCAACAGAAAGGCTTTATTTCAAACAAACTTTGTGACGTCACCAAAACGCCATGTCGTTAGGCCAATAGTGGGGCCAGATTTGGGGATAGCAGTGATTCCAGATGCAATATGAGCGCTGCTATTGGTTCGTTGCCGTGACGTCAGCAAAACCACACCGCCAACGCAAAAAAGACTGGTTTGCCCCTACCTTGTTTCCTGTACCGTGGCCAAAACGCGGTGCAATCCGGTATGAGAAGGAATGGGAAATGGAAAATGGGCAGGAATGGGAAATGGAAAATGGGCAGGAATGGGAAATTCGCAGCAATGATGGGATGGGTACTGGGTGGGAATAATGGAAAGTAAAACGTTCAGGAATGAAGGAGTGGAAAATGTGCGGAAATGATGGATTGAGAAATTCGCAACAACGAAAGATGGAATGGAAAATGTTTGATAATCAAGTTCTAAAGCTTTGGTCCCTTTACATATTTTGTCTAAGGAAGCTGTGTTTTGGCAGAAGAGGGATTTGGAAGGTATGAAATGTACTAGCGGAAACTGCAATGTAAATCGAACTATTCCACTTGCTAATTATAATTTTGAGCTTATGATCAAAGTTTTTCCTCACCTAAACGCATATTCTGAGAGCAGAGTTTAAGTTTGATGTAAAGCATCCTCCCTCACCTATAGGCATATTCTGAGCTCAAAGTTTGCTGCCAGAAATTAGCGCTGACCTATGAGCTCGAGTTTGGTGATGTAGTTGTGGCAGAGGTTGAGGGTGACGAGGGAAGTGAGGGTCTCGAGGCCCCTCATGACCACAATGCGGTTGTGGTGCAGGTAGAGGGCCTTCAATTTCTGCAGGTGGCAGAGGCCGGACGACAGGTCCCGGATGTGGTTGTTCTGCAGCCACAGACACTTCAGGTCCATGTACTCCTCCAGGTTTTCTATCTCGTAGAAACCTGCTCGCAAGAATTTTTTGATTTTCAAAAATGAGTTAGTTCGTAAGATAAGCTCTTCATTGTTCCTATGAAATTTATGGTAGAGTGCTGAAATTCTAATGATTTTACAAGCGTGTGCGTCTCGTCAAAAATGACAGCATTCAGCAATGATCGCTGCAGCAATTGCTTAAGTTCTTAACATGAAATACTAAATAGCTCTGCTCTCGGTTTACTTGAAGTATGTAGTCAAAAAGTGTGCTTAGCGTATCAATGATATAAGTATAAGTAACTCTTGAAGTTTCATTCAATTAACCTTTCGTATGGGAAAACCAAACTAATTTGTCGAGACCAACAAAATCCCATTTTTAAATACGTTTATAACCGTGAATCAGTGAACGTATCACAGATACGCTCATTTAGCAGTTTTATGGAACGAGGAAAAAGTTTCAATGGTTCCGATATAAAGTGTGTATAATTGTCAATGAATATATATACAAATAAACACGTGGCTTAATATGCCATGGATATTATTACTATGGATTTGGTTCCACCCACCCAGCCATGTATTCGGATGCGAACACGAAATTTTCCTGAGCAATGGGCAAATTCTGTTAAGTAATCATAAAAACAAATAATATTTTGCGGCTCGACGTTCCGAACCACTGAGATTTATTCACTTAAATGCATATTGTAACTTAAATAAACACGGCAAAAAGCGTGTTTGTTAGAAATATTTTGACTTTATAATGAAATATAAGCGCGAATTTTCCAGTAAGGCCAGCTCTCGCTATACTGAACTTCGGTATGTTGATTTGGAAACAAAATTTTATTGCCTACAGACGCAACCTAAAGTGAAATCAGCGAATAAATGAAGTGCACACCGTTTCATTTTCAAAGAAAAATTTCCAACCTAAAAGTTTGAAAAAAATCCCCTGTCACGCGATTATTTGGTGCTATATGGAAAAATATCAATTCTGAAGGTTTAAAATGAAAATTTCACATCACGCGACAATGGTGGTACATCAACTTTCACTGATGACCCTAACCATACCTTGGTAGTGGAGGTAGAGCACGTCATTCATGCCGGGTGTGAGGTAGAGCTGGTGGTCTCTGCACAGCCGCTTGAGGCGGGCCTTTGTCATTCTGCAGCAAAAATGTATACAACAATAATTAATCAAAATTAAATACAATTTTACACACACACACTGGTGTAAACGGAAGGATGAAAATGACTGGATTTGATATTTTACTTGAATAAATCTCTTAGATGTGGATGCCCAACAAATATATCCATCCCAACAGTACCCGCCATTAAATAAATCTTGCAGATGTGGATGCCCAACAAATTTATCCATCCCAACAGTACCCGCCATTAAATAAATCTTGCAGATGTGGATGCCCAACAAATATATCCATCCCAACAGTACCCGCCATTAAATAAATCTTGCAGATGTGGATGCCCAACTAATATATCCATCCCAACCGTACCCGCCATTAAATAAATCCTCCAGACGTGGATGCCCAACAAATATATCCATCCCAACAGTACCCGCCATTAAATAAATCTTGCAGACGTGGATGCCCAACAAATATATCCATCCCAACAGTACCCGCCATTAAATAAATCTTGCAGATGTGGATGCCCAACAAATATATCCATCCCAACAGTACCCGCCATTTAATAAATCTTGCAGACGTGGATGCCCAACAAATATATCCATCCCAACAGTACCCGCCATTAAATAAATCTTGCAGATGTGGATGCCCAACAAATATATCCATCCCAACAGTACCCGCCATTAAATAAATCTTGCAGATGTGGATGCCCAACAAATATATCCATCCCAACAGTACCCGCCATTAAATAAATCTTGCAGATGTGGATGCCCAACAAATATATCCATCCCAACAGTACCCGCCATTAAATAAATCTTGCAGACGTGGATGCCCAACAAATATATCCATCCCAACAGTACCCGCCATTTAATAAATCTTGCAGACGTGGATGCCCAACAAATATATCCATCCCAACAGTACCCGCCATTAAATAAATCTTGCAGATGTGGATGCCCAACAAATATATCCATCCCAACAGTACCCGCCATTAAATAAATCTTGCAGACGTGGATGCCCAACAAATATATCCATCCCAACAGTACCCGCCATTAAATAAATCTTGCAGACGTGGATGCCCAACAAATATATCCATCCCAACAGTACCCGCCATTTAATAAATCTTGCAGACGTGGATGCCCAACAAATATATCCATCCCAACAGTACCCGCCATTAAAATATTCTTGTACTTGTGCACTGGTGAAACTCGTATCACAGATACGGCCATTGAGCGTCCTTGTGAGCATCACACACACACACACACGCACCAACCATTAATGTGTTCAGGGAGATTTAACGACCTTCCCTACGTAACCTAGAGGCAAGATGGCTTCTTAGCTGATCTATAGCGACACAAATACGGCCCTCAATTTTTTTGAAATGCGGGAACAAAGCTTAATAAAAATTATTGAACAAAGCAACGTTACCGCGACATCGGAGTGTAACATATTCAAGTATTATACTTACTCTGTCAAGTGCTCGTTGTGATCGTTCCGAGATAATTGCACTTTACCTTCCGTCATCCATGGCGGAGATTTGATCGCGGCACCGCTCAAGATGTGTTGCGCGGGAGCAGATTGCAATTTTCACGTGGATCTACGTCGCCCAATGCGTTGAGGCAGCGCACGACTTGGCGTACAGTTGTGCTTGGGTGCAATTCGAAGTCTCATGGGACGGATCCAAGATTCTGCAGGCGGTTCTCAATAGTAAAATAACGTCCTAACTTTAGCAACTTCACCCAAAAGGATACTGTTGCACATCGTCCACAAATCTTCATTTGGTTTGTGAGGTCTTCTCTAACCACGTCAAACGAGTGTTGTTACAGAAATCATTGTCCCTGAAGACCATTAGACTATTTGCTTGTGAAATAATTGAAAAACTCGTATCAACAATTGTTGAGAGTTCTACATACATTGCTGTTTGTGCACTACCACAGTCAAACATACGCTAAAGTAACATCGGTCCTTGTGTTAAAAATGATCCTCTTTCTTTTCCATCTTAAAAACGGTCTTGAAAACGGTCATTCAAAGTATATTAAATTATTGACGAGGCGCATCCGAAGCATCAAATCTACATCTTCAGAACATGAGGTTGAAAACTGGTCGACAGTTGAGCTACGGTAGATTAGCATAGAAAAATAAAAAAGAACAGACGCACAAAAAATACTACTATTGACTCTAGTGATAGTTTTTTATCGGTAGTAATAACTATCCTGAAGACAAGCAAGAAAACTTTGATGCCTATTTGCTAGGTATGGAGATCTTACATCACGTGTTGTAACAACGTCGTCCTCAAGTGTTTCAGAATGAGAGTCTGGGAAAATTAAGAAAACAATTGTTGTGTTTTGTGTTACTTGAACCACCTCAGTAGAGCTGAAGTCATAAGAACAGCCACAGAGGAAATTACGAAATTTCTGCATCTTAATTAAAATATTTTTCATCGGAAATCCTCTTGAAAACAATCCACAGAGACAAAGAGCCTCGTAAAAACTTTCAGCTTGGGAAATCGTTTAATGGAGAACAAATTTATAATTGATGATACTCTACAAAGACGTATAAAAGTCCACGGGAAACACACGGAGGAAATATTGCAACGGAAGATTGAGCCGAAAGACGTCCCACTTTCGACTAGAACTCCCCGGCTCATTGGTGATGTGACCTGAGTTTCCATAGCAACGACACCAACTCTCTGAGTTGCCTTAGCAACGACGGCAAGTCTGCGCGTCCTTAGCAACGAAATAAGTTGGCAGCTAGAGGAAAATTACACCTGATGCCCGGAAATGTTCTACACGACTTGAGGAGAAAATTTGAATGGATTGACGTTCTCACGCACAATGAATGACTTCGCTCTCAAGCGGCCCATAGACGACAAATTCTATTGTCAATATAATTGCCAATAATGAATATTAACAATTTAATTGATCGTGTGTGGGCTTGATTGACGACTGTCAATTAATTGACTTAGTGGGCAAAAAAAATTTTCATCAATATATTGAGCCAATGATATTGACAATTAAATTGATCGTCCATGAGCCGCTTAACGCATGGGTTCATAACATGGGGTGGGACCAAAGATAGTAGAAAGTTATTTCTCCCACAATGGATCGTTAGCTGCAGTACAGAGGGACTTCGTAAGAAGTATTAATCAACAGAAGCCTGTCAAAAATGTAACAATTGGAATAATTTCAAGGTTCAGAGATTTCGGCTCAACAGCAGACAAAGAACGCTCTGGCAGATCCAGGTCGGTACGAATTACATGTTAAATTCAACTTATTATATTGAGGGCTGCAACAGATTTAAGCACGTCGACTAGTTAACGTTCTATTCAGAAAAGGAATTTCCCGAAGATCATTACAACGCATCCTAACAAAAGATTTAGAACTGTTTCGATACCAGATTCAAGGAACACAATTGTTAAAGCTTGCAGACCATCAACAAAAAAAAGACTTCGTACATGCATTTCTACGCCTCACGTATGGTGAGACTTTTACTTCCCACCTAATCACGTCTGATTAGGCCCATTTTCTAATCAGAGGGTATGTTAATCAACAAAACTGCCATTTTTCATGCCATGAAAACCCTAGATTAATCCCACTTCCTGCACAGAAAGTGGCCTTGGTGTGGCATAACGAGTGCAAAAATCATTTGTCCACACGTCTTCGAAGATGTTGATGGTGCAGCCATGACAGCGAAAGGAGACAATCACAGACAAATGATACGAGAATATCATTGCCACAACCAGAAGCTTTGGACACGCGGAATTTGTGGCTTCAACAAGATGCGGCGACACCTCACACGGCAAGCGATACCACGGCAATACTAAGAGCTGCCTTTCCTGGTCGTTTAATATTAGGATCAACTTCATGATATGTGATTCCCTCGCCGGACTCCAGTTAATTATTGATGCATAAAGTAAGGCAGATCTCAGCAATTTTGCCTGATTGCGGCACAATGATAATGATAATGTTTTGGGATGGGTTGGAGCATCCACGACATCTGTCACTGGATATCACCTCAAGCAAATCACAACACTCCTGAGAAGAGATAAATAACAAACTCCCTTCACAAACCACAAAGTATAAACTGTGAGGTTGAAACTCTGCAGAGTTTCAGGAAAATACTTAGCGGTAATTTTACAAAAAATTTCATGCTTTGATCAAGAGTGAGGTTGCAAAACGGACGCTCAGCAACTCATTTTACTGGAATGTTGTGGTCGAAAGTGAGCTTGAAAGATGAGTTAAAAGCTCAGGGTAATGATATTCTCAAAATTTATCTTTAATCCATCGTTTATCTTTAATCCATCGAAATTACATGGTAGCAGCGAGCGACAAATAACATGGTAGCAGCGAGCGACAAATAATTCAAATTTTGGGTCATCATTTGCTCTCGACTTGCAACCTAAAACCGCCGTTGCTTGTGTAAAATAATTATGCGGGAAAACGTTGAAAAGTTGCGTGTAACACAACGAAAGTTTGATACGCGTCGGTGGCTCTACGTGCAACAGTCATCACAACATACCTTTGTCGATTTCAACTCTTGGAATAATCCGAGATTTACGTGAGAATGCGGCTGCGTTTACGCTCTACGGCAAAATTTGCAATAATGTAAATATGATAATAAATTGTTGAAATAGAACGATAGCCAAGATTAGGTCTCAAATGGGGTTATCAATCGAATGCCAAGCCAATAAGCTGCCGTGAGTCCAGTACATGCATCTTGTATGAAAGTCCGCCATAGATATATCGTGTGCCATAAGTTGATAGTCACGGTGGTAAGTCATTGTTTGATGTTGAGGCCCTAGAACATTTCGGTAGCTTGAAGACTTGACTTAGAGATGACTTTAGTTTGAGTCTCCGTGATGATCGGTGCACTCCTTCAGAGGTCCAGGTTTCAGTGATTCGTACATATACAGTGTGCCCCACCTAAACCGAGTATTTATACCCGTATCAGTAATACCATCATAAGAATATCCGTATCAGTAATACCATCATAGGAATACTCGTATCAGTAATACCATCATAGGAATACCCGTATCAGTAATACCATTATAAGAATACCCGTATCAGTAATACCATCATAAGAATATCCGTATCATTAATACCATCATAAGAATATCAGTATCGGTATACCATCATAAGAATATCCGTATCAGTAATACCATCATAAGAATATCCGCATCACTAATACCATCATAAGAATATCCGCATAACTAATACCATCATAAGAATATCCGTATCAGTAATACCATCATATGAATACCCGTATCAGTAATACAATCATGAGAATATCCGTATCAGTAATACCATCAAAAGAATATCCGTATCAGTATACCATCATAAGAATATCCGTATCAGTAATACCATCATAAGAATATCCGTATCAGTAATACCATCATAAGAATATCCGTATCAGTAATATCATCATAAGAATACCCGTATCAGTAATACCATCATAAAAATATCCGTATCAGTAATACCATCATAAGAATATCCGTATCAGTATACCATCATAAGAATATCCGTATCAGTAATACCATCATAGCAATATCCGTATCAGTAATACCATCATAAGAATACCCGTATCAGTAATACCATCATAAGAATATCCGTATCAGTAATACCATCATAAGAATATCCGTATCAGTATACCATCATCAGAATATCCGTATCAGTAATACCATCATAAGAATACCCGTATCAGTAATAACATCATAAGAATATCCGTATCAGTAATACCATCATAAGAATACCCGTGTCAGTAATACCATCATAAGAATACCCGTGTCAGTAAAACCATCATAAGAATACCCGTGTCAGTAATACCATCATTACTTTGCTTGAAATAAATGCTTATGGTATTCTTATGACAACATTCCTAATACGGGAAATTAAATACTCGGTTTGGGTTTCTGGGAGACATACTCGTACTCTTTTTCGAAGATAAACTTGACAACATTGTTCGCCATCATTATAGATGTCATGGCTTATGAACTGACTATGAGTAATCAAATGTTTCGAATTGGAATCGGAAGTGAAAAATTGCTGCAGAATTTTTATTTTCAGTTGGAGTGTTCAAAAACTGAAGCTTGGAAATCTTCAAATTCTTTGCCTTGAATTTTACAACAAAAGCGGAGTCTTCTATTCTCATCGTCTTCTATTTTCAAAACATTTTTCATGGCACAGCGGTCACTTGAAGACGTCGTCGTAATAGAATGTTTTGAAAATCTGGCCTTAGTTCCCTTTCATGTTAATTATTTGTATGTGGAGAAATTACCGATAATTGAACTATTTTAATTTCTCAGTCATAAAGAAACCATTTTGCTCATTATTGGAAACTATTTTCATAAGTTCAACGGAGAACTCATTTGAAGCAGTGCAGCACTTGCAGAAGAATTATGTAAACATAATTATACGTTGGATAAAAGGATGCACAACCGCCGCCATAACTAGGGTGTTGCGGAGATGGCACGAAATCAAGCTGCTCCATAAATTAATTTCAACTGTTTTTAAAAATCCACAACATTTACTTAATACTACACTGTTCAATAAATTTTACCCATTCAACTTGAATAAAAGTAGCCGCCTTTTATGAGTTTTGGGTCGATGAACATGGAAATAACCATTGAAATTCTTTCCTGGCTCAAAGATGCGTGTGTATCATAATACTTATATATGTCATGGGTTTCCATGCCTAAGTTCGGTCAAGGTTAAACAAGGAGTATTTTATAGGTCCCCACATATGCAAGCTTTTGCAAGACAAACAGCTCGAGTCAATTCTCATTCCTAGTGAGGTACGCGATAGGCAATGTTTAGAAATATTAGGACACAATTTTGGGCAAATTTCGCGCTGACATTCACAAAGTCGCAGTGGAAGAAGTTGTCTCTTCTTATGAGAAAATTGAACGCAACATGTCACTAAAATTTCATGTTACACATTCACACACAGATTCTTCATTCACACACACTTATATAGTTTTTCAAAGGAATTACGGGGCTTTCAGTGACGAACAAGAAGAGCGATTCCATCAGGACATTTCAGGAGAGGAACAGCGTTGCAAAAAAGTTGTCAGTTCCCACGCGAGCAGATTTTTATTGAATGATCCCCAGAGATGCTCCGGACGTCCACCACAAGCGACGGGCTGAAAGTCGACATGTTTAGAAAGCACAGTTTGTTAATTGCTATTCCTAAGCTAGTATTCCCATAGCGTTGTAGGTTTGTGTAATGTAAATAATGAAATAACTCGAAAATCTGAGCCAGCAGGTAATTTTAGGCGTTATTTTCGAGTCCAGTGATCCCAAATCTATATAAGACGATCGAGTTGTCTCATCGCAGTAATTTTTCATTGTTGTACACTGTTATACGCTGAGCTAAGCAAGGATTATTCAATTCTTTCATACGTGGGTTTGTCAGAATATGAATATCATTCAACAATATCCAGATGACTTGAGCGTTGTAGACTGGATCACATCATCATTTGGTAATATCCAGTCGGGGCAAGCGTAGTAATCTAAAGAGCAATGTGAGTACAGAGCGACAGAGAAGTTATCAACAGAGATGGAGCTGGCACGCTCGGCTCAGAGCCGCTCATTAAGGGGGAGACTGCAGCTGGGCAGCGATTATTTTATTTAAACCTGACGGTTTAAATAAAATAAATTAGTGCAAATTGGATTCAACAACCTATTTTATATTCAAGAGAGTACGTCAGATAGACTTAAATTTCTACGAGCGTGAATGTGAAAATATAATATGGGGTGAAGGATTTGCTTTAACGAGGAAAATGTGATGTATATGTACTCATTGTTTCTTTATATGTAATATCTAAGTATTCAGGTATTAGAGGTATTTTCAGCGTTCATTTATCAGCGGTTAAAATTAATATATTTACAAATGACAGGACTGCTAAAGTTACTTTCTCTGCTGCTGTTGCTAAATTTATCGCTTGAAATTCTCAAGGTTACGTGATGAAAACAGACAGTAAATCTTTTTCCATTTCTGAATGCTTTTTTGAGCAATTCCCAATAAATAGAGGAATTATAATAACATGTTTGAGGGTGCGGGCAGCATTCGCCAGCTGTTCGATATCTAATGGAAGACATCAATCGCAATTTAATATTAACAAGATTGCGGCTAGTTGGTCTCGGCCGAGCTGGTGAGAGGAGCTGCGTGTAGTGAGTGAGAGACGGCGGGCGGTGGTGCTTCGTATTCAGGCATTCATACCCAGGCATTCATACTCAGGTATTCATACTCAGGCATTCATACTCAGGTATTCAGTCTCAGGCATTCACACTCAGGCATTCACACTCAGGCATTCATTCTCAGGCATTCACACTCAGGCATTCACACTCAGGTATTCATACTCAGGTATTCAGTCTCAGGCATTCACACTCAGGCATTCACACTCAGGCATTCACACTCAGGCATTCATTCTCAGGCATTCACACTCAGGCATTCACACTCAGGCATTCATACCCAGGCATTCATACTCAGGTATTCATACTCAGGCATTCATACTCAGGTATTCAGTCTCAGGCATTCACACTCAGGCATTCACACTCAGGCATTCATTCTCAGGCATTCACACTCAGGCATTCACACTCAGGTATTCATACTCAGGTATTCAGTCTCAGGCATTCACACTCAGGCATTCACACTCAGGCATTCACACTCAGGCATTCATACTCAGGTATTCATACTCAGGCATTCATACTCAGGTATTCAGTCTCAGGCATTCACACTCAGGCATTCACACTCAGGCATTCACACTCAGGCATTCATACTCAGGTATTCAGTCTCAGGCATTCACACTCAGGCATTCACACTTAGGCATTCACACTCAGGCATTCACACTCAGGCATTCACACTCAGGCATTCCCACTCAGGCATTCACACTCAGGCATTCACACTCACGCATTCACACTCAGGCATTCACACTCACGCATTCACACTCAGGCATTCATTCTCAGGCATTCACACTCACGCATTCACACTCAGGCATTCATTCTCAGGCATTCATACCCAGGCATTCATACTCAGGTATTCATACTCAGGCATTCATACTCAGGCATTCAGTCTCAGGCATTCACACTCAGGCATTCACACTCAGGCATTCACACTCAGGCATTCATACTCAGGTATTCAGTCTCAGGCATTCACACTCAGGCATTCACACTCAGGCATTCACACTCAGGCATTCACACTCAGGCATTCACACTCAGGCATTCACACTCAGGCATTCACACTCACGCATTCACACTCAGGCATTCACACTCAGCCATTCACACTCAGCCATTCACACTCAGGCATTCACACTCAGGCATTCACACTCAGGCATTCACACTCAGGCATTCACACTCAGGCATTCACACTCAGGCATTCACACTCACGCATTCACACTCAGGCATTTACACTCAGGCATTCACACTCAGGCATTCACACTAAGGCATTCACACTCAGGCATTCACACTCAGGCATTCACACTCAGGCATTCACACTCAGGCATTCACACTCACGCATTCACACTCAGGCATTCACACTCAGGCATTCACACTCAGGCATTCATTCTCAGGCATTCACACTCAGGCATTCACACTCAGGTATTCATACTCAGGTATTCAGTCTCAGGCATTCACACTCAGGCATTCACACTCAGGCATTTACACTCAGGCATTCATTCTCAGGCATTCACACTCAGGCATTCACACTCAGGCATTCATACCCAGGCATTCATACTCAGGTATTCATACTCAGGCATTCATACTCAGGTATTCAGTCTCAGGCATTCACACTCAGGCACTCACACTCAGGCATTCATTCTCAGGCATTCACACTCAGGCATTCACACTCAGGGATTCATACTCAGGTATTCAGTCTCAGGCATTCACACTCAGGCATTCACACTCAGGCATTCACACTCAGGCATTCATACTCAGGTATTCATACTCAGGCATTCATACTCAGGTATTCAGTCTCAGGCATTCACACTCAGGCATTCACACTCAGGCATTCACACTCAGGCATTCATACTCAGGTATTCAGTCTCAGGCATTCACACTCAGGCATTCACACTTAGGCATTCACACTCAGGCATTCACACTCAGGCATTCACACTCAGGCATTCCCACTCAGGCATTCACACTCAGGCATTCACACTCACGCATTCACACTCAGGCATTCACACTCACGCATTCACACTCAGGCATTCATTCTCAGGCATTCACACTCACGCATTCACACTCAGGCATTCATTCTCAGGCATTCATACCCAGGCATTCATACTCAGGTATTCATACTCAGGCATTCATACTCAGGCATTCAGTCTCAGGCATTCACACTCAGGCATTCACACTCAGGCATTCACACTCAGGCATTCATACTCAGGTATTCAGTCTCAGGCATTCACACTCAGGCATTCACACTCAGGCATTCACACTCAGGCATTCACACTCAGGCATTCACACTCAGGCATTCACACTCAGGCATTCACACTCACGCATTCACACTCAGGCATTCACACTCACGCATTCACACTCAGGCATTCATTCTCAGGCATTCACACTCACGCATTCACACTCAGGCATTCATTCTCAGGCATTCACACTCAGGTATTCATACTCAGGTATTCATACTCAGGCATTCACACTCACGCATTCACACTCAGGCATTCACACTCACGCATTCACACTCAGGCATTCATTCTCAGGCATTCACACTCAGGTATTCATACTCAGGTATTCATACTCAGGCATTCACACTCAGGCATTCATTCTCAGGCATTCATTCTCAGGCATTCACACTCAGGCATTCACACTCACGCATTCACACTCAGGCATTCACACTCACGCATTCACACTCAGGCATTCACACTCACGCATTCACACTCAGGCATTCACACTCACGCATTCACACTCAGGCATTCACACTCACGCATTCACACTCAGGCATTCACACTCACGCATTCACACTCAGGCATTCATTCTCAGGCATTCACACTCAGGCATTCACACTCACGCATTCACACTCAGGCATTCACACTCACGCATTCACACTCAGGCATTCACACTCACGCATTCACACTCAGGCATTCACACTCACGCATTCACACTCAGGCATTCACACTCACGCATTCACACTCACGCATTCACACTCAGGCATTCACACTCACGCATTCACACTCAGGCATTCACACTCACGCATTCACACTCAGGCATTCATTCTCAGGCATTCACACTCAGGCATTTACACTCACGCATTCACACTCAGGCATTCACACTCACGCATTCACACTCAGGCATTCACACTCACGCATTCACACTCAGGCATTCACACTCAGGCATTCACACTCACGCATTCACACTCAGGCATTCACACTCAGGCATTCACACTCAGGCATTCACACTCAGGCATTCACACTCACGCATTCACACTCAGGCATTTACACTCAGGCATTCACACTCGGGCATTCACACTCACGCATTCACACTCAGGCATTCATTCTCAGGCATTCACACTAAGGCATTCACACTCACGCATTCACACTCAGGCATTCACACTCACGCATTCACACTCAGGCATTCACACTCACGCATTCACACTCAGGCATTCACACTCACGCATTCACACTCAGGCATTCACACTCACGCATTCACACTCAGGCATTCACACTCACGCATTCACACTCAGGCATTCACACTCACGCATTCACACTCAGGCATTCACACTCAGGCATTCACACTCAGGCATTCACACTCACGCATTCACACTCAGGCATTCACACTCACGCATTCACACTCAGGCATTCACACTCACGCATTCACACTCAGGCATTCACACTCAGGCATTCACACTCAGGCATTCACTTTCACGCATTCACACTCAGGCATTCACACTCACGCATTCACACTCAGGCATTCACACTCACGCATTCACACTCAGGCATTCATTCTCAGGCATTCACACTCAGGCATTCACACTCACGCATTCACACTCAGGCATTCACACTCACGCATTTACACTCAGGCATTCACACTCACGCATTCACACTCAGGCATTCACACTCACGCATTCACACTCAGGCATTCACACTCACGCATTCACACTCAGGCATTCACACTCACGCATTCACACTCAGGCATTCACACTCACGCATTCACACTCAGGCATTCATTCTCAGGCATTCACACTCAGGCATTCACACTCACGCATTCACACTCAGGCATTCACACTCACGCATTCACACTCAGGCATTCACACTCACGCATTCACACTCAGGCATTCACACTCACGCATTCACACTCAGGCATTCACACTCACGCATTCACACTCAGGCATTCACACTCAGGCATTCACACTCAGGCATTCACACTCAGGCATTCACACTCACGCATTCACACTCACGCATTCACACTCAGGCATTTACACTCAGGCATTCACACTCAGGCATTCACACTAAGGCATTCACACTCAGGCATTCACACTCAGGCATTCACACTCAGGCATTCACACTCAGGCATTCACACTCACGCATTCACACTCAGGCATTCACACTCAGCCATTCACACTCAGCCATTCACACTCAGGCATTCACACTCAGGCATTCACACTCAGGCATTCACACTCAGGCATTCACACTCAGGCATTCACACTCAGGCATTCACACTCAGGCATTCACACTCAGGCATTCACACTCAGGCATTCACACTCAGGCAGTATTCAACACAAAGCCACGAAAATAAGTGTGTGATGAAGTCTTACGGCAAATTACCGCACAATTTTTGTGCTTTCGATGAGATTCTAAGGGATGGATGTACCAGGTATCCACGATACGTGCTTCCACTGGTTTTAAATCTACACTATAATAAGAACCGCATCCGTCCGTCCGTCTGTGTGTCACACCCACCAGCCTGCAGTGTGAGATGAGCGTATCTGTGATACAAGCTTCATCCACTCCACAATTTTCGGTGCAATAATCCATCAGATTCGAAGTCGGGTTGAATATTCCGTGGATTGTTAGAAAATAGAAGCGTGTGTCTCGTGATTTATCCAACATTATTATACATTTTTGCCGGGCGGTGTGCACTCGGCCTCATCGACTCCATAGGGATTTAATATTTTTATTTCTTCCCGTCTTTATTTCGTTTTGCTCTCTCTCTTATCTGAAAGTGGGGGAAAAATAAAGTTGAAAGCCGCGACTTGAGGCTTCGGTTAGCTCTCATGATGACACCAACGCATGATAGTGAATGAAGTCGTCTATAAATTTAAGTTAAAATATATTCTCCAGTTTAAATGTGGCGTGAAGTGTTCATTGCTTGTAAGAAAATTCTGCCCAGCTTTTTTTCGATAGTATCTACTTCGATAATAATGGAAAAATCATTACTAATAATTTTAGGTACGCAATACGGCTATAAATATTAATTAAAAAAGCGTTGCAATTAGAATCAATAGGATTCCTTTACAATTTTCATTATCGAACTTTTTTTTTAAAGTGAGCTAAAAAAACTTGGGGCTTCTTGAAAATATATCGTCGAAGCTAGACAAACTACATAATGCATTAGATGAAATAACTGAAAAACTCCACGGCGTTTGCAACCAGTACTCAACTTACTATTGCTTATGCGCATGAAAACTCTACGGAGTTTGCAGCCAGTATTCAACTTACTTACTATTTTCTTTCCGAATGAAAACTCTACGGAGTTCGCAACCAGTATTCAACTTACTAATCCTGTTGCGAATGAAAACTCTACGGAATTTACAACCAGTATTCAATTTACTATTTTCTCTATAAAAGAAAACTCTACGGAGTTTGTAACCAGTATTCAACTTACTATTTTCTTTCCGAATGAAAACTCTACGAAGTTTGCAATGAGTTTTCATCTTAATAATTTCAGTGCAGTAAAGGTCTGGAAGGTATGAATCGAACAAAAACTATCTAGAATAAATAATAGAGTTTTAACCAGAAATTGGCAATTCCGGACGCCCTGCATTAAAGCATACGACTTTTTAAGCGCCCAGGTGAATTTTTTAGTGGACTTTAGCCACTGGGATTTTAATACTGAGTAATTTGTTCATTTTCTAAGTTAAGTTACCACTTTAGAAAAAACCGTGAGTCAGAAATATGCACTAACCCAAAAACGCTCACCACTCTCACATATCAACGCATCTTCAGGTCTCACTTCACTATATGTTGCACGAGAAAGGGGCCAAACAAAATTTCCGGGGGCTTCATGAGCTTTATATTCTAGTGTATTAAAATTCTGCTTGTCTCTCCATTACAGTTAGTTGTTTAGTACGACCGTGGTGCTTGATAACTCAATGATGAGGCTCGCAGCTATGCTACAACACTGTTAAATTAGCTATACATATTTTACGACGAAAATTCAAGCTACGAAAGCAAGAAAATTTTCATTTGCATTTTGCATCATTTATAGACTGCGTGAATGACTGTAGCACAGATACTCTTAGACTATATATTTCAGCTCGGCTCAGTCACTTATTCATACGGCGGTCAACTGTCTTGGTACTAATGAGCACTTCAATCTCTGGGAATTCATATCTTCCTTAGAGGTGAGATAGATAATAGCATCACTTTGAGAATGCTTCTGCATTGCTTTAGTTGTAACTTGAAATCTATGATACTAAATTGAATTGTAAGGAAAACTTTTTATTATAACTTTAACGTCCATAACGCATTTATAGCAAAACCATTACTCCGTCATGATCTTTAGCTGCAAAATTTTATGATACGCAAAATATATAGGGTTTGGTTTATGCAGGCCGCACTTCTCAACGTATGCAGCGTTCGGCAAAAATAAATCATTTTTTTGCAAAAACTCGTTTTTTGCCGCTTGTTTTCGTAAAATTTTAATCTGGGAATCGTCGAGAGCTACAAAAAAGAAGTTCGCTGCAAAAATCCTGTTTACACGAACGAATATTATGGAATAAAAGGGGGACACATAATTGGAGAGAGGCGACCATTGCGGGAGAGATACGATATAATTAAGAAAAGGAGAGAAAATCAGAAAATATTTACGAAAAACAGAAGGCAAACGAAGAGTACCTCGTGCGGCTTATCCGTAACATTAACGGCTGCCATGGGCTTCCAAAATGCGTGAATTATTTGTAGGGATGGGCTGACGAAAAACTAATTATTAAATTGACCGCCAATAGAATTAAACTCAATTTTGTAATGAGATGTTATTATATTTTCAATACTGACAATGTCCTGCAACTCGCTGCACAGCCTCGTTGACCTGCTTATGAAAGGAACCATGTATACTCTTGAAGGCCAATTTGTGAGACTTGCCGGCAAATGAACTATAGTAGAAGTGAGCTGATATAGCTTACTTTAAGATGGAAACTTGGCCCCTATCATTCGCATCAAAGAACTACCAATATATGTATCTGTGCCATGCGCGCTATCAATTTTTTTTGTTTAACAAATTGTTTTCCCACTTACACCGACATTTGAAGGTGGGATGGAGCTCACCTTCGAACCATAATCCGTACATAAAAAATAAATCAAAAATGAGACAAAATGTGGTTATAAGGCTTCGAGAGAGTTAAAATATCCATGCATGTCTGGCTAGGGAGCTAAAGAGACAAGGTAAT
This sequence comes from Morinoia aosen, assembly GCA_030386875.1. NCBI lineage: Eukaryota > Metazoa > Arthropoda > Malacostraca > Amphipoda > Talitridae > Morinoia > Morinoia aosen. The sequence continues at coordinate 25,279,270 of CM059566.1, forward strand.
CATATTTTAGAAGCCAGGGCTCGAAAGGTTGAGAGAGGCGTATGATCTCTGGCCAAAGATGTTATTGTTTTAAAATTTGGGAAACAAGCCTATGTTTGTAGCTAAAATCATTTCGCTTGGATTCAATTTAGAAAATCTCTATAAAAAAATTATTTGTGGCTAACAATAGGTAATGGAGCCGCAAAATTTTCCAATGCTGCAAGAGAATCGATCAGCACTGAAAATTCCATTTACAATGACCTTGTTGTAACTTTGCTAGCTCCAGTCCTCGATTAAGACCTTAGATTTCAGTGATCACCGTTAGTGAGCATTTACAAGTTTTAAACACAACTTTATAGTTCGAGTCATCTCTCAAAGTAAAATGATCGAGTTGGAATGGTTCATTGACTATTCAGAAAGTTTATTGGAAAGTATGCTTTTTAAAGTCATTATATTGCAATTAATTTAAAGGTGTCTTGCACATAAAAAATTTACACTAAGAATCTTTTGCTGAAGAATGTATGAGCTAAAAAAGCGTCACTTTCAGTCCTGGTCAGCCCACACATCATGCCAGTGAAATGTTTTGTTAACAAAGAGTATATTTATCCTGAAAATTTAGTGTGTTGCGCTTTGGGTTACTGCAGCCATTGAAGTTTTTAGGTTAGACGGCGAAATAAATTTTCACACCACTCGCAATGTACTGATTCTACCGACGTGTATCCGATGTCTAACCTGCTTTTATTTCGAGTACTTTTTAGTTGTGGTTCAATATGCTATACAGATCTGATTATGAACAACTGCTCAACATTATTTACCGCGTGCTGCATGAGAGTGATGACCGATTGCTGTGCAAGAGTTAAGCACACAAATTAGATCATTAGATAGATTGCATATACTTTAATTTTCTCCGCAGTTTTTTCTGATATTGAATTGAGCGAATTTTTACAGAGCGATATTCATTCAGTTATGCTTCTCTGAACATTTTTATTGTTTATTGGAAGGTCATCATTTAGAGAAGCCAGCGCATCTGACTGCGCACTAAAGTCTGCACACAGAACTGGAGACAGAAAATCCGGATCCAAAATGTTATTCTTCATTTATGAATATGGCGACCTCAATGGCATGAGCGAAGCAGCGCATACATACATAAAGTAGCGCGGTATTTTGGAAGACATGTGGCGTAGCTGGACACGCATACTCCTAATTTGTATTAATCAATTTTTCAAGCCCACGCATCAAACCAATAACTAGAATAAGAAAGTAATAACCTAATCGCCATATTCCCTGATGACCAGAAAGCGATCAGAGTATAGAAGCTGTACAATTTATCAGCTCCCAATGGGTGCTGCTGCTTAATAAATTCAATATATAAATGTATACTGCATATGCTCGTTTAAACAAATATGCTTTACAATCTAACTTAGATTAACGTATCAAAGAGATTGTATTGCTTCGTGTTATTTCTCTTAATTATTTATTTCGACCATTGACGTGTGTAGTACGATACCCTTGTGTGTTAATCAACTAAGAACTTTTATGTCAAGATATTTTAAAACCAATGATGGTTTTTGTACCATCTTTACCGAAAGTAAACATTTTTTTTCTTTTTTTTCTATTCTCGACGCTCACTGCCACAAAGCGACCCTCACATAAATAATGACTGCTTAGATTTACGGAGAAGCATTCACAACATTCTTGAATGTACTATATACCGCACTCAATAATTGTAATGCACAGAAAAAATATAAAATGTAAGACAAAAAGAAGAAAAAAGTATCAAGAATTGTGAACGCTTGGGAAGAAAGGCTGAAATTCCTATAGAAACTGGATAGAGAACTCAAATGTGAAGAACATATTGGAGAAGAAGTACTTTAATGTAAATTGCAATTGATTTGAAAGTTTAATTAATTGAAGTTTTGAAAATAAACAATGCAGAGAACATCATTACTTTCTGTTCTAAACTCAAGTGATCTTGGGTTTTTTCTCAAATGATTTGAGTCGCAGCCAAGGTAATCATTATTGCAGCGGAACAAGGTATTGAGACGCATTTTTAACTCCATCAAATAGAGTTGAAATGAGGCACTTCAATTCAAGGTGAAATTTTTGTAAATCTTAACGATGACTGTGAGGGTGCTGAGAAAAATTATTAACGTTTACTTCACCTTCGACATGTGTTCATTGCCTACTCGACGCTGCTTTAAGAAATGCTGTAATCGACATCTAAAAAGTTGAAATGTCATCTAGGTGCTTAAAAGCTTAGACTATGATCATCATCATCATCAAGATTCAAGAACCCTGGACCCTACCTCAAAATTAAAAGGTATAAACCGCTCTCAGATACTTGGAGCCCACCTAAGAGATTTGGTGGACTTTACTTTTTAAATGAACTTATATTTTTCGTCTCCTATTCCTGGATAGGCCAATGATTGCGATGCGCTTCGTATGGCAGTGGAAACATGAACTGGATATATTTTATGCTTTTTATTGACCTACATTCCTGTTTAAACTTACAATATTCTTGAAATCTGTATGATGCTCGTAGCACAAGCTGAAAGTATTGACACATATTGATGATATGTTACACTAAACTGACGAGCACTGACTGAAATGAAGATGCAGGACAATTCATGTTCAGATGAGAGCACGACAGAATTTAAGTTCACCCTCAGAGTAATAATTTCTTAGAGAGACTGTGTTATAAAAGCGAACCATATTTTTAAGGAACTCCTCCATTTATTGCGTATTCCCTAGAAATCTTGTAATTGATCAAGAATCATTAATTTGAATTTGAAATGGGACTGCAAATAGAAAATATAGACTTATCTCACTTCAACAACATTGTATCTATTCCAGAACCCTTTCTTCTCGTTTTATATAATTTAAGCTACTCTCTTTCCGTCCTCATATCCGAGGACGGAGCAGGAATTTTCAAAATTGGATCAGTCTCTTTATAGGAATGAAAAATTGTTTCGCACAACCCAGCGGCACGATCGTTCGCGTGCTCCTAGTGACTGTAGCTGCTTTCGTCTGGACGTGCGGCGCTCGGGGCAGTCGCGCGGTTGTGTACAAGGACAGCATCATGCCCGCCGAAGATGTTACTTCGGAGAAAGAAGGTCTCACAGCCTGTGAGTTGTGAAATAAAATGTGCTCCCTAGAATTCTTCCCGTCGAATTTAAGCCACCTGTCCTGTATGATGTCTGCGGGCTTTGGGAACCAGTTGAAAGTAAGGTATTCTTCCCGTTAACTTTAAAACACCTCTGTGATTGTGGACTTATAAATTAAAATCAATTAAAAATAAGATATTCTTCCCACTAACATTAAAACACCTATGTAATGCCTGTAGGCTTTGAGAACCAATTAATAGTAAGATTTTTACCAGGATGACGAAATCTGAGGTTGCACTCTAGTGTATGTGAGTGCGTTTACATAGTCTTTACGTTTTTAATTGTCCTAGGAAGACAGATAAGGAGAACTAACGCTTTCGTGATCTTAGATGGAGTTTGGTTCTTATTGAAAAGGAAAAATATTTCTCTCAAAAACAAGAGTCGACAAGAATGAGGGTTTTAAGAGTGTTAACCCATTGAATTACGCGTATTTCTCTTTCTGTATATTTAAATATTTATAAAGTTAACACGTTCCTTGCGTAATGGGACATATGAACACCACTAGGGTGAATTGCTCTTTCACGTACCAGGATAAATGAATGATATTTCATTTATTTCGCAACCTTTTTAAGAAACTGTTATCATACGCGGGGAAATGTTATCGCGCAATTGTATTTTCCATACTTCTAAGGAAAGAAAAAAAATGTGTTCGAACAGTAAAGTCGATTTCCTAATTCTGCAACTTACAACTTAACCAAACCAACCTTTGACGATCGCAGAAACGCGGTTAGCGTGTTAATGAGTTTCCTGCTATGGGTCAAACTGAAGTTCAATATTCAATTCAAATTTGAAGTCAATTATAGTGAGTAAGTGGGAAATTCGCAAAAATGAACTGGATCGTGCCTTCAGTTAGCTTTCATTAAGTATTCACAAAAATTGAGTTAGGGGCTACAAGTCGGTCAGCAGCTTTAAGAAATTCCCCTCAGTGACAACCGATGGGTTCCTTCGCAGGAAACGAGTTTAATGCCAAGTATCGGTTTAGCGTTTCTGACTTGTGATTAAATAAGCTTTCCACCATGTTTTGGCTTAGGCAAGTGCATGAAGCTGTGCTTCGTGCTGCCGGAGTGCCAGGCGGTGTCTGTGGAGAAGCGATCTGCTCCCACGACTTGCCACTTCACCACCCACGGCGGCGTGAACCTGCGGCTCGTTCCAGCGGACGCTGCCACAGTTCCAGCCAACAACCCCATTCAAGTTGAAGCGGATATCTCGAATCCAGAGACCGCATGCATGACCATTATAAAGAAAGGTTGGTTATAACTTTCCACTTTGTGGTCCCCGACCCTGAGAGGTTGCGAGCGCACTCTTCACGGGAAAGTTTCGACAGTTCGAATCCCGGCAGTGCCGCCCGGTGTTTCTCCCCGTTAGGGGAAGGAAGACCTCAGCCCCAACTCCCGACTCCACCCAGGTGTCGGATATGGGTACCGGGTTGACCGGGGGTAACCGTCGTTTCGTCCTGGTGTTAGTTATAATGCATTTGAAAAACCAATGTACAAAATTATATGTATCAGGCTTGATTGGAATAAAACATCCTTTATTAACTTCGACCATCCCTCGCAAAATGCTCATGCGGTGTGATGTTTTCCTATTTTGCCTTCAATGTCTTTATGAACTATTGTTCAGGAGGATAGTCTGAGTTCCCATGACATGTTGATTAGATCTAGACAAAATGTTTGTGTTTTTGGCTTAGCCTGGAACCAGTTCTGAATGTACACAGTGTTGGACTAGTGTCATATCTTTGTTTGATATTTTGCAAGTATCATTCTGGTGCTAATATGTAGTTTACGCTCTTAGTCAGAGTGAAATTTCTCCGGATGCTGCATGCAATTTTTACAAGTAGTTTTTAGAATTGATGTAACATTTCCAGCTTTCAATTTTTCTTGAATGAATAGCCTGGAAATAAAAGAACAAAGGAAAATAAGAGCTTTTGAACGAAATGCACGGGTTTCCACCGATGAACGTTACAGTGTTAAAATAATTTAGGGAAAGTATATGTTCGAGAAAAATGTTCTTCGCTTAAGCATGGCCATAGAGTATCAATGAGTGAAAAATATTTTTCAATAAATTCATTCTGTGAGAAGTGTTTACGAGCAGAATCCCTACAAAAAAATGGCTAAAAATCGAACACGTTAGTCTTAATCTCTTGAAGACTGTCTAACTTGGGATGGTGGAGAAAAAGAATGCGTCTTCCTTTAGATGAGTGCGTGAACTCCAAAGAAATAATTTCTAATCACAATCTTGCAGAAAAATGATAGATAGTTGACGAAACTTAAATACAACAGAAAAAAATTTGTGTGCTCTGAAAAATGCTGGTAAGAGGGTTTTTTCTCTTCTATTGATCTTCATTGGACATTTTGGTTTTACTATATTGTCGCACAATTCTTTTCAAGTCGCTTAACGTGAAGGTTATGAGTAAAGATTAAACTTTGTGAGAGAAAGGGTTTCCTCTGAAACTTATTTCTACCTTTTTTCTACCAAGGTATAATCACCGAAACAACTCCTCTCATTCTGTTGAAAACACCGCAGTAGAGGGACTGAAATCGAGCCGAGTGCGATGCATCGCCCTCGTGTCACGGAAAGGCCAATAATGCTAAGAAAATAATAAGATTCCCTTATCCTTCGCCGTAATGATAATGCAACAGCTTAAATGAAGAAAGATCCCGCTCCCAAAAATACATTCGCACGCATCTACCAAATTTCAGAGCAGCCGGCCCCACAGGGAAAAACTTTGTCAGGAATGCAGAAATTGCTTTGGAAATGCTGTGTCTGAGAGAGAAATTTGAAAATTTCAATGCTTTGTCTGAAATGCAGAGTTCAACAAAGCAATGTCAAAATCGTGCAGGTTGTGCCCCAGGCTTTGTGAGCGTGGGCGCGTTCTGCTACTTCTTCTCGAAGGACAACGCGACGTACGACGAGGCCGTCAAGCAGTGTCCCTCGGGCAGTTCCCTCGCTTTCCCCTCCACAGAGTATCAGAGGAAAGCCTTGTCGACGTTCGTAAAAGCAGGCAAGTTTTCAGTTACGTATATATTCTACTCCACTCTATGTTCTTTCACCTTCTGGGTGTTCTTTCTCATTCGATTGTGCATGTATAATCCCCTTTATTGGGTTCTACTCCCATAATTCCCTTGGGAAAATTTTCTTTCCATCCTGATGAGAAAAAATACAAATTACCACACACACAGAAACTTGGAAGTGACATTCAAGACTGCTAAGGCTACTTAAGACACCAACTCTCATGAGCCCATGTAGAATAACCCGTCTAAAATGTGTCCGTCTAAACAAGGTGACTGTAAAAGGTGCATCACAAGGCTCAGCGGGCCCGAGTTCCCAACGTATACCACCAATGTAGTAACGTGGCATCAGAGACACCAGAGCGTGAAGGAGTTCTAGCTTCGTATAGTGCAAGTCAGGGTCTTTTGAGGTCAATCTGAAATTCAGATGCTATTCATTTGACTCTCCATGTAGAAGGGAAATATATTACAGTCCCTAAATGTATGAACACTAAAGCAATTACTCTACAAACAGCATTGGTCGCTAAAATGTTTTGCTAAAACAAGTTTACATAGGTCGCATTTACTAATTACTATAGTTATCTCATTATAAGCTTGTGCTGTGCCATCAATCAGAGAAATCAAAACCTATTCTGAATCGAAGGTTCACAGTGAGGACACTCCTTTGAACACAGCTCACTGTCCACGAAACACATAAGACGTAAGAAGTTCGGTTGGACTGCACAGCATGGGGATCACCTCTACCACCATCTAGTCTATTTTTTACACAAATGATTTCTTCTTTCTCTCTCTTTTTCCTTTCATGCCACTGGTTGTTCTAGGTATCAAGCCGGGTGCGTAGCTGACTTTGAGGCTTCACTGACTGTAGCGTTAGTACTTACGATTGATGCGCTGGAAAAAAATCACAATATATGTACTGGCACAAGTTCTGAAAATTAATACGATGATGAAGATGAACATGCCAGCAAAGTGTTGCCATTGGCTAGTGCTCGCACATGTTTCTCGATATCGAAGACTTCTAGCCCCCAAACTGGCCGCTAGATACACTGGGAGGAGCACTCGGGTCTGACGGCACACTAATGTTACGAGATAAAATCCATTGAAACTCCAAATACCTTTGTCACTAACTGGTAGACTCTCAATTGACAAATAAATAGCACTAACTTTGAAATTTCAGGCCTGCGAATATCAGCCAGTCCCACCAAAAAGTGAACTAGAAGCTGTGTGTGCACTTTGTTGACCAGCGAAGTGAACCACCGGTGGTCACTGAGCGAATTTTCATGATGTAGCTGACTGACTTGCAGTCACTAACTCAATTTGTATAAACATACAATGAAAACTGAATAAGGCACCATCTATTCAATGTTCGTTATTTTCAAAATCAACCCTTATTTAAAACCAACTCTTTAAAATCAACCCTCTAAAATCAACCCTTATTTGAGCAGAATATCGAACTTCAGTTCCACCCGCAGCAGTTAGCGTGCTAACTCACGCTGACATGGCTAACTGACAACACTTAGTCAGCTACCGACGTGACGGTGTGGGGCTGGAGATGATCCGCTCACAGAATACAATACGCGTAGGGGACAACCCTAGTATTCTGTAATCGCCTTACAGATTCTGACATCGACTATCCGAAAAGCAAATCGGACAATTCGAAATTGAAGTTGGACTTCCGGAATTTGAATGGGCCACTGTGAAATTAGAGTTATATTCGGTGAAATAAAATAAGTCATTGTGAAATTAGAATGGATCATTGTGAAATTAGTATTGACAAAGGTTTATATAAGAATTGGTTAATTCAAAATTGTAATTGAACATTATATTAGGAAAAGCCAAATTAATGCAACCACATGAACCATCACATGTATGATACATTCGCTAAATATGTTATGGATAGAAACAAAGACACGCAACATAATCTAATACTTCTTATCGATAGCAAGGATTTACCGTACTTAATAAATACATGAAATGGCACGACACCTTTTTCACTTCAAATTAATCTAAGTCAAGTTCAATTTAATCCAAGTCAAGTTCAAATTAATCCGAGTCAAGTTCAAATTAATCCAAGTCAAGTTCAAATTAATCCAAGTGGTTGTGTACAAGGACAGCATCATGCCTGCCGAAGATGTTGCTTCGGAGAAAGAGGGTCTCACAGCCTGTGAGTTGTGAAATAAAATGTGCTCCCCAGAAGTCTTCCCGTCGAATTTAAACCACCTGTCCTGTATGATGTCTGCGGGACTGATGTCTGTATGTTGTCAACTTCTGCATTTAATACACTTTACATGAAAAAATTCAAATTAACAAATTATTATGTCATTTTTTAACTCGACTGAGGGTTGGATTAATTTGAACTTGACTTGGATTAATTTGAACTTGACTCGGATTAATTTGAACTTGACTTGGATTAAATTGAACTTGACTTAGATTAATTTGAAGTGAAAAAGGTGTAGATGTTCCTCACATGCAACATATTTATTTTTCACAATTCTATATGTTTTTTAATATATTTTCATAATAAAATATGTTCACTTCAATAAATAGTGAAATTCTAATTAACTTCAAAAAAAGAAACTGACACATAAGAATAAGTTTAAAGAAAGAGACCCATGATTATAATAAACAAAATTAACGAATTGCTTTTACATTATCTGGCCTCAAATTCACGGGGTTATAATTTTTGCTCTGAGAGCAAAATTTATTGTCAGGTTTAGGGTAATAAATCTAAAGGCATTAACAGTTATAGTCTTCAGCCCTCTCGCCATTCGATCAGGCACACGACGTCCATGTATTACATTTCTCTTAACAGCATTTCACTCGAGTTCAATCAGATTTAGTGGATGTAAGTACGATGCTAAGCGGAGAATTTTAACAACCCAAAACTCATTACAAATGATTTCAAATCTGGTGCTGGCTGGTGCACTGTCGTCTGTATGTCAGGAGTAGGGTCCCAGTGCCTTGCAAAGCCGCTACCGCAAATCTCTCCCGAGACAGAAACTTCCTCGGCATTATAGACAAAAAGTTTCTTGTATCGCAATTGTCTGGTTTAACAAAAGTGAAGAGAGAGGCGCATTACGGCAACTTTTTGCTTCATTACCTTCAGGACATGTCCGCTTGGGTGCCAATAATAAAATCGTGAACGAGGTGCTAGGCACCTAGGTACTCGCTGATTTACATGTATACAGACGCCTATTAAGCGCTCGAGGACTGCTGGGTACGAGGGTTATTTGTAAACTTATAGTTTTAACTTCACCAAACACTCATTTCCTTTGCAAAATATATTTTTTTACTTCAGATAACTCATTCAGAGTAAGATGTTAATCAAAGATATGGAAAGCCATGCAGCCATTGTTGCTTCGGTTACTTCGACTGCAAAACATTGCGATTCAGAAATCAGTAACTCTCTACATGTTGTCATGTCATTTATTCGTAAGGTTCAGTTTGAACTAGAAGGACGTGATAGCAGTGTTTCCCCTGCAGCAAAAAGAAAAAAACATTCTCTACTTTTTGATACCCTAAGGACACAAGAATTCACTCTGAATGTTCCAAACATTATCGATGGGACCCCAGAAGAGCGATGAGGATCATTACCAAAGGACTCCGGACATTACAACTCCGGTTATCAGAGCAAAATATCAATGCTGTGGTACATGAAGACACTCGATATCAGTCTCATATAATGAAGGAAGGCCAATTCGTATCAGCAAAGACGCAGTAAAACCGTCTCATGCGTCCAAAACGGTTGCTTGAGAAAGTCCCAAATCCCAAATTTATGGTTTTGCTCTGGGTACTTCAACCAGGGTCAGAAAATCCACGTACGGAATGACAGGTGGCTGCGTGCAGGTCCTTCTGAAGTACCCAGGGTGATGCTCACCGAATTTCTGGTTACTGTGACAGTTTTAGGATTTCTAAGTATTAGGATTTCTTGTCATGCCTCATTACATTTTCCCTCAGTGCCTTAGGGTTAATGCTGCAGGATACATTGATGTTCTAAAAACAGTTGTTAAGCCCTGGATAGATGAAGTATCCAATTGAACGCCTAAGTTTTTGGCAAATCTCAGTACTCTCTCACGAAGCCACAGTAACGCAATACTGGTAATCAAATAATTTTTAGAATTATGTGACTCCCCAACTTGTGGTCCCAAACTCGCCAGATTGAAATCCTACAGACTACTTCGCATGGATCGTCGTTAAAAGGGAATTAATTGACATCCTCATAGTACCATAGACTTACTGAAGGCCGTCATTGCCCTGGTGATGTTTGATATAAATCAGAACTACTTCATTTCAGCTCGCCAACGGCTTCGGGCCCGAACAGAAGCAATCATTGAAGCCAAAATTGGTTCCATAGAATAATTCGATAATGAAGTACCATCAAAGGTGTTGATATAAGCTTGATTGAAGTATATAGCTGTTTTGTTATATTGGGTTGTTAAAATTACCTCAATTAGCACTCGAACCCGGTGTATAAAACTGCGGACGATACGCGAGGCGCCCAAAAGGTCAACATTGGCGGGAAAGGTAACCATAATTTTTGAAAACATTTGAGTGATGCCCAAAATCAGTGGCGATGTCGCTCATAATTTTTACTGGGTCTGGACTGGTGCACGCAACTGTCCTCTCTTAATGGACCTCTTCTTGATGTGAATAAAATGAGTGAGGATGAGCTCATGTCCCCATGCAGCGAAGATTGCTTCCTCCGTGTGCAGGCACCAATACTTGCGTCCAATTCTTGAGCAACATTGTGAACGATCAACATTGTGAGCATAAAAATTCATTCATCACGCCAAATTAAAGTTCTCTCTTCCTCAGCTTTATTCTCAAACAGTTGATTTGTGTCAGTAAACAGTTTTGAATATTTTCTTCTATATTCATGATGTCGAGACATTTTGTGGAACATTTCAGTGCTATCATTTGCCCGTCAAGGCAATGGTTTTGGATATATTCACTATTCACCGTATTCACTAGTTTCGAAATATTCAGGTACGATTTTTTCAAAGTGGTTAAACATTTAATTTCAAGAGTTACATCAAGCTTGTCTACGAATCAAAATATCTTTTCCTTTATTCCCAGCCTTCTCGTAGGAGTTTACCGTTCCTTCTGCCACCATTTATATGCTGGGCTGCAATTTACGTCAGTGCTTTTTGCTTCCCAAATCTCTTCATTCCTGCAAGCTTGAATTTTAAATCGTTTTCTTTCGCTGCTTGTTATTTCTAGTAATCACGCTGATTTCCTCCTGCATTTTTTTGATGATTAACACCGATGAGTTCTATTTCAATTAGTAACACTGATTTTCGCTGAGCAATAATTTACAGTCCCCATACATCTTTTCAGTTCTAATGAGCATTAAATTACAGTCCCCATACATCTCTTCAGTTCTAATGAGCATTAAATTACAGCCACCATACATCTCTTCAGTTCTAATGAGCATTAAATTACAGCTACCATACATCTCTTCAGTTCTAATGAGCATTAAATTACAGCTACCATACATCTCTTTAGTTCTAATGAGCATTAAATTACAGCCACCATACATCTCTTCAGTTCTAATAAGTATTAAATTACAGCTACCATACATCTCTTTAGTTCTAATGAGCATTAAATTACAGCCACCATACATCTCTTCAGTTCTAATGAGCATTAAATTACAGCTACCATACATCTCTTCAGTTCTAATGAGCATTAAATTACAGCCACCATACATCTCTTCAGTTCTAATGAGCATTAAATTACAGCTACCATACATCTCTTTAGTTCTAATGAGCATTAAATAACAGCCACCATACATCTCTTCAGTTCTAATGAGCATTAAATTACAGTCCCCATACATCTCTTTAGTTCTAATGAGCATTAAATTACAGTCCCCATACATCTCTTCAGTTCTAATGAGCATTAAATTACAGCTACCATACATCTCTTTAGTTCTAATGAGCATTAAATTACAGCCACCATACATCTCTTCAGTTCTAATGAGCATTAAATTACAGCTACCATACATCTCTTTAGTTCTAATGAGCATTAAATTACAGCCACCATACATCTCTTCAGTTCTAATGAGCATTAAATTACAGCTACCATACATCTCTTTAATTCCAATGAGCATTAAATTACAGCCACCATACATCTCTTCAGTTCTAATGAGCATTAAATTACAGCCACCATACATCTCTTCAGTTCTAATGAGCATTAAATTACAGCTACCATACATCTCTTTAGTTCTAATGAGCATTAAATAACAGCCACCATACATCTCTTCAGTTCTAATGAGCATTAAATTACAGTCCCCATACATCTCTTTAGTTCTAATGAGCATTAAATTACAGTCCCCATACATCTCTTCAGTTCTAATGAGCATTAAATTACAGCTACCATACATCTCTTTAGTTCTAATGAGCATTAAATTACAGCCACCATACATCTCTTCAGTTCTAATGAGCATTAAATTACAGCTACCATACATCTCTTTAGTTCTAATGAGCATTAAATTACAGCCACCATACATCTCTTCAGTTCTAATGAGCATTAAATTACAGCTACCATACATCTCTTTAATTCCAATGAGCATTAAATTACAGCCACCATACATCTCTTCAGTTCTAATGAGCATTAAATTACAGCTACCATACATCTCTTTAGTTCTAATGAGCATTAAATTACAGCCACCATACATCTCTTCAGTTCTAATGAGCATTAAATTACAGCTACCATACATCTCTTTAGTTCTAATGAGCATTAAATTACAGCCACCATACATCTCTTCAGTTCTAATGAGCATTAAATTACAGCTACCATACATCTCTTCAGTTCTAATGAGCATTAAATTACAGCCACCATACATCTCTTCAGTTCTAATGAGCATTAAATTACAGCTACCATACATCTCTTTAGTTCTAATGAGCATTAAATTACAGCCACCATACATCTCTTCAGTTCTAATGAGCATTAAATTACAGCTACCATACATCTCTTTAGTTCTAATGAGCATTAAATTACAGCCACCATACATCTCTTCAGTTCTAATGAGCATTAAATTACAGCTACCATACATCTCTTTAGTTCTAATGAGCATTAAATTACAGCCACCATACATCTCTTCAGTTCTAATGAGCATTAAATTACAGCTACCATACATCTCTTTAGTTCTAATGAGCATTAAATTACAGCCACCATACATCTCTTCAGTTCTAATGAGCATTAAATTACAGCTACCATACATCTCTTTAGTTCTAATGAGCATTAAATTACAGCCACCATACATCTCTCCCGTCCAGAAATGAAATATGGTCAATGGTACGTGGACGTGACGCAGAGGAGCGGAAGGTGGTTCTGGAGCGACGGCACAGAGGTCGCTGGAGCCAACCTGGGGGGCAGCGCTGCCGAGCCTTGCGCCCGCCTCATCGCCAACACCAACACCTTGTTCGACATCCCGTGCTGGTCCACCTACCCTTACGTCTGCCAGTACCGGGCTGTGGATTAGTTACTTGCAGGAATACACGATATAAGGATGCTTCATCCCTTTCCTTGTTTTTCATAAGGTGCAAGAATACAGGATATATGATATTTTATCGCTTTCCATGTTTTTTTTTATAAGCATATTTCATTGTTTTCCTTACGTTTTTGTAAGAATATTTCATCGGTATTCTTATGTTTCTTATAAGAAAATTTCATTCCAATCAAGGTGATACACTAGATATTCAAATGCCTTTTGTTAACGACATCAAGAGTTGCTGGTTGTCCTCGTTCGAGTCGGTGCATATATTAGCGACTGGTGCAAATTTACCAAACACGCGCTGCTTGCGTTTCTTTCTCATAAGTTACGTTCGCAGTGCGTAGAGGTTATTTTCTTTGCCTGCAGAGAAATTTACAACCAACTAAAAATCTAAAAGCATTCGTTTCGTCTATACAAGCAGCAACTCGGACTTTGAAAACTCGTTGACACTCTTTCTTCCGAAAGCATTTTTATCAAATTGAAACTAACTCATCCTGTTTGATTTCTTCGTCTAATGTGATACATGCATAAATTGTACCAATCCAATTTTTGGTGAATTTTCTTTCCTTCTATCCATCCAGGGGTATCCTTTTTGGTGGTCCAGCGACAGATATAACTCGGTTTATTGTCTAGAAATGTAACGGAACTACGTTACTGGAAGCCAATCTTGCATTGTATTGAGCTTGTCATTCCTCCATTGCAAATTGTGATCATCTGACAGATTTGTTGAAGTCCACATCGATGACAATAAGGTAACGTTCCAATTAAGGATGCACAGAACAAAATGCTCAAAGAGTATCAAAAATGTTTTAAGTCTTCATGTTCAGAGTGATCTGCTGGCTGATGTTGGTGAGAGCAAGTACAGCCTACTCCTAGACGAGTCAAATGACATCACTGTTCATAAATTGTTTGGTATTGTCATCATATATTTCAGTAAAAAAGTCAATAAAGTTATTTAAACTTTTCTAAGTCTTGTTGAATTGCAAATCTGTGATGCCCAGAGTATTGTGGGTGCACTAAAAAGCAAGTTGAGGAGTATAATGCTTAAAATTGGCAAACTGGTAGCAATATGCACTGACTATGCCAGTGTCATGGTTGGTGTAAACAATGGAGCATATCAAAAGCTGATAAAAGAAGTTCCTTCTCTAACACTTTAAAAAATGTGTGTCACAGGTTTAGGACACAGGTTTAAAATCAAAATTCCAAAACTGAGAGAACAAAAGAAAATACTGAAGGAGGAAGAGCAAGATTTGCTAGAAAGATTTAAAAAATTCTCCGAGGTCTGTTTGTAACTTTGTACAAGCACTTGAAGCAAAGGTTGCCAGAAAATTTGACGAGTCCTCAAAAGTATTTCATCGTCGTCTGTTGACAAAGTTCTCCATCCAAATAAGGGACTAATCAACAGATTGATGAAACTGACGGGGTTATCACAACATCTTATTTCTACAGTCAAACTTCAGTACAATAGAATTCATCTGATTAACTGGACCAATAAATAACGATTCATTTTGGAGTGAAGTGGCACTGTATAAGGATGCATCGGGTGTTAACACTTTTGAAGAACTTCTGCAATTTGCTCTCTCAACTCTAACATTACCTAATTCAAATGTTGAAGTTGAGCGTGTGTTCAGCGCTATGAAAAACATCAAATTAAAAGCACGAAAGCGAATGGAATATAAATTATTAACAGCTATTTTGAGTGTGAAATTTGAAATAATTAGAAATAAAAAATGTTGTTCTACTTACCAAATAATATGTGTTCTTCAAAAAATTAGAACTTCAGAAATATATCCAAGTTCTTCAATGGACGAGTTTCAGTGCAGTTTCAGTGCTAATTTGAAACCTGAACCTGACGAATGAAAACGGTGAGTTTAAGGCTCATAAATCATTCAATATATTATACCCATGATTTTATCTCGTTAAATAATATGTATTAACCTCGTTCATCTTTAAAAATGTCTAATATGGGTTAGTGGAAATTTTAGTGCAATATAGCAAATATCTTGCGGTTTTTAGTGTTTTTAAATGTTCTGGCGGCTTTTTGTCCAGTATAGTTGGCAAGACTGTCTGGCAACCCTGCGCCGGCTGCGCTCAGTTGCAGGGTTGCCATATTGGCCTTTTTAAGGCCAAATATCACAAATCTGGCTTATTTTGCAAGCGTTTGGCTTTGTGATTATGAGTTTGGCCTTTTTCTTAAATTTGGCTTTTTTTCTGGCTTTTTTAGTCATTTTCCGGTTTTTGTGCCGTACAAGGCGTAAAACTGAAACGTGACAGTTGAACGCAGAGCAACAGGATCAGCTAGTCTCCAACAGGATCAGTTAGATCTTGCTTAATATTATAAAATCCTTTGCGAATATCAAATCAAGTAATTGAAGGAGAATTTGCAGATTTGCACAGGCTGTATTTAGCTCAGGATTGTATCAACATTAGTGAGCCGCAGTACCGAAAAATACCGGAAGCAGGAGGGCATTTTGACGGTGTTGAGATTCCTAAAGACACCATGCAGTTTTGACTTGGTTAAAGAACTCTCAGGTTATGCGCTCATTGCCTGGTGACTCCCGCTAGCAATGCTATTGTTGGAAGAATGGTTTCTATGGTTATATCAGTCAAAACAAAGCCCAACATTAGATTACGAACTTGAAAGCTAGATGAGAAAGTTCAAATCCGAGCACATCTCAACAATATTTCTTATGTTGTAAGGACTTCAAAGTGGCCTCAAGAATGCAACCTCATATCAAATCAAGCATCTTTTATCAAACAGAAATCAAGAAACTAGCTCTCTGGCTGCTTCTACCTCTCAAACTTCTGCTGAGGGTGTAAAGTCAAAGTAATTTATGTTATTCCTTGAAGAATAGTGCAAGTTAGGTCTATTTTTTCTTTGTATGTAGATTTTTTAATGGCTAGTAGAATTATGATACTCTGAGGCACGGGTCTCCAAACTACGGCCCGCGGGCCAAATCTGGCCCGCCAGTGTGATCAATCCGGCCCGCGACACTTAAGCCGACCGCGTACTCGGCGAGTACTCTAGAAATTATAGATAATGGCAGGAAAATCAAAACTTTTTTGGCACTTGGAACTTACTGGAGCAATCAATATGGCCCTAAGTCTGGCAAATTTGGAGACCCCTGTGCCTATGGGCATCTACCTGCTATATTAGTTTACATATAAATAAATTTGGCCTTTTTTGGCCTTTTTCTTGGTAAAATTTGGCCTAAAATTCATGTAGCCATCTGGCAACCCTGCTCAGTTGACAGTTCGCTGTGCGCGTCAGTTACCCCGATATTGTGACCAAGTGAGGATGTCGAAAAGAGCGCAGTATTTGACTTTGCTAGCGTTACTTCTTTGTAAGAAGAAAGAGGAGAAGAGAAAACGACGAAGAAAAATATGGTGCAATGATTTTTTAAACCGGAAAAATGAAAGGGGCACTTACTACAATATATTCCAGGAATTAAGATTCGAAAGCGAGGAAGATTTTCTTAACTACACGAGATTAAATGTGAAAGAATTTCAAAATTTATTAAAGTTGGTCGCTCCTAAGGTCACAAGATCCGACACCAAGATTAGGGAAGGCATAACTCCTCGCGCTAAGCTAGAAGCCACTCTTCGCTTCCTTGCTACTGGCGAGTCCTACGCAAGCTTGCGGTATTCCACGAGGATTTCGACCCGTTCTTTGTCGTTGATAATCCCTGAAGTTTGTGCCGCTATCTACGATTGTCTCCAAGAGGATTTCATTAAGGTAATTGTTTATTTTTTATGAAACCCTGAAATGTGAAACTCTTAAACCTAATGTGATATTAGTTTAATTTTGGGTTTGAAATTAAAATAATCTACACCATAATAAGGGCCGCGTTCGTCTGTCTGTCCGAAGCCAGCCTGCGGTGTGTGATGAGCGTATCTGTGATACAAGCTTCATCAACTCCACAATTTCCAGTGTAGTAATCACGGTAGAGGAAACAAGGTAGATTCAAACCAGTCTTTTTTTCGTTGACGGTGTGGTTTTGCTGACGTCACGGCAACGAACCAATAGCAGCGCTCATATTGAATCTGGTAGCACTGCTACCCCCAAATCTGGCCCCACTATTGGCCGAACTACATGCCGTTGTGGTGACGTCATCCATTGAGTTCGTAGTGATGAAGCCTTTCTATGGCTAGCCCAGTAGTCTCCAAACCTTGGCCCGCGGGCCACATCCGGCCCGCCACATAATTCCATCCGGCCCGCGAAACAATCCCGTGTGGTGGCCTATCGTACGACTGATTATCGTCGGCACTGATTTGTTTTGTTTTTTTCATTTTTTATTCCTTCGGCCCGCATGAATGTGGGAAATATATATAACTTGGCCCTTACATCGAAAAGTTTGTAGACCCCTGGCCGCTAGCCGAACAAGAGGTGTATTTTTCCCCACAGAAATGACCCTACCTTGTTTCCTCTACCGTGGTATTAATCCATCAGATTCGAGTAGCAATGAATATCACGTGATTTCTTAGGAAATAGGAGCGTGTGTCATGTGATCTGTCAAACATTATTGTACATTTTTGCCGGGCCGTGTGCACTCGGCCTCATCAACTCTCGAGAGGTTTATTTTTTTGATTTCTTACAGCCTTTCTTCCATATGGCCTTCCCTCTCATTTCAAATGAAAGGAGGTGGACTAGTTAAATTAATTCGAGTGTAAAACTTTTTGTGAAACAACAATTTTCTCAAGTCAGTTGACCATTTGTGAGGTTTCATTACTAATCAATTTAAATTTGTCTAACATTAATTGGCTCATGTAATAAATATTAATTCACATTGTATTAATTATCTTTATAAATTGAACTGACATTAATTTTTACTTCCGAAAATAATTTTTATCATATTTCAAATAATTCAGGCGATAATTTATTCATGAAATCTATTTATGGAACGTCATGTGACAATTACTTGTTTTTTTTCAGTTTCCCAGTAGTGAGGATGAATGGAGGGAAATTGCCCACAGTTTCCAAGAAAGGTGGAACTTCCCCAACTGCATTGGAGCAATCGACGCTAAGCACGTCAGCATCGCGCCACCACCAAAGAACGGATCCTACTACTCCAACTCTAAGGGTACGCATAGTATGGTACTCATGGCAGTTTGCAACGCAAACTATGAGTTCATCTACGCGGATTTTGGCAGAAAGGGAAGAGTATCAGACGCTGCAGTTTGGGGTAACTGTTCGCTCCAATCTTCCCTAGAGAATGGTGTCGCTAACGTCCCAGCCCCAGCTGCGCTCCCCGACAGTGATAGAGTTTTACCTTTTGTTTTTGTTGCTGATGAAGCCTTCCCTTTGACCACCTACATGCTAAAAGCATACCCTGTCAGAAGCCAGTCTGATTCTAAACGAATATTTTCATACAGACTGTCGAGAGCTCGCAGGGTGGTCGAAAATGCCTTTGGAATCCTCTCTGTAAAATTTCGAGTTCTTAGATCTACGATCAACTTGAGACCAAAAAATGTGGAAAAAGTGGTAAAGGCATGTTTGGTTCTCCATAATTATATCAGAAAAAGGATGAAGGAAAACGAAGAAGTTGACCGGGAAGATCATGCTACGGGAGATATGATTCCAGGCACCTGGAGAGACGAGGACCCTATGCTTGACCTGCAAGCTATTCCACGGAGGCCGGCTCAGGAAGCACAACTTTTTCGTGAAGAATTCAAAGATTACTTCTTGAACGAAGGCCAAGTTCCTTGGCAGAGACGAATGTGCCAGTTAGATTAGTAACGAATGGATATGAATCGATATAACATTGTGCAGACGTGATTTTATTTAATCATAATGCCTAAGCTTAGAAATAATAAAATACAAGCTTTCCCAGCAGATATATAGTGGAATACAAAAATAAAATGAAATATTCACGAAGAATATGATTACAGTTAAACCGATGTAAATTGCAAAAATGATATCCGTCTTACTCCTATGACGAGCCATCCTGTGTCGATAGAATAACATCGAACACTTTGTGTTAAGATTCTTAATTCCTACTCTGAAATTAAACAAAAAACCAAATGAGCAAAAGATCATTTCAAAGTTGCCAACCTAGAAGAAATTTTACTTGATGAAGAAATTATACAGGGTGTTTCAGAACAAGAGAAATTGCACACCAAGGACAAAATGGCCAAATGAAAAATTGCTCTCAGAAATGTTCCGAAAAAATAAAGGTTTTGAGGTATAAGCCGTTCATTATTTTAATGGATGTAATTTAATTACACAATTACTCGCAATGTTTATTTTTAATTTACGTTACAAACCCTTCTATTCTATTCTATAAAAGTTGACACCAATAAAATTCAATTTTAGTAATTTTCGGTAGAAAAGTTTTTGCAAGGTTTTAAAATTTTCAGATGTGCTGCCAGGTTACATTTTATTCATCTTGGCACTGTTTAATAAAGGCTGAAATGCCAGGCGAGTTTCCTGCTGTCCGGCAGTCGTTGAGGTTAAGATTTGAGAAGTGCATTCATGTAGGTGGAGCACATGTTTAACAATTTTTGGACAGCAAATTCAAAATAAACATTGTGATTGTTTCATTCAACAAGTCTATGAACAGCTCATATCTCTCAAAGACCCGATTTTCTGAGAAAATTTCATAGAAGTGTTTATTCGGCCAATTTCTACTTGATGTGCAATTTAGTGCCGTTTGTCCTGAAACGCCCTGTATATACAGGCATAAAACGCCCTGTATATACAGGCATAAAACGCCCTGTATATACAGGCATAAACGCCCTGTATATACAGGCATAAACGCCCTGTATATACAGGCATAAACGCCCTGTATATACAGGCACAAAAGCTTAACTTTTACTAAAGCCTATAAGTTTGTCTGACTTTCCTTTTCTTGTAGCTTTAAAATTAACTGTTCAGCAAAATCATACCACTAAAAATGAGATTAGTATTTTTTGTATAATGTAACTCCAATAAACATAAGTTGTAAAAAGGCTTTCCTTCTTACTCCTATCACGAGCCATCCTGTTAATAAACACAACAGTTTGTGTTTCAAGTAATAAAAGGAACTTTAACCTAAATCCTGTATGAGAAAAAGATCATTCCATGGCGAACAAACTTAACACTTTGACTGCGACTACTGAATATTAAGTTCAATGCCAAACTCGAATTTAATCAACTGAAGTAAACTATTTTGAAAATACCAAACATGAACTAGATCGTGCCTGCATTTAGCTTTGATTAAGTATTTATGAAAATTAAGTTCACGACTACTGGTCGGTCAGTATCATGATGAAAATTACCTCCGTGTACTACCGGTGGCGCACGTCGCAGTCAAAGTGTTAAGGCAATACTACTTCATTAAAAATGTGCATTTACTGGCGCAATGGCTAAAATTTGATGGTCACTCGTAAGTTTCTCTTGCCTTGCTAGCCTAAGTACTTTTATGATTAATTCTTCAGCTAGCTCTCTCTGGTCGATATTTAGGTTTGCCATTTTCTCGCGCACCAGGAGACTAAAGCCGTCCGAGGCTTTCCCTTCCCTCTGCAGAGCATCTAACGTGAGCTGAATAGCTTCGTCGATAGACTGGAGTGATCTCTTCTCTTTGCTGCCTTCATGGGATGATGTGGATGGCGTTGGAGAGGGTGCAGGCCTCTTCATTAGCACTTCTTGCAAAATGTCTTGTACAATATCCTGAAAAATGAAATTTCATAATTAAATAGATGAATTTTCGCTGATGTAACTCGTTTTCTGAATCCAACTTTTCGCACGGTTCCAGCAATGCAGAAAATGTTATAGTTACCATTGTACAAGAATCCTCATGTCTTTAACTGCGGTGAACTTTTTTTGTAAGAGTATTACCAGTGTAGGTAGTAAATGTCATAAATTTGTGTTATGGTAAAATATTTTATTCCCTCCGAGCTCATCATTTGGTATACTAGTCGAGGCGTGAGAAAGAAAAAATTGTTCCGAATGTCGACCTCATAATCTTGAACGAAAAGTAATTTAAATCAGCCCATTTTACTACTAACATCAATCCCTCATATCACTTACTTAGCAGTTGTGGGCAGCGATAAATTTTGCGATAAAGCGATAACAATAAAGCTATAATTTTTCGCTAGATTCTATAACGATAAGCAATAAATTTCCACGACACTTTAAAGCGATAGGCGAGTAATCCAAAAATACTCTATTTTTGCTACTTACGCATTTAAAAACTTATTTTTACACTTAAAACACCATATACTACTTAATAAAAGACTAAAGAACCCGAAATTAATATTTCATAACTTTACAACATTTAATGAAGACAAGTTAACAAAAACTATCACAGCACACCACAAATACAACAATTTGAACATTTCCTCATCCAACCCCCTTGGCACCTGGAACTTCTGCTTGAGGAATATTAGGTTTCCCTTCAGAAACACTTGACAAAATTTTAAGTAAAATGTTCAACGTATAAAATAAAATTATAAATTTAGCTAGCGCATTATTATTATCGCTTTGGCAAAAAATTTATCGCAGAGTTTTTAATAAAAAAATTTTACCTGAGTGAATCTTGGTGCCTGGCCAAAACTTTCCAGCTGATCCTCTCCAGTTGGGTGTCTGAGGCCGCGTCTGCTGGTCCTGCTGATGGCGGTCTTCAGCTCGAACAAGTCATGTTTGTGCTGAAACAAAAAGAGTACTGTAATTTTCATGAAACTAATAATTTGGCTATGAGCTCATTGTGTAATATAGCCATTTGAAAACTGAATAATTCTATAAAATACCTTAGTCTTGTAGTGCGAGACCAGGTTGCCAGTGGTGTTGTTCCAGAAAGACACCTCCGCGAAGCACTTTTGGCACTTAGCCTTCAAGTTGTAGACCTTGATTGTCTTTCCCGGGATTTTAGAAGAAGTGTCTGGAGCGATTTTAGACTTTATCACGTGGCACAGCTTGTAATAGTGTGTGAGAGCGGCCATCTTGCATTTGATGGTCTGCAGCTCCTGGCTCGAAATGCTGCAGCCATCCGCAATCATCACGTCTCCCTGGTCGCTGTCCTCTGCCTCGCTGCCCAGGGACATGAGGGAGCTCGAGCGGGAGATGGCGGGAATTTCCTCGGATCCCGAACTCTCGGAAGAGCTCCGCTCCCTTCCCTGAGGCACGTCACTGCTGCTGGCATTCGAGCGGAAAAAGTCCTCCTCTGTCCTCTTACTTGACATCTAGAAAGAAAAAAAAGAAAAACACTTTATTTCCAATATAGATGTTACAAAAAGCTAATCATTGGTTTTCAAAATATTTCAAAGTAAGGGTTCTTATACGCTACACTCACGCGAGTATCGTAATACCCATGTCACTAGTCGAAATAAATGATTGGGGGCAATGTATTCCTAATGTTGCTTTATCGAGATTTGATTTCATATGCAACTACAAAAATAAAAAAGAACACAATTCCAGTAACGATGTGGATTGAAGTAATCCTGCGTCTCAGGCAGCGAGGTTGACATTCAGAACTATATTTTCACTTCTATGTATTAACTAGTTAGTAAAACTAGCTTATTACTCTCGATCATTTTCGTTTCGACATATGAAATGGGTATTACGACACTCGTGTGCAAGTAACAACTAAGGATTAATGCTAAGATATTTTAAGAAAACCAACGTCTTAAACATTCTATGTTTGCACTTTTTCGGGAGTCAACTGTTTTCTTTGGTTTTTGTTCACCACCGGACACCAATCAATTGTCCACTTTCTGTTGCTCGTGCAATGGTAATGAGATCAAAATAAACGATGTTCCTTCCATGCACTTGCCGTCGTAAATTAGTACATAACGAGTTATGGTGGTATTTTAATTTTCGTTTTCACGGCTGGAATAAACGTTAGGTTAGGTAGGTGAGCATATTTAAACAATTGTACTAACCTGGAAATGCAATTGCTTCTTCATTTGTTCTATTAATTTACCGATTGTTTTAAAATAATTCGATTACGCGAATGATAAGTACACATCAGGGCAGCCGTGACGTCACCCGCGGCATTTGAACAGTTTGCAGTTGTTTATTGCATAACTCATTAAACACTCATTTGTGACTAAAATTGCATAGAAGAGAAGTTGTCTATTTTGATCTTATCACCACTAAACACGCAACAAAGATAGAAAATCGATCATTTGAGAAAATTCGAGCCATGGAAAACGAAAATTAACACACCGCTATAACTCGTTAAATGCTCATTTAAGACGGAAAGTGCATATAAGAAAAGATGTTCATTTACACCTCATTACGATACCACAAGTAAAAATTATATAAAAATCTATTAGTGCCCGGTCGTAAACATTAACTTTTTTTTCCTTATTTCATTAAAAAGCCATGGAGTGGCTTTTGTGGTGTAAAAGTAAATAAAAAGTGGTGCTTGATCTCGCACATATTATGATCCAAATATGTCACCCACAAGATATTTCATTTGATTCAGCAGTCTTAACATTTTGACTGCGACGTGCGCCACCGGTGGTACATGGAGGTAATTTTCATAATGCTGCTGACCGATAAGTTGTCGCAAATTCACTTTTCATAAATACTTAATCAAAGCTAAATGAAGGCACGATATAGTTCATGTTTAGTTTTTTCAAAATAGTTTACCACAATTTACTTTAAATTTGAGTTTGGTGTTGAACCTAATATTTAGTAGTCGCAGTCCAAGTGTTGATAGAATAATAAAATCATAAATTGTATTAAAGACAAATAAAGTTCCCAGCAAAATTAACACGCAGCCCAGCCGCGGACTGCAACACCGCAGTAGAAATTTTCAATATAAAAATATAGTTAAGTAGAAAATATTCTCTTCAATGTCGACCATTTGAAATTCATCATCTCCAACATTTTCCTGATAAATTCAACAAAATTTTGGAAGAAATATAGGCTATTGTTTCAATCAGCTTACCTCATTGAACTCGTAATTTGTAGATGAATCCCTGGGAAGATCGCAATCATTCAAGAAAGTTAGCTGTTCATAGCACCACAGTTTGGGGACATAAATTTCATCAGCTCCAAGGCCATACTCATATGATTGTGCGATGGTTCGGGTCTCCTTTCTCCACTGAGACCTCAAAGTATGTATTTTGCTCTTTATTTCATCTCGTGAATACAGCCCCAACTCGGTTTCTATTTCTTTCATGGCTTTTTCTCTGCTCACCTTGTTCTTATAGTCGATATTATTGCAGTTCCAAAGCACTTCCCTTGCTTTCAGTAAATCTATCAGTGTTAAAACTTTAGCCCTCGGCCATTTTTCAGATGCTTCAAGGGTTCGGATTACACAATTGGACATCACGACAAAGCGGCTGAAACAGAACCTACGCTCAAGACTGCCAGTAGCGCACTGTTTTATCACTGGCCGCCAGGAGGCGCCCATGTGTTTCTTCCAACGTGAAGGGTGGCGTCAACACACATGGGGAACGGGTCGGGGGCATTTGATCGGGGATTTAGGGGTTATTTGGAGAGGCGGGAAGGGAGAGAGGGCGTTTCCCTGAAAAGCACCCTCCGTCTTAAGATCCAGCTTAAAAGCAACCTGTCACTACGCGAGATACAGCCTGTACTTCGTAACGGCGAGACGTTAACTAGCCATACTTTTTACTCTCCTTTTCTTAATTCTCCTGCACATTCGCGAAGTACAAGAGTCACGTCTTCACTTTTCCCTACTTTACTCCAGTAAATATCGCTACGTACTCTAAACTGCAGTATAAATGATAGATTTTCGTTGTGGTGTTGCCCGCTTGTTACTGAGGATTGTTGCCCTCAATTTGAAGGTTCCTCAATTTCAGGAAAAACGCGTCACCGAACATCCGAAACGAGCCGTTAATTTTTCCGGCTTTTTTAAACGCGGCCCATTCAAAAATATACAACTTTTATTTCTATGGAAAATACCGCTTCAATGAGAAAATGTGAAATTCTAAGCTGAGAGTAAGCCATTTCTCAAATAGGTTTCTTGTTGTGTAATGGATAATCTGTTTTCTGTTCACTTGAGTCATGCTCTTCAGCAACTCGGACATTCTCCTTCAGCGTCAATTTTGTTCCAAAAACTTTCGTCCTGCTTCTATGCGCGAGGGATCTTGTGCTGGAAACACATCTTGAACCTGGAATCCACATTCCCTCCACCACTTACTAAATGGCGTCTTCATCCTTCCTCTTTGGAAAATTATGTTTTAAAAAAGGATGCTAAAAGTAACTTATGATCAAATCTAAATTACATACGGCTTACTACAGTCGCTGATCAGGTGTGCATATATATTCTATTTTGTTATCGAAAACCATTTCTTCCAGATTAACAAAAACGCTGATTTCTTCCAGTAACGTCTTTACTAGAGAATAAAATTTCACTGTTGAAGATGTATGAGGAACTATTTAGAATATTCTTCGTTGTGAGCTCTTATTAACCAGTCCATCCGCTCACAATTTCCCTGGCAATTCTTGGGGGAGCGTGGTAGTAATAATGTTAAGAACCACTGCCCTAAACTAACGGCGTGGTGTCATGTCACAATTCGGCCCGACAGGACCACACTTCTCTGAAGAAGGAATGACCGCCTCCGCGAATTCCAAACGCTAAGTCTCAATGTTGCTCAATTTCTGCAGCCCAGAATAGAAAATATTGTTGAAGAAGAGGGACTGGGGGACATGTGGTCCCAGCAGGATGGGGCTACAGCTCACACAGCCAGAATTCCACTCAGTGCTTTGAGACGCATGTTTCCCGGACGTCTGGTGTCTCTGAGGTGTGATTTAGTGTGACCTGTGAGGTCACCTGATTTGAGCATTTGTGACTACTTTCTTTGGAGATATCTGAAAGAAAAGGTGTTCAAACATCGCCCTCACGCCCCACCACAGTCAAGGGAGCAGATTATTGAAGAAGTTGACAACTTACCCTGCAATATGAGAACGTGCGGCACGACGCTTGAGATCGACTCCAGTGTGTTGCTTCTAACGGCCGCCATCTTGCTGACATCATTTTCAGAACATGAGGATTATAAACGGTTCGTAGTGCTAACCTCGATCATAATAAACTTTTTTTTCTACATACCCACCTGACATTTTTATTAATCCTCAAAACTGCTCAATCTTTCTACTCCACCCTGTACAAGAAATGAGTTAGTAGTCAAAAAATAACGTTTCCGCATAGCGCGTGAAACTTAGTTCATCGATGGATTAAGGGAACAAGTTATCTACGCACAAAGTGCTCCCAATCGCATTGAAACAGCAAGATTTCATTGAAACGGAAAAATTTCATTGAACAGCAAGATTGAAATAAGTTCGTGAAACAGATTAGATTAGTCGTTAGTTTTAGCCTCCCTACCCGCAGCAACAAATGTTATCCAAAGAGAGGAAGGAGAAAGGCACCATTTCGAATGGAGTTAAGGAAACGCGGAATCTACGCAGAAAGAGCATAGAAACAGTAAGTTGTGAAAGAAGATTATGAAACAAGACCAAAGTTGAAGAAGAAAGTAGTAGGTGCTGAAAACCAGGACAGCAGTGAACCGAAAAAAGATGGTTCTCAACATAACAAGAACATTTCATTTCAACAAAAGAAGGCCCACCTAACTCTCGGCTCGGGCCCTCACACTGTCCCCCTGGGAGCGCCAATTCCCACAGACACAACAGTTGTGTCCCCTGAGGGGCATAAGCGAGGGATATAAACGCGCACAAGTTCACAGAAGGATTATTTACTCACACATCACAAAAGAGGGCCACAATAATAATTTCACAGAACTACATGTCACGGGGAGCAGCAACAGCCGACAAAATTTTACTATTTATTCAAAGTCCGAGATCCACCGAGAACAAATGGAGATTTATTCAAAGTCCGAGATCCACCGAGAACAAATGGAGATTTATTCAAAGTCCGAGATCCACCGAGAACAAATGTCGGAGATTTCAAATTGGGGGACTTACTCTGTACAAACTGAGCACCAGACTGAAAAAGGCTTAACATTATTGCGCTAACACCAATGCAAATGAAATTATGAATGTCAATTGAATAATTGGAGCCATACTACGACATTCTTACAGAAGCAAAGAAAATGACAAATATCAGGTTTTGAACTTTTGAGTTTGTAACTTGGGAGAAAAACAACGAAGCAGCATCGCAGAGCTGTCATAGAACAGGCTTCTGGAGATGTTTTCAATTCTCAGTTTACCAAGATCCAAGAATCATCAATTATGATTGTAATACTCAGTTAACGACAACTTCGGTCAAAGACTATTTAGTCGTCAATTTGGTAATTCTACCAAAATTAATTTTGCAATTACAATATACAATGATGATTTCGTAGTATCATTACCGGATGACCATGCGACAACACCAGCTGCGCCCCCCCCCCCCCCCCCCCCCCCCCCCCCCAGCAACAGCTGATCACACTTCGCGCAACACGCAGGCAGAACGAGACCGTCCAACAAGACAGTGATCCACGTGACTTTCTTCCACAGCGAAACCCTTTTTCCTTGAGGTCCCTTGGAACACGAAAATAAATGCTAAGCAATTCAGAAGTATTTATGCACCTCTATTGGCTGTAAATAGAGCTACGGCTTTTATGTACCCTAATTCCTTCAATAGGAGACAACTGAACACACACACACAGCGTAACTGGACACAAACGGCATACGGGTATGGACACGATGTTGAAGACGCTACAGAATGCTTCCATGTAGAGCATTTCATCGCGCCTCCGTCATGCACAACTCCACCAAAAAGGGTCCTGAAGGAAGGCATACACACGGATATCTTACTTTGACAAGAGGCCAGAGAGTTAGCGTGCGACGCAAAAAACGTAAACAATGAGCTACACTGCTACAAAACACGTACAAAAATTTATCTCTAGAATCAGATCAACACCACAAAAAAAGTCCTCTCATACCATTTGGTAAAATTGATCAAGTGCATAAACAAATACGTAAATATAAGGTCGAGATCTTCTGGCATGTTTATCGGAGAACTTGAATGAT
The DNA here is from genome assembly GCA_030386875.1 of Morinoia aosen. Classification (NCBI taxonomy): domain Eukaryota; kingdom Metazoa; phylum Arthropoda; class Malacostraca; order Amphipoda; family Talitridae; genus Morinoia; species Morinoia aosen. Next base: position 25,307,833 of record CM059566.1, read on the forward strand.
ATAAAATCTTCCACGTTTCCCGAGCAACATACGACAAAAGGCATACGAAGCTAGGCACGCACTCAGGCTTTGAAAGTTTTGAATGCGAAAGCAAGGATAACCACATCCGGGTTTTCTCTCACCTAGGACTCACCAAAAGACCTTTGTTTGGTGAAAATCCGCTTACTTACCAACGCTCAAAACAAACAGCATGATAACACAAACGTGAACTTAAAGATCACTCCAAATTGAACGTGCCTTTAAAGTGAGGCACGTGCAACATTTGAGATAAAAAAACCAAATGCGTTTCGATGCAAAATTCACAACACGAATAATGGTTCTAGTCGTAACTCCTCAGGTAAAGCGACAAAATTTACAGAGATCAGCCACATCTCAAAAATAATACTCAACATAAGCGTAACCTAATATAGTGCGTCGCTGTGCAGCCCAACTTGCACGTAAGTTCCAACAGAAACTATCAATTAATTACACCACCTCGCACTACAACCAAAACCTAGCGAAGAACAGGACGCGTACATAGACAAATTTGGAGCATATGCCGATGGATTCACGAGGTTCAGAAATCTCAAGATATTCTTATACAAAAATCCCAAGATATTCTCATACGAGGGTCCCAAGAAGTTCTTGAAATTGTGCCCGCCCCTCACAGCGGGGAAGTCAGTCGAGAACCACGGTCCACTCAAGTGCTGCACAAAGAAAAGTATTGTAAAAGGATCATCACAGAAAACCTCCTTCAGCTACTTGAGGCAGATATCACAAATACAGTAAATGGGTCTCCCTTTAGTGACTTGTGGCATACAATACGAAATAAAGTTAATGGGTCTCGAACTGAGCATTTTATCACATATCTTAATAATTCAATACTCGTGCACTCCCAACAGAGCTCGACTGACGTACGAGGCACCAGCATCTAATATTGCAACCTCCAAAGCGGCAAAAATAGCAAAATTTCACCTTGGACGAGTTTCATTTCTAATAATTACATTAGATGTTAGTTAGAGCCTCCCTAACCGCAACAAAGGCGTTCCGAAGAGAGTAAGGAGGAAGGCACCATTTAGTATTGAGTTAAGGACACGCAGAATCTATGCAGAAAGAGCATAGAAACAGTAAGTTGAGAAAGAAGTTCATGGAACAAGATAAAAGTTGGAAGAAGAAAGTAGTAGGTTCTGCAAGACAGGACAGCAGCGAACCAAGAAAAAGGTGGTCCTTAACGTAACAAAAAACATTTAATCTCAACAACAAGAAGGCCTACCTAACTCTCAGCTCGAGCCCTCACACATTTCCCCCTGGGAGCGCTAATTCCCATGGATACAATAGTTGTGCCCCCTGAAGAGCATCGTGTTCACTAGAGAAGCAGGCTAACATGACCCACACACACCTCACTTAAGAGTAGGAGCGGGACCGGGACCGGCGAGGGGAGCGGGATCGGGACCGGGTGCGGTCCCGGCGGTCCCTGGAGCGGGAGCGAGACGAGGAGCGGCGACGGCGGGGGGACCGCGACCTGCTGGAATGGACCGAAGCTACAGGCGGCGAACTCACGTCATTGCACGGCTGGTTTCTTAGAAAATAAAGTCGTAGTCTTTTCTACATTTATTTCTAAATTAAAATAGAAGGGACCACAACCGTCAACTTCTGTTATTTTAGGATGCATTTCCTAGAAAATACAGCGTCGCTTTTGTATTTATTTCTAAATGACGCTAGAAGAGACAACAACTGTCAACTTCTGTTATTTCACAGCTTGCCTAAAGGTAAATAAAACGTCGCTTTTGCATATATTTGTGAATGATGCTAGAGAGGACCATAACCTTCAACTTATTTCAGAGCTTATTTCTACAAAGTAAAAACGTCGCAGTCGCTTCTGCATTTAACTGTACATGACGGCCAGTTAAAGCCGCGGTCATTACGTTCCTTTGTGGGCTTTTGTACTACTCTGAAGAGCCCGATTTGAAAACTATTACGTAAATTCATTCTGAAAGCATGCTTTGATAGCAACGAGTATTTCACTCGACTCGCACATGGTTCACAGATCTCGCTGCCAACAGAATTTAGAATAGAACGTAAGGTTAAGCCGACCTAATTACAACAAAGGTGTTCCCAAGGGGTTGAGGAGCAGTTTAGCGTGACATCAAGGCAAAGAGGACTCGATGCGAAAGGTGTGTCTCAACACCCTGCATATAGAAGCAGTAAGATTGGAAGAAGTTCCTAAATTTAGTATAAAAGCAGAAGAAAATAAAAGATCTGAAAAAATCACAGAAATGGATAAATAAAATTCCTCCATAACAAAAACTATAATGAAAATAATTTTACGGAAACGTTTTTAACAAAAACTATAAACCCTTTTTTCAATATACGGAAGACTAATTTTTCTGTTAGCTCAAAATCTCACATCTTGCCCCTAGGAGCGTTCATCGTTCATCCCAATAGAAACGAGAGCTGTATCTCCCTAAGGAGACCATGAAATTAACATTACTAGTTAGTATTTCAGCTAATCTATTATAATCATGTAACTACAACTATGGTCAGCATTACAATAAAAAATCGGTTCGTAAATGTTCCAATTCTATTTCAAGTAAAACTGAAGCTAGCGCTGGAATAAGGAAAAACAGACAACTTTGATGCTTTCAAGCACGTTTCCAGAACTTGCGAAGCTTTCGCTAAATTCGCCTTTATGACAAAGTTCAGTTCTCGTGAGAACATACCTGACGCACGACACACCAACGCTTACCTTTAGTCGAACTATAATCCCACAAGATATAAGGAACTCTAACTTCGGTCGCCTTTCATTTGAAATTATTTAGAGCTAATAATATTCAGGTATAAGGCGCCTCGTGAATGACATGAGACGCCCAACTCGAGAAAATAATTATTTCTGCAAGGATGGGTACAGGATATGTAGCTATTTTTAATTAAAGTGCGTGTGCCATGCCCATTAGAGGAATATTAGGCTGGGATAGAGAAGCTCTTAAACTTCTAGCCAGTTAAATCGTAGTAGCCCATGATGAAGGTATATACACTCGTACAATGCCCACCACGTGGAGCCAAAGCCAAATCTACGCATAAGCTCCGGGTTCCTTAAAAAAAAATTGCAGATGCTCCCCAACACTACGAAATCACGATATGAATTTCAATGGAAACTTCTAGTCGAGATAGGTTAAATTTCAAGTCAATTCAAGCCTTCTTAGGCTCAACTTGAGTGCTATATGGAGAGGATGAGGAAGGCACTATTCACTATGGAGTTAAGGGGACAGAAAATCTATGCACAAGGTGCGTTTCCACACAAGAACTTCAGTGCCTGTGCATTATGAGAGAGTAAGTTAGGAAAAGTTTACGAAGCAAGATAAAAGTTGAAGACGAAAGTAGCAAGTGCTGACAAAAAGAAGGCAGGCAGTGAACCAAAAATGGGTCCGAAGCAAACCATACACCTATTTTATTTTATTTCAACTAGAGCAAAGCCTACTTGCCCTACAGCTCGAGTCCTCACATATTCACCCTGGGAGCATTAATTTCAACCAAAACCATCCCTGCATCCTTCCAACAGGTAGCTAGCTCGCTTTCTGCTATGGCTGAACGAGAAATAATAAAAATAGCTCCCTTCCTGCTGTGGGTAAATGAACAAAAACAACTTTTCCCACAAGATGGTGCCTGATCAAGAGAAAGCGTTGCATGAACAATAGAGGTGCAGGCTCTAGACAACTACAAACTTCACCAGAAGTTCCCTGCGAACTCACCATGGCACAGCGACTCTACAGACGTCAGCACCGCTGCTGAAGGAAGCTACGCGCAAATATTGGAGGGCTAACACGCAGCAGTTGCACCAAGGCATTGAGAGCGAAGATTTCTCGACTACGTAACCGTGAAATTGGCCTCAGTCGAGCTAAATTTTGTAGGCTTCAGCATTGAGAGCGAGGATTAGATAGATGCAAGTGAACTTCTTCATTGGCTCGGAGAATTACTTTGAGAGCGAAGGTGCAAACCGAGCCACACTCCAAAGCTCTAACGTGGCACTGGAGGCAGGGGCCGCCAAATGAAGAGTAGAAGTGCTTTGAACACCTCACCACCACGCGCTCGAGTATCATTTGAGGTGAGGATCAATTTGACAAGAGGCATTGTTTGTACGATTTTCTCATCTCAGGGCATTAGGTTACTGATGGTTCAAATAGTCAGACTTCCCATTAAATCTTTTATGATGAAAGCTACTGAACATATATGATTGCAGACACAGGTTGCGGCAATCAATTCTGCAATTTTAGGCTTCCACAGCCTTCTCAAAAATGCAGGACTGACTGCCACTCCGTGTTTTTTTTACTCAAATAAGCACTGATCCCCACTCGAATGACTTCACTCGCAAGCACTGGAGAGGCGTTCAAGTCAACTTTGAGAACGGAGATAACACCCACATGTCAATTTGAGAGCGAAGAACCGTATCAGAAGAACAGCGAGTGATGTGACTGGAGAGGGAAGGTTTGTGGATGTTGTGGGGAGCACAGGGGATATGAAATGGAACAAGTGAGGGCGCATATAGTGTCGGTAGCTTCAGGGGCCAGTCTAACCCCTGAGATGAAAGTAGCTCGACACACGCTAGTGTGCGAGGCAATCGTGCTCTCCTTGGTCATGAGTCCAAATGAACTACACTGGAGCAGACCGACTATCATCGCTAAGAGGTGGACGACTGGAGGCTGATAGAGCAGGTTTTCAGGAGAGGGAAGGTGTTAATCATTCATGTGCGACCGGTGGATGACATTGAGTGCGACGAAATTTGAGAGCGAAGAAACGTCACTTTCGAAGTGGCCGATAAAATTGGGCGGGCTAGGTTTTTGGTGTTGGAGCAACTGTGTCTCGCACGTTTGGACAGATCTGAGGCAGTGAAATTTAGTTGGCTCAGGGTTTGTCAGGCAGGGCAGGCGACAAAAGAGACGACAACTAGCGCAGGAGAATGCAGCAGCAATGAAGGAGCGAGAGACAGGCGCACCACAAGGGGGACATTTAGGATGCGCTTCACCGCACCGACTCTCTCTCAACCGTGTGGCCTATGAAAAGTAAAGCTCAGTTATGAGTCTTGTAAAAAAGCATCTCTTACACACTCATGATAAATACCAGAAAGCTCAAAATAAGTTTTGCCATTGATATCAGTAACCATACCAAGAGATACGTTCATTGGCTAAGTGCGAGACAAATCTGCTGAGAGAATGTACAATTGAATGCAAAAATATTACGGGATTGAAAGAAGCAGAAAGATGAAAATGATAAGAAATAATTTAGATGACTGATTATAACTACAAATGAACGCATACCACTAAACCCTTCAAAACTCTGATAATACTAATATAATAGAATTAACGGGCATAAAATAAAGACCAGAGTTAACTCTTAATGATAGTGTTACACAGACATCAAGTAGAGGAAAATTTTCAATTTCCAATTTGCTATGAAAACAAAAACCAAACAAACGACAAGCAGAACGTTATTATCAATCATTGAAGTCCCAAATTTGTTAAAAACGTATTGCAAATAGTGAATTTTCCAACACCTCACAAAAGTGCTGCATTGTAATACTTAAATAAAGCCATACAGAACTCAGTAAAAAATTACACAGTGGCGTAGAACTAAAGACCCTCATGAAAATGGTCACAAATACTGAACTAAAAACAAAAAAAAGTCAATCTTACAACAATGAAAAATTAATATCTATACTTGGGACTTTGAGCACGCTACCTGGTACAATCTGCACACCCATTGAATAAATATGCAATAATTCAGGATATATGCCAGAATGCAACAAAGAACGAGTTGGTTTAGCTGTATCTTGTTATATTTTATTAGAGAAATTTGCTCATTTCTTTGTGCAGGAGAATGAGAACGTATGAGCTTAAAATAAGCTCCTGTCCGCTCTGGAACAGCTAACCACAAGTCAACACCCACACCAAAGTACACGTCATTTTGTGTCCTTGGAAGCAACAACGCTGGATATGAGATGAGCAAGTCCAGCCAAGAGATGCGCTTGAACTACGTAGATCTTTGTTGCGTACTTTGCTTCCGTGAATCTCCCTACATCGTACAGGTAACTCTCGATTTATCCACACCTCGATTAGTCCCTCTCTCGATTTATATAGTTTTGTTTCCCTCCGTTAATCCACGCCATCTCGATTTATCCACCCCTCGCGTTTGTCGTGTATTCTCCAACATTCCGTGTAAGAAAAGCAACAAAAAAACATTTTGTGAACAAAGGCTGTTCTTCTCTCCTGGGAGCGCCAGTCCTCTTAGGTATAAGATAGACAAACCTAAACCTATTGCTCATCCCTAACTTCCTAAATGGCACTAACGTAACATGTACGCCAAATATCAGGGCTGAAGACTTGAATTAACCATCTGAGCTACGGTGGCCCAATAGTTGCAGATTCATATCAGTTGTTTGGTTCTTTAACATATTCACACTCGACAAAAGCTTCCAAGCGGAGAGGTAGTCAGTATCAGTAAACTGGACATTTTATGCAAGTAAATGGTGACGTTTGATCTGTTCTCAGCAAGACTTGCAAGTCGAGGCACTTTTTACACAGAGTACAAATGAATACTTTACTCTCTTACGGACTCTCTCGTATATGTTAATACTAATTGCTCTCGTATATGCTAACACTAATTAATTTCAAGATAAATTTTGTAAACGGCTCAATCCCATCAGTAAAGGAAAGCTACCCGACCATTGGCTTACGGTCTACATCACTCATTGGGGCATTTCACGTAGACGATCCGCCTCAAAACTTGAGCATTAAACCACAACAGTTTGGCAACACAAAACAAAGCTTCAGAAGTACGAGGAATCCCAAGATTTGCATGCAACTTGGAAACCAACACACGACCACTGTGTAACTACCTACACAAGCACTCTTATGAATGAGGCATTCAAGCATCAAATCTCATTGAATGATTTAATGGATAGGCAAAAATCTACAGGTACTATATACATATTATAATTAGATACATTCGTTTGACACTCTTTAACTGGAAAACAGGTGTTCTATAGAGATGAAGGTACTATTTAGTATGGAATTGAGGGAACGTGGAATCTATATGCAAGGTGTGCCTCCCACACACACAGTCAACAGCAAGATTGAAAGAAGTTCATTGAACAGGATAATATAAGTTGAAGGAGAATGTAACATGGTGCTGCAAAAATGAACAGCAGTGAACTAAAAAGAGATGGTCTGTAACAAATAAGAGCTCTTTCAACAAAAAATAGCTTAGGACCTCACATCTCCTCCTGGGAGAGCTAACTTTTGTTACACTTTGAATATATCCCCCACAGAGATCCATGAATGATATTAAAAACACATTCATGACCCAGTCAGTCAATTGTTAGAAGTATTGCACATAGGTTTATAATCCATTGAATCAAAAGTACTGAACATAAGTCAACAACTCATACCATTATGAAAGACATTATACAAGGTAAAGAACTTGTTTAATTCCCAGTGATGATGAACATGGGGTCACAATTCATTCAATTATGAGTGGTAGTGAATATGAATTTGCATAGCAATCAAGGAACTGTCAATCCATAGCAGGCATGTACGTTAACACTGACATTCATTTCCTAGAATAGAAATGTAAGACAAATTGGGTGAGAAGAGCACTGCAGCCCGCAGAAATAGCTCCTAAGGAACCAAAAGATGTAAAAAGAATGCAACTTAAGCTTATGTGTTGCTACCTCAACTTCAAACAGCAGCCCACACATGAAACTCATAACAATATCAACTCGTATTAATTATATATATACCTAATATTAAACTAGTTGAGCAAGCTACCCCTTCTCATGAATAACTTGCAGAACAAAACCTTACGATGACCAGTAATTCCTTGCATCCTCATTCTTCAAAACTGCGAGTAAAAACCAAACATATTTACAACACTACACTCCAACTAGCACACCAAACAGAAGATGACCTGTAAAATTATTCATTAGATGCCATCTTTTGTACTACAGAGCAAATCACAGAATATTTTACATTGGCCACAGCTTTCAAAAATATGTGCTGCAAATACATCCCCTCATGGGAGCTGGGGCAAATCAACTTGAAAGCTTTGGCTTCGTGCACAATTCCTGAAGTTTGCAGTATCCTAAAGTAGATGAAATCAAAACTAGATGCGATGAAAAAATCAAACCAAAACTAGATGAAAATAAAAACCGTAATAAAACCATAACTTGATGAAAATTGGTAAAAAACGTGATGAATTCTATACTAAATGAAAATAAAAGACAGTTATGAAATCAAAACTACATGGAAATGAAATAAATGTGCTGAAATCATGACCAGACCACAAGTAAAACTAAGAAAGATAAGATGAGGGCATACCTCTCGTGCCTGCGACCAGCCCCGGCACTGCCGCGCGAGCTGATGCCGCAGTCTCTGGCGAAGTGGCCGCGCTCCCCGCACTGGTAGCACTTGTCTTCGGGGTGTGCCCCTCGGGACATGGCCCCGCTGCCCCCCCCGCATGCCCCCGCTGTAGCGGCCCCCGCCTCCCCCGCCACCACCGCCGCCCCCGCTCCCGCCACGCGACCGGCCCGTCGACAGCTCCACACGCACCCGCCGCCCACAGATGCTCCTGCACGGCATGTTTGTCTTGGTGCTTTGTGTTCACACTCCAGCAAGGTAGCAGTCACAGAGCAGGGCAGATTATAAATGTAAGATCTTAGGGGCAAAATCAAATGTTCTTGCTTTCCATTCACAGTCAAGGAAGGAATTAAAACATCCACAGCACAGGATAAATTTATGAATGCTAGATATTTGGGGTATGATCAAATATTGTGGCTTTATATTCAGTGTGCAGGAAGGATTTTATTAAGTAGGTGTTTGGAGCACAAAACAAATCCTGCTTTGCATTCAGAGTGCAGGAAAGAGTTGCATTTTTGAGGTATGAGCAAATGAACACTGAAGCTGGCAGCACTGGCTTCACTACGTGGGAGAGAGAGCCAATTAATAAAGGAACATGTATAACAACATAATGCTGAGTAGCAAGTAGATTACCTACAATTCCTAAACTTCAATTTAAATCAATTATACCTGCTAAAATTAATTTTAATTCCTCTACTTGAAGCCAGTCTCCATTATTTCTGCATCACCTTATAAAAACAAAGAAGTGATGAACAAAAAATGACAAAATCAAGCATGAAATAACTGCTCATACAAACAAGCTCACCACATTGACACAATAATTCATGTAACCAAATACATGATATGATAAAACCTTTGATATAACACTTACTATGTATGTGCAGCTTTGGCAAGTACAAAGTTGCTAAACTTGCATTTTACTTGAATGTGCTACACAAGAAATGGAAGGAAAATTAAATGAATTTCATAGGAGAAGACTTGCTAGCTTCTAAGTCAAGTCAAATGAAGTGATGTTAGAGGAACTAATTTTGTGTCTTTCTGAATGACCCAAAAACCTTATTTTCAATGCTTGAATTTGTCTCAAATGCACACTTCTACATTGAGCGTGTCAGAAGGCAGGAGGGGGGCAATTTTGTCATTTGCATGAGCATTCAGGGTGCCTGAGCAGAGAGGGCATAGTTCTCTAAAGTCACTCATTTCATTACCAACTATGCCTTTAATTGCTTCAACATGAAAACTTATATTTTATTCAACAGTGAACAGAAGACTCATTCCTTAATAACCAACTATGCCCATAAGTGCATCAATTTTTAACAAAATACACTCTAATTAACATTGAACAAAAGACTCATTCCTTAAAAACAGAAAGCAAAGTAACAAACAACTTGTTTTGCTGAAGATCGTAGTTTTAGTTACAAACAATAACAGCTTACCTTCCATTAAAAGCTTCAACACAATTTCAACTTGAATTTCAAAGCCAAAAATGGTAAATTGCAGAAAAGAAAACAAGACTGCTTCATTATGCTCAGTAATATTTGGTTCTAAAGTGAAGAAAAAAAAAAAAATTTGGCCATTACTGGCTTAACACTTTGACCATCCATAACATGCCCCACCAGTGGCCATGGAGGGGAGTCGCATAACGCTGCTGACCAACCAGTGGTCATAAACTCAATTTTCATAAATATTTAATTAAAACTAAATGAAGGTATCATCCAGTAAATCTTTGCTTTTTTCAAAATTGCTTACTGCTATTGACTTGAAATTGTGCTGAATAATAAACTTCAGTGTAACTCATTGCAGTTTCAGTGTTTAATGGTAATTACCCTAATATGTTCTGGAGCAAAAATTTTTAGCAGTTACAGGATAAAACTAAGGATTAATGCTCACCTTCCATCAAGAGCCCTGACTGCATCCTCAGCGTCTCGGCTGTCGTCAAACTCAACAAACGCAAAGCCAGGAGGGTTGCGGGCCACCCACACGCTGCTGAGGCGGCCGTACTGAGAGAATACCTCCTCCAAGTCCTGCTTTGAGGCTGAAGATCCAAGGTCCCCTACATACACCTTGCAGTCTATAGACGGCATGGTCTCGATTTCAAATGCAGTGCAATGTTTCAAAAGTTGAAGCACAGTAGATTATTTTGCAACCTGGAAATATACATTGGATTATAAGTTAGTTTCAGCCTTCTTTTCTCAGGGGAAACATGTTCCCCAGATAAAAAAAAACTGGTAAATCTGAAGGATATGTCAGTTATTGATTTTGTAAATTTTGATGCCTAAGCATAGTTAATTAGATCGAAATAAACAAGTTTTCTTCTATGCACTTTCTGTCTCAAATGAGTATTTTATTAGTTATAGCGGTAAATGACTTACCGCAACTCCAGTGTTTGAAGCGGCAAGTTATTCAAGGAGCACGTCTGACAGCAACACTGCAATGCGCACTTGCTTCCAGCGTGATCGTCATCAAAGACAAAACCAAACCTGCCGCTATACCTCGTTAAATACTCATTTGACGAAAAAAGTGTATAGAAGAAAAGTTGTTTATTTTGATGTTATTACCATGATTCAAGCAACAAAAATTCGGAAATCGATGAGTAGCTGTTTATTCGAGCGCATTCATCATCAAAGACGAAACTAAACTTACCGCTATAAATCGTAAAATACTCATTTGAGACGGAAAGTGCATAGAAGAAAACTTGTTTATTTTGATTCAATTAATTAGGTTCAGGCACCAAAAAGTGAAAAATCGATAACTAACATATCCTTCAGATTTACCAAAAAACTTAATGAATGCACAATTTAGGATGGAAGCACCTGGAACAATTCTGCAAAAATGTGCTCCCACACAGGACAGTGTGCATACAAAAACAGCAGGAATGAGAGAAGTTTAGGAAAAAAGATGAGTAAATAAGTGATAGGTGTTGAAAAACAAACAGTAAACCAAACATAGACCATCAAGATCATCAGTAACAAAACAAATACCATTCAATTGAAAAAGAGATGCCTACCTAACCTAATACTCAAATCATACCAAACTTCTTGGAACACAAATTTCCATAGATGTAATAATTAGATACCACTGAGGGGACTGAAAATCTAAACTATAGAGAGCCATGTCCGTCTGTCTGTCCGAAGCTAGCCGAAAGTGCTTGATAAGCGTATCTGTGATACAAGATCAGCCTTATCAACTCTCGAGAGATTGATTTTTTTTATTTCTTATGGGCTTCCCTTCATTTTACCTTCTTTCTTATTTCAAATATAAGGGGGGATAGACTAGTATATATAAAAGATTAAGTACAAATTTTAGAGCCATATTGCTATTCGTAAATGTAACTTTACCATGTTTCACTGATACAGCATGTATACAAAAATGAAACTGTTGTTAAGAACTAATTCATTTCAAGACAATATTTACATCAAATAGAAGCAAAATTACAACTCATCCACAAATACTAATGATATTTACTTTTTACTAGTGTACACATCCTATCAAAAATAACAGGATCCAATATTTTTTACTTAAATCCTCCAGATGTGGATGAAAAAAAATATATCCATACTGATATTTCCCATGATTTTAATAATAATTAACTAATAGTTTTTTGTAAGCTATTGATGGGGATCCACATTCTTTTTCACTTCTCTATGAAGAATATGCCTTTAATATGATTTGGCTTCCATTGAGAAAAAAATGCAACTTATTTAACTGGTTTGATTGGCTATTAAGAACTTTAATGCATAAAAATTAGTATCTGTATCTACTATCTATTCTTACTAGATGGTCAAATACATACAAAATTAATGCAAATATAATCTAATAGGCCTATTTCCTAATTCAAAGTACACATGCCAATTGCAGACAATATATTTCCATTGATTCCATAACAAGCTGAATTAGAAATTACAATATCAGCTCATTGTTTCCATATAAAATTATGCCTGATTAGCTTTTTTAGTTTTATCTTTTATTTTCCACTGCCATGACCTAGATTGCTCAGGAACTGTAAACCTGGCTTAAGTGTTGACTGCTTACTGGCATCAAACTTTCTTTTAGTCATCATCAATTTCAAATTTTGAATGCAACACTAAATTCTATTATATGACCCATACCTTTAAAAAAATCAGTAACTCACAATTAAGCTCAAGATAAAGTTTTGCACAATCGTTTTAAAGCCTAAGACCAGATGCTGTTGTTGAACTGCTGCTTTTCTTCTTTAATTGTATCAACATTCTTGGTCAAGGCTAAATGGAGCTGACACATGAAATAAAGTTTACTTCAGAGTTATTTTACTAGTACAAATTTTAAATACTGCAAGATAATAAACGTAAACTGTATGCCTATTAAAACTCTCTGTTCATCATTTCACAAGTTGGATCCCGTAGAAATCTAGGTGAATGCACAGTCCTTAAAACTTATATTGATAATTGCCCCGTTCGTATTGGAAATATGAACATCAATGGCTGCCAACAGGGCCGTCAACACAGACTAGCAGCAACTACACGGCCGTAAAAAACCTGAATTCTGTGCGTGAAAATGAAATATTTGCCCGGACACATATCAAATATGATATATATAACCCTAATTAATGTATTTTTCTATTGCTTAGCTAAGATTACGTTCACGCTTGTCACTCAAGGACTTCGACCTCGGAAAGCAAAGCAGCGGATGTGGCTATGTACTACCTTCAGCTAATGTTACATGAAAAATAACCATTTTTGGTGCAACTATGATTTTTTTCATATCAGGAGTAATATATAACAAATATTAATGCCAAAGAGAATTGTAAAGACCTGTATTGAGTTTCTTTGTGACTTGCACCGGTGAGTTACTTTGAGACTACTCCCGGTAGTAGTAAAACCACGCGCAGTAGACGGGAGCAATCATGTATACCGTGACCATACGCATCAACACTCCTTTTTCCCTAAATTTTTAGGGTATTTCTTAAACAATTGCACATAAAAATTTTTCCATTGAAAGGAAAACATATTATACGCCAATCGAACCTGGTACATATTATTTTTTACATTATTTTCTTTCAAATTTTTCAAAACTTACACAAGAACACACTAACGGTCATTCTTCGTCAAGCTGGTACTCACTTATATACCAGGGTGAAGTGGAGAAATATGGCCAAGTTCTTCCTCCTCCCAAGCCGGTTGACGAGTGTTTGTCACTCATATCATGCTGGGAGACGACTTGATTTTTTTCTAATTATGAGGCACGAGCTCTATTTCTTTCGAGAAGAACTCATTGTTGAATCTTGTGGATTTCCTTTAAAACTCGTACCTCAGTTGGCATTCCACCACTCTCTGGAACTGGAAGTTATTCGCACACAATGACGGTACCATTTTCTGAGGTGGATGTATTTACTATTTATTACCTTATTTTAAAAACTGTGTGTATCCTGTCATTTCATAAAGCAAAATTTATCTAATTACTTGCCAGGTCAAACTTGGATATTCTAATTCTCTTCCTTCTCCTTGTCTTAGGACCCACCTGGAGTCTGCCTGCAGCTGGTGACCAGGGTCGCAGTTATCAGCATATTCCTAAGTTAGGTATTACAACCTTTGGGAATATTAAATTCCCTTAATCACAATACTTATCAAGCATTCGTTTTTGTTACCCTTGTTACATTCTTTTTAACTATTTTTTTTAACTATTTTAACTATGTGCTCGCGATAGCCATGTGCTAGAGGTTCTGCCGCCGTGTGGCAGAGACCCGGGTTCGAAACTCGGCGCTGGCGGTGGTGATTTTCTCTGTTGGGTATAGGAGAAAAATTCCAAGCACAATACCCCACTCTAACCAGGTGTCTGAAATGGGTACCGGTCTTGACCGGGGGAAAGCGTCATGGCGTCCTGGAGTTAGTTATAAGGCATTTGAAAATCCAATGTATAAGGTGATATGTATCAGGCTTGATTGGAAATAAAGCATCCGTAGATGCCTTTATTATTATTATTGGTTTTGTACGCCTGTTCATGCGATCGGCGCCGATGACTGTTGAAAGCGCTTTGGACTGTCCGGAGCTGTTCATTTGACGCCTCTAGGACAACTATATTGTACTATATTGTATTGTATATTGGAATTAACACTCTCAGGGGGAAATGTGAGGTTCCGAACTGAGAGTTAGGTAAGTCTTCTTTGTGTTGAAATAAAATGTCAGTGTTGCCCTGTTTTTCAGCACCTACAACTTTTTCTTCAACTTTATCTTATTTCGTGAACTTCTTTCTCACTTACTGTTTCTATGCACCTTGTGCTTTGATTCCACATTTCCTTAACTCTATACTAAATGGTGTCTTCTTCCTTTCTTTTTAGACCGCTTTTGTTGCAGTAGGAGGGTTTAAACTAGCATCTGATCTGATCTTAATTTACTGATGAGCGTGGAGAGAGCCAGCATTTTTGTCAGTTGTGTGCTGACCGTCCTCCAAAAGGACGTGGAAAAATGCGGCAAGTACTTTGGGGGAATACACGTGGTATCCTAAATTTCAAAAAAAGTAAATGGCAGGCGATCTGAACTATAAGTACATATTCAGCAGTGATCAATAATCCCCCTGCATATTTTAATTGTGATAGCTTAGAAATTTAGTTACCAAATGGGAATGTTTCCACTGCTTCGTGGACCCTGGCACTGCGTCGTAGACCTTGGCACTGCTTCATGGACCCTGACATTGCTTCGTGAACCCTGGTACTGCTTCGTGGACCCTGGCACTGCTTCGTTTACCCTGGCACTCCTTCGTGGACCCTGACACTGTTTCATTGACCCTGGCACTGCTTCATGGAACCTGACACTGCTTCGTGGACCCTGACACTGCTTCGTGGACCCTGGCACTGCTTCGTGGACCCTGGCACTGCTTCGTGGACCATGGCACTGCTTTGTGGACCCTGGCACTGCTTCGTGGACCCTGGCACTGCTTCGTGGACCCTGGCACTGCTTCGTGGACCCTGGCACTGCTTCGTGGATCCTGGTACTGCTTCGTGGACCCTGACACTGCTTCGTGGACCCTGACAATGCTTCGTGGACCCTGGCACTGCTTCGTGGACCCTGGCACTGCTTCGTGGACCCTGGCACTGCTTACCCTGGCACTGCCTTGTGGACCATCGCACTGCTTCGTGGACCCTGGCACTGCTTCGTGGACCCTGGCACTGCTTCGTGGACCTTGCCAGTGCACTCCTATAGTGTGTCGGGCACCCTGCTCACTCAATTCATCAGTATTACTGTATATGTTTACAGATCATAAATTATTCCGTTAAACATTTTCTGCGTAGTATAGTGTTCCATTTCGAGAAGGGATGGTTATTACTGACGACTGATATCAAAATAGAACTTCCCTCTTTCTTCTCAACCGAAAGCAGCGCTGGAATGATGTCCGGCCAGAGTTCCCTTCATCGTTTTTTCACGCCAGTACGCGCAAGTGAAGGTGCGCGGCTGAGTTCCTGGGTGACTTCGTTTGTTCGCTTCTGCAACTCTGGAACACAGCCTCGCCACTCCAGTTCACCGTTGGTGGCGGGTGCTTCCAGTTTTCTTGGCTCGTCCTGCGGTTAGTTGCTCCCGAGCGGTCAGCTTGAGTGCGCGTAAGAAGCTGTCCGGGTGGAAGTAGAGCGGCATCCAATGGGGTCACTTTTTCAACAAAATCGAAACCTGGCTGTTTAGCCGACCATCCAATTCTCGATGTGATTTCACTGAGTTAAATTTTTACGGAGAGGTGCATTGCTGTGTCGTTGATGGAGTTGTCGATTCCGAAACCGTTTATTACGGTGAAGGAATGAGTTCAAGAAAGTCAAAGTAAATGTTGACCATCTCGGAGGATACTAGTTACACCGTGACGCATACGGGTGAAGCCTTATTACCTGACTGCTCTCTCGAGTGCTCTGTAAAAGTGTAAACAGTTTATTTATTTTACATTTGAAAGGATATTTTGCTGTATTGGTCAGCAGTCAAATGGATATGATTGGTTTTTCAATCCTGCCGGTAGTGTAGGGAGAGGAGAAAGTTTTTTGAAAGTAACTACATAAAGAAACTTCTGCGTGCAGATACTCGGGTAAAGTCGACGTTTCCTGAGTGCGGGTATTTAACTTCATTGCACGCAAATATCTATAAGACTTAAAAGAAACGATTTCATACATGAGCAACAGTTGTATAGGAAATCTCATTTCTTGGCACTTTGACCATTATAAAATGTGTTCCAAATAACGAAAAGGTTAACTAAACTCGTAAATTTGGGCTGTTAGGAAAAAGTGGATTTGACTTGCGTTACATTCCAGATGCGTTATAGATCGTAAATTGAAACGTTATCGGTTAGAAGTCCAAAGTAGAAAGGGCAATAGATCGCAGCTGCGATGCGGTTCCCCTTACCAAACTTAAGAGCTGCACATTCAACAGTGGTGGTCGTGCCTAAAGACGCTGAAGATAATAGAGTTGTGAGGTAATACGTTACGAAACTTCTACAATATTCATATCAAAAACATTTCGTTGGTCGTGATGCAAAAAAATTCGCTCGTAAAATTATTAGCATCTTCGGTATTTCGGCTCTCCATAATCGTGATGTCTCGTAGGAGACAATGGTGGAATGTGAATGTTCTACAAAACATTTTCTGTGGAATATACATGGTTCGTGTTGTAAGCGCTGATCTTGAAAGATCTCTATACTGGAGCTAAATTTTTTTTCATATCTATTATTGAATGTTTAATTTAGCTACTTTTTATTGAAAAAAAGAAGTTCAGTGTGAGTAGAATAGTCTTCAACTTGCCTCTCATCGCTCATAAAAAAACATGCTGTGGAATTTGAAATTTAATATCTACATTCGAGCGTCTGGAATGTATGAGAGCACAGAACCGTTGTCGATTGCGGTGCTGTACCTGGACTGAAAAATCATCCCTTATTGTCGGCGCGAGGGTGACCCTCATTTTTTAACATCGGCTCCGAATTAGTTTAATTAATTTAATAAATGAATATAATTGGCGTTCACATCTCGCGCAATTAATTTTGAGGATTGAGCAAAAATTTATCCAAGATATTTCGCCAGGACTTTTGTAAATCAGAACATTGGAAACATGGTGTGTACACTAGACAGTGAAGGATGTGAATTCGTATTCTATGCGTTTTTTCAGTTGTTCGTGCTCTTCTGTAAAGGCGGAAGCGTGAAGAGTGAAATCCAACGTTGTCAACAGGGCAATGTTTAAACTGGCATTGATAAATTAAGTTGTTTAACGTTTCGTTCTATCTTTTCAGAAATGCTCTTATTAATTCATATGTGATTTAGCGCTTGAACGCTCCGCCAGTTGGTTGAATACTTCTGTGAGAGGTTAACCATCATTGTTGCGCGCGTGTATGACATTGAGAGAAATTCATAACTCATAGGCATTCAACGAGTATCTTTACTGTAGTTTGATTTTAAGGATAGAAGAATGGGCTTCAAATCGTCACATCGTCACCAGAAGAAGATCGGCTGGTTGAGACACGTCCTCACCTGCCTGTCGGCCCTCATTTTCGTAAGTGCCAGCTGCTGTTTTCTCTCATAAGCGGGAATGCAAATATCGTCTTCACTCATTCGCAATTTTCATAGTGTGTGGGTTGATTTTTTGCGTTTGGTAGCGGACTGAAGTCGAGGCAGTGACGGATCTTCTATCCCCTCTAAGAGTGGGCTGTTTGACTGAGCACATAATCGTAGTTATTCATTGCACGCATCGCGAATCTTGTATCTTCATCTTCCAGGACTAAACGTGAAGTATAGCTCTAGTTAAAGTTTCTCCTGAATCCCCACGTATACATACACATGATGAAACAATCAGTTAACACATAACAAAAATCGTACTTCAATGTCTTCTAAAAGCGAAACGGCGCCATACCATAGCTCCTCCCTGGCTCGGAAATTCAAACGTCTTTATTGATTTGTAATATTCACTCCACAGTTACGATGTAGAAACAATTCTTCAACCTTCTGAACCCAAGGAGAAAGAGAGAATGAAGCGCGAACTCGATGAGTTAAATAGTTTCGAAGTAACTTCTACCCATCTTCTCCGTTTGCTATGACCACCGGAGGAGCTGCACGAACTCTGATGAAAATATTGCTGCTACTGGACCGAAATCGAACTGGGGTCTTTCCTGTCCTGAGTGTTATGCTTATTTCTCCACGTCACGGAAAAAGTATTAGTTGCTTTTCTCACTCGCCGTTTGAGTTCATTGAGCTGTGCATTTGTTATGAATTTGACCAGCATGGGGGTGTGGAATAATCTTAAGCGTCGTTAATCTTGAAGAAATACTTGAATATTTTAAAACAAAACGTCACCTATTGTGTAAATCTTGAATTTATTTTTGGAGGTATTGTACATAGGACTATCTTATGTAGCATTACGGTTCACAGTGTTGCGATTAATTCACTCAAATGCTGCCTGAAATTGTGCTTGATTTTAGGCCAAATTTTCTGTCATTTTTAGAATATGACACTCGTACTTACTTCCATAAACTTCTAATGGCGCGTAAATATGGGTACCGCGGAGACAGTATAATTCCTCCGGCCCAGCGAAGTATATTTGATCGACCTGAGCCGACTGCGGCATACGAGCATTATGATCATGAACAATTGCAGCACCATCAGAAGAGTAAGTGTTCATAAACGAGTGAACTTCGTTATCAAAGAACTGCAAACAATCATTTGAAGTTATGTCGAAACGGCGGAGAATTGCAGGTCATATGTCTCGCTTATGTGGAAGATCCTCGTATATATACGCAGAAGAAAATCCCCGCTTATGCGTAGATCCCCGGAAAACGGAATTTATGTAGAAATTAAATAATAGAACATTTTCAAGTTAGGGTAATGCGTGATAAGTCCATAATATGATGCGGTTCTGGCTTCACCCATACGCAGCGCAGCCCTCAAGCCAAAGCAGGGCGAATACCGACAATTAATGCGGTTGGTCCTCAGTACATTTTACTCACCTTATTCAAACTTCAGCTTGAGCGGGCAGGAATTAGTCTTAATATATTCTACTTGTACGATCACCGCCCCATTCAAGTTATCAATTACTGCGACGATTCTTAATCAGTGAAGTTCATGCTCGCGTAAGATGATGTACTAATCACTTGGACACATTTTATGATCTAAGTCTGGGTTTTTCAAGCTCTACGTTGCTTTAGCGGTACCAGCCGGCTGTAAAAGTTGTTTAGTCTACTTGGCTATCCTCCGTGCTGTGCTGGTTCTGTCTGGAATCCTCAAATTTGAGTTTTTTGGTTAAAATTCGAGCAGAAACTGTGTGGCTACAGTAGAAAATTGCCAGATGCTGCGTTCGAATTTCCTTCAAAATTGGGGACTTGGACCGGAAAAAACAGCACGTAGGGAAGTCAAGTCCGCAGGGACACTTTTACAGTCGGCTGCACCGCTTCGTATCATAAAATGTTTGAAAAGCTGCCCCCTGAAAAGCCCCCCCCCCCCCCCCCAAAAAAAACGTTGTCGTTCACAAACAGGACACAGGCTCTCAGATCTGCATGCGGTCGTTACAAGTTATTTACTGTTACGCGAAAATATCGAGTCCCAGTTTTTGAGTATACAGCGCTATTTGTCATGGATATATTTTTCTCGGCCATAAAACCTCACTGTGATCAGCTGAGTCAGATCACCCGTACTTTCCATTTGCCAGTTTCCAATAACCGCCTAATTCTAACTTTACGAGTTTCTCTACCATCGCAGTTTTGGCAGGATTTGCCGGCTTTGCTTCTCTCCTGCAATAGTTGTCTGGATTGTTTTTGCGCTTAAGCCAGCAGTTGTAAAAATCGTTCGCCCAGATACAGTTTCAAATGCATAAGGTCTACCATTAAATAACGAAGGGTTTTTCTTTTTTGCTTCATTTTTGTTCAATATTCAAATCCAATTTGAAGTCAATTGTGGTAAGTAATTTTATAAATAAACATTAACTGGATCGTTCCTTCATTTAGTTTGATTAAGTATGAGTTTGTGACCACTGGTTGGTCAGCAGCATTATATGAAAATCCCCTCCGTGTACCACCGGCGGTTCATGTCGCGATCAGAGTGTTGAATTCACAGTACAGTATATGGTAAATATGACAGCTAGTGTATACGGGTCGTCAAAAAAAAGGGATTCAATATTTTTCTGGAATGAATTTTCCAGCTGAGGCTAACAAACAAATATATCCATCCCAATAGTACTCGTGATTAAAATATTCTTGTACTTGTGCACTGGTGAAACTTTTATCACAGATACGGCCATTGAGCGTCCTTCATATCAAAGAAACTGTTTCTTAAGAAGCGGACACTAAACATATTGCATAAATCAATAAGCACACCAAGGGTATTATTGGGTAAGATGACACCACAGAACTTCGGAAGATAGCAGTTGAAACAACATTTTAAAGCGACGCGAAGCCCTCTAAATAGCGTCAGTGCTTCAGCGTCTTCTCATTCGAAGATGTCAGGTTAAGCTGTAAGTTCTTCGAGAAATAGTGGACTAGTTATGTCGATGTACAGAAGTCAGCCTGAAAATAATACCTTCAAGCTAAAATGATTGCAATAATTTAATGTTTATTGTGTTTTTTTTTGTGTTTGATGCTTAAAAGGAGTACGTGCGTTGTATTTCATGACATCTATCGAGTTTACCCTACTTATTGACCATGCAGAAGCTTCAAAGTTATCAGATTACGGCCTAAAATAGATATTGAACTGTAATATGCATTTGTGATGTGCAATACCTGCAATATCCTATACGTAGTTCCGAGCATTGCGCTGGCGAAGCACGAAACGAGTTGTGCAATGGAGGCAATATTTGCGATGGGAGATCTCATAACGACATCGAGGTTCACGCAATAACTGATCAGCGAGCGGAGCTGCTCCCAGAAGACCGCATGCATTCACTTTCATTTGATTGCCTGCGTCCGGAAGACGCAGCGTGACCTGGCGTCCCCCACACGCCGGACAACTTCTCCCACGGGTGCGCTAGGGTGGTATTAAAGCTGCTGTATCTCTGCTAGGTTACGAAGTTGTGAGGCATTAATGTTAGAGAGCGAAACAGTGCTGTCAGCATTGGAAATTAGGTGGCCAGAAACAGGCATTCTCGCTAACTTGCAAACTGGTGTAGGTTTGCTTAGTAAGTTCATTTTTTTAGACGAAAGAACTCATATTGATACGCATGAGCAGTCTGCAGAGGAAGAAAAGTTTAGAAGTAATTAGAAACAGGCACACTCACTGATCTGAAAGTTAACGTAGTTTTGCTTACTTTGCTTAGTAAGTCAGTTGTTAGCTGGGAGCATATGTAAACTGGGAGGTCAGTGTAGTTTGTACTGGAAGTAAGTACTTTATTTAGGTCTTTTCACACACATTAACTGGTGAGCTAGTGCAGTATTTGCGAACTAACAATCACTTACAGTGCGGGGGCTAAGCAGTGATTCCAATTTCGAGGTATATTTTAAATTTTCGACGAAGAAATTCGATCCCGACGCACGTCTGACTAATTACAGCAGCATTATGAGCACACGGCCTCGTTAGGTTTGTATTAAAGGTGTCATGTGCACTTTTTGTTGGGCGCATTCCACATGCTGAAGTTGTTTTGAAGAATCAAATTATCGTACAGTCATTGTAAATTATTGGAAAGTGTAGTCTAGGCTTCTAAATTTATTGCCTGACAAGAGGAGTGAGTGAACTGTGCAGTAACTTCTCGTAAATTTGCTGTTGTGCTCGAGCGGCTGTTGGCACGCAGAGCTGTGGGGGCGACTTCCGTGTTGCTTGTTCGGCTCCCTTCTCTTGGGCTGGGGTTGCAACTTGGGGTGCTGGCACCCCTGGGGGTGTGAGATGATATTCCAGGGGTGCGAGACGATATTCCAGGGGTGCGAGATGATATTCCAGGGGTGCGAGATGATATTCCAGGGGTGCGAGACGATATTCCAGGGGTGCGAGACGATATTCCAGGGGTGCGAGACGATATTCCAGAGGTGCGAGACGATATTCCAGGGGTGCGAGACGATATTCCAGGGGTGCGAGACGATATTCCAGGGGTGCGCGACGATATTCCAGGGGTGCGAGACGGTATTCCAGGGGTGCGAGACGGTATTCCAGGGGTGCGAGAGAAGTCCATGTAAACAGCAGGATATTGGCTATATGTTGGCATTTTTATTTCAAGGGTGCGAGGTTCGAGTGAAATTTCTTTAGGGGTGCGGGGCGGAAAAAGTTGGGAACCCCGCTCTTGAAGAGACATGCTGCTGAAGCTAGAATTATTGATGTATTCACAATGGTTGATAAAAATTACATGAGCAATCGAAATGTTTTGATGACGTCACGCATTTCTGAGTAAATAAATGTATACTATGTTTCGGTATTATGGCTGCAAATTTGTTTTAAATAACAACTTATTCCTATCAAAATTCGTACAAAGGATTCTTCAGTTAACTGTATGAAAATGCAGCAGGTACATATTATAAATGAAAATTACCTATTTGAATCGATGTAAATGTTTATTTTCTACGCACAGACTTGGGGCTGCGCTTCACATTTCTTCGTTTGTTTACAAAAATTTGCTGCAAGTGAAAAATATAAAAATCCGAACGACATTTTTTGTGCAATTTTATGAATTACACCCGTGTACATATGTACTTTCTCATTTGAATAAGTGCTTCGCAAATTTTGTGCAATTTTATGAATTACACCCGTGTACATATGTACTTTCTCATTTGAATAAGTGCTTCGCAAATTTTGTGCAATTTTATGAATTACACCCGTGTACATATGTACTTTCTCATTTGAATAAGTGCTTCGCAAATTTTGTGCAATTTTATGAATTACACCCGTGTACATATGTACTTTCTCATTTGAATAAGTGCTTCGCAAATTTTGTGCAATTTTATGAATTACACCCGTGTACATATGTACTTTCTCATTTGAATAAGTGCTTCGCAAATTTTGTGCAATTTTATGAATTACACCCGTGTACATATGTACTTTCTCATTTGAATAAGTGCTTCGCAAATTTTGTGCAATTTTATGAATTACACCCGTGTACATATGTACTTTCTCATTTGAATAAGTGCTTCGCAAATTTTGTGCAATTTTATGAATTACACCCGTGTACATATGTACTTTCTCATTTGAATAAGTGCTTCGCAAATTTTGTGCAATTTTATGAATTACACCCGTGTACATATGTACTTTCTCATTTGAATAAGTGCTTCGCAAATTTTGTGCAATTTTATGAATTACACCCGTGTACATATGTACTTTCTCATTTGAATAAGTGCTTCGCAAATTTTGTGCAATTTTATGAATTACACCCGTGTACATATGTACTTTCTCATTTGAATAAGTGCTTCGCAAATTTTGTGCAATTTTATGAATTACACCCGTGTACATATGTACTTTCTCATTTGAATAAGTGCTTCGCAAATTTTGTGCAATTTTATGAATTACACCCGTGTACATATGTACTTTCTCATTTGAATAAGTGCTTCGCAAATTTTGTGCAATTTTATGAATTACACCCGTGTACATATGTACTTTCTCATTTGAATAAGTGCTTCGCAAATTTTGTGCAATTTTATGAATTACACCCGTGTACATATGTACTTTCTCATTTGAATAAGTGCTTCGCAAATTTTGTGCAATTTTATGAATTACACCCGTGTACATATGTACTTTCTCATTTGAATAAGTGCTTCGCAAATTTTGTGCAATTTTATGAATTACACCCGTGTACATATGTACTTTCTCATTTGAATAAGTGCTTCGCAAATTTTGTGCAATTTTATGAATTACACCCGTGTACATATGTACTTTCTCATTTGAATAAGTGCTTCGCAAATTTTGTGCAATTTTATGAATTACACCCGTGTACATATGTACTTTCTCATTTGAATAAGTGCTTCGCAAATTTTGTGCAATTTTATGAATTACACCCGTGTACATATGTACTTTCTCATTTGAATAAGTGCTTCGCAAATTTTGTGCAATTTTATGAATTACACCCGTGTACATATGTACTTTCTCATTTGAATAAGTGCTTCGCAAATTTTGTGCAATTTTATGAATTACACCCGTGTACATATGTACTTTCTCATTTGAATAAGTGCTTCGCAAATTTTGTGCAATTTTATGAATTACACCCGTGTACATATGTACTTTCTCATTTGAATAAGTGCTTCGCAAATTTTGTGCAATTTTATGAATTACACCCGTGTACATATGTACTTTCTCATTTGAATAAGTGCTTCGCAAATTTTGTGCAATTTTATGAATTACACCCGTGTACATATGTACTTTCTCATTTGAATAAGTGCTTCGCAAATTTTGTGCAATTTTATGAATTACACCCGTGTACATATGTACTTTCTCATTTGAATAAGTGCTTCGCAAATTTTGTGCAATTTTATGAATTACACCCGTGTACATATGTACTTTCTCATTTGAATAAGTGCTTCGCAAATTTTGTGCAATTTTATGAATTACACCCGTGTACATATGTACTTTCTCATTTGAATAAGTGCTTCGCAAATTTTGTGCAATTTTATGAATTACACCCGTGTACATATGTACTTTCTCATTTGAATAAGTGCTTCGCAAATTTTGTGCAATTTTATGAATTACACCCGTGTACATATGTACTTTCTCATTTGAATAAGTGCTTCGCAAATTTTGTGCAATTTTATGAATTACACCCGTGTACATATGTACTTTCTCATTTGAATAAGTGCTTCGCAAATTTTGTGCAATTTTATGAATTACACCCGTGTACATATGTACTTTCTCATTTGAATAAGTGCTTCGCAAATTTTGTGCAATTTTATGAATTACACCCGTGTACATATGTACTTTCTCATTTGAATAAGTGCTTCGCAAATTTTGTGCAATTTTATGAATTACACCCGTGTACATATGTACTTTCTCATTTGAATAAGTGCTTCGCAAATTTTACTTCTTCTTCTCGTTCTGTCGAGAAATAATGACGAAATTACCATCTAAAATTGGTGCATTTTATGTTATTAACCGCGCTAACTCTATAATAACCTCAGAAATGCGCAGTGAAAGTCAACAAAGAACAGTTGTCGAAGAGAAGTAATTGCCCCCGCCTGAATGATGTATTCCAAGCCAATAATTGAGCGCTACCTTAAATTGCGTATTTTCTTCCAGGGTTATCAAGTATTTTTTTTTTTGGACTTGAACATTTCCAGTCGTTGAATTTCTCCTGGTGGGCACAGGTCTTCAACTCACGTGCAAAGTTAATAGTCACTGCGGCTTACATTAAGAATGTAGCAACAGTTACTTTTCTGTACAAACGGACGGTCATCTAGGACCAAACGGCATTGGCATATCTAAAGAAAATGTTTAGGCCTTTCTGTTATTTCCTTATTTACCTCTGCACGCAAAAATACAAGGAATTTGACTTCTGTAAAAAAGCTTCCCTCAAAAATCACAGAGACACGTAATTATTCCAGCCGAGTGTTTGCAGGTGTGGTATCGCGCTGGCTTGGTTTAACCCCTTAAAGCGGAGGTTGTCTGCCGTGCAGCGTGTGGTGAGTGACTTGCGTTTTGTGGAGATGCAGTTTTCCTTGCAGAACAGGATTGCGTCGTAACGTTTCAATTGTAACCTTGTGATGTGTTGGGTACTCCATAAACGTTTAAAAGTCTTTATCTTGTATTTCAGACATAATTTGTTTTTTGAACTGATGATGGAGTGGAACTCCGAAACGTTTTCTCAGTAAAGATGATTAATTAACTCGGAATTTCCTCAAATTTTATGTTTCGTTTAACAGTTATTTCGTGAAGTCAACAACTTTAGTTGTACTCTATTGCCCAGTCCTATAACTATTTGGCCTTTCAAAATGAGACACATTACGAATTACTCTAAGCTCAGCCAAGGCATACTTGCTGTAAAAGTCATTATCCTTTACATTGGTTGGCAAGGTATGTGTTTTAAAAAACTTTCAGTAACCTTGATACCTGTTCGGGCTACAAAACAGGATAAAAGACATCACTTGGAAGCCTAAGGGGCCGTCGAAGCACGTGAGCCGCCTCCACAATTTGGGTGCCCAAACTCTAAATTAACCTTGAGACTATGTAGAATCAATCTGTATACTTTTATACATTTTCTCTGCCCTTAACAATACGAATATGCAGCGTGAATTATGAGTTATCTTAACACTTTAAGAGCGACGTGGGCCGACGGTGTACAGTGTACAGTGTACACGGAGGGGATTTTCATGATGCTGGTGATCAACCATTAGTTACGACTTACTTTTCATAAATACTTAATCAAAAATAGTGTAAAAAAACTGACCTAATTAATTTTACAATTTCCACAATTGCTCACTACAATTGACTTTGAATCTAATTTGAATATAAAACTTTAGTTTAACACACCGCTCGAATGTGTTAAGCTGCGCTCGTAACCGTATAACAAAGGTTTCTTGCATAGCTTCCTTTCGATGAGCAACAAAATATTCATCAATGCATTCTAATTTTCACATTTGAGGCTTATGTGAACACTATGTTTCACCGAAGAAAAAAATCATTTTTCCACAAAGGTATATACATCAATGCGTTAATTTGTTTTTTAAAACACGGAACTCAAATATTGAAATTACCATTTTCATGACTTAAGTATAAGGCCAATTGAGAGTGTTAGAGTGAAAATACTCTAAACCAAAAACTACAGGTTTTCCGGCTTCAAAGAAACTAATTTCAAACCCCAATGATAGTATTAAAGCGCATCAGAAAAATCCAGGAGAATTCTTCAAACATTGCACTATCCAACAGTCTATTGTTCACAACCACGCCGCTCTTAAATGCTTTAAATTATCGTGCAAGTTTTATTTCACATCGTGGCAGAAATCGCAACACAAATGGAACACTCTCTTATCGCGTAAGAAAGAAACGACAAAACAATAGAAACTCGCTTCTTTGTGCGCCTCTCATTGATCGTGTGAGCAGCCTTCGCTGTGTGCTCTGCAGTGCACAGAGTGAAGTGCAGTGCACAGTACAGTGCACAGTGCAGTGTACAGTGCAA
Organism: Morinoia aosen; assembly: GCA_030386875.1. Taxonomy (NCBI): domain Eukaryota; kingdom Metazoa; phylum Arthropoda; class Malacostraca; order Amphipoda; family Talitridae; genus Morinoia; species Morinoia aosen. Next base: position 25,335,212 of record CM059566.1, read on the forward strand.
TTTGCACTAGTACAGTGAGTAGTCAGGAGTGTCGCAACGGCGTTCGAAAACGTGAACAAATTCTGTTTCAAAACACGACCACCGAATCTTAGTTTCAAAGATCTCCCTCACAGCGATTTAATGTACTTATATCGTTTTGAGTTGAGATGATATCTGAATATCAGTTCGAAATTTTAAGAGTATTAAAATGGTCCATTAATTTATTAGAAATCCCGTCGTAAATTCTGCTCAAATCAAATTTGTAAAGGTGCGTTGAGAAGTTCAGTGTAAAACTTCATTCTAAATATGGCGTAGCCTTGTTTACCAACTAAGCAAATAATTCATCTCAGTGAATGAATATATCTAAAAACTGTCGAATAGGAAATGTGAACGCATAACTAAACTTTCCAGAAGTAGTTCATGTTGATTTTTTTCACGGACTGTTTTTTTTCATTTGAGGGAAAATTTTCGCTGCTAACCCTTGTTTAGAGCTCAGAAGTTGGCTTTCTTACGTCACTGAGAAATGCCAATTTTATTCTTCGACGTACATCGAGAGTGCAACGCTTTCAGGTAGAGAGTGTTACATGAACATCAAGTATTTGTATGAATTAGAAACGGTTGAGAGGTTGTTCATACCTGCTTACAAAATGCACATCGGACGCCAGTACCAAGACGACGCGCCATGTGTGCCATGCTCGCAAACAACACAAACGGAGAACTGATCGTAGTTCTGGGAAATTGTCGCTTCCTCTTCCTCTCGTTGTAAGTCGCTATAGAAATACGCGTCATTTCAATGTAATCCTGAATATGAATAAAAATCATCAGTCTTTTTTTTTGAGTCATGAAAAAGAACTTATAAAAATAAGACTTCCTAGTGAAAATTTGACACAAACGTTCAAGAACGTACAAAGACAATTATTGTATCAATTTCCAAATCTTGTATTGAAAAATTTACGTGATAATATATTTGTTGCTCATTTAACCAAAACAAATAGGATTTTCTACCCAATGAACCAAATCTCTCCCGCTCCTTCCCTCACGCCGTCTCCTGAAATCCCGCGTGAAAATTGGAGTGGAACTCCACTGACTATTTAACGGGTGAAAAAACTGTTCGTCTTCGCTCGGAAAATGAATTTTCGCACATATGATGAGGTTTACTCGGTCAACTAGGAAGGTGTGAGCTAACATCGCATTGCTTGCAACAGAGTATTAAACAACAGAATGTTTCGACAGCGTGGTGGAGGAGGAGAGAGAGTAAGCTTCATCTGACTACGCTGGGCTTTTGTGTTTTAAGATCTTGCCCAACTCTGTCATATAGCGAAACCTCCCCGGAACACTTACAACATCTTTTTATTTTTAATGTTCTTTCCCCTTTACATACAATCGTATTTTGGTTGTAATTATGTTTTTTTGGTGCTCTTTCCTTACAGGAAGGAATATATTTTAATGTTCATTGATAAAAGCAGTTTCTTCCATAACTTTTCTTACCCCCTACTCCATTTTCTACATCACCAGATGAGTCACTTGCTCTCGCAAATATACCGCACAGATGCGGTATCGAACCAGGGACCTTTTCACCCAGAGTACGACGCTTTGGCATTGGGTAACTGAGCAGACAAAGAAAAATAACGATTTAGCTTTTCACCTTAAGCCTGAGCTCAGCAGGTCATGTAGATCTCCCCGGCTTGCAAAACCTGCAAAGTTTGCTCGCAGATGCGCTCACGCTCAACGTTATGAGCGTCAACAGTCGTGAAGGCCGTGACAGGAAACCGTTTTGCTGCAGGGTAGAAATTCTAAATTTCTTATTTTCTGTTGGCATAACGGTGGAGGAATAAATTTATAATCGTACGTTTCAAATTTCATGCGTGCAAAAGAGAAGTGAGTAATAATCATCACTATAGATGAGATAAACGCGAGGACGCAAATTCTGTTTATGCTATAGCATAATTTTAGCTCTAACTGTGGCTTAGATCACTATGTAAGATTGATTCATGCGTAACCATCAACTCAGTTTTAAGTTTATTCGCAATCTGAATAGATTCGATACGGTATACCAAAAAGAATCGCCCTCTCGTCAGAAATCTGTTCTTCTTCCAGAACCCAACATTTGTGCAATTCTAAGTTCTTCAGCACAACAACACCAATAACCGCACCCAGCTTACGACAGTGCAACAACAGCAAGCATCGTTTGAATGCTTACCCTCGTCCCCACGCCCTCGTCGCGCCCCGGGAGCTTCACGTCATGAGGGTTTCCGATCATTCTTTCGCTGCGAAGAATATATTTCTATGTTTTCGTAATTTTAATCACACAGGGTTCTATTCATTTATGAAGGTTACATGTAGGATTAAGTTCCTATATGTCTAATTAAGATTGTAAATTTTAAAGCCAGTTCATATGAAATCATTGACATAATGCGGGTCATAACGACAGGTTTTTCGGGCTAGAAAGGGTCGAGGAGGCTGACCACTTAGAGGCCTGAGCGCCTGAGGTTGGCAGGACGAGAGACGAAGACAGGGGCTCTTTTCTTAGAACTCGTAGCGATGAACCCGCATTATTTCAAAATGGCTTGTAACGATGGAGTGACTCTTACCAGTGTCGTGATTCGTTGTAAGAGATAAGGAGATCTATCATGCCTCGGTTATACACATAACGTTCTAATACAACACAGATCAGTCTCCCCGTACCAGCATTACCTACGCCAAAACGGACTCGTAAGATAAGTCTTCACTCTTGCTATCATTTTTAATGCTCTTCTCTCTCAACAGCTTTGTGATACATAGTTGTCAGCGTTCATCAGTTTCAGTAGTGAAATAAGTGCTCTTTCATGTTTTGATGCTCTATGCAAGTTGGGAAGCATGGGAGTAGGAAAGATGAGATCAAATGTATGTATGATGCTGACGATGTTGAACATGCACGTATAAGTCTTGAAAATGCGGCTTTACTGATGCCCTCGACGCGCTCACCGAAGGAAATCATTTGCTTACGATGACTGAAGCGAATTATTTAATCATGTTATTTAGTAAATGAATTGTGTAATTAAATATTGTTTGTCTCATTAGAGGCGGGTGGCGGCGGGTACCAAATATCACATTGAGATGATTCCTTAAAGAACATAATTTCTGTCTTACAAATATCGACTCCAAAATACGATGCCGAGGTAGTGGGATTGGATAACCGTCGAAACAGGTCTTTTATAAGAGAAGAGTTATTTTTTTATCTAGTTAAGTAATCAGAATTATATATATATATATAATGTAGTTTTATCTTTATAGTAGTTATAGTATTTTTATCGTTATATTTATTCAGAATTAGACATACATTTTAGTTTTGTTGCTTAACTTCCTTAATGCGCGTTGCCAAACAGCACGAACTGTCCCGCCTGGCATTTTTGGTGGAGCATCTATGATTTTGGCCGCCCAAGTGTATGAAGTTTTTGTATTGGTCGGCTAAAAATCGTAGTTGCTCCTGTGAGATTCGAGTCCTTAGGTTACAATTTCCTGTCGGCTCCGCTGCTCTAGGCGTGCTGTCACGTGAAGAACTTTACCATACCACGATATATTGTGTCCTACCGTAAAATACTGCATCGGTGAATTTTTTTATTCGCATTTTTAATTTTTATGCTGTCAATGCCTCAAGAGTTGCACCATATAACAGTGAAGTGCATACAGTATACGGAGAAAAAGATGTAAACTTTGAAGAACGTTGAAACTTTCTCACTTTTATAGAAAGCGTTTGACTCCTCTAAAGTTATGCTTTCAGATACATGGTGTTCAGTGTAAAAAAGGTATTGTGTAGGTACTAAAAACTCTGAAATTTATCCTTCTTTGTCCGAGCAAACATTTTTTACTCGATAATCGCAAATTCTAAGCATGTCTCAAATGACACTTAAAAACGCGAGCAGATTACCATTACTTCAAATGACTCCGTTTGAATGCATCACAGGTTGTCGTTCCCATGCACCGCGTGCCCTCGCATCGGGTGATTGTTGTTCTGGAGCCGCTCTGCGGGTTGTGCTGCTGCTGGGCATGACGTCCATGCCAACGTCGTATTGACGATACCAACGTCGTATATTGACGATACCAACGTCGTATTGAAGATACCAACGTCGTATTGAAGATTCCAACGTCGTATTGAAGATTCCAACGTCGTATTGAAGATTCCAACGTCGTATTGAAGATTCCAACGTCGTATTGAAGATTCCAACGTCGTATTGAAGATACCAACGTCGTATTGAAGATACCAACGTCGTATTGAAGATACCAACGTCGTATTGAAGATTCCAACGTCGAATTGAAGATTCCAACGTCGTATTGAAGATTCCAACGTCGTATTGAAGATTCCAACGTCGTATTGAAGATTCCAACGTCGTATTGAAGATACCAACGTCGTATTGAAGATTCCAACGTCGTATTGAAGATTCCAACGTCGTATTGAAGATACCAACGTCGTATTGAAGATTCCAACGTCATATTGAAGATTCCAACGTCGTATTGAAGATACCAACGTCGTATTGAAGATTCCAACGTCGTATTGAAGATTCCAACGTCGTATTGAAGATACCAACGTCGTATTGAAGATTCCAACGTCGTATTGAAGATTCCAACGTCGTATTGAAGATACCAAAGTCCTATTGAAGATACCAAGGTCGTATTGAAGATACCAACGTCGTATTGAAGATTCCAACGTCGTATTGAAGATACCAACGTCGCATTGAAGATACCAACGTCGTATTGAAGATACCAACGTCGTATTGAAGATTCCAACGTCGTATTGAAGGTACCAACGTCGTATTGAAGATTCCAACGTCGTATTGAAGATACCAACGTCGTATTGAAGATTCCAACGTCGTATTGAAGATTCCAACGTCGTATTGAAGATACCAACGTCGTATTGAAGATTCCAACGTCGTATTGAAGATACCAACGTCGTATTGAAGATACCAACGTCGTATTGAAGATTCCAACGTTGTATTGAAGATACCAACGTCGTATTGAAGATTCCAACGTCGTATTGAAGATACCAACGTCGTATTGAAGATTCCAACGTCGTATTGAAGATTCCAACGTCGTATTGAAGATACCAACGTCGTATTGAAGATTCCAACGTCGTATTGAAGATTCCAACGTCGTATTGAAGATACCAAAGTCCTATTGAAGATACCAAGGTCGTATTGAAGATACCAACGTCGTATTGAAGATTCCAACGTCGTATTGAAGATACCAACGTCGTATTGAAGATACCAACGTCGTATTGAAGATACCAACGTCGTATTGAAGATTCCAACGTCGTATTGAAGGTACCAACGTCGTATTGAAGATTCCAACGTCGTATTGAAGATACCAACGTCGTATTGAAGATTCCAACGTCGTATTGAAGATACCAACGTCGTATTGAAGATTCCAACGTCGTATTGAAGATTCCAACGTCGTATTGAAGATACCAACGTCGTATTGAAGATTCCAACGTCGTATTGAAGATACCAACGTCGTATTGAAGATACCAACGTCGTATTGAAGATTCCAACGTCGTATTGAAGATACCAACGTCGTATTGAAGATTCCAACGTCGTATTGAAGATACCAACGTCGTATTGAAGATTCCAACGTCGTATTGAAGATTCCAACGTCGTATTGAAGATACCAACGTCGTATTGAAGATTACAACGTCATATTGAAGATTCCAACGTCGTATTGAAGATACCAACGTCGTATTGAAGATTCCAACGTCGTATTGAAGATTCCAACGTCTTATTGAAGATACCAACGTCGTATTGAAGATTCCAACGTCGTATTGAAGATTCCAACGTCGTATTGAAGATTCCAACGTCATATTGAAGATTCCAACGTCGTATTGAAGATACCAACGTCGTATTGAAGATTCCAACGTCGTATTGAAGATTCCAACGTCGTATTGAAGATACCAACGTCGTATTGAAGATTCCAACGTCATATTGAAGATTCCAACGTCGTATTGAAGATACCAACGTCGTATTGAAGATTCCAACGTCGTATTGAAGATTCCAACGTCGTATTGAAGATACCAACGTCGTATTGAAGATTCCAACGTCGTATTGAAGATACCAACGTCGTATTGAAGATTCCAACGTCGTATTGAAGATTCCAACGTCGTATTGAAGATTCCAACGTCGTATTGAAGATACCAAAGTCCTATTGAAGATATTAACGTCGTATTGAAGATACCAACGTCGTATTGAAGATTCCAACGTCATATTGAAGATTCCAACGTCGTATTGAAGATACCAACGTCGTATTGAAGATTCCAACGTCGTATTGAAGATACCAACGTCGTATTGAAGATACCAACGTCGTATTGAAGATACCAACGTCGTATTGAAGATACCAACGTCGTATTGAAGATACCAACGTCGTATTGAAGATACCAACGTCGTATTGAAGGTACCAACGTCGTATTGAAGATACCAAAGTCCTATTGAAGGTACCAAAGTTGTATTGGCGATACCAAAGTCCTATTAAAGATACCAAAGTTGATTTTAAAAAGTAACCTAACGCAACTACGCCAATCTACACTTATTCCAACAGGCGATGTAGCTTATTATAGTGGCATTGAGAAGCTGGGTAATCCATTATAAGCGAGCAAAGTAAATTGCTTCACAACCAATGGGATGCACTAAATCGCGGACCAAGAGGATCTGCTTGGTCATCTGACAAATGATCCCCAAGGTTACCGCCGAGTCATTGTACGGGGAATACTGGGGAACACCATCGTACGCACGGGTGCTGCCCCTTGATCGAAGGCAAAATTTATTAGTGATGGGGAATGGATGTTGATCTGAGATCGTAATGTCGGTATGCAGGCGCTTCTGCAGTAAAACTTGAGCACAAAATTAAGGAACTTCATGCCTATCGACCCGTACCACACATGGCAACTTTCAAATAGCTAGAGAGAAAGTTATTATGTATAAGTCAATCATCTCACATGAAGTTGAATTTTCTTCAAAACATTGAAAAATTTAAATTTTTAAAAATATATATCATAAAGTATCATTAAGTTGTGGAACAAAAAGTACAAATATTTCTTTGGTATCCTCGTAAACTAAATTTGTTTGCGTTGAGTTTAGTTTTCCCACTTTTGCATCAACCGTGGACTGCAAAGTAAAAACTGCAGACATGTGATGATGCTTAACGTCCACCGTGTTATTTCCCGAATGAATCCGTTGATGAAATTCATTCATGACACTAGCGGAATTAAGGCTTCGACCGCGACGTGAGCCGCCGGTGTACACGCGGAGGCAATTTTAAACATGCTGCTGACCGACCGGTGGTTCCAAACTCATTTTCATAATTACTTAATCAGAGCTGAATGTAGGCACTATCTAGGTGATGTTTTGCTGTTTTCAAAATTGCTTACAGCAATTGACTTTAAATTTTAGTTGAATTTTGAATTTAAGTTTAATCCATCGCGGTGAATGTATAAAAATTCATTCTTCAAGTCCATCTAGTGTACCTACGAAATTAAATACTTTGATATTCTAATATACTTTGGGTAGGATGTTGGTGTATTGATATTAATTTCTTAGATTACTTCTTGTCGCCACGGCCATCGATGAAACCTCCTCGCTGTCCCCGATGCCCAGGTCGGCATATCGTGAAAGTCTCCCATGTGTTCGAAGTGTTATGTTATGGTGTTGCTGTAGTTCTTTCCTTCGAAACTTTCATTCATGCCATTACAAAAGGAAAACTGATAGGGATCAGAAAGCTTCAGTATTCTTTGGTGCTCGAACGATTCATTTACATATGAAATGTATTCCAAGGTTTCCATTGCTTTAATGAATCATTTTTTACTGCAGTTTTAGATGTACGATGTAGTAATTCGTTTTATTTCACAGTGTTCCGTGCCGTGGTTCAATTCTATATTGTAGAAATCTATGAACTGATATAACTGACCTAATTTTAAAGCTTCTTCGTGCTAGATGGATGTCACTATAGTGCGAATTGCAATGAATTTCGGTATGTCAGCATAATACGAGATGCACTCATTGATAGCAATTTTATTGATGCGCGCTTCATTCAAAATTTTTTCAATGAATAATGTTTCTGAATCTGTGCTCATACACCATCATAAGAGACGGTAACCATGACAGATTTTGATTTGTAAAAGAGACCCATTTTGCTTGTACGACATTTGGTTACACTCAATTTTGTGAGCTTTGATGGGTTGTTATTGGCTCTGAGCAGGACCAAAACTTTTCCAGCTCATCAATTATCCCATTTACAGCTCTTTTTTATCTACCTCCGTATCCCATTTACCACTGTATCCTATTTACCACTGTATCTCATTTACCGCTGTATTCCATTTACCGCTGTATTCCATTTACCGCTGTATTCTATTTACCGCTGTATTTCATTTACCGCTGTATTTCATTTACCGCTGTATTCCAGTTACTGCTGTATTCCATTTACCGCTGTATTCCATTTACCGCTGTATTTCATTTACCGCTGTATTCCATTTACCGCTGTATTCCATTTACCGCTGTATTCTATTTACCGCTGTATTTCATTTACCGCTGTATTTCATTTACCGCTGTATTCCAGTTACTGCTGTATTCCATTTACCGCTGTATTCCATTTACCGCTGTATTTCATTTACCGCTGTATTCCATTTACCGCTGTATTCCATTTACCGCTGTATTCCATTTACCGCTGTATCCTATTTACCACTGTATCTCATTTACCGCTGTATTCCATTTACCACTGTATTCCATTTACCGCTGTATTCCATTTACCGCTGTATTTCATTTACCGCTGTATTCCATTTACCGCTGTATTCCATTTACCGCTGTATTCCATTTACCGCTGTATTCCATTTACCGCTGTATTCCATTTACCGCTGTATTCCATTTACCGCTGTATTCCATTTACCGCTGTATTCCATTTACCGCTGTATTCCATTTACCACTGTATCCTATTTACCACTGTATCTCATTTACCGCTGTATTCCATTTACCGCTGTATTCCATTTACCGCTGTATTCCATTTACCGCTGTATTCCATTTACCGCTGTATTCCATTTACCGCTGTATTCCATTTACCGCTGTATTCCATTTACCGCTGTATTCCATTTACCGCTGTATTCCATTTACCGCTGTATTCCATTTACCGCTGTATTCCATTTACCGCTGTATTCCATTTACCGCTGTATTCCATTTACCGCTGTATTCCATTTACCGCTGTATTCCATTTACCGCTGTATTCCATTTACCGCTGTATTCCATTTACCGCTGTATTCCATTTACCGCTGTATTCCATTTACCGCTGTATTCCATTTACCGCTGTATTCCATTTACCGCTGTATTCCATTTACCGCTGTATTCCATTTACCGCTGTATTCCATTTACCGCTGTATTGCATTTACCGCTGTATTCAAGTTTTCATTGGGAATATTAAGGAGAGAGTTCTATTGTCCGCAAAAAGTATGAACTCAAGAAATGAAGTAAGAAACATTCAAATATTCGGAAATAACGTGTTCGTGGGATTTATATCTGAATCGCTGCCCCCAAACATTTTATTTGATTGGTCATTAAAATAGCAAGAAGTTTAAGAAAGTAGTAAAAATAATTAAAAGAAATAGCGAAAGTTAAAAATAATGCTGTAAAAATAATGACTTAGCTTAAACTAGTTTTAACTGAGGACAGAGGAAAAGAAACATTTCCTTTTTACTTAAGGTTAAATCGAGCACTATATATATAAGACCATTAACTAATGCATCATTGGTCCATGTGTGTAGACCTTAAGGTGTTGGTAAAGTGTTTTCTCCTTTAGAATACACAATAAGGCTGACACCCATGTTATGAAAAGAATTCGTACGAGTTAATGAGGATGCAAAGTTAAAACATTATTAACTGAATAAATGGTATGACATGAAAAATTTGAAATGTTAGTAAAACTATGTGTGGAAATATGTAGAAAGGTGACAAAAATTACGTCTGGTTTGTTGAAACTAATTTTTAAACTCTTTTTGACGTCACCAATTAAAACATTTTACCTTATTTTCGGTGGGACAACAATCGTGGGTGAATTTTTTTCAGTCTTCAAAACAGAAAATGGTTGCTTGGTTGATAAACTTACCTATGCAATAATCGTATAAAATGATCAACGAAAACATTGCGAAACACATTCTTGTGTCACGCGCATCGTTGTGTGACCGCAGAGTGAGGGATCACCGAGTGGTCGGTTGACGGGCGACAAGTGGCTACATAGTTCTTCTGCATTTGGTAGGCAGTGATACTGTATATCAATCACGTCTTCTGGTGTTCTAGGTTACCTCAACTTTTTTGTCTTCTGCCACAGAGGGCTTGTAAGGAAGCTTTTCTGCGGTTCTACTGGTGTACACTGAAGCCAGAAATACTGCCTCCTTCAAACCTTGAAGGCTTGAAATGCTACCCGCCTCTAAATCAAAACTGAGCCTGAGATACGGCCATCCGCTTCGTAAAAAAGGAGTATGAAATACTATCTTCCTTATGATAGGAAAATTAATCATTATGAAATTAGGAGTATTAAATACTGTTCAGCGATAGTGCTACTAAGCGCTATCCCGTATCTAGCAGTCAACGTCTTGTTATTCAAACCCTTCCGATGTAACTTAATTCGATTGTTTTGTAAATTTCTCTTATCCAACTTATTTCGATTGTTTTTTTCAATTTCTCCTATCCAACTTCGATTATTTATTAAATCCCTCCTACCCAATTTAATTTGATTGTAATTTATTCTATGTGTAAAATTTATTCGTTTTTTAACCGTTCGTTTACGAAACAACTATTACTACAAACGCAATTCCTGCTTTTGAGTGAAAACGTATTTGTAATTCATGTGAAACTTGTTTATTTGTCAAACCGCCATTACCAGAAATGCTAAAACTGCTCGTCGGAGTCGTAGCAGACTGACTGTGCTGGATGCGATATTGAGGAGGTGTGTGGTGCATGTAAGGTGTGTGGTGTGTGGGGTGAGGTGTGTGGGGTGAGGTGTGTGGGGTGAGGTGTGTGGGGTGAGGTGTGTGGGGTAAGGTGTGTGGTGTGTGGGGTGAGAACTTCCATTGAGGATTGTCTGCCTCGGCAATGGTGGTGAATAGCTAGCTCATCATGTAATTTACGGACTACTTTTTACAGAACTGAAATTTGTCCGGATGCTCTATTTCCTTGATATCTAAACGAGTTATTGAAAGAGATGTCGAACGCATTGTAATTCCTTTTTTCTAAATCGTGGAACTTATCTCGTTCTTCAGCTGAAGAAATTTATGCTGTATTTTTGGAGGAATTCATACACGAACGGTCTGTTTGTTAAGTCAGGGATGAATTTTCATTTACTGCTGAAAAAAATGAAGCTCTACTGTAGTATCCTCATCAGTTGTTAATCTATGCGAAATAATTTGAAAATGCACGAAGAATTGCATCATACCAATTTGCTTTTCTTTAATTTATGACGCCAAAAAGTGAAAATAGTGTGAGAATGTGAAAACATCAAATTATTTTCCTGAATTGCTATTTTGTTATGTTCATCTGAATTATTTCCTCGTGCCTAGCCTTCAGATTTGTCTCAGCTTCTGGCTAGCAGGAGTTCGTGCATAGCTTGCATTTATCATCTCTTTTCAGTCATCCCTAAAACAGACGGCAGTTTGCCATGTACTTTATTGTGCCATACTCGCAGCAATAGCTTGGGAGGAGATCACTTTCTTTTTCAAGCCGTGATCATTTGAAATACGATAGTCATTGTTCATTACGCTATTCTCAAAAGGCACACAGCTGTTTCATCGTTTTCATTTGCTCACACTGGCTAGACATTATAACATTGTGAAAAGAGTGACGTTTTACCGTCGAGAAGACCTTAGAAAATTTTAATTCGCAGGCATTTTGATTACGGAAAGGAAGCCCATGTTCTACAACTCGCACACCAGAGAACACAAGTATGGAACTGCCGGTTTAAATTCTCACAAATGGGAAAGTCGTGCGGTTTCATCACTGTATGAGGTCCGCTGCTCGTGTGACCAAAACAAAGCGATGGTTTCCAGCTACTCCAGCGCAGCGAAAGTTACGTTATGGGCCTCGTAACTTTCTGCAGCTCGAAACTTCGCCAGACTTTCTACGCAAGCTCCAAATGTGCTGCAACATGAATCTAATTTGGAGCTCGTGAGACTTTATGAAGAATTAGCTAATGAAAGTCATGGAAAGTAAGTTCAATTTGCAGGATCCGGCGCCATGATTTTACGAAAAAATTCGTTTCATGGTGCTCTCTCTCTTGCTTAAATTCACACGTGCGTGCTTGGTTGGCTTGTCTATTCACCCTGTAAACTGGATACGTAAACTCGACATAAACACTACCTATTTCTGTTTCTAAAGTGTGGTTGACTTATATTTTCTATCTATGCACTTTCAAATTGTAATGATATTGTTTGCTTGCTTGTCAACCCCCGCTCATAAATACAGTAGAGTAACAGGACCTAGCAGAATTTGATAAGTAATTGGGCTGATTTTGAAGCACACACATTCTATATTAAGACATGTGATACTCTACAAATACCATTTACGAAGAACGTTTCCCAAAAGTTGACCATTATAGCAGACTGAGGGAAAAAGGCGCGAGTGGACTAGTATTGAATAAAATTCATTCGGAGTTATCCCAACACAAAAGTGGAGGAATGAAAATAGCATTACGTACACTTGGAGACTATTTAAAAATAGTTGTAATAGATAAACTTGGTAACGGGTGCCATCAAAAATAGTTTCTAACCCATGAAAAACGGCAAAGTTATTTTTGAACTTGAATCCCCTGGCGTAACTTATTCTAACTTCCCTTAATGTAACCTTATATGTCCATCAATTTTCTCCTCAGTTTTGACAATTCAGCTTATAATATTCTAGTTGAACTGCTCCTTTAACGGACATGTACAAACTACATGGAGGAATTACTCTCATTCTTACTATCATGCATAACCAGCTTCTCTCTCAACAGCTTTGTGATGTATAGTGTTAACGTTTCATAGTCACACAAGTGCTCTTCAACGTTTGATTACCTTTGTAAGTTACGTAGAATGAGAGTGTAGAGTGTAAAATATAAGACGGAATCTAAATATATATGACGAAATCTATATCAAATCTAATACCGAAGCGGCTAAACATAACACTTAACGAGCACATATCACCTACCTCTACGAAGCCTTCATGTGGAGCATTCAAGAGGAAATATCGTCGCTTGTGACCGATACTTGAAGAAAAAACAACTATGCTAAGCAGAAGGATCCCATTTCTGTCGTAATTCTGATTAATCCACGTCGTGTACAATTCTGTTACACCTGTATTTATACAAGTATTTTGAGAAGAACATCGTGGCGAACGGCTTATATTATGATAAAGTTTGCCTTGGCATCACTTCGCTGTTTTGTCCTCACTGTGTAATTTATACAGTGCCCTAGTCGTGGGATTCTCGTGGACTTTCCGTTTCTTCGCTCGACTACGAAATGAAGAGAGGAAATGAAAGAAAAATGAAGAAAGTGGGTGAATTTGTGAGTCATATGTGATGCTCATGACATGCAATAGTGGACGAGTAAAAGCTAAAGACTGGCATTGAAGCACTTCATTTTAGTTGTTTCTCAGAATTATTGCTCTGAGTAACACGATGCCTTGTTTAAATTCGCTGATGAGCTAAATTAAAATATTGCTATCGTGTCCGCCGCTTCCAAGGAATTTAATGTAGGCAAAATTTTAGAGGGTAAAGCAGGCAAATTGCACATTTCCAGATGTTGATGTAGTCAGGTATTACTGTAATTAATTGTGTTTGTCTAATTTAGTCAGAAGCGATCTGAAATATTGAATAATCTATTCACCACCCATTATGTAATTATTTGAGAAGGTCAACATCACAACTTTTTACTCCCGATTTACGCAGAAAAAAAAGCTCTCGAGCTCTTATTTAATCTCTAATGTCTACGCATTTCGTTACTATGATCAAACACGTATGATTAACGGTCAGATCCGTAGAACCTGCTAAAAAATGTATTAATAAGAAGATGTATTTCCATGCCCAACACGTTGCAAAAAACGGATAGCTAGGAAATAAAGCCAAAGCCAAACTCTCAAAATGCGGTGCGCTCAGCACTTCGCCTTTATACTGTCGTGTCAGCAGCAAATTCTCCTCCTGCACACAGCGATGTGTGTCCCACAGCGATGTGCTGACTGGGCAGACAAATGCTAACGTCATCTCCTTCCCGAGCACATGATGGCGGTGTGGACTGTGGTTGTAGATTTACCGGTAGAAAGAATATTTCCTCGGCGTGACTGAACATTTGGTGCTTCTGCAAAACTGCCGGCATTTTCAATACAGTATTGCGTCTCTTAATTAGCTTTCTAACCGATAAAAATATTTTGTTTAGCTTCAATCAATTAGAGAAATTTGAATGATTTGTTTACCACGCGCATGTGCGTTATTACAAGCAGGACTTGAGAATGTATGGAATATCAAACAGCAGCATCGAAAGTCGAGCTAGCGATGAGGTTTCCATGGCGACCTATGAGGAGATGAACAACATCTGTAGTAATCTATGGTAAATAAATTAGTATGTTTACGTTAAGTTGCGTAAGAGCACTAATTAAGTCCCGCGCATATCTGTTCAACCTCAAGTACTACTAAGGAAGAAATATACTGAGAGATTTGTTGAAGAAATTTTGTTATTAAATGCCACTGATGCAGACTGCAGTTCTATCGTTGAATTTTCGTTTTCTGTCCAATGCATTTGCCAACAACCAAGGATAAAATAACTGCCTTGTGAGCAGTCAGCAAACAAGACTTCAAGTTTGAGTATCCGACTTGACTGAACGAACAAACCACATTTCCATTCTCTAAACATCAGGGAAAAATTCGTTTAAACTGATTAAAGAATTTAATTCATTCATAAGCAGATTTAAGCTGGAAATTTCGGATAGGGGATGCTAGTAAAAATCAACATATAATTTCTTTAGAAAATTTCAAGCAAGTTACTTTCAGCTCCATTAACTAATTTCGTCCGGCCAATCCGACTAACCAATCATGCATTTATTCAACGGTTCACCACAATGCTGGATCACCCGAGACCTGGAGATAACATTGCTTGACTTATTAAGTTTTGGAAACATTTGCAGAATATGTTTTTGTATAAGATGAGTGAAAAAATACAGAGTGCGAAAATACAGAGTGGGAAAATTGTAATTTTACCCTATCTCTGACCCCCCTCAAGGTTTCAATAGGATAATTCCATCAAATCTCAGGCAATTCATGTGTAAAATAGCGTACATATTTGGAATATCTTTAGTTATGTACAGCCTGAAAATGATTGGATGTTTCAGACGCGTTTATGAGTTACATTTGTAAGTCTAGTCTAATTTGGTGCTATATTGTCCTCTCACGCATGACATGTTAAATATGGCGGATTAAATTAAAATTCGACATTCAACTCAAATTAGAGCTAATTTTGAGATTAATTTTGAAAATAACGAGCATTAAATAGATCGTGCCTTCATTCAGTTTGCATTAAGTATTTATCAAAATTGAGTTTGTGAAGGCTTGTCGATCAGTAAGAAAATCTCCTCAGTGACCACCGGTGGGTCCCTTCGTAGCGAACGTGTTAGGGAACTTTCTCAGAGCAACTTCTGGGAGAACGAGACTTAACAAAGGCATTAATTAGCCTTCAAAATGGGCCAGACGTTGTAATCCAATGGGTTGAGATCAGGCCTTGAAGAAGGCTATTTTTCCTCTGACTAAAAATCTGGAACGTTTTAATGAAGCCAACTCTAAGCTAAATTGGTAGTGTGGGCAGGGTTCCACCTTTTTAAAAAATAAATGAACAAATATTTAACATTTATGGCTCAAGTATTGTCCTACAAGCCGAAGAACAAGATAGCGTTTAGTACTGCATGATTTTCACTCGGTCAGGGACAAAAAGAAAAGAAGGCCGGCCTTTTGAAAACGATACTGCTCGAACCATCATTCATATGCGTCCGTTGGCCATTTGTGTTCCTCCTGTGGGTATCATGGATGCGATTTTAGGTATTCTGAGCGTCTTTTAAAGTGTCTCATCTGTGAACAGAACGTTGTCCAAACCTTGAGTTTCAAGCCGGTCAAAAAGTACGAAACACTATTATCTCTTCATCGTCTAAGCAATTGTCAACCTGTGATCTTTTCTGCATTTCAATGAGGCAAGTCCTAAGCCCTATTTCAAGTCTCCCCTCACTCACTTCAATGATACGCTTACTTCCGCAGTCATTTATTGTATGGAGCGACAGCAATGCCCACAAGATATGCTAGTAATTTTTTCTTTTTTAGCTTAGAAGTCCGCACTGCCCAGAGCGTCCATTTCTTACTTGATTGTTCGTTTCTCCTGTCTCTTTCAAGTGATGGATGGCTCGATGAATAAAGCTCTGCTTATTCCCAACACGTTGACCGCGATTGATTAACCTCAAGTTTAATATTTTCTTTCAACTAAATTCGAAGCTCATTGTTGTCGACAATTTTTAATTTGACAAACACAAACTTCATTGTACCTTCCTTCAGCTTTGATTAATAATAATTATTGTTCATGAAAGTTGACTTTGTAACTACTGGTCGGATTATAAAAATCCTCTCCGCGCCCACCGTTCGCTCTTGTCACGGTGGAAGAGTTGAGCCTAACTGAAATTAATGAATATATCCGACACAGAGTTGCTAGCTTTGGGTAGTTCGATAACTGCTCAATGCACATTTTCCGCGTGCAACCCCTCATAAACCTTCAAAGTTATCGCTAATGCAAAACAGAATCTAAAAAATAGTCACTGGCCTGTGAGTCTGTCTTATACAAGAAAAACTATCATTATTATGAAAATAGGCTTCCAAAAAGTATAACAATCTAAAACTAAATCCGCATTGACGCGTATTATTCTTAAAATGAAAAGCAAGGCGAAAATCGCTGTACGAATTGCCATTTTATTATTACAAATAGTAAAGTCTAAGTGAATAAAATTGAACGTTTCGAACTAAACAGTTCATCTTCAGCAAAATAAAAAAGAATTCTGCGACAAAACAAAACGAATATGAGTAAAAATGGCTAATAAAATGGCTATTCGTGCTGCGATTTTCACCTTGCTTTTTCTTTAAAGTATAACAAAATTTATGTGGTACTCTGTATATAAATGGATCGATTTTCATTCTTTACGCGAGTAAGAAATCCATTAGAGTCACATTCATGGTACTTGAGTACTCGGTCACAAGTTCCATCTAGAGCCCAGTCAATACGTTTTAAAATTTCACTGCAATTGCGTAACTTGCATTACTGTAAGGCAAATGTAATTGAGCATTCCATTTTATTATCGCACTCGTTAGCAATTGCAGTATTTTTCAGCACTTAAGTTAAAGTATTAGGAGTACAATTGCGGAAATGAGGGTCTTTTATTCTCCCATTCGATTTCTTTGCTTTCTTCAGCACCGGAGGAGCTGCTCGCTCTAACAAAAGAGTCGGGAAGTTGTGGGGACGCGAACCCAGGCAAACGTTTACCAAAATGCAACGTTTTGCCAATGCGTCAACGAAAAAACGATATTTTCTGCTGGTTTTTCCTTACTCACTCGTAAATTTCAAACATAAAAACCATCACCATACCTGCCTCATATATTCACGTTCAATCTGTTCTTCTTCTTCGTCGTAAATATGCTATGTTTTCACATTCAACTTCTATAATGTATTAAATAATTTATTTTGAATCTCATTGGTGCACTTAGTTTTGTCTTTGATGTCGAGAAGTTCTATTCTGGATGGTAAAAGTTAGATATAAATGCTTCTTAACTTCTAAATTAAGTTACCATAGCTATCCGTAGAAATGTTTTTCTTACAGCTATTAACAGAACTACACTCGGTCGCATTTCTGTTTCAGTTTATGTTTCTCTGATAAATTAAATTGTTTTTGAAATACATAACGATTTGTTTGTGATTTTCGTTGCATATTTTAGACCAAATTAAATTTTCAAGTATGAGTTTGTGATTTGTTGATGTTCATTTTTCGTCAAATTAAATTTCTGAGCATTAGTTTCTGATTTTTAAGATTCATATTTTGATAAATTAAATATTATTTGGATTACATAACAATTCATTTGTGATTGCTTATGTTCATTTTTGCGCAATTGAATTTCTAAGCATGAGTTTGTGCCGTCGCAGGTGACAGGCATGATGCTGCTCGGCTACATGGGCTGGGTGCTGGCCACCTCCGTGTCCCTCACGCGCTTCCTCTCCGGCACGCTGGTGAGTCTCCGGCTCAGCCGTTCCTGCGTCCAGGCTGATATCGCTAACTTTTGGGTTCTTCACTAAAACAGCTGGAACACGGTATTAATTTTAACTGGTAATAATTTTAGAGCTTTGGTATTCCAGTTTCCAGGCTGGTGACATCACTAACTTCTGGATTCTTCAGTTAACATTTGAACTATGGATTGTGGTTTTCATCTTCGAGCTTAGGCATTCAAGTTTTCAGGCAGTTGATAGCGCTCATGTCTGGTCCTTGGTTTTATAGTTCTCTATCTTGGTTCTGAAGTTACCAATTGGACAACGGATTGTGGGATTACTTTACGTGCTCAGGCCTTCTGGTTTCTAGGGAGGTGACATCACTCACGTCTTGGCTTGCTTCGATGGTCAAGAAATTTGAACGGTTGATAGTGTTGTCAAAAATTACATAAATCGAACTAATTAACATGAAAAATGAATTGTGTTAAATTACTGTTATCATATTAAATAATGTTGAATGTATGGTAAAATTCATTTCATTTATTTAAATGAGTTTAAATTCAATTCATTCATTCATTTCAGTCAAAGAAAGAAGGGCTGTTTTTTATGGATTTTTAAGAATTAAAGGAATTTACAGAGCAGGAAAACAGTCGAGCAGATAGAAATAAACCGATCTTTCGCCTCATGAATACAATAATTTTAGCAGCTAAAAAGAAGAAAAAACTTTATCAAATCACTTTGTACTCTACCCGTGATACAATATTTGAGCGAAAAAGTTGCACGAAACACAAAAATTCGTAGAATTGTGGCTCTGAGCCGCATTTTCTCGTGAACCAGCCGTGGACCATCACATCGTTTGAATGATGCTCTTTCATAGCAAACCAGTCTTGTGCGAAAGTTATATCTAAGTTATGCGCGGAATCGAGTGATATTGTGTCGCATGAAAAAACTCGCATCGAGACACACTTGAAGTAAAAAAAATTGATTTAAATTATGCAAACGATGGATAAAAAACTCAGTAGTAAATAAAATTTTACCGAGGAAATCACAGATAGTTCTAGCTAAAGGAATTGAATCTCGAAGTCTCACAGCCCCTTGATCTAAGCCAATCATATTCATTGAAATAGTTGAGCTTCCCCGAACAAACCCTTCAACTTACCCACGACGACTCTCCACAACTGCGGCATCACTCTGCTACAGAGCTAAAACAGCTGGGATAGGATTTGCAGTGTTTTCTCCTTAATTCTCTGTAGTAAGTTCCAGAGCACTCGTTCTACTATTATAGTTTTTCGTACTTCATGTATGAAACTGAAAGCAAATGAATACACATGCATTAACGGAAGAAGTGATTCCTGTGAGATACTGAAATTTAATTTCGTTATTACTGAAACACTTGCAAGTAGTGCAATTTACACCATAACTGGAGCCGCGTCTGCCGTCCATTCGTCCGTCCGCTGAGCATCAGCTCCACAATTTTCTGTGCTATAATCCATCAGATTCAGAGTCGGAATGAATATCACATGTATTGTTAGGAACAATAGGAACGTGCGTCATGTGACTTGTCGAAAAAAATATCGCTAACTTTTGGGTTCTTCACTAAAACAGCTGGAACACGGTATTAATTTTAACTGGTAATAATTTTAGAGCTTTGGTATTCCAGTTTCCAGGCTGGTGACATCACTAACTTCTGGATTCTTCAGTTAACATTTGAACTATGGATTGTGGTTTTCATCTTCGAGCTTAGGCATTTAAGTTTTCAGGCAGTTGATAGCGCTCATGTCTGGTCCTTGGTTTTATAGTTCTCTATCTTGGTCCTGAAGTTACCAATTGGACAACGGATTGAGCATTATTGAGCATTATTTACGGACCACGTGCACGCGTGTAGATAACACAATTGAGGTCTTGGCAGTGCGCAACCCACAGCGCAAAAATGCCCGAGAGGCTTCTCGCAGCGCTCATTATCTCTCAGCAACACCATTAGCGGACAGCACCCAGTCGTTGCTTTCCCGCTCCCCTCTCCTCTTAAAAGATCGTAGTTCATTGAACTTTGGGAAATGATATCGATAAAAAGGAGAACCATCTTAAAAATATGCATTTTTATTTGTTTATTTTTCTAGGCAAAGGTTTCGGATGTTAAATTCCATCTTCAGTGCTGCGAAACATACAAAAAGGTAAAAAATAATTATAATGCAGAAAAGGTCATAGAATTTCAAAAAGTACGAAAAATAAGTAAACAAACATCTATAAAACTACTGACATACCTACTGACCTATTTCTGTGTGCGCATGTATGTGGAGTGCGTTTGCGCGCGTCTATTTATGTGAGGTTCCCATGTGCAAATGTATGAATGTATGACATGTGCTTGTGAGCCAATGGTCAGCCAATGAGAATGATCGTCTTTACTGCAGTTGAATGAGAAGTAGGATTTAAGATTAATGATGTTTGTTTACTTAAGTTTTGTTCTTATTGAACTTCAATGAATTTTTCCTGTATTCCAATTTTTTCCTTTTTGTATGTTTTTCAGCACTGAAGACGGAATTTTAACATTCCGAAACGTTTGCCTTGAATAGAAACAAATAAAAATGTATTTTTTTCTTTGGTTCTTCTTTTTACCTTACGCGTGAGATTCCCTAAGAATCGACCTATTGGAAATACAATATTTAATTACTTTGAGTATTGCGAGTTCAATACAATATGTAGTTCCTCATCATGTGCTTAACGGCTCTTGTTAAAATATAATACAGTAAAAAGAACGGGACTTGAAGTTACGGTTTCCTATTCGTTTATAATTTAAAAAGCATCTTTCCTGTAGACTTGCCGGCTCTCATTTGATAACATTTGAGTTTATTTATACACAATTCATTAGTTGCGTACAGATGTTAAACAACGTAGAATACTTCGATTTAATTTTAAAATGTTTTATGTGTACCTTTCGAGCCTGGGTTGCAGAAAATAGTACGAAGTATCATAAAAGATGAGCAACATATTTAAGCATTCCGACTATTAAGTCTCGTGCAACAGGTCGGAAAAAGTAGACAAAACTTTGAAGATTTGTACAGCCACCGGAAAGCATCCAACAAAATAGAGCGATCTCTCTATTATCGAAGATGTATTTTTTCGATCCGTCCACAAGCAGCCGGATAACCGTTGTTGCGTCACATGGTCCCAAAACTCTGATTTATAAGCGCTTATTATGAAAAAAATCGCCTGCAATCTTCCAGGAACAAATTCGGCCGAGTCATCGAACCCTCGCTCCACAAAACGTTGCCCTGAGCACGTAGCAGCGCGAGCTGGCTGGCAGCGGGGCGCAAAAACTGGCCAGACTCGCGTGTGTGCCCGCGCTGTCGGGTGTGTGATCTTGTTGTACTGACTTGCTCATTTTCTAGGTTGCCTGCTCCACGGAAACGAGCTCCGTCGGAATGGTGGATGATGTCTTCAGCGTTTATTGGGGACAGCTGGTGCTTATTTCGGTCGAGATAACTAATGAACATTTGTAATTTATCACAAAAGTTCCTGTGAACTATTTGCGCTCCTTAGTATAATTACTTTTAAATTTGTAGAAGCTACTTCAATTCTTCGTTAGACATTTGACTGGATCTTCATAATCGGAATTTGTTGAAAGATATAAATTATTTGAATTAGCTCTCAGTAGCTGGTGTTCAAATTGTAGGCAATATTTTTTCAAATTTTACCAAAGGAAAAATCACTCAGAAAATTATAATGCCTCCACAGAATTTACACGGCGATAAACAACACAAAAATATTGTAAGAGTAGACTGTGCCAACAACTATGGGGTCTCAAAATGAAGAAAATTAAAAAAAATTACAGGGGCTTCAATTTTTGTGAAGGGGTGAGATGTAGGCTGTGCGAGAACAGTCGCGGGTTGTGCAGCTTCCCAGCAGGGAGCGGATAAACTCTTCGTAGGAGTAGAACTTAAAAGGCAGAGATTACAACTTATAAAGCGAGTTTTATGACACTCTTTATGCTTTCTGCATGCAAACAAAAATTAAAAATTATATGGAAAAAATTAATGAAGGTTCTTCATGAGCCGACTAAAGATGCTGGTAACAAGTGATGTGAATTTTAAACGAACGCGTTAATCTTACTCGCAGTTTTTGGGCGATTTGAGGAAAGGTCTGTCTTGGGCGGGGCTGCGTGGCGACTGGGTAACAATGTCCATTGGACCGCAGAAGTGTTAGCGAAGGCAATTGCCTTCCGTGGGGCTGCGCAGTTTGGCGCCGCCGCACGGCAGCTTAAGCCACCAAGATGTTGTAGCGAATGTTACTGCCCTGAATTTCCCTGGACGAGCCTTACTTTCCTGATATATGAAGACGGAGGGAATTTTTAACGTATGGATGTATTTCTCCATGAGGTTCTAAAAACGTTTTTCGTGTCCTTAAAATATTTATTATTAACATTTGAGCATTGTACGTCAATTGTTATTTTTGCAATTTCAGGCAACATGAGAAGCTTTAATATGTTCACACGCGTGCACGTAGGTTTAGCTTACTCTAATCCACTGTGGAGAATAATGTCGAACAGTAGACGAGCAGAACGGAATAACGCTTAGGTTTTACTCGCTAGAAACAAAATTAAGAGACTTTTGCCGTCACGATCCATATTGACGCGTCAATTTACTTTCGATGGTAGCATTTCAGCTAATGCATATTACCTTTAGCCTAGTCATCGAGAGGCCCTTTGAAGGTTGTGGAGTATGGAAATGTTTCACATTATTCCTATGTAAGATACATATGTTCTGTCAGTAAAATGCCAATCGAGCGAATGTACCATCTTTATTCTCATTCACATGTAAAATATTTGCACTCTGAGAACGCGCTTAATTACAAAAAAGTGTGTCCAATATTGATTAGCAAAGATTTAAGAGCCGATGCTAATTATAGTTGTAATACTGCTTCTAAGTCCGGGATTTGTTTGTTAAAACGGAGCTTCGAAGGTGCGAACAGAGACATCGAGGTAATTTTACTGAAGTTTTTCATTGCACTCAGTGTCGTCTAAATCCCTACGAAGCCATCCTTTTCGCTTGCACTCACTCAACTACAGATATAAGTACTAAGAAGTTTATCCTGCGTAAATTCCTTACTTAGTATGACAGCAAATGTCAGTCAGTGTTCGAATGTGTTCATTTGACAAGAATCCTTTCACCAAGACTTGCCTCGAGAAACAGAACATGATTGAGAGACAAATTCTCATAAAACGCAGAAATTTATGAGCCATTATATTTTTTTCGTTTTCATTTTCGTCCAAGTTGAAACTTGTTCGTTTGTACACAGAATTTTATGAGTCATTATATTTTTACGGTTTTCGTTAAAGTTGATACTTATTCGTTCGTACATTCATTTGCTAATATGCAAATACTCTCGAAGATGAATCTTAATCCTGCACTTAAGATGGTGCGCAGCCTGGGCAACCACATATGACGCGGCAGAATGAGGTCACCAGAACGGCGAACGGCACCAATGTTGCTGATGTTGTCTGTAGGTTTCGCTTGCATTTGCTATTTCCACCTCAGGAACTGCAAAAAAATAACTAAAAACTTAAATTTGATCCTGTTCGAGTTAGCAAAAACGATTACATGAAGAATGGCTAAACTATGTGGGCTTTTTGATGGCTTATTGCAAGGAGGATGACGATGCAGTGGTCAGAACGTACGCAGGGAAGATGGAAGTCTCAACTTGTGAAGATGGCGGTTTTGGGTCATAGCCCTTCTCAAATACGAATTAATTCTGTTTAATGTTTTGAAAAACGTTTTCAACTAGCGACTGATGTAAATGGCACGGCAGCTTGAATTATTGGATGTTAAGAACCAGCTTAAATTAATGGGATGGTGAACAGCAATTTAATGGGATGATGAACAGTAGCTCAACTTGATGTGATGGTAATGAGTGGCTTGCACAGTTGCATGGATTTTACTGTGCCAGAAGTCGGCCCCAATGAACGCAATAATTTCTGAGATACTTCAGGCTAACTTGCACACTGATTTTGGCTCATTCACCAAGCATTTTTATATGAAAATATAAAAACCATTACTCTGATGAATTTATAAGCTCCTCCGGCAAAAAATTAGTCACCGGTTATTTTTCGAGATCTTGTTTTCACTTCACTCGTCCATCGAGATTCAGAGTTGTGACTGAAGTTAAGGTTATATGCATGTACTAACCAGGCACAAGTATTCACTTAGTTGCTCCACAACGACGGGACGAAAGCAAAATGGATCGAAATTTTCAGAAGTGTCTATCGCGTTTAGTCGGGCTAAGGGACACACTCTGAAGCAAATAGCGAAATTTGCTTGCATTTTATGCTGCTCTATTGTGTGGGTCTACCAACAATGGAAATAATCCGGCACTTATAGCGATTGAAGGCTAAATTGCTGGCGGCACAAAATTCTAACCAATAGTGGCGGCAAATGTGTTCCAAATTGTTGACGGTAATTGCTTTGTATCATGGATGGAACTACTGAGAAACAACAATGATGGCCCTTCTCCTACAGATACTCAATGAACTTTTTGTAGGGAACTCAATAAAATAGATATACGGAGCAGAGTGACTCGTAAACGGCCAATATTAACTCCTGCTTGCAAGATCACTCTTATAAACTTGGCCAAAGCACACACATTAGACTATAGAAGAGAGAAGTATTGTGTGGTTATATAGATTACAATCCTGTCTCTATAGCAATGACATCGACATGAGCATCGAGAGCCTCTTAAAGCCTTCAACAAAGCCTGTGTGCGAGAGGCATTGCAAGAATGGTGAGGAAGGATTCTGTCATGGTCTGGAGCTGCTTCATCTACCCAGTAGTGCGTCCTTTAGTTGAGGTATCCGTTAAGCCGAACGTACATGAACATGTTGAAAATCAAGAAAACCAAGTTCTGTCATTTGTACAATACGTATATGAAGGAAGGCATGTTGCTCTGCCTATAATCAGGCTGACTGCTGCTCGATACATCGGGAAAGGGCTGCTCGCTCTTCGTTAGTATGGAGAAGTCATTCAGAATGTGTCAGGCATTTAGATTGGCCAGCTAAGTCCACAGGCATGAACCCAATAGAAAATTTGTCGGACCCCCAAAAGGAGAAGTTAGAAGTCGCGAAGATTGTCCACGTACTGAGGCCGCAATATGAAACCAATTGATGCAAGAGTGGTTTAAAATCGGCCAGATGTACCTTAGGACACTTGTAGACTCAGTGCTGAGCAGAATCGTCGCAATTAATCATTCGTGCATGTTGAGGTCTTACGCCGTATAAGTAAGAGGTGACTTTTTTGGTTCGTCGAGCTTATTTGCTAGGGAAATAAGTTTACAAACTGTCTACAATTTGTATAGGGTCTTTTTTTTTAACTGCATAAATTGTATTATCTGAAAGTTACTCTCACAACGGCAATAGAGGTTTGTTTGTTATATACAATTATTTCAGAAGAAGAATATTTGGAACTGATTTGTACACTTCTGACTCTTTCCTGAGGTACTCATTTGCCAGTTTTTCTCCACTCCTAAGTTAAAGGACAAAATATAAGCAAAAATATTACATATTACATTGTGTATCACTTGTCAAACGTAGAGTAGAATAAAAGCGACCAGTTAAAAGACGGTGAAAAATGCTTAACATCAGTAGACTGACGGTTGTGGGGAATTAGTGCCAGCGATCACATTTATTTATGCATTTGCAAGCCCTATCCGTATCAGCTACAGTTGTAGAGAAGATTTCGTAATGTTAACATTATTTTGAAATTGAGATACCTCATCGTTGGAAATTTCACCCCTAAGTCATCAAGTTTCAAGTAATTCTCATTCATTAAATCAATGGTAATAACCTGCTTGAATAACCTGCTCAGTTTCAGGTCAGGGTTACGGATTTAGAACGATCTAAATAGCACGCCTGTTTTGAGTGCTTTTTTTCTTTCGTGCGTATTTGCTGCAACTGTTGGACGTGGATCGAAAATTTGTCAAGTGCAATCATGCTTAAAAAAGTTCACAAATTAAGGCAGTACGCAAATACCCATTGATTTTATATGTTTCCATTCTCAGCCCATGCCCGTAGGGCGTGAGTGCCGATGTCGGAATTGATGTAATAAGCCCTAAAAGGATCGAAAAACCGCTTAAAAATCATACTGTCAAATAGACCGGCGCTAGGTAATCGATCATACGATGATTAGTGACATTAAAGACAGCCGAACATGATACCCACCTCTGGATCTCGTAATCTAAGCACGGTGGCGGGATGTGGAGCACAACAGCTCCACCGGCGGTGGTGACCCACTGAACAGAAGGCCTGGTCATATTTCCGAGCACCGCCGTCAGCGCTCCTGTTGACTTGGCATCGTGACTCGGTTTCTGTGCCACGCAAGTGGTCTGTGCGGGGCTTCTGTTGCGGCTTTTGAAATTTCAGCCACTAGAAAATTTTATTTTACGTGGGGTCTTTTCGGCTGAAAAAAGGACAATACTAATTAGGAAGGCTTTGAATCCATGGACAACGATTTAACAGCTAGTATGTTTGAAAACAAAGAGTTGTACAATTGGTGGACGGATTTCTGAATACCGTGACGAAAGCCTACGCTGAGGGCCATTTGCTTGTGCACAGAGTTAAAACAAGGCTGTAATTTGCACCTTGCTCTGTAAGGAATACGCGAAGTAGTTTTTGTTTTCAGCACCTTTGGTTTGGCTCACATGGAGAGGTAAGCTGTTTATACTTGCAGATCTTGTTATAAGATGCGTATAAAGTTAAAGTACTCCTTCAAAACATGATAATTTACAATGCATTGAAAATGGTGTTAGTCATGGGATGTTCTCATTTGTTGTACGAATCCCAATTGATTTCTAGTCAGTGAATATTTGTTAGCTCTCCATCATTGATGTGTTAGCGGCAAATTTTATGCGCCAAGAATGTAGAAATCTATTCTACTTTTTCTAGCAGCCTTAACAAAATACATCCGTGCACATCATCCGTATTCATGTCGCAAAAGAAAATAACAAATTATTTTATTCCCCAACATGTACTTGCTAATTTAGAAAACGGATAAAAGGTACTTATGCAACTTCACCCCTACTCTTATCACTAGCCAACACTGCAAATTAATGGATTTCTGTTAATATGTGCTTGCTGTCTTATGAAACGACTACTGGACTGGAATTGACTGGACTGGAATTGAGGTAATTTCTTACGTAAAATACAGGCGAGCATTCCAGAAGAAGTAGCAGTCGCGGTTATGAATGAGAGCTGCATTCAGCGAGTCAGGAGCGCTCAGAGGATTTTTTTCTGCACAGATTTCTTGAACGCTGCAAATCACTGTGATGCCGCCACAATTTTGCTACGTATTTACGACTGAAAAATTGCTACACACTTTGATAAGGTGTTTTTCCAAAACTTGGAAAGAAGAATTATTAGAAATTTTGGAGTCATTTCATTAATTTTATGCGCTTTTTCATTTGAAATTGAATTTTCATTTGTGCGATTTCCTCTAGAAAAACGGACCCTTGATCCCAAGCGTTTTAGCAGTTGTTTGCTGCGGAAATTCTTCGTAATAAAATTTAAATTCCCAGAGAAAAATTACTAGTGACATAGCCAGTAATTTTAGCTTCCCCTCAAATAATGTCAGAAATTATGGCCGCCTTACGCTGCATATTTTCTAGGAACGAGGTCTCGCCACGACCGACTTGCGAGGTGCCTGTTGTATTACGAGTGGTTACATGTAGTCCTTGGGCGCTACATATGTGTCTGTGTAGCAGCGGGACCGTGTGCACCGGGCATCTACACATCGCTCATTCGGATGAACAACGTCACAAGTCGAAATTCTTGATTTTTTAGGAGAAGTGATTTTAACTTTACAAACTACTATACAGAATTAAAAAGAGGAATCCTTCCTGTCGGTCAATTTTGAACGTACAGTTATAATAGCTTTATTAAAATACGTAGAAAGAAATGGCAAATTAACAGTTTGGATAAGTGAATTTTTCAAACTTTTGAGTTATGACGTTGGTCTTTCGAATGAGCGCATTATATTGAGCCGCCTTGTGCGAGATGAGCGCCATTGTGGCACAACTTCATCATCACAAGCGCTCAAGCGGACACATCCCGAAGGTAATGAGACGAAAAAGTGAAATATGTCTACGCTTCATCGCTTATATTCAACCAGACGGCGACAATGCAAAGCCTCTCGCCTATAATGCTGGAGACAATTTCTGTCTGGGAAGTGCCTTTAATGCTTTAATGATCAATCTTCAATTATTATGTTATCAAGTACCTACAGCACTTTGCGTGCGATGCAAGCGACGTGAGACATGCTTAAAGTATGACCATAAATAGAACACTGCATTCCTCACCTCCTACACCTTGGATGTCTTTCATCCAAAGCACGCTAAGCAGCAGCACAGCAAATATTTACGTTTAGCTTCAATTTTTACGATAAGCAGACACGCTGGTATGAGATTTCAGGATTACGGTATTGAAGAAATTTTCCTGTTAAAGCAGGAAATGTTACATGATGAAAGCAGAAGTATCTCTAGCGAGGCGTCGAATTATGTATTTTTCACGCAAGAAATTGCCACCTTAAATACAAAAACTATAAATGAGTGCGATAACGGTGCTTCTCGAATGCGGCTTAAAAGGAGTATAAGTGTGAAATATCTTCATAATGTGAAGAAATGTTTTAAATTTATTTTCACGAAATTCTAACTATAGAATGTCAATTTGTTATCACTTATCCTGCAATTTTCTTGAATTCACCTGAAGTGTATGAGAAAAAAACCTCCCTCTTAACAAACATTATTATAATCTTGGCACAACAATATCTGATTTTATTTAGTGCTCGATTTTTTAACTGCATTTTCTGACAACTAAAACTAACCGAAACTATCGATTACAAATGATACGGGACTCTTCGCGCGTGAACAAAATTAGAAAAGGAACGAAATTGCTCATGCTCACAAACGGTTAAACTTTCATATTAGCTCATGCGTGCACATTGAGTTTGATTCTTCAACACCTCTGGGGGACACAACTATTGTATCTCTTTGAATTGGCGCTCTGAGCTGAGAGTTAGATAGGCCTTCTTTTTGTTGGAATTTAATGTTTCTTGCTTTGTCGAGGGCTATTTGTTTGGCTCACTGCTGTCCTGTTTTATCCACTGACAACCTTCAACTTTTCACATTGTTTCATCGCCTTCTTAACATACTGTTTCTATGC
Source organism: Morinoia aosen (assembly GCA_030386875.1). Classification (NCBI taxonomy): domain Eukaryota; kingdom Metazoa; phylum Arthropoda; class Malacostraca; order Amphipoda; family Talitridae; genus Morinoia; species Morinoia aosen. The sequence continues at coordinate 25,364,632 of CM059566.1, forward strand.
GTAGGGGATCTTGTGTGGGAACACACCTTGTGCATAGATTCCGCCCTTTCAACTACATACTGAATGGTGCCTTCACCTTTCCATTGTTGGAGCTCCTTTGTTGCAGTTAAGGGGTCTCAAACTAACTCACTAACTAATTTGACCCTCCACCGACGCTGGAATTGACCGCTGCAGCTATGAGAACCAATCTCCTCCTCATACTCTTAGGGCGTTCACCTGCTACTCTGACCGCCGCTTACTTGCCATCGCATGAGCTCCGTTAATTCAGCTGCATTGGGCCGGTACTTTTTAATTTTGAAATAGCACTAAGAGTATTTTCCAATAACGAAATACTTTTTATAATCGCATGAATAATAAACCTACTTTTATAATCTCGTTGCGTTGCAAGACCGGTTAACTAAGTTTTGTTTCATTAAAACTACTACAGAATTCATTAACTATTTTTTTCAGTTGTTATTCGAAGGAAAATCGAGTGCATGTTCCTACAACGGTGGGTGATTGCTAGCACAGCAGCTGATGCCTCTAAAGTCACGTCTTGAGATCCGTTCATGCGTGCTGAGAGAGCGCCAAGAGGCATTGCGTAGGAGCCATCAAGAGATACGGCCTAGCTCACGCCTGTTAATTCTACGTAGCAGAAATATGGAGCGCTGAATTAGAGCAATTATAATATGGTCTGTATGGAGATGAATTGTAGGATCGTCGCTGACGAAATATTCTCATTTACGTAATACCGAAGTCTCCTTTTGCGAAAAATAGTGAACTGAGGAGTAGACTCGCAATGGTTTGGAAGTTACTCACCAAATCGATCTCACGCAGTCCGTTAAGATAATAAATTGTCCCCATTCATTTCAAACAATTTTGAGGTTCCACAAGGATCTACCCTTGTCCACTATTGTTTTTATTTTCATTAACGATTTCCCTCCAATGCCTTCCAAGACACGAATTTCCATGTGTGCTGATGATGTACAAATTGCACTGACAAGTTCTGTGGCGTAATTACTACAGACACAGAAAAATAAATAGAGAATTAAAAAAAATAAATTAAAAATGTAAAATTATTAAATTTTAAATTAAAAAAATAAAAAATAAAAAAATTAATGAAGCACATTCATTTACAAAAAGATATTTTATTTTACAATGGTAAAGTGACTTATTAGTAATAAACTTTTATTGGTTGGGCAAATATTTTTTGCATTTTATTACATGTATCTTACACTGACTTGTAGCTGCTGGAGTATGTTTACAATCTCTCTCCTTTTACTGCTGTTTAGAGGAAGGGATTTTCATTCTTGAAAATGTACTTAAACACAAATGTATTTAAAGTTTGTATCCAACGCTGATTCTTCTTCGACGAGTCCTCATTGTGCCGAAGTGTGTTTACTTCTAAGGTGTGTTAAACCACAAGGCAGTGACTGGTGACAGATTTGCTATTTCACGTAAGTTTGAGCCCTACATATACGTATATACAGCGACTGCCGACGTCGCTGTCCTGTCGGATTTTATGTCTTCACAACTTACTAAACCCGTCAGTGTTCCACTGAAACTGTTTGTTTTACTGTAGGTAAGTTTATTTTCCGAGTGGAAAAACTTGCAGGCAAAACCACCTCCCTTGTTTATTGACGCAATATTGTTTATGCGTGTTCCACACTGCTTTTCGGAATTTTGATTTTAAAGTTGTTGGAAGTTATTGGTTGACGTTCAAAAATGAAAAAAAAGGTCTATTCATACTGTTTTTTAAACAGGTTCATTTCAGCGTTTCAAATGGGATTAATCTCAGAAGAATTCGTGGGTTTTTGGGTATTTTTATAACTAATTGAACTCACATACATTTTCTGGCGATACATTTGTGAAATTAGACCCTGATTCTCCTAGAACACAACGAACATACCTTGAATGAAATAGAATACTACTGATAGTTGTAAAATATTGTACGTACTTATTTAAGGCCCGAATGTGTTCAGACGCTTCCAGGATACCATTAGATAGGACCTTCACAGTCCTATTCTAATTCCTTTCTGCGCGACATGTACACTTAATAAATTTCAAAAGATAAATTGTCCTGAGTATATACGTATACTTCATTCAGATGCCGTTGATTGCAAAACGAGCTCTCTAAAATTAATTTAAATCATTTTTGTGTGGTGTACCCACCAAGCCTCACATAACTGTGGTGAGTGTGGTGTACCCACCAAGCCTCACATAACTGTGGTGTGTGCAGATGTTCACATACAGCACGGTGGGCGTGGGCTTCCTGTTCTTCCTGACGGGGCTAACGGGCTGGATCGCGGGGGCCTCGGAGCTCAAATGTGTTCTCAAAACGGTGAGTCGTCGCGATTTTTGAGCATGGCCATTTAACTTCACTCGTTGTATTTTTAAAGTTGGTTTTTAATGTGTGATCGTGAGAATCGGGTGCCGATGACAGGATGACAGCGAAGATAGAGAATTGAAAGGATGACAGTGAAGATAGAGAAGGGAAAGGATGACAGCGAAGATAGAGAAGGGAAAGGATGACAGTGAAGACAGTGACGGAAAGAAATGACGGTGAACGTAACGCATTTCAAGGTTTCCCTGTCAAACAACTTTACGTAAGTCGTCATAATAAGTGCGTTATAGGTCTTTTTTCTCCTTCGATTAACTAATAAAGTACGTTTGGCCTTAATTATTTCTCGGTTATTCAAATATTAGCGGGGGCATTTTAAGCTATATGTAGCTGCTTACCGATGCTGCTAGAAATGACGGCATGCTCATCTTTAAATTCTTCAGTTTCATTTTCAATTCTGCGCCCGGTACGTAGTCTCTATTGGCTTCTTCACCTTTCCCTATATGCGGCAGCTTCGTGTTTAAGTTTTTTGTAGTGTTAGTTCTTTGTTTTTTGTTCTTTGAGCTGTCTTCTTGAGTGCAGTGAAATCTCTGAGCCTGAGCTTTTTGGGCTCTTCTTTGTGAAGCTCTCTCTTCACTTTGGCTGGCTGTGTATCTTTGTGAAGCTCTCTTCACTTTGGCTGGCTGTGTATCTTGTGAAGCTCTCTTCACTTTGGCTGGCTGTGCATGTATCTTGTGAAGCTCTCTTCACTTTGGCAGGTTGTGTATCTTGTGAAGCTCTCTTCACTTTGGCTGGCTGTGTATCTTGTGAAGCTCTCTTCACTTTGGCTGGCTGTGCATGTATCTTGTGAAGCTCTCTTCACTTTGGCAGGTTGTGTATCTTATGAAGCTCTCTTCACTTTGGCTGGCTGTGTATCTTTGTGAAGCTCTCTTTACTTTGGCTGGCTGTGTATCTTGTGAAGCTCTCACTTCACTTTGGCTGGCTGTGTATCTTTGTGAAGCTCCCTTCACTTTGGCTGGCTGTGTATCTTTGTGAAGCTCTCTCTTCACTTAGGCTGGTTGGGTATCTTTGTGAAGCTCTCTTCACTTGCGAGCGCTCTCTTCATTTCCATAAGTTAATTCTTTCAAGGACAAGACGCGTACATCACTCAAACAATAACCGAACCTCGTCCATTCAACTACGCCGACTAGTTTTGGAGCCTATCTTAAAGTGTACTTTTTGATCGGATGCTAAACGTAGAATTCAGCAGAATTTGTCAGATTTTCAAAGGCAATGCTCAGTGCAATCCTGGTGTGTTCCTTGCCTTCGCACTCGATAAAATATTTTGACAAAAATTACTTGTACTGAACAATATGTCTCATCTTCTCGGTATTCTCTTCAACAACACACGGACATGGGTGCATGGAACACAGACACGGTGATAGATTGATATTGCTTATGAGTTACAAATATCTACAAAATTTCTATACTTAGGTTACAGATGAACCTAATTATGGTTTTATAATCAAACTGCTCTGCACTACACGCATATTAACTGTATTAGGCAATATTAGCTCTGCATTAGGTAATATTAGCTGTGCATTAGGCAATATTAGCTGTGCATTAGGCAATATTAGCTGTGCATTAGGCAATATTAGTTGTGCATTAGGCAATATTAGCTGTGCATTAGGCAATATTAGTTGTGCATTATGTAATATTAGCCGTGCATCAGGAAATATGAGCTGTGCATCAGGCAATATTAGTTGTGCATAAGGTAATATTAGCTGTGCATCAGGTAATATTAGCTGTTCATCAGATAATATTAGCTGTGCATCAGGCAATATTAGCTGTGCATTAGGTAATATTAGGTGTGCACTTGGTAATATTAGCTGCGCACTAGGTAATGTTAGCTGTGCACTAGGTAATATTAGGTGTGCACTAGGTTATTTTAGCTGTGCACTAGGTAATATTAGGTGTGCACTAGGTAATATTAGGTGTGCACTAGGTAATATTAGCTGTGCACTAGGTAATGTTAGCTGTGCACTAGGTAATGTTAGCTGTGCACTAGGTAATGTTAGCTGTGCATTAGGTAATATTAGGTGTGCACTAGGTTATATTAGCTGTGCATTAGGCAATATTTGTTGTGCACTAGGTAATATTAGCTGTGCACTAGGTAATGTTAGCTGTGCACTAGGTAATGTTAGCTGTGCATCAGGCAATATTAGCTGTGCATTAGGTAATATTAGGTGTGCACTTGGTAATATTAGCTGCGCACTAGGTAATGTTAGCTGTGCACTAGGAAATATTAGGTGTGCACTAGGTTATATTAGCTGTGCACTAGGTAATATTAGGTGTGCACTAGGTAATAGTAGCTGTGCACTAGGTAATATTAGCTGTGCACTAGGTAATAGTAGCTGTGCACTAGGTAATGTTAGCTGTGCACTGGGTAATGTTAGCTGTGCACTAGGTAATATTAGCTGTGCACTAGGTAATATTAGGTGTGCACTAGGTAATAGTTGCTGTGCACTAGGTAATATTAGCTGTGCACTAGGTAATAGTAGCTGTGCACTAGGTAATGTTAGCTGTGCACTGGGTAATGTTAGCTGTGCACTAGGTAATATTAGCTGTGCACTAGGTAATGTTAGCTGTGCACTGGGTAATGTTAGCTGTGCACTAGGTAATATAGTTGAATAGATTTTTCGCACATCAAACCTGCCCTGCTATGTACATTTAGTTACCGAGGGAAGAGCGCCTGACTACAACTGACTTTTGTTTGATATTCCGTGTATTTCCGACCTCGCTTTATTCTTTCTTCCACGAAAATGAAGAATTTTCAATTCTGCTATTGTTGATACGACGTACCAACAAATGTACATTGTAGCTAGACAATTTATACAACAACCACTTTCCCATATTCCAATATTCGTGTTTATTTAGGCTTTTCAATTTTCTTTTTTCTTTCAGCAGGGGAGAGTATCTGTGGGAAGACTGAATTCCGTAGATTGCATAACACTTTGCTCGATTGGCGCACGACAGTGGAGCTAATTTTTGAATTCATGTGGCAAAAAAGCCTCACCTGGAATGCATTATCATTAAACTTTTTAATTGACAGATCACCCCATGGGTTCGTAAAAAATGGAAACAGTTATTCCATTAATACTTCCAGCAAAGTTATTCTCGCGTTCACGGGCGTCAGTTGATACATGAACAGCTCGAAACAGATCGTGACTGAAAACGTTAAACTGTTTTGGTATAATTGATGAATCAGAGAGCAACTGCAACATGAGAGTTTTCATCCCGTATGAATAAAGGAAAAGCTGTTAAGCGACGAGTTATAAAGCAATTTCATAATTTAATTTAAATTTAATTAAAATTTCAGCCCTCAAAATATTAAACATTCGTGTTTTCAAACTACGTGAAAAAGTGATGATCTTCATTTTGAATTGCCCCAAGAAAATGTTATGAAGGCACAGAACTTCAAAGCGTTTTTGTTTTTTCAAGGCTTCGAAAATGTGCAAGCCATTCTAAGAATGACAGAATATTGAGACCTGAATAATTTCTTTTAAACTAATTTCCTATCCGTGTATGTGAAAAAGAATCAGCTTGATGAAACAGAGACTCGTCCATACATGTTTGCAGATAGTTACCTACAAATACAGTCTGGAACTGGAAAACTGAGTTTTTAATGGGTTTGGAGAGCTGATAAATTGTATAATTAAACGACGTATTCCATGTTTGCCCACTTTAATTGTGAGTGTGGAGTGACGAAGCAGCGTGCGCTTAACTCTGTGTACGTCTGCAGTATTTTGTGATGCTGGTGGTGGCCATCTTGGTGGAGGTCGCCGGCATCGTCGCCCTCAACATCCTCGGCACGAAGGTACGCACCTCCTTCTGTGTCATTGGGATCTTTTGCAGATTAGCCCCGCCACACTCTAGCGAAAGTTTGAAACATACTTCCGTTTGAGAGTAACTTGAAGTCGATAGGTGCATTGTTTCGAAAATTACGAGTGGGTGAACCTATGTGTCGCATTAGTGGCGGGGCGCATCTGGAAAAAGTCCATAAATTGCTCTCCTTGTTTGTTTGCTTTTTCGTCTCCCTCTTCTTCTAGAGTCCCATTGTCGTTGGAGTCACGGGCTATTCCTTTGGTCTTTGGCGATTTTCGAGATTTTGATACCGTAAAGTAAAAGTTTTGTGGTAAAAACCAGTTACTTTTTTGCAGTCTTTAGTGTCGATTTTCAAGATTTTGATGCCGTAAAGTAAAAGTTTTGGGGTAAAAAACAGTAACTTTTTTGCAGTCTTTAGTGTTGATTTTCGAAATTTTGATGCCGTAAAGTAAAAGTTTTGGGGTAAAAAACAGTAACTTCAGCCAGTACAGCAGTTTGAGGCGCTCAAGAGACAGCTCAGCGATGGACGACAGTAAGACGTTCACAGCTGAGTTTTGAAGAAGTGTTGCCTCCGATGATAATGAATTTGATTTCATTTTATGTTGGTTGGAAAACGATTCTCTGTGTATATAGGAATAATGTGTAAGGAAAAACAATCTTCCGAAGCAGGGTGAGATATCTGATCAGTGTACGGCTATTTCCATAAATATTTTGAATGAACATCTTCTTTTACATATTTTCATAATAATATTCACGTTTCGAATTTTTTGATATAAAGTCACACTACTTTTTTTTGCCAGACGGTCGAGCAAAATAAATATAGCGGATTGGGATTGAATGTTTGAAGTATCCTAACCACCGATCGCATTTTACTCCACCGGAGGCATGCTACTTGCGACGGGTAAACCTAAAGCCGCAAGAGAAATAAAGCCTCAGTGACTTCCTTAACTAACAAAGTGCGGTAATGAGCATTAGTTTTGTAATCAAGCTTGTAATTTGACACTTTATCGATGTATTTGAGAAATTGTTGCTCCGCCAGATGGAAGACATCCTCGTGAACGGGTGGGCCGAAGTGAATCAGAGCACGAGGAACATCGTACAGGGCACGGTGAGTGCAGGGGGGCCACCGTCATGGTCTGCTCACGCGGTAGCGGGGTCTGCTACGTTTTCTTGTTGTGTCTATAACTTATAGACAAATATTTTGGTATTATTAGTGAATCACAGAGAAACTGCTTGTTCCTTCTTTAACTAGTTTGCCTGTTACGACTTAAAATAATCTTGTATTTTGTATTCTATAATAGACCTTGGTAGCTTCAACCAATTCTGAAGTTTTATTTACAAATGAATAAAGGATTTCACTGTAAATAGTTCAAGTTTATGGACAGTTGAGTATAGATATTCATTTTAGGCTGGTTTCAAATCGGATATGTGAATTAAAGATGAGTTGGTAGAGGGTAGGGTAGTCTAGGCTTAGCTAGGATAAGTAGAAATTTGATAAAAAAATTTTAGGATGGGTTAAGATAGGTTAGGCTACTTTTGGTAAAAATGTTATCGTCAACTTTTTCAAAGGTTTATTTCGCTTGAGGATATTTTTGGCCGTAGAGTTTGTTCGGGTATTGCTGGTATAAATGTACTATTATTAAATTAGTGTTCAAGGCCCGTCATAAAAGACGGGATTTGATATTTTCCTTATGTTACTCTTCCAGATGTAGATGACAAACAAATATATCCATCCTAACAGTACCCGCCATTAAAATATTCTTGTACTTGTGCACTGGTGGAGTTCGTATCACAGATACGGTCTATAGGCATATCGTATACGTATCGTATCGATACGTATCGTGAAGAAACGTGTTAGAGAAGTGAGCGAAGTTAGTCAACACAGTTACACTCTTACTTTCATTTCAGAAGAGAACGAACGATCTACTTCCGTCGGTCATGTTGTGTTCATCTGAACCTTATACGCAAGTGGTAGACCGCGTGTTTAGTAGAGGCTGCGTCAAAACGAACGCGTTTCAGGCTACCATTCGAATCAAAACGTATAGATAAAATTTGATACGCACCATAGGTCAGCCCTACACGTAGCTTTACGTATCTCAACCTATCCACTGCAATTGCTCTAAGTAATGACATTGCTGATCAATTGCTTGTGAATATAAGCTATAAGAACTGTCCAAATTGAATGCCTGCACCCCTATAGCTGCACTGCTGCGGCTTCTACGGCCCGCGAGAGTTCGCGTACACGAGCTACCCAATCGACGACTCCTGCTACGAGAAGGCTGGTGACGCTGCCGAGCCCAGCGTGGCTCCCCTCACGCTCAAGCAGGTACGGCCGTGGGGGTTGGGGGTGCTAGTACTGCGCTTGTAATCAAGCAGAGTAATTTTGTGGTCAAGCATGGAAGTAATTTGCTTCTCTCACTGACGAGCGTGTCGGCCATGTTGGGATTTTTTGTGGCACATCTCGCTCCGCAGCGCTTATGGTTTGGTTTGTCTTTTACCCGACTCCGGTACGGGCAATATCCTTCGTGGTCTTCTACGAGGCCTCGTACTGCGAAGTAGGTATTGTTTTGTTCTGGTCTTTGTCGCGTCTCTCGTCCTAGAGCTCTGTTTCTTATGGACAAGTTGTACTGTTTTCCGTAGTTCCGTTGAGATTTCACAGGATATTATAGAGCTCTTAAAAATACAATCAAGTTATAGAGAAGAAATGTGGGGCTTAGTATGATATAGTACTGCAACATCATGTAAACAGGGTAAATGCCTCAATCGACGGTTTTAAGCTAGGAATGAGTGTTTCCCACGTCTCTGAAGAGTGAACTTATGTCTCTTTTCATAAAAGCATAAGCGAATAAAGATAACTCAGTCTGATAACACGACGAGTTAAAGGGCACCTTCATTAACGAACATTCAAGAGTTAATCCTGGAAGAATTCGATCTCCAAAATCTTTGTGAGCTCTCAAAGCAGCAATCTATGAAAATGTGCTGCATCTGTTATGTGTGCGCACAAGAGAGCTCGTATCAGAGCACAACCGCGGGATGAAGTCTAAAATGAACGAATTGTGAGTTTCAAGCTTCCCTAACTCTCTGAGTGCTGAAATCTTCGGACAGGGAAAACAGAAAGAAGGCTAATTGAGAATAATGTTATAGTTAAAAGAGTCCAGTCCGATACGGACTCTTGACCTTCGCTAGCCAGTTAAATAAGGCAGGTAAGTCAAAAGATTTTACAAGCCAAATTTAATAAACTCCACAATATTTGAATCACAATACACTTCACAATTACAACGAATGGTAAAACTTCACTTGGTTTGAATTCGAATAAAACTTTTGGATGGCGTGGACCTTTGGAGTGAAGACCGCTGTGAATAACAGGTGCATGACAAACAAATCTATCCATCCTAACAGTACCCGCCATCAAAATATTCTTGTACTTGTGCACTGGTGTGCACACTTGTGCACACTCACGTAAACACCAAAACTGCTCGGCCTGCTTGGAAAGTTAGAAACGGGAATTCCAGCCGATGCTGCCACAGGTGTTCAGTTCACGAAACGAAACATTGAAGTCTCCTAGGGAGCCAGAAACCTACAACTTCTTAGGGCAATGCGTGCCACTTTGACAAGGCAACGGATCATTCGCTCTCCTAAAAACAAAACAAGAAAATCCGCTGCACAGCGTCACTACACAACTGTACGGCCCAAAATCAATCAATAACAAATTAACAAATATTTCTAGATAGGTGCATGACACACACTGCAAGACCGCTCCTCATATAATTCATAGAACAAGAAAAGGAAAAAATGGGCCGGGAGTGGACAACGTATGATAAGGAAAGATGGTTGAAAAGCGATAAGTTGGAGCGATTACTCGGAAGCTCACAATTGCCTGTTGTTTTCTTATTTCTTCCTACCAGAGGAATTCAATTTAAATTATAATTTTAGTCTATTATTGACTTTTTATTGCGAAGGTGGTTGGTTCCCAAAAGATTTTAAAGTTTTTAGTCTAGTTTTGGAGACAGCCTTCTCCCGTGAGGCTTCAATATTTAAGAACACGTGAGTTCACTGTACCAGGAGAATTATCAGGAAGAAAAGAGAAATAATTTTTCGTTTTAACTATATGCAATGATAATTATAGAAATTAAATAATCGGAATTGTATAAATGCCCACATAAAAACGATAAATGTTATCTTCTAGAAATTCTCATGAAATGTGTGTTTTATTTTATCTTTAACTTCACCTCGTGAAATATTTCAAATTAATACATCAAATTCCCAACGCAATCACGGTGTCCTTGAGTGTTAAAAATGTAAAAACGAAGAACTTCTTAGGAATAACATATATAACCAAAAAACATTTGTTTCCGATTGTGTTTTTACGCTGTAATATTGATTGTGTGGTGGATATATTAAATTGAGTGAAATGTAACACCGTCTGTTGCAGTCGGGGTGCGGGCCGCTGCTGCAGCAGTGGTTCACTGCCAACCGCGCGGTGTGGTGTTCGCTGCTGGCGGGCGTGGGAGGCCTGCAGCTAATGAGTGCCATCCTCTGCCTGCACATCATCAGCAAGCTCAAGGACAAGACGCGCACATCACTCAAACAGTTCACGGACCCTCACCCCCTTAACTACGCCTACTCGTTATGAGACAGAGCCTAAAGTATATCTTTTGATCGGATGATTTCGAAAACAAATGACCTTTTTGTACTCCTTAATTCAGGATGGTAAACAGCCATTTCGTGTAAATCTATTCTTTGAACAGTATAATTGTTATTGTTTTTGCAATGTTGATATTTGTTTCTAAAGTGTTAGTTTGAATTGCCTCTCAATTTCTTCCCTGCATGACCTTGATCGCACTGCCAGTTCTATAATTATACGGTAACTTCCATACAAATAATAGTTCGCGTGCTATCATATGTTTTGTACAGTTTTGAAAAACTTTATAGATCTGAAAACATAATTTAATTATCAAACGCTACGCACTTTTGTATATAGCAGGAATTGACTTAACTGACTTCCTCACCTCTAGTTCTCAACCCTTGTTCTTCCACTTCTTCTCAATACTCAGCATTCTCTGACTTGCACTGTTAATTTAGATTGAATTCACTCCGTAACAAATAGGTTATTTTTTGTACGAAACTATCATTGTTAAAGAAATGTTAAAAATAAGGCTCGTTTCTTCAAACCCTTTTTTTGTACCGAAGTACCATATTTGAAAAGAGACAGTTCTTCGAATTCCATAGAAATGTAAAAATCTGGGGTAATTTCTCGATTAAAGTTTATTACACATGAAAACTTCAAACTTAAGACCAAATCGAAGCTCGTGAAACGGTCGAAAATGTGTAGATGTAAGAAGGCTTTCCTCAACACCACGTATTCAGGCAAGGATTTGGAGAACCTCTCTTTCTTCGCAGCTCCTGCCTTTCTGATCCTTCGCGCCAACACTTCTAATTGCTCTAAAGAGAAGCATATCAAAATTCCTCAGTGAGCCCCTTAGAAGTAATGATTCCGTTTTCATACATGACGAGTAAAAGGCATGTAGGCCATCACTTATTCAGTTGACTTTTGGAGTGCCTCTCAGGTTTCGATCTTCTAACTCTGCACATATTTGACGAAGACCAACGCCCAAAGTCTATGTCATTCAATTATTGAATTTTAATTTTATCACTCTGCTGGTCGCCACTGCCTTCTAATTACAGCTTTCATAGATATTTGCGATCGTAAGTCTAAATTCAAGGTAAACATATTCCAAAGCAGAAAAACATTTCAGAAACTAGTGCCAATTAATGCTTAAATTCATTTATTAAAATTATTGCTCAAATCGGTTATGAAAACACAGTAATAATTAGTTGCAAAATTCGATTGATAATTGGGAAAAATGTCCTCATGTTCAAATGCCCATGTAGTTCTGATGAACTGTTTAGAAAAAACATTTATTCAGCTCGTTAATGCAGGACTTCACGTTTCAAAACACCGCAGCTTCGTTTTTGTGAAAAGAGAAAGAGCTGCGTTCAAGTATACTGGGAGTAGTGTGATTGATTACCCGCTTGCCACAATCAAAGATCTTATATTTCCTTCAAACTACGTCTTATATTCATTCATCGATCGACTTTCCAATGTTGTTGTACCAATTGTTTTTGAAATCCTTTACCCTGAAGGGAAGGAAGTGAGGCGCAACTTCAATGAATACAAATTTCTCACACAAGCTCTTCCTCGCACATCCTCCGTTTTCTATAATTTCAGGAGAAGTTTCTTGTATTCTGGGAAAACACTTCACACACTTACCGAACTGAAAGTAAACACAGGTTCTTTCGTGTCGACAACGTGAGGCTTATTTCTCGTCACAGAAGAGGGCAGGAGTAGCCTGCAAAATGTAATTAACGAGCGTTGTCGGGTACATATCTCTAGTCACGGCAGCTTCAAAACAAAGTATCCCAAAAGGATTGTTCTGTCACCTTTTCTCTTAAAGTTACGGAGGAATCTGATATAGAAATACCAAACGAAAACCGTATGACGAGAAATCCCTTATGAAATGGTTTATCCGTCGTTGTCGTTTGAATACATGATTTATATCTTAATGGCTGCCGATATTTATCCGTGATGTTATTTTTCGTGACATTCACAAAATACTTTATTCGTCACTTTTTTTTAGTCTTTATAAATCAAGGTAGCTGCCAATATTTATATTTATAAAACATGTTCGGTTAGCGTTTGGTCTCATAGTGGAAGGCATATTAATATTTATGTGCTTAGCCGTATTTCATGGCTTCGAACATTAACCATTCTTTTCTATGTTCTCTTTATTATTATCATCAACATCATCTTCATCATCATCTCTCTTCCTAATTACGGAGGAAATTAAAGACACAAAAGATTAGGCAATTCACTATTGACAAATAAAAGAAATCAAGATAAATTGTTAATTGATCACATATTGTATTCGTACGCCGCTGAATCCTACATACTTAAAGGTTTAGAAGGGGAGTGTTATGGATTTAGACACGGGTGGATAAGGAAGGACACTTATCTGAGGTTCGCCTTTGTCGAAAGGCTGGGTTCTCTCAACCAGGTCGCCATTTTGGAGTTTCGGGACCGAAATGTTAACGGTCGACAACTGGCTAATGTCGATCACAATATCACTTTCAATGGGCGAGAGCACGTTTTGCTATATTTTTATATATGAATGAGGGCGTGTTATGATTTATATTATGAATTATATATCGTAAATGATATGTTTGCCCTCGGTCGAAAATTGGACCGAGGCGATCTACGTTCGCCCGTGCCCGTGTTACTCAGATGAACGTTTTACAATATGTGATCAATTAACAATTTATCTTGATTTCTTTTATTTGTCAATAGTGAATTGCCTAATCTTTTGTGTCTTTAATTTCCTCCGTAATTAGGAAGAGAGATGATGATGAAGATGATGTTGATGATAATAATAAAGAGAACATAGAAAAGAATGGTTAATGTTCGAAGCCATGAAATACGGCTAAGCACATAAATATTAATATGCCTTCCACTATGAGACCAAACGCTAACCGAACATGTTTTATAAATATAAATATTGGCAGCTACCTTGATTTATAAAGACTAAAAAAAAGTGACGAATAAAGTATTTTGTGAATGTCACGAAAAATAACATCACGAATAAATATCAGCAGCAATTAAGATATAAATCATGTATTCAAACGACAACGACGGATAAACCATTACACTTATAAAGAACTCAAAGCGCTTTTCCCGACAAGTTTGACGAAGAATTGAACCTAAAATAAAAACATCGACTTCCTTCAAAAAAATAAAAGCTTAACGAAAAAATAGGATGACAAACAACAGTTAAAAGCACAGCTTAATAAATTTCTCATCAAGTGAAAAGATCCAGCTCACCTCGGTCTTCTGAAGAATGTGTACTCGATGTTACTGAGGGTTGCCCCTGAGGTCGTTCAGCAAGGCCTTCTCTCTAGAGATAGCGTCGAGGGTGTTCAGCACGGGCGGTTCATTGCGGCCGAAGTCGTGCGGGATGAGGGTGTAGTAGCGGCTCGTCAAATCAGCTATTGTATCTTCACTTTCCTGTACCCAAACAGAAATAATTGAAATGATTATTGTACAATAAATTTTCTTGGAAACAATGAATTTTAATTGGATCTTTAAGACTTAGATGAGCTATGAATATAAATACAAATCGTCATCAAGAGTATAAGAAAGAAAAACGAATTTTTTTTTTCAAAGCTGATGCATAAAATATATTAAAATACATTGGATTTTAAAAATTTCTTAATATTTATGTCCTTAATTGATAGACAAACCATACGAGGTGTACAACAGCCATGTCAGAAGTTCATTATATTATCGAGAGAAGCAACAAACAAAATATATTCTGTGGGATATTTCATCCATGGTTAGGTTACTGAAAGCTTATGAATACTATACTAAAGAATGCCTCGGATATCCTTCACTATTAGTTTAAACGAAAGAAGAAAAGACACGAAAGCGCTCTACCGAAACCGACTGATGCACCGTCGTAAATGATTGTCAAGTAGAATTAAAAGGGCGATTTTTGGGGAGTCAAATACGTAAAATGAAAAGAAGAACCAATATAAAAGGGAACATTCTTTTAACTGCTATGTTTCAAAATCTCCAATTCCATCATCAGTGCTGTAAAACGAACAAAAACGAAAATGAACATATTGCAAGAGCTATTAGAAACTAATGACACTATACCTATATTGAAAAATAGTAACACCTAACTATTAAAGAACTGAATTTTCTTAAACATTCGAAGCCATACATACGCATGCACCCAAATTCAAACTATTAAACAAAAACACAATAATATCTACACAAAGAAACATAACTATTCACATACCCATCCAAACACCCTTCAATTTACACCCTTGGGGCAATGTTTAATTTCATTCCACTTTGTTCATGATTTAAACAAAGTCTACTAAAAATGAACAAGGATTCCAAAATTCTGAGATCAAATTCATCTGTAGCTCAGCAAAGTGTGGAGAAATTAGAACTTTTAAAGAGATGGTTTGAATTATGACAATGATCTCTGATTGCTCACTGGGAGGGAGATGAGTATGGACGGCCGGTTGTATGGGAGAGACCTGAGTGTTGGCTGTGATGAACAAGTTGCTGGAGTGTGGTACTTCCAACATAGGACTGCAGGCAGCAATCACATTTGTACTAGTAGGTAGACACAACCATTTCTCAGGCACTCTTCCAAATGCTCTTTCTTGTTAAAAAATGAACCTATTTTAAAACTATTCCTACAAAATGGTGGCACATCAATAAAAGTAAAATGAGAGTGTATCAGGGATAGAGGCTCCTTTCTCATCTCCTTGTTAAGATAGCCCAAGAACGGGAGCTCGACGAACACTTTCTGCTTTGGTGCGGTCAGAACTGTAGAAGGATGGGAAAGTTTGTCTAAAAACTTTTTAGCCGGATTGTTGACTAAGGATCCATGGTATTTGTTTTGTGCAGGTAACTTTATGATACACTTCACTTCGTCATGAAATATTTTGTAAGAACTTGAGATACGATATGCTCTATGCAATAATGTAGTGACACTTGTTTTAATATAACCCTTGTAGATGCAACTGTACATAATCCCGTAAATGTAGGTTTTCTATAAACTGAGGTGGTGAATGTTGAATTATTTTTCTTTAGGAGAACGTCTAAAAATGGCAATTTATCATTCTGTTCAGTTTCCATTGTGAAATTTATGTTTCCGTGATATTGATTTATGTAGTCAAAGAATTTTAGGGCCTTTCCCTGTGAATGAAACAAAACGAATGTATCGTCTAAGTACGTGCGTTAGAAAATGGGTTTAAAATCGACGGGGCATGCGCTTAGAAACTGCATTTCTAAATTACTTAAAAAAGAATTTGCAGCTTTTCTGATGTGCGTATTAATGAACAATGATAGCACAGTGTTTTCCTAGTGCGACCACACAAATTGTCGAAAATATCATCTATAATTATTGAAATTTTTTGCATATTCTACAATAAATCATTTTATCAGGTCGTACCAAAAGTCCTGTTCGTTTGTTCCAAGTATGATAAGGAAAGTAAAAATATACCACGAAACATGACAATACATTCTCCGTTGATGGCGACTTCTGTCCACCTGTTCACTATTCTTTTAATGCCTCGTTCATGGAAATTTTTATCTCATAGGTTTTGACCCATGAGACAAAAATTTAAGAATATAATGAGTATATAATGAGTATATAATAGTATATATGACAAGAATATAATGAATATAATGAATGATGAGCTTCAATTCATTTTCAACTTTGTTTCTGTCTGTCATAGTTTTCCCCTTAAATGATTATTTAGACTATTAAAGAAATGGGACTTTGAAGGAGCAGTATCTGAAGAATAGGGCGGATGCAATAATGTTTCCCATTTCAGAGTTTGAACTGCGTCAAAAGTTATTTGTTCCGTTTGAGGACGCGCATTTTCTTGCAGAAGGATGACGCCTTTGCCATTGACCAAAGGTGGGCGCTTCTTTCCTAAAGCTATATTTAGTCTTTGTAGCTGCTAACAGCACAGTCCTGCAGTGATTTCCTGGTTGTTTTGAAGAAGCTCATAATGAATGGTTCCTTTCACTTCCCACCACACACACAATAAAATCTTTTTCGGAAGAAGTCCTATTTTTGGTTGTGATTGTGATCTTGCATGTCGACCTAGCCATTGATGGTTCAACACGTTTAACATGTCTGTTCATAATCCACTTTTTCGTCTCCAGTAACAATCTATCCTAAAAAGGTGCTCGCAACCGTCGGGAATGCAAAGATGCACAGATATTTACGCACTACGGACTATTAGCAGCGGAGAGGTCATAAAACACCCACTTTACAAGTTTGAGCTTCTTTCCCAGCTCCTGTAAGTCATGATGTTGAATTATCATTGCACTAACATTAAGTTCACACCTCAATTGCCTTATGGATACCGTAAGATTAGCTGCATTTCCTCCAATAAGGCTACATCAAACTCAATTGGTCGGCCTTCTCGAAGGCTATCTTCGAGTTTGTAATCCCCATTTCGAAACTTTTAGAACTATTTTCTGCATATCCGTTTAGTAACTGCTTCCGAATCATGCATATACTTCTTGAATGTTTTTGGCACCTCTTGACGCATTACAATTATTTTTAACCTATGTGAAGCTGAAACATCCTTTTGTTCAACTGTCACATGTGTTCGGCTGATTGCGCCTTATTAATTGAAGGGTTGAAGATAAAATTTATCAAATATCCACGAGAATTTCTCTGCAAATTTATGGAAGACCACAATGGACTGATTGCCTCCCACAATAGATCATGAATTTACTTCTTCCTCTGCACTACGAGATCAAACTGGCTACGACATGAAAACAGACAAAACTTATGGTTCGTACGACATGAAAACAGACAAAACCAATAAAATACCATATAAAAGTATATTAGGTTGCTGTTCTCCTAACCTTAAAGTAATTTGTGATTCCAATCAATTGAAAAATATGTGCGATCATTATAGCCATGAGCTTTTCCTTAGAACTGTTAACCGAGGGACATTTTCCATGCTATTTTAAGGGAACAGTTCCCCCGTAAACACTCATTTATTGATGACATTTTCAAATTCAGCTCACAAATCACTTCATCAACGCAGGAATCATTGAGTTCATCTAAAAATATATCTTAATATCATCTGATGAAACAAAAATTAAAATTTTGAAACAAGAGCCTGAAAAAGTTAAAAACACAAGTTCAATGAAGATGTCAGCCTGTGGAAACTCTGAGATCACGGTACTCTCAGTAAACCAACTATGAGTATTTGGATATAAGGGATTATTTTTTGAGGGATTCCTTCTATCATATGATGTAGGTACGGCCACAGTTGCATTGAATACTAAAAGTGATTGAAATCATCAGACAGATACTGATTAAATTAAAATAATTCAAATACATCACACTGAGATTCATAACAGAGATTCAGATCATGTGCTCCACAGGACGAATTAAAATGGCTTACATTATTTTTGACCGCCGCCTCGACCTCCTCCAGTGCAGACAGTCCCGCTGCAATATGATCGTTGCTGAGCGCGCCCTTGTCTAGCGGCACACTAAGGAATTCTGTAAGAAATAGGAACAAACACTTCAGAGCGAGGTGGTGACACGCGCAACTAGTTCAATAAATAAACCACACTTGGAGTGGCCACACGCAACTTTTTCGCTGTGACAACACGCTGAGAGTGAGGTGGGACGCACACAACTAGTTCAATATAAGGCCCACACTTAGAGTGGAGTGGTCACGCGGAACTATTGCACTGAGAACCACACCTAAAGTGAGGTGGTCTCATATATACAGCCACTTCATTGAAACTAAGCTTAATATGAGGTGGTCCCATGTATAAATGAGCCCATGCACAACTGCTTCACTCACGATATATTCATTTCTTTGCGCAGCGGTTCTTAACCTGTGGGGAATTGCGGAGTTGCCAGGTGGGGAATCTCGTTCATTTGTTTCCCCCCAAAAAATCGATAGTATTTCAAAATCTAATACAATACATCCAAATGTTGACTTAATTTTACAAATCACAACCATTTACAAACTGTTTTAATTACAAAAACAACCATAATGAGGTATTGTATGTCATGTTTGGGTAAGACAAGACTGCTGGATTAGGAATGTCACAGATGAGTGAAAGGAAGATGCTGTGGTGGGGAATGGAGAGTTGCCTCACTAAAACGTGGGGAATTAGAGAAAAATGGTCAAGAATCTCTGTCTTAGAGGGTGCATGCTATGTCTTGGAATACGTCGGCTGGTCTTGTAGAGGCTAGAAGAAACGTGTAAAATTGATCTAGTGAAGGCAGTCAGTTGTTAGAATGGATGCTTAGTTAGAAGCTCACGCAGAAATAAATTCGGCACACAGAAATCAGAAGAACGTTAATAAGACATTTCTGATATCCAACAAACTCTGTATGGTTCTTGTACAAACAGGAAATAACACAGTCATTTAAATCGATCATGCTTCAAAATAAGAGGGTTAAATTTACGTGAGAACATCTGTAAAAATATCTCTACTGTAGCTTCGTTATTAAGATCAGGTTATAGGAATGTTTTTTCAGCCTCGTAACCTAAGATGAGAATTAGGCGAATAAAGTCTACGCACAGTGAGTGCATATTCGAGTTCCCTTTTAATTTTTTCTACCAGTCTCCTCCGTTCGTTATTATCGCCACAGAGCATCGTTTTGAAGAAACAACTGAAATATCGAATTGGTTTCGAATTGGGCTCATTAATTTCCAAAGTGTGACGCCGAGCCCTTCGTGTCACGATGAAAACAAAGTCATTATACCATGTAAGATAAAGTTTTACTTAACGCAGAAGATGAAGCAAACTTCGATGTAGGAATTCAAAATTTATCTAATTGTTGAATACAAATGAAATCAAACTTTAGTTCCAACGAGAAAGTGGAACTATTTCAATCTCTTGCTCTAGAATCAAATTTGAAAAATGATGATTCAGACAGACTGAGTGTAAAAAAATGAAATTTTCATATTAAGAATTCCACTCTTCATTGTGATAGCTTTTTGAGGCATTGATGAGTACCTATATGTCTCCATTCAGCACCATATTTATTTCAATGCACGGACTTCAAATAATTCATGGCCTCTGAAACGTTTCAAGCCCTAAATACAAATTCTCTCAAAATCAATTGTTGCATAAAGCGTACGCTTCAAATGCAGAACTTAAGAACATGGAGAATCAATAACTATTCTAACTTCAAATGATAAATCCAGGCTTTCATTGAAAAAATAAATAAACTCTTGCAGCGATCACTGCTGATTTATTCTTGCATAGCCGCAGTCTTTAGATGAACAATAAAAAAATACCCCACTCAAATTTCTATTACAGATGTTAGAATACTTATGGTGCCGTTACCACCAATTAAATATAAGGCCCTTTCTATTGAAGAGATTTTTAAAGCAATTGTGTTGAATCAATTTTTGCATCAATATTTTTTGCAATACAAAACTATTTTTTATCTCTTTACGCGTATCGCATGCGCCATAAATTCTTAATTCATCGTTGAAAATAAGGTTTTGAAAACTGAAGCTCATGTTTAGTTAAGAGCTTGTAAATTAGATGACAAAATAATATTTTCCTAATTAAAGATGCAAATAGGCATGAGTTAATGTGTGTAGTAACTACTCAAACATCACCGAGGCTTCCATGACCTCGTCATGTTGATGTCAGTAGCTAAAAGTTTACGTCAGATCTTTTTATCTCGTTTACCGTGGATTGTATTTCATGATTTGATAGTTGACATTTAAGTGTAATGACTGGAGATTTTAGCAATTCAAGAAAGGAATACCTTTCATTTGTTTACGAGCTGAGCTTATAGTCCGTATTTACTACACGAAGCTCCGGAGTTCGGTCCTGCATATTTCAGTACACTATTGATGAGATCCAATTGGAAATGATATCAACAGATGCTCGTAACAGCCGCTAACAAACTCAAAGAGTTACGTACTAGTTTACAAGTTTTTTCTTCCTAGTCATGAATTTGATCAAAACGCTACAATTTTTGTTGTCAAAAATTATTTTGACAACGAAATAATTGCACTAAACAAGGCAAACCAACACCACCCTGCTCTGTAGCATGATGACAGAGAACAAAAGGCAGTCAAAAACATGGGTTTTCGAGTAATTACTCAATTTTTCTAGCTTTTATGTGTTTTGAACAAAAATGCATTGTTTTTGTGCATTCACCCGATTTTAAAAGTAAAATGAGTTGTAAGTTAGCTTTATAACTTAGAGGCTTCCACACATGTTGAAGCTTCCACACATTTGAAACACGAAAGGCATAGAGAGATGCACTTGAACGATATTGTAGAACCGGTTTTAGAGTCAATTCAATTATAATTTTGCGCCAAGTATAAAAATTATTCAGAAAGCTGTGGCAGTAAAGAATTTGTGAATTTCCCGAGCTAAAAAGTGTGCAATAATCCCGGAATATCATGACATCACCTGCAAAATAAAACTTTCTTATACTGAAAAGAATGATCATAAATGTTTGCATTCGCAGCATATGAGAAATAAGTTTCATGTGACGATGAGCAGACAATTTCTGTCAAACAAGGCGCTAAAAAAATCGTACAACTGTATCTGAAAATTTCTTAAACATATTAAAAAATTCGGTGGGACAGAAAATATAAGAATAAATATTAACACATATTTCGTATTGGAGACCTGAAAACACATAATTCAGTCAATTCGACGGGCAAAGTTTCTTACCCGTCCCCAGCAGTGTATACTTCCTGTCCCTGAACACAAATGGGGGCCTGGACTCCCACACATGGCCGGTCTTTTCCCTGAACTTTTTGCAGAAAGCATTCACAGCATCCTCTCTCTGGCACCTCGTGGAATTCGTTCGGCCATCTTCACCCTGAGATTGAATGGAAAATTTAGGGCACATTTTCAGAAAAATTGTTTGAATGTAATGGTTCATTGATATAATCTTCAAATCAGCCGTCAATTTTGTGTAAATCTAGATCTTTTTAACGTTCGCTCATAGCCCCTTCTGCCCTTGTGCACCCATGGCTTCAATGCTCGCATTGACTTCATCGGTACCTCATGCACGTTGCAGATTTTCTCAATACTTCTAATAGTAAAAACGTATAGCCCAAGAGCGCGTGGTATGACACTTGCATCTCCTATTAAAATTTTAAATCCATTGTATCTCCAATTAAAATCCTAGCGCCAGGGTTTACTTGTCGCTGAACTCTAACGACATTGTTTGTTCAGTTTCTTGTCAAACAGTTGTAATTTGATCACAATTGACAAATATTTCTTCGCTAATAATGAGTGCAATATTCCATAAAATAAATTTGATTCAAAACAACTCAATCTCAGTAACAGATTTACGAAATAAAAAACAAGAGCTTTAAGTTTGCCACCCAGGATGAATTATTCCAGTTTTCCATTATTACCAACTAATATTTTTGGCCATTTTTTATTAATTCAGAATTAGAAAAAATTCTGGTTAGATCACTCACGGTGCCTGTTCCGCACGATTGTCTTCAGAAAACAGAGCCGCGAGAGTAATTTTCTAAAACACTGTCTTAATGATACAGAAAATATGAACATTTCTTCACTTCAACAGAGGAGGGGTGAACAAAAGAACAAAGGAATAGAGCTTCTCACTGCCACTAT
Organism: Morinoia aosen; assembly: GCA_030386875.1. Lineage (NCBI taxonomy): Eukaryota > Metazoa > Arthropoda > Malacostraca > Amphipoda > Talitridae > Morinoia > Morinoia aosen. Next base: position 25,387,011 of record CM059566.1, read on the forward strand.
TTCTACTTATAGAAAGTAATCGTCAGGAGTAAATCATAGCATCCCGTCAATGATTTTTAAGAATGCTTTCAGAATTAATTTTCGCGGACGCCCTTTCCTTTTCGTCTGTAAAGAAGCATTTCTGTAATACGTTGACTTTGATTTCAGTAGTTTTAATACACTAAATTATGCTTGACTTCCACGTTCGCCCATGTTTGGGAATTTTCGTTCATTTGTCAGACGTGATTCTATCACGTGTTTATGAAACGTTGACTATTCTTTCGGAAAACATGCAACTCGCTGATTATAAAAGGTCCACGGCACGATGTCGCATCATGGTTCGGTACCAACTTTCAGACGTACGTTCGATCTCACTCGAATATCTCCATGAACCTTTCTTAGAAAAAATACGAACTTTGCGTCTGAAAGAGTGTGAGGTATGACACCTGAACACATAAAACATGAGCAATGAAACAGCAATTCGTACCCTTCGATGTACGTTCCACCCTGGTACTGAGGAACACCCTGGTACTGAGGAACACCCTGGTACTGAGGAACACCCTGGTACTGAGGAAGTTGCATGTGATTGGGACTTGTAAGTAGGGCTGTTGGGTGAGAGTCCCGGTATAAAAATTCGGCAAAAATGTTATCATTCTCTGCCAAATTTTCTAAAGAGTCAGAGCTAAATTCATTCGTTTTTTCACTGCTGTATAATGAGATAATTAGCTACAACAAATTCACGTCCAACGAGTTCTAGCTCGATATTTTTCACTGATACAAATTAAAGACTTGAATGAAACTGGTCACCAGAAATGCGAATATGAAGATGAAAGAGCATTTCTTTTACAACTCAATGAGTTGTAATATTGGTCTCGAACTATGAGGAGTAATAGTAATTTCGTTTTAGGTACACAAAAAAATTTATAATGTAAGCTCAAACACCAAAAATTTGAACATTTTCAGAGCTTTCTGCATTTTTCTATTTTGTTATTAAACGAACAACTATTATATGCTATTAGACGTACAATTTGTCAAAGAAACATGAATTATTACGAGAAACTATTTTTTATATCAGATTCCGAGAGTTGGGCTCGAAATGAAGTTAATTTTGCTAGTTTGTGGGAGAGTAAACGGCTGAGGAAAGAGACGCGAGTTCATACCGACCCTGACGCAGACAGGGACTGCAGGGAAGTTATGGATGCAGAAATTGTAAACTTATTTTCAAAATCCCATTCACACGAACGTTGACGTCAGATATTATGAGTCGCAACAGTCAATTGGAGATTTACTGAACGCATGTAGGGTTTGGTTCGATTGGTCACGTCAAATTAGGCCAGGGGTTCCCAACCTTATTTTGCCACGCGCACTTGAAGAAATTCCATCCAAACCTCGCGACCCCTAAAATAAAAATGCCAGCATATCGCCAGTCAATATCTTCTAGTAATTTCTATATAGCCAGTATTCAAGAGCCAGTATTTTCTGAGCTATCATTCCTAGGGAGTGCTCGCACCCCAGGTTGGAACCCCTGACCGTTGTAGGCGATAATATTACAGGCCAATCTTCGTACGCGTGAGTAAAGTAAATAAGTAATTCAGGAATGGCAGACCTTACGTGGGCAGCGGTTACTTCGTGCTGCTCCTGTCATGAGATTTACCGTTTGTGGATCATTTACTGGTACAAAAATTTGCCTGTTTACTGTTTATCGTTTAATACATGATGGTGTATAATAATGAAAAAAGTTTTGCGGGTAAAATACACTCAATCTAACGATAGATAAGAAGTTGAAATGTTAACACGAGTCTACTTGGGACCTTACTGCTGATAAAGAAACATTCGGCATTGAAAGACTGGCCAAAAATGATATGGCTAGGGGGAAAATGCTAAGGGCAGAGAGCGAGTAGCTAATTATGAATAAAATACGAAAATATAGAGATTTACTTTGAAAGGCATCCGGAGAGTTTTCCGTACTACGCCAGAAATGTTGTGTATGTGGGGAGGGTCTACGAGCAGCACACCAGTAAGTTTGAGTGCAAAGTCACTACACGTACATTGTACCTCGCAATGCTCCAGTAAATGTCTGGGAGGCCACCGCCAAGCTCTTGTTAAGGTTTTCTTATAAGATCTTTCAAAATGTTGTCCGACCATCACTCATTTAGCAGACTGCGATCGATTACTTTCTGTCATTAATGTAGCTTTGAAACCTAGTGACACTGTCCATGCAGTAACAGCTAACTTCAAGTCTCGAGATCTTGACGACTGAAAACTTAGGAACTCCGCACCTTAGAAGAGACTAGAAATGACCCTCGGAGCGAGTCTATCGACTTGGTAACAATAGAGGATGATGTCTTAAAATTGCATACATCACACGTTCAATACCCATGAAAACTTTGAGAAGACAAGATCTCATTCACACTAAAATTATTTTGAAGTCGAATTAGACTTCACTTACCACGCGCCCCCAACGAGTGAGAAAATGAAATTCCTCCCCCATTTGGACAATCTTCATGAAGTAAAACTTGTTATGTTTGCATGTTACATTTGCTTGATTGAGCATGCATGAATATCCTTGGAAAGCGGGTTCAGCCATGAGTGCAGCCGTGTCGTATCCAGCAAAGGCCACTGATGAAGCAGGATAAGCATCAGCCATCTTTATACGAGTTTTTCTACTGTTGGCAGGTAGGCGTTTTGTAGCAGGTCTGCTCGTAGTATAGGAATGCTTTAATTAAAATACAAAAAACGTAAGACAATAAATTTGAAAAAATGTAATTAGAGTTTGTGCCTGTACTGGTCAATGATGTGAAAATGAATGGTCTGCCAAAGATACATAGCTTTTCTTTCTGGAGAGACGTTTTCACTCTACAGAATTAACTTGAATTGTTTTAAGATATGAAATGTAATTGCAGTCAGACGTATGGTTGCCATGAAGAATAAAATACCATTGAGATTTGAAGAATAATTTGAGAAAAATTGCTAATTATAAAGTATGGCTAGATGTTCCAAATTTGGTTCGATTCTCTGCAAATTGTACTGGGTGTTTTTAAAATAAGATAGCAATCAAAACTCGTTTGTTGTTAGTACTGCATACTAGTCATCGTTCAGAGGTGGGGAATGTCTACCATCATCAGGAATGCAATAGTTGAGCACATTGCCAGAAACTTTGTTTGAGAGATCTTGTAAGTTATTATTCAATTCATTTATGAATTTACGTTATCGATGGAGGGAGTGAACAATCTTGTTGTTTAGTTCCAGGAAATTTCAGATCATGATTTATTTGGTACAGTGAGCCGAAAATTGAATCAAAGAGCAATATGATGAAGAAAATAGCGCAAATCTTTTCACTCCTATAAGTCAATGCCTAGGTTAGAAGCGGTATTCGTTCTAAGCCATGATGTTCTTACATCGTATACGAAGCGGTAGAAAATATCGAAAATGAGCTTGGAGGTACCCAAGATTATGATATTCTATCCAAGTGGACCAAGTGACGGGAGACGTTTATTACTTACAGGACATAATAAATGTCTGGTGAGCATGCAATTTATAATGGATGCAAGTATCCATTGGAAGGGATTTCCTTGCTTTTGCTGCTCTCTATTGAAATATTTAAGTTGCTTCTTGGCTTGTAATCTAAGAGACTTTACATTTAATATAGCTTAACGCTATATTGCTGGTAAAAAACTACAATTTGCGTAATTCGCATTTTCAGAGCGAGATATTACTGGAGAAGTAGATTTTAAAATATAGAGTTAAAAAATTGACTGTTTTTTTTCACTGACTCGCAACAAAATTTTTATAATTCATCATAATCCGCTTATAAATGTTTCTACTTTCGAGCAAGTTTTATGACAGGCCAGCGTAATTACTTCGATTCTCCGAAAAAACTTCAGCGTCTTTAATGTCTGTATATTTTTCGCGATTTTTCTGCGACCTCATCTATGTATGTTCGTACTTCAAATATTCCGGAAGCCTTCCACATTGTCAAGGCTTTCTGAAACAGCGACATCATCTCTGGAACGTCGTCTAGAAAGTGTAGCGCCAGCGTCTCCCTCTTGGCCTCGCCTTCTGAGTCTCCAACAACTTAGACACATTCCAATCTCTATTTCTCCTTTTTTCGTGCAAAAATTTTGCATTTTCAGGAGGATTTCATATCAAAAATTTATTTGTAGATAGTGGATTAATTTAGGCATGTAAAGTGAGCGTATCACTATTATAACAGGAGCCGCGTCCGTCCGTCTGTACGTGTGTCACACCCATCAGCCGAAAGTGTGAGATGAGCGTATCTGTGATACAATCTTCATCAACTCCATAATAATTATTATTTTCGGTATATTAACTCAGCAGATTGGGAGTCGGAATGAATATCACATGTATTGGTAGGGTAAAGTTCGAAAGTTCGTCCGATTTAAACGGTTCAAACTTCAAACCCTCTCAAACGGTTCTCAAGGTCGCTATTGCTGCAGCAAATATCGTCAAAAAAGCGCAAATGCATTGGGTTCATCGTGCTTTGCTCTAAAAAGGATCTTTCAAATCTTGATGTGAAAAAACAACTTGCTTTGTGAACACTTTCTCCAACTGAAATTTTCGAAATTTCGTACCAAATTCGAAATTAATTCAAAATTTCGACCACGTTTCGAATCTCATTACAAAAGTTCGTACATCCTCTAAAATGAAATTTATATTTTTGTTTAGCGCTAAAGTTACCTGTGAGCGTTCAAATTTCATGTAATATAATAGCGTGTTCATTTTTAATGGATTTGATACGTACGTTTTGATACCGGCAGGCCGCAGCCGAGACGGTTCAAGAAACGGTTTGTGAAAAGTACAGAAATTTCTTGAGTCCTACTTTAAACTTTAACTAGTCCACCACTCGTAACTTTTTAAAAAATGCACCTATTGACTTCAAATTACTCTCAAACAAAAGAACAAAACATTTTCTACAAAGGTGTTATAAACACGTTCAAAAAATTTTCCTGAAAAGTACAGAAATTCTTCGATAAAAATGTTTGATTCGCCTGCCATCGCGAGCGCGAAAGAGTCAACTAAAGTCTTTCGACGGCACGTGAGTCGTGCAGATTCATTTAGAAATTTCTGTACTTTTCAGAAAACTTTCTTGGATGTGTTTATAACACCTTTGTAGAAAATGTTTTGCTCTTTCGTTTGAGAGTAATTTAAAGTTGATATGTGCATTCTTTCAAAAGTTGCGAATGGTGGACTTAGGTCTTTCGACGGCGCGTGAGTCGTACAGGTTCATCGAAGAATTTCTGTACTTTTCAGAAACAATTTTGAATGTGTTTATAACACCTTTGCAGACAATGTTTTGTTCTTTCGTTTGAAAGTAATTTGAAGTCGATAGGTGCATTTTTTCAAAAGTTACGAGTGGTGGACTGAATTTTAAGGTAGGACTGTCATAGTTCTACTATAGAAGATTCTCGTCGTGTTCAAATAACGTTAAGAAAGGGTTGTTTTGGCCAAGCAACCATCTTCTAAAAGACCCGACGTTGGATAATATGTTCTCGAAAATAAGCACAGCATTTCTGAACTCTACAAACTACGCTTCGAGACGAGCTTCACCAACCGCCAAGCATCATTCGAATCAACCAGCGAACCTCACAACCCCCCCCCCCCCCCCCCTCTACGAGCATCCACCATTGGACTTTGTACTCTTTGCTCCGCGACCGACGCTTGTACCGAGGATCATTTCCAAACGCTTCCATTCTACTCGTATATTTCAACTCCTTCCTTGTTGACTTAAGATCTTGTTCATTCTACATATATTACTTGTTTATTAATTGTAAAGCTTAATCCACTTTAATTATCTCGCAACACCTGCTATTTCCTATGATATTTTAACGTAAAGCTTCGTTACGAATGAACGTGTTCGTCCTCACTCGAGACGGCGTCGCACAGCCTCCCTCTGAGCAGTGTGCGCGAGCGGCATTAGAGCCTGCGCCATTAAGAGAGTAAGACGTGTGATTCTCTCGCCTGTCCTCGCGGACAGGTGGGAGTGGGCTCTTTGCCCAAGAGTTCCAATGGCTGTTACAGTCGTGCATAGACTAACTGGGCGTTTCTCAAGACCGAGCTAAGTATACCCCTCAATGTGTCTATCCATACTCTCACTCATGTCTTAGTAGCTTCATGTCTAGGCGTAGGATAGCATCGTTGGAAGTGTTTGACGACCTTTGCTTTTAAACTGAATAACCTAGCGTCGAGGCTCCACCCCTTATACAATGTTCTTGTCAGACTTCTCAATATATTAATGATATATGTTGCGTCTGTTAGTCACGTTAAAGGCTTCACCTGCTTATTTGATGTAATAATGCGAATTCCAATAATTGTGTCGTTTGATAGATCAGAACTAACGTAATCACCGAGATCTGATAATGTTATTGTCATTTAATTAACGGTAAATTCTTTAATACGCTGTATAGATTTAGAATACGATGTAAGTATGTTGTGTGTTATTCAACTTCCGAACGTGTCATCCATTTGCTAATTGAAAGACGTCATCATCATAACATTAAATTACGTTGCAACCATCTCGTCATTCACCTAATAAGGCCCTATTTGATTGACAACAAAACTACCATTAATAGTAAAAGACATTGAAAAGTCTCAGTATATTTGATCTTTATTGATGACAAAATAAAATAATGGAGACCTTCTGTCTCGACCTTAAAAAATGAAAGCAAAGAGAAATTGACGAAAAATAATGCAAAGAGAAAAGAATTGCCTCCTGAAAATTGGCCAAAGAACAATGCGGCATCGATGAGAGGAAATAGGAATATAACAGGACTCAAGAAATTTCTGCACTTTTCACAAACCGTTTCTTGAACCGTCTGGGCTGCGGCCTGCCAGTGCCTTGCACACGCTCTTGAAGCGTTGTTTTTGGAACACCATATTTGTCACTTGCGTTGCGTATACTCAAACTTCCATTTTTTATCTCTGCTAATGCGTGAACGACATCATCATTGCAGTAGTGGTGTTTTTTACGAGGAGCCATAATTTAAGGTCAACATTCGTCCCAATTCATAAACTATTAAATCAATACCTGAAAAGATATTAAGTATCATAAGCAATGAGGAGAAACTTGAAGAAAAAACGTTGCACGAACAAACGAATTCATAAAAATGATTTTTTCAAAACTCCGTACATGTGGACGAAGTATAACACAAGCCGTTAAAAGATTCGAAATTTAGTACACCTCAGAAACAAACAAAGGGAGAAAAAAAACTCGGTAAAATGACAGCATTACATCTTTCAACACTCACACAGGTACGACATCGCCTAACGCAACAACTTCGTCAACGGAAAAAATTTTAGTCGGCGATGCAAAATGGTAGTCAGTTGAGGTGTGACGACTTCATAAACAACTGAAACGCAGGTCATTCACTTGGGCTGCCATTTTTGTTCAAACAGTGATATTTATTTGCTGTGTGTGGCAATTATACAATATTATAAACCAGCAGTTACCATGTGAACCACTTTTCGATGAACTTCAACTCCATATTAGCTTGTTAAAGTAAAATATACCTGGTGTGTACGGAATTTCGAAGTGGACGAATTTTCGGAACTTACCCTAGGTTAGATTAGGTTGTATAGAATATCAGCGGTTGAGACTTGGGAAAGTATTAGAAAGCCATAGAATAGCATGGGCAATCATGGGAAAGCCACGTTGAAGCTCAGTTGGTCCGATATCTAATCCTGCCATTTTTTTGACGGCCGTGTGCACTCGTGACTGGAAAAATATATCGGCTAGAGCAAGTGGCTCGTCATAGACAGCGGCATTTAGTACGGTGTCAGTAAGATAAAACACATAAATCTGCATTGTAAAAGGATGAAAAACAAACGTATCTCATATAACTTATCATAGTGTACCCGTACACGAGTTGAAAGAAGTTTTATTCATTTTTTATCTGTGTTAGTGCTGCAAACCTTACATTACTTTCAACGGCTAAATCTTGCCATCAACAAAAGATATGACTTTTATTACAGCGAAGATTACGAGTCGAATGAAGTTTATTGTGATGAATATAAATCACATCTCTATCAAAATCTTGCCTCTATCACGCCGCACAAAATTGAACGAATTTTTCCTGTGGTTTCATACTCAAAAAGGTTTCAATCATTTTTCAATACTAGAAGCAAATCATCACTGAAAGAAATTTTTGCCTCTCTAAGTGTCTCATGGCTGCGCTGGGGCCTCATAGGTAGCCAAAACATAGAATTTATATTTAATGAAATTTAATTTCAAAATAAAGCTTCCTATTTGTCGTAAATTTTTCAAATAAGATAATATTTTTAAAATAATAAATATTTTAGATGTTTAATTTTCGTGTAAAGCCCAAATAGGTGTTTGTGTCATAGATTTAAATTCGACAAATGTATTTTACATATCACATGAAGGTTTATTGAAGTGAAATTTCTTCAATCGAAACCTAATATCAACTAAAAAGAGCCATTCTAATGTTATATAACAAAATGTCTGCAAGAGAAAAAAGGAGAACTTGCGCAGCCTGCAGGGATCAGAACTGGAGAGCGCATCCTAAGCTGTTGGGCGCTGATGTGCTCTCAGCCCCTGATCGATGGAGTACCGGCAGACCGAAAGAAAGAAAGAAAGAAAGAAAGAAAGAAAGAAAATTTTTTTTAGAAAAACTGAACAAAGGAAAGGGAAGAATCGAAGAAATACAATAGAATGGATGTTAACCAGCATCATTGAACGCAATGTATCACCAACACATTGCAAAAAAGCCGTTTGTAACTTTTGCCGAACTTACTACTATGATTTTGAGTAGATTGAAAGTCCTTATACGTTACACAGTGAAGAACTGTATCCGGTAAACTGATCTGTTTGAAAGTTGTGCTGTAAACTGATCTGTTTGAAAGTTGTGCTGTAAACTGATCTGTTTGAAAGTTGTGCTGTAAACTGACCTGTTTGAAAGTTGTGCTGTAAACTGATCTGTTTGAAAGTTGTGCTGTAAACTGACCTGTTTGAAAGTTGTGCTGTAAATTGATCTGTTTGAAAGTTGTGCTGTAAACTGATCTGTTTGAAAGTTGTGCTGTAAACTGATCTGTTTGAAAATTAATAGTTATAATACCAACACTCATGAAAACGAAATTATTAGAGTATAATACTTGGAAGCTTTGGTTTAAATTCGTGAAAAGGGAAAACGATAATTTGGATCGATGAGATGAATTTTAATTTCTTCGAAGGAAGATTAAAAATCATATCATAAATCATAATCAATTAAAAAAAAACTATAATGACCCCAACCAATGTTACTGTGAATTCTTCTCTATTTACCACTACAGTTATTATTACGCGTAAACCATATTAGCTGATTGTATCATTGTCGTCATAATCTTTAGAAATTTATTACCTGTTGTATGTGAACTTGCGAAAACGCCCTTAGCAATCTGTTTGCACCAATGTTGTGATATTGAACTCCATTATCACTCGCTCATGGACTGAGTTTGTGTGTACTCACGAAATCGCGCTAGATTTTTCTTTTTTACTCAATTCTCTCTTACTTAATAAGCTACTTTTTAGACTGAAATATCCCTTTAAGCTTGACTCTGTATTTCGTCTTAAGCTCTATAGTACCTAATTCTTACTTTTACTTATTTTAAATGACTGATCACCCTGTAATATTTGAAGAAATCGATCCAGATTTCAATCATTTGAACAGAATATATCCAAACCTAAACGACTCTCAAGAGTGTAGGTATACTAATATATCAGAATTCAACGAAACTATACGAATAACTGACCGAGATTTCTCACTCCTGTGTTGGAACTGTAGGTCACTCTATCCAAAATTGGAAGAGATACAATGTACTATTACTGAACTTAAATATAACCTAGACGTGATTAGCTTCACCGAAAGCTGGCTAGATGACTCGACTAAAGACATGATTCGATTTGAAAATTATCATAGTTACCATTCGCTAAGAAAAAACCAGCGGGGCGGAGGCATCAGCACATATATATCTAACCACATAGACTCGAGAACCATAGCAAGTGCAACCATGAATCAGGATCATATAGAATCACTCTTCGTAGAACTTTTTAGAGATGGTAAACGCATTGTGCTTGGAACGGTGTATAGGCCTCCTACAGCCTGTCCTATATCCTTCCTGAATGAATTGAATCGTATTATTTCTCAGTTCAACAGGCCCTTATACAATGACATAATAATATGCGGTGACTTCAATTATGATCTACTGAAACATGAAAGCCATGAACCAATCTCTAATTTCCTAACTACCTTTCAGTCTCAATCCTTCCTTCCGATCATTACAAAGCCTACACGAATAACCTCAGAGTGTGCTACGCTGCTTGACAATATCTTTATGACAGACCCTAGTGATTTTCTTGCTGGAATAATTACTTCTGACTTATCAGATCACTTCCCAGTTTTTCTTATTAAGAAAAATGTCTATATTGCTTGCACCAAGGCACGGGCTGAAACTTACTCATATCGTAAAATAAACGAATCAAATCTTGAAGAAATGCGCACCGTTCTAGAAGAATCAATGCCTACATTGCACATCTCTCAACAAAACAATAATACTACGAGCATTGATGAAGCAGTAGTAAAGTTGACTGAAACTATAATGACCGCATACAATCAGTGTTGCCCAATTGTAACTCGTACAGTTACCCCGAAAAATAAACATAAGCCCTGGATTACCAGAGACATCGTGATAAATATAAAGAAACGTCAAGCGTACCTAGCCCTTCTTTGCGAAGGACGAATATCTAGAGAAACATATAACCGATTTAGAAACTATGTAACAAACCAGATAAGAACATCAAAAAAGAACTACTTTACGCTCAAGTTTACTCAATTCAAAACTGACGTTAAAAAGATTTGGCATCTCCTTAACTCCTGCTGTAAACCGAATAATGCCGATAAAAAGAAAATTGAACATGTTGTTCAAGATAATGTAAAATATCATGAGAAGAAAGAAATTGCTAATCTCTTTAACAACTTCTTCGTAAACGTAGGGAAAACAATAGCTGATGGTATTCCAAGTGAACCTACTGATCACCTGGAATTTATGGATCATATTCGAGAACCCAACTCCTTTTTCTTTACGCCTACAAACTCCTCCGATGTAATTACGTGCATAAACAACATGAAAAATAAATCGAGTGGGTTACAAACGTTTCCGACTAAAGTACTTAAAGTTATTGCTGACATTGTAGCCCCACTGATATCAAATATTATTAACCAGTCTCTCTTACTAGGCACTTTCCCGAACTCCCTCAAAGTTGCTAGAGTAACCCCTATCTTTAAAAGTGGTGAAAAAACCTGTGTAAACAATTATCGACCTATCTCCATTCTACCAATTATTAGCAAAGTATTCGAAAAGATTGTGTATAAAAAAGTGTACTCTTATTTTGAACAAAAATCATTTCTTTACGATAAACAATACGGTTTTCGCTCTAAAAAATCAACAACACAGGCTATATTAAATCATTTACAATTCCTCTATTCTAATATAGATGAAGGAAAGCCTGTCTTCTCTGTATTTCTTGACTTCCGAAAAGCATTTGATTGTGTGGACCATAAAATACTATTATCGAAACTACACTGTTATGGCATTCGAGGGATTGCCCATGATTGGTTCAGATCATACCTAACAAATCGGAAACAATACGTTGTCATTGACGACGCAAAATCAGACCCACAGACAATTAGCCATGGAGTTCCACAAGGATCTGTTCTCGGGCCTCTCTTGTTTCTGATTTTTATCAATGATATTGTAAAATCTACATCATTCTTCAAATTCATACTTTTTGCCGATGACAGTACGCTTTCTGCGGTCCTTCCGAACCAAAATCCTGCTATGATTGTGGAGAGTATAAATACTGAACTTCACAAGGTTTCATCGTGGCTCAAAGCTAATAAAATAAGCCTAAATATCGATAAAACAAATTATATTACTTTCTCATACAAGAAAGATGTATCTCTCCCATGCATTAAAATTGGCGAAGGTGAAATCGAAGAAACCAACTCATGTAAGTTTCTGGGCATCATAATAGATAAACATCTGACCTTCAAAGAGCACATCACTCATATTAGTTCTAAATTATCAAAATCCATCGGAATCCTAAATAAAGTTAAAAATTTTCTGCCTGAAACAGCTTTACAAATGCTCTACCGAACGCTCATTTCTCCATACTTGCAATACGGAATAGAAGCATGGCACGGAACTGATAAAAATAAAACCAACAAAATTTTTACTCTGCAGAAAAGGGCTGTCAGAGCGGTAAAGAACCTAGAATATAATGCTCACACAAATGATTCTTTCAAAAATTTACAAATACTTAAACTTTCGGATCTATACAAAATCTCCATCTGTAATTTCATTTACAAAACATTAAGAAATGATGGCGACAATAGCCTAAGACAATTATTGACTGCGCAAACTGGTCATCACGACCATTTAACCCGAAATAGAAGTAAATTCATGCTTCCTTATTATTCAAAGGCCAGGTCGCAACACAGTATTCTCTTCGTTGGAACCAAAACTTGGAACTCTATACCTGCAGAGATCCGTGAATGTAATTCGTACAAAGTATTCAAAAGACATCTTGAGTCTCACTTCCTATCAGAATACTAGTAGTGTAAGATCACCGTGTCGAAATCTTGCCTCCTACATGTAACTAATGATAATGTCATAATGTAACTTGCCTTGTGTACCATAACCAATCTTCTCTCTGCTCTTGAATCGTTTTATCGAACATACTGTTAAATATAGCCGACTTGTAAAATATCGAGTTAATCATCTCAATGATCAGTCTAATGCGAAACTAGGTTAAGTGAACTAGGTTAAACTTTTGTACACCCTAGAATAGCGTGATGGTAGGATGCCCTAGAAGTCGCTGAACTTATTCGGGCCCACAGGTAGCTATACTCAAATTTGGCCATTGTACTAGACTTAAGTAAAACTCTACCTCTGTATCACCTACCTCTGTATCTCCTGTGGTAAATAAATTGTTTAAATTGTTTAAATTGTTTAAATATCAAAATCTGCCGCAGTGTCAACGAGCTCCATAGGTGCAAACCTGGTCTCCAACGAGACTAGGAGCTTTCAAAGCTCAAAATTTCAGTAAATGGATTAAAAATGACATCAAAGAACTCAATGTACAAGGAATAGAGAAGCCAGCACCAATCACTGACAATGCATATTTACTATGTCCACCTACGTGTAAAATCAGTCGTAGAAGAGCAATAAAATTTTAACTTATCTCATCATTCCCAGAATTTTTATTTTTTACATCTTATAGACCTCAGTCGGAGTGCTCTTAATTAATAGCAGCGTTGAGAAGAGTATGCGACAATGTGTGGAATCGTAGAAACACAGAGTGTATCAGGTTGAAAAATAATTAGCTAGCAAGGCCGTCATGAAAGTGTGTTTGCATGTTTGGTTACAAATTGTGCGAGTTGAGTCTAAAAACTTTTTCTAATAGTTACACAGCAAATAATATGACAAAGAATGGTTCATTCTTTTTGTTGTAGCTTTTCCGGGCTGCCTTTTGATTCAGCGTTCCTTTGTTTTTGTTCAAAAGCCAATATCAATCTGTTAGAAATTCAATCTAATGCAAGAGTTGCGTTTCTTGAAAAGGGTTTACTTCTCTCAGTTTTGAATTTGCAAAAAATGTCAGATAGTGCTATTCATAAATAGTTTTCTTTTTAATGCAAATAAAGTCTGAGCTTCATTTCATATAACGTTTACTTCTGCCTCGCCATGAAGAGAAACATCACTTGTCGCTGTTCATCTTCGTGATGTGGTATTTTCTTTTATGAAAGGCATAAAATATTCTATCTACTCTTTATATATGAAATATGTATACAATTATACAAACTGTATATACACTAAGTCCTTACATATTCTCATTCAATGTTTTGTAAGGGTCGTTTACATTGTTGCACTTGTATGCATCATTTCTCTTTTTTCTCATTGATTTAGAAAATTACATTACACAGAGCACTAGTCTGCTGTGCAGCTCACAAATAATTAAAACTGGGAACATTTTAAGAATGTTTTCCACTTCCATCATTCAGTGAGGTAGAGAGCTAGCACATTCGCAGACACTAAGCTTAAGTTTTGTGTTACAAGAACGAATCCTTCCCTCACATTCTGCTGCCCCGTAAACTTGGAGCATATACCGTTCGCCATCGTGCCACCAGGCAGTCACCTTCGAAGATGTTTATGCCGTTTAAGAATTGTAACAGTTTAAAACCAATGCAACTTACCTCATGCATCAACTTTGATGGAAATCACCTGTTTCCTTCTTACTCATGTATAATATTATTGCTGGCCTCGTGGGGCAATTTCTCACTTCTGACACTAGTGAATTCATTATGACAGCATTATTTAAGTAGTCAATTTCAATTCTGCACATTTCTGGTTATTGATCAATTAATAACACGCAGCAAAGTGTCGTTCTGTAGACAATACTCACAATTCAGTTGCGTTTATATGTTTTGCTAATTCCATCTTCAGATATGAGTACTAAATTGCAGATTTTTCAAAATATTTATTTGCGTTCAGTTGCAGTTCACGTATGTGAGGTTGAATTGTGTTTGAGTGAAATAAACTTGAAATGGTTGAGTACTTTTCTTTTCCCTTGTCAAAGAAAGTGATTGTTCAAATATGGCGTAAAGTTTTCTTGCAATTTCTTCTATAAATACATTTAGGCTCTAATGACTTAATTACCCGTCACGATTGGTTTCCAGAAAAAACAGAAGTGATTCAATTCCCTGTATCAAGAAATTTCCGAAAGATGATAAAGACAGTTACGTTTTGCTAAAGTAAGGAAAAAACGGGAAAATAGTCACAATTGCTATATTTTACTACTCCAGATCTATTGCTCATCTATCTAAAATTACACCAAATATGGTCTAGGATAGAGAATCTGTTCGTGTCATCGCTAGGAATAGGGATCGGTTTGTCTATCAGAGAGGGAAAATCACAGCAAAGAAAATATCAGTTAAAATTTGTAAATTGCAATGTATTAAATTAGTTAGTAACAAAAGTTCCATAAAAGGCATCACCTTTGCTCTACATGTTTGGTAAAATTTTTGTTTGCATCAAGTCATTCAAATCAACGACGTCCCATTGAAGTACACAATGTTAGCAACTGAGGGGTAATGAGAGGGTTTCCAGAGCTGTTGAGTGAGTTGGTGTCTTAAAACTATTTTCTGAGACGAGCAAGCATCCACTCTTTTAAATGTGTAACAATATTCCATAAATGTTGCAATTCTGCCTACAAATGTGTTTCTAAACAGATTTAATCTATGATAAACCTCCATATTGAACCTAAAATTTGATTTTTAGTCAGCTACCTTTCATTCATTGATACTACATTAAATTTATCTAGCATCTAAGCGAAAAATGGCACAAAATGAGCGAAAAAATTGATCATTTTACAGCTGTTGAAATAATAAAAATTAAGCATCTATTGCATGCGGTACTTGTGAGATAGAAGACTTATAATTCTAAAACTTACAGTAAACAGCATCACCCTCGTAAGCCCCAAGTTACAATATTTGAAACTGGAAGTCAGGGAGCAATAAATAGGTTTGAACATGAGGCGAGAATACTAATTACCCATATTGCTTGCTTCAGTTTCCGGTGGCAATTGTACTTTTCTGAATCTCGAGATGTGAGCCTGGATTGTTACATTGGAGTTATCTTGTTCTGATAGTTCAGTTGGACGTCGACGTCTGTTCTAAAGTGCAACTATAGGCACGCCCTCGAAGTAATTCCTTCACGTTTAGCGTCATTTTCGAACTTGTAAAACAGATTCCCCTGTATAGCAGTATGCAGAATGTACGTAAAGCTATTCCTTCTTCAATCTCCAAATTCCGAAAAAGAGTTTTGATTGATTTTTCATTCTATTGTCACAGAGAGCAGCTGATTTTGGGGATCTTTTACATGGAAAATTTCACATTTCATCATACTCCTCCAGAAGAACAGCTGACCTCAAAGGTGACCTTTAAGAGAGTCTAGACTTCAGAACTTGAAACTTGGCAGAGAAAGTTGAAAGTAAATGAATCAACTTGTGACGTTTCGCTTCACGTGCTCAGAAACATTTCGAAATTTATGCAGCTGATTGAACTTAAGACATTATGACATAAATGGACCAAATAAAAATCATAGATGGGCAACAAGGTGCCATGCGAACTGAGTGTGGCCCAGTAGCGACTTGTTTCTTTAACCCAAAAAATTTCTAAGCAGTCCCACTCAAAATTCCCAAATGGATTGCAAAACTCAGGTTTGATGTACGATCCCGCAGAGTAACTCATATGGTTTCATACGAAGCGAAGCTTTATTCATTGAATGTAAATGCGCTGTCTGCTATATCGTCTCTAGAAAAGTTGGAATGACAGGATCTGTGACAGCTGTGCTATAACAATACTTAACTGGCAGCGACGGCGAATGAATCACGGGAAAAAGGGGATCACAAGATGACTTTTCAGAGAGCTTTGGTTCCACTGTACCCCTGTGGTGGCAGGGCCAGAGTTTATATACCTCCTGATAGCGACGTTACTGCACGGCGTCGCTGTGTCACGTGATCACTTGTCGCTGTCACAAGTGATGGGTCATGCAACAGAAATCTCGTTGGAGAAAGAAATTACAGAGGATCAAATTATTCACAATAAAATTCATCCGCAAAACTGTATTACATTAACCTTTCAGATCTCGATACAAAAATCCTTAGTTGGGAAATATACATACTTATTATAATGGTCGTGTCAAAAGTTGAACGAGAAATTGATTGAAAAACGCGAAAATGTGTTTATTCTCTCGGTTACGATGTAGGTGGATAATTATAGGAGACAAAAACACAGTTGTCTCCGGATATTTTATAACGAAAATATTTTATTTGATTGGAAATATGCTCAAAAAAGGAATGGAAATTTAGTGAATGACAATAGAATCAGGTAGGAGTTTGAAATGTAGTTCATCTTCGACGATAATTTTGTTGCTATTTGTTACTCTTGAGCGATAGCAATCTATCACCGTGTCTCTGTTTCATCACATGTACCTATAACTGTACGTTATTATAAGGAATACCAAGAGAGTGCGAAAATTAAGTTTTTTGCTGTTGTTCGACTGTAACTTGATTTTTCTGAAATTTCTGCCTGAAAATTTGACACTAGCTCATTTTTCGTGCTGTCTAAGTCGTTTTATTTTTTCCCATTTTTGCCGTTTTTTCTTCCTTATTGCTTGTGACTAAACTGAGCAACACAGTCGTCAGTTTTGATGCCGCAGGATGAAGTGTTAAACTTTTTTCCGAAAAACTGGAAGTCATGTGGATCACATTCGCTTACCACTCGGCGACCAGTTAGCACTGGACTTTAAATCAGAAATATCTCGAAAATTGAGTAAATGAAGTAAATACTCTGGCTCATTGTTTCAAAAAGAGATCTATTGCTACCCTACCGAGCATCGCACGTTTTGTATCCCAAAATATAGAGAGATGAATGAAAATAAGCGTAATCTAAGCATGGGATTCAAAACAAATCATCTCATTCACTCTACGAACAATCTCTGAAATTAATTTTGCGTGTGTGTTTATTTGTGTTAAATGGGCGTGTTGTTCACTGTATTTCCTAAATTAATGTTGGCAAACCTTTTCCCACTACATGAAAATTATTTAGGACGGGATTTCAGCCTGTTTCACAGGAATGCCTGTTGTCTTACCTTATTTCGTTTTAACATATAGCGAAGAACCTCAAAGAGATTCTCCAGTAGTATTATCCAGGAGTAACTTTAATGTTTTATAGCATATAAAAGTATGCTCGACGACAAATCTAAATTATTGTCCATTCAACCTTTAGTGTTATTGTAACGGTACATTTTAAATATGCGTAGTAATGATAGGTTGTAAATATGCGTAACGAAAAGCGCGCCGAAACTCAGCCGCAAGCGCGTCTGCGGACCGAGAGGGATGGGCTATACCATGCAAGTACGTGAGGCTAGTGCGTAAAACTGCATACATAAGAACCAATTGCGATGTGAATAAGTAGCGCAGAAAAAAACAAAGGGTTTAATTTAACTTTCCACGATTAAGGGGACAAGGGGTTTCTAAGTTCTTTTGAGAACGAGTATGCGGAGTAATATTAAAATGAAGAGAGGGACGCGTAGCATAGACAGTGAAGGGACGCTAGAGAAAGAGCCAATGGGAGATCAAGGACTTTGGCGGGTGTCCCGCACAGCCCACAGTGAGCGTCAGTTGTGCGGGGAACTATAAAAGGTTAGCAAGGGGAAGAGCCGGTCTATTTCGGCATTTGCCTGGTTCCGTGCAAGATGTAAGCTCAAAAATCTACAAGGGGAGGTAAGCATACTGTGTGGGTTAGGAAGTGATGGGAATTCTAATCGTCAGAATACTAAATTTTGTTTTCTTAGACGATTGGGGCGGTCAGCAATCAGCGATTGCGTTACAGTTTTAAACAAGTGTAATGTGTTATCACTTTGTTCTCAAGCGGGGTGTTGCGATTTTTATTTTTGAGCATGGGGTAAAATGGAAATCAGAATATTCGTGTTCGTATTGAAGGGCAGTCTTTGTGTATTTTTAGTCAATTGATGCTCTCAAGCGGGGCGCTGTGATTTGCATTTTTTAATATGGAGGTCAAATAGTTATTTAATTATTTCTCAGAGGGAATTCATGTTGAATGGGATGCGTTAAGTCAACTAAACGTTTCATTGTGTGGGGAAAGGCGAGTTTGTCTGTCAAGTAAAATGTTAAACTTCGGGATTAAGGAGACCGAACCTTTTGGGTCGAGACATCATATATGAGATTTTTTCGTGGAAATGTTCCTAAACCCTTCCTACATCCCGTAGTGAAAACGGGAACCCTGTACGAGGCTTCTAACCCCCAAAACACCCCCCAAAGGGGGTATTTTACCCTAAATACCCTCCAAAGGGGGGTATTTTGGAGGCATACCCAGAGGGTTTCCATAATACCCAAAGGGAGAAAACAATGGAAAACCAAGTGAAATATTATATAAAATTATTTGTGTTATAGTTATTTTGGAGGAATAACATAAACCTAAGTATCATGTATGGCAAAGTGCCCTCAAGGGGAGAATACCCCTTTAGGAAGAATTTCTTTGATATTGAACCTAGAGCAATGAAATTTGGTACCCTAATAGGAAATGCAATTTGGAATCATTTATCTTGAATAAAAAAAGGTGATTTTCTTTAAGGAGACCGTACGCGCTGCTCCCAAAATTTTTTAAAAAATAAAAAAAATACCTCAAGATTGAAATGAGTTTTGAGGTATACAAAGCACGTTTGCAGTATGAGAATAGACACGAATGGCCTATAATGGTTTTCGGAATTTGCCCAAAACCCCCCGCTCAAAAGAAATTCTTTCAAAAGTCAATTTCTCAGCCAATAATGCAGATAGAGGCGAATGGTTGTTTAGGCTTGATTCACAATGAACATGTGTCAAAATGTTGCGGATAGTTTTTCGTTTCAGTTGAAAAAAAATGTTTAAAAATTTTTTGATATATTTTTCCGGTTATTTTCATAAAAAATTCATCGAAAAATATTTTTTCAGATTATCATAAAACGTACCGCGACATATTATGTGATAAAAAAGATGACCTCAATCGGATGAAAACTGGCTGAAATTGGGCGTCAAAGTCTCGAAAAGTTGGTTCTGAGAAAATGGGGGTTTTGTTCAGAGGAGAATACCCCCAGATTGGCGAATTTTTTCGGGATATTGATTTTTAGCTGCTATAGAAAGGGTAAGATGTCAGGTACATCCTGTGAAAAAATTACCTTCGTACGTGCACTGGGTCCGACGCTACGGGGGTTTTAAGAATGGGGAGGGGGGGAGGGGGAAGTGGTATTTTATCATGCTTTATCATGTTTCCCATTTTCACAAATTTAAAACAAAGCTTCCAAGTATTATACTCAACTAATTTCGTTTTCATGAGTGTTGGTATTTTGGCTATCAACTTTCAAACAGGATTTTACAGCACAACTTTCAAACAGATCAGTTTACAGCACAACTTTCAAACAGATCAGTTTACAGCACAACTTTCAAACAGGTCAGTTTACAGCACAACTTTCAAACAGATCAGTTTACAGCACAACTTTCAAACAGATCAGTTTACAGCACAACTTTCAAACAGGTCAGTTTACAGCACAACTTTCAAACAGATCAGTTTACAGCACAACTTTCAAACAGATCAGTTTACAGCACAACTTTCAAACAGGTCAGTTTACAGCACAACTTCCAAACAGATCAGTTTACAGCACAACTTTCAAACAGATCAGTTTACAGCACAACTTTCAAAGAGATCAGTTTACAGCACAACTTTCAAACAGATCAGTTTACAGCACAACTTTCAAACAGATCGGTTTACAGCACAACTTTCAAACAGACCAGTTTACAGCACAACTTTCAAACAGGTCAGTTTACAGCACAACTTTCAAACAGGTCAGTTTACATCCCAACTTTCAAACAGATCAGTTTACAGCACAACTTTCAAACAGATCAGTTTACAGCACAACTTTCAAACAGATCAGTTTACAGCACAACTTTCAAACAGATCAGTTTACAGCACAACTTTCAAACAGATCAGTTTACAGCACAACTTTCAAACAGGTCAGTTTACAGCACAACTTTCAAACAGATCAGTTTACAGCACAACTTTCAAACAGATCAGTTTACAGCACAACTTTCAAACAGATCAGTTTACAGCACAACTATCAAACAGGTCAGTTTACATCCCAACTTTCAACAGATCAGTTTACCGGATACAGTTCTTCCCTATGTTAACGCATAACGAGTTTCAATCTACCCAAAATCATAGTAGTAAGTTCAGCAAAAGTTACCAACGGCTTTTTTGCAATGTGTTGGTGATACATTGCGTTCAATGATGCTGGTTAACATCCATTCTATTGTATTTCTTCGATTTTTCCCTTTCCTTTGTTCGGTTTTTCTAAAAAAAAAATTCTTTCTTTCTTTCTTCCTTTCTTTCTTTCTTTCGGTCTGCCGGTACTCCATCGATCAGGGGGCGAGCGCACATCAGCGCCCAACAGCTTAGGATGCGCTCTCCAGTTCTGATCCCTGCAGGCTGCGCAAGTTCTCCTTTTTTCTCTTGCAGACATTTTGTTATATATTAGAATGGCTCTTTGTAGTTGATATTAGGTTTCGATTGAAGAAATTTCACTTCAATAAACCTTCATGTGATATGTAAAATACATTTGTCGAATTTAAATCTATGACACAAACACCTATTTAAGCATTTTACGAAAATTGAACATCTAAAATATTTATTATTTTCAAAATATTATATATCTTATTTGAAAAATTTACGACAAATAGGAAGCCTTATTTTGAAATTAAATTTCATTAAATAGAAATTCTATGTTTTGGATTATTATTTTTATTAAATAGAAAATTTATATTTAATTTAATTTAATATTTAAATTATTAAATAGAAATAGAAACATTATTAAATAGAAATTCTATGAGGAGTTCGGGTTCGATCTATACTCTTTCTTCGTGCAGCATGGTTAATAGGAACCATGTGTCACTTGCAATCACGTGCTTTGTGCTTATTCGCGCGCGCAACCATCACCTAGGATCGTGTAGGGTGTGATCTTGCTATGGTGTATCGGTTGTGTTTGCGTTACAGAATTGCGCGTGAAGCAATTTTCACTAGGATTTGGTTTCGTGAATTTTTCAATATTTGCCTAGGATGTTTTACGCCCATCACGTGTTCATTAGTACTCAAATAAAGTAATAATCCATGTGCAACCAATCCTTTTTATTTTCCCGCGCTGAGCTGGGGTACTGGTGTGGGTGAGCAAATCAGTAGCTACTATATCACTATTTTCCACCTGTTCTATCATTTCTCCTTCTGTGTTTCTTCCACCCTGTGTTTCATTTTCTCTCCTACTATGAGATTTAAATTCCTCACTACGAACACAGAGGAGGCGTCAGCCTCACCCCTGTTTCGTGACATTATCGCGCATTGACTTTAGCAGCCTAGTATGCGGAGATATCCCTCAATGTTTTCAAAGAGAGTTACAAAAATGTATGAATTTTGTGGCCAACGTGGTATGCAGAAGTAAATTCAAGAGGAGTGATCACGTAACCCCTCTCCTAAATAAGCTCGGCTGGACTCCTATCCAAGAAAAATTCCTTACTCATGAAGCCCAATACGTATTTTCCTCGCTGCATCTCTATCAGAGAAATACTGATGTTGCATAATTCCAACCCCCAATGTAACCAACCTAAAGCCGAATTGGAGAAATAACTTCTTAGTCAACTACCGTTCGTATGACATTGAGCGGAAAGCCCTGTCAATTTCACATGCCCTACTGTGTAACAAACTTCCCCCGAGTATCCAAATCCCTCAAACAATGAAAGAATTTAAGACCAAAATGCCTAAAGAATAATTTTATGTTGCGGTACACACGGAAAAAGTAGTTACGAATTTCTTTCGCTCATTACTCTACATTTCAATACATTTCACTGCATTACGTTACATTTTTCTAGCATGTGTGTGCAACGTGATTGCGTGTGGGCTAGTATTTACGTACATCTGTAAATACGCGCAGCAGTTCCTGGAAAATTGCTAATTTAGCGACTTGCATTTTTCCCATAAATACCGTATTTTTTATTCCCAATAAACTTGTCAAGTTACCTAACACGTCACGTCCTTATAAAATCTAAAAAAACTTTCCATATTATTTTCTAATGTCAGGAAAACCTTTGTTCATATGTCGCTGTACGTGGAAACTATCAGAAGTGTTTTGACCACTGTGTTCACTTATATATTTCCTTTAAGATATTACGTTTAAATGCTATGATAAGTTCTGTGGCGGAAATACCGCGGACACTTTATTGCTCAGTTATCTAGTCGTGATAACGGACCCGGATGAAAGCTTCTCAACTCGGCAAATCTTATCTAGAACCAGGTTGAAATGGAAACATCGTGAATCTTGTGATACATTAATATTCATTGTTAAATATTATTAAAATTAAAACAGCTTGCTATGGGATAGATTTTTTATGTTTTCTCTCAGTCTTCAGTAAAAGCATTGACATCGGTTGTTGATACCCATATTTGTTTATCAACTAAGAATCTTTTTATGTGCACGCCGTGGCACAGTGGTTAAGGGATCGGCCTTGTCGCAAATGGGTACCGGCTTTACGGGGGAACCGTCATGGTGTCCTATATATAGAGTTATAAGACATTTGAAAAACCAATGCTCAAGATCATATGTATCAGGATTGATTGGAAATAAAGCATCCCAAATATGCCGATGTTACCTTACCTTTATGTCAATGTGCGTGTAGACTGTCAAAAACGTCTCACCACATTCTGTTCATCTTTATATCTTTTTTACTACATTCATTTATAACCATTTTCAAACTTAGAATAACTTGCTGTGAGGATGCATTTATATTTTTCTCTGTCTCTTGTACAAGCATTGACAAGGGCTGTTATGACAACCCTATAAGTTTATCTACTAAGAACCGTTATACAAAGACATTTTAGAAAGCGATGTGATTCATCTTACGTATTTTATCTCTCAACTTTATAGGACATTGTGCGTTCTCTTTTCTTATTTAATGTTATTGTTAGCATCGCGGGGCAATTTCTCGCTTCTGACGCTCCTGAGTGTATTATGACATTATTTCGGTAGTTTATTCAACGAATTGCTGAAATTCTGTTGAAAATGATTTGTTCAACGTTATACAACAATTCCATGTCATGTTTTTGAGTCCAAATAACTTTTTGGTGCCAGCATTATTTGTGCAGGAAATATCAAAAAATTTTGTTGTTAAATATTTTATTTTCTCCGAGCTGTTAATTTGGTACACTAGCTGATACGCGAGAGTGAAAAAATTGTCGAAAATTTCCCCCTCAGATTCTCGGACCCAGAATTACTTATATTCACCCATTTTACTTTCAACATTAACCCCTAATATCGCAAGTTCCTAAGCTAGTATTTCAATGTAAGTGCGCAAGAACAAGAGCGTTTCCATCAATGCGCCACTGGTATTGTGATATTCTTTTCTCTCAATCAATTTTTCCGAAAATTGACATGGGCATTACGATACCCATGAGTGTATATCAACAATGAATCTTTATGTTAAGACATTACAAAAACCAATGCTGTACAAAATCATGAATCATCTCTATTGGAAATGAACCTTTTTTCGTAAGTTCTTCCAAGCATAAGCATTGGTTTATTCAGAGTATTAGTACTCCGTTTGTGTTTTAGGGAGTATTTTATATCAGCCTTCTGTTGTATAGTGACGCACTGGTGGTATTTATGGGGGTTCCGGCGGCGGAGATTTATGAGTCTCGCTCGGCACGGTCACATGTATAGATAGGGCATCCGCCGGATCAGCCGATGAGCGCCTGGCGTTTACGAGCGCCGGATAGGTCGGAAGCGCCCCTATTGCCGGCGCCGGAAATGTCCATTGTTGCGAACTAGACTTAAGAGCAAGTTGTGTGAACTACACAGTGAGTACAATATTAGTAGTCCTGCTGTTCGTTTTGCTATCCTGCTGCCTGGTTTACGGCTAGGCAAACCGATCTACTAGTTCTGTTCAGTAAACCTTATATCGTGCTGAAATTCCAAGATATTACACCTTCGCTTCAATTTTGCCCAGTTTTCTGGTCATGGTATCGGACACCGGTGAAATTTTTTCAACTATACATTATGAATTTCGAGATATAGTTTCACGGAATCACCAATAGTCATGCTTTCAAAAATGCTTACCAAAGGATAATTTTTCAAGGCATTTGATGGGCAGGAATAGTGGTTTTCTAAATTCTAGTTTCTTTTTCAGCGAATGTGTGAATTTGTGTTGTCACATTAGAAATTAACTTGGGGGGAGGTTCCCAGCACCATGATTGAATTCTAGTCATCGATGAATTTTTTACGAGCTTTTCTTAATTTCGAGTGTTCTACTTAATAAATTTTTTCATATTGATCAATGTTTCTAATGTTACTCGTATTTTAACTTTATAAACGATAGGTAGCTCCGTTGTATGAAATGTAGTGTAGGAAACAGGTATTCCTGCGCGGAGGAGCCAGTGTCCGTCAGCTCAGGCTCAGTCATTTGAGTGAGTTCCAAGTCGTCCATTGTGTTTGCAGCGCATGTGCCATTTGATTTTGATCCGAATTTTCTAGCGTAAGTTTGACCGCTAATTGGCGGCTTTGCTGGGCGTAGACGTAAGTTCACTTGCCGCCTTCCATTGCTGTAATTTCGCCAGTCATTTTAATTTTTTTTGAGGCTCGAAGAGGAACTTTAAAACAGACAATATCCTGCAAAATCTGTTCAATCTAATTTTATCAATTTCGTGGTGAATATTTTGAATTTGGTTACTTATTTATTACCAAATTTTGATTTCAGAGGAACCATAAGGCAAATTACACCACCATGGTTCCAGTAATATCAAACGAGTAAACAAAAGGCCTGTTCTGGCCAATTAAGAAAGAAAGAAGAACATTTTATTTCCAATAAAGTACAAACATGAAATGTCGATACATTGGTTTTTAAAACACCTTAACATTAACATCCTTAAATGATTATAACACATTGGTATCGGAGTACCCGTGTAAAATGTTGAAACGAAATGATTGATAGAAAAGTACAACAAAATTGAGTTCCTTTCCTCGCCTAATCTGATTTTGAACTAGGAGAGCACAATCCTCGCGGCGTTCATTTGAAAAACACTTTCATTAGTACGCACAAGTATTGAAAAATGAAAGCGAAAAATGCATTCAATACCTTAGCATAGAAACCCTTAATTGCTATTTATACATGGTTATCGTAATATCCATGTTAAGTGTTGGAACATATGATTTAGATCCTTAATTGCTATTCATACATGGTTATCGTAATACACATGATGGTTGTCGACACAGGATTTAGGGAGAAGCACAAGTTAGTAAAAAATAAACAATAATATGTATAAGAAGATCGTTTGCATTTGGAGGGCGGCACTAAGTTTCAGTTTCTGTGTTTCAATTTCTAAGTTTCAATTTCTGAAATTTTTGCTAGGGATTGAAAATTTATCTTATTTTACGTTCGTTAAGTCATTCTAATATTGATCTTGCTTACTCCGGTCGAACAAAATGAGCATCACAACTGTTGGTTCCACGCAGCGGAATGAGGTTGCTTTCCACAATTACTAGTACTTCATCTTTGGTGCCCGGAAATGGAAATGGAGCGTATTATTTTTATAATAATTTATCAACTCCAAAATCCAGGAATTCCTTTCGCCCATCCGACAACACTTCACTCCCTCTTCCGGTGATGCCCCGCATCCGGTCATGCCTCTAAATTTGGTTACGCTTACATTTGTTTATATCTTACATCCGGCGAAAGCCCACATCCGAACTTTCATCCCTATGCAAGGTGTCCCAACGATTATATTTGCTATAACAAAACACAAAATGGTTATGATATTTCTTACTTGCGCAAATAGTACTTTCGCAAAGAGTACATCGGGGTTAAAGACATGAAAAGTATTGTTTTACATCGCTAGATGTAATATTTTCAACATAGGTGGAACCGTGCAAAAGTTAAATATTTAAAATTAGTGTTGTCGTAGTGTATTCACGAGAATAAAAAGGTAAGAAGAGTTTACTACACAAAGCTTACGACAGCAATTCGAGACCAGAATAAGAAGATTAAAATGATGATTTTCAAAGTTATGACATTCGTCAGATCCGAGGCCTTTTTAAATGTTTCAACGAGATCGAAGTAGAGAAAGTATGTACTAAAATACCCTCACATTTGACATCCGCTCTCTCTCTTTGCGGTAATTAATTTGGGTTTGGAAATGCAAGATGAAAGTGAGTCACTAAGAACACAAAATCCCTGTGACACATAGCTGAAAATACTCTTGTTAGGGTGCGTGTTATTGGATTACGAGCCCGTAACACCAATATACACAAAAAAATTGCTAATGAACTCCGTCGCATGTTCAAAAAGCTTCAATATGAGCGAAAAGTACTTACGAGTATCTTAAAGTTAAGACCATGACTTGAGATCGAATACATGAGGATCGTAATATTTATATTGATTGATTTTGAAACAAATGGTTGGGAGAAAAGTACAAAGAAAATGTATTCCTTCCATTGTGTTGATATCAAATACATGAGGATCGTAATATTTCTATCGGTTAAGTTTTGGAACAAATAATTAGGAGAAAAGTACGTAGATAAATGCATTCTCTCCGTTGTGTTGGTTTGATTTTAACACTGGATTTTATTTCAAGGGGTCAGGAAAACATTGCACATGTGATGCGTTGTTAAGAACACTCCAGTTGGTGCATTTCCATATTGAAATTTGGGCTTGCGAACGTTGGAACTAGTGAAATGAGGGATTAAAGGTTGAAGGTACAACGGGTAGATCCAAAATTAATTTGCATCTTTGACTGCTAGGTTGATGTTATAGGCAGTTTTACATTGTTTTGTATCAACTGGTAAGCTAAAATACCTCGTATGGATGAAATGAACGATTTTACAATAACGGAAAAATTTAAATTTCGTATACTACAAGCTTTGGCACAGAAAAATTTACCGGATTCAAAATAGATGAGAGGGACCGATGTACAATGCCAACCGTAACATTATCAAGATTGCTGGGGCAAAACGAGAAAGTCAAAACAACCTCAAATGGGGTGGCCGAAAGCACACTGGAAGAGTGTAAAGGACGACACTGCGTCACAACAGGATCAACATGAGCATTTTTAAAAGGGAATACACGTTGAGACGTGTGGTTTGTCTATTAGTACGCCTCGTATATTTTCTCTATTAATATGCCTCGTATGGTCTATCTATTTTGTACACCTCTGATAGCTTGTCTATTAGTACACCTCGTATAGTTTGCCTATTATTATTATGCCTCGTATGGCTTATCTATTTGTACACCTCGGATGGTTTGTCAATTAGTACTCCTAGTATAGAACTTTTGTTAGACTACTAGCACACCACGAATGGTTTGTCTATTAGTACGCCTCGTATATTTTGTCAATTAATATGCCTCGTATGGTCTATCTACTTGTACACCTCTGACAGTTTGTCTATTAGTACACCTCGTATAGTTTGTCTATTATTATGCTTCGTATGGCTTATCTACTTGTACACCTCGGATGGTTTACCTGTACGCACTCCTCCAGCACGTGCTGCAGTTCACACTTATTGTGTTGACGCAAGATAGAGAGCCATTTTAGTTTTGAATTCTCTCAGTGTTTGAGGGGTTTTGAAGCTCTGGGGGAGTCTGTTCCATAGTAAGGCGCCTGATACTGACAGAGCCTTCTGGCCGATGTTAGATGAACGGTATTTGATTGAGACTTAACTAGGATAAATTCCTTGTTTCACATCTTGCAATCAGTGAAAATGTTTACTAATGTGTACGTAGCAGAAATTCACGTTTTTTGCTCCTCCTTTTAAACCTGTGCGCCGAACGGGAAGCCAGTCTATAACGAATGTTCGTAGGACTGAAGATTCTTCCGATTAATATTTCAAAAAGATTTTGCAGTTAGGAAACATTTTCATGCAAAAATCATGGTAACTGACTATTTATAGATTAGAGAGTTAGTTCTGAGCACAACTTGAAAAACAGATCGCGAGACGTCTAGCATTCCAAATAAATAACTTCAACAATTAATTTGGCACGGTTGTCTCTGTCCACTCTTTACTCTTGTTATTACATGGGGCATAATATCACGATTTGTTTCAGTGATAAGGCAATGAAAAATACGAGTTCTTTTTCACAGGACGGAAAATACAAGCCTTGCTCTAATACATACAGGTGTGGCCAATGATTCAAGGACACGTGAGTTTTTCTATTTTCTCGTTAAACTGAGGCGTAGTCTTTAATTGGTATTATGCCTTAGGGTTTCCCGCAACGGGGGAAACCCCCTCGTGGTATTTACTCTACGTGGCTGAAGCGAATTTACCGACGAACCTGAGATTAGATAGATTAGTTAAGACTCTCTACCTAATTTCACTCTCCGCCTTTCACTCTCTACCTCGACACATGTAATTCCGGAAAACATCAGGGATAAATAAAAACATAAATTGCCCACAAACAATTTTCAATAGCCTGCAAAACTAAAAAGTCATTTTTCACAATATTTGCAATGTTGACCACGCTTCGTCAAAACTTTTGATGTGCTTTGGTACGCTGTTTACTTATTTTCAAAACCTATGATCAAAGGACCTCCACTCTTCTTCAATAATTATTGAGGCTCCAAGTTTGCGCTAAATTAGTTTGCTTCTTCTTGTTCGAGCATAAGAAACTTCTACAAAAAATTTCAAACCTCAGAATAGACACTCAGTGGTTTGAAAGCTACCTACGAAACCGCTCTCATGCAGTGTGCTTGAATAACAAAATGTCATCATTCATACCAAATAATTTTGGCGTTCCTCTAGGTTCAATCATCGGCCCACTCCTATTTTCAATTTTCATCAACGATTTCCCCACCATGCCGGCAAACACAAAAATCTCAATGTATGCTGATGACGTACAAATTGCCATGACAAGCTCAACAGCGGATTTAACAGAGACACAAGCCAACGCTGAAAACCTTCTGAGAAATCTGAAATTGTGGTATGACCATAATGGCCTCAAACTTAACGCAAGTAAAACGCAATGCATTATTTTTGGATCACAGAATGCGACTGGAAATTTACCACCATTCAAGCTAACATTTGGAGACGATACAATTAAACCAGTCGATGAGGTTAAAAATCTGGGTGTTTGGTTTGACAAAATATGACTTTCAATTCACACGTCGAAACAATGTGCAACAAAATTAACGGAACCTTAATGTTCTTTCATCGTATAAAGAACAAACTTGACGAAAAAATCTAGATTATTAGTGATTCAGTCTTTATTTTTATCGCGTCTGGACTACTGCAGTCTTGTGTGGGGAGACTTACCTAAATGGCGTCAGGAAGAGTTGCAAAAATGTGTAAACTTCGCCGCCAAAGTGGTATGCAAAGGAAATTTCAATAAATACGATCATGTCACCCCTCTTTTAAGAAAACTCGACTGGATCCCAATACCGAACAGATTCATGATCCAGAAAGCTCGACGAGTATTCTCCTCTCTGTACCTCCCCCAAAGTAATGCAGAGGTGGTAAAATTTTTTTCATCTAATATCCCAAACGAAAGACCAAACCGGAGGAACGATGTTTTAGTCAGTTACCGTTCATCTAACGTGGGGCAAAAAGCTCTCTCAGTTTCTGGAGCTTTTTTGTGGAACAAGCTTCCCCAGCATATCAAAAACTCTAAAACTGGAAAAGAATTTAGAGTAAATGTGTCACGTCATTTTGCATCTCTGTCATAGGGCCTGCAGCATCTCGGTGTGAACTTCCCATCTATCAGAAATTTTAATTTTTCCTGAAATTTCTGTTAGAAATTTAGAAACTATTTCATTTTACGTTTGCTAAGCGATTCGTATATTCATCTTCATCTTACTTATTTCTGTCGACAACAATGAGCACCACAGCCGACAGTCCAGTGCAGCAGAACGAACGTTCTTTCCATAATTAGGAGTATTTCCTCATCTTTATTTTGTTATTTCTCTCTCTTTTCTGTATTAATATTTAACATCCGTATGACAAATATACCATGAAATACATTTTGTGTGTACACCAATAAACAGGTTTATAGATGTGAGGGTTGTGCAAAGTTTATAATGAATTAAATTTTTGGCTAACGTTGTCTCGCTATTTCAAAATCATTCTCGAAGATGTTTTCAATCGATTTTCGGCTGAGCTGGGGGGAAAGGGGTAATTTAAGCATTGCATTTAGTGTTTTTATTTTTTCCGTGCGTTCAGCGCACACTAGCACTGAACTTTCAAATCGGAAACAACTCTAAATTTCTGTAATTAAAATTATCATTTTGGATCAAGGCCTAATCTTCCTATATGTGCCAATTTTGTGAATATTCTCCACTCAGATGTGATATCCGGCCACAATGTTACTCCATTTTATCCCACGTACACATGTCCGTATAATGCTGAAGAGTTGTGTTGCTTCTTGACTATAACCTGATTTTTCTTAAAAATTTTTGTGAAGAAATTAAAAACCAGCTCATCAGCTCATTTTTAGGTTTTTCGAAGTCTTCTCTTCTTTTTAGTTTTTTTTTATGCGAAAAATTTCTTAGGATTACAGTGAGCTCAGCTGTCATTTTCTGTGTAGTAGATGGTAGGTTGCTTCTATCTTTTATCTTATATATGTATTTTTTTCTAATATTTTATTTTCAATAAGTATATATATTAATATGTGTGTGTACGTGTGTAGGTATATATATGTATCTACATAAATAGTTATACATGTTTCTATTTCATTTCTTTACGCAAAAACCATCCGGTTAATAAATTTTATTGCAATAGCGAAATGATTCAAAAAAAGATCTATCCCTTCCCCAGAGGGCGTTTCTGTGAATCGGATTAATGTCATGTATAATTAATGAAATAAAGTGCAATTTGAGCATATGAATCGTAGTCAAATTATCTTTCTGTCCGTATGTTGTACAAGCTATGAATTTTGATATTGAATATATGTTTGTTTACCCATTTCTACTAATATTTTGTAGATATTTGTCAATCATGAGTGGTAACCGGCTTACACTGTATCTCTATTTTATCCCATGTACCCATGTCCGCATGATGTGGTGAATATCGAGAAGATATGAAATATGTTTTTGGTGGTGATAGGGCTTTGCATATTTTTAGGGCATATTTTTTATTTCTCATTCAACTACCCTTGACAGAGATAGACTATTGGCAAGCCACGTGTGGTTTGTCTATTAGTACGCCTCGTATATTTTGTCTATTAATATGCCTCGTATGGTCTATCTATTTTGTACACCTCTGATAGCTTGTCTATTAGTACACCTCGTATAGTTTGCCTATTATTATTATGCCTCGTATGGCTTATCTATTTGTACACCTCGGACGGTTTGTCAATTAGTACTCCTAGTATAGAACTTTTGTTAGACTACTAGCACACCACGAATGGTTTGTCTATTAGTACGCCTCGTATATTTTGTCAATTAATATGCCTCGTATGGTCTATCTACTTGTACACCTCTGACAGTTTGTCTATTAGTACACCTCGTATAGTTTGTCTATTATTATGCTTCGTATGGCTTATCTACTTGTACACCTCGGATGGTTTGTCAATTAGTACTCCTCGTATGGAACATTTGTTTTAGGATGCCCTATATTTAAGAAACTTTTAAAAGCCAATATGTTGGCATGTATATCATGTGACAACTTGGAAATGAACATTTTTTCTTTCTTTTTTTTCACTCGACTTTTGATGATCGACCATAAATTTTCAATCTGATTCAAATCAGCCGAATTTCCAGGTCAAGGACCCAAAATCTCCCCTCCATTGTCTTCAAGGAACTTTTTAGCCACTCTTGCATTATGACAGGTGCGCTATCATGTTGGCCAACCACTTCTTAGTCGGGAAACTGATCATCTATAGTTGAAAGATGATCTTATAAGACTTCCAGGGACTCGGCCGAATTCATTGCTGTGCTGTTGGGTAAAATCGTCAGTGCTCCAGTTCCCATACCTGAACAGCAACCCCAGATATGAAGAGTGGCAGGAAGCTTGGCTGTAGGAACGACACACTCCTTGTTGAATCTCTCGCCTTAACTTCGTAGCACGAGGCTGTTCCCAGAAAGGGGCAAAAAGGGGAACGGAGATTCATCGGAGAAAATGACTTTGCACCATTGTTTAGCAGTCCAATGCTGGTACTCCGCTCCCTGCAAAAATGGAGCCGGTCTTTGATGTTCTTCCCCGTCAAAAGAGGTTTCTCATTTTACTCGTTACTCACTCATTTTACGGAGAATATCCTTAAATTAACAAAAATTAGTCATATATGCAATCTGACACAACGGGTCATACATAATCTGATTCAATTTGGTACTACCCAATTGAAATTCTGAGCCTTTTGCAGATCGTTTTCAGGCAGTTATAAGCCAAGAGTTTAGTCGTTTTCGAGCAGTAAATTAGCCTTTTTCGGAGCAAATGTCTAGTATTTTTAGCCCATTTAAACGGCTATTTCTGGGCATCGAAACGGCTAATGCAACGGCCATTTTGGGCTTCTCTACTACCTGAACGAGGCTATTCACGACCATTTTTGGCTTTTCCATTGCTTGAACGAGTCTCGTCCTGGCCTTTTTGGGCTTCCTTACTGCTTGATCAAGGCTAATACCGGCCCTTTTGGGCTTCCTTACTGCTTGATCAAGGCTAATACCGGCCCTTTTGGGCTTCCTTACGCCCGGCCTTAAAAACAAAAAGACATATGGAATCAAAAGTCCCAATTTGAAAAATTATACCAATAAAAATTAAAATTTTTGTTTACTAACGAAATAAATATGAAAATTACTAAGTATTGATTTAAACAGTTGCATAATGGAGCAGATCAGAGCGCTCCAACATCAGATTATCTAAACGATATAAAGAATTGGTAAGGCCGGGTCTTATGGCTGCTTGGCCTAGTGAGTTCCGAGTTGATGCGAGTGGAGCAGCGGCCTTACTTTTATTCTTCTCCGGCTGTAGGTATCGGTGATACGCGGCGGAGAAGCAGGGTTTCCACGCGAGGCGACTCTGATTACCCTAACTGAAGGTTGTTGATTACCCCAGATTACCCTAAAATAGCTAATCCTGACCTATGATCTATAAATTAACTGAAAGGTAAATGGACTGGTTTCCAGAGTTCCGTCAGTGTGAATAAGCCCTGTGTTACATACTGCATGAGCGTCAGGAGGGAAATCCAGTCGAACGACGTTAGAATGCTGGTTTGATATCCAGACGATATCACGTACGAGATGTTTGCCAAATACCTGTCGAATTAATTTTGATGCCCGCTGTTTTCCAAGGCACCCTTTTTTTCTGCGACTCCTGATCTGGGAACATTGTTTTCATGAAACTAAAAGAGGCTCACACAATGAGATAAGTGGTGCTTAGCTAAAATGCACAAACTTGCAGTTCCACTTTACGAGTACGATTTTTGAGAGGATCATTGGAATGATTGGATAGCACGTCTCTGGCAATAATTGATAGTTTTTTGCCACCATGGATTGTTGTTTGTGTCGCTGAGAGCATGTGAAGCATGATCTCCGATTTCCCACAAGTAGTATAGGTTCGACAAACCTTACAATATTCCACATCCTTTTGCTCTGTTGATTTTGAGAACTTGGCTAACCATCCCTCAAACTCAGGTTCCGATGTCAACGAATCTTTAAATTTCTGCTGGTAGTTTGAGCCTAGTTTCTAGCTTTCAAGTGGAGCTTTCCTTTTTTCGAGGTGGTTTCGTTGGCTCTTCCTCACTCGGTGCGCGATCATCTGCTGTGCTGCAAGAAATGCAATAATATGTTTTCCTATCCCTAGTACAATTGTTCATCTTTTTATTTAATTTTCCATCCATTCATGCGCTTCAGCCATTCTTTCTACATGCTCAATCTAACCTAACACTTTGATCCACTCTCTGCGATGACTTTCTGGCCTCCCTCACACATGACCTTCGTCATATCTTTGCATAACGGATTTTAACCAATCTTGCTACACCACATATGCTTCTCAGAGACTTCGTTGTAATCACATTCACTTATCAACTCATAAAGTTGACCGTAAAGTAATCAAATTTATTCATTTCCTGAAGGGTGGGTGAGAAAATTCAGAGGTTATTGGAAAAAGATACCTTGCCTTTATTGATATGCATAAACTTTCCTCAACACTCAGTTGCTAAAGGCTTAGTGCTTCAATTTTGGTTGACGGAATTCTAGGCGTGATCGCAGCAGCTACATCAAATTCTACGTCCGTGTTACAGCGCCTAAGAAAGTCAGTGAGAATACAAATATATATTGCAAGTTTCAAGTCGATAACTGTACTCTTGTTTATATGAATTTTTGTAACCAATTTTATAGCTTCTTCCTTTCGCTTTTAGCACCTTTTGTAACTCGAAGTGTCAAAGAACCCTGTCTAAATTTTTTTGTTTGCATCGCCACAATAACCCGCTTCTTTGGCGTGCAACATGACTAAGAAATACGACGCCTCCTATCTAATTAGCTGGCAAAATACCGGCGCTATGAAGCAACACTGCTGGTAATTCAATGACTATCACAAGAATGAACCTATTAATTATTTCTGCGATGAAAAATATTAGCTGTGGTATTTAACAATAGGACAAACATACCTGTCAATATTCTGTTGAAGCTTATAAACACGAGCGCAATCAGAACAGGACAGCGACTTTCGTCGACTGGCTGTCGCTGACACCGATCGAGTTTTTTATTAGCGAAATGCAACTCAGAATTATTTGTCAAAACGAAGTGGACAAGAGATATTATGGCTTCGTATCTTGACGCCGTCTTTCGTGAGCGATACCTGATGACATTCAAATATGCGACACTAACCACAGCAGCAGTGCAGTTTTGTGAACACTAAATTCTGACCCGTTTCATTACATTTCGTTCACGAGGTAACCAGTAGGATGCTTGCATATTGGCTTTCAATTTTCTATTTTTCGTAGATTAGGCGGTCACTTCCTTCACAGAGCTATGATTACCCTAGATTTGCCCATAGTTTTCATTACCCTAAACATTACCCTAGGGTACCCCTGATTACCCTAAAATAGGGTAATTACCCTGCTCGTGGAAACACTGCGGAGAAGTAGGAACTTTTTCTTAAATAAATTTACATTGGGACATACTAAGATTACTGAACATAAAAGTACTAGAATCGAGGTTTGAGGGGTAACTAGGGTAAAGCACTACAAGTTGAATGCTCAGCGATGAAGTAGTGAGACAGAGAGAATTAAAAGAAAATTATCTAGTATCTAGATACTTTTGGAGAAGTATCTAGTATCTAGATACATTTTGAAGTATCTATGACCAGCTCTGGATATCTACATGAGCATAATATTTTTTTAACTACTAAACCGAAATTTATAGTAATAATTAATTGATGAAACTAATCAAACTAACGTTGGCCACCCTTACCTAATCTAACTTAACTAAGTTAGGTTAGTTGAAATTCATTTAGTTTTTTACATTTACTGAATTAATACGACTTGTACAACATTTACGATTACGAGTCTTTTTACAATCAATTACGCGTCCAAATAGAGGTCGTCGAAAGGGCTTGAAAACGACTTTAAACGACCCGAATGAGCCCGCAAACAGCCATTGACTAGACCTAAAAAAGGCCAGTTGAATGAAGAGCCCTTTTCAAGCCCTAATAGGCCAAGTATAGGTAGGAGTCGGTTTGAAGTCGTGATTTTTGGCCCTTTTGGGCCGTTTTCGACCTTTTACGACTAATTTACTACCTGAAAAGGGCGATAATTTTCAATTGGGTATGCCTTCGGAGAACAAAGCATTCCTCCTCATCCTGTTACAAACCACTAAATTTCCCGAACAAAACTGAAATGTCCACCAAATCCTAAAAATTAGCAACACTAGTGAGTAAATGCATTTGCCAGGTAACTAAGAGTTCTTTTTTGAAATGAAACTAAACTCGTTTGAAGGCAAAGGTTAAAACAAAAAGATTACTTTCCTCAGTGAGATTGATAAGAATGAGCTAGTGATGACACGCGTGACTATATTTGACTATATTTGAAGGTGACTGAGTTAAACGCTTCTGGTTTAGCATCACTAGACGCTGATACTGTCTTAAATGTTGGAGATAATCCCCGAGCCACGGATAAATAAATGACTTTGTCTGACTTTCAAATGTTTGCAGCAAAAGGCAAGAAAGGCACAGGCGAGCACTGCGACATCAATACGTTATGCAGCTCAATGTAATCTGTGACTGATGATAGAGTGGCTTCATCGGTTGTTCTTTGATGAGAGCCTCCACAGTAGATTATATAATTATGGTTTTAACTGTTTCTCGGAAAGGTTCTTTCTAAATTTTATTCTAACATCATTCCGCTGAAGACATCACATCTGGAGCATAGACTATTCTATTCAGAAGAGAGCTTCACAAACCGAACTCACGTATCCACGCCATGAACTTCATCACAAGAAATACATATAACCGTGAAGTTAATCCCAAAAAAATAACGCGACACAAAATTTACATATATTCTCCATTTAAATCCAAATATCTTCATTGTATTATCATCCCCTCCCAGCTGATGCTGGCTGCGCAGACGCAGGCCTAAGCTGCGACTCTGCGCCTCACAGACACCCACACAGCGTCGCTACCCACAAGTGAGATATGCACGTCGCTTCTAATCTATATAGTGATGAGAAAAACAACAGCAAAGAAAACCCAGTATTTTATTCTGGATAATAATAATAATAATGAGGGGTGTTGATACAATCAACATTAAAGCACGGACACGGGTTCTTTACTGCTCCCCTTTATGCATGTCGTCTGCGATCGAAAGGTCAATTTAGAAACTCATCATTAAAGGTAAGTCAATTGCAATGCAAAGTTACTGAAACATTTAAATTAGGTCGTAGACATCTATCACGCGAAGATAGTTCATTAATTCCTTGACGTCTAAATGGCGTCCCAATACCGTCTCGACGGTAGGTTGTAGCGTTTGGCAAGCCTTTTATACAATTTCTACTAATTGTTAGACTTTCACATTCTATGATTAGGTGTTTGACAGTTGGTGTTGAGTTGTTGCAAAACTCGCATACTGGTGCAATATCAGGTATCTCGTTGTTCATCAGGTAGCCATGCGTTAAGAATGTGTGTCCTATTCTGAGTCTGTTAACTATTATTTCCTCTTTACGTGATATTTTACCTAATTCCAATTTCGTGCCTGGTGATGGCTGTATTTCCCTCAACCTGTCTCTGCAATTTTCCCACCTAGTCTTCCACTGGTCAATCATCTTTTGTTGTATTAATGGTTTCCAGTCTGAGTGGCAAATAATAATGAATTCTTCGGGTCTTCGGGTAGCGTTCTTAGCTGCGGTATCTGCAGCGTCGTTACCGCCTATTCAGACATGGGAGGGGATCCAGCATATGTTGATGAGTTTGCCACTTTTTTGCACGTCGTGTATTTCGTGTTGTATTCGGCGTAGTACTGGGTGATGTGTCTCGCAATTTAGGCCGTTAACGACACTCAAAGAGTCACAGTAAATTACATATTTTTTATCTCTTTTGTCTCTAATGATGTTAAGGGCCAAGTGGATGGCGTGTATTTCAGCTGAATATATTGAGGCTTCCTTCGGAAGTGTTGCAGTGCGAACAATAGTGCCACATACTGCCGCCGCTCCTGTGCCACCCTCCCCTCGTGAGCCGTCCGTGTATATGGTCACGTATCCATCATATTGTTCTTTTGTTATTCTTTTATGCTCTCGCCGGATTATGTGTTCGGGAGTTTCGTTCTTTGGGAGTTCGGTTAGTTCTGTATTTATAGTTGGTTTTGTTGAAGCCCATGTAGGGGTATCAATGTTTAATAGTCGGTAGGAAAAGTCTGGTTTAATTCGGTTTTTCCTCAAACTTAATTTTTCTATTAGTATTTGCATTCTGATGGCCAAAGTTGGGGTTATTCTCCTATTTTGAAAGAGTAGTCTATTGCTCGCCGTTACAGTGCAACTAAAAGCGGGGTTTCCGTGCTGACTTCGGACCTTGTAGTAGTAGCAGAGTGAGAGATAATTTCGTCTAATATCGGGAGGCATTTCATTGCAAATAATATGTAGGCTATTTGTTGGGCTGGATCTAAATGCTCCCGTAGCGATTCGTAGTGCCTCGCGCGTAATTGACTCGAGGGGTTTCAAAGTTGTTTGACTGGCAGAGTTATAGATTATTGATCCATAGTCGAGAATTGATCTTGTCATACTTCTGTAGATTCTGAGAACTGTGGTTTGGTCGGCTCCCCAGCTTTGAGCTGTTATTGATTTCAGTACGTTAAGGCTGTCATTTCCTTTTTTCTTTAGAGCAGCGATGTGTTGTTGCCAGTTCAGTTTATCGTCGAAGATTAGGCCTAGGAATTTATGTGATTTTGTGTATTGAATGTTTTCGTTATTGATTTTGAGTGTTGGGCTGAGGAATAGTCCGGGTATAATATTAAAATGAATTGCTTTACTTTTGCTCAGTGAAAATTTGAATCCATGATTTTGAGACCACTTAAATATATTATCAATACAGGATTGCATTTTGTTTTGAATGACCTGGAGGTCTTGGTGGTGGTATCCGACTTGCAAGTCGTCAACATATAGAGAGTAATGGAACTTGTTGTCCGGTGGAATCTGTTTAGCTATGTCGTTTATTTTGAGGGCAAATAATGTAACTGAGAGGACACTGCCTTGAGGGACTCCGTTTCGCTGTTCGTAGGTGTTTGAGTTATAGTTATCCACTCGGACACTCAGTGATCTATGTTCTAAGAATTTGGTGATGAAAATTGGTAGTCTACACCCCTGAGTCCAATGTCAAATAAGTCACGTATAATCCCATATCTCCATGTTCTGTCATAGGCTTTTTCGAGGTCAAAAAACACTGAAATGAAGTGTTCTCTGTTTGCAAAGGCTAATCTTACGGTTGAGTCTAGTCTGACCAAGTGATCTACAGTGCTACGCCCTCTCCTGCACCCACACTGCGCTTTATTTATTATGTTATGCATATCAAAATATTCTATCAGTCGGTTATTGATCATTCGTTCCATAAGTTTGCACAGACAGCTCGTTAGTGCGATCGGTCTGTAGTTGTTCGGCTTACTGTGGTCTTTTCCAGGTTTTGGGATTGGTATTATTATTGAGTGCTGCCATTGTGGTGGGAAGTAGCCCGTTGTCCAGAATTTGTTAAAACTGTTCAAAATGTATTGTTTAGCTGGTAGTTTTAGGTGTTTGATCATGTCGTATGTTATTTTGTCGTTTCCTGGTGATGTGTTTATAGTTTTTCTTAGGGCGGATTCAAATTCATGCATATGGAAAGTTTGGTTATAGATTTCTACGTTTGGCGAACTGAAATGGATCAGTATAGTTTCATTTGCGGTTTTTATTTGTTGAAATTCAGGGGAATAGCTTTGATCGCTTGACACTTCGCTGAAATTCTCAGCCAGTTTATTCACAATATCAGGGATTGTGCTGTAGTGTATATTGTTTTCGATCAATATATGGACTTTTCTTTGTACTCGACCTTTTATTTTCCTTATTGTTTCGTATACTCTGGCCATTGGTGTATATTTATTAAGTTGGTTTACGAAATTCTTCCACGTTTCCTGTTTGTTTGCTCGAATTTTGTACTTATGATTTGCCCTTGCTCGTTTCCAGTTAATTAAGTTAGTAAGATTTTTGTTGCGGTGGTATTTCTTGTAAAGTTTTTCTCTTTCTTCTTTTGATTCTTGGAGTTCTTTTGTCCACCATGGTTTGGGGTAGTATTTTCCTGGTATATAAGTTGGGATGGCTTTTTCAGCTGCTGAGTAGAACCGCTGGTATAAGTCGGTGAGTAGTTGTTCGTTATTAGTTGTTGTGTTCAACATCGGTTTGTTCCATGCATTGTTATTGGAATATAGATCCCAGTTAGCTTTTGAGTAGTTCCAGATAGTTGATGGGGGTTGGTTGGGACGATTTTCGTTAACCCTTTACCGCCCACATTTTTATACTCATATTACCGTTATGACAACCACTATCACTAAACCGACACTGGCATTAGATAGTCACTGTTATCAAGATGGGGAAGGAACTGCCACTCGGCAGTGCAGTTCAAAGGACACATTAGTGAACAAATTGAATAAGAAATACGATATATTATTGTTATTTTTGAAAGTGGACGAAATAGTCCAGTTGGGCAGTAAAGGGTTAAGGTAGGTGATCAAAATTGGGCAATGATTGCTATCACCCGGCGAGTCGAAAGCAACCCAGTCTAATAGCACGGCACGGCCAATGTAGGTGAGCAAATTGTCAGATCAATAGCTGATTCTGAATTGTATCCTATTCTAGTGGGTGAACCGGTATTTAATAGGCAAAGGTTATTGTTTGTTATAACAGTTTCTATCAGCTTCCCCCTATTATCTGTATTCTTGCAGCCCCATATGGTGCTGTGTCCGTTGAAGTCGCCGGCTAGGATGAAAGGATTCGGTAGTTGGTGGATTAGGTTATTTAGTTTTTCGTTTGTGACTGTTTGTCTACCGGGTATGTAGATGCTGCAGATGGTTATCAGCTGTCCTATGTTTACTTGAATGGCCACGCTTTGTAGTTCAGTCTGTAGATTCAGTTCACAAAAAGGTATTGAGCTATGGACATATATTCCAACACCTCCATGGGGGTTCTGTTGTAATGACCGTGTCGTAGCACATTACTGTAGCCGTTTATTCTAAACTGGCAGTTATCCCATAGCTTTGTTTCTTGAAGTGCTATTATACTGGGTTGGTGGTTGTTTATTGTTTCCATTAGTTCATCTTTCTTTCCCCTCATGCCTTGGCAGTTCCACTGCAGGATTCCTACGTTAGCCATGGGGTGTGTTTGATTTGATTTTGTTATTCAATCGTTCAATTAGTTACTTTCTTTTGGGTGATCTATCTCTAATCCTAGAGTCTCGAGAGTAGTGTGATTGTTCCTCATCTGAGTAAATTTGTCGTTTATCATGTCTGTTGCGGCTGTAGGTGGGGGATCGTGATTTTGATCGTGATCTTGGTCGCTTCTTGTTTTGAGTTTTGGAAGGTTTGTGCTGCTTTGGGGGTTTGAATTCGTTGAATATTCGTCTGGCTTCTTGTCTCATAATAGGGTTGCATTCGCTCGTGCCATCTTCCTCATTTTCAGATCCTTCGGCTGTAGTTTCAATATTAATTGTGGATTTGAGCAATTGTGTTGGGTTGGGTTTAATGCGGAGTATTTCTTTTTCGCATGTTTCGTGGTCGCGTTGTGAAGTTTGCGGTGGTTTGGTTTCTGGTGTATCGGTTGTGTTATCAGTTGTACCTGGTTCGTTACA
The DNA here is from genome assembly GCA_030386875.1 of Morinoia aosen. NCBI lineage: Eukaryota > Metazoa > Arthropoda > Malacostraca > Amphipoda > Talitridae > Morinoia > Morinoia aosen. The sequence goes on from CM059566.1 coordinate 25,428,921, forward strand.
AAGTGGGGGAGCCATATTTTGTTCGGTGATCGTTTGGTTTTTGGTAGCCGCCATAAAGGGTTGGAGGGTTGGTACTTTGGGTATTTGATCCGTTTGATTTCTGGTTATTTGTGCGTAGCTTTGATCGAGTTGTGGGGATCGTTTGTGGTATATTATAAGGGCTTGTTCTCTTGATACGTTTTGTTTAGTACGGATAGAAATTAGTTCTTGTTGCTTGCGTTGTTCCGGGCAAGTCCGGTCTCCAGTTTTGTGATTGTTTCCGCAGTGGTAGCATGTCAAGTTGTTTTCCGTGCAATTTATTGCTTCATGGCCTTTTGTTGCGCATTTTCCACACACGAACTCTTCACTGGTACATCTTTTAGCAGTATGGTTGTATTCCAAGCACTTTTTACACATCATAGGGCGGTCGAAGTATTCATATATCCTACTCTTGCAGTCTTGGCCAAGGATGACGATATACTCAGGGGGGGTTGAGCCTCTGAAAGTTAGAAGTATTGCTTTTGCATTTGTGTTACGGCTTTTTATCCAATTTGCTGGTTCAACATTTTTGATTATATGGTTTTCCATTAAACCTTGTTTGAATTTCTCGAAGTTGGTGAAGTCGTAGTTATAGATGTAGGCGAGTCCTTTTGAAAGATTTACATAGTTATTTTCTGTTACTTGCACAGGGATGTTGTTTATGTCTTTGATTTTCTGTATTTCATCTTTTTGTCGTGTGTGATCTAATTCTACAATAAATGTGTTTTTGCCACCCGATCGAATAGATTTGGGTTTTCCTTGGATTTGGTTTGCAATACATTTTTCTAGGAGCCATGGAGTAATTTTCCGCTTTTCGTTTTCCTGCATTGTTATATTGAAATGAGTTGTGGGGGTGTTCGTATCTGATATTGGTATCTCGGAGTGTCCTGTGACTATCTGTGCAGCACGACGCCTATTAACTCGTTGTTCTTGTTGGACTTTGCATATTTTTGTTTCCATGATATGTTTCGGGCATTCTCTGTGGCCAGTTTCATGTTGACGCTTGCAATGCATGCAGGAGAGGGCGCTGCCACAGTGTTCGTTGTCATAGCCTGTTTCTCCGCAGCGTTTACAGTTTGCTTCGTTATGGCAGTGTTTGGCTGTGTGGCCGTAGTTTTGACATTTGTGGCAGATCATTGGTCTATTAATAAATGGGTATACTATCGTATCTGATTTTTCGCCTGGGATATATATAGAGTCTGGTGTAGTGTAGCTATTAAAGGTTAGTAGGAGTGGGGTGGTTTGGGAGAATCGAGTTTTAATGAAGCTGGCACGGACAGCGTCACTGATATTGTACTGGCTCTTCAGGCCTTCCACAAAATCTTCCATATTATCTACATCGTATTCTTGAATATATATTAGTCCTTTGGATTGATTGTAGTATGGGTGTTCGCTGATCTGGCAATTTATGCCGTCGACGTTATTAAGTCTGGTGATGCGCTCAGATTGGGGTTTGTTTCGAGTTTCTATGATAAAGCTATCTTTACCTGAATAAGTTATTCTTTTCGCCTTCAAACCAGTTATTTTGACTATTTCTTCTTGGAGGCAAAATGGATTTATTTGGTTTCTCTCTTCGATTTTGAATTTGACCGAGAAGAACTTTGTATAATGGTCGTTCTTCGTCATTTCTTGGTTCAACGATATGGGTGTGTATTTGTTAGCTTTGCTTTGTTTTCTCACATTTTCTTTCTCGCAGCCCATGATTTTACTGTTTTTTCCTATGTTCTGCGCTTTCGTCATTTCTAGGATTTTTTCGAGTGTATTTTCGATTTTCCTTATTCGATCGTCTACATTTTGTGCTTCTTTTTCAACTTCATGTTTATCGGGGTTGATGCATTTGGTTGCATCACCTGCCGCAAGTCTATTCAGCACTTCATTTAATTTAGCCTCCAATTGGTCCACCTTACAGGTAGCACCGTTTGGTTCCGGTGGAGTTTTTTCGGTTGTTTGGTCAGATATGTCATTGTTTTCGCTTATCTTCCTGGTGATAGTGTTAGTTTTGGGGTTTGTTGCACCTACGTTGGTAGCAGTGCTTAGGTTGTTTTTGTTGGGGTTTATTCGTTGTTTTAATTTGTTTTTATTTTTGGCGTACATACCCCCGGCTTCAGAGGGGGTTTCCCCGCCTTGAAGTCGGGGTTTGAGGTATTCGCTGATTGTTGCCAGAAGTGCTTAAAGTTTTACTTTGGGATCCAAAGTAGTAATCCAAAATGGACTATTGGTCTGCGTAACTTAAGTCTATTCTTATAGGTTATTTAAGGGCCCTGGAGTATAGGGCAAATTAAAGAGAAAATAACTACGCAAATGAGACCCAAGCTCCGAAGAGCTCGGGCCGCCGCCCGACTTTGTTCTACCCAACAACGGGGAATTGGAAAAAAAAACTAAAATCTTAATCCCTCGGAAGAAAACTCAAAAGATAGAGGAAAGAGCAGTTGGGTATTTCAACGGTACCACCACGAGAAGGTGCCGAGTCAGCTGGATACCTGCTCGTGAGTAGGTATTCCTGTATCAATCCTTGTCTACGACTTCTTTCCCTTCACCAAGCTCAATAATTCAATAATTTGGTACCAGTAAAACGTGGTAAAGGGAACAGTGAAAATTCCAAAAACAACAGCAAAGAAAACCCAGTATTTTATTCTGGAGATCACAGTCCAAAAAACACATGTTTTTTTAAAATAGAAAAAATCCAAGACCATAGAAACGTGATATTTCTAAATCATTGCCGATACATCGTAGGTCGATATTTACTGACGCAGTGTCGACATTAAACAAAAGAAAATACACATACAATGCACTCGATACATCTGTGTATCGCGAGAAAGAGAAGGAACATAGCTCAACAGAAGTAAATGTCGTGGTTCCATTTGGTAACAAGCAAACTCTATCACATGATTCAGAGGTAATTTCCATGGAAGTGACGCAGTACGTGTGACACCTTCGTTTTAGCCGAGCGCGCTCAAAGCTTACACGGCACGAAACCCTTCAGTTCCCCTGATGAGGCGTCCTATGATATTTGAATTACTCTGCTATTCACAATATGCTAGTCAAAATAAAAAGCGTCATAATTACCGACTTCTAGCCTATTGCCATCGCAAACATAAGCCCTTGTATTCCTAAAAGCTAGTCACTCGCCACCACACATCTCTCGCATCAACCTAGGACATGATCACACCTAGTATTTCATCACACGCGTTTTTTTGAAAACCTCATTCTTTCCAATCGTTCCTTTGAAAACCAATTCTTTTTTACGGTAGTTTCTCATATACCTTAACTTACTAGTAGAACTTTCACGACACAAACTTTCCTTTTTACAATCATCTGTTCCGAGAATCAAAATTGAAGTGTTTTAAATACAACCACACTGCTGCAGAATTTGTCCTCCAGCTTCTAGCTTGTTCGCAAACAATTACGAAATTTTGTGAAAGGAATTTTCTTTATAACTCTTCAAACTTCAAACAACCTTCATTCATTTTATCTCTGATACCAGCAGGCCGATGAGCAAAAAATTTCAAAAAACCAACACGTAAGAGCACACATTTGTGTTTAGTAATGCAAAACCCAAGTTCGCTAGACAGACCTACACCAGACGTGAAGTGTCTCGACAGTCGTCATCGACTTCACAGCAGTTGCCTAGATGCGCTGCAGAGGATTACTGGGGTCAAAGGTACGCTGATGTCATTTACTCTACGTGGCTGGAGCGAATTTACCGACGAACCTGAAATTAAATAGATTAGTTTAAGACTCTCTGCCTAATTTCACTCTCCGCCTTCAACTCTCTACCTTTTTAAGATGACTAACAAAATCGTCACCCCTCGGAAGGCAATATTTGACAGCACAAATTTGAGGAAATAAATTTGAAAACTCCTAGTTACATATTTGTAACAACCACTGATTCCAAATCTCAAAAATTCTACTTTGTGCTCAACTCGTGGTCCAAGCGATAGACAGTGAAGTATATTCACCGACTGAATTTCTAGAAAAAGTTAATGGTTTCCATGGATTACCCCAATAAGCTCGTCTCGAGATGACGGGATGTGTTTTTAGGGAGAAAGCAGCTTCAGAATACCACGATCTACAACGACAACACAACGCGTAACACTCGGGAAAACAGCAATGAACGTCTCTGTACACTTGCCATGCAGGGAAAATGTCCATAAGACCTATTAAAACGCCGCAAAAGTACTAATATATTTTGCTAACCCCGTATTTCATTATTCTACAAACGAGCTTTCAAAGGGAAGCATAAAATTACGAAAGGAAAATAATTAATAATAGATTAAGGACTTTGGTTTATAATCTTATACGATTAATATTCTGCGCATGGTTATTAGCTTTGCTGTACAAAGAATCGTAAAATGAGACCAGTGATCAGCAATATCTCCAACACAAAGCATCAAGATCAGCATCAAGAGATGCAAGAGAAGACTACGGTCATAACGCGCACTGCCGCTGCAGTCGATGTTCAAGAACGTCAAAGCTCCAAACCTGGGAACACATGCATCACTGTGATACCATTCGGTATCATTATTTGCATTTCCACTGCTGCTGAAAACAAGAACCTAGACATAACGAGAGCTTTACACTAAGTTTGCGGCATCCCGTTCCGCATTTTCCACATTGTAACTGAGTGTGACAAAGGACATTCCACACACGACAATTTACAGCTGACGCTCACATGGGATGCGCTTGAGAAAGTTGACATTCTGAACCAACTATTTACAGCTCAAGCGGTCAGGGAATGCCGGGGTCACGTGTATGAACGTAACGCGTGTGAGAAAATAAACATTCAACATCCGTAATTTCCAGCTCACGATCACAAGAATGCCTGACAATTTACAGCTGAAGCTTACATAGAATACCGCAGTCGCGTACCAGAAAGTAAACATTCCACAGCCGTAATTTAAATTTGAACTGGACATCGTGAACTTGTACTTCAGAGCTGGAGCTCACAAGGGATGCCGCGGTCGCGCACGAGCTTGCCGAGGTAGTGGATGTGCTGGTCGAGAGAGGCGCTGCGGGCCTGGAGTTGCTGCGCCCTGCTGCCCACCACCGCACACAGCGGCCCCGCCTGTACCTCGCACAGCTCCACCACGCGCTGCACAGCCACTGCAACCCACACTTCAAATATTTACATCAAATTTAAACATTGCATTTTTCTCCTAATATATAGCCTCACCGCCACTGCAACGGACACTTCTCATCTTCACACAATATTCAATATTTAATTCATTTTTCTCCTAAAATGGTCACTGCACCGCCACTGCAAGGTACCTACACTTCAAATCTTCCTTCTTTCTTAACATCTTAAAAGATCCTTAGAAATCCAACCCATAATGACATGCATCAGCTCAACTGGACTGAAATAACCCATTTTATCAGAGCTTAGGTTAGATGTTGGTTTAAGCCTCCCTAACCGCAACAGAGGCGTCCCAAAGAGAAGAAGGATGAAGGCACCATTTAAGATAGTGTTAAAAGAATGTAAGTTTGTGGCAAGTGGTAAGTTTGTATGGAGTGGGTGGGAGACTGTTGAATGCGATCAAGAGTTTCTACATTGATAGCAGAGCATGTGTGAAAGTAGGGAATGAGGTGAGGGAATGAGGTGAGTGAATGGTTCCCAGTTGTGACAGGTGTGAGACAGGGATGTGTGATGTCGCCGTGGTTGTTTAATTTGTTTATGGATGGTGTGGTGAGAGAAGTGAATGCCAGAGTGTTGGGAAAAGGTGCGCAGTTCGTGGGACGAAATGGTATGTATTGGGAAGTGTGTCAGCTGTTGTTTGCAGATGATACAGCGCTTGTGGCTGATTCAGAGGAAAAACTGAGGAGACTGGTTGCAGAGTTTGGTAGTGTGCGAAAGGCGGAAATTGAGGGTAAATGTGAATAAAAGTAAGGTGATGAGATGTTCAAGAGGTGGAGTGTTTGGAACTTTGGATGTGAGGTTGAATGGGGAAGTTTTAGAGGAGGTAGAGCATTTTAGGTACCTCGGGTCGGATGTGACTGTTAAGGATAGTATGGAAGTAGAAGTGAAGCATCGAGTGAGTGAAGGTTGTAAGACATTGGGTGCAACGAGGAAAGTTTTTGAATGCAGGAGTTTGAGTGTGAATGCTAAGAGGGGACTGTATGAAAGTTTGATTGTGCCAGTTTTGTTGTATGGAGCAGAGTCCTGGGGGTTGAGAGCAGCTGAGAGGAGGAAGTTGGATGTGTTTGAGATGAAGTGTTTGAGGAGCATGTATGGAGTAACTAGAAGAGATAGGATCAGGAATGAGTTGGTTAGGGGGCAGACGAGTGTTATCAAAAAGTTGAGCAGGCGAGTGGACGAGAGAGTGCTTGGATGGTTTGGGCATGTTGAAAGAATGAATGTTGAGCGGCTGGTGAAAAAGATATATATGTCGGAAGTGAGTGGTCTTCGAGCGAGAGGTAGACCACGGATGAGTTGGATGGATGGGGTGCGACGTGCTTTGTATGAGAGGGGTCTGACTGTGGACGTGGCGAGAGGGATGGCTGCGGACAGAAGTGAGTGGGGGCAGTGTATAAGGAGGTAATTTTATTTTTGACGCGTTACTGGAAGCTGCCCGCGTGTGATGGGGTTGACCTGTCATGTGCGGGGGAGGGGCTGCACTCAATGAAGCGGTCGGGGTAAACCAGCTGTTGCTGTCGGGCCTGACTGTGGAAGGTGGTTGTGCTGGGCTGCTGCTGATCCTGGCAGTTCAGGTGCGGCCAGTGCTGCCTCTCTCGCCTCCTAGTGACTAAGTGTGGTGATTGTGGCCTGCTGTCGGCTACCCTCCCATAGGGAGGATAAGCCCGGTATATGTATGTGCTAGGTATGTTCCCACACAAGATCTTCAGCACATAGAAAGAGTAAGTTACGAAGGAAGGCAATGAAACAAGATAAAAGTTGAAGATGAAAGTTCGAGGTTCTGAAAAAGAGATCAGTGACCAAAGAAAAATGGTCCTTACTAAAACAAGAATACATTTTGTTTCAACAAAATAAAGGCCTACCTAACTTTCAAATTGGGACCTCACATCTTCCCCCTGTGAGCCGCTAATTCCCCATAGATAGAAGAGCTGTCTACCCCTCAGGGTATTTTTTAATCACGGCACACTCCTGTTTGGCCATCTAGCCCTCCTAATATTAGGAATGGTCTATCCCTCGTCACCAGTACTGAGTGTTGACAGAAACGGCCTCTCCCTCGTCACCAGCACCGAGTGTGCCTATTGAGAATGTAAGTGTCGCCCTTGCCTGCCGAGTTGTAGAGGTGCTGGAGGGGGCTGGTGTGGCCATGCAGCTCCCGGCTCAGCTGCAACACCGCCAGCTGCTCCTGTTGCAGGATGTTGCTCAGGCCGAACATCGCCTGTCCAGGTTACATTAGATCTTAATTTAAGCCTCCTTATCTCCAAAAAGATCGTGCAAACGGAGGAAGGAGGAAAGCACCATTTAGTATGGAGTTAAGCGAATGTGGAATCTATGCAGATGGAACAAGGAACATAGAAACAGTAAATTAAGAATGAAGTTTATAAAACAAGATAATAGTTGAAGAAGAAAGTAGCAGGTGCTGAAAGACAGGACAGCAGTGATCCGAAAATAAGGTGGTTTTAAAATAACGAGGAAAAAATATATTTTAACAAAAACAAGGCCTACCTAACTCTCAGCTCAGACCCTAACACAGTCCCTTTGCATTGCCTATGCAACACAACTGCATGCATACAGGGTGCTTATACACGCAGTGCAAATTGGCCCACACAAAAATTACCAACAGCCGCTAAGAACGCACCGGTCATTGGAAGTGCATTAGCCATAACTGAAGGGGGGATTTTTACAAGGGCACTGAGCTCAATGGCCCCTCTCCCTAAACCGTTCAGCGCCGCGTCAATTGAACTGCGCAAGTCGGTTTTGCTAGTCAATACGGGGACTGACCATCCTTGCAGTCATGGAGGGCAACTTCCAAAATGAAGCCCGCCGACTTGATTGAAGATGCTTCACAGCAGCTTAAAACGTCTGTGTCTTCATTTGAATATCATGCCAAAGCTGGCAATCGGGCAAATTGACGTATAAAGACAAGAAAAAATCAGAGACTAATTCATAATCTAAACATAAGTTTACCATCAGCTACAACCTAGAGGGAGACTAAAGAATGCCGAGAACATTGACACCACACATAGCTATGAAATACAACCTGAAGAGGTCAGGAAACAAGAGCTATGAACTCTAATGTGAGTTACTAGTTGAGTTGATTAAGTCCTGCTTCCCGACGCCCTCAATTTCTGCCACGCAGGCAGTTACAAAACAAAACAAAATCTTGATCCCAGTTGAGGGATCTTTCTTTGAATTGCCGGCACCGTGTACGAGGACACAAAATGTACAGAAGATCATCCTTAACCCGCGCACGGTCGCGCATCCCTCAGAAAAATAGTCAATTTACCCGCGTTACTCTGCCGTTCCCTGTTCACTTACCGTAATAGGCAGAGATGTAAAAATATGAAGTAATGAGTAAAAAATGTTGCTTTACACTTTGATGTTGTCAGATTTTTGATAACTTGAACCGTTTCTTTGTAATATGGAGTCAAACTCCGTAGATTTTTGCACAACATTGCTTCAAAGAGATCAATGGCCATTTTTGTGTTTTGGGAACAATGTAATGTTTTTTACTGCTATTTTATGCAGAAAATCCTTCCAAACCTGCTGATGTTTTTATTTTTCCTCTACAACAATTAGAAAAAAAGTTATGACCATTTATGTCTACTAGGTGTTATCCATTCTTCGTTTTAGTTCCTACATAAATGCATGTTTGCATGTCTGGTTATATTACTGTAAGTATAGTGTTTCGAAACTTGTAATTTTCACACAATATGAATGAAATACTGCTCTACACGCTACTGACTTCAGATTTGTCTTATTTGCCATTTTTACGAAATAAGGCGAAATAAGGCCCTGAGTAGTTTCGCTGGTAACTGAGGCTGCCACTGACTGTTCGCACGCACACCCTCTCACGGTCGCCTCATTTACCACACTGACTGTGCTTACCCCTCCCAACTTCCAAGTGGTTGGAGCTCTGCCTTAACCCCCACAATGTGGGGGTTTCTGGCTCCAGCTGTGTAGCACTCGCTGAGACGATCATTTTGGTGTATAACAACTTGGGGTTATGCCTTACGTCTGGCAACCAGTGAGCCTGGTAAATGAGGCGACCAGTTACAGTGCGCGGGATAAGAATGCAGAATAAACATTTGATCACCTCGTAAGGAAGAGAACAAGAAACAAAGCTCCTTTTAAGAAACTGCCTTCAACAAGCAATGAAAGAAAGGCAATAAACTCCCAACGCAGTGCAAACTCACAAAATTTGCATCAAAAAACAAACTTCAGTCAAACTGTTACACACGGCAATTACTTGCCGTTGTGCTATGAGTAGAAACTACTGATGAAATTGCATTATTAGGACTATTCCTCAGCCCTCAATTGTGACTATCTGTCTTAACGTTTGGATAAATTAGACGTTCATAAAGATGAGCAAATCTTACGAAGGCATAGCATATAAAATGAACCTTATGGTTTGACACTATTCAAGTCTTTTTGGATGATGATGAATGCACTGTGACCACAACTGCAATTTTACTATAAGCGCCCTGAGGGTGTTTTGAAATCCTTAACTTAAGGAGACTGGTGAAAACAACCGAGGCCGCTAGAATTGTACGGTATCCAGCGCAGCTCTTCAGGGCATTCAAAAATGGCTTTAAAGTTTTGTCACTTTGAAACGCATAGATCTTAGCTGCTTTTAGAAGTATCCGACTATTTTGTGACTACCTTTCTGCACCTGCAACTCGCTTTCCAGACAGAGGAACGTTTAGGAATGATTTGTATAAATAAATCGTGTTTACTAAATAAGGCACTTGGTAGGCACTGTAGGATTTAACCCTATACCGCCCAACTGGACTATTTCGTCCTCTTTCAAAAATTATAATAATATATCGTATTTCTTATTCAATTTGTTCACTAATGTGTCCTTTGAACTGCACTGCCGAGTGGCAGTTCCTTCCCCATCTCGATAACAGTGACTACCTAATGCTAGTGTCGGTTTAGTGATAGTGGTTGTCATAACGGTAATATGAGTATAAAAATGTGGGCGTTAAAGGGTTAAGCAGCCTCAACTGGACTCGTCACAAGGTAATCAGACCAGCCTTTCTGGTCAAATTTTGTAAATTTATAATCAATTTTGCCAGTAACACCACTCAAAACTTGATTAAATGCTCTATGATCGAATTCAACCTAAAATTTCCAAAACTGAGCAGTTTTAAAACAAAAATAACTTCCATTTGACAACCTTGTTAACGACACTACACAGACCTCCTGGGTGAATTTCTTACATTAAAATAAATTTAGCCATTAAGACTACATAAAACTCGTCTAAATGCTGTACCATCGAGCATTTAGATAAGTTTTGAGTGGCCTTAATGGTCAAATTTATTAAATTTGATCAGAAATAGCAAAATAATAACAATTCGATCAAAAAATAGCAAAATTGTAGTGTTAATAGAAAAACAAGATCCATTTGGCAACACTGCCACCAAGACCGACCTCCTGGTTGTGGAGCTTGATGGTGGGCTCCTGCCGGATGGTGACGGGCACGTTGATGCGCTCACAGCCCCTGCCGTGCGGCGCCTCCGCCGCCTGGAACCCGCCCACCACCACCTCGCCCACCTTAACAAAAACCACCAATCATGAACAGCTTCATAAAAACTCTCCTGCTGAAACAACAGCAAAAAGCGTTTCTTCAGCCAACACCGCAATACTGCTTGGTTGCGATTACTCCAGTGGGTTCGTAATAAGGAAATAGTTTGAAAGTGCACTATATCCCTTCAGAGAATCCCTGTGTGGAAGTAAACTGTCCACTATCTGGGCCTGCTTCCAGCGACTCCTTGATGACGTGTCGCTGAAGAATTTCCCCCTGCAGATTAGATTTGTATAAGCCTGCCTGCCCCCAGCTGGAACAGAGGTGTTTCGAAGAGAATAGGGCACCATTTAGCATGAGATTATAGGACGGAAGATTAGATTATAAGCTAATTTCAGCCTCCCTAACCACAACAAAAATGTTCTACAGAGAAGGACAAAGGCACCATTAAGTACGGAGTTCAAAGGAACAGGAATCTATGCACAAGGGGTATTCTTATAAAAAAATCCCCTGCACATAACAACAGCAAGTTAGGAAAGAAGTTTAAGAAATAAGATGAAAGTTGAAGAAATGAGTAATGGACATTATAAAACAGGAATGGGCACTGAAAATGGGCCTACCTAACCTCCGCCTCGTGACCGCACATCTTCCTCCAGAGAATGCTAATTCCCATACGAACAACAGTTGTAAGAATGCTCAAAGATCATTATTTTAAGTGGATTAGATGGGACACCATGCTTTTGTTTCTATACAAATTTCTAACACGCGCTCAGTATGAAAATTAACCCTCTGTACAAAACCATTACTTCCACATATTGTCAACGCTTCGTTCTTTTGTTTTGCCTCTTTTGTTTTCAAAAAGCTTAACCCTTTAACGTCCAAATTTTTGTACTCATATTACCGTTAACACAACCACCGTCACTAAACTGGCGCTGGCATCAGGCAGTCGCCGATATCAGGATGAGATAGGTACTGCCACTCGGCAGAGAACTTCAAAGAACACATTTGGGAACAAATTGAACAAAAAATAAAATATATTGAAGGCAGGGTGCGTACAGGCTCTGAGGTTCAAAATTCCACTACTTTTTCATGACTTTTTATGCCAACCAAATCACATTTTCACTACCTCTCTCTGCCCAAAATAATGTCACACAAAGTAAATTGCAGCACAATAAATGTATTTCAGTCATAAACTTCACAGAACATTCATCATTACTTGCAGGTCTTGTTTTCATAAATGTGTAAATGATCATCACAACACCAAACAGTCATGCTGGACAGTTCAATAGCATCTGCTATGCATTTGCCAGTGCATTAAGTTTGTCATTAATTTCCGCATTCAGCCCCTTGAGTTGTTCTTGCTTGTCTTTGGCTGATTTCCTCAATGCATTTGACTTTGCCAGTAGGCGCAAATCATTCTTGTCCTCTGCCTTCCGTGCAAAGCTGTCAGCATCCTCCACCAGCGCTTGCAGACTCTCCTCCATCCTCTTCCGTTTTGTCTTCAGGTTCTCCACTTCATCCAGTTCTCTCTTCCTCTTCTCTCCCTTCTTCTGCTTCTCTGCCTCTTCCTTCTTTTGATCCAGGTAGTGTTGATAGCGCTGTCTGCCCTGTGAAGCTGAAAAGAGGAGTTTCTTGGAAATGTCAACCTTGGAGATACCTCCTACATGTTTGATGTGGTCCATGACCACTCTCTGCGCCACGATGGTGTTCTCACCCATGTTGACTTCCATGAGCTGCTTGCTCACAGAAAAGCCCCTTTCCACTGAAGCCTGGCCATGTGACAGGACCAGTAGCATCTTCACAACCAGCCACAGTAAAATTTTCTTTACACGAAAATCCTAAAATTTCATGACTTTCAATGACCATTTTTAAAATTCCACTACTTTCGAGGCCTTGAATTTTATTTTCGAAATTCAACTACTTTCCATGCTTCTCCATGCCTGTACGCACCCTGTGAAGGTATTTTTGAAAGAGGACACTGGTGTCAGACGTTAAAGGGTTAAATTACTCCTGACCTCCACAGTCAAAATATAATTATTTTGATTCATGTCTAAATGAATTATCAAAATATAATTTTTGATTCGCTGCTTAGTTTAGACGCGTGCAATGCACAATTAGAATATATTTAGAGCACGGTCAAAATTTGACACTAATAAATTCAAGGTTCATTCTGCATTATGCTTAGTTAGCAAGTATCACAAGAAATTCAGCAGAAGTTAAGTTCAGGCGGCATCCCGAGGAGATCAAACTTGGGTGTCTGGCTTGACACACCTCGCTATGCTGGCAAAAGAAAGCACAGGAACCTCAATGAAATGAAAATGTGAGAACAGGTTGCGTCTTGGTGATAGTTAGAAGGCATTTGAAAAATAAAGGTACAAGATGATGGGTACCAGGCTTGACTGGAGTAAAACATCCTTTCTTTCTTCCTTTCCAGCAAAATTTTTGCAGCAGCTGCACTGCATCAAGAAAGCCCCACGACATAAAGCCTTTGCTTTTGGTACTTGCGGCGCTTTCCAACACTTGCCGCACTGCACTTAGCTTGGTAGCTCGCCAATGAGGAACAGCATCTAAGCGTTCAATGCTGCACAAAAATAAACTTTGCTGCCACCAAACTTGTTTCAGAGAAATTATTGCATCCTGAGAATAGAAACTTACTTTACTGCTCTCCGATTTGTTAAAAACAGAGAATATGATTCCAACAAAGCGATGGTCCATCTGCTGGTACCCCATCTGAGTGTGCAAGTCTGAAAAAAAGCGGAAAAACATGAAATAATATAATCAGAATAAATAGAAACAAATGCCGAAGTATTCTATTTTGCCGAGGTTCAATTTCTTTCATACAAACAGGTGGCCTCATTGGCCGGAAACTACAAACATCTTCAACAAAGAATTTTAGGAGTACCTTCAGAATAATTTACCATTAATAATAGAACCATTACAACTCAGGAGTGACTCAGCTCACCCAACAACTGGAGCACACCATTTCAGCTGAGTGTCTACAGAGCTTCACACTCGTATCCTCCAGCAGATCTTCACTTGGGTACATTTCATAATGAAGTCGTCTATAGAGAGTAACTCAGCTCAAGGCACAAATGCCAGTCAAATAGAGGTCAACCTCTACATTCCCGAGTCCTGCCATATACAAAACTAGAAATTCTACAGATTTACGGAACTCGTGATCTCTGGGTTTTAGAATCATTGTACATTTTTAAGCAGAAACCAGTTCTTCATTGTGATCACAGTGCTTACCAATTGTACATTATATAGGTTGTATAAATTTATTAACTATAGAAACTCTTCATGGCATACCATGTCTTCATTACGAGAGCATCACAGGGCATTAGTGTAAGCATGCACCTTCATTAATACGTTTGCGTACCCCCTTAGCATGTACCTCTACCAGCATGCGCAAGTACGCTCTATCAGTGTGCACACATGTCTCATTTTATACTTCACAATAACAATAACCTGGCATTCCTTCAGTGAAATACTTTGTAGGGTTCACAAACATACTTATACAGTACGATGATCACAGAACCAGGACTTTTATTAGTTTCAAATCCCACTTAGAATAAAAAAACTTCTCAATAATAGGAAATAGTTGCAAATAGTGCTTAGTTGTCTACATATTAGTTTTATGAGCAACAATATTTATTTCCTAACAAGAGGATGAAGAATATACCGACATATTCATACTTGGAACTTCACCTCAACATCAGAGGCTGTCCCTCGCTATCAAGGTAGAAACACATCATTAACAAGAAAGTAACCTAGATATCGTGCACTGGAATCACAATACATTCGTTGAGCATTATGGGTCATCACAACATTGACTTAAACAACAGGTTTGGGAGTAAACATTTGAAGACTACATTTTTAGGCACTGAAACTCAGCGAGAGTCTGGAATGAAAGCAAGATTATTAACAAATAGATTAATGTCTTCAGCAGAAATAGACAAAAACCGCAGCTGGAGATAATTTGAACTTGCCGTGAGCAGATTATCCTATCACGCTGATTTCAAATCGTACATGAAGAAACTATTAAAAACCGTGTTTACACTAGCCATATTTTTTGAAATGTCACCAAATATACTCAAAAAATCCTTCTGCCCACAAAACCAGTACACACTCTAACATTGAGTTGAGGCTCACCAACAGCAGAGGGCGCCACGGTTATTTTGGGGTGCGAGTGGTACCAGCCCACGATGTTTACGCTCGTCTCCGTAATCCTGCTGATCTCTTCAGCTTTCTGTTGAGCCTGCAATGTTAACAACAATTTTATTTCCTCGCCTCAGTGGACAGTCAGAGATACTCAACACGTTAATCGCAGCAAATTAAACTGAAGTCTGATATTCAATTTCAATTCAATGTCAATTGTTTTGAGAAATTTTGAAAACAGCAAACATGAACTGAATCATACCTTTATTTAGCTTCAAGCATTCATTAAAATGGAGTCTGTGACTACTGTTCGGTCAACTTATGATCGCACCCAGCCTTGCTATAACATATTTTCTCTTTTTTTTGCAGTGGTCAATGCTGGGCCACCCGCACCTCTGGGATACAGTGAAACAATCTGAGAATTTTGTCTTCCTTGCACTCTGGCAGAGGGCATTCTCCTATCTAGGGTGCAGCAGACAGCATTTGGTTTTACCACTTTTGTTTAATTATCTTTTGCTAATTTGTGGCTCACCTTTGTATTTCCAGTAACGTTCTTGTTGAATAATAAACTTGGTTTTTAAAAATACGGTACAGTAAAGATATTTGAATTTCAAGTATTATGCTTAATTGATACTAAATTATGATTAATTATGCAAAATAAATTTAACGTTTAATTGGTTTATTTTTCCACTGAGTTCCATTTGCTTACCTCATTATGTTCCCTCATCATTCTGTAATTTATGATCAGTATATTTTATTCATGGTTTAACCTTCCTGCTCACTTTACAATGCCAGCTACCACAACCACATCCCACACCCGCCAGATTGGTCTAACTCATGCACCATGCATTAAGATCAAATCAGTTTACCCTCACAGAATACCATCATCACCAAAAATAAATACCCAACTAAACCGTGCCTGAGATTACCATCAATGGGAGGGATTGCTAGCACAGCTCTAGTAATTACAGCCGCAAACTGCTCTCATGATGAGACATGTTTCTTTGGAGTAGACAGCAAAGATGGAATTAGTGGTTTACACTTGAACAGGAGCAGCAAGCTGCTGATCAAGGCATAATCTCATACATTATAGGGATGATGTGCTTTACATTATATCACCATGTATTTATCGATACTGAGTAAAAATTTTTAATTCTTATAATAAATCCACTGTATATAAATCTAGCTACAAACCAACATGCTAATTTTCACAAATCAACAAGCGGATGGTTCAAAATTGACACGCAAATACTATAAATCGGCATGCAGATAATTTATAATGAACAGACAGCCACACATCAAGTGTTCTATGAAGGTACACCAGGCAAGATAGAAGCCAGCACCTGGATGAGCATCTCAGGCGAGATCTCGACCCTGTCCTTGCGCTTGTCAGACCTGCGCAGGATGACAGCGTGGGTCACGTCGCACACCACAGCAGCCTCGGCTTCTTCATTCTTCTCATTAGCGCTTTCTTTCTGAAAAGTTTGCATTTAGAAATTTTTCACCTTACCTACTAAAATGGAGTTCTTGCAGTAATACCCCCCAAACACACATGCTTCAGGTTTGTAAGGCAGTCTTACAGACACAATTGGGTAAAAAATTAAGCTTTATAAAATTGGCGCAAATGCATTCAAAAATGAGTATACAGGAGTATTTCATGCAATTTAAATAATTACCATACATACCAGATAGCATAGTTTTGCAAAATTTACACAATGAATAATGCTGCAGCACAATACGTTAAGAAAACACAAACCGAAAATTAGATTACTAAATGATATTTATAAGGTTAATTGGAGCCTCACCACAAGAAAAATATTGAAAATACAGGAGATTGATGGTGCTGTTTAGTATGAAGTTAAGACAATAGGGAATTTATACACAATTTGTGTTTCTAAGGTCCCACAAAATTCTAGGGTCACACATAAGACCATATAGGATAGAAATAATAATAAGTTAAGAAGGAAGTTCATGAAAGAAGATAGAAGTCTGATAAGAAATTAATAGGCACTGTAAACACAGAAGGGGTAATCTGGTAAAAAGATTGTCTTTAGTGAAGAAAAAACCTCTTCTATTTAAAAAAATGGAAGAGCAACCTTTCAGCTCAAGACCTTCTGTTTTCTGCATAGAGGGCTAATTTTCAGTTGTATTCTCGTGGATTAAAAAAACAACAGGAGTCCATTTAATTTCATAGATTAATTCAAATGCATCATTAGGTTAAAAAAATCCCTAGTTATCAGGATAAAACCATTATTCCTTTCATGAAAACTGCAAGGCATTTCATAAATTGACATGACAACTGCCCCAATGTTTACTGAATACACAAATGAATAAAGAATGGCTTTCAAAGTTTTCATCCATTAAAAAGGTATAAAATTACACAAAAATTATAAAATACATTGGAATTAACTGCCACTGCAGACCTCACTTCAAGCATCATTCAGCTTTAGACATGGTAAAAAATACTCAATTCAATTTTCAGACACCACCAATAAAACTTAAACAGCATTAATGAAATAAATAAATTAGAGCTAACTGACAACCAAACTATGTATGATAATTTTCTATGCATAATTGAATAATGTGATCATACTTTTTGGGATGAACCCAAATGCTCCCCAGGATGTTCCTGACAATACATGTGGTTTTTCAAAACTTGTTGCATTTCTCCAATTTTGTGTACAGCAAAAACTACAACAGGAAATGATCAATTCTCCCCAAATATGGACAAGTTATGTTATTGTAAGCATTAGTCTTTCCAATTTGAAAAGTTCAATACCTGAATTGAAAAAATGCTAAAAATAGCTTATTACTTTGTGTTTGCAGGAATGAGGTTTAAAAACAGGCACAAGTACAATAATTTCACCTGCATTAAATTACTTTTAAGCAGATCATTAAAGCAGACATCCTTGATGAGCAGAAGTATGCTATTTGCTCACTAAAAACCTATGAACTCGTACCAATTTACAGAGCAGAAAAGATACACTAATGGTGTATGGAAAAAGAATTAGAATAAATAAAGGCAAAATATTATTATAATTTGAGATATAGTATGACCAATTTGACCTAGAATTATAAAACTGGAAAACGAAAACTAACAAACTTTTTTATGAAGACTAACTGAGTGGGTGCTTTTGTGAGACGATAAAATATGTAAGAATATTTAATATACCTAGTTACTTGATATACTCTCTGATCTAGCATTGCTGAGGAGTTGTCATTGGCCCATCAGAAAACAGGAGTAGAGAATGGCTGGTCTACAAGCCGCAACAACCTGGTGGTGGCAGCTTTCCACTCAACTAAGTTGAGCTACAGCTCTCAAACTAGGTAAATGAAGCTGGTGCTGACACAGAAAATGGCCGGTCTACAAAACGCAACAACCTGGTGGTGGCAGCTTTCCACCCAACTAAGTTGAGCTACAGCTCTCAAACTAGGTAAATGAAGCTGGTGCTGACACAGAAAATGGCCGGTCTACAAAACGCAACAACCTGGTGGCAGCTTTCCACCCAACTATTGAGCTACAGCTCTCAAACTAGGTAAATGAAGCTGGTGCTGACACAGAAAATGGCCGGTCTACAAAACGCAACAACCTGGTGGCAGCTTTCCACCCAACTAAGTTGAGCTACAGCTCTCAAACTAGGTAAATGAAGCTGGTGCTGACACAGAAAATCTACCTGATAAACCAAGCATCCACACACATGTCTGTTAATATTATTATATTAGTTAACTTTAAATCTCAATGGCAAAAACAACAAGAATTTTAATAGTGTGATGAGAAAGGATTACTCAGTATGTGGTAAAAAGTGAGGAATCTATGCACAAGGTGAGTTCCTACAGAGGATGCCCTGTGTATGGAAATAGCTAGTTAAAATGATGAGGAAGAAAATACAAACACAAGATAGCAAAAAAGGCATGAAAACTGAGAGAAGCAAAGTGAGCACCTACCCTAGAAGTCCCTCAGGCCTATAACCAGCTGAGGTAGCCTAACAGTATCCTCCTAGGAAAGCCAGTCCTCAGAGCATAGACAAGCTCTACCAACCTGAGCCTGTTGCCCATCTTATGCTTCCTGAGAGTAAGTTACAAGTCAGGGAAGAGTTATTGAACTCTAATTGATTGGACACACTGACAACATTCATCAAGATTTGAAATAAAGGAAGAGCAAGTAAAACAAAAATGTTTAATTTAGCTGTAAAAGCAACAACAAAGTCAAATTATTGCTACACAGAGTATCCTGCATCCCAGCAATCTCAAGTATGATTAACACGTTAACCGCCATGCCTGATGTCAGAGGTTTGCCCCTACCGCCACAACTTTGCTTTGGTGCCACAGTTAGTGCAGTGACAGCAGCGGCGGGAAAAGTTTGTCATGTGTTTTGCTCCTCCTACACTACATTATGAGTCGATAAAAACTTTTGTTCACCGGTGGCCAAATGGCGTTCTGAGCGTACGATATCTTCTGCAGCGCCACATGTACCACCGGTGGTACAAACTCTTTTTGGTCACCGGTGGTACATGTGGCGGTACAAACAGCCTTTTCATACCACTACGCCATTTGGTCACTGGTGGTACATTACTTTTTTGTGTTTTTTTATGCCAATCATGTACAAATCATTGTTCAAATCATTTGAAACATCATTCTTTTGTTACAGATTGAAGTCTAGCATTTAGGTGTTTCTAATTGTGTAGTTCCTATACATTTAGTTGCTTCAAGACAAAATGGATGTATCTCGGTTTTATGGAGATCAGTCCCAGAAGGAAACTTCTTCATCTGATGAAAATGAGTATGATATGGACCCATCATTCTTACTTTCGCAAGAAGAACTTGATACCCAGCACAGTGATGAAACCTATAGTGACGAATCTGATGAAGAACACGAGGCCACTAGAGCAGCTGATATTGAAGCCTCTTCCTCAACAGCAAACAGTACAGAAAATAATAGTGGATCAAATTCAGCAATTCAGACAACATCATGGAGAGCTATGGTGTGAAGCAGTAGATCGTTCACTTGCACTGCAACTGAGATAAGACACTTCACCGATGAGCTTCCATGCAATCGTGAAATAGAACCAATTTATATATATAAAATTTTTGTCACTGACGAAGTTGTTGAGTTGATCGTCAACGAAACTAACCTTTATTTTGAAAAAAACTGTGGGAGCAGTTCCAACCACTAGGCACTCGAAGGTCAAACAATGGGAATCTATAATATCAGAAGATGTTCATAAACTACTGGGGATTCTAATTATGATGGGTTTGAATAAACAGCCAACTTTCGATTGCTACTGGGCAAAAAGCGAAATGTATGGTTGTGAACTCATTCAAAAATCTATGCCTAGAAATAAATTTGAGCTCATCATGGGCTTCCTCCATTTTGCTGACAATGAACAATCAGATGGAAGTGACAGACTGTAAAAGTTGAGACCGCTAATTCAGCTCATTTCACAAAACTTTTTGAAGTTTACTCCAGGACAGGATGTTGTCATAGATGAGAGTTTGGTTTTATTTCGCGGACGCACTATTTTGCGTCAGTACATACCAAATAAAGCTCATAAATATGGATTAAAATTTTACAAACTATGCACTGTTGAAGGATATACCTGAAATTTCATTCTATACAAGGGTCAAGGAGACACGGCTCCAAATTTATCGCACTCTGAATATGTGACACTTTCTCTCATGAAAGGGCTCCTAAAAGAAGGAAGAACTCTTTTTGTCAATAATTTCTATACATCTGTAACTCTTGCCAGAAAGTTGTTGGAAAATCAAACTTATGTCTGCGGAACTCTGAGAAAGAACAGGAAAGGTAATCCTGGTTGTGTAGTGAACAAAAAATTGAAGAGAGGGGAAATATCTGGAAAAGAAAATAGTGAGGGAATAAAAGTGCTGAAATGGAAAGATAAATGTGATGTTTTGATGCTAACGACCATCCCTGAACATATTGATGAGCTGGTTAGATTTGCTCAACGTCGGGGAACAGAAACTCATAAACCACAGTGCGTTTTAGATTACAATGCTGCTAAGAAAGGTGTTGACTATTCTGATCAAATGGGAGCCTACTATTCTCCACTTTGCAAGGTCAGGAAATGGTATAAGAAGGCAGCATTTGAATTATTACTAGGAACATCTGTGGTCAGCTCTCTGATACTTTTCAACAAGTATTATACCACCAAAAAGTTGTCAATGAAACAGTTCCGTGAGTCACTCGTCCTCTCACTCTTGACTGGAAAATCTAAAGAAGATATAAGGCGACCCTCTATTCAGGGTATAAGGTCTGAGCATGTGCTGTCTGAATTGCCAGGATCATGTAGATCAGCAAGAAAACGATGCAGAGGTTGCTATGATGTCATTAGTCAGAAGGAAGGGAGTTCAGTTGCTGCAGCGAAAGTGCGTCGTGTGAAGACTGTCTGCAATCAAAGTGAGGGTAAGCCTCATTTGTGCCCTCCATGCTTTGAGAGAACTCATGATGCGGAGTAAAATGTAGAAATGAGTCTTGATAACAGTTATAGTCAAGTATAGTTAGGATTCTAATCAGTAAAGTATTTTTTTATCAAGTCTTATCAGGAAAACTATGTCACTTATTTTTATACAGGATTTATCAATTATTTTTTAATAAAGGAACTTCTTACATAGAAAATAATAAATTTTACACATTAAACATACTTTCTAAACAACAATTTTATCATTTATCCTTCCGTAAATACTTCAAATTAATTTTTGAAGATAATTGGTAAAAATTGGAAAATGTACCACCGGTGGTACATGCGGCGGTAAGTGAAATCCTTCAATGTACCACCGATGGTACATGTGGCGGTTAACGTGTTAAGGTCAAAAATTGCCAACTGTAAGGAACATACCACTCAAAATCAACGTAAAATTAAAGCACTCTAGATAATACAATATCTCAGCCTATGCAGCTCACATCACGATATTGGCCCACCAGGAGTCCCATAACTTCTTCTCCATCTGTAGTGTGCACGTGCTGCATGCACACCAGGTATGCATCTTGTGACAACACTACTTCACATACTCTCTGCATGCTGCTATCTGTGGACAAAATCAACATGTTAGCATGGAATAGACAGAGTGCTCTACTTTCCAATTATTCTATGTCTTAATGAGGACTGTGTCCATCAGGCACTTGCTGCTCAAGCTTGTTGAATTCAAACTGTATGGAAAGTTAAGATGAGCTGAAAAATTGGCCAGTGGTTACTAAATGGAAATGAGAGTCATAGGGTTTTAAACCTGAATATCCTAGGTGTCAAGTGATTTCTATGGACTTATGAGAGAACTAGGGTCAACTACATATTTATGCTTAAAAAAGGCAGAATTCTAATATATATGGATCGTTCACTTTAGTCTACTACTGCTATGCAATTAGGGTAAATGTTGAGGACTTGACCATAATTGATTTTGGAATTTTCGATGCCGAAATAATGTTAATGAGATCAAAAGAAACAAGTTTTCTTCAATGCACTTTCCGGCGGAAACGAGTATTTTCAAAGTTAGAGCGGTAAATGAGTTAACGGAACTCCAGTGTTTAAGGCGGGAATAAATGAAAAAGGGAAGCATCACCCTATTACAAACGTAAAGAGGTTGGGTCGAGAGGGGTAGCCACAGTTCTTTTAGTGAAAATTGGAAATCAATTGAAATTCTACTATGCATAAACATAATTAATAAGATGACGAGTTATATTGTTGATGCGAAAGACTTGACTCGAAAGTTCCCAGATACGTCGAACCGACGATATACCGTCAACTCAGGGCTGCCAGTGACGTCGAAGCAGCGGTAAACACTTTATAAGCAGCGGCTAACACTTTATTATAAATGTAAAGAGGTTGGGTCGTGAGGGATAGCCACAGTTCTTTTAGTGAGAATTATCAATAAAGTGAAATTCTAGTATGCATTAGTATAAATACCGAGATGACGAGTCCATTTGTCGATCCGAACGAATTCATTCGAATGCTCTCAGATACGTCGAACGTTCGACGTAATGGGTCGGTTAAAACCTTTCTTTATAATTTTCACTAAAAGAACTGTTGCTAGCCCTCACGACCCAACCTCTTTACGTTTGTAATAGGGGGTTTGCTTCTCTTCTTTATTTTTCTAGCGAAGTCGGCTTGGTTGGCGCGCGGCAACGCCTATTTACTTTCACGTCGGACCGCGCGGTATATTTTTCCACGCCTGAAACACTGGAGTTCCGGTAACTCATTTACCGCTATACCTTTTAAAATACTCGTTTCCGCCGGAAAGTGCATTGAAGAAAACTTGTTTCTTTTGATCTGATTAACATTATTTCGGCATCAAAAATTCCAAAATCAATTATGGTCAAGTCCTCAACATTTACCGCAATTAGTTTATAAAAATTAATAGAATTCACTTACCTGATCAGATAAGCAGGTATAAAAAATACATATAGGTGCCTTTTTAACATGTGCAACCTTACCCTTTCTGCAAACTTCCCATTTGCATTACATTTTTACTTCCCAGAATGTATTGAAGTGTAAGTTATGGTCAATATGAAGTTTAATGCAATCACAGAAATTAATAATTATATTCCAAACAATCACTAAAGGAACGTATTTAAGAACGTTTTACAAGAACGACATTCTGCTCGCTGATGCTTTATTTTTGAATTATTGAACTTTGAAGTTGGCCTTCTCCCGCCAGAGGAAGCGAGCGTATTTCAATTAAAAACGGAAGCTAACCCCCTTTTACAAACGTAAAGAGGTTGGGTCGTGAGGGAGAGGCACAGTTCTTCTAGTGAAAATTATAAATAAAGCTTCTAACCCACCCATTAGGGTGACGACCGCAATCTTGTTTACATCCGGTCTAACATGGCGACCACCATGGGCGCCGCCATTTTGGACCCGATGTCAACAAGATTGCGGTCGTCACCCTAATGGGTGGGTTAGAAGCTTTATTTATAATTTTCACTAGAAGAACTGTGCCTCCCCCTCACGACCCAACCTCTTTACGTTTGTAATAGCTTCCGTTATTAATTAAATTCCGTTTCACGCGCTCGCTTCCTTTGGCGCCAAGGCCAACTTCAAAGTTCAATTATTCAAAAATAACGCATCAGCGAGCAGAATGTCATTCTTGTAAAACGTTCTGAAATGTGTTCCTTTAGTGATTCCTGGGATTGGCATTATTATTTTCCGTGATTGCATTAAACTTCACATTGACCTAAGTTATTATTTAATGCAGATTATTTTCAAAGATTTTTGCTCAGACATATTATGGAGCTGTTTGAAGCATATCAGAATA
Organism: Morinoia aosen; assembly: GCA_030386875.1. NCBI lineage: Eukaryota > Metazoa > Arthropoda > Malacostraca > Amphipoda > Talitridae > Morinoia > Morinoia aosen. Next base: position 25,453,016 of record CM059566.1, read on the forward strand.
TTAACCAAACATGCAGCTTGTTTGGTCAAAACAATACATATCACACTTTTATAATAAAATTTATATTAACTCAATAAATTGATAATTTATTTGCTGCATATGGCTTCCTTTCTTAACAAGTTAAGTGCGGCGGGTTAAACTGAAGTTCAACACCCAGCTCAAATTTAGAGTCAATTGAAGTAAGAAAATTTGAAAATAGCAAACATGGACTGGATCATGCCTTTATTTAACTTTCATTTTGTATTTAAAAAAATTGAGTCAGTGACTGCTGGTTGGCCAGCAGCATCATGAAAATCACCTAAATGACCACCAGTGGGTCATACTGCACTTAACATGTTAAATTAGGCATCATAAATGTTGCCCACCAATTAAACTTTGTATACTTGAGAGGTTGGTAAAAACAAGATCACTGCAGCATTTTAGGTAAATCTGAAGGATATGTCAGTTATCGATGTTCCACTTTTTGGTGCCTGAACCTAATTAATCGAAATAAACAAATTTTCTTCTATGCCCTTTCCGTCTCAAATAAGTATTTTACGATTTATAGTGGTAGGTTTAGTTTCGTTTCTGATGACGAATGCGCTCAAATAAACAGCTACTCATCGATTTTCAAATTTTTGTTGCTTGAATCATGGTAATAACATCAAAATAAACAACTTTTCTTCTATACACTTTTTTCGTCAAATGAGTATTTAACGAGGTATAGCGGTAGGTTTGGCTTCGTCTTTGATGACGATCGCGCTGGAAGCGAGTGCGCATTGCAGTGTTGCTGTCCGACGTGCTCCTTGAATAACTTGCCGCTTCAAACACTGGAGTTGCCGTAAGTCATTTACCGCTATAACAAATAAAATACTCATTTGAGACGGACAGTGCATAGACAAAAACTTGTTTATTTTTATCTAATTAACTATGCTAAGGCATCGAAATTTACAAAATCGATAACTGACATATCCTTCAGATTTATCGGATTTATCGGATAATACAATATCTCAGCCTATGCAGCTCACATCACGATATTGGCCCACCAGGATTCCCATAACTTCTTCTCCATCTGTAGTGTGCACGTGCTGCATGCACACCAGGTATGCAGTTTAGTTACCAAACATGCAGCTTGTTTGGTCAAAACAATACATATCACACTTTTATAATAAAATTTATATTAACTCAATAAATTGATAATTTATTTGCTGCATATGGCTTCCTTTCTTAACAAGTTAAGTGCGGCGGGTTAAACTGAAGTTCAACACCCAGCTCAAATTTAGAGTCAATTGAAGTAAGAAAATTTGAAAATAGCAAACATGGACTGGATCATGCCTTTATTTAACTTTCATTTTGTATTTAAAAAAATTGAGTCAGTGACTGCTGGTTGGCCAGCAGCATCATGAAAATCACCTAAATGACCACCAGTGGGTCATACTGCACTTAACATGTTAAATTAGGCATCATAAATGTTGCCCACCAATTAAACTTTGTATACTTGAGAGGTTGGTAAAAACAAGATCACTGCAGCATTTTAGGTAAATCTGAAGGATATGTCAGTTATCGATGTTCCACTTTTTGGTGCCTGAACCTAATTAATCGAAATAAACAAATTTTCTTCTATGCCCTTTCCGTCTCAAATAAGTATTTTACGATTTATAGTGGTAGGTTTAGTTTCGTTTCTGATGACGAATGCGCTCAAATAAACAGCTACTCATCGATTTTCAAATTTTTGTTGCTTGAATCATGGTAATAACATCAAAATAAACAACTTTTCTTCTATACACTTTTTTCGTCAAATGAGTATTTAACGAGGTATAGCGGTAGGTTTGGCTTCGTCTTTGATGACGATCGCGCTGGAAGCGAGTGCGCATTGCAGTGTTGCTGTCCGACGTGCTCCTTGAATAACTTGCCGCTTCAAACACTGGAGTTGCCGTAAGTCATTTACCGCTATAACAAATAAAATACTCATTTGAGACGAACAGTGCATAGACAAAAACTTGTTTATTTTTATCTAATTAACTATGCTAAGGCATCGAAATTTACAAAATCGATAACTGACATATCCTTCAGATTTATCGGATCTTCAGATACTTGTAGCATACCGCTACATAAGCGTAAAAATTAGAAATTTGCCATTCGCACTTAAATAAATTAATTAGTAGCATTAAAAATCTTACTCTAATTTATTATTAATTATTTTCTACTTCTAATTCGTAATCATTGAAGTTTTTGTGTAAATACATGAGACGATAAAATAACAATTGAAATTTTTCGAGAGAGAAGCCCTCTGGTGGCAATACTGCGCAAGGCGCGTCTCTGTTTCAAAAAGAGCACTCTTACTTTGGCGGTTGCCTAGCTCGCTAACAGCACTTTTCTCGTGAGTAATCATAATGAAGGCATCTACGGTTGCTTTATTTCCAATCAAGCCTGATACATATCACCTTGTACATTGGATTTTCAAATGCCTTATAACTAACGCCAGGACGCCATGACGCTTTCCCCCGGTCAAGACCGGTACCCATTTCAGACACCTGGGTAGAGTGGGGTATTGTGCTTGGAATTTTTCTCCTATACCCAACAGAGAAAATCGCCACTGCCAGCGCTGAGTTTCAGTGTTAGAAAATAATCGTGTTCTTTCTTCGTGTTCAGTGAGTATTAATAGTTGACAGTGCAGTGTTATTTGGATACGTAGTTATGCGTAGGAATTGTGATGTAGCATGTTTCCATTCAGTGTTTTGTTTTTTTTTCTCAACATGACTTAGCGTAAAATTTTGCGTCAGATGTGCATTGCATTTCCGTGTCATGATTTTATTATCAAAACATAATCATGTTCGTTCCTTTCTTTACTACAATAGTATATACCTGCAGTTTCCATTCATGATTCGATACTCGGAACGAACGCGGCTGAATTGCCGGCGTTCGTTGTCGATAGCGTCTTTGTGTAATGGCGGAACATCACACCGTCGTCTCTTGTCACTACTCCGTGACTATAATTCACTATAGGCATCTGTTATAGTAGCATTTATTCTTTTTTTTTTGCAACCGACTTGCAGTAGTTTTAAATTACGAAAAGTATTCATGTCTATGCTTGCTAAGTTTTGGAATTTCATTTCTTAATTCCATACTCTTTGAAACCTTTACGTAACCGCACTTATTTCAATATAAAACATTTCAATAAAATTGAATTTAACTCATCGCATTCTTGTGACAAACACCCACTACCATCTGCCTATCTTGAGTGTGTGCAAATTGCTGGCGGCTTGGCTGAGGCCGACGTGTAAAGCCGCCCGGCTAAATCGCCGCACGGAATTTTTCTGCTTTCGTTTTTCTTCGCGTATTTTCCTTCTGTGAAATCAACGTTTAGGTTTCCTTTTCCTTTTATCATTGGGGATATATATATTCCTTTTATTCCTTCATTATTGCAAACGATATTTATCAGTAAATTTCAGTAGAATTTATAAATGAACTTTAGGAATTTCTTTTCTCTGTATTCTTGTACCGTTATGGAGATTTTCTAGAGTACATAAAGAAGCTTAAATCTTCATGTTAAGCATTTCCTTAATTACTAAATTCTTAAATTTCATGCCTTGCATTTAAAGCAAGAGCATTTGTATCAGAATCTCTTAATTGATTTTTTTTCCTATCCGTCCTTAAGTTAGCTGGTGTTGGATCTGTAGGACTTTCTCGGAGTGATCTACTTTATGGGAGTTTTATCATGTACTTTGGGATAACTTCAGTGTGAAATTTCCTTGATGTCTCCTTGGACTGCTCATCCAGCTTCTTGGACTCCTTGCAGGACCTCTACATCATCGCCATACACACAACACTCACAGTTTTGAATCTCCCTGGGTTCCTGAGTGCCATGCTAAATGCTATTCTCACATAAGCTGTGACTTAACTTGCTCCTACCAATATGAGCTGTGACATAATATGCTAAATGCTAAGGACCTGGGCTTACTAGTATCCTAGTATGCTATGCTAATATGAGCAGTAACTTAACTTGCTCCTGCTAATGTGCTAATGTGCCGACTTGCTTCTGCTCACATGAGCCGGATTTAACTTGCTCACTCACACCTCACCTTATTTTGAGTCATTAGTTCTACCTGAGCTACGTCATTGACCCTCGCTCAATTATCTCAAATTGCCTAATTCAAGTTCCCAAATACAACTCACTCACCCTGCCTACTCCTTCGCCAACGCCAGCCTGGCTCTCCGGCACGGATTGCCCACCTAGACAAGCTCTCCGAGATCAAGATCCAAGCCAGTTCTCCTTGGTTTTCCTTCAATAAACTACACGGCAGGAAAAAGCTGAGTTAACCAAAAATTGCCATTCATTATCCCTCTTATAGTCGCTCAAATTTACTTGTCGAGAGATGTTGTAGTCTTTGCCCGTCAATTCACCCCAGCGGACAATCAGACCTACACATACTTGATTCTTGACATTGGTGAATATGGGATCTCTGGTGACACCATTGTTTTGTTTGGAAAAGTGATGGGCTAGTTCATTTGCAACTGTACCTTGTTCTGTGATTGTTTTATTGTTAATTCTTCTGCGTACAATCCAAACAACAGGGGAGACAGAGTACAGCCCTGTCTCACTCCTCTAACACTCCTCAGTCCTCACTTGCCCCGTTTCCAAATTTCCTCACCTGTAGGTATATAGCGCTTGTGTTCTCATACAGACTTTGTACAATTTTTACTATTTTTCTGCTAAACCCAACTTTTTTCAAAACTTCAAAGAGCCTAACCCGATCCACTCTTTCATACGCTTTTTCAATATCCAGGAATGCTAAATACACCTTCTTATCATCCTTCCTCATTCGCTCAATTATTTCACTCACTACAAACAGATTATCTGCCCCACGTCTATCTTGCCTAAAACCATTCTGTTCTTCACCTAGGACTCCTAATTCCTCAACTAAATTTTTCATTCTCTCATTCAAAATACCACAAAAATATCTTGCATACAATGTCAGCCAGTGCAATTGGTCTGAAATTTTTAAGTTCTTTCATTCTCTTACTCATGTATTTTAACACTTACCTTTCTGAAGTGCGTAACTGCAGTTGTCCGTCCGTCCCTTAGTTTACTTCAGCAAACTTTAACTTCCCTTTCAAAGCGTTCTGAGCGTAGAAAACCTTGAACTTATTTGTTCGAAGCGCCCCAAAAAATTATTTCAATACGTTTCTAATAAAATATTGCCAATGCCTTGATTTGTGGACCTCTAAGTGATTTCTTGAACACTTGAACATTTCTTGAACACCGCGGCTCGTCATAGCCGTGTTGTTTAAGGACCTGCCCCCGTGCGGGCATCGAAGGTTCGAATCCCTGTGCTGGATGGCAATTTAATCCGTTGGGAAAAGGGAAAAAATTCTAAGTACACTACCCCACTCTACCCAGGGGTCTGAAATGGGTACCAGTCTTGACCGGGGAAAAGCGTCATGGCGTCCTGGTGTTAGTTATAAGGCATTTGAAAAACCAATGCACAAGGTTTTATATATAAGGCTTAAATTGTAAATTAAGTATCCTTAGATGCCGATGTTTTTTTTACCGTGCCTAGAAAATCTGCCACAGCACCTAAAAAACAATTACCTTCAATATGAGAGTTTATGTAATCTTAAACGTGGGTTGAAAAGTACGGGAGGAAAATTGTTCAAATTAATTTACCTGATGGCATACCTGTTGATACGAAGGAGTGAAAAGATGGTTCAGGTATCGACCTCATAGTCTTTTACGCCGAAATATAAAAAATCTCGCCATTTTACAATCAACATTTAATTACTGGTATCGCAAGTCCAGAAGCTCGTATTTTAATGTACGTGCACTAGGTAATAAGATTTTTAAAACAATGCATTGTCACTGGTATCATGTTTTTATAACTTGTTTTTACTTGCATTATCAAACCGAAATTAAGTAACAATGCATTGTCACTGGTATCGTGTTTTCTAACTTGAATTTACATGCATTATTAAACCGAAATTATGCTATGGGAATGCAGTTTTCTATGCTTTTCTCTCAATTATTTTTTAAACTATTGAAATGAGTATTACGTTACCTATGTGTTTATCAACTAAGGATCTTTATGTTAAAACATTCTAAAATAATTCAATTCAATGAAAGTTTTCGTATGATCATCTTTAGATATAAACTAACTATTTTACCACAGATGACTAAAGAAAACTGATGAAAGGCTCTTCGATGATTTGGTTAAACTCTGCTTGACATAAAGTTCAATAAAAATATCAGTTGGATTTTGTCATAATTTTACGCTGCCACACACGATTTCGTCAGCCTCATTCTACGCCATACCATGTTCTATGCCTACGTCGTCATACTATTCATTACTTGTCGAAGACGCCAGTGTCGACAATGACGATCGATGGTTGACATTCGGAATAATTTCGGATTCGGGCAGTAGTGGTGTTAGGAAGTCCGATACGTAGACTGAACTTCCTTGCTAATTAATTTTGATTTAAATTGCTATAAAATGTTCCAGTAACAAGTTCAAAATTCTGTCATTTATTTCTATTGCATATGTTCCTCTCTGTGTCATATTTATGATGTCTGATAACTAAACATGCCGTAATAATGAGACTATATTATTTCGGGTAACTAGGCCTAGTTTTTATACTGCTAAAAAATACATTTATGCTGATGTTTTGTTCAATGTTAGTTGGAATTTAATAAAAATCAAGTCGGATTTTTATTTAAAAATTTCAAATTTATCAGATCACATGGCATATCTTAATACTTAATTTAATGCTTTATAAGGTTTTTCAGTTACGTACAAATTTTCCTGAAGATAATCTCTTAAACTGCTTTTTATTAAATCTTTTTAAATTTAATGCATTTTATTTCTAAAGTTCTCATATTCATAATGCTTAAAATTCTTATGTGATTTTAATTAAAAAGTTTATTTTTTAGATTGTAGTCTTGAATTGAATTTCTGTAATATATTAAAGTAGATAAGGTTAGGGTTTATAAATAATATATATCTTTCTAAGGTATTTTTGCATCATGAGAAGATATATATTTCTGTGTATAGGGCTGCTTCATTTAATATCTGTACAAGCCTGGTTTAGTGGCGATCCAGGCAAAAAAGTTCTTCTGAAAGATGTGCAGGTAAGTTGATCTATGAAATTGTCTTAATAAGTTGTTGGTAAATGTTGAGGACTTGACCATAATCGATTTTCCAGTTTTTGATCAACTAAGATTGTTGATCAGACCAAAATAAACAAGTTTTCTTCAATGCACTTTCCGGCGGAAATAAGTATTTTAAAAGTTATGGCATTAAATGAGTTACCGTAACTCCAGTGTTTGAGGCAGGGAAAAATGCACCGCGCGGTCCGACGTGAAAGTAAACAGGCGTTTCCACGCGCCAACCAAGCTGACGAAGAGCAAACCCCCTATTACAAACGTAAAGAGGTTGGGTCGTGAGGGGTAGCAACAGTTCTTTTAGTGAAAACTATAAAACTAAAAGAACTGTGGCTACCCCTCACGACCCAACCTCTTTACGTTTGTAATAGGGTGATGCACACTGGAGTTCCGATAACTCATTTAACGCTATAACTTTTAAAATACTCATTTCCGCCGGAAAGTGCATTGAAGAAAACTTGTTTATTTTGGTCTGATCAACAATCTTTGTTGATCAAAAAGTGGAAAATCGATCATGGTCAAGTCCTCAACATTTACCAAGTTGTTTTCCAAGTTACTTTGACTTTTCTTGAACATGTTCATTACGTTTCTGTAGTTGCTACAGTTGGTTTGGTTAGGTTGGAAGAATATAAGGTAAATGTGTAGAGTTTGGTAAGAATCAACTTTTGAGTTTTTGGGGCCAAAACATAGTTAGTTAGATCGAAATAAACAAGTTTTCTTCTCTGCACTTTCCGTTGCAAATGAGTTCTTTACAAATTATAGCGGTAAATTAGTTACGGCAACTCTAGTGTTTGAAGCGGCAAGTAATTCATTGACTGAGCGTCTGGCAATACTGTCATGGACGCTCTGATCCAACGCGCTTGAATGCTCGAGCAATTTCCGCCATCGACGACGGAAGATAACATACCTATATAATTCGTTATTATTGGGTGATAATTTCTATTGTGTTATTAAATAAAAGATCCTAGAAGTGAGTTCAGGCTCAGCAAACTCTGCGGGGTGAGCTAATTATTGTAAATGTTGAGGAGTTGATCATAATTGATTTTTTACTTTTGGATGCCTAAACATAGTTAATTATGTGTAAATGAACAACTTTTCTTCTATGCACTTTACGTCAAAAATATTCAGGATGTCTACTAGGTAGTAAAGTAGTAAAAAGTAGTAAAATGATTATTTAAAATTGATTTCTCCCAGCATTAGCAATTTGCCGGAGTTTATGTGAAATATTCCTGTATGGCGGGATGTAATTTCAGGATTGGGGGACCCAAAATAGAGAAATGTTCCAAAATTTTTGGAGACGACTGTAAATAGTTCATTTTTTCTCATTCAGTTTGATCTGAAGGATATCGAATTGCTTTATGATGGAAGGTTCATTTGGGCCATTTCAATGTTTAAATTTTACTTTTCTTCAATGCCATTTCATAAATTTTTAGGCATTAAATTTTTAATGATCAGTGAATAATCAAGGATTGTAAAGTTTTCTAAGATTGAATTCAGTTTCCTGCTCGAGTTTTTTAAACATTAACCTCAAGTGGCTATTTCTCTCTTTAATATTAAACATTCATGTCTTATGCTGATTTTCTTTGGATATACCCCATAGCATTACCTTTGAAGAACAAACTTATCCTTTGTCATATATTAGGCATTTAAACGTCCTTGCCCTAAGTTTACTAATAGCACTTCACTCAAATTATTGCATCATTTAACTATACATCACAAATGTGAATATAAAATATAAGCAGTGAAGAACCAAGTGATATAACCTTCCAAATCTTAGTCAGAGATGAATGTTCTCACACTGCGCTCTTCATTGTAAACAAAAATGGGATTTTATGTGCAATTTAAGGGAAAAACTGGATTTATATATCAACTCTTTCACATCACGTTCCTTGGATCACAATTTTGAATGTATCATATTGTAATACATCATTACATCCTCAATTTAGCATCAGTACATTACAATCCTTCAGGAAAGATGTCAAAGGAACTTCTCGGCAGTTCATTTACATCCAGCACTAATATCTTCCTTTGAAAAGACTGGAGTTTATTCTGTCCGTTAAGGTGTGAGGGGAACAATAACAATTTATTGTAACTATGAATGTTTTTTTGTGGAAAAACTTACCTCTTTGTAAAGCTGTAAGTATTTCTCTTTCTCTTGACGTTACCCCTCAGGGGAATAAATTTATTGTATCTATAGGAATTAGCACTCCCAGGGGGGAATGTCAGGGCTCAAGCTGAAAGTTAGGTAGGCTTTTTTTTTTGTTGAAATGAAATGTTTTTGTAATGTTAAGGACCACCTTTTTTTGGTTTACTACTGTCCTGTTTTTCAGCACCTACTACTTTCTTCTTCAACTTTGGTCTTGTTTCATAATCTTCTTTCACAATTTACTGTTTCTAAGCCCTTTCTGCGTAGATTCCGCATTTCATTCAACTCCATACTAAATGGTGCCTTCCTCCTTCCTCTCTTTGGATTGGATTTGTTGCTGGGGAGGGAGGCTAAAACTAACAACTAATCTAATCTAATCCCATGACATTAATTTATGTCCAAATACTGGAAGAATTATGCTATAAAATTGTCTTTTAGTACAAAATGTAATCATTCAAATGAGAATTAAGTTCTTTTTGGCAGTCATGGCGACTCACGGTTCAGTTCAGTTACCTCCAGGATGTTGTCAGAGGAGCATGGTGGTGCTACATCTTATTAAAGTTCTGTCTTCTATCAGGTTGTAGCAGAAGTTCTGTCCATTTTTTTACATATGAAATAAAGTGAAAATCCTCTCAAAAATATATTTATTTAGTCTTCAATATAGGCACCATTTTTATTAATTACGTCCTCCCATTTTCCCATAAGCGTTTTGATTCCTTCTTCATAAAAATTAGATGGTTTGGACGCACAAAGAGAAACTAGTTTCATTTTGACCTCTTCTTTTATAGTAAGCCTTTATTCCATTAAATGATTCTGCAAGCCCCTGAAAAGGTGAAAAGATCTGGAGAATATGGTTGGTGATGCATGACTTCCCAGCAAAACACTTCAACAAGACTTTTGGTTGCGCTTGAAGGGGCGTTGAATGTGTCTGGCATTGTCATGGTGCAGAATCACTCATTTTCGATTGATCAAAAATGGCCGTTTTTCCTGTAAAAAAAAATATCTGAAGTTTACTGTCAGAAGCCAACTCGTTCAAAAGCAGTTTTTTTTGAACGAGTTGGCTTCTGACAGTAAACTTCAGATATTATTTTTTGATTGTCACCCATTAATTCATCATAAACAATTCTCTTCAAATCCCAGCATCCACTCAAAAGAATTTTTTAGGGTGCAGTCTACTTCTCGGCTGTGGAATTGGCTTTGAACAACAACTTAGACACTGTCTTTTGCGCTTAACATTGTTGTAAAGGATTCACTTCTCGTCACCAGTTATGATTCGGTCTAGAAAAGGGTCTGAAGTTCATGAGAACGCAGTGAAACACAACAGGTTGCCCGTATGTTGCCTGTTCATTTCTGACGAATCGTGTGGGACCCTGTGTCTCAGCCTTTGAGATTTTGCCAAATCTTTTCATTACACAATATATGTTCATATGGCTTACATTAAAGGTTTTGTTCATTTCTCTAGTGTTGCAGGTTTGATTTTCATCAATGGCAGCTTGCAATTGCTCAGAATTGAGTTTTTTTTAGCATCTTGAGTCATTCTTTTTTAAATAAAAAATGATCTTCTGCAGGTCTTTTCATTCACAACATCATTTCCATGTGTCTTTGAGTGCTTTTGCTGCTGAGCCTGCCATATTGCCTTTATGAAATTCAAACAGTAAAATATGCCTGACATGCTCTTTACTTGGAATGTACCTTTGGGCTAAAAATAGTCTTTAATTACGATAATTATCACAGAATATGAGAGAAGAAACGACATTTTATTAATTACCATAGATAAGCATACAACATTAACAAGCTAAATTGAAGTAATCTTGCCCTAAACCTATAGCTCAACAATTGGACAGAACTTATGTTACAACCTGATACTATATGTATGTATATGAGAGTTACACGAAATTTGCATTTCCGTGATTTGTTCCATAATACAAAAATTCGTTCACATATTCAATTCGTTCAATAGTTCACAATCTCATATTTACGAAGTGCCATAGTGTTTAGTCACAATAAAGTTCCCTGATATTCTACCCTGCTGTAAAGTGATATGACAATCACCTGGTGTCTACTAGTTTCCAGTTGGTTTATTTTTTGGGTATCATGAATGGTTGTCCTCATAGTTGAAAGATGTTAAGACATGGTTCTTTGTCTTAACATTCGATGGAGTCCATTAGGATGGGGTAACTTAGGAATTTAGGTAACTTTTTCTCAATGATGCTTTGATTGATGCATTGAGCATGAAGTATTTAAGTATTAAGAAACTTGGAACCTTTTTGAACATTTGGTATTACGTGTATTATTGACTCATACTACTCATTATAGGCTGATGACTTACGTTTGGACAATTGGACGACATTCATTATGTAAAAAATAGGGAGTTTTTTTTTTCTGGTGAAGGTAGTAAAAAGTAGTAAAAAGAAGTAAAATTTGGAAATGAAATATCAGTAGTCACCATGAAATAATTATTGAACGAGTTATAGTAGTAATGAATTACTTACCGCAACTGTAGTGTTTGGAGCGGAAAGTAATTTAGTATTCAACTTTGAAGCTGCCTTTTGCAGCAATCGCACCAAATTAAATGAATAACGGAAGCTAACACCCTATTACAAACGTAAAGAGGTTGAGTTGTGAGGTGTAGCCACAGTTTTTCTAGTGAAAATTATAAATGAAGGTTGTAACCGACCCATTACGTCGAATGATCGAGTGTGTGCAAGCGCGTCAAAAAGAAGGAGAAGACCCCAAAATGGACTCAACGACATGGGGGAAGACCCCAAAATGGACTCAATGACATGGGGAAAGACTCGAATGGACTTGCCCATTAACGGAAACCTAATCAATAGGTTTTGCATCGACAATATAACTTGTCATCTCATTACTTATGTATATGCATACTAGAATTTCACTTTATTTATAATTTTCACTAGCAGAACTGTGGCTCCCCCTCAAGACCAACCTCTTTGCGTTTGTCATAGGGGGTTTGCTTCCCTTATTTATTTTTTCCCGCCTCAAACACTGGAGTTCGGTAACTCATTTACAGCTATAACTTGTAAAATACTCATTTGCGACGGAAAGTGCATTAAAGAAAACTTGTTGATTTTGATCTCATTAACAATATTTTGGCATCCAAAAGTGGAAAAAAATTATGGTCAACCCCTCAACATTTACCCTAATAATAAATTACAAAGTATTCAAACATACTCTTAACAGCTCAATCGCACAAAAAATAAAACCTACCGCTCTAACTCGTTAAATACATATTTGCCGCAAAAAGTGTATAGAAGAAAAGCAGTTTATTTTGATGTTATTACCATGGTTCAAGCAACAAAAATTCATAAATCGATTTGGTAGCTCTTTATTCGAGCGCATTTGTCATCAAAGACGAAACTGAACCTACCGCTATAACTCATTAAATACCCATTTGCGACGGAAAGTGCATAGAAGAAAACTTGTTTATTTTAACCTAATTAACTATGTTTAGGCCCTGAAAACTGGAAAATTGATTCTTACCAAACGCTACACCTTTACCGAATATAATTGCACAGTAACATTTTAACTTGTATGCCATGTTTAATTTAAATGGTGTTAAAATCAGTGTATTGGTGGCCATTGTTACCTTCACATAAATGAGCAGTTTACTAGGTGGTACATGTAGTGACCAACATGTAGTGTGGTGAGCATGTTAATAGTGTTTACAGAGATATTTATAATTGCTCATTACGTATAAAATATGAAAGCTGCTATGCTTCAAGAGCTGCTGGTAAATGAAAATATAAGCTATAATTTTTTGACCGCTACAATTACTTTAAATTTACTAATGCCTCCAAAGCAGAAAAGATAATTTCATTTCGTTTTGAAATATATTGTTAGTTAATCTGCGTTGATACAAATACATAGCATTTCAAAATAATTTTCGGTCAATGTCAGGTTTAATGCAATCACGGAAATTAATATTTCTGTTGCTATGAATCACTAGAGGAACACATGCAAAAACGTTTTACTTGAATGACATTCTGCTTGCTGATGCGTTATTTTTGAATTATTGACCTTTGAAGTTGGCTTTTGCGTGCCAAAGGAAGCGAGCGCACCAAGCGCAATTTAATTAATAACGGAAGCGGAATAAACGGAATAACATAATACAATTAATAACTATTACAAACGTAAAGAGGTTGGGTCGTGAGGGGGAGCCACAGTTCTTCTAGTGAAAATTATAAATAAAGCTTCTAACCCACCCATCAGGGTGACCACCGCAATCTTGTTTATATCAGCTCCAAGATGGCAACCACCATGGGTGCCGGTTGCTGCCATCTTGAAAGTGAGTGCATACCCGTTTAAGTCTTCACTATTCCAGTCGCGCTAATATTTTTGGTGATAACCTTTATTGCGTTATTAACTAAAACATCCTAGAAGTGGGTTCAGGCTCCGCAAGGTTAGTAAATAATTCACCACAAAGTACTCGAGCGTACTCTAATGGCTCAAGCGTACTCTAATGGCTCAAGCGTGCAATGCAACTGCTATGGAAGATGGAAATTTCAAAGTTGAATAACTCTAAAATAACGCGTCAGAAAGCAGAATGTCATTCCTGTAAAACGTTTTTAAATGGGCTCCTTTCGTGATTCTTGGGAATGGAATTTTTAATTTCCGTGGATGACCTAAAATACATATTGACCATACTTTGATATCTTCAATGCAAATTTTTTGTGGGAGTGGCTGAATTTAAATAAAAACTGATGCTTAAAAACAGAGTTATACTGTCAGTAATTTTATATTAATTTTCAAAAAGTGTCTCAGCCAAATTTCATCCCACTGTAATAAGTTATCTAAATTCTACTCATAATTTGTTTGGGAATGCAGGTAAGAAGTTGAAAATATGAATTATTGTAAACACCAAGATGTTTCTAAATGACAAAAGCTATCAAATGCTGTAATTTTGAGTGGGCTCTGTATTTATGCCTGCTAACATTTCTGGAATATTGTCATAACATTTGATCATGCTTCAAAGGGACAATGATTTAAGCTCATGTAGGTTTGTAGAGTAGGTATATCATTCCCATCTTTCTCATTTGAAGGTGTCATTATTTCATTTTTTAATTGGCACTTTTTTTACTTTTTTTGAATACTGTATTCAGTTTTACTGCTATTTACCTGGCTATTGAAATGTTTTTTGCTTGAGTACTTGAAATAAATTTTTGCAGGCCCTCACTCTTCATTCAGGACAGATGACCAAAGGACGCCGGTCTGCAGCCGTCCCACAGCTCGAGTGTGTCACAGGTAACTCTTGTTCAAGGCCCCAATGCTGTTGGCCCTTAAGGCCATCGAATGGTTTTTTACTCTAAATTTTCAAAAAATAAATAAAAATACTTCTGGAGCAAAATAGGCTCTGAGGTATTACAAGCATGTTTAAAACAATCTAATAAACACTCATAGCCCATAAAATTTTTAAATATACCCATACCCCCCTTCCCCCCCCATCCTCAAGAGAAATTTCTATAAAATCCTATTTCTCGGCCAATATTGTACCTAGAGATGATTAGTTTTTTTTTGTCTGATTCACAAAGAACTGGTCGACAAAGTTGAGATCCAGTTTTTTTATATCGCTTAAAAAAAAATTTGATAAATGTTTGAATTAAAAATTGTTTTTTCTTTCAATTTTTTTTCTTCAAATGGTTACAAAAAATTTTCTAATCGACTTGCCAAAAAGCTACATCTCAACCTAATAGTACTCACCTTTATCTTTACGATGCTGAAAAGATCTTCTTCATAAGTGAAAAACTGAAGGAGAAATAAACCCAAACGACAAAAAAAAACATTTTTTTGGAAAAAGCGCTCAACTTTTTCAAGTATATCTCCAACAGTTTTTTAATTTTGGAGGAGATCTTTTTTGCATTGTAAAGATCAAGGTAAGTACTATAAACCTGCATAGTTGTTTTTTGATGTTATATAGGAGTTTTTTCATTGCCATTCAAAGTAACAACTAAAATGTAATATATATAGTGATAAAAAATTCAAAAACTTCCCAAAATTTTTTTTGAAGCGAAATCAAAAATCTGGATCTTAACTTTGTTGACTAGTTCATTGTGGGATTTTTTAGAAATTTCTCTCTGAGGGGGGTTGGATACATATAAATTTGAAAAATTTTATGGGCTATGAATGTTTATTAGATTGTTATAAACATGCTGTTAAAACCTCAGAGCCTATTTCGCTCCAGAAGTATTTTTATTTATTTTTTGAAAATTTTGAGGAAAAAAACGTTCGATGGCCTTAACTTTGAGTTTTTTACTATTTACAGACTGCAAAAATTTCCTCGTTTCCTTGTGCAGTAACTTTCATTCTCATTGGAACATCTGAAGATATGTTTTTGAAATCAAATTATGGTAAATTTTTAGCATGTCATGTTATGAAAATACATTTACTACAATTGACTCTGAAGTATGAGTTGATGTGTCAAATGATATTCAAACAGCATTGTTGCTTGGGTTGCAGCAGTAGGTGTAACAGGGCTAGGTCTTGTTTGCCTATTTAAGTGTTTGCTATTCTCTATACGATTACTGGAAAATAAACAAATTAATACAGCTTTACATTGTAAGAGGTTTCTTAATGCAGAAAGTTTAAAAAATGAAATAATTGAGAAATTAAAAAGTGGATGCATTTGCAGAAATGACATGGTTATAATTTAAATTTATTATTTTGAGAAAATACAACTAGAATTTATAAAAATTTTAAATTGTGCATCTATGTAAACAATTTACGGAAGTTAATTGAAATCATATAATGATAATCCTTTAGGGTGTGTCTGCCAGCCATAGTACAAAAATATAAGATCTTGTGTGGGAGTGGTGCGCTGTGGGCTTACTCTTCATTAACTAAAATACTCAAATGATAGGCCATGTGTCATGTGCTGTTCAACCTGCTTTTGCTTAGTATTATTGGAAGCATTGGGCCAGTCAGTGACTGTTATGAGTAGAGTGTGGGCTTGCTGTGCAGGAGGCAATGCTCCATGCAGTGCCTTCAAGCCTCGGGTGGTGCAGTGCCACAACAAAGGATTTGACGGCATTGACGTGCAGTGGGAGTGCAAGACAGACATGGATAGTAACATCAGGTGAGGTTTGCTACTGGCAATCGGATTTCATGAGATAATTAGTGTTGGCCAAACCAGTATCTTTTGTTTGATAGTGATGGGTAAACTAGTATCTCTTGTGTTGCAATTGCTATTTTGAAGTTCTTTGGCTGTTGTTTTTCATGCCATTAGATTAGTAGATTTTTAAGTGATTCCTTGGATTTTTAAAAATTTGGAATGTATACAAGGGATTTATTATTTTAATGTCTGGGTATTACTTGGTCTGATGCAATGCGTACAATATCTGCTGCTGCATTTTGAAGCGCAAAAATTTGGCTTTGGTTATAGAACACACAGATCACTGCTTTGGCTAGAATGAGCTGCAGTTATTAAGTATGCTTTACCCTGTATAGTCTTACTGAGCTGATTACTGCTCAGTCTAGCTATTGAACCATGCTCACCACCTCTAAGGTAGTTGGAAGCATAGGTTTTGTGTTATGGAATGTTCCATTTTTCAATGCCTCATGATCAAGAGTTGGACTTCAATTTGAGAACAGAATTGTACTTTCTACAATGATTTGTACATCTGGCAAAGCTTCTTGCATCAAATGATTACATAAGAGATTGTGAGCAATAAAGTGTACCCTAAAATGTGTTGGAATATCGTGTTGAGGTTCTTTATCATCTTACCAGAAAGCCACACCTTACTGGATGGGGCTCATGCATAACATGCTGGTTGAGACCAAAGTGTTGCTGTAATGCACTCAAATATTACTCCATTCTCCTGATGCTGAATTGTAACACACCTTCCTGATGTTGATAACAGCATTTGCAGCTGAGATGATCATGTACATTCTCATAAGTTATCATTATGCTTGGTGATACGCATGAAATACTATTAATGCAGCCAAAGTATGTTACTGAAATATGCTCCCCTCAAGAGAGGCAAACTATTGTATCTATGGGAATTAGCACTTCCAGGAAGAATTTTTGAGGTCCTGAGCTGAGGGCTAAGCAGACTTTCTTTTTATTGAAATAGAATAAGTTTTTTATGGAACATCTTTCTTTTGGTTCATTGCTGTCCTGTTTTTCAGCACCTACTATTTTCTTCATATTTTAGCTTGTCACGTAAACATATCTCAGCTGTTTCTATTCACCTTGTGCTTAGATTCTACTTTCCCTGAACTCCATATTAAATGGTGCCATACTCTGTTTGGAACACCTTTGTTGCGCGATAAGGGAGGCTTAATCTAACGTCTAATCTGCTGAAATATATTCAAGGATAAATTAAAACTTTCAAATACTTCATTTAATCAGTTGATACATTTCCCCTAAATTTTCAACTGATATACCGATGCATAATACATGATACACGTAAATAAAGCTAGGTCACGATATCTAAAAATGAAAAGTAAAAAATTCACAGTAACAATCTTGGCATTCTCTGGTTTATTCGTAAGTTGTGCTGCTGTGTGTCTAAAACTAGCATAATCTTCATTATGATCTTTTGTATTATAAGGTGTTGCCAAGGAGCCTTGGTTGTGGGATCTGTGTTTAAGTACGTTAGAAACTCGAGAAAACATGCCACATCTCCCACTACCTAACTACGAATCAATAAAACATGGGGAAATTATTTCCAAGTATTCAAAAACACATTTTTAGTTGAATGCAGTTCTCGCATCTCTTCTTGAAATCCAGTATTTGAATGCTGATGTATGTATTTATATGTAATAATTCAACTAGTCTGTATAGTTTTATCAAAAATTACCAAAAATTATGAAGTGCAAAAATAGTTTAAAAACCATTTTTTTGTAAATGAAAATATTTTGCCGCCTTTCCCCAGTATTAGATCATGGGTAAAAACATCAGTAAACGTGATGAAGGTGACAGCAATAACCCAAAGTAATAAATATTCACTATTCTTTTTGCTACGTTTTACTGATGCTTCACCTATGGACTCATGTTCAAATGGATTCAAGACGTTTTTGTTTAGATTTTGTCTTGATTTTTAATTCTTCTGCGGACGTTTGTGGCTTAGAAAATATTCAGAGGCTACGTTATTGCGGCCAAGTATGCCCAGCCTGATCGTGACAACTTTGTTTACACGTTAACTGCGTTTGCGTGGTGCTGCGATCGGCTTGGGTAGGTTATAAGTAGCAGAACTGAAAATCCATCTTTGCTACTTGATTATATCTTCATCCTTTCTAAGAAGCGGGAAAATGTAATTGCATGATAACATTTTAACCTGTTTGCCATAGTTTAATTTGAATATAGGTAACGAAATACTGAAATGATATTCGTTGATAACTGGTACATAAATGAGCAATTCCCCTAGTGGTACACACTCGTACCAATACGCTGTTAAAGTGTTGTGAATTGGCTAAGAGTTGGTCATATGTGTCATTTGTTTCTGCTGCCCTGAGGAGCTTTTTTTTTACTACATCAGTGTTCGCGGGTTTCTGTTAGTAACAACGTTAAAGAAAGGATTTAACCCCCTTAGGATAGGCAGTAGCTTCAGGTTAGAGCTTTCCTAAACTAAGCTGTGAAGGCTGGGGTCTTTAAGGGATACTTTTAGGTTTCCTCGGCTGTAGGAATGCCTTTGGGTCTTTGTTTTTCTTGTCTACTTTACTTCTTTTAGTTTTCATGTATTTATACTATCGCTCTCTTTGTTGCATTTTCTTCCTCTTCTAAAGTTCACTGCTTCTATACGTGCACTGAGTACCCTAGTGGGAACAGGCCTTGTGCATAGACTCCTAGTTTTTCATAGTCTGTTTCTTTGCATTTTTGAGATGGTCATTTTGACCAGAGACTTCTTATCTAATATCTCTTGGTTTTTATACGTTCGACACATCAGTTTCAGTTCGGTTAGGATAGCATAGTATAGGTTAGCTTAGAATATGTTATGTTAGAATCAGTAAGGTAATGTTGACCAATTTTTTTTTTTTTTTCACGGGTCAACCTAGCGTAACGATGGCATTGTCCGTGGAATTTCCACGGGTCCTGCTAGTATAATAGTAATTTGCCATCGAGTGTGTGCTGCATAGTTCTCTGAGAGGAAAACTCAAATGAAGTTAAATCTTTTTTTGGTTGTTGGAGTAATGTGTTCAGTTTGTGGTTCATGTATTTGTAAATATCTTTGCACATTTTCCGTTTTTAATTTTAATTCCATGCGTTTTTGTGCATTAAATCAATAAAAAATAAAGCATTTACTCAAAGGGTATTGTTTCACTTGCAGGTTTGGCCACATTGACGTGTCATGCGAGGGCTACGATTATCCCGAAGACCCTTACATCCTAGCTGGCTCTTGTGGACTTCGCTACAGTCTTGACTACTCAAAAGACGGCTACAAGCAGCACCACGACTACGGCTATGGTCCGTATGACCATCACGACCAAGGAGACTCGTACGGCTGGAGTGACAGCGTACGCAGCAACGTGCCCACCAAATCGCGGGGTTTCATGAGCGGCATTGCAGACCTCATCAGTTACTGCGCTCTAGGGCTCATGGCTTGGGCCTTCTATAAGACGTGCATCAACCCCACACGCGGCACAATCGGGGACCGCTCTGACTCCTACACAAATGATGACTACCCCGCTGGTGGTGGTGGAGGTGGGGGATATGGCTGGAATCTTGGTAATGGAGGAAGGGGAACAGGAGGTGGATATGGTCCCGGATATGATGATGCTTCATGCCACCGGGGAAGGCGAGCTGGAGGAGGAGGTGGAGGGTTTTGGACGGGTGCTGCCGCTGGTGGCCTGCTGGGGTATATGCTGGGAGGTAACCGCAGAGGTGCCCAATACAACGGTGGCTACAACAGAGGGTGGGGGGGTGGTGGATGGGGAGGTGGAGGTGGTGGATGGGGAGGTGGTGGTGGTGGCTCATCGTTTGGTGGTGGAGGTGGAGGTACTCGGACGGCTTCCGGGTTTGGTGGAACTTCGCGGCGCTGAGCAAAAGCTGCCTGCACTATGTATGTAGTTCCAATATCTGTTTTTGAACAAAGGTTGTTTTCTCTTGTAAATGGAATTACTTATTTACGCTATTCCAGAGAATAAATGGAAAAAATACTTTTATCTGATTCTCTATTTCATCGATTGTTGCTTCTTGATTTTGACATAGGGAATGCTCGCAGCGTGGCAGTCAACCGAGTGTTTATGATTGAATTTTAACTTTCGTAGAAGTTTGAGTCGAAATTTTTTCTTTGATGCCAATTTCATTGATGCTTCATCACACTCATCACTCTGACGCTTTACTTTGCGCGTTCGCGGAGGTTACAAATCATTGCCACTGCAGTGTGAGGGTCTGCAACTGACCACCCACCCGTTCCTCCATCCGGGCATCATTATTTTTCTATATTGGCCTGGCATTGTTGGTCATAAATTTTCTGGAGGCCAAGCTAAAATGTTAAAATCAGGCTAAAATTTTCATGGCTTCTTGTTATTGATCACCTTAGATAAAAGGAATGGGTTACATGTCTAAGAGTGTGCAATTTACGGTGAATCTAGACGCATGAATGTTGCTCTAGTCATATTTTTGGATTTGATGTGGTTTGTGTGTAGCTCTGTCCACGATTTTATTTTTTTCGCGTTGTGCACGTTTTTCTTAACATTTAAGCTTTTTAACGTCTAAACCTGTTCTGCAGGAGGTATGAGCGGCTGGTGGCGATTTTTTGTACCATCTTTTTAATTGGTTCTCGACGCCACACTCTTGGTCATTCCCTGGAATTTTCTTTGTCGGCACTCAGGGGGATACAACTATTGTATCTATGGGAATTAGCGCTCCCAGGGGAAAAATATGAGGGCCCGAGCTGAGAGTTAGGTAGGCCTTTTTTTTGTTGAAATAAAATGTTTTTGCTATGTTAAGGACCACCTTTTTTCGGTTCACTGCTGTCCTGTTCTTCATCACCTACTACTTTCCTCTTCCACTTTGATTTTGTTTCATGAACTTTTCTCATCTTACTGTTTCTATGCCTTTTCTGCATAGATTCCACGTTTCCTTAACTCCATACTAAATGGTGCCTTCTTCCTTCCTCTCTTTAGATCTCATTTGTTGAGGATAGGGAGGCTTAAACTAACTAATAAACTTCATTGTCGGCAATTTTCGTGGATTCCATTCCCTAATATCCTTTGCGGTTCATAATATGCTATTTGCTCTTGAACAAATTTTTCTTAATGTATTCTGATAGCCTAAAATTTTTGAAACACAGGTCGTTTTTCGCAGCCATGTCAGGAATGGATTCACAAGAACTTGATTTTGTTGGCATTTATGAAGAGAGCTCATTGTGCCAACGCTCCTTACAGCTGTCGCCTGCTGCAAATTCAGGAGCACTTAGTGAAAGTGATATTTTCTTCGCAGTTGTAGGACTTTTTCAATTCTGGTTTTCCTGCGGCTGAATTTGATGGCGGCAGAAATATCCGACGACGGAATGCTAAAATACAATCCCTTTCATTCCTCAAATTTTGCGTGGAATTGGGGCAGCCATTTGGGACAAAGTGTTTTTCCATCGTTCTGCTCTCACACGCAATAGTAATCTTGTGGGCCTTGTCTTCTGTTAGGGTCTTGATTATTTCCTGTTATTTTTATTCTATCACCGTGATTGCAACCGAGCAAAGGTCTGGGGTTTTGCCACTACCTTGTTGTCTTTTTCCTTTTAGACGGTCACTTTGCCGTCAATAAATGTTCGTGTTGCCCTTTGAATTATTTTGTCGTCTTGTGTTCATTTGGGCAACCTAATGGAAACGTACAAATGTTTCACTTCATTCAACCTGGCGTGTAGGAACTTGATCACAGAGTTGGCAATAGTATGTTCTCTTTATTGTATTTTCGAGCTACATGTACCCTGACTATTTCTGTGTATATATTAGTGCACCATATTCAACGGAGAATTTTTTTAGGTCTTTGAAAGTGAGTGAATGTCAGTATGAACTCTTGGAGTAACAATCGCGGCTTTTTGTTCCCGTGAAATCCATCGGTGGTAATGTTTGAGTGCCGCGTTGGCGGCTCTGCACTTTGGTCTTTGCAGCATATCTCTGCAGGCGTGGCACCTTCTGGGAGCGATCTGCTCGCTCGAAGCAGAGCTGGAAACTTTCAGCTCATGCGTAAATCAAAACAGATTTCTGTTGTATTTATGAAATGAATTCACAAATTTCTTTTCGATTTTCCTGTAATTTTCTGTTTGATTTCTATGGCCATATATTTTACTTATTAGAAATCTATTTTAGAAATTTTCATGTTTTAAATGTTGAGCATCTAATAAAAGACACGGATAAAATCGTCAGCAATTCTTTCTCTAGAGCGGAGCTCTAGATAAGCGGAGATATCTACACTGAACGTTTCAAACGAAGATTCTAACTGTTGCCGAAATGTCTCTGATCATCATCAGCTATTTTTGCCGTTCTTCCGGAGCTCGCTCCCTGACGGTCGGCCCTGCAAGCGGTCGTGCGGTGTCAACATCTGCACACGTTGACTGCAATGCGTTAATTAATCTGACGTTCAACGTTCAACTCAAATTTAAATTCAAATGTTGGCTCTTCCAATCACAAGGGTCCGTCAAATACCTTTAAATTTAATGAATACCGACACCCCTATGGCCAAGGTATGGCAGAGAGTGAACAAAATGAAGGGAAATTATGGACACAGGTCACTGTGTTTGGAAATTGATGGCTCTCTCACGGCAGATCCGGATCGCGTAGCAGAAGCTTTGGCTCGGAGCTTCTGTCGTGTCAGCAGCGGGTATCCCTCCTTGGCTCTCAGACGTCAACAAGAGCGGCAACCACTTGATTTTTTGACTAATTCCACCTACTCTTACAACGATCCCCTCACAATGGTAGAGCTTTATTGTGCCTTAAAAAAGTGCAAAAACACAGCCCCCGGGCCTGATGGTGTTTACTATCAAATGATGAAAAATGTGGATCATACGGCAATATCATTCCTTCTCTATATATACAACAAAATCTGGAGCACACACACATATCCGCAGCAATGGCGAACAGCAACAATCATGGCTTTTGCTAAGCCCAACAAGCCTGCCTCTAACCCAGATAACTATCGACCTATTGCCCTGACTAGCTGCCTTGGTAAGCTGCTGGAAAAGATGGTAAATGTACGGCTCACGCGATGGCTGGAGGCCGAAGAACTGTTAAATCCCGTACAGTTTGGTTTCCGACAACACCGCGGAACCATAGATGCTCTGCTCCGTCTACAGAACTACCTGGTAACTAACCTCGCAGAACGCCGACAGACTGTATGCGTTTTCTTCGACCTGCACAAGGCCTATGATACTGCGTGGAGATATGGGATCCTCAAATCATTGCATGGATATGGACTCCGTGGTAATATGGCCTTGTATATCCAGGAGTTTCTTGGTGAGAGAACCTTCCGTGTTAGAGTGGGTGGTACTTTCTCCTCACTGCAGCTTCAGCGTGAAGGCCTGCCTCAAGGCAGCGTCATGAGTTGCTCGCTATTTAATGTCGCCTTGAACGGTATTACTTCGGTCCTCCCCCCTGGCATTTTAGCCTCTCTGTATGTGGACGATTTTATGCTGTACTCCTCATCTGCATTATTGCCTGCAGTGACTCGCAGAATGCAGAAAGCCATCAACAAAGTGAACAACTGGGCTCTTGAACATGGCTTCACCTTTTCTACTGAGAAGACTGTAGGCCTTCATTTCCAGGGACGTGGCCGATGTGATCCCCCTCGACTGGTGCTGGGAGAGGGACGGGTGGCTTTTGCGCACAGCGTCAAGTTTTTGGGGATGACTGTGGATGATAAGCTCACCTGGAAACCTCACTTGGCAGCCCTCAAGGTTGAGTGTGCTCGGAGAATGAATCTCCTTAAGTGTTTATCCGGAGTAGCGTGGGGAGCAGACCGAATGACGCTGTTGCGACTATATAGAACTCTTATCAGGAGTAAAATAGACTACGGCTGCATAGTATATCAATATGCAAAAGAATCGACTCTGGCTAAACTGAACCCAGTGCACCATGCAACTATCAGACTAAGCACTGGTGCTTTTCGATCCTCACCCTCTTACAGCCTGTGCGTGGAGAGCGGAGAGCCTCCTCTGTGGCTTCGACGTGTGCAACTAACCTTGCAGTACCTAGCCAGGCTGGAACAAGTCCCGTTGTCTCCTGCATGGGTTAGTGTGCACGCGCCCCTTGGACGACACCTGCCTTTTCCTTATTTCATACCTTCGTCTGTGGACTACCCTGTGATTACAGCTGCTATGCAATTGAGACCCATGCAAATACTTCCAGTACTCTTAGAAAATACTGCGACGTGGCGCGTCCCTATAGATAGTTTTTGCCCCGGATGCCGGATGCCCAAGAAGGAATCCGTGCCGGACTACATCCTGAAGGGAATTTTTATGGACCATGTAATGGAAAAGCACGCTAAGTCTGTAAAGTTCTACACTGATGGATCTAAAACGGGAGATGCTGTAGGATGTGCTGCTGTGTCTGGGGAAAGGGTCAGTGCAAGAAAGCTGCTCCCAGAGTCATCAATTTTCACAGCAGAATTGTACGGTGTGATGGAGGCGCTGAAGCTGATTGAGGAGTATCCATGTGGGCCCTTCACTATTTTCGTTGACTCAAAAAGTGTAATTGATGCCATACAGATGTATGATAGTACGCACCCGCTCATTGCTGAAATTGTCGTGATGCTAATTAACTTTGCAAGTAGACGCAAGAGTGTCATGCTGTGCTGGGTGCCCGGACATGTGGGAGTATCGGGCAATGAGCGAGCTGACCATGAGGCTAAACGGGCTGCGGAGACAAACGAGGAGACGCTGAACTCGATGGTCCCTTTCCGAGACTACTACCCACGGATAAAGGCTGCAGTGAGAAGCTTGTGGCAACAGGAGTGGGATAGAACAATTAACAATAAATTAAGAATTATAAAACCCACCGTACGTGAGTGGACATCGTCTAGTTGTCGCCCTCGTCGGATGGAGGTGATACTCTGCCGCCTTCGTATTGGCCATACTCGTTTGACGCACGGGCACTTGATGGAGCGACAGCCGCAGCCTCGATGTGAGCGGTGCCACGTTCCTCTGACTGTCAAACACTTTCTTGTTGAGTGCCCCCGGTATGCTGCTGCCAGGAGTGTGTGCTTCCCGAGACTGCGAGGTCCTGATGAGGATGTAATGACCGGAATGCTCAAGGAAACCGAGCGTTCAGCTTTCAGTGTGACGGCGCTGAAAATGTTTCTAGAGAAGTGCAACTTGATGTCTCAAATTTAGCCAGGAAAGGGACAGCGTAATCAAGGAACTTTTCACGTCTGAGATGTGGATGACTAAACTACAATATGGCCGGGTGCGCTGCGTAGATGCCTCTGGGGATTTCAGCGTGGGTAAGGCGCCCGGTCATAAATGGGTGGGCAGCTGAAATCCCCTACGGGGTTTTTGGCTGTCCTGTGTTTCGCGGATTGTGCGTCGCTCTGTAGATGATCTCTTCAAAGATCAACTAGGACTCTTATAAAATGACAATGATGTGGGTGGCAATTGAAGCGGTCTTTATGATGGCTGCTGTTGTGTTTCCATGATGGTTATTGTGACAAACTTTGAACAACATTTATATAGTGTGCTTTTGTGTAACGATGTGAATCCAGTATTTTAAACTGTGAGATCTACGGCGCGATATAGTACGAATTACTGAAGCGCTAGCAAATCAATGCTAATACTACTACTACTACTTTAAATTTAAACGACTTTCTGAAGCAGAGCTCTAGCACCAATTTCAAAGTCAAAGCCGCTTGGAGCTGCAATTAGACCTCTCCGACGGGAAGGTGTAAAAACGAAAATAAATACGTAGCTTTATTTAATGTAAACTCGAGGTTATCTGGGACTTGCACCGTAGCCTCATTGTGGTTGTCAGTTTGGGCGTATCTGCGCTCAAACCGTTTTGGTCTATTCGATACAAATAAAAGTACTGTCTACCAGATTTTCAAAAGGCCGTAGAATTGTTAATATAAGGTTAGTGCATAATTTTACTCTCCTTTACACTTCATCAATGTTCTCTTAGTTTTCGGTTACCATAATCTCAAATCTACTAAACTAACAATAGCCTAAAAATCATGTACATTTTGTTCAGCATTTCAGACCAAGAAATGCTCGACTACCATTCAAGAACACTTATGAAGTATTAATAGTTTCACCAATGGAATACCCAAAACATACTTGTAAGTCCACTCTAGAATTCGGCATTCAGATTAACATAAATAAATCTTAACCGCACAGAATTAATAAGCCTTAATATTCTAAACAGAAGAGCTGGAGACAGGATTTGGAGATAAAAAAATAGCTTCGAAGACCAACGTTCCAAGAAGAAAAAGATACTCAGGAAAGAATCACGCAAATACTCAAACGAGATCACCAGACCGTCATGTCAACACCACACTAGATGGTTGCACCTTTGTGCAACGAAACACACACACACACACCATTACAGGTGTTGTAGCAGCGTCGGGGCATAGGTAGGGTGCCGTGGCAGTCGCCGCAGGGCAAACTTGCTGGGTTGCGGCAACTATCCTGCCGCAGCGCAGGATGCCGAAGAATGACGTGTCACTCCAACAGAAAAGTTCAAGGTGCTGAATCATCATTAACAGAAAAAATTTTAGGAGACAAGGAATGATGTTTCATCGCAGTTTTAGAAGAATTTTCAGAGAAAAATTTGTAAGCGCAGCACGTACAATCTAGTCATCCCGAGGTTACAATAAGTTACGCTGTAAGAGACGAACGTTCAGATGAGCACTGAGATAGGCAGCAAATCGCGCACTTTAACGAGCAAGTTTCTTCACATGGACGGCTATGAAACGAGCCCTTCATATGGACAGAACAGCAGCAGTCAACCACAACATGAAACATTGAAATTAATGCCAGGAAAATCTATGCCTCTACGTTAAGAACCAATAAGCTGATGCAACACAACCTAATTAGTGCCGATAATGTGAGATACCATTTAATCCTAATAAATAAATCGATACCTCTGTGGTAGAAGCGTTTTTTCCTTCTGAAACTCCACATTATAGCGGGAACACAGATGAAGATGCACAAGTATCACCTCCATGGGGTGCGTAGCTACGAATATCCAAAGAAAGTTATCCAAGAGCCGTGTCTGACAACCTAACCTACAGCAGATCTTTCCGAACACTCTCGAAAAAAGTTTCTCAATTCTTATTTTTTACATTACGTTCGCTTCTAATCCAGGAATAACAGCGCGGAATAATAGCGTCTGTGAAATTTTACAATATTCGTAAGTCATAATTCAGCTATTGTGAAAGCAGAGTTTCGTACGAGAGAAATCGCTATGCTGCGGCTCGAGATGATAATCCTTCTTTAACAGCATAAGGAAACTACTAGCAGCAAGCCACGCAGCTCATACCCATGAAATCCAGGGTTACCTGCACGACAATTCGAGACAGAATCATCCTGTGGAGTTGAAGTGCACTCGCAAAACATACCGACAGCAAGGTGCACTGCCAGACTAATCCCAATGGTAAAATAGGACAAGCCTCATTACGAGAGGTGAGAGGAGGATATTACTTTTTATAAGTCGCATGCGAATAAATCCAGACCAGACGATAACACGAAGTTACAAGATACGGCTCAAAACTTTACTCAATGGGAAGGTCATACCCACAAAATGCATTACCAATTCGCTAAGTCAGAGTAAATAAGAAATTTATGGTTCCCGATCAAACTATAACGATAGAAGCAACTCTGAGTTCCCTAAAAAAAACGTGAACACAAATTTGCAACGTGTGTGCAATGCCTACTTCGTAGCAACAAGGTCTACCATTGCTGAAGCGCAGGATAAGACATCGCGGGTCACTGAAGAATGACGTATCACTACAACGGTTCAAGGAGCTAATCGTCGTAAGAAGGAAAATTTTAGGAGACAGGATATGAACTTCAGAGGTTTCATTGCATAGTTTTAAAGAATTTCCGGAGAAAAATTTGTATGCGCAGCACGTAGAATGTAGTCCTCCCAAGTTACAAGCACCATTCACATTACGAATGGGAAAAGGATCGAGATCACAAGGCCAATTTTAACGAAAAACTGCGTCCTTGATCCTTAAACAGCAGATGGTTATGTGGGACAAGCCGGCAGGCCAAGAAACATGCAATTCAGAATACCTATCATGCATTCAGTGTAGTTGATGGCATTGTTTACCAGCTGAGAGCAAAGCCATCACAGTTCCAAAACCGGAAGCTAAGGATAGTAATTGCCAACGAGAAACTTTTTTTTTCTGGTAATTTACCCGCTGAGAAAGTACATCACTCGAGCTGAATTAAAACTTTTAAAACCAGTAACTAAAAGCAAATATTTAATTAGACAACCAGAGAGGTAGCAAGTGTCTCCAACAGTACATCAAAGGACGTGACGTTTGTTGCTGTCCAGCCAAGATACCGTTGCGGCACAGAAATGCAACACACAAATGGGTGGTTACAGTTCATCAATTCGCGTCAATCTTACACAATCCATTCTTGGGGACTGGACGGCGAAGTGGCTACATTGGGGGAACGGCAATGGAAAAGTCAATAAGATCTGTCAGTTTGAATAAATAATCCGGAGAATGAACACCCATTGAGCAAGTCTTATTTCAGGCTAAGGGAGAGTATTGCCGGTACCCCACTGGTCAAAGTTCAACAACTACCATCTTACTACGTGGATGCAACAGGATATTGTTTAAAAGAACGCCTTTACTAATAAAAAGAGAACAAGAACAGCAAAAACTGCCAGTACTCAAACAAATACGCACGATGAGATAACGTGGGCATTCGTTTGAGTATACAGCCTCATAACCTGGAGAGATTATCAAAGAGAGGCAAAAGCGTAAGTGACGATGCAAGTACATCACCTTGACCTAACACGGGCATCACTACGAGAGGGAAACTGGCATCTTCAACAAATATAAACAGTAGAATAAATAGCGAAGAACTAAAGGAAGACAGTAGCTATGACGCGCCGGTGATGTGATTTCCCTGACTAGACTCCAGGCTAAGCTCTTGAAGTTTTGCTTCTAATGGGACGATGTCTTCACACGGGACAGGCGCACACTCTTTGATGTGATTACTACTCGTATCGCTTCCCCCAAGTCCGCTATCACTGCTCTCTCTAGATCCGTTGTCTGACTCCAAAGTGGAAACAGAAGAACAATCATGAGGACTTCTACTCGCACAAACGATACCTGTGAGCTCCGATGCAGTTTCACTCGAGGTACGGACAACTGGAGCATCGACACATGCAGTGCGACAACCAGATCTACCAACCCGCTGACTAGAGGTGATACCACAAAGTGATGTTTCGGTTTCACTACTACGACAGCCTTTAAGTAGTTTTGTTTTACGAATGGCGCCTGTCGTTCTGTTATCGGAGGAAGAAGTGACGGAATCTTCATTTGTTTTACCTTCGTTAGAGGACAAATCAGAAAATGAAGAGGTAAGCTTGGCATCCCATCCCTTTTTCAGAACCTGATCAAAAATAGCCCTAATTTGTGGAAGTGTACTGCGCAGAGTCAGACAGAAACCTTTCGAAGCAGGAATAAGTGGAAATTCTGGCAAGACGGACTGCTCCTCACAGTCGGTGACGATGCTGCGGTAAGTGTTGGGGGTTGTTGGTGACAGAGGGTGGGCAGCGTTGTGCCCTTCAGACATGGCCAGCCAGCGCTCCAAACGTACGATGAAGTTTGGTGCATTTTCGTTGAAATGCTCGAAAATTTCATCTTTGAATGGCGTGGGAGGATGCTGCAACATTCGAGTGGTGGCTTGGATAAGCTTCAAAAGAACCATCTCGTTGTACATACGGCTGTTCTCGTGCCCTTGCTGACTACCCTTCTGCCGCTCGTACCCCGCTTCGTTGAAGTACGGCTCGCTCACGAGTATAAGACCTTGGATGGAGATGATAACTTGCAACAAGTTACTTTTTGAAGTCCACATTTCAGTTCCTTTTCCTTTCCAAGTACCTAACAAGGAGATGCACACTTTACCATCTTCGTAGAGGTTAGGGTTGAGTCGATCAGAGCAATAAGGAACATAGTTGCAGAGAGGGGGAGCGTGAGGGTAATCTGCTGAGAGTTGAAAATCGAAGAAAAAGAGACCATCTTGATAAGGAGTCTTGGCCGGACCTCGAATCATAACTGAGTAAAGGTCCATTCGGTCTTGATAACCACGCACCCAGATGCCAGCAGGCAACGAGGACTGCAAGAGACGCATCTCATTTTTCACAGTTTTATAGAATTGTGCAGGGTGGTTAGGCTGCAGCATCGTTAACTTGAATTTGTGCGCGTCCGGCGCTGACTCCAGGACGTCAAAGCTGCCGCAATCGGAACTGGGCGGCGTCTTGATAATCTCTGCTGAAACATTGCACGTTGGATGCGGAGCGCAGTCGGGGACTTTTTCTGCAGGAGTGTTGTCCTCTTCAGCAGCTTCTGCCTCCTCAACATCGGCGCTAGTCAAGGTGATCTCGTCGAGTACTTTTATTTCACCAGCTTCTTTTCCAACATCATGTTTCTGCTGAAGAATAGGTGAAAATTAGTAGTGAATTCTACGGTGATGAAAGAAAGGAAATCCCACCAATCTCCGACACTACTACTAGCTCAAGAATTTACTATCAATCACACAGCAAACTCAATTACTTGCAACCATCAGCTAACACTAGCTCCGAAATTATGTTATTAACCAACATCGTAGTTGGTAATTATCACTGCATAAAATTTTCTGATTTAAAGTGAAAAAAAATAACAGCAATACTTGGCACAGTCCTGTGTGAGAAGCAAGCCTTGCCTCTTTATGTTCCTTTGAATCTAGTAACTACAATATTTATTGTACACATGGAGAAGCTAAATTTCCTAGAATGTTCATGAAGATTTATAAAACCTATACGTTGATGGCCTACTTGATACCACAAATCTGAGTTCATATCAATTAGACAGGAATAACACCACAACATATTCTCTAAGCAGCATTCATCCACCAAAATCCGAAGTGTCGAAGTTTCGAAGCACACTTCTTTTTTATAAGAAAAGGTAGCTGAGATATCCCACTTTCAACACGCTTTTATCGTGATAGTCACAGATATAATCAAAGCACTTCCACAACCTTGGAATTAGAGTAAGCGTTCTCAGTATTGAAGTCTCGCACCACAATACAAACAGAATCACCATGGGGAGAGAGGGGTGAGAAAATTCTGATTATTGCCTTTGAAATAATGGATTTTTTCAGGAATAATAATTCGATTGGAAATAAAAAACTAGAGGAAAAACACACTAGTTTCTTGGTATATAGTTCAATCTGTTTAACTTTGTTAAAATTTTAGTAGAGGTTCATAGGTTGTTTTCCTTCTAAGTATGCACTAGTAAATATTTTTCCTTTATTACAACTTCCTATCACGTTATTCTTTCCACTGAAAAGTCCATAAACGCCTAACTTTTATGTATAAGCAATACTATTGCTTTCTTTTACTGGAATTTTCTACTGAAGAGTAGCGGTGTAGCAGTGGCAAACTCTAGAAAATTTTCAAGATGTTGAACTGGTCTTGTTTTACCTGTGGGTTTTGGGATAATACATTTATGTTTTCTTGAATGGCATACTTTAAATTCTCGTAATTGTTGCTAACGTACAATGCTATATTTAAGTGTACTATTTCCATCAATTTAAACACTGCACAAGCTCTGCAAATCTACTTACAAATAACCTCCCTTCGTGAAAAAAATCCCGTCCAAGGGTGTTTTATTGTTCAAAGCCTATTCAAAAGTAATTGCTGTTAGCATAACATTCTATTGATGAAATTACTGAACGAGCTTACGTATACCAGTGTGGTGTTTGAGCAACTGTACTCAGGGAACACTCAATTTTCCCCAGGGTTAAGTCGTATTATTCTGTGAGAAAGACCCAGATCTTACCAGCTCAGCCTGGATGTTGCTCATGTCGAAATGGCCTCCGTAGCGCGACACGACCTCCTCGTACGTCTTGAGGAGCTGCACCTTCATCATGGAACACAGCACCGCACAAATGGAAGATGAGGACCCGTTGGCGTCTTCTGAAAGTGGCTCCCTGGCAGAGCCTTCACTGGCCACCACCACATCGCCGCCTTCTTTGCCAGCCTTACTTGAGTTCTTGAGATCACTGCAGCTCTTCGAGTCCTTGATGTGGGACAAGGTGGGCCGCTTGAGCTTGCCGTCCCCAGCTGAGTGGTGATGACACAGCAGGTCAGAGTCGCTGCCGCGCTTCAGCAGCGCCCCGCCGCCCACTGAAGCCCTTGAGTTGTGCTTATTGGCAGTCCTGCCTGACATGTTACCGCACTCTTCCCTGCAACTCCCATCTTTAAGGGATCTTTTGGACGGATTAGAATTTGCACTTGTTGATAAAACTTTCGCAGATCCAGTCGTTTCTCCACCATTTTCAACAGTTCTTTCTTTTTTGGAAGGATTGAGAAAATTTTTGGTGGACGATTCAGTAAGTTCTTCAGCACTTTCTGTTTCTTTGTCATTCTTTGATTGATTGAGAACCAGTGTAGCAGCGTCTGACGAAATATTGGCAAACGAAGCACTAGATTCTCCATCAACATGAACACCATTGAGAGCCTCGCAAATTTTAAGAGCCTCTGAAGCTTCAGAAGGTCGCGGCAGGTTATGGTCCACCGAGTCTCCCGAGTTCGTCCGACTTCTGGGCGCGGCGTTGAAGAGCCGGTGCACCTGCTCCACCATCTTCTGGTTGGAAGAGATGCGGCCGCGCTCGCGCACCTTCTCTATGAGACCCGCAAAGTTGCTCTCGTGGAAGAAACGTGTTGACATCAACTTGTCCATGTACCTGCAAGATCACAATTTCAACTAGTAAAGAACAAGGCAACACACATGAACATAGTTACCTAGAGTGAGGGAATCTTACTACACTACTTTCAGTAATTCGTCGGTGGCGCTTCCTTTTTATGCTTCCACCCCCTGTGTTATTTCGAAATCTAGCCAATTTTTCAAAAGTTTGCCAACTCATTTCTGTGACGTGAGATTGTTCTCCACAAGGTCAAATTTATTCATCCTTGAGGGGATGGTGGTAATATAAGGAAAGTTCAGGACAAATATTCCACACATGAGCGAGTACTTCTCGGGCCATATTCTGCTTTCAATCAGCTGACAAGAAATTTTGTTCGACTCTAGCAGTCGAGGCAATTTGACAGCTCTAGAAGTCGATGCACTTTAGAATAAGACAAAAGAGTATGGGGGGAAGGGCGCTACCTGCACTCCTTGTAGCAATCGAGGAGCTGCTTCATGACCTGCGTGGACTGGAGGCCCGGGTTCTGCGTGTACAGCTCCTCCAGTCTGCTCATGGCGATCCTGGCCTTCTCGATGTTGGTGACGAGGCGCGTCTTCAGCATTGCTTTGCCATCGTCCGCCCACGTGTCCTGGCAGCTGTCGTCGCTGGGGCAGCTCAAGTCCGCGCAGTTGTCTGCGGCAAAATTTTGAAAGTAGGTCTGCGCTCCATTGTTCAAGGACGTGGTACTCTATGCTCAAATTTTTGCATTTCATTCAAGTTTGAATATCGTTCCTGTATTTGTAGACAATGTACACTACACATCCTTATTTATTGTTATCTTTCCATATCAAGGTACAGTTTCATTTTCTATGGATAACACGCATTGAACAAAATGGTTTATAGTTCCCGTTCCATACCTAAATGTAGCTCCATTATTTACTTTTCCTGCAGGCAGTCATTTTCTGCAGTTATAATGCAACAGTTTGAGTTTCAGTTGGCATCTCACTGCATTCTCTTCTGCAGGCTTACGCAAGAAGTTTTGGAGGCACTCAATTGCACCTGAATATTAAAATAACGCCTTAATAATTAGATTGGGTGTAGGTTTACATACTGACAAAGTCCACCACTTGTATTTAAATTTTCAGTGATTCAATTATTCCGAACAGTCCATATTTTTAGCTCATTATCATTCTCATTGTTTTAAATGTAATACTTTTAATCCCATTAGTGTAAAACTCTAGCCCCAAAAAAGGCAATTTTAACACAAAGAGGAGACATAAATTGGCTGAATAAAACGAGGAATCTGTGCACCCTACGCATGATTGCTCTTGCAGTAAATTATGAATGAAAAAGACGTACAAGAGATAATAAGTAAGGTATGGAGACTGAAAGAAACAAAGCGGGCACAAAAGACACAAATCCCAAAGGCCTACCTACAGCTAAGGAAGCCTTGCTCAACCTATCAACCTAGCATCAGAGGCGGTCTTCCAGCTCTTGTTGTCCTCACAGTCGGAGACGGTCTCCCCCTCGTCGTCGCCGTCGTCCCAAAGCTCGCCCTCCTTCAGGCTTTGAGATTCCCGTATCATTATTACTATTTCAAAGCAGTTGGATATAATCATTCCATCATTATATCTATGACTTAAAATTCACGGAACATCAATGTTACCCATGAGATTTGGGGTATAATCATTGCATTAGTATGCCCTTGATCTGAGATATAGTTACCGTTTTTGTTACTTTATAGTCCTCGGATATAAAATTATAGCATGGTCATGTTTATGATCTGCGTCACAGGTACCTTCATTGTTATCTTCGTCATCAGAGGCGGTCTTCCAGCTCTTGTTGTCCTCACAGTCGGAGACGGTCTCCCCCTCGTCGTCGCCGTCGTCCCAAAGCTCGCCCTCCTCCGAGTCGTACTCGCCGACTTTGTACAGGTCCTGCGGGTAGCACACGGAGCACGAGCCGTCTACCCACCACACGTTCACCTGCCCCCACACGCGGCATACTCGGAATTATTTTGCAATCAAGAGAATAGTGAGAAATTGAGTCGAACAGGACACTGGCAACATCACTGACAACTGTAAGGAACCGAGTCACACGTGACACTGGCAACATCTTCATAAAGAAAAGAACAGTAAGAAATGAAACTCGTTGGGCAGTCAAAGGTTTGACTGCCCAAACATATACGTTGTCGTTCTTAGTTGTCTGTGATGTACATACATAATTTAAAATAACCAATCAAAATATTTAAATGCATCTGATTAAGAGCACACTGAATGTGGTTGTAAAGAATACAACGAAATACAACCAACACAGGCAGACAGCTATCAACAAAGACACACACACACACATCCACCAACACAAGCAAGACACAACCGCAGACCTGGCCGGTGGGGAAGTTGTCGAGCACTTGGCCCGTGGTGGAGGTCTGGTCGTTGTCGAAGTTGGCCACCCTGATGACGACAGAGCCTGGCCGGTAGCGGAAGTCAGGGTGGTCGCGCAGGTCGTACACACTCACTTCCTGTTCGCCCTTCAGCACGGGCCTGGCCACACACACACACAATTTCCTTTCAAAGTCTACCCTTTGAAGATGGTAATGGTGAGCAGACTGACAAGTTTCCTTCCTCCTTACGTTCTAAAGTGACCATAAAGTCAAGAGCCAGCAGAAATAGCCGTCAAGAGCCAGACGAACAGGCTCAACTAATATTAGTTAGATCGTCTCAGTGGAGCTTGCAAATGATGGAACAAGTTTTGTATTTCACTGTCGTAGTGATCTGAACTCTTGGCGTATAAGTATCAACTCGTTGAATAGAGCAATACTGAAGAGAGATTATAAATACCACATGCTTCTCACAGCCAACAATGTAAAGGAAAAAACACAAAAACTACAAATATGAGGAAGAAATGTACATCAGATACCACAAAAACTGATGATCGCATTTGGCGCATTTCTACTATTTGGTTTTCATTATTAGGACGTTCAGAATAAAATGATTTTTTTTTACCAGCATAAGATTTCTTCAAATTCAGATCCATAGTTCTAATCAAAAGTGAAATTGTCATGGTTTGCTACCATAGTACACGAATAAAAAAAAACATTTTTTGTGCCACGTTAAAAAGTATCGAGGTTTCCTCAGAAAGTGCAGCAAACTGCACTCAACTTTCAGTTTCTAGAATGTTGGGCATAGAAAAATGTTCTTGGGAGCAAAGATAATATACAGAATAAATAAGTTTCAGCCTCCTTAACCACAACAAAGACATCAAGGGAGGAAGACGGAAGGCATCATTTGGCATGGAGTTTAGGGAATTTGGAATCAATGCAGCAGGTGTGTGTACAAGATCTCCTGGCCATAACAATAGTGGGTTCAGAAAGTGGAGTGCGTAAAACGAGATAAAAGTTGAAGAAGAAAGTAGTAAGTGCTGAAAACAGGACAGCAGTGAACTGAAAGAAGATGATCCATAATAAAACAAAAACTAAAAAACGTATTGTATTTTAAAATGAAAGGAGGTCTACCTAAACTTTAGCTAAGGACCTCATATTTTCTCCCTGGGAATAGAATAATAATTTGCACAGATACGATAGTTGTAATCCCTTGAAGGGTGTCAGCATGATTATTATATTAATTACTGAATGAGAATTTCTCAACAGATTATCTGTACAATAACTAATACCACGAAAGTCAACAACTCTGGGGCAAAATGTACGAGATATCATTTTTATCATTCCCACGTACTCTGATGCACATAGCGCACAACTAAATTTATGCAAACAAAATTCTATATCCATGCAAGTACACGTATTGTTCCACATTTATTTTAAATTCAAGTATTGAAAGTAAACACAGAATTTTGAAGCCTAGTATAGGCATGATAGCACAGCCAAATTTTTAAGACGAGCAACAGAACACAAAACACCAAACACATACTGGGGCTCAGCGCCAGCAGTGTAGGTACGGAACCACTTGACGATCGTTGTCCGGCCCGCGTGGTCCACTCTCTGCACCACCCCGTAGTCGTGTGGGTCAGCCTCTTCCGAGGCCGGGCAGGCGTCTGTACAAACGTCATAAGTTACCTCTGTGTTGGTCTTGTAATGAGTTCTTTTAGCAATTTTAAGAGTGCAGAGAAACTGGGAATTATTCAACTAGTATTGAAGGTTTTAAGAGTGAAGATCAACTGGGAATTATTCAACTTGTCTGAAGTGTTTTAAGAGTGAAGATAACCAGGAAATTATTCAACTAGTATGAAAGGTTTTAAGAGTGAAGATCAACTAGGAATTATTCAACTTGTCTGAAGTGTTTTAAGAGTGAAGATAACCAGGAAATTATTCAACTAGTATGAAAGGTTTTAAGAGTGAAGATCAACTAGGAATTATTCAACTTGTCTGAAGTGTTTTAAGAGTGAAGATAACCAGGAAATTATTCAACTAGTATGAAAGGTTTTAAGAGTGAAGATCAACTGGGAATTATTCAACTTGTCTGAAGTGTTTCAAGGGTGAAGATAACCAGGAAATTATTCAACTAGTATGAAAGGTTTTAAGAGTGAAGATCAACTAGGAATTATTCAACTTGTCTGAAGTGTTTTAAGAGTGAAGATAACCAGGAAATTATTCAACTAGTATGAAAGGTTTTAAGAGTGAAGATCAACTAGGAATTATTCAACTTGTCTGAAGTGTTTTAAGAGTGAAGATAACCAGGAAATTATTCAACTAGTATGAAAGGTTTTAAGAGTGAAGATCAACTAGGAATTATTCAACTTGTCTGAAGTGTTTTAAGAGTGAAGATAACCAGGAAATATTTCAACTAGTATGAAAGGTTTTAAGAGTGAAGATCAACTGGGAATTATTCAACTTGTCTGAAGTGTTTTAAGAGTGAAGATCAACTGGGAATTATTCAACTTGTCTGAAGTGTTTTAAGAGTGCAGAGAAACTGGGAATTATTCAACTTGTCTGAAGTGTTTTAAGAGTGAAGATCAACTGGGAATTATTCAACTTGTCTGAAGTGTTTTAAGAGTGCAGAGAAACTGGGAATTATTCAACTTGTCTGAAGTGTTTTAAGAGTGAAGATAACCAGGAAATTATTCAACTAGTATGAAAGGTTTTAAGAGTGAAGATCAACTAGGAATTATTCAACTTGTCTGAAGTGTTTTAAGAGTGAAGATAACCAGGAAATTATTCAACTAGTATGAAAGGTTTTAAGAGTGAAGATCAACTGGGAATTATTCAACTTGTCTGAAGTGTTTTAAGAGTGAAGATCAACTGGGAATTATTCAACTTGTCTGAAGTGTTTTAAGAGTGAAGATAACCAGGAAATTATTCAACTAGTATGAAAGGTTTTAAGAGTGAAGATCAACTGGGAATTATTCAACTTGTCTGAAGTGTTTTAAGAGTGAAGATCAACTGGGAATTATTCAACTTGTCTGAAGTGTTTTAAGAGTGAAGATAACCAGGAAATTATTCAACTAGTATGAAAGGTTTTAAGAGTGAAGATCAACTGGGAATTATTCAACTTGTCTGAAGTGTTTTAAGAGTGAAGATCAACTGGGAATTATTCAACTTGTCTGAAGTGTTTTAAGAGTGAAGATCAACTAGGAATTATTCAACTTGTCTGAAGTGTTTTAAGAGTGAAGATCAACTAGGAATTATTCAACTTGTCTGAAGTGTTTTAAGAGTGAAGATAACCAGGAAATTATTCAACTAGTATGAAAGGTTTTAAGAGTGAAGATCAACTGGGAATTATTCAACTTGTCTGAAGTGTTTTAAGAGTGAAGATCAACTGGGAATTATTCAACTTGTCTGAAGTGTTTTAAGAGTGAAGATCAACTAGGAATTATTCAACTTGTCTGAAGTGTTTTAAGAGTGAAGATAACCAGGAAATTATTCAACTAGTATGAAAGGTTTTAAGAGTGAAGATCAACTGGGAATTATTCAACTTGTCTGAAGTGTTTTAAGAGTGAAGATCAACTAGGAATTATTCAACTTGTCTGAAGTGTTTTAAGAGTGAAGATAACCAGGAAATTATTCAACTAGTATGAAAGGTTTTAAGAGTGAAGATCAACTGGGAATTATTCAACTTGTCTGAAGTGTTTTAAGAGTGAAGATCAACTGGGAATTATTCAACTTGTCTGAAGTGTTTTAAGAGTGAAGATCAACTAGGAATTATTCAACTTGTCTGAAGTGTTTTAAGAGTGAAGATAACCAGGAAATTATTCAACTAGTATGAAAGGTTTTAAGAGTGAAGATCAACTGGGAATTATTCAACTTGTCTGAAGTGTTTTAAGAGTGAAGATAACCAGGAAATTATTCAACTAGTATGAAAGGTTTTAAGAGTGAAGATCAACTGGGAATTATTCAACTTGTCTGAAGTGTTTTAAGAGTGAAGATCAACTGGGAATTATTCAACTTGTCTGAAGTGTTTTAAGAGTGAAGATAACCAGGAAATTATTCAACTAGTATGAAAGGTTTTAAGAGTGAAGATCAACTGGGAATTATTCAACTTGTCTGAAGTGTTTTAAGAGTGAAGATAACCAGGAAATTATTCAACTAGTATGAAAGGTTTTAAGAGTGAAGATCAACTGGGAATTATTCAACTTGTCTGAAGTGTTTTAAGAGTGAAGATAACCAGGAAATTATTCAACTAGTATGAAAGGTTTTAAGAGTGAAGATCAACTGGGAATTATTCAACTTGTCTGAAGTGTTTTAAGAGTGAAGATAACCAGGAAATTATTCAACTAGTATGAAAGGTTTTAAGAGTGAAGATCAACTGGGAATTATTCAACTTGTCTGAAGTATTTTCCGAAAGTAATTAAGACTCATCTTTGAAAGGCGCTAAATAGAAAGCTCTGTCTAACTTCTGTTTTTTTTTCACCACAACCTATTGAGGCAAACATGTTCCTGACGACTATCTTTGGTCAATTGTACATTTTGTAATGGTTTAAAAAACAAAGTTAAGCCCTTCTTCCTCTCACTTACAGTTCCGAATTTAAGAATCCCTAATATCCCCTGAGGAAAGAAGTTTTGCAAAACATAATGAACAGCATTCCTTTTCAGTGCACTGCTTTGTGAGACGCTGCATTGATCTATCTAAACTATGCATCTATTTAAGATGTATTCGGGTTTTCTCAACTTTTCTCCACAATTTCCTACAAAAAATGTATCACTACGAAAATACTTGCCATCAAAACGGGACCTCAAGAGAGTGAAATATTAAAAAAAACTAAGACAAGGAAGCCAATAAAGAAATTTAGTGTCTCACCTCCGACAGCAGGTGGGCTCTGCTTCACAACGAAGTCGCCAGGGAAGAACTCCTGGTCGTCCAGGTGGTGGATGGGGTACAGCTGGGACGAGGGGATGCCAAACTCCACGGAGCCGTCCTGGGGCAAGACAAAACTGCTCTGCCTCACTGTGCTGGGGTTGTCGCATATAACACTGTACTCTCAAGTTCTAAACCCTTAAACGTCTGCATTAGGTCGTCACATTTAACGGCTTATAGTGTTGAATGCGATAGCCTAACGCGGACGTTAAAGCGTCAACGTGGATTTTGGAAACCACTTTGACCTAACTTTGAAATCACTAAAAGGGTTTACATTATAAATTAGATCATCTGTTTCCTTAAGCTGCCTAATCACAACATGAGAGAGGAAGAAAGAAAACCATTCAGTGTGAAATTCAGGGAACGAGAAATCTATGCACAAGGTTTGTCTCCACACCAAGCGCATAGAATTAGTTATGTTGTAAAACGTCTTGAAAGAAGATAAAAGTTAATGAAGAGAGTAATGGATACTGAAAATGAAGATAGTGGTGAACCGTGAGAAAATGGTCTGGTACAAAAGAAACAAAACTATCTGCTCTATACAAACATAAACTGCCTCCCTAACTTTTAGCTCGTGATCTCACATTGTTTCAGAGAGAGCGCCAATTGCTTCAGATTAATAGTTACAGCTCCTTCAGGGTGCGTAACACCGTGACGACAGAATTTTTAGGATCTCGAACAAAACATTGCAGTAACTTCTTTTGAATCATCATTCATGTAAGCCAGTATATGTGAACTTCTCATCAAAGCATTCAGAACAAAAGAACGATGCGAGTGATCCCCTAATGTCCTTCAAAAAGGGTGCTGGGCAATACAGGGTTAGCCCTAATCCGATCACGTTGTTTTAATCATCCGATCGTTGTATTAATCCAATCATTTCCCCTTAGATGATTTACTATCATAGTTTATCTTCAATTTTCCTCATTACAAACATCGATGTATGAATTGTTCAACGAAACTTTTAGAGCCTGATAACCAAATAAGCGATAATTTAATGGGCTTCAGAAAGGAGGGTGGGAATTATAAGGTTCCAATGTGGGGGCATAAAACATTTAAAAACACAACCAACCAAGAAGAATATAAAAAATATACTGTCTCACCTAAGTAGCAATAGCTTAAGACCCACAAGAAACTGACTCTCAGGCTGTGGCAGTCCAACACTCAGGCAAAAGATGCAGCATGTGAAACCTAGCAGGAAGTTTTACGTCCCAAAATTGCTGGTAGCTCTTACTGCACGATGTGAGAAGCAACTCTTAATTCGGAGGAAATCCTCATTGTGAAGGGAACGTATAACTTGCACAGTATATGAAGTGGACTGAGAAACAGACAATATCTGCCACACAACATAGCTGGGGGCCATGAGGCAGCAACACAACACCTGCCACACCACGTAGCTGGAGGCCATGAGGCAGCAACACAACACCTGCCACACCACGTAGCTGGAGGCCATGAGGCAGCAACACAACACCTGCCACACCACGTTGCTGGAGGCCATGAGGCAGCAACACAACACCTGCCACACCACGTAGCTGGAGGCCATGAGGCAGCAACACAACACCTGCCACACCACGTTGCTGGAGGCCATGAGGCAGCAACACAACACCTGCCACACCACGTAGCTGGAGGCCATGAGGCAGCAACACAACACCTGTCACACCACGTAGCTGGAGGCCATGAGGCAGCAACACAACACCTGCCACACCACGTAGCTGGAGGCCATGAGGCAGCAACACAATACCTGCCACACCACGTAGCTGGAGGCCATGAGTCAGCAACACAACACCTGCCACACCACGTAGCTGGAGGCCATGAGGCAGCAACACAACACCTGCCACACCACGTAGCTGGAGGCCATGAGGCAGCAACACAACACCTGCCACACCACGTAGCTGGAGGCCATGAGGCAGCAACACAATACCTGCCACACCACGTAGCTGGAGGCCATGAGGCAGCAACACAACACCTGCCACACCACGTAGCTGGAGGCCATGAGGCAGCAACACAACACCTGCCACACCACGTAGCTGGAGGCCATGAGGCAGCAACACAACACCTGCCACACCACGTAGCTGGAGGCCATGAGGCAGCAACACAACACCTGCCACACAACGTAGCTGGAGGCCATGAGGCAGCAACACAACACCTGCCACACCACGTAGCTGGAGGCCATGAGGCAGCAACACAACACCTGCCCCACTACGTAGCTGGGGGCCATGACGCAGCAACACAATACCTGCCACACCACGTAGCTGGAGGCCATGAGGCAGCAACACAATACCTGCCACACCACGTAGCTGGAGGCCATGAGGCAGCAACACAACACCTGCCCCACTACGTAGCTGGGGGCCATGACGCAGCAACACAATACCTGCCACACCACGTAGCTGGAGGCCATGAGGCAGCAACACAACACCTGCCACACCACGTAGCTGGAGGCCATGAGGCAGCAACACAATACCTGCCACACCACGTCCGCGTAGCTGGAGGTCATGAGTGTTTCCACAACAACACGCTGGCCCGGTGCCGGCGCCTGAGGGTCTCGCCCCGAT
The DNA here is from genome assembly GCA_030386875.1 of Morinoia aosen. NCBI lineage: Eukaryota > Metazoa > Arthropoda > Malacostraca > Amphipoda > Talitridae > Morinoia > Morinoia aosen. The sequence goes on from CM059566.1 coordinate 25,495,945, forward strand.
TTGATGAAGCGCTTGGACGGCCGCAGCTTCTTCTTGCGCAGCATCTTCGTCATGAGCTTGGGGCCGTGCGTCCCGCCGCGCTTTTGGTTCCCTCCTGCAAATGAGCACTCATTCACCACTAGTCCACACTGATAATATGGGCTTGTCCCAACCTTGAAATAAGCCATCATTCTACTTATACATTGATAACGAAAATCATTCAAAAAGAAATTGGCTAAGACAGGTTGAATAAGAGAAGTCGTTTTCAACTGCCACCATGAAAAATGGAGTTTGATAAGTTTAAAAAAAGGACGATTCAATAAAATATGTTGAAATCTAGGCACATATTCTCTATGGATAGTTAGTTCAGTAGATTAATTGTTACTTCTTAGCATTTAAACAAAGGACGTGATTCTAGTGTTGGTATAAAGCGCTTTAGAGAAGGCTACCGAGCTCACCAAGAGACGACGCAGACGTGCCACTGCTGACTGATGTCACATCCTCGTCTTCCCCCAGGTCGCTGCTAGCATCTACGTACCAGTTGTCATCGTCAGCTTCTGTGAACACCGGGCATAAGATTAGATGTTAGTTTAAGCCTCCCATCTGCAACAAAGGCAATCGAAAGAGAGGAAGGCACCTTTTAGTATGGCGAGAAAAGAACGCAAAATCTATGCACAAGGTGCATAGAAACAGTAAGTTGAGAAAGAAGTTCATGAAGCAAGATACAAGTTGAAGAAGATGGTAGTAGGTGCGTAAAAACAGGACAGCAGTGATCCAAAAAAGATGATCCTTAACATAAACATTCAATCCCTCAAATTCAGCACAGTGGCATATAAACCGTAGAGCACAAGAACAGGCTAAATTTCAAGGCATTTCACCACAAAAAAGGTATTCCTAAGAGAAGAAAAACGAAGGCCTCATTTAGAGCCGAGTTAAGGGAACATGGAACCTATGTACAAGGTGTGTTCTCACACAAGATCCCCGGGGCGTAGAAACATATAGTTGAGAAGCAAGGTTCTGAAGCAAGGTTCTGAAGCAAGAAAAAGTTGAGGAAAATCAGAGGCAATGAAAAATGAGACGGCAGTGAACCAAAACATAAGTTGGTCCTGAACAAAATAAAATGCTATTGTATTTTAACAAAATAAAGCCCTACCTCTTACTTCAGGACGTCACATTTTACCCCATTAGTAATGCCAATTCCCGTAAATATCATTGTATCCCACTAATCATTGTATCCCACTAATGAGAGAATACAAGAACAATGGCAATTGAGCCTCATTTTGCAGACATAAAAAATAAAGGTAAAGAACTAAAGATGACCCAATTCGCAGAGGATATTAAATCAATGGAAGTTCTCTGTCAAGTGACTGGGCATCAAGCACAGTACTTGGTGATTTAGTCATAATAGTTTTAATCAAAACATATCAATAAAATACTCATGCCTCATTTGCAGCAGCTAGCCTGTAGGATTTGAAAGGACAGGTAACAGCAAATCGCATTACAGATGAAAACAAGACGATAGTAAGATCACTTACCCAAATTGTCACTCTCATCACCATTGCAAGCGTCGAGCTTAGCTTCGGTGGTTCCATCAGCATCTGTGGGCAGGTATTGACCAATCGCCTCATCTCCAGTAGAGGCGGCACCCACTTTTCCAAGCGTAGAGTGCAGCAGTGACTCGCAACCATCATTTCCAGCAACAGCATCACCATTGGTTTTGTTACCCTCACTCTGACTACCAGCACGTCTGCATGCTGCACTGGCATCACTTGAAAACGTCACCCTATTGTGCTCCCTGCTTTGGTGCGCTGATTTCTCGAGAATTTGAGCACTCGGTTCCTCTGTGACAGCAGCAACATTTCCGTGGACGTTATTACAAGCTCCGCGCTTCTCATCGCTGTCGCCAGCACTGGGGATGGCACTCCAGCTTCCTTCATAGTCTAGCCCCTCAGTGACGCCGTTCTTGCGCAGGTCGCCCGGGCACTCTCGGCCTTTCTTCTCCTGGTGCGGTATGGTCAGCAGCTCTGGGAGCATTGAGAATGTCATTCATGAGCAATGGACATAATCTCAAGCTGCTGCACTACATTTAAAGTTCGCGTCTTATGATAAATTGGACACCCTTCTCAATGGGAGTGGGTAAAATTAGGAAAACGTCGGGCAATTTCGTTCTAACTATGGCAAAAAGGCCTAGGGTTATTTATAACTTCTCCTGCGGGCAAGCGCTGCACTAGGTTATTGTTCCGTCCAAGTAAAAATGATTACTCTATAACTTGTCATACATGTCTGAAAAATTGAATTTCAAGGCCATTCAAGCCTTTTGATTTTCAACTTCAGCAGTATACTTTTGCCACGTCCAAGGACACAAAAGCCACACAGTGATACAACTTGACCTCTATCTTCCATGTCACTTGCTTTCCCGTCGTGCATGTTTGGGAAAAACTTATTCAATCCTGCTACAAGGACAGAGCGTATACTTGAATGAAAAATAAAAATTTAGGCTATTTTTTCAGCTAAGAGTAACTATCAGAACAAAACACTATAAATCAAATGGACAAGATAAAATATTGCGACAACATAGATCTCTGCACTGCTACGGTACATATCATTAGGTACGGAGCTAAAGTCTGATCAGTTCCCGTAATTAGCTTTGCAAGAATGAAGTGCTTCCCTTTCTTTGCATAACGCAGGTTTATAGATACGTACTAGGTATTTATATCTTCAAAGTCACAGTGCAAGAGATGCCAATAAGATAGTGATACACTAGGCACAAGCGTACAGTATTCCAGTACCAAACTGGAGTATTTATGCTTCGTTTGAAATTAGCTGAGTGAAATATGCTTTTGGCTAAATGAATTACATGTTTAATGTAAGCCTTTGAAAAAGCTATGAGTAAGTCTATTGTATGCTACTGATTGAATGCGAAGTAAGTCTAATTTACATCAGTGAATAAGTAGAGAGTGAGCCCATCACATGCCATTGACTGAATGCAACAGTAGAGTGATGAAGAGTACCAGGACAGGGATGGCAAGTTTCATTGGCAAGAACCATATGCAGTATAGAAGTGAAAGGGCGAGGTTGGTGTAGTTGTACACTGTCTATTTGGTTGAACTGACTACAGCAACACAAAAAGTTAGAATTGTTAGGCCAATAAGGCAGTGAATATGAGTTGATAAGGAAAAATATAACTATAAGGAAAATAATTGTTTACATTTGGAACGAATGGATGTGAGATTTTACCGTGAATTATTCAGTAACACCACACTACCAACACATCCATTTTCATTAGACAATCTTGATGCCTACACAAATGGAACTGCAAGAGCAAATGTCTAAATTTGGGATAAATGCTTTCAACTCAAAGCAGCAAAGTCACGGCCCCCAGGTGCTTTGTTAATCATATTTACTGATAATACGAACACCCACTGTGAGCTTAGGGTAGCAAGATAACTGTGCTTAAAAACATGCTCAACAAAACTACATTCACAGATGAAGCGATAGGACTAGCCATGAACAAAGAGGCACAAACAAAAGAATTTTTAGAGAAACTGACAAGGGCATAAGTACGAAGTGAGATCTCCAGAGCAGAATACATTGCGTATTGCTGTATGAGGCATGGAGAAAGAATTAAAATGATGGAAGAATGTAAAGAAGCATGCAAGACTGATCTCAGCAATGCAGTATGTGACCGAGGCATTTTTATGTTGACCACCTTACTGAAAGCGCCAAGCTAAGAAGTAGTCTGACTGCCGCGGCAGCAAAGTTTGGGCTGAGGGTTGGTCAGTCGGGAGTCTTAGAGAGATCGAGGCAGGGTGCAGCTCCTATGGTGTGTCGCGCAGGCTGATGTGTGGATTGTTGCCCCTATATGCTCTACTCGTACGCCGTGTTTTCTGAGCAACACGTGCAGTTGTCAGGTTTTGACAGTGTTGTCAGCACCTGCGCCTGCGGGCTGTCTCGGTAGCTGTAATTGTGCTGTAAGCTCGTGTGTTCAAGCTACCCGAGTGGAGGAGTTTCCTAGTCTCAATTCGTCAACCATTTTAAGAGTTTATTTTGCCTGTTTTCTCCTGGTAAACCATTTTAAACTGTTTGGCAATAAATGTGAACTTTTAATCGCATTGTAACAATGCTATCTAATAAAGTGCATTTCCTTTGGTTAATTTAACCACGTTGTTAATAATTAATATAAAGTAATTAATATAAAAATAATATGGAGCAGAGTCCTGGGGGTTGAAAGCAGCTGAGAGGAGGAAGTTGGATGTGTTTGAGATGAAGTGTTTGAGGAGCATGTATGGAGTAACTAGAAGAGATAGGATCAGGAATGAGTTGGTTAGGGAGCAGACGGGTGTTATCAAAAAGTTGAGCAGGCGAGTGGATGAAAGAGTGCCTGGATGGTTTGGGCATGTAGAAAGAATGAATGTTGAGCGGCTGGTGAAAAAGATATATATGTCGGAAGTGAGTGGTCTTCGAGCGCGAGGTAGACCACGGATGAGTTGGATGGATGGGGTGAGACGTGCTTTGTATGAGAGGGGTCTGACTGTGGACGTGGCGAGAGGGATGGCTGCGGACAGAAGTGAGTGGGGGCAGTGTATAAGGAGGTAATTTTATTTTTGACGCGTTACTGGAAGCTGCCCGCGTGTGATGGGGTTGACCTGTCATGTGCGGGGGAGGGGCTGCACTCAATGAAGCGGTCGGGGTAAACCAGCTGTTGCTGTCGGGCCTGACTGTGGAAGGTGGTTGTGCTGGGCTGCTGCTGATCCTGGCAGTTCAGGTGCGGCCAGTGCTGCCTCTCTCGCCTCCTAGTGACTAAGTGTGGTGATTGTGGCCTGCTGTCGGCTACCCTCCCATGGGGAGGATAAGCCCGGTATATGATATGTATATGTATGTATGTTACTAAATTATCACCAATTACCGGAACTGTTATTAATATTGGCCTCACTGCAAATGCATGGAAAATCAATAATTTCCGTGGAAAAGGAAAGGATAACGACTGTAAAATAATTTATTGAACATCGCAGTCCATTGTGAATCGTCTGTCATCAATTTATAGTGGTCAGGATTCCTGAAGTCGTAGTTTATCGGCCACAAGTATATGGAAACCAATCTTGAAGTTCAGAATTTTTGGTATGAATGAAAGAGAAACCCAGATTTCTAGGAACACTTCTTATATTCTAGACAATGGATAGACAGTTAAAATGATCTCAAATAGAAATGACACGTTATCGCACGAGGTTCATTTTTCCCAGTCAAAGAGGAGTAAACGCGTCTGAACTCAGATGATGCAGCAGAGGCACAAGTGTGCAGCACAGTAGAGGAAACAAGGTAAGGTCATTTCTATGGGAGAAATTACACCTCTCGTTCGGCTAGCCAATAGAAAGGCGTTATTTCAAGCTAACTTTATGACGTCACCAAAACGCCGTGTCGTTAGGCCAATAGTGGAGCCAGTAGTGGAGCCAGATTTGGGGGTAGCAGTGCTACCAGATGCAATATGAGCGCTGCTCGTATTGCAGGAGTGGTCAGCAAAACCTCCATCAACGAAAGAGGACTGGTTTGAACCTACCTTGTTTGCTCTACCGTGGTATGCAGGCAGCCTGCACGCAAGTGTAGAGGAAGGCGACAAATAAGGGGGTAACAAGAGGGTGTCCAGTTTACCACCACCCACCAGGAACAGCTCTGTTAGTTTTGGCGCAGGAGCTGACGGCGGCCTGCCACTGGGAGCGGGATATGGAGGCGTCGCCGCGGCGGACGGTGTAGTAGTTGCGGTCACCGAGCTGCAGCGTGCACGGCTCGAATACGTTCAGGATGCGGACTCTGCGCACGGATCAGCATTAGAACAATTTAGCACATGGCCGCATCGTACACCACCAGTGGCCACGAAGGGGATTTTTATAATGTTATTCACCAATAAGTAGTCACAAGCTCAATCTCATGAATACTGAATCAAAGCAAAAGGAAGGTACAATCCAGTTAATGCTTGTTATTTTCAAAATTGCTTCTATAATTCACTTTAAATTTGAGTTGAGTACTGAACTTCAGCTGAAACAAAATCATATTTTAGTTGGTTAGTTATTAGGGTATGAGAAAAGTTTGACGCAATTTTGAAGTAAGAGTTCATTTTTGTCACTTGACATTCTTGCAACGAGTTTAATGAGCAAACTAACGTAACTCAAGGTTATCGTATTAGTCTAAGGCTCCCTAGCCACAAGAAATGTAATCTCAACAGAGCAAAGAGAAGAGGTTATTTAGTACAGACTGAAGTAAACAGATAATTATGCACAAGGTGTTTTCCCACACAGGCTATTCTGTGCATAGAAACATAAATTTAAGAATTTAAGGGGAGATAGCGAAGAAGGCAAGACAACTAAAAAAGCAAATTGGGCATGTCAAACAGAAGTCTCCAAGGCCCATCCATGGCTAAGGTAGCCTAACAGCATCACCCTTGGGGGCGCACGTCTTTATAGGATAGACAAAGCTAACTAACCTAAACCTACTGCCCATCTTATATCTTTAGAGGGGACCATTTCTGCTTGCTACACTTGTTTGTTATACATTGAACTTGCTTGAAGGAATCCCAGACACTTTTACTCCATGCTATAGCATAACTCTCCTCATTCTCTTTTGCTGCCTCTTGAGCCCTACACTTTTACTCCATGCTATAGCATAACTCTCTTCATTCTCTTTTGCTGCCTCTTGAGCCTCTTTACTCCATGCTATAGCATAACTCTCTTCATTCTCTTTTGCTGCCTCTTGAGCCTCTTTACTCCATGCTATAGCATAACTCTCTTCATTCTCTTTTGCTGCCTCTTGAGCCTCTTTACTCCATGCTATAGCATAACTCTCTTCATTCTCTTTTGCTGCCTCTTGAGCCTCTTTACTCCATGCTATAGCATAACTCTCTTCATTCTCTTTTGCTGCCTCTTGAGCCTCTTTACTCCATGCTATAGCATAACTCTCTTCATTCTCTTTTGCCGCCTCTTGAGCCTCTTTACTCCATGCTATAGCATAACTCTCTTCATTCTCTTTTGCTGCCTCTTGAGCCTCTTTACTCCATGCTATAGCATAACTCTCTTCATTCTCTTTTGCTGCCTCTTGAGCCTCTTTACTCCATGCTATAGCATAACTCTCTTCATTCTCTTTTGCTGCCTCTTGAGCCTCTTTACTCCATGCTATAGCATAACTCTCTTCATTCTCTTTTGCTGCCTCTTGAGCCTCTTTACTCCATGCTATAGCATAACTCTCTTCATTCTCTTTTGCTGCCTCTTGAGCCTCTTTACTCCATGCTATAGCATAACTCTCTTCATTCTCTTTTGCTGCCTCTTGAGCCTCTTTACTCCATGCTATAGCATAACTCTCTTCATTCTCTTTTGCTGCCTCTTGAGCCTCTTTACTCCATGCTATAGCATAACTCTCTTCATTCTCTTTTGCTGCCTCTTGAGCCCTACACCTGAAAATGAGTTATTCAAGATTCACCCAGCAACACGACACCTGCAGTTTTTTGAAATGCAGTACCAAATTTCGTCACATTCAGAATCACTCTCAACACAAGCTTCATCCAATTTCTAACTTAAATCATCATTGACCATTTCACCACCCGCTTTCATGCCCTTCACAAGTTCTAGATCATTCGCCATTTGATCTTGATTTTCCATACAAACAATACTCACCGATCTCTTGCACCTTGCTCTCTTCAACACCACAAATCAATCTTCCTCACTGGAATCCTTTTACAAGGCTATGCAACTCTCATACCTCCAAGCTATGCTCTAATGAGCATCCAGACCTTCCCACACTACCACTCCATCCATTCACTTTTATTTGACACTCCTTCTCTGACGAACTGGGGACCCTAATCTGTTGAATGTCTCTACTAGAGCTTAGCCTCACTATTTCGTGGAAGGTGGACTAACGTCACATGTATGACTGAAGCCATCTACACCAAGGAAGCTAGAGCCCGTTTCACGTTTCCCAACGCTCTTTACCTTCAAACTTAAAACCTTCTTATCCTTCTCAGGTTGCGGAGTTGGAGGAATCAATTTGGGACTCCGACTCCGCAACACTGTGATGCTACTGCACATTTAATTACTGAAGAACACATTCACTGCACCGTTACTCTTGCATCCTTCTGCCGCTTACACTAAACTACTTCCAAAATTGCATTCCTTGTCCGTTCCATCTCATTTTCACCTCCTCTCACTACGATCCTACCTCTGCTAATGCCACGTAACACCTTCTCAGCATGTGCACAAACATCTTTCACTCCTTTACCAATGATAATGGTGCGCCTTTCTACTATCACTTACGCTCACATCCTTGCATTCTTTAACATGCCATCATCACATATTAACTCAATTCATCTTTTTGCACACTTCTCTTTCTCTCATGTATAATATTCATTGCTTCCTTTTCATCCATTTTCGTTACACCAACTATTGCTCATGGTCACAGTCTCTTCTCACTTGCCCATGATGCTTCCACATACGTTTCAGTCGCACTTTTCTTGCTGGCAGCTACTAAATTCATAATATAAGGGCTTTTCTTTTACTTATGACTTACTCCTAGCATTCTTTTTATTCTGTCCGTCTTTCTGTTTCCCTTCTTTCTCACGTTCACTCTACAATATAACCTAAATCTTCAACCGTTCATACCGTTCTCTTCAAGGTCGACCATGCATCTGTAACGAAGAAATACACACTTGAAGTTACCTGGACAGGGCTTCACCAGACACGAGGTACTTGGGAGGCAGGGCTTCTGCTGTGGTGTCAGTGGAGTAGGCCCGGCACAGCCACCGCACCCCCAGCTGCTGTACCTGCGCACCGCGTCAGGTTAGGGGCCACATCGCTACACTGGTTATGTTGTGTTAGAGGTTGCATCTGTGCAGGTCAGGCCACAACTATATTGGGTCAAAGGCTACCCTAGCGCAACATTGGGCCAAAGGCTAGCCTAGACAATATTGGGCCAAAGGCTAGCCTGGACAATATTGGGCCAAAGGCTAGCCTAGACAATATTGGGCCAAAGGCTAGCCTAGACAATATTGGGCCAAAGGCTAGCCTAGACAATATTGGGCCAAAGGCTACCCCAGACAATATTGGGCCAAAGGCTACCCCAGACAATATTGGGCCAAAGGCTACCCCAGACAATATTGGGCCAAAGGCTAGCCTAGACAATATTGGGCCAAAGGCTAGCCTAGACAATATTGGGCCAAAGGCTAGCCTAGACAATATTGGGCCAAAGGCTAGCCTAGACAATATTGGGCCAAAGGCTAGCCTAGACAATATTGGGCCAAAGGCTAGCCCAGACAATATTGGGCCAAAGGCTAGCCTAGACAATATTGGGCCAAAGGCTAGCCTAGACAATATTGGGCCAAAGGCTAGCCTAGACAATATTGGGCCAAAGGCTAGCCTAGACAATATTGGGCCAAAGGCTAGCCTAGACAATATTGGGCCAAAGGCTAGCCTAGACAATATTGGGCCAAAGGCTAGCCTAGACAATATTGGGCCAAAGGCTAGCCTAGACAATATTGGGCCAAAGGCTAGCCTAGACAATATTGGGCCAAAGGCTAGCCTAGACAATATTGGGCCAAAGGCTAGCCTAGACAATATTGGGCCAAAGGCTAGCCTGGACAATATTGGGCCAAAGGCTAGCCTAGACAATATTGGGCCAAAGGCTAGCCTAGACAATATTGGGCCAAAGGCTAGCCTAGACAATATTGGGCCAAAGGCTACCCCAGACAATATTGGGCCAAAGGCTACCCCAGACAATATTGGGCCAAAGGCTACCCCAGACAATATTGGGCCAAAGGCTAGCCTAGACAATATTGGGCCAAAGGCTAGCCTAGACAATATTGGGCCAAAGGCTAGCCTAGACAATATTGGGCCAAAGGCTAGCCTAGACAATATTGGGCCAAAGGCTAGCCTAGACAATATTGGGCCAAAGGCTAGCCCAGACAATATTGGGCCAAAGGCTAGCCTAGACAATATTGGGCCAAAGGCTAGCCTAGACAATATTGGGCCAAAGGCTAGCCTAGACAATATTGGGCCAAAGGCTAGCCTAGACAATATTGGGCCAAAGGCTAGCCTAGACAATATTGGGCCAAAGGCTAGCCTAGACAATATTGGGCCAAAGGCTAGCCTAGACAATATTGGGCCAAAGGCTAGCCTAGACAATATTGGGCCAAAGGCTAGCCTAGACAATATTGGGCCAAAGGCTAGCCTAGACAATATTGGGCCAAAGGCTAGCCTAGACAATATTGGGCCAAAGGCTAGCCTAGACAATATTGGGCCAAAGGCTAGCCTAGACAATATTGGGCCAAAGGCTAGCCTAGACAATATTGGGCCATAGGCTAGCCTAGACAATATTGAGCCAAAGGCTAGCCTAGACAATATTGGGCCAAAGGCTAGCCTAGACAATATTGGGCCAAAGGCTAGCCTAGACAATATTGGGCCAAAGGCTAGCCTAGACAATATTGGGCCAAAGGCTAGCCTAGACAATATTGGGCCAAAGGCTAGCCTAGACAATATTGGGCCAAAGGCTAGCCTATACAATATTGGGCCAAAGGCTAGCCTAGACAATATTGAGTCAAAGGCTAGCCGAGGACAATATTGGGTCAGAGGCAACATCTGTTCAGCCCAAGACAACTCTGGGTCAAATGTTACACCTGTTCGTACAGTGGCGTGTCGAGTGGAAGGTAACTCTTGTATCTACCACTCCCGTATTGGATTAAAAGTTACTCTCATTTATCCCACTATCAGGTTGGACAAATTTTACACTCGTACAAAGCACTACCATGCAACCATTTCCCAGTACCATTAGACTGCAGGTCACATCTGCCTGCCCATTGAATACCAGGTTTGTTAAAGGCTACAATTGCAGGTCTCTGTACCACGATTGATTAAATGCTGACATTGCACATCTAAGTATTGCTGGATTCCTCACTATGCACCTTCATAATAAGGCAAACTTTTTGACAAGGCATCTATGATTATAGCCGCCCAATGCACAGTGCGGCTAAAATTATGCACACCCGGCGGAAAAGTTAGAATCGGTCAAAATCTAGACGAAATCATAGACCTTTGTGAAAAGGCTTTGCGCCACTTGTGGGGTGTTGTTCCCTTACATCTGGCAGGCCACCTTCAACTGACGTCACCATTAGTGTCTTCTCTTGCAACACTACCAGCTCTCGACTCGTTATTGCCATGCTAACGACTGTATGGTCTTTCACCAAATATTGCCATCACATATCATACTTCTCGCAAAATTGCTGCTCAATGTGTCGTTTGAAGTTCACTACCGGGTGAGAGCTCCCTCCTTATTCTCATGTCCGTGCTGGTCTAATGACGGAGGTGGTGATAACAGTTATATGAATACAGAAACGCTAACAATGAGGTATTAAGTTGCACCATTGAAAATATGTATTCAATATTTCAAATAGAGGAAATTAAATGCATAACAAAAGATCCAACTTAGAGGGATTCATTTTTTACCAAAATTTTTCAATTCTTTTCCAAATCCACACAGTTTAAAAATTTGATTGAATTTTGCAAGAAACTTGACCAGAGAACTACTCAAACAGCCCTAGAGGGCAGCAATATTCCAACCATTTCTAGAATACATTTTTTTCCTAGAAGTAATAGAGCAATTTCAAAAATTTTAGCCAACAATGGATGAAAATTTGTGTTGATAATTACAAACAAGAAAATTCAGCAAGAAAATAGGCAAATATTCATAATATTCTGGTTCAAAATTCCTTACAGGCAAATTTTGCAAAAAAAGATAAAAAATGAATACGGAAAGGCCAAAATAAAAAGTAAATATAAATGGAACAAGCCAAATTTTTAAACTTAAAAAGGGAAAATTCATGAATTTAATTTAAAAAGCTCAATTGAGAAATTTTAGGTACACTTAAAGCAAAAGCTGAAATTTAAAACGCATTTTTTGCTAATTTCGCCTTTCATATATAAAGTCTAACTCTGGAACTGTGTTCAAACGCGGTAGTTGGGGCAGCCGCGCGGTAGTTGGGGCAGCCGCGCGGTAGTTGGGGCAGCCGCGCGGTAGTTGGGGCAGCCGCGCGGTAGTTGGGGCAGCCGCGCGGTAGTTGGGGCAGCCGCGCGGTAGTTGGGGCAGCCGCGCGGTAGTTGGGGCAGCCGCGCGGTAGTTGGGGCAGCCGCGCGGTAGTTGGGGCAGCCGCGCGGTAGTTGGGGCAGCCGCGCGGTAGTTGGGGCAGCCGCGCGGTAGGTGGGGCAGCCGCGCGGTAGGTGGGGCAGCCGCGCGGTAGGTGGGGCAGCCGCGCGGTAGTTGGGGCAGCCGCGCGGTAGTTGGGGCAGCCGCGCGGTAGTTGGGGCAGCCGCGCGGTAGTTGGGGCAGCCGCGCGGTAGTTGGGGCAGCCGCGCGGTAGGTGGGGCAGCCGCGCGGTAGGTGGGGCAGCCGCGCGGTAGGTGGGGCAGCCGCGCGGTAGGTGGGGCAGCCGCGCGGTAGGTGGGGCAGCCGCGCGGTAGTTGGGGCAGCCGCGCGGTAGTTGGGGCAGCCGCGCGGTAGTTGGGGCAGCCGCGCGGTAGTTGGGGCAGCCGCGCGGTAGTTGGGGCAGCCGCGCGGTAGTTGGGGCAGCCGCGCGGTAGTTGGGGCAGCCGCGCGGTAGGTGGGGCAGCCGCGCGGTAGGTGGGGCAGCCGCGCGGTAGGTGGGGCAGCCGCGCGGTAGGTGGGGCAGCCGCGCGGTAGGTGGGGCAGCCGCGCGGTAGGTGGGGCAGCCGCGCGGTAGGTGGGGCAGCCGCGCGGTAGGTGGGGCAGCCGCGCGGTAGGTGGGGCAGCCGCGCGGTAGGTGGGGCAGCCGCGCGGTAGGTGGGGCAGCCGCGCGGTAGGCGGGGCAGCCGCGCGGTACGCGGGGCAGCCGCGCGGTAGGCGGGGCAGCCGCGCGGTAGGTGGGGCAGCCGCGCGGTAGGTGGGGCAGCCGCGCGGTAGGTGGGGCAGCCGCGCGGTAGGCGGGGCAGCCGCGCGGTAGTTGGGGCAGCCGCGCGGTAGTTGGGGCAGCCGCGCGGTAGTTGGGGCAGCCGCGCGGTAGTTGGGGCAGCCGCGCGGTAGTTGGGGCAGCCGCGCGGTAGTTGGGGCAGCCGCGCGGTAGTTGGGGCAGCCGCGCGGTAGGTGGGGCAGCCACGCGGTAGGTGGGGCAGCCACGCGGTAGGTGGGGCAGCCACGCGGTAGGTAGGGCAGCCACGCGGTAGGTAGGGCAGCCACGCGGTAGGTAGGGCAGCCACGCGGTAGGTAGGGCAGCCACGCGGTAGGTAGGGCAGCCACGCGGTAGGTAGGGCAGCCACGCGGTAGGTAGGGCAGCCACGCGGTAGGTAGGGCAGCCACGCGGTAGATTAGATGTTGGTTTAGGCAGCAAAAGTGCTCCAAAGATTAGATTATATTATTAGTTAGTTTAACCCTCCCTATCCGCCACAAAGGCGATCCAAAGGGGAGAAGAAGAAGGAAGGCACCATTTAGCATGGACTTTAGGGAACGAGGAATCTATGCACGAAGTGCATAGAAACAGAAAGCTGGAATGAAGTCTATGAAACAAGATAAAAATTGAAGTTGAAGGTAGTAGTAGTAGTAGGTGCTGAAAAATAGGACAGCAGTAAACCGAGAAAAAGATTTGTAACAAAACAAAAAACCTACTCTTTTTCAACAAAAGGAAGACCTGCCTTACCCTTAGCACAGGACTTCACCTATGCCCCTAGGAGCGCTAATTCCCCTAAGTTGGTAGTGCAGTCACAATAAGGATGACAATGGTGAGCTCACCTCCACCTTCTGTACAGTAGCGCGCGTCTTGGCGCGCAGCTTGTACATCTCGGAGGCCTGCAGCTTGGTCTTCATGGCGTCGGAGCAGTGCAGCCACTGCACCGTCTCAAAGGGCTTGGTCGTGCCTACCAGCACTTGGCCAGGGTAGAACTCGTAGCGGTGAAACTCGCACTCCTGAAATTGGCCAACTCTTGGATATTGGTCAACACACTAAAAACTTGCTCAAAAATCTGCCTTACACTAATCAAGATTATGTTGTGGAATTCCTAATATGGTAGAGTTCCTGACAACCGGATTTACATGAATATTATTAGCATTCTTTAGCACGTTTTCATGGAGGCAATGAACGATAATACAGATGAATAATAACAGTAAACGCTACATTACTTACCGTAAAACGAAGCTCATTTTTATTAAAATCGTAGAAACACTAATTTAACATGTGTTATCCCTTGGTTTAGTCTACCCACAAACATGATGTTTCGTTTATGAATGTGAACATGACATTTGTGCAGATGTTCCTACAAACTTCACCTGCAATAAAGTAATTTACGTTTCAATAAATCTTATATTTTCCCATCTTCATGAGGATGACTTGACATCCGGACATGTTTGAGTCCGGTAGTCAGGACCTCCACTGTACCTTATTAGTAACACTTAGAAAGCTAACATCTGGGTAAGACGACATATTTACTTTGCTCCTCGTCACTCGACAAAGTGTTCTCACGCAAAGATCTGAAGTTAAGGATGTGGAGAGCAGCAAAAAACACCTCCATCAAGGCTGGAAGACCAGCAACACGCACCAGGTTCCGTTGATGGTGGGAACACTTGCCCTCACTCGAGTACTATTACGAGGCACTCACCAATAGTATTTGTACCAGGAGTTCTTTTAGTTTGGCAGACTCGGGATGATATATTGGTCAGTAGTTGACAGTATACCGAGGCACTTGATACAAGTGTTACTTTTGAATAATCCAAAGACTTCAAGCAATTAGGAATGCTCTTATTTAAGAAGAAACAAAGTGGTATTAAATTCACTTACACAGATACAATAAAAAAAACTCGTAACTACATCCACTTTGCCAAGCCGGTTTTAAGAGCTGAAATCACGCATCCTTGATAAACCAAAAAAATTAGATGCATTTCCATGAGAAAGAAAAATGGTCTTCAAGGAAATAAAATCATGGCATAGATACTGGAGCTGAACTTAAGTTAGAACTCAACTTAGGCAATAATTAATTGCATTGAATTCCATCAGAGCTAACTTGGAATTGACTGCTATTGGCACATGGAGATAATATAAAGTTTGGTGATCCATCAACAACCTAGAGCAGCCAGCCTAAAGCCTCGACCTTATCGCCGAGACTGCAAAGTAAAATGGCAGAGAGCAGAAACCAAGACCTTCTGCCACGAGATCAGATGTAACTCAGTGTTTCTGCAACTCAAAACTCTGCTTGCCCATCTTCTGACTTGAAGTCTATATTTTATACAAGCTTTCTACATCGTATGAGGCACTTTCATTTCATTCTCGCACCAGTGAATTTCGTGAAGAAAACCGTGATGGAGATGCACACAGAACGGTGCTGTTATAGCGTGAGGTCTACAACACTATAGCATGAGATCTACCTCTAACTAATACTTCAGCATGAAGTTAAGTTACTAATGGATATCACTCATTTCCATAGATGTAATCTAGCAACAAACACTCAATTTGTACAACTCCAAACTGCTCCTGAGTAGGCGATACATGGCGGCAAGCCGGACGCTTCAGCAGCACTCACAGCCTAGAGTCCCTGGTGTTGGTGAGCTCGCAGTACCCCAGCCCCATCGCCCCCCCCCCCCAACCGACGCTCGTCAGTACCCCAGCCCCCCCTCCCCCCCAACCGACCTTGTCTCTTGAGTCCCTGGTGTCGGTGAGCTCGCCAGTACCCCAGCCCCCCCCCCCCCCCCACCTCCCAACCGACCTTGTCTCTTGAGTCCCTGGTGTCGGTGAGCTCGCCAGTACCCCAGCCCCCCCCCCCCCACCTCCCAATCGACCTTGTCTCTTGAGTCCCTGGTGTTGGTGAGCTCGCCAGAACCCCAGCCCCCCCCCCCCCTCCCAACCGACCTTGTCTCTTGAGTCCCTGGTGTTGGTGAGCTCGCCAGTACCCCAGCCCCCCCCCCCCCCCACCTCCCAACCGACCTTGTCTCTTGAGTCCCTGGTGTTGGTGAGCTCGCCAGTACCCCAGCCCCCCCCCCCCCCACCTCCCAACCGACCTTGTCTCTTGAGTCCCTGGTGTTGGTGAGCTCGCCAGTACCCCAGCCCCCCCCCCCACCTCCCAACCGACCTTGTCTCTTGAGTCCCTGGTGTTGGTGAGCTCGCCAGTACCCCAGCCCCCCCCCCCCCCCCAACCGACCTTGTCTCTTGAGTCCCTGGTGTTGGTGAGCTCGCCAGTACCCCAGCCCCCCCCCCCCACCTCCCAACCGACCTTGTCTCTTGAGTCCCTGGTGTTGGTGAGCTCGCCAGTACCCCAGCCCCCCCCCCCACCTCCCAACCGACCTTGTCTCTTGAGTCCCTGGTGTTGGTGAGCTCGCCAGTACCCCAGCCCCCCCCCCCCCCCCCTCCCAACCGACCTTGTCTCTCGAGTCCCTGGTGTTGGTGAGCTCGCCAGTACCCCAGCCCCCCCCCCCCCCCACCTCCCAACCGACCTTGTCTCTTGAGTCCCTGGTGTTGGTGAGCTCGCCAGTACCCCAGCCCCCCACCCCCCACCTCCCAACCGACCTTGTCTCTAGAGTCCCTGGTGTTGGTGAGCTCGCCAGTACCCCAGCCCCCCACCCCCCCACCTCCCAACCGACCTTGTCTCTAGAGTCCCTGGTGTCGGTGAGCTCGCCAGTACCCCAGCCCCCCCCCCCCCCCCCCACCTCCCAACCGACCTTGTCTCTAGAGTCCCTGGTGTCGGTGAGCTCGCCAGTACCCCAGCCCCCCCCCCCCCCACCTCCCAACCGACCTTGTCTCTAGAGTCCCTGGTGTCGGTGAGCTCGCCAGTACCCCAGCCCCCCCCCCCCCCCACCTCCCAACCGACCTTGTCTCTAGAGTCCCTGGTGTCGGTGAGCTCGCCAGTACCCCAGCCCCCCCCCCCCACCTCCCAACCGACATTGTCTCTAGAGTCCCTGGTGTCGGTGAGCTCGCCAGTACCCCAGCCCCCCCCCCACCTCCCAACCGACATTGTCTCTAGAGTCCCTGGTGTCGGTGAGCTCGCCAGTACCCCAGCCCCCCTCCCCCCCACCTCCCAACCGACCTTGTCTCTAGAGTCCCTGGTGTTGGTGAGCTCGCCAGTACCCCAGCCCCCCCCCCCCCCACCTCCCAACCGACCTTGTCTCTTGAGTCCCTGGTGTTGGTGAGCTCGCCAGTACCCCAGCCCCCCCCCCCCCCCACCTCCCAACCGACCTTGTCTCTTGAGTCCCTGGTGTTGGTGAGCTCGCCAGTACCCCAGCCCCCCCCCCCCACCTTCCAACCGACCTTGTCTCTAGAGGCCCTGGTGTCGGTGAGCTCGCCAGTACCCCAGCCCCCCCCCCCCTTCCAACCGACCTTGTCTCTTGAGTCCCTGGTGTTGGTGAGCTCGCCAGTACCCCAGCCCCCCCCCCCCCCCTCCCAACCGACCTTGTCTCTTGAGTCCCTGGTGTTGGTGAGCTCGCCAGTACCCCAGCCCCCCCCCCCCCTCCCAACCGACCTTGTCTCTTGAGTCCCTGGTGTTGGTGAGCTCGCCAGTACCCCAGCCCCCCCCCCACCTCCCAACCGACCTTGTCTCTTGAGTCCCTGGTGTTGGTGAGCTCGCCAGTACCCCAGCCCCCCCCCCCCTTCCAACCGACCTTGTCTCTTGAGTCCCTGGTGTTGGTGAGCTCGCCAGTACCCCAGCCCCCCCCCCTTCCAACCGACCTTGTCTCTTGAGTCCCTGGTGTTGGTGAGCTCGCCAGCCCCCCCCCCCCTTCCAACCGACCTTGTCTCTTGAGTCCCTGGTGTTGGTGAGCTCGCCAGTACCCCCAGCCCCCCCCCCCACCTTCCAACCGACCTTGTCTCTAGAGTCCCTGGTGTCGGTGAGCTCGCCAGTACCCCAGCCCCCCCCCCCTTCCAACCGACCTTGTCTCTTGAGTCCCTGGTGTTGGTGAGCTCGCCAGTACCCCAGCCCCCCCCCCCCCCCTCCCAACCGACCTTGTCTCTTGAGTCCCTGGTGTTGGTGAGCTCGCCAGTACCCCAGCCCCCCCCCCCCCCTCCCAACCGACCTTGTCTCTTGAGTCCCTGGTGTTGGTGAGCTCGCCAGTACCCCCAGCCCCCCCCCCCCTTCCAACCGACCTTGTCTCTTGAGTCCCTGGTGTTGGTGAGCTCGCCAGTACCCCCAGCCCCCCCCCCCCCTTCCAACCGACCTTGTCTCTTGAGTCCCTGGTGTTGGTGAGCTCGCCAGTACCCCAGCCCCCCCCCCCCCTTCCAACCGACCTTGTCTCTTGAGTCCCTGGTGTTGGTGAGCTCGCCAGTACCCCAGCCCCCCCCCCTTCCAACCGACCTTGTCTCTTGAGTCCCTGGTGTTGGTGAGCTCGCCAGTACCCCAGCCCCCCCCCCCCTCCCAACCGACCTTGTCTCTTGAGTCCCTGGTGTTGGTGAGCTCGCCAGTACCCCAGCCCCCCCCCCTTCCAACCGACCTTGTCTCTTGAGTCCCTGGTGTCGGTGAGCTCGCCAGTACCCCAGCCCCCCCCCCCTTCCAACCGACCTTGTCTCTTGAGTCCCTGGTGTGGTGAGCTCGCCAGTACCCCAGCCCCCCCCCCCTTCCAACCGACCTTGTCTCTTGAGTCCCTGGTGTTGGTGAGCTCGCCAGTACCCCAGCCCCCCCCCCCCTTCCAACCGACCTTGTCTCTTGAGTCCCTGGTGTTGGTGAGCTCGCCAGTACCCCAGCCCCCCCCACCCCTTCCCAACCGACCTTGTCTCTTGAGTCCCTGGTGTTGGTGAGCTCGCCAGTACCCCAGCCCCCCCCCCCCTTCCCAACCGACCTTGTCTCTTGAGTCCCTGGTGTTGGTGAGCTCGCCAGTGGTGAGCTCGCCAGTACCCCAGCCCCCCCCACCCCCCAACAGACCTTGTCTCTAGTGTCCCTGGTGTCGGAGAGCTCGCCAGCACACCCCCCACCCCCCAACAGACCTTGTCTCTAGTGTCCCTGGTGTCGGAGAGCTTGCCAGCACACCCCCCCACCCCCCAACAGACCTTGTCTCTAGTGTCCCTGGTGTTGGAGAGCTCGCCAGCACACCCCCCACCCCCCAACAGACCTTGTCTCTAGTGTCCCTGGTGTCGGAGAGCTCGCCAGCACACCCCCCCACCCCCCAACAGACCTTGTCTCTAGTGTCCCTGGTGTCGGAGAGCTTGCCAGCACACCCCCCCACCCCCCAACAGACCTTGTCTCTAGTGTCCCTGGTGTCGGAGAGCTCGCCAGCACACCCCCCCACCCCCCAACAGACCTTGTCTCTAGTGTCCCTGGTGTCGGAGAGCTCGCCAGCACACCCCCCACCCCCCAACAGACCTTGTCTCTAGTGTCCCTGGTGTTGGAGAGCTCGCCAGCACACCCCCCCACCCCCCAACAGACCTTGTCTCTAGTGTCCCTGGTGTCGGAGAGCTCGACAGCACACCCCCCACCCCCCAACAGACCTTGTCTCTAGTGTCCCTGGTGTCGGAGAGCTCGCCAGCACACCCCCCACCCCCCAACAGACCTTGTCTCTAGTGTCCCTGGTGTCGGAGAGCTCGTCAGCACACCCCCCCACCCCCCAACAGACCTTGTCTCTAGAGTCCCTGGTGTTGGTGAGCTCGCCAGCATCCACCCCCCACCCCCCAACAGACCTTGTCTCTTGAATCCCTGGTGTTGGTGAGCTCGACAGCACACCCCCCCCACCCCCCCCAACAGACCTTGTCTCTAGAGTCCCTGGTGTCAGAGAGCTCGACAGCACACCCCCCACCCCCCAACAGACCTTGTCTCTTGAATCCCTGGTGTTGGTGAGCTCGACAGCACACCCCCCCACCCCCCCAACAGACCTTGTCTCTAGAGTCCCTGGTGTCGGTGAGCTCGACAGCACACCCCCCCACCCCCAACAGACCTTGTCTCTAGAGTCCCTGGTGTCGGAGAGCTCGCCAGCAATGAGGTCAGACATGTAGCACGAGGACCCGTCCTTGAGGGAGAGCAGCAGGCGACTTTTGATCATGTGGACCATGCCCACCCACGAGTCCAGCGAGATCGCCATGTCTGTTGCAAATTCCTGCAGTGCATACAGATTAGGAGTTAGTTTCAGCCTCCCTAACTGCTAAAAATAAGTGTTCCAAAGAGAGGAAAGCACCATTTAGAATGGAGATAAGGGAATGCAGAATCTATGTAGAAGGGGCATTGACAGTAAGCTGAGAAAGAAGATATGAAACAAAAAAAAAATTGAAGAAGAAACTAGTAGGTGCTGAAAAACAGGAAAGCAGCAACCCCCAAAAAAAGATGGTTTGTAACAAAATGAAAAAGAAGGCCTACATAACCTTTAGCTTGAGACCCCACATATTCCCTTGGGAATGCCAATTTCCATAGATTCGTTACTTGCACCGCCATGAGGAAGCTACACTCGTGAACAGGCGTGTCCAACATGCCCCACCAGAATTCAAAACCATCATTCAAGAAGTACACAGGCTGTATGAATTGTAAAGTCTCATTTTTCATGTATTTTAAGTTTCTCTTTCCAACTTCATTGAATTACACAGTTATTACAAACATTACTTTCACTATCCAAGGAAAATTGTGTGATCAGCACAAATCTTCATACAGCAGAAACCTCATTTGTGGACCTAATTCTACCAAATACAGTCTCGGCAGAAATTGCATCGTTCACTTTTCTATCAATTAGGCCCTTAGGTTTGAGCCAGCTTAGCATGGCCAAGAAGTTTTCCTACCTGAAAAAACTGACCATGAACATGACTCACCTCAATAGGAACCAGGTCAACGCTGTCCACACAAGGAATAACTTGGCGGCCCCCAGTGACAAGCTGCACACGAGCCATGACCCGCACCTGGCGACAATAGCCCCGCTGCGTGTCCCTGCCTTTGATGAGGCGCCGCACCACGTCCCCAGGCATCAGGGAGCGGTCAGCCAGGTGCACCTGCACACAGGCAAGGCACAAAGGTCCAGGCAACAAGCTACAGGCAGCCATTTTTTGCCTCATGCTCACCATGTAACTTAAAAAAATGCAGATGATTCTCTCATATGGAACGAAGAGCACTCAATTTGTTAGTTATTTTATCACAACGCCAAGTGTTACAGTGACATTAGTAATTGTTTTTGCTAGTTTTATTTACTAGTTCTTAACTATCTTATAGTTGTTAGACCCCAATTCTTCTCAGTTTTAATTTGATAGGAAACTTTTATTAGGAAGAAATTCTATACCTCAGAGATAAATATTGATCTGTGAATGGCTTTAACTTACAGGAGAGAGTTATAATGAGGAAAATAAAAAGTTAACAAAACAAATTTCAATGTACTTCTCTATTTGCTCTAATATTCCACTATCCCTATTTGCTCTAAAAGCTTCACACATCAACACCTATTACAACAGCAGAATTTTTCACTAACATAACATGTTAATCAAGTCCATAAATTTCACATGAAGTAATGAATTGAATAACATTTTACCACTGAGATAATGTGATCTATTTCAACAGCACACACTACCCAGAAAATTTAATTTGATATAGCAATAACAAAACAAAAATGAATTTAATAAAATGTTTGTCAGGATCATGAACTTGACATGCAGGAGGTGGGGGGCCGCTGTACACTCAATTCTGATGCACTTCCATGATACCAAAACAGTCTTCAATGACTGTTCATTAGCTTTGCCCTGAACTGAAATTTGTTGAGGAATGAGTGGAGATCCACTTGTGCATCACTGCTACAATTTAGCCAACAATTTTTGCAGTTGATTTCAATATCAGTGTATCAATTCCAAACTTTAAAACCTCACTTCTAACCTAATCTGGAACCTTGCTAATTACTTTTATTAAATGCAAACTGCACATGAATTTACCTTTTCTGACTTGATGCCTTTTATAGCTTTATATTACCTATGGAGAAATTGTCATTACCATCAAGCCTAACTAATAGACTATCTTGATGAAAGTAATATATTTTTCAACAAAAATTTTAAATATATATTTTCATTATAGAACACGAGTCAATTTGACTGTACCATTCTCTAACTACACATATCATCTTGATATGATCAGCTCAAATAAGTCTTTCATTTTCAATTTATCTTGATATTAGATTAGATTAGTCATTAGTTTTAGCCTCCCTACCCACAGCAACAAATGCAATCCAAAGAGAGGAAGGAGGAAGGCACCATTTAGTATGGAGTAAAGGGAACGCAGAATCTATGCAGAAAGGGCATAGAAACAGTAAGTTGAGAAAGAAATTCATGAAACAAGATCAAAGTTGAAGAAGAAAGTAGTAGGTGCTAAAAAACAGGACAGCTGTGAACCAAAAAAAAAGGTCCTTAA
Source organism: Morinoia aosen (assembly GCA_030386875.1). NCBI lineage: Eukaryota > Metazoa > Arthropoda > Malacostraca > Amphipoda > Talitridae > Morinoia > Morinoia aosen. The sequence goes on from CM059566.1 coordinate 25,518,231, forward strand.
CAAAACAAAAACCTATTTTATTTTGAGGGGACCGTCTAATCAGAAGTCCAAAATTGGCTGAATTTTTTTTATTGCTTAATTCAATAGAGCAATGCACAATTAATAAGCAGCAGTACAAAATTTGGAAGCATCTGGCAAACGGAGGGAGAAGAAGGGGGGGGGGGGAAGAGGGCTGCATGGGGTGTCAGCGCTCATGTGCCAAATCATTTCACCCAGTATTGCTCATCGACTGTTCATTTCAAAAGACATATGTATTTATCACTCAGCTTTTCAAGAACTTTTACGATTTGACAACGTCTATCTCGGTACCTCCCACAGACCCTCCCCCCCTCCTGTGCTGTAGACATAAATAGGACTGCGGGCCGGGAGCGGAGCTCAGTGTGACATGAATGCTGAAGCGAATACGTTGTCAAACAACTAGCTGAATCAGCCCGTCAAGCTCTGGCCGCATCTGGGTAGTCTACCAAGTTTAGTAAGGATTGAAGAACACCTCAAGTGCACCTGAGCTATGCGTTACCCTCGATCCTCATGCTTGGTACCAGGCCCCTGTACCAATTATGGTACCGGTTTTGATAAGGAACCACAAAATACTACAATGAAAGATAGCCAAAATTAAGATAATATTTCAGAATAGCTTTCAAAACGTAACTGGGCTGATTTCTCAGAGCAATATAGCTTGCAAATGAAAAAAACTTTCAATATACAAAAATGCATTTATTGAACAACTCAAATATCAATATTCAAGCCACTTCTCCTCAGAAACTAGTTATCGTAGAGCAATGTTTTCGGTATCATTGGATGCGCAAAGAGTTGCTGCATAAAGATTCAGAGAATCTCATTGAATTTCATGGTGGTATTGTAGTTACATTAAAAAACCTACGGAAAAATGAATGACTCTTTGAAAAAAAATTTAAAATGCTATAAAAACTGAACTATTATGAATTTCAAAATAATCCTCTGACTCCTTATGCAGCAACCCTTTGTGCATCCAATGAGATACTTAGATCATTACCCTTTGTTAACAACTTTTTGAGAAGAAGTGGCTTGAAAAATTTCAGTTTTCCTGCCGACTTTCTTCCCATTATCTCCGCCATTATGGCAAAAATGGAAATAAGTGTTGGATGCAGCCCCTATTTATTTTCCAAAATACATATGTATGCCAAATTTCATAGATCTAGATACCATACAAAAAACGGGATGGTCATTTTCTTGATTCTGACTAGACGGTCCCCTTAACAAAAAGGAAGCCTACCTAACCTTTAGCTTGGGCCCATACATAGTCCTCCTGGGAGTGCTAATTCCCATAGATACAATGGCTGTATCCCCCTGAGGGGTTTATCTTGATATACAGTTGATTAAATTCTTTTAGGCTTGAACAAGTTCTTCAGAGATGCAAGTTGTTTGCATCCTTCCATTTTCTCCTGATATAATATCTGTTCTTCAATGATTGTTAAATTCAAAGGAAAACTTTTTGAACCTTTGTTTTGATGAGGCATGAACAGGCTCACTCGACGATATTTAATAATCAGCCACATTATAGGTTCCATTTTAATTTCAACTTCAGAATCTTGAGATGCCGCAATTCTCCCAATGACCCATTCGTTCAGAACAATAAAATTTAACTCTTTGTCCTAATTCCAACCCTCAAACTACCATTGGCATGAAAATAGCTCAACTCATTTCATGTTTAACTAAATATTCCATTTGGAACTTGTTTTGCTGGAGTCACTCTTTAGACTCTATTTGTTTTCAAATGAAAGAGAATTTTACTTCATTGTAGATTCCCTTATTCATGAAACATACAATTTCAATCAACACAGAACAGAAACAGCACATGTATGGCAAAAAATACACGTGTGTTACTTCTACAATATGACCCTTTAATTAAATCAGGTAAACACCATGGAAGTGGAGGTAGAGAACAAAAACACTCACTTTTCTCTCAGAGATGACTACTTCCTCGCCATTGGGATACCAAGCAACCCGAATGTTGCCCTTGGTCACCCTATCTTCTTCTTCTATATCACTCTCCTCATCACTGGACACAAGCTCAGCATTCTCCAACACCATGCCCAGCTGCAGCTGGCCCTTCCTTGTAAAACGGTACACTTCATCTTCGTAAAAATACTCATACTCTAAGGACATTGTGATCAATATATCAACCTGGAAGGAAAATATAAGAATTTACAAAGGTTATTTTGAAATTAAACTGGTAACATTCAGCCAAGTTGCCCAAAAAGCAATTACTTAGGTACATATGTAAAAAATTATCTTGCTGCTTTTCTTTAATACTGGTTATATTCTGAGAAAACTGCATAATTGCATAATTATTTCTAGCAGAACATTTCATCAAGTTGTACCAACAGCATTCCAAATGAATATATGGAAGAAAAACTTATATGACACTCCAGTGTAGAGCAACTGACCCCAATATAAACCACTCCTTACCCCAGACAATTATACTTAAATACGATCAGGGGCACAATGCAGCATTACAAGGGCTACTGCCTCTGCAGTCGCTGCAATGACCTCAAGCTATTTTGATGTTGTGCCATAAATAAACATTTATTCATATCAGTGAAGTCTTTGATGACAAGAAAAGTTTTTTCTTATTATTATTATAATTAAACTTATTCAACATTTTGACAGTAAGGTGAGCCACCGGTGTACACGGGAGGAAATTTTCATAATGCTGCTGACTGATCAGGTGTCACAAACTCAATTTTTTTTTATCCTTAATCAATACAAAATGAAGGCACAACCCAGTTGATCTTTGCTATTTTCATCATTGGTTACTACAATTGACTTAAAATTTCAGTTTGATATTGAACTTCAGTTTTACTTGCTGCAGTCAAAGTGTTAATAAGAAACTTTAAAGATCTTGAATAGGTCACAAGAAAGACTTACAGAGCCAGATAAGGATACTGTTGGAACTTTCATTAATTTTTAGTGTCTCTCATCTCTTATCTTCTTCAAGGTCATAAGTGATGAATTCATACTCCAATACAGAACAAATTGAGCTGCTTTGGAATTATGTAAAAAAATATTGCTTAGTATCAAGAGAATATGTAACTACACATAAAAAAGAGACGACCAACAAAAAATCAAAATATCCTACAAGCTGTTTTCAACAGACCTTACATCTTAGCTGATACATCACAAAGTCTCTCATGGCTTATAAAAATATTTCAATTTATCAAAATTCAAGCTATTCATCAAAAAACCTACTTACTATTAATAATACTCTTGCTCGACATCATTTAAATATTTCAATAGGTCAAAATTTTAGCATTTTTTCAGAAAAAAAGCGCTATCACAACATTCCGACCAATTTAGTATAAGGTTGATAAAAAACCATTCACATTATTTATTATGCATTTACAACAATTAGGTTATCAGCATTTCCAGAACCCATTCACAACCAAAAACTTCAGTTTATTATTGTCTACCCTTTTGACTTAACAATAGGCATCTTGGATCTAAATACTGGCAGCACTAGCCGATCAGGTAACACAATAAGTTGCACAACTGCAGCATCTCAGCTGTCAGGAGACTGGCAACACTAGTGGATCAGGTAACACAATAAGTTGCACAACTGCAGCATCTCAGCTGTCAGGAGACTGGCAACACTAGTGGATCAGGTAACACAATAAGTTGCACAACTGCAGCATCTCAGCTGTCAGGAGACTGGCAACACTAGTGGATCAGGTAACACAATAAGTTGCACAACTGCAGCATCTCAGCTGTCAGGAGACTGGCAACACTAGAGGATCAGGTAACACAATAAGTTGCACAACTGCAGCATCTCAGCTGTCAGGAGACTGGCAACACTAGTGGATCAGGTAACACAATAAGTTGCACAACTGCAGCATCTCAGCTGTCAGGAGACTGGCAACACTAGTGGATCAGGTAACACAATAAGTTGCACAACTGCAGCATCTCAGCTGTCAAGAGACTGGCAACACTAGTGGATCAGGTAACACGATAAGTTGCACAACTGCAGCATCTCAGCTGTCAGGAGACTGGCAACACTAGTGGATCAGGTAACACAATAAGTTGCACAACTGCAGCATCTCAGCTGTCAGGAGACTGGCAACACTAGTGGATCAGGTAACACAATAAGTTGCACAACTGCAGCATCTCAGCTGTCAAGAGACTGGCAACACTAGTGGATCAGGTAACACGATAAGTTGCACAACTGCAGCATCTCAGCTGTCAGGAGACTGGCAACACTAGTGGATCAGGTAACACAATAAGTTGCACAACTGCAGCATCTCAGCTGTCAGGAGACTGGCAACACTAGTGGTTCAGGTGTAACGACCACGAGCCTGATAACGTTTAGTTACTGGAAACCGACCTGTCAGGATGCCGGCCAGACAGGGAATAGCTACTCAGGCTTAAATAGCTAAGGCCAGATACGAGGTCAAAGTACGGCACGGACAAGTTAAGAGTATATATTAAAACAGGGGAATGATAATTCACAGAACAGACTCAGGGCGGGTCTCGCGATAGCCGTCTTTCGTACACGAAACCGTGGCTCTAACGCTGACTGACCACCCTGGCAAAACACATTAGGCGTTACCCAGTAAAATAGGCATAGGAATAGAGCAAGCACTACATGGGGCACTTACAAACATCAGGCAACCCGCTTTATTAGCCTGCTCGTAGACAAGTGGTGCACACCATGAAGGTTCCGACGCAACTGCCTACTCCAGTCGAGCAGCCGCCCACTTTAGCTGCAGCCAAGCAGCAGTAGGACGGAGCTCCATGTGCACGCCAGCGGTACAGTTGCCGTACACAATACGTAGTGAAGTCTCTTCACTACACTACATCCTTCTTAATTTAGTAAGAACTCATCGCTCCAACTAAAGCCTCTAATATCCTCAAATTACCGCACAAGATTAAAAAGTTATACATTAAGGAAAACATGCATCTAGCACGTGACAACTGGACAACTACTAAAAGGTTTACTATGTACATCATTGTTCTAAAATTGATAACACTATCCGGTTCTTCTGTCTTCCAAGTTCCCGCCAGTCTCGCAGGTGACGACGAAACGTCCGGCTGCAGATTTGCCGCGTGCCTGCCGACACGACTGCAGATTGCACACCGGCGACTGCTCCTCCATACTGCAACCGGCGCTGAGCAGGCTTCACTTTAGCAGCCACACAGGCGGCAGAAGTCCACCTCCCATGGCGTTCCCAGCTCGCAACAGAGACCACGATCTCTGAAGAGTATGCGCCTCCGCCCGTCACATCCGACCCGGACATCCAAAGGGCTTCACACCAGTCGGGTTGCGATGGCAGGCAACCATCAGCACCGGCCGCGCCTCAGAAGACATCTGCAGGGTCGGGACACGAACAGGCAGCCCAGGTCGGACCATCGCACCCCGTGCTACGTTGGCCCATCGCCTGCAGCAACAGATCCCCGGGCCTGAAACAAAAACAATCCGAGCAGTATCGAAGTAGACACTCAGCATTTATAATCTAACCTCTTTTTTGGTCTTAATCGAGGCAATATTTCATCTTCTGGCTCCGAAGGTTCCGTTCTCCGCCAAGTATTATCACCGGCACTCACCTCTGTTACCTCCAAACACCCTGCGTCGCTACCCCTTTCGTCACCTTCCTCCGCCGGGGTAGAAGTTCGTACATCTGGGCGCGCTCTCTCCAATGGCGACCACCCCCCGAAACCTGAAAAATCGGGGGTGCCTTCTGCTGCAGCTCCGCTTTCACTCGCCTCTCCCCCACTCAAGACGAGAGGTCCGCGTTCTGCTTCCGGCACCTCTGTTCTCCTCATTCGCAACAGAGGGGGATCCGGGTACTGGCCGATGAACCCCGAAAAGTCAAGGCTCTCCTCGCACGGCGGAAGATCCGGGTATTGTCCGAGAAATTTCGAGAAGTCCCCGCTGGTGTCGTCGCCCGTCACCTCCCCCTGCTGTGTTGCCGGAAATGGTGGCAGCGGATGAATTGGGCGACCCAACCACTCATCCTCCACGGGAGCCACTTGGTCCTCTTGCATCTCTCCTGCTGCCCCAACCCCGTCTTCCTTTGGCCCCACTTCTCGACGGGTTCTCTTGCGTGGCTGCCTTTGCAGCAGACCTTCTGCTTCGTTCCTCCTCTCGAGTTGCGCTGGCTGGTCCTGACCCATGTCGTTTCCATAATATTTCTTCAATTGCCTCACGTGCACCTTGAAGGGAGCCCTTCGCCGCTGCAGGTCCCGTATCTTATAGGTGACCTGGTTCCTGTCAACCTCCAGCACCTCGTAGGGACCCTGGAACTGCGGGGCGAGTTTGTGTCTGTCGTCCTCCCGTGCGTAAGGTACCCGTCGACGGACCCGTTCTCCCACTGCGAACGGTCGGAACTTCGGTCCAGCGGGTCGCCACATCCGGGGTGGCCTTGGCAGATCTGGCACCGCAGCCTCCTTCACAAAGAATTCACACGGGGCTCGACCGGTCTCACTGTGGGTAAGTCTATTGTACTGGGACATCACTCTTGCTATTTCCAGATCCCAGCTCCCAGGGTTACCAGCGCAGGCCGTGGCGAGTCTCTCCTTGATGGTCCGGTTGAGTCTCTCCACCGCTCCATTGGTATGCGGCGCATAGGCGATTGAGCGCTCATGCCGCACCCCGTACCTGTCCAACAATTGTCCGAACAACCTAGCTCGAAACTCGGGACCATTGTCGGACCGCAAAATTTTAGGGGTTCTAGGGCAACTAGCCAATATACCATACTCCAATGCACGCGCAACTCCCGGCGCAGCTTTTGAACGTATAGGTATTGCGTATCCAAATTTGGACCATAAATCAATACCCACCAATAATCCTATATGTCCTCTGGGAGTACGCGGCAATTGCATCAAATCAACCGCATAAATATCATACGGCGCCGTGCACTTAGCACTCAACCCATACAGCGGGTAATCTTTTGCACTTACTCCTTTATGCAACTGGCACGTCCGACATTCTCTTATCACTTCCTTGATAGTCTTGTATGGGCTGGGATGAAAGTAACACCGCCGGAATGCCTTGCTAACCTTAGCCTGCCCCGCATGTGCTACATGTTCATGAAACTGTGTAACTAAGCCCTTCAATTGACTGTCTGGAATCACTGGTAGGAACTTTTCCTCACCCCCTAGCTTATATTTGTAACATATGGCATCGCTATGTAACACTAAGCTATTAAAATGTCGTCGCAAATATCCTAATGCTGGGTCTTTTTCCTTCTTTTCCAGAGCCTCGCGCACCCTCACCAACCTCTGGTCCTGCAGTTGATGCGGCGCGAACATCTGTATTTCCTCTCCTAACCGAAGGTCAGCCAACTGGCAAGCACCCTCCTGGCTACCTTGCCCGTGAGGCGCTGCTACATTGACCCTTTCTGCTGGTATACCTGCTATGATAACATTAAAATGCACGCCTCCTTTGCATTCCAGTTTAACAGTTCCCTTCTCCCCCACAGGATTTGCAACAACCAACCCTCCTGGCTTGCAAACCACCTCCACTCTCAAGTCAAATAACTGCGCAAACGCCACGAGAGCCTCCCATGGAGGGAAAACATCCGGATTTTTCCAACTCGAAATCATCCTACGATCCGCGGCCTTACCAGTCCTACCGAATGCTTTGGGTTCCTGCAATAATCTGTCTATCGCCTGCTCTCGGAGCGTCAACGCGTCTCCCAGACCCGAGGCTCGGCTCAACGCCACAAACAAAGAATTTGGGCCCCCCTCTACTTCGGCTACCTGGTACTCCCCACATTCTGGCTCGGGAGCATTCTCGTCTCCCTCTGGAACTGACCAAGGAAAATTCACCCGGGACAGACAGTCAGCAACTACATTAGTTTTCCCGGGCACATACTCGATGCTATACTGACCAATAGCCAAGTCAGCCAACGTCCTCATCAGTCGGTCGTCGGTACGCTTCATATTGTGAAGATATATCAGAGGCTGATGGTCCGTTCGGATCACATATTTCCTACCACTCAAGTAAATTCTAAAGTGATTTACTGCAAACCTGATTGCCGCTAGCTCTTTGTCCGTTGCACTGTATCTCATTTGGGCCTTATTAAAACTGACCCCGGCATAACCGATCACTCTTTCTTGACCGCTTTGCACCTGAGACAGCACCGCGCCAGCTCCCCATCCGCTAGCGTCAGTCGTCAACACGAATGGCTGTCCCGTCACAAAGTCTGGGTACGCTAGAATTGGAGCGGTCACCAATACGGTTTTCGCGTTCTCAAATGCTTGCTGGCACTCGGCAGTCCATTCCCATTTCCCCATGGCTGTCGCCAGGTATAAGGGGTGCAGTAAATTGGCGGAGTCTTTTATAAAACTCTTATAATAGTTCACCATACCCAGGAAGGATCTTAACTGCCGTACCGTTCGTGGCACTGGAAACTCTTGGATCGCCCCTATATTCTTTTCTAGCGGACTCACACCAAGTCTACCGACGGAGTGACCCAAGTAATCGACCTGCTCTTGAAACAAACAACATTTTTCCAAGTTCAGCTTGAGCCCGTGAACTCGAAGCAGGCCGAACACCCTCTCCAACGCCTGGACATGTTCAGCAAACGTCCCACTAGCGACCAAAATATCGTCAAGGTAAGCCTGCACAGAGTCACTCGGTAGCCCCTTAATTACTAAACTTATTAGCCGTGAGAACGTAGCCGGCCCGTTGCATACGCCAAACGGAAGCCTAGTGAATTGATACAGTTCCGTACCAGTAGAGAAAGCAGTCAGTTCTCGCGAAGATTCAGTCAGAGGCACCTGATAATATCCCGACTTCAAGTCAAGCGTAGAAAAATAATAATTTCCCGAAAGTTTGTTTATCGTATCTCCTATATGAGGCAGCGGAAAACAGTCTGGTTTTGTCAAGCTATTTAACATTCTAAAGTCCACACAAAGTCTTAGTTTTCCGTTCTTCTTCCTAACTGGCACTAACGGAGACGACCATGGTGACTTAGATGGCTCAATAATACCTTTTTCCGCTAATAGTTTTACCTCTAGGTCGATTTCCTCTTTCATGGGCCCCGGGTAACGTCTATTTCTTTGTTTTACAGGCGCTGCACCCTGAACATCTATATGGTGCCGCACTGTCTCAGTACACCCCACGTCTGCCTCATCTGTCGCAAAAACGTCTTTATGCGCAGTCATCAGTTCAGCAACTATCGTCCTTTGTTCTGCAGTCAGATCCGTACCGTCCAAGCTAAATTCACCCGGCACCTCGCCCATCTCTTCATCCTGCTCTACTTCTTCCCGACACAAAGCCACCAAAGTACCTAGTCTTGTGTGCTTGGCTAACCTCACATCACTGTCAAATGGGTTCATTACTTCTACTCGAATATGTTCATCGTCTACGACATTTACTGATGAAGCTACCATCAATGGACGAGTCCCATTATCGACTGGCTCTAAATACCCTTCAAATTTATTTGGTGCCCTCTTCACTTGAGCGGACAAACGCAACATCTGCCTAGAAGGTACAGTCACTTCCGCCGCACTGAAAACTGGAAATTCCGCTCTGCGCGAAGTGACCACCTTCAACCGAGCTATTCTTGTACGATCTTGACTACTTCCTTTCTCCAAAGTCCTATCTGAAGCACTCAACGTTAGTTCGAAGCTATCGAGAAAATCTAAGCCCAACACACAACTGAACGACTGTACCGGCTTAGTCATCACCAAAAACCTATGCCTTGAGAACTTAGTTCTGCCAATCGTTACTGTCAAGTATATCTCACCTTCTGTTCTAATTTCGTTTCCCGAAATTCCTACCACATTACTCACGGCGGAAGCGCGAAGTTTTCCTTGAACGCCCGGAATTCTATGGAGCAGCTCCTCTGTAATTAAAGAGATCGACGCGCCTGTATCTACTAGGCCATCAACCTGTAACTGACCAACCTCTACAACCACCGCGTACGCCACCGCTACCTCACGCTTCTGCCGCACCATCTCAATATTTTGAGGACTATCATGACACTGCTCCGGCTGTGCCTCTTCCATACCGGAGTCACCTAGTTTCCCGACTGTCGACCTGGCTTGTGCGCACACTGGAAACTACGATGTGTGATTTCCCCACACCATACACAAGCTGCGCATTTCTCCAAAAATCCCTGACAGTCCTTCATCAAATGTCCCTTCTTGCCACAATACGCACATTTCAACCCGCGTTCTGAACTAACAACTTCCCCGAATCTGTCTCTATGTGCTACCTGCTGTGTACAGTCCCGCACAAAATGTCCCTCCTGTCCACAACGAAAACAACGCATTGATCTGGCCGGCCCGCGTTCCTGGTGTTCAATGTTATCATTATTTGTTTCTGGCGCGTATGGCGTCGCTAAGTAAATTTGTTCCGCTCGAGTATTATTCCCCATTCTTTCCTCGGTAGCTGTCATATCGGCCTCCAAACTGGCTGCTAGTCGGGCCACTGCACTGAGTACAATGGACTCCTGCTGGCCAACGAATAACTTAAGCCGACGTACCAGCTCCGGTGCTAGGGAACTAATAAATTTATTTCGAGCCAAGAGTTCTTTGCCCTCTTTTCCTACACTATCCACTTTTGCTACCAGCCTTTTAAGCCTAATACTATAGCAAGTCAGTGATTCACCCCTATTTCTTTCTGCCCGCAAGAATTCTGTGTACCCATCATCACTTAATTTTTCGTGAAGCTCTAGTTCCTGAATCAACCTATTTTTTACTTCCCCATAGTCAGCTCCCGTTCCGTATGCTTGAACTATATTCTTGGCTTCCCCCTCAAGAAATTCTGGCAATTCCTGAACCCAAGCCGACTTGTTTTCCTGGTACTTAGAACTTGCATAATTCTCAAATTTAGTCAAGAAAACCGAGACCTGACCGTCGCTAGACTTGCCTGAAAACTTCCCCGGTGGAGGCAATTTGTCTGAACGTAAGCCCTTGATTGCCTCTGTGAGACTAAGCATTACGTCAGCTAACTCAGATTTCGTTTCCATCTTCACTCTTAGCCCAAATTAAGCCACGAAAAAAAATGTCTACTGCCAGCAAACGATAATAAGTTTTATTAAAAATCCCAATTTATTGCACTACTCCTTATCCTACCGACCGTCCCCGTATCTGAAGCCAAATCCCACTTCTGACACCAAATGTAACGACCACGAGCCTGATAACGTTTAGTTACTGGAAACCGACCTGTCAGGATGCCGGCCAGACAGGGAATAGCTACTCAGGCTTAAATAGCTAAGGCCAGATACGAGGTCAAAGTACGGCACGGACAAGTTAAGAGTATATATTAAAACAGGGGAATGATAATTCACAGAACAGACTCAGGGCGGGTCTCGCGATAGCCGTCTTTCGTACACGAAACCGTGGCTCTACCGCTGACTGACCACCCTGGCAAAACACCTTAGGCGTTACCCAGTAAAATAGGCATAGGAATAGAGCAAGCACTACATGGGGCACTTACAAACATCAGGCAACCCGCTTTATTAGCCTGCTCGTAGACAAGTGCACACCATGAAGGTTCCGACGCAACTGCCTACTCCAGTCGAGCAGCCGCCCACTTTAGCTGCAGCCAAGCAGCAGTAGGACGGAGCTCCATGTGCACGCCAGCGGTACAGTTGCCGTACACAATACGTAGTGAAGTCTCTTCACTACACAGGTAACACAATAAGTTGCACAACTGCAGCATCTCAGCTGTCAGGAGACTAGCAACACTAGTGGATCAGGTAACACAATAAGTTGCACAACTGCAGCATCTCAGCTGTCAGGAGACTGGCAACACTAGTGGATCAGGTAACACAATAAGTTGCACAACTGCAGCATCTCAGCTGTCAGGAGACTGGCAACACTAGTGGATCAGGTAACACAATAAGTTGCACAACTGCAGCATCTCAGCTGTGAGGAAACAGCATACAGCTATACTGGGACTGTCTATCAAGAGCTCAGCAAAAGAAGTGATCCAGTCAGAAAATTGGCTACAATTTGCTTTGGATTTTATTCAGCTGCTAAGTAGCAAAGGTTTAAGTACATATTATACTGTCATCAAAGATTTTTCTTTCCTTTGCTTGCCACTGAGATAGTAGAAGCCTACCTTGGTATGAGAACTCCTTGGCTATGAAACCTCATCTTTATGATTAAGTCATTTGAACATAATTAAATGTCTTCAAATTAATTCAAAAAGTTGCTTAATGCAGATAGAGAAGAATTAACAAATAATGAAATAATTGAAATTTATTAAAACTTCTGCCCTAGATTATCATTTGAGCCAGAATATTTAAAAATGTTTTTTTGATCCTTGAAGATGTGATTAAAATTTTTGTTGAAGTTAATGATTCAAATTTAAAAAAAGGTTTAAAGTGGTTTCAGATTAGATGATAATATATTTTTGCTATTAATAAGTAAATGTGAAAAGAAAAAATGCTATGAAATACCTAACCCTTCATGGCCTTACATCTGACTATAAATAAGAGTGTGCTCCTAAAATATTTCTACCTTTGCAAAATTTTTACATGTATACTACACTGACATAAATTTACTACTCAATTTTTGTTTTTATTCATTTAGTCCTTGTTTGCATTTCAATCATCTTCTGTCACATTCTGCAATGAGCAATCACATACTTCACCTTGATTGCACTGCAAAAATCAATTAATACAGAATTCTCTAACATACAAACAACAGGATGATTGTCCAGAGTTGCCTGTGAACCAGACTTGTCCAAGAGAATTACTCAGCAGTCATCTTGTGTTTGTGCATACTACAGCATCACTTGGGAGATTCAGCTCAGCAAAAATAAGCTTTCATGCAAAGCAGGTGAATAATCTTTAGTAAACTGTTCAAAGGCATCTTCTATTCTACATAAGTCACATGCTCACAACCACTAAAAATGGTAAATGTTGAGGACTTAACCATAGTTGATTTTCGAATTTTCGATGCCTAAATATTATTAATGAGATCAAAAGAAACAAGTTTTCTTCAATGCACTGTCCGTCGGAAACGAGTATTTGAAAAGTTATAGCGGTAAATGAGTTACCGGAACTCCAGTGTTTGAGGTGGGAATAAATAAATAAGGTGTCAAAATTCAAGCCATTGCTCGAACGCTGAGGTCCTTTGCGGACTTTGTAAGGCAGAGTTAAAAGCCTTTGCAATAAAGTTCTCTGGATTCGATCCTGTTAATCAGCCTAAAAAATTGATAATGCTGGTAATATTTGACTAAGCGGAGCAATGGCGGGGGTTCCTCATATCTTCAGCAAAAAATGTATATGCAAACACTAAAAACGTTTGTCTGCCTATCTTGCTACGAGTTCAAAGCCAGAGCAACGGAATCGGGCAAGCTAACGAGCGTGTCCGCCAGAGGCCGACACGTCAGAAGACCCCTAGCTGTGAGCGAGGGTGCATCTTGCTTTGTGCTCCGCGATACTCCGGCAAACCGCCCTCGCTACCGGGCACTTCTATTCATTGAAGAGTGTTTGCCTGAACATTATATTCAAAATTGTCAGGTGAGCCCTCCAGCCAGATTATGCGTTGCTTGTCATTTAATTATCACTGTTTTTTTGCGTTACAGGCCCCAGATGGGTGCCTGGTAAATTTTTGTGTCATAGGGCCCGTTAATTCGGGATTTGTGTCCACTGGGCGGGTGGCAGAACACAAAGGGAAGCATCACCCTATTACAAACGTAAAGAGGTTGGGTGGAGTAGCCACAGTTTTTTTAGTGAAAATCATAAATCAATTGAAATTCTACTATGCATAAACATAGTTAATGAGATGACGAGTTATATTGTCGATGCGAAAGACTTAATTCGAATGTTCCCAGATACATCAAACCCACACTATACCGGGGTTGAAGTCACGGACGGATCTGCGGTCATCTCAAGGCTGCCAGTTACGTCAAAGCAGCGGTGATGGCTACATGTGTTTCGTATCATTCGACGTAATGGGTCGGTTACAACCTTTCTTTATAAATTTCACTAAAAGAACTGTGGCAACCCCTCACAACCCAACCTCTGTACTTTAGTAATAGGAGGTTTGCTTCTCTTATTTATTTTTTCTCGCCTCAAACAGTGGAGTTATGGCAAAGTTGGCTTGGTTGGCGCGCGGCAACGCCTGTTTACTTTCACGTCGGACCGCGCGGTATATTTTTTCCCACCTCAAACACTGGAATTCCGGTAACTCATTTACCGCTATAACTTGTAAAATACTCATTTCTGACGGAAAGTGCATTGAAGAAAACTTATTTATTTTGGGTAAATCTGAAGGATATGTCAGGTATCGATTTTGTAAATTTTGATGCCTTAACATAGTTAATAAGATCGAAATAAACAAGTTTTCTTCTATGCACTTTCTGTCTCAAATGAGTATTTTATTAGTTATAGCGGTAAATGACTTACCGCAACTCCAGTGTTTGAAGCGGCAAGTAATTCAAGGAGCACGTCGGACAGCAACACTGCAATGCGCACTCGCTTCCTGCGCGATTGTCATCAAAGACGAAATCAAACCTACCGCTATACCTCGTTAAATACTCATTTGACGAAAAAAGTTTATAGAAGAAAAGTTGTTTATTTCGATGTTATTACCATGATTCAAGCAACAAAAATTTGAAAATCGATGAGTAGCTGTTTATTCGAGCGCATTGGTCATCAAAGACGAAATTAAACTTACCGCTATAAATCGTAAAATACTCATTTGAGACGGAAAGTGCATAGAAGAAAACTTGTTTATTTTGATTCAATTAATTAGGTTCAGGCACCAAAAAGTGGAAAATCGACAACTGACATATCCTTCAGATTTACCTTATTTTGATCTCATTAACAATATTTAGGCATCCAAAACTAGAAAATCAATTATGATCAAGTCCTCAACATTTACCCTAAAAATTTATATTTGCATCAACTGAAATGCAAATGCTTTATTCATTCAATCCTGCAAAAATGCTTGTTTTAGAATCAATGTGATTCTTTATACAAGTTTTCTGGTGGGATGTCTGTACCATGTTCTTTTCATAGCACTCAAACACCACACCCATGAGCATTGGTCAAGGTGATACTACTTTCCTAAACCAGATATTACACTAGCTCTTTTACAGCATTATCATGCTTCATATTTAACTTTATGTTCAATACACCTATGTGTGCCTGATCACACTTTAAGCCTCACGCCTTATTGCAGAAGTTGAAGTTGTAGGCAAGGGCCAATAATCTCAGTGCCTGTATAACCTACAAATCCCTGAGCAATACTCACAGTTTATATAAAAATTCAGGGCCTGTGTAACAGACTTCCCCAGTGAACTCCTCAGGATCTATCAATCCTTGTCATAAGTTACCATTGGACCATTTGGACGGCATTACTGGGATATCCAGTACGTCAAGAAACACCATCCCCAGGCATGGTGGGTTACCATCACTACAGCCCACTCTACATGACTGGCTCATTCCAGTCACAGTCTCTAACTCCAGGCAAAGAAAAATATTCATAGCATCAATGATACTCAAATTACACTTCTGATTCAATCCAATAAGACAAAAATACCACAATGATCTTCAGCACATTTGGTATACCACTCTTTCTTTCCATACTGCTCAAACACCACATGCATGAAACTCTCGCTCTATTGTTCACACTTACTACATTCAAGCACAAAATGTTCAATTGTTTCCTCCACTCCATCACACTGCCAATATAATCTATTATTGTCTTAATCCCTCCTATATGTACGTCCATTACAGTGGCACAGACAGCCGAAAATTTTTTTTGGGGGGTGGGGGCAGGATCCCAGGCAAGTCATTTTAGGGGGGGGTCAGAGCCAGACATTATTTATCAGCATTGTAATTATTCTTTTACTTAAAATGGCAACCGAAACTGGCCCTCCCCTAGCTTCGCTACATGTCTATTCACACTAAATACCTTACACCTCACTTCAAAGAAAAGTGGACTTCCAAAACTACCATCATAGAATATCTCACATTTAGGTACATTCTTTTGCATCTAAGCATCCACTTGCTCAATCCAAACTTTTGTTTGCCTCTCAATCCCTTGCAGTCCTACTCTGGTCCTTTGCCTCCAGCCTCCATTAAAACCAGTCATCCACAGGTTTCCTAATTCGAACACAAATAATCTTTTGCATACTTAGTTTTCTAGCAGGCTCCCAAACTTCCTTGTAGCCTCATCATGCCCTCATGCCTTATTGCTTACTTGTTACTTGTTGGAATATGGCGTCCCACCAGTAGAGGCCCGGGCGCCCTTGACCGCTACAGTTTCAGCAGCTCAAATGCAGGGCATCTTGCCTGTGCTTGCCAAGAAAGTGGCAATTGCTTGTGCTGGGAACTTGGGGCTTATAATGGCTTCCCAGGTGACTGGCAGTCCTTTGTGGCATGCTTCCAACAAGCATCTTCTTTCTGCTGCATATGCTGGGCACTCCATAAACAGGTGGCGCAGATCCTCTGTTCGATTGCATCTACTGCACGTAGCGGGAGATGAATTTGTATAAAAGTGCCCATGGCTCAGCAGGCATACCCCCAGCCGGATCCTTGTCACCGATACTTGTTGAGACCTTGAGAGATTTGGTGGTATTGTGTTGCTAATGCAAGGCTTGAAGCAGCGTAGGTGTAGAGGGAACTTTGCCCAATTGTTTTTCCACTCTCTCCTGTAGAAAAGCTGGATTTTTTCCAGGAAATCCTTGGTGCACAGAGGAATGTCTACTTTGAGCCGTAGGTTGAGTGCTTGTTTTGCCAGCGCATCCGCAGCTTCATTCCCCTTGATGCCACAGTGGCTTGGGACCCATTCAATTACTATTGATCCTGGAGAGAACTGTACAATCAAGTCTATGATCCACTGAATCAGGTAGTGAGACTTGCTCTGCTGTGTGGTCAAACCTTGGATAGCACTTAGGGAGTCTGTGATGATAATATGCTTTTTTGGTTGCTTTGATATATTTTGTAATGCAATGTAAATGGCATATAATTCTGCTGTGAAGATGCTGGAATATTCTGGGAGCCTTGCTTTCAGTTGGAAATTACAAGAGTAAACACCACAGCTAGCAGCACCACTGCACACCGACCCATCCGTGTATATTTGATTGCAGTTGTCATATAAAGATGCGACCAGGTCCTTAAACACCATCTGCCACTGTTCATTGTTCATTTGATTTTTGTTGCAGGTCTTCAACGTTTGCTTTATTGGCAGTGTTGGTTTCTTGTAGCGCAGAGACATGGAGACTGTGGGAATATCTTTGTAGTTTACATTGTTTGTCTTAAATTCCTCCAACAGTCGTCCTGCCACTGGGAGAGGGAGAGGTAGGCTGCTGTACAATGAGTAGGGATAGTAATTTAGCATCTGTCAAATTGGATGCTCCTTAACCCATCTCCACATGGTCGACCTACTGGGAGGTTTGAAGAAAATGGGTCGACTGTGCAACTTACTGTACATTCATTAGTCATGTTAGAAGTTTCATTGGGGGTTCATTGTAAAGAAAGAGAGTTGCTCTTTCTGTCAGCGGGGAAAAAAATGCTGCTACTCCAACAAAAATCTACGAAATTTGAGTTTTTATCTCAGTAAAATACAAAAAACAGAAATCAGAAAATCACTGGCCATTTTGTATTTATTGCACTTTCATGTTTTTCTATGATGCATTTTCATAGATTCTGACTTGCTGAATCTTGTGGTTTGTGAATTTTTTTTCAGGTCTAATAGTTCCGGAGTTATGTGCATTATATGTAAAACACAGTTTATATTTTTTAGTTCATTTTGTGTATAAGCTGTTATCAAACAGTTTCATTGCTTGTAAAAAGTTTGATATGCATAGAGCTTTTCCTCCCGAATACAATGGTGGTAATATTTTTTGCCTAGGAATAAATCTTTGGATTTGGACTCCCATTTTTGAAACAAAAAACATGAAAAAAATAAAAATGATGGCGACGTTCTAAGAGGCAGAGTGTGTGCTGGTATGCCTCAGCTACACTGCTGGCCTTCTGAGAGGTTGTGCAGCGCCGGTAGCTACACTCCAGACTGAGCAGAAGAATTCATACAGATTTGAGCTTGTTACCTCTCCTTCCCTGTTCCCCCCACCTAATTTTACCTTACACCAATGAATAGCACTCAATGAGACGCTTAAGACCATATATGGTAACCCTAGGTTTGCTGATGTGAAACATGTACTAGCTTTGCCGACCTTCTAAGAGTCCAGGATGTGGCGACGGGTTAATGCTCAGTGTTCTGTATGCATAGGATACCAGTTTCATTCTGCATCGGATGTTGAGGGGGCATAGATTGGCTTCTACTTCAAGTTTATAGGTAGGGGTGCATTTGAGTGCACCAATCATTAGTCTGGCAGCAGCATACTGTATTCAATTTAGTTTATTTAGGTTTGTTATTGCTGCAGTATCATATAAAAAGCACCCATAGTCTATTTTTGATAGGATAGTTGCACTATAAAATTGGCATAAAGTTGTATAATCTGCCTCCCACTTGTGTGCTGCAAGAATTCTCATTATCCGTAACTCTTTCTGGCAACGGTTTGTAAGGTAGGTGATATGATGGGACCAGTTTAGAGCATGGTCAAAATCCCTTCCCAAGAATTTTGTTTTTACCACAGTTTGGATTGGCTGGTTTGCTAGGATCAATGGCTGATCAAACTGTGTTTTCTTTTTAGAAAAGAGCATTGCTTGAGATTTAGTAGGAGAGAAGGTTAATCCCCACTTTTGGGACCACCTGTCTATGCTGAACATGACCTCTTGCAGTATTGCATGGGAATCGCGTAGGGTAGGCTGCCTTGTCCATATAGCAATGTCATCTGCGTACATAGAGTGTGAGAAGTTTGCCTGGTTGTTCGTGAATAAATCATTTATGTAAATTGAGAAGAGAATGGGACTGAGAACGGACCCTTGAGGTAGACCATATTTTACTGGCTTTGGGGTGGAGGATTTACTGTTGATTCTCACTGTAATATTTCTATCTTTGATGAAATCTAAGCAGCCATGTTTCCAGACAAGCCTGCTTTTCGGAGTTTGTATAGTAAGCCTTGGTGCCAGACACTGTCAAAGGCCCTGGATATGTCCAGGAATACTGCAGCGCAAGAATTTCCTGTGAGGATGCTTTCTCTGACAGTGCTCTCCAATCTGGTTATTGCATCCATGGTGCTGTGACCCGCCCTGAAACCACTCTGTGCAGCATCAAAGAAAGAGGTTCTTTCCAGGTATGTCTGTAGACGTTTAACAATCATTTTTCTATTATTTTGCATAAACAGTTGGTCAAGGTGATTGGTCGGTAAGAATCAAGAGAGGTTGCAATTTTCCCTGGCTTCAAGATGGGTATTACTATCCCTTCACGCCATTGTTTTGGGAAACCGTTTGTGAATATAAAATTGTAAAATTTAAGCAGGGCATATAGTTGTTCAGTTTCCAGATGTTTGAGGAATACAAATGGTATACGGTCTGCACCTGGACAGCTGGAGTGCGATGATTGTATGGCTGTCTGCAATTCTGCCATGGTGAAAGGGTGGTTGTACCATGGTTGCCCACATCTTTGGAAAGGAGAATTATTTTGTTCTATTAATCTTTAGAATGTTAAAAAATTTACATCATCAGAAATTGCATTTTGCTCTGAAAAATGTTTTGCGAATGCATTGGCTATCTCTGATGGGTCAGCTAAAGTTACATTGTCTTTAATAATTATGATTGCTCTTTTTTGATTTCCAGTAGAGAGTGAACAGATTCTTTCCCAAACTTTTGCATTTGGGGTTTGTGCATTAATAGATGTCAGGAATGCCGCCCATGACTCCCGTTTTGCCTCCAGGGCCGCATTTCTGAAAAGCGCTCTCATCTTCTTGTACTGGATCCAGTAGTCTATGTTGCCTAGATGGTTGCGGTACTGTGTTAGGGCCCTGTTTTCTTTCGTTTAGCAGCTGCTCATTCTTTATTCCACCAAGGCAGACGTCTTCTGTTTAATGTGTTTGATGTTGTTTTCACATGTTCATTGGCTGCCATTATAAGTCTCTACTACTGAGGAGCATGCTTTATCAGGGGTACCAAACGTTGTAGGGATGTGGATAGCTTTCCTGAATGATTCCCAGTCTGCTGATTTTATTTTCCAGAAGAGTATCCTGTCAGTGTCCCGTTCTACTGATGTGCTTATCAGGATTAGGAAATGGTCACTAGTGTATGGGTGAGGCATTGGGTACCAGTGAAACTTAGGAGCAATAGATGGTGCAACAATTGATAGGTCCAGGTGGCTGAAGCTCCCACTGCTGGTCAGGAATGTAGGCTTGCCATTATTAAGCAGACATAGATTTGAGGCCTCTAACCATTGATTCAAGAAGGAGCCCCTTGTATCCTCCACAGATGAGCCCCATGAAGGGTGGTGAGCATTAGCATCAGTACAGATTAAATATGGCTTTGGGAGCTTATTTACCAGCAAGGGTAGTTCTGCTATAAGGATGTCATTTGATGGGTTGGGAGGTATGTAAATGTTGCAGATGGTAACACAAAGACCCAGTAGGTAGGTTTGAGTGGCACATGCCTCCAAAGGAGTTTGAAGATGTATTGGGTTATGTGGTATGTTTGTGCGGACATGAATAGTTACACCTCCTCCACTTTGATTAGCTCTGTCTCTACGTACTGCTGGGATTCCATACCCAGATAGCTTAGCCTCTATGTTGGGCTTTAGAAAAGTTTCCTGCAAACATATCACATCTGCTTGGCATTTCCTCAGGAGGGTTTTCAGAAAAAGCACTCTAGTTTTATAGCTTCTGATATTCCACTGTAGAATTTTGACACTCATTGTGAGGTATTAGCAGAGGACAGACTCAAATTCTGTATAAAGTTGTTTATGGTTGTTTCAATATTTAATGCTTGTCCAATTTCTACAAAACATTCAATTTTTTCCATCAGTTGAGTGGCCATGCATAGTTTCATTAATATTGGTAATAGTTTTGAAAAGTACATGATTATTTCACTATTCGCTGGGGTTAAACTGTTTGTTGATCTTGTACTGGCGGCACTTCTTACCTCAGAGCAGGATACACATTGACTTGGGCACTGGGATGCAATGGTCTGTGATGCAGTTATACCATCATTGTAGTGAGCTGGCTGATTGTGTAGTTCTGCCAGAGTGGGTGTGGGTAGCAAGAGAGAGGTGCATTCTGAGAGGCTCTCCTTGTTGCGGCAGGAGTTATGTTGGGCATAGGTGATCCAAGCTGATTCTTGAGAGGAGGGAGTATCATTCAAAAGAGTTGAGTTGTTACTTCTGGTTGGAGTTGGGCACATTTTGCTTCTTGGTAAAGGGGGGAAACTGTGTTGACGATGCGCTGTTGTAGCTGTGCTGGAGGTGATTATTGTTTTCTATCATCATTGCAGTTGTGGCAGGGTTAGGTGTCTTAGGTTCTTCAGGGGCATTGTTTGCTGTTCTTACTCTTGCTCTAGCTTCTGCAAAGCTCAGGTTTTCCTCAGCAACAAGTATGCATGCTTTATTTTCTGCTATATAGTGTTGGCATAGTTTGGAGATGGCTGAGTTTGGTCCTCTGCAGTTTGGGCATGTTGGCATGGCTTCTACAGAGGAACATTCTGCGTAGGTATGGCCTTTTTTCTTACAGTGCCCACATGTACTGCTTGTGCTGGTACATTTCTGCCGAGAGTGACCGTACTTGCAGCAGTTGCCACATCTAAGAGGGCTGGTTATGAATTTATCAATTTTGAAGCTGGTGTATCCAATTTTTATTTTCTCTGGTGGGGTTGGGCTCATGAATGTGAGCACAAAAAGAGGTAGATGAGCTTTGTTTGGGTCTGCAAGCATTTTCTTATAGTTACTACTTTGAGTGGTTTTAGATACGCAAGCAGGTCTTACGTGTCTTCCATGAATTCAGATGCCCATATCTTGCCATATAAGAGTTGACTGGTCCAAGCAACAGATGCAGAAATTGGGATGTTATCTTGGTTAATTAGGATGAACTTGGCTTTCAGAAGTGTTAATACTTGCTTGTAAGTTTTAGTTGTTATTATTAGATTTCCAGATTTTTTGTGCTCAATTTTTTCTACAGGTCCACAGAGAAGGTCTACGGCTTTGCCTATTTTGATGGGGTTAATCCTGGCTAGGTTGGATGATCCTGAAGAACAATGAATTATTATTTGCCTTGTGTTTTCTGGGATATTTCCTAAATTTATGTTACTATTCAGGTCCAAGCTTGCAGATTTGCTTGGGATTTTAGGTCAATATTGAACATAATGTTGTCAACGAATTTCATAATTTTGTAGGTATAGATGGGTAATATAGTCAATTATAAGACGTTTTACATGAATGACATTTTGCCCGGCGATGCATTATTTTCAAATTATTCAACTTTGAAGCTGGCTTGTGCGCGCCATGGAAGCACGCGGGGCTAGCGTAATTTAATTAATACCGGAAGCTAACCCCCTATTACAAACGTAAAGAGGTTGGGTCGTGAGGGGTAGGCACAGTTCTTTTAGTGAAAATTATAAATAAAGGTTTCGAGTGACGTTTGTTTACTTCGACGCCAAGGTGGCTGCCGCCATGGCGCCAACCGGCTGAAGATGGCGGCAGCCATCTTCGAATCGATGTAAACAAACGTCACTAGAACGCTTTATTTATAATTTTCACTAAAAGAACTGTTGCTACCCCTCACGACCCAACCTCTTTACGTTTGTAATAGGGGTTAGCTTCCATTTTCATTGCTAAAACAATGACTGCTTTTGCGTTAAAAGGGCCATTCAGGAGCGCCGTTTGTATAACTTCAAACTTAAATAACTCGAAAACTAAGCATTTCCGGGAGCATTGTCATTCGTGTAAAACGTCTTAAAATCGATGGTCAATATTGAATATAATGTCAACAAATTTCATGATTTCGTAGGTATAGATGGGTAATATAGCCGATTAAAAGACGTTTTACACAAATGACATTCTGCCCGGCGATGCGTTATTTTTGAATTATTCAACTTTGAAGCTGGCTTGTGCGCACCATGGAAGCACGCAGGGCTAGCGTAATTTAATTAATAACGGAAGCTAACCCCCTATTACAAACGTAAAGAGGTTGGGTCGTGAGGGGTAGGCACTGTTCTTTTAGTGAAAATTATAAATAAAGGTTTCGAGTGACGTTTGTTTACATCGACGCCAAGGTGGCTGCCGCCATGGCGCCAACCGGCTGATGATGGCGGCAGTTATCTTCGAGTCAGTGTAAACAAACGTCACTAGAAAGCTTTATTTATAATTTTTGGTAAATCTGAAGCAGATGACAGTTGTCGATTTTGTAAATTTTGATGCCTTAGCATAATTAATTAGATCGAAATAAACAAGTTTTCTTCTATGCACTTTTTGTCTCAAATGAGTATTTTATTAGTTATAGCGGTAAATGACTTACCGCGACTCCAGTCTTTGAAGCGGCAAGAAATTCTTTGATTGAGTTGTATGGCAAAACTGCAATGGCGTCTCGCTTCCAGCGCTCTGTCTTGAAAGACGAAACCAAACCTACCGCTATACCTCGTTAAATACTCATTTGACGAAAAAAGTGTACAGAATAAAAGTTGTTTATTTTGATGTTATTACCATGTTTCAAGCAACAAAAATTCGAAAATCGATGAGTAGCTGTTTATTCGAGCAAATTCGTCATCAATGACGAAACTAAACTTACCGCTATAAATCGTAAAATACTCATTTGAGACGAAAAAAGAATAGAAGAAAACTTGTTTATTTTCATTCAAATAATTAGGTTCAGGCATCAAAAAGTGGAAAATCGACAACTGTCATCTCCTTCAGATTTACCTAATTTTCACTAAAAGAACTGTTGCTACCTCTCACTACCCAACCTCTTTACGTTTGTAATAGGGGTTAGCTTCCATTTTCATTGCTAAAACAATAACTGTTTTTGCGTTAAAAGGGCCATTCAGGAGCGCCGTTCGTATAACTTCAAACTTAAATAACTCGAAAACTAAGCATTTCTGGGCATATTGTCATTCGTGTAAAACGTCTTACAATCGACTATATTACTCATCTATACCTACGAAATTATGAAATTCGTTGACAAGATTATATTCAATATCGACCAAATCGACTATATTACCCATCTATACCTACGAAACTATGAAATTTGTTGACAACATTATATTCAATATTGACCAGATTTTATCCTGTTTTTGATTTCCAGTGTTAGTTACAACAGTTGGAGCCTGCGCAGATTGAAAAGATTCTTCATCAGAGTCGGATATTATTCCACTTCTAATGGAAATGGACTTTAACAGTTTTTCCTTGTGCTCTTCGTAGGTGCTGGCCAAGACAGAGGTCTTTGTCGGTCAATGATCCTGGTTGTGTTCCTCCGCTTTCCTTTTTATTGAGCTTCTTTCCATTGTTTTCATAGTAGGAGGGGCTGTGGAAGGGATTTGGTTTTTTGCCTTTTTCTTCCCAGCAGCCTTGCAAGGTGCAGTTGAGCTTCCTCCACTTTTTCCCGGTGTGCCTGGTCCCAGCTTTATTGTCGAATCCACCACTCTATAATTTTGGTAACTAAACACTACACACTCACAACGTTGATCTCACATCTTTTGAACGCTCTATTCAACAAGAAATTCGACAATCATTACTACCTTAGATTGCTAAGACGCCGAACCTGGAGTGGTACTACAACACAGCTCATACTACCTTGAACTTGAACTGGAGGGCCGACAGTGTCGGGGCCTTTGTAACGGCCTACAATTCCCTCCACAATTTTCACACAAAGAGTTCAGCGCCTGGTACCAGACTTGTCCACTAAACTACTCAGGATCTACGATCCTTGTCACAAGCCTCCATTGGAAGGAATCACCGGGACAGCCAGTGTGTCAAAACACCATCCCCCGGCACATTTAGTCATTACAGCCCATTCTACCAGACTGGCTCATTCCAGTCACTGTCTCTTACTCCAGGCACGCACAAGAAACACTTTCATAGCCTCAGTGATACTCGCATTACACTCCTGATCCAATCCAGCAAGACAGCTCATATCCCAATCATCTTCAGCACATCTGGCATTCCACTCATTCTCTCCATACTGCTCAGACACCACATTCATAAAACTCTCTCTCTCTTGCTCATACTTACTACATTCCAGCACAAAATGCTCAATTGTTTCCTCTAATCCACTATTACACTGCTGACATAATCTGTTATTATTCTCATTCCATCTCCATGTACGTCTGTTCACACTCAATGACTTACATCTCACAGCAAACAAGAGTTGACTTCCAAAACTACCATCATAGAACAGCTCAAACTTAGGTGCTTTCTTTTTCATATACCAGTTAAGTGAAGGCTTCCGCATCATGCTAAGCTTCCACTTATTCAATCCATACTCTTTTGTTTGTCTCTCAATCTCTTTCTTCCACCTCTTGCAGTCCCACTCAGGCCCTACACCTCCTACATTTATTAAACACTAGTCATCCACAGGTCTCCCAATTCTAACATGAATAATCTTTTGCATACTGAGTTTCCTTGCATGCCCCCAACATACTTTCTCCCAATAGCTTACACTCAGATTCCATTCAAAGATTCGCCTTACCCACCTGCTATTCTGCATTCTTTCAATTCTCACCTTATAATTCAGCACAGCTTTCATCATTCTTTCTGAAAATAGGCTCCACCCTAGGTCACCTCTAATGGCTTCTATAGCTGTCCATTTCGGAGCACCCAATGCTACACGTCCTACCTTATTTTGTATCACATCCAGCTTTTCAAGATCACTTCCATTCCAAGCAAGAGCACTCATACCATACATGACACTAGGTACGGCAACATACTTCCACATTCCTCTCACACATTCGTACTTGTTTGCTCTGTATCTGGCCACACTACCTAACCGTCCACTCCACTGCATTGCTTTAGCCACTTTCTCACCTTTAGTTCTAGTACATCCATCTTCACTCATCATACAACCTAGATATTTGTATTCTTTTGTTCTACCTATTCTACCTTACTACCTTAGATTGCTAAGACGCCGAACCTGGAGTGGTACTACAACTGTACAACACAGCTCATACTACCTTATTGCAAACACGGTTACACAAGGGACTTCCATAACGTTAACGAACACGGTTAGGTGATCCGTATTCCGCAAGGAAAGGGTTATTCAACACGAATCTAAAATTAAACTAAACAAACTAACATCGGCATCTACGGATGCTTTATTTCCAATTCAAGCCTGATACATATCACCTTGTACATTGGTTTTTCAAATGCCTTGAAACTAACACCAGGACGCCATGACGCTTTCCTTGGTCAAGACCGATACCCATTTCAGACACCTGAGTAGAGTGGGGTATTGTGCATTGAATTTTCCCCTATACCCAACGGAGAAAATCGCCACCCAGAGCCGGGATTCGAACCCTCGATGCCTTCATGGAAGGGCAGGTCCTTAAGCCACACGGCTATAACGAGCACTAAACTAGACCATGGAGTTAAACCAGGAGTCTACTTTAAGGAAATTTTAATCCAATTGTGGGTGATTTACGTATGCTGCAAACTGTTCGGACATGAGTGCAAATGAATAAACCACCATTACCGACATGAGAAGAACTTTAGAGTATTTAGGAAACAGTATGAAGCATCATTGTTTACATGTGTACACAACCCGTCAAAAATCACGGGATTCGACATTTTGCTCAAATAAATCATCTAGATGTTAATGACAAACAAATACATCCATCCTAAAAGTACCCGCGATTAAAACATTCTTCGTATCACAGATACTGTCATCAAAAATCAAAATAACTTGTAGTGATCGCCCTCAGCCGTACTTCAGTCTAAATTTCATAAATTATTAAAACCATCTTCTAAAAATTAAATAAAGTTAACGTAATCATTCTTAAAATTTTAGATCACTATTTTCATTCAACATTACCCTTAAATCTATTAAAATTTGACCAAAGAAATACTTCGACAAGAAAGAACGGCGTTTTTACCTAGAACCATATCGCAAGTTCATCCGTTTCCGGAAAATTCCGGAAACGCTCGTCCGCTCAAAGCGCATATAAGGCCGGCTTCCCAGGCAGAGGTTAACATCGGCATCTTTGGGATGCTTTATTTCCAATCAAGCCTGATACATATGATCTTAGCATTGGTTTTTCAAATGTCTTATAACTAAGCCTATATATAGGACACCATGACGGTTCCCCCATAAAGCCGGTACCCATTTCCGACACCTGGGTTGAGTGGGGTATTGTGCTTGAGCTTTCCCTTATACCCAACGGGGAAAATCTTCGCGCCAGCGCTGGGAACGAACCTGCGACTTCCAGCATACAAGTCCGATCCCTTAACCGCTGTGCCACGGAGAGCACAGAGTCGTCATTCTCGCATAGATCCTCCTAGCGCTTGGGCCCCAGAGCGGGCAATTGTAAGTATCAAGTGTAACGATAAGTGTGTATTATGTCTTAACTTTCCTGTGTTGTGTCTTAACTTGTTCCGTGTTAGAGAGCTCTCGTTATTGTTAATGGACGTAGGTTAAGAAGACGAGACTCTTGGAGTTTGTATAATCAGTACACACAGCAGGACACACGTTTACATTACGAAGGGTAGCGGTGGAGTGGACTCCAGCCAAGCCCGAGAACTACGAGCAGAGATCCACAAGAACCATGAGCTCAGTTCTCAACGCATAGTGCTGTCTAAATACATTCTTACGCAAGAGCACTGTAACATTATCAGTATTATACACATATACATTCAAGGTGCTACATGAAAGGTTTCAACACTCCTTCTCACATTGAATGTGTGTCAGATGAGACCATTCCTAACTTCGTTCTTAGTCTAGAGAACTTTTCTATCGGCAGGTTCTTGGTGAATATGTCGGCGAGCATTTCGTCGGTAGGGCAATACACTACGTCTATATCTTTGTTACTTACAAGATCCCGTACATAGTGAAGCTTAATATCGATGTGCTTGCTCCTCCCATGATATTTGGGATTGTTGGCAAGACAGATGGCTGACTGGTTGTCTTCGTTTATAACCATTGGTTCCATAGTCCCAAAATTTAGATCACTGAGTAAGTGCTTTAACCAGACAGCCTCTTGAGCCGCACCGGCAAGAGCAACGTATTCGGCTTCTGCAGTTGAGAGGGCTACACAAGTTTGTTTGTTAGATCTCCACGTAATTACCGAATTACTGAGGGTGAAACAGTAACCAGAGGTAGACTTTCGGTCATTTTTATCACCAGCCCAGTCAGCATCTGAATAACCAATGCAAGTATCAGAACATTTGCTATACAAGAGACCTAGTTTAGAGGTGCCTCTCAGGTACCTGAATATTCTCTTAACACACATCCAATGCTGTTCAAGAGGCTTGGAGCTGTATTTAGCAACATTATTCACTGCGAATGCAATGTCAGGTCGAGTTCTGGTTGACAAATACAAAAGGCTACCTACAGCACTTTGATAAGTGGCAGGGTCAAATTCGACATCATTTGGGGAGCATATCGGATTTACGTTTACATCGGCGGGAGTTGCAACAGGTTTACAATTATCAAAGCCAAATTTTGACAACAGAGCCTCAGTGTAGGCAGTTTGATTCAAGAAGACATTGTTTTTAAATTGTACAACACTTACACCTAGGAAGTAACTCAGCACACCAAGGTCCTTCATTTTGTATTGGGTAGAAAGGCTCAACTTTATTTGATTTATTTCATCACCAGACTCAGAAGCAATTATTAGATCGTCTACATACACCGCCACAATACACAGTTTCTTATCTTGAACACGAGTGTATATACAAGCATCACTCTTAGATTGTACAAAACCCAATTTCTTCAAATAGCTATCTAGTGTAGTATTCCAACACTTAGGAGCTTGTTTTAGTCCGTAGAGCGATTTTTGTAGTTTACACACCAGATTTTCTTTGCCTTTGACAATAAAACCGTCAGGTTGAACCAGATATAGTTCTTCAATCAGTTCTCCATTAAGGAAGGCTGTTGCAACGTCCATGTGATGGACTTGCATGTTGCATTTGGCAGCCAAAGCTAGTACTGTCCTGACAGACTCAAATCGAACCACGGGACTGAAGGTCTCGTCGTAGTCGATGCCATATTTTTGTGAGTAGCCCTGAGCCACAAGGCGAGCTTTGTACGAGCAAATGCTTCCGTCGGGTCCGGTTTTTCTTTTAAAGATCCACTTTGATTTGATAGGTTTTTTGTCATTAGGACACTCTACAAGGGACCATACTCTGTTTTGATTTATAGACTCCATCTCATTCTCCATAGCTGTTTCCCATAGTTTTGCTTCTGGTCCACTGAGTGCTTCTTGAACACAAGATGGTATATCAAGCTCATTTTTCATTAAATACACCCATTCACCAAACCTATCAGGAGCCCGTCGATATCTGGCTGATTGTCTAGGCTGCACTCCCTCCATCCCAGCATCTGACTGTCTATGCTCCACCCCTCCCTCAGAGTCTTCTGGTTCTGGATCCTGAGGAAGAAGAGAAAAATTACCATCATTTACTTCTGAAGGCTCCTTCTCAATTGGCATCTGCTGAGATTCATTGAACATAACGTCTCTACTCAAAAATATCCTTCTACTGTTTATGTCATACAGACGATATCCCTTGGATCCACTTCCATATCCTACAAGAACACACGGTTTAGATTTTGGATCAAGTTTTTCCCTCTCATCTTTGGGGACATGAGCGTACGCACTGCAGCCAAAGGTTTTGAGGTGCTGTACGTTGGGCTTGTGTCCATTAAGGGCCTGATAAGGGGTCATATCATTCAATGCACTAGCAGGGCTCCTATTTTTGACATACACGGCAGTTGATATAGCTTCACCCCAGAATGATTTTGGTAACTTGGAACCAGACAGCATAGCTCTGACAGAGTCAAGAAGAGTTCTATTCATTCTTTCTGCAACTCCATTTTGTTCAGGTGTCTTAGGCACAGTTTTTTCATGGATAATTCCTTCCCCTTTTAGGAATTGTTCAAAGTCATTAGAGATGTATTCCCCACCGTTATCGGAGCGCAGAATTTTAATTTTGTGATCATAGTGATTTTCTACCAAGGATTTGAACTCCTGAAACACTTTGAAAACATCACTCTTATGTTTGATAATGTACACCCAAGTATATCTGGAGTGGTCATCTATGAAGGTTACAAAATACCTTCCACTCCCAAGTGATATGGGATTAAGCTGGCCACACACATCACTGTGGATAAGTTCTAAGGGTTGGCGTTTCCTTTTGTGATTTGTTTTGGGGAACGGAAGCCTATGATTTTTACCATCACAACAGTTTTCACAAAAAATGTTATCTCCACTCACAGAACAATCAAAACCTCTAACAAGATTCTTAGTGCCTAATTTCTTAAGATTATTGAATCCTAGATGACAAAATCGTTTATGCCACAGAATTTCATCAGAGGAAACGTTCATGCATTTAGCGGCTGAATTAAGGGTGCAATTAAGTTTATACAATTTTCCTACTTTACTGCCTAAGGCAATTAATTCATCGTCTTTATTTACAATCTTACATGAGCTTTCGTCAAAGTAAACTGAGTTTCCACTTTCTGTAATCTGAGGCACGGAAAGTAAATTGTAAGCTAAACCAGGTACATACAAGACATTCTTAACAACACAGGTATCTACTCGACCTTTAGGCAACAACACCATAACTTCAACATCACCTACACCAACACCTTGCAAGTTTCTACCATCACCAACTTCAATGTTAATTGGGCTAGATAGCTCATTCATACAAGAAAAATCATTCCTATTATTACACATGTGTGCTGTTGCACCGGAATCAATTACCCAACAATTATTGATATTTATCACAGACAATGCACCGATATAATTTGTTTTACCTGCTACAAAATTGTTTTGGTTTTCTGTGTGGTTCCCATCTTCTTTCTTCAATTTTTCTTGATAGATCCAGCACTTGGTACGTAGGTGTCCCAATTTTCCGCATTCGAAGCATCGTGAGTTTTTCAATTTGGAGGTCACAAGGGATTTTTCACTGAAGTCTGAAGCACTTTGGTTTTTCAGTTTTGCTTCTTCATTCAGAAGACGCTCTGTCACAATATCCCATGACGGTAGTTTTTCATGAGCTTCCAGTGCAGTCACCAGTGTGGAGAAATGGTCGGGAAGTGACGACAGCAAGATTATTACACGACTTTCTTCATCAACTGCGTCATCAATCACACTCAAGGACTCAAATATTTCGACAAATGCTTTGAGATGAGTTTGTAAGTCTTGGTCTTCTTTTAGTTTCATGTTGTAGAGTCTTTTGCGTAGTCTGAACTTGTTAGACCAAGTTTTCTTCTGGAATGTATCTTCAATCTTATGCCATAGTTGCACAGGGTCAGTAGGATCACCCAACAAATAAAGTTGACTTGTTTCGACACCAAGCACAATTGTTGCAAGTGCACTGTCACGTCTTTCTTCAAATTTTCTTCGAGCAGTCTCGTCCGTAGTCTGTGGCATGGTTTCCGTTCCTCGAACCAAGTTCCACAGTTTTTCCTTCATCAGAATCATCTTCATTTGCAGCTTCCACGTAGGATAGTTTTTATCATTAAGAGCCGTGAGGCAGTTCTTTGCACTTTCACTTACGGAGCCTGCCATGTTTCTTTCTCTTTCACCGTTTCTGTCTCACACAGCACTAACAAATCACCAACTTCTGTTCTCGCTGTCCCGGGCTGTTTTTCGCTTCGGGACTTAAGATAACCTCACTTGATATTGCTTCATCGGAAGGTTTACTGGGCCCATAACCTAATGGACGTAGGTTAAGAAGACGAGACTCTTGGAGTTTGTATAATCAGTACACACAGCAGGACACACGTTTACATTACGAAGGGTAGCGGTGGAGTGGACTCCAGCCAAGCCCGAGAACTACGAGCAGAGATCCACAAGAACCATGAGCTCAGTTCTCAACGCATAGTGCTGTCTAAATACATTCTTACGCAAGAGCACTGTAACATTATCAGTATTATACACATATACATTCAAGGTGCTACATGAAAGGTTTCAACAATTGTGTCGTAGAAATATTCACTATGTTGTCTCTGTGCCAGTGTTAGTTGGTCACCAGCCTCAAGCTCACTGCCACATGTGTAGGTCTGATTGTCCGCTGGGGTGAATTGACGGGCAAAGACTACAACATCTCTCGACAAGTAAATTTGAGCGACTATAAGAGGGATAATGAATGACAATTTTTGGTTAACTCAGCTTTTTCCTGCCGTGTAGTTTATTGAAGGAAAACCAAGGAGAACTGGCTTGGATCTTGATCTCGGAGAGCTTGTCTAGGTGGGCAATCCGTGCCGGAGAGCCAGGCTGGCGTTGGCGAAGGCCGTCACGCGATGAAGTAGGCAGGGTGAGTGAGTTGTATTTGGGAACTTGAATTAGGCAATTTGAGATAATTGAGCGAGGGTCAATGACGTAGTTCAGGTAGAACTAATGACTCAAAATAAGGTGAGGTGTGAGTGAGCAAGTTAAATCCGGCTCATGTGAGCAGAAGCAAGTCGGCACATTAGCACATTAGCACATTAGCAGGAGCAAGTTAAGTTACTGCTCATATTAGCATAGCATACTAGGATACTAGTAAGCCCAGGTCCTTAGCATTTAGCATATTATGTCACAGCTCATATTGGTAGGAGCAAGTTTAGTCAAGCTTATGTGAGAATAGCATTTAGCATGGCACTCAGGAACCCAGGGAGATTCAAAACTGTGAGTGTTGTGTGTATGGCGATGATGTAGAGGTCCTGCAAGGAATCCAAGAAGCTGGATGAGCAGTCCAAGGAGACATCAAGGAAATTTCACACTGAAGTTATCCCAAAGTACATGATAAAACTCCCATAAAGTAGATCACTCCGAGAAAGTCCTACAGATCCAACACCAGCTAACTTAAGGACGGATAGGAAATAATCAATTAAGAGATTCTGTGTAATGTCGTGCGCTAGCGGAATTGATCTTCGCTTCGGCACGCCATTGAACGGAACTCGGTAGGACGCCCAAAAGGGAAACGAGGTCTCTTCAGGTTTTTTATTTCTTATCCCCTGGTTCCGTATATCTGCACAGACAGATATGATTCAGACTCGGGCTAGGAATTACGTGACAAAAACCCCAATTTAAGGTTATAGTCGAATGAACAATTAATTTATACGGTGCTGCATGACGAGAAAGGAGCATCCTACATCTTGAGCAAAACACAGATAACGGCTAAATAATGTTAGAACTAGGTATGATAGTCTAGTGACGGAATTCATAACACAGTATTCGTTGTTACACGAGAGGGGTTTAGCTTCCCTTAACCACGACAAGATGTTCTGAGAGAGGAAGGAGGAAGGCACCATTTATATATCACCGCACGACAAGAAAGAAACTTCACACCGGAGACATAAGAGGCAATCGGGTAGTGCTAACGCTAGGCATGACATTTCAATGACGGGAGGGCGATAAGATTGGTCACGGGGCATAGTCCTCAGAACAACATAGTACAATGATATTCCATGACTCAATTATTATCATTATATAGGAAAGTTTTAGCCTCCCGCAACTACGACAAAGATGTTCCAAGAGAGGAAAGAAGAAGGCACCATTTAGTGTGGAGTTGGAGGAACGCGGAATCTGCGCACAAGGTGCACAGGAACAGCAAGCTAGGAAATAAGTTCACGAAACAAGAAAGGTTTCCGTTGCGTTGGCAAGGAAGAGAATAAGTACCTAGTCGAGGAACCCATTATCAAGAACACCCCGCCAAAGACACACAGCTAGAAACACATTTAGAAAGAACACGTTTATGATACGCACACGAATATTGTAAAACTCGTGTCACTAACGCTAGGCAATGATACATGAATCGCTTGTTTCGCCCAATGTTCAAAGTGTCTTTTTGAGGAAGCATAAAAGGATATATACATGAATACACATCCGTATCTAACAGTCTTAACACAGCGGTCATTAGTCAATAAGCACTTTATTTGAACAAAGGTGGACGATCGCACAACAAGTTTGTAGTTTTCACATGAATATAAAGTTTTCACACGATATAAAGAGGTGACGAGTTAGGTAACATCACAAGTTGAAAGAGGATACTCTAAAATACTTACAGACGATGAGGAAAGGTCCCTCAGTTTTAGGCCTGTGACAGCTTATTTAGTCTGCAAAATAAGTGCCTACTCTGGCTTTCTTTACCCTATCTGTGGAAGAGAGACAGCAAAAATTAGGTCTCTAAGGCAGGGGCAAGTCACTCAGGTCATCAAGTCAACCATTATCAATAAATTCTACTATAAAAGATGAGAGAGGCAAGTGCACGTTTGCCAGCGTCGCTTTGAAAATACAACTGATATGAGCTAGTGGCCTCAAATTTCTGCGCCTATACTCAGTCTACTGAATGCCGTAACTTTAGGCTTCCACCTTGCTGACTGGCGCAACTTGCCCAGCACAGCTCATAGGTAAGAAGCCAATTGACTAAATGCGTTTTACTTTGCTTCACATCCTTCTATTAATGAATGTTATAATGCTATAAATATTAATGAATGTTATAAATAATCCAAAGACAAGAAATAATACAAAGACAAGAAATAATACAGAGACAAGAAAAATCATCAACAACTGATGTCTAATCTATGGAAGAATCACCACAGTTTTTATTTTCAGTATACAAATCTTTTAATAGTGAAGCACTGGTTGGTTTGTATTATCAAATAAATATAAAATTTGCTATCATGTGTTAATCTATGAAATGCAATAAACTTCAAGTAATCCTCTGTGTAGACTAAGAGGCATTGAAATGTCAGTCTCTCCATGTTGCATTTACTGCCCATGACATTGTTTACAATTATATATGACAACATAGCTTACATGGCTTGGCTATTATGTAAATGTTGTTGAGCAAGAGGACACTTGGACGTTAACACAAAATCACTTGGAGCAGTGGAACAGAGATAGGAAAGTTCATTGGTAAAATCACAGTGTCCAGCTAAAAAACCGTTAAACCAGAACCTGAGCTAATCCCCAGCATTACACTGTAGCTTGCTGATTATGAAACGCTACGCCGGCTAGTCCAGCTTAATGTGGGTGACTCACCGGCCACCGGGAGCATCCTCGAATGCTCCAGAAGCCGGCTGTTCACCGCTATCTAAGCGCAAATATGTTAGGCGATCGATGAATATAGCTACTAAGGTAACACGTTCAAAAAAATAGTCTCCTGTCACGAATTCACGTTTAAAAGGACGTATAAACTTAAGATTATCCGGGAACCTGTTCCTTCCACGCACTTCGAACAAACAAAACGTTGGCGTCATTCTTGCGGACGAAGTGCGGATCCGCGGAATGTTGCCGGAATGAATTTATCACATTTCTTCAAATTTCCTCACGTCTTGTACGACGTGACACTCCCCCCCCTTGGTGGCTCTGGCCACCAATAACTGCCTTCGGGGGGGGGGAAGTGCTGGTCAAGGGCTGGTTCAGTGGCGGGGCGCCACCCACTACGTGCTCATCGCAGCCGTCTCGCCCCGCGGGACACGTCGGTGCTGTCTTCAGCGACATGTGGGTGGCCTTCCACCTGCTGCGCGGGCGTGACCCATAGAGGAGTCCTCTCGTCTTCCCCGACCAACGCCGCACTTTCCTTCGCTGGCGGGTGGTGGACCTCTGGAGGGGTCCGGGTGTTGTCTCCTGGTCTTTCTCAACGTTGCCCGGCATTCCTCGTGCGTCAGCGAGTGCGTCGTGCTCGTCCCGATGCTTCGGATTCCGACGGCGGCTTGTCGCATAGGCGGTACTGAGAGGCTGGTTAAGGGAGAATGGAGGTGGGTGCTTGGCGTCTCCTGGAGGGTCGGGGGCTACGGGGCAGCCTTCTCCTTTGCATGGCCCGTTCCGTCGAGCTCTCTTATCAACGGAGGTGCGCTCAGCATGGTGCGCGTCGTGCTTTCTCTTCGGATCACCAAGGTGCGGAAGCTCCCGTTTCCGTTTCTTCTTGGACTTCGGTGGTGCGTTGTCTGGATCGCACTGTGCGTCCATTTCATCGTTTGTTGCTGACTGGTTGATAAATCTCGTCGCTGGCGGGGCTCCCGCTTGATTCTCGTCCTCCATCCTTGTGTTTTTCGTCTTTTCAGGGTCTCCGCGGTCGTCGGGGGGCCGCGGTTGAGAGGTCTCGTCGCTGTGCTGCTGGGTAATAGCGTCTTTTCCTGAAAACAGTTCAAGGCACGCCTCCGGGCCACAGGTTTTGAGAGCGACTTCGGCTACGATTCTTGCGACCGTGTAAGAGTGCCCTCCTTCGGGGCAGACGTCGTCGTTCACCTTGCCGACCACTGCCCAGCCCAAGGCGGTGTGGTGGACGAACGGAGCCTTACGACGTTGTTTGTCGGAGTGGCTGTAGAGTAGGTCTCCACAGTCCGTCCCTAGGAGCACCGCGACTTCTGCGTGTTTGTCCAAGGGCAAGAAATGGTGAGCGAAGTGCGATATCTCCGGGGTTCTTGCGACGCGTTCGTAGGTCGCAACTGCTTTCTTTCTATCGGGGATGGAGTTGCATTCCAACATCGGTGGGAGCTCGAATGTTTGGTCTTCGGACACTCCCTTTATTTTCAGCCCTGACACGCGTCTGCCGTATCGAGCGGCGGATTGATCGGTCAGCGTTTCCAGCTCGTAGTGAGACTTGGGGGTTGTCACGCGGAGGGCGTCCAACAGCTTAGGAGAGCAGAAGGACGTGGTACTTTGCTCATCTAAGATTACGTAGGCGCGGCACGACCGACCCGTGTTCTCGTCGATAACGTCTGCCAGGACAACTTTGCTGCATGCACCCTTCTCGGCTGCGGGTACGCGAGAGGCCAGGGCCACGGCTCTCAATCTCTCCCCGAGTTCGCTCTGAGCTCTGTCGTCGCTCGGTTCTCGACTGGGTCTCTCCCGACGAGTGGTTTCACTCGAATTTCCCGCTGCTCGCCAGTTGATGTGAGCGGTTGTGGTGTGATTCTCGGCTCTGCAATCGTCGCACTTCACGATCTCTTTGCAATGCTTTGCCCAATGAGTCCCCAGACAGCGGTAGCACAGCTTGTGCTCGCGAATGAAGTCCTTCTTCTTCCGAGATTCCATCTTTCTTACCGTTTGGCACGAGTTTGTCGCGTGCTGTGCACTCTGGTGGAGGATGCAGCTGCCGGTTTGATTCTCTGAGGACGTGTAGAGAACTCGCGAGGCTCTTGGATTGAGGCGAGCGGGGGCGGCCGTGTCGAGTCGATTGCTCACCCAGTTGAGGTTCGATGCCCCAAAACTATCACACTGGGTGTCCGACAGCGTTTTGATGAACTCGCAGAACCTGGCGAAATCAGGTAGCGATCCAAACAGTCTTCTGTGCCTAGTTCGTTCGCTTCTCCAGGCGTCCAGAACGAAGAAGGGTAGCCTCTCAACGATGGGAGACAGCCCTACGTCGGTGTTCAGGAAAGCCAGGCTTTTGTTGTGCTGCATTGTGTGATGAATCGCTATACAGGCGTCGCTGAACTTCCGCAGCTGGAGACCGACCGTGCGGTCGCCCTTTGTTCCCCGTATGTCTGACGTTTGCGCGAGGCGTTCGAGCAGGCTATCGGCTACTCTGTCGTCGGAGGCGAAGCGAGTCTTCAATTGTTCGACGATGAGGGTGAGCAGGGCCGCTGTGTCCAAGTAGGTAGCTGTCAGGGTGTCGTCAATGAGGCTCCTTGGCTCGCCGCAGGTGTGGTTCGTGAGGATCTCGATGGCGTCGATGGGCTCCACGGCGAGCCTCTCCATCCTTCTCTTGATGGCGTCGAACCATCTGTGGAACAGGTGAGCCTCTCCTGCGTAGGGTTGGCTTGGCGCCTTTTTCAGATCTTCGATCATTGAGAGCCTCATAGCTCCGTCGATCACTGGTGGCTTCGTTTCAAAGACCACGGCAGGTGAGCCGGTGGAAGCCCGGGGCTGGAATGCTGGTGCGGAGGGATTCATCGGAGGTGCGAGATCGGTGTCACGGGGCGAAGCATTCGCAACCGCCGTTGTGCCCCCTGTGGGTTCAATAACGTGATGCCGGAAGGCTTGGTCGACCCAGGCTCCTGTGCGGTCCACTTTGCACTCGGTATTCTGCTCACCGAAGTGCTGATCGTTCTCCGTTCGGTTCCTGTTCCTCAATTTCGACCTCTCGATGGCGATTTGCGCCAACAGTACCGATGGCTCTTCAGTGATGTCAATAAGCATCTGCTTATTGCCTTGGCTAGGGGGCTCGCGGCGCTCGGATTCGCCGTCTTTGTGACGAGAGCTGGCACTGGGAAGGCTCTGGCTATGATCGCTCTCACTGTCTTGACTCTGGCTGTAATAGCTCGAACCTTGGTGACTCTGACGACGATGGCTGGGGCTGGCCTGGTCTCTGTCCCGACGGTTGGAACGGTGTCCGTTCTTGTTCTCAGCCAATGATGATTTTGGGGACTTGTTCTGATGGGCAGCGCCTTGCTGCTGGTTCTTGGACGAGGTCCTCCTCGACCTCGAGCTCTTACGCTGGGAAGGTTCCGTTGTCACACTCCGTGGGGAGCTCGCACCGAGCTCTTCGTTTCTGTGGTCCATTGAGTCCGCTAGTGCTTTCCTGCGAGCTCTAGCGCTTGTCAATGAGCCTCGGATTACCGTCGCTTCTGCGGTGGCTCCTGAACCCTCGAGAGCTAGGACCAGCTGGTCTCCGATTCGCTTGACGGTCTTAGCCTTTGCTCGGATTCCAGCGTGGACTTGATCCACCTCGCTGGGAGGCTTGAGATCTCGTGGTACTGCACCATTCAGGAGACTGTTCAAGGCTGCTAGCTCCGTATGGAATTGTTCTTCCAGCTGTGGAAGTCTAAGCTTGCTCTTTCTTCCGAGAGAGGTCATTTCCGTGGTCTCGGATATTCGCCGCGGGCGGCTGAGAATCTGCTGTGGGCCTCCTCTTTGGAGAGCTTCTTCGTGGGAGGGCACCTTCCGCTGGCGTCTATATACTGTAATGTCGTGCGCTAGCGGAATTGATCTTCGCTTCGGCACGCCATTGAACGGAACTCGGTAGGACGCCCAAAAGGGAAACGAGGTCTCTTCAGGTTTTTTATTTCTTATCCCCTGGTTCCGTATATCTGCACAGACAGATATGATTCAGACTCGGGCTAGGAATTACGTGACAAAAACCCCAATTTAAGGTTATAGTCGAATGAACAATTAATTTATACGGTGCTGCATGACGAGAAAGAAGCATCCTACATCTTGAGCAAAACACAGATAACGGCTAAATAATGTTAGAACTAGGTATGATAGTCTAGTGACGGAATTCATAACACAGTATTCGTTGTTACACGAGAGGGGTTTAGCTTCCCTTAACCACGACAAGATGTTCTGAGAGAGG
The DNA here is from genome assembly GCA_030386875.1 of Morinoia aosen. NCBI lineage: Eukaryota > Metazoa > Arthropoda > Malacostraca > Amphipoda > Talitridae > Morinoia > Morinoia aosen. Next base: position 25,557,471 of record CM059566.1, read on the forward strand.
AAGGAGGAAGGCACCATTTATATATCACCGCACGACAAGAAAGAAACTTCACACCGGAGACATAAGAGGCAATCGGGTAGTGCTAACGCTAGGCATGACATTTCAATGACGGGAGGGCGATAAGAGTGGTCACGGGGCATAGTCCTCAGAACAACATAGTACAATGATATTCCATGACTCAATTATTATCATTATATAGGAAAGTTTTAGCCTCCCGCAACTACGACAAAGATGTTCCAAGAGAGGAAAAAAGAAGGCACCATTTAGTGTGGAGTTGGAGGAACGCGGAATCTGCGCACAAGGTGCACAGGAACAGCAAGCTAGGAAATAAGTTCACGAAACAAGAAAGGTTTCCGTTGCGTTGGCAAGGAAGAGAATAAGTACCTAGTCGAGGAACCCATTATCAAGAACACCCCGCCAAAGACACACAGCTAGAAACACATTTAGAAAGAACACGTTTATGATACGCACACTAATATTGTAAAACTCGTGTCACTAACGCTAGGCAATGATACATGAATCGCTTGTTTCGCCCAATGTTCAAAGTGTCTTTTTGAGGAAGCATAAAAGGATATATACATGAATACACATCCGTATCTAACAGTCTTAACACAGCGGTCATTAGTCAATAAGCACTTTATTTGAACAAAGGTGGACGATCGCACAACAAGTTTGTAGTTTTCACATGAATATAAAGTTTTCACACGATATAAAGAGGTGACGAGTTAGGTAACATCACAAGTTGAAAGAGGATACTCTAAAATACTTACAGACGATGAGGAAAGGTCCCTCAGTTTTAAGCCTGTGACAGCTTATTTAGTCTGCAAAATAAGTGCCTACTCTGGCTTTCTTTACCCTATCTGTGGAAGAGAGACAGCAAAAATTAGGTCTCTAAGGCAGGGGCAAGTCACTCAGGTCATCAAGTCAACCATTATCAATAAATTCTACTATAAAAGATGAGAGAGGCAAGTGCACGTTTGCCAGCGTCGCTTTGAAAATACAACTGATATGAGCTAGTGGCCTCAAATTTCTGCGCCTATACTCAGTCTACTGAATGCCGTAACTTTAGGCTTCCACCTTGCTGACTGGCGCAACTTGCCCAGCACAGCTCATAGGTAAGAAGCCAATTGACTAAATGCGTTTTACTTTGCTTCACATCCTTCTATTAATGAATGTTATAATGCTATAAATATTAATGAATGTTATAAATAATCCAAAGACAAGAAATAATACAAAGACAAGAAATAATACAGAGACAAGAAAAATCATCAACAACTGATGTCTAATCTATGGAAGAATCACCACAGTTTTTATTTTCAGTATACAAATCTTTTAATAGTGAAGCAGTGGTTGGTTTGTATTATCAAATAAATATAAAATTTGCTATCATGTGTTAATCTATGAAATGCAATAAACTTCAAGTAATCCTCTGTGTAGACTAAGAGGCATTGAAATGTCAGTCTCTCCATGTTGCATTTACTGCCCATGACATTGTTTACAATTATATATGACAACATAGCTTACATGGCTTGGCTATTATGTAAATGTTGTTGAGCAAGAGGACACTTGGACGTTAACACAAAATCACTTGGAGCAGTGGAACAGAGATAGGAAAGTTCATTGGTAAAATCACAGTGTCCAGCTAAAAAACCGTTAAACCAGAACCTGAGCTAATCCCCAGCATTACACTGTAGCTTGCTGATTATGAAACGCTACGCCGGCTAGTCCAGCTTAATGTGGGTGACTCACCGGCCACCGGGAGCATCCTCGAATGCTCCAGAAGCCGGCTGTTCACCGCTATCTAAGCGCAAATATGTTAGGCGATCGATGAATATAGCTACTAAGGTAACACGTTCAAAAAAATAGTCTCCTGTCACGAATTCACGTTTAAAAGGACGTATAAACTTAAGATTATCCGGGAACCTGTTCCTTCCACGCACTTCGAACAAACAAAACGTTGGCGTCATTCTTGCGGACGAAGTGCGGATCCGCGGAATGTTGCCGGGATGAATTTATCACATTTCTTCAAATTTCCTCACGTCTTGTACGACGTGACATTCTGATACAAATGCTCTTGCTTTAAATGCAAGGCATGAAATTTAAGAATTTAGTAATTAAGGAAATGCTTAACATGAAGATTTAAGCTTCTTTATGTACTCTAGAAAATCTCCATAACGGTACAAGAATACAGAGAAAAGAAATTCCTAAAGTTCATTTATAAATTCTACTGAAATTTTACTGATAAATATCGTTTGCAATAATGAAGGAATAAAAGGAATATATATATCCCAAATGATACCAAGAACACTAAACGTTTTGATTTCACCGAAGGAAAATCATGCACGAAAGAACGAAAAACATAATAAATCAGTGCGGCGATTAACCGGCGGCTCCACACGTCGGCATTAGCCCGAGCCGCCAGCATACTTTTCGCACACTCATGAAGGCAGATGGTAGTGAGTGTTTCAGTCACAAGAATGAGCAGCGTTGAATTAAATTTTATGGAAAGGATTATTTTGGAATAAGTGCGGTTACGTAAAAGGTTCAAGGAGTATGGAAATAAAAATGAAACTCCCAAACTTTAGCAAGCATCGACAAGAATAACCTTCGTAATTTACACATACGAGATATTTAAGAGACATCTTTAATGATTATTTCGCGTTGAAACATATTTAAGAAAAACTGCTGCAAGTAAGTTTGTAAAAAAAAAGAAAATACTATTATACACATGCTTATAGTGCAATTATGGTCACGGAGTAGTGACGGAAAACGGCAGTATAATTGCTCCGCCATTTGAAACACAAAGACACGCTAAACAAAGAGCGCCGGCGATTTAGGCGCGTGCGTTCACGAGTCAGTTTATGAGTAATTCTCGATATGATACTGGCAATCACAATATAAGTTTTGCCGTGAGGAAGAAACAATGACGTTAGCTGAATATATAGTATGAAATTTTCAATACGTGAATTTGGAATGACACGCAATATTCACTCTATAAAAAACACATGCTAGTCTAAGAATCTTAACACTAATTTTTACCCCCAACTCAAGACACTGAGCAGATCTTTAGGGTAAAACACAATACATATGAAAAACACAAGGCACATATACTTTACCCGTTTTTTTTTCTATTCTAAACCTAAATTTCACTCGCACTTACAAGGTGATGTTCGCACGCTAGCACGCCACAAGAAAGAGTGAGCAGTTCAAGCGACGCGCTTGAATGTTTCCAAATCGGGGTGCTTAAAGGCTCGAAATGTCGATTGATTATTTGGTCTCTCGTGTATTTACACACAAACTTCAATGATTACGAGTTAGAAGTAGAAAATAATTAATAATAAGTTATAGTAAGATTTTTAATGCTAATGATTAATTTATTTCAGTGAGAATGGCAATTTTCTAATTTTTACGCTTATGTAGCGGTATGCTACATTACCCCCCAAGGCGCAGACCGAAAGGTCCACCCGCTGCAATCATCTGTAGCGGGAAGGAGGGCGAACTACACGACCCTGCCGGGTTCGGCAATTGGCAAATGATACTGAGCGGGGAAGTTTCACCAAACGGGTCTGCAAGTTTAGATCGGCAAGAGTCCTAGGAACAGGAGTTACTGCAGCGGGCTCGTCTGGTCTCTCCAGACTTGTCGCTGTGTCAGTAAGAGGGCTAGAGTTAGAATCTACGACAGGGTTAGAGATAGGGTTTGAATGTACAGGCACATAGAAAGGATTACACTCAAGTTGACTAGGCAATAATGCAGCCAACTGAGGAAGCTGAGATGGTAGATATGATCGAGTCTCAGTGGGAAGGGAAATCTGCGGAGAGGATGATGAGTTATAAGTTACACTATGATCGGAAGTGTACGCGACTTTTAATCGATCAATGCTCACGGGGTCGTGTGAACCCGATCTTTCAAGTATGAAATATTTGGGCGTGCGTTTGATAATTTTGAATGGGCCATCATAAGGGCGCGTGAGAGTAGGTTTGATGGCGTCGTTTCGGACATACACATGTGTGCAGTTCTGCAAGGCGGGATCCAGTTTGTCCTCAGTTTGAGGCATTCGCGGAGCCACATACTTGATCTGGCGCATGCAATCTTTTAGGCAGGTTACATATGCGGAACGGTCAGCGGATGAAAATTCAGGCAAAGGTTTTGGGTCAACAATGTCGCCGGGGAGACGAAGTGTCTGACCATATAGCATTTCAGCCGCTGTGCATTGCTGATCTTGTCTATGTAAATTTCGGATGCTAAGTAGTACTACTGGAAGTCTGTCAGTCCAATCATTGCTGCAGTTTAGGCAACGTAATGCCGACTTTAAGTCTCTGTGGACTCTCTCAATAAGTCCATTTGACTGTGGATGATTAGCTGTAGTTGATGTATTTGCACACCCTAAAGCAATGCTAAGCTCACTCCAGAATTTGGAGGTAAATTGTGATCCCCGGTCATGCGTGACCTTTAAGGGGACACCAAATCTAGAGATCCAGTTTGACATGAAAGCGCGCGCTACAGTCTCGGTTTGGGTATCAGGAAGAGGGACAGCCTCAACCCAACGTGTGAACCTATCGATGATGGTCAACAAATAAGAATAACCGCGCGATAAAGGCAAAGGACCCACCAAATCTAGGTGGACCGAGTCGAACTTGTGACCTGTGAATGCACAACTCTGCAGCGCTGCACGATTATGTTTCACCACTTTACTACTCTGACATGCATGGCAATTTTGCACGATTTGCTTGACCTCCTTACGCATCGCTGGCCAGACGTAACGATCAGAAATCAAACGCAATGTACGGTTAATACCAGGGTGAGAGAGAGAATGGTAATGCAGGATAGCTACTCTGCGGAGAGTTGCAGGAAGGTACAAACGAGAAAGTCGCTCGGCATCACGGTACACGCCGTCAACCAAGGTTAACTTCAGAGAGGAAGTGTTAGAAGGTTTGAGAAGGTCCTGAAGTTCAGGATCCTCCTTCTGCGCTCTTTCAATGTTGCCGAAGGTGATTTCACCACTGGTTTGGACAGTGTTGATTCTGGAAAGACAGTCAGCGACAGTATTGTCCAACCCTTTTATGAAACGGATGTCAGTGGTAAACTGACTTATAAACGACAAGTGTCGAGCTTCCCTTGGGGAATGTCTTTCAGAAGGCATTTTGATCGCTGAGGTCAGAGGTTTGTGATCTGTGTAGATCACAAACTCCCTCGCCTCTAGAGCATAGCGAAAGTGTCTCACAGATAAGTAGATAGCAAGAAGTTCCCTACCGAACGCGCTATAAGCACGCTCAGTGGGCGACAGCTTTTTGGAAAAGAAAGCAAGAGGAGAGATATTAGTACCTACTTGTTGTTGCAAAACAGCACCTACGGCGGTACTGGATGCGTCCACAACGAGGCTGAAATCTGCATTAGCAATAGGGTAGGATAGTTCAGTCGCGGAAGCTAACTTGTGCTTGATTGTCTCAAAAGCTTTGCGCGCTTCTTCTGTCCATTTTACCTCAATAGATTTGCCTTTTCGTTTCGGTTCGAGGAGGTCAGACAAGGGCGCTAAAGTTTGGGCACAGTTGCGTATGAAACGATGATAGAAGTTAACAGAACCTAGGAACCTTCTTAGTTCCTTCTGGGTCTGTGGAAGAGGAAAGTTTTTGATCACTTCTACTTTGGAAGGCAAAGGTTTTAGACCTAGGCTAGAAATTTCATGACCTAAGTAAATCAGTGATGACTTTCCGAACTCACATTTCTCAGGATTTACGAGGAGTCCATTGTCGGACAGTCTTTGAAAAACGACCCTAAGATGGTCTTTGTGCAACTCTGGGGTTGTGGATGCCACTAGGATGTCGTCTAGATAGACATAGGCGAAAGTGAGATCAGAGAAAATTTCAGCCATGTGCCTTTGGAACGTCTGAGGAGCGTTCCTCAAGCCATATGGCATCTTGAGGAATTCAAAGAGACCAAACGGAGTGATTACCGCGGTCTTAGGAATCGCAGACTCATCCAAGGGGATTTGATGGAAGGCAGACTGCAGGTCTATCTTAGAGAAAATTTGTGCTCCCTCTAAATTTGCACTGAAATCATGAAGGTAGGGAATAGGGTATCGATCAGGTAAAGTAACAGCGTTCAACCTGCGGAAATCCCCGCACGGTCTGAATTCACCGTTAGCCTTGGGTACTAGCAAAAGAGGACTAGCCCAAGGACTTTTGGAGGTGCTTCACCTTCCTCATACTGAATTTTATTACATTAGTTCTCTTCTAGTTGTTAGTTCATACTCAATCATATTTTGCCTTTAGAAATTAGTCCCCTGTACGGGATATTTAAATCTTCAGTCTCATGCTGAGTTGTAAGTGTAGCTTGCTTTTGACTCAAGTTACAACCGCCAACTGACAGCAGTTGGCTGGCTATTTTTGTAATCCCTATAAGCCAAACCAGTATAATTAAATTCCATTAGCAAATGACATAACGATTATACTCAGTCGTGTTGCTGCTTGTAATATCAGGATAGAGCTTATGACCAGTTGGTCTGGAACACTGATTCTGGTGTTAAGATGATTCAGGCTGCGACTCGGGCGCTAGAGTTGCGGACTGATTCTTATCACCGGACTCCTGCCATTGTTTATCCTGTTAATGTTGCAGTTTGCGCAGTCTCGCACATGTGTATGAATAGACTCAAATTTTGTGTTCAAAATAATCCAAGTTACCTGCTCCCTCACAGGATCGACGGGACCACACATTCAAGCACTCACAAACACGTATGAAACCAAACCCTAACCTCTTAATTTAAGGAGTTTACCTCCTCCAAGTGTTCCCTCCAAGTTCTCACCCTCCAAGTTCTCACCCTCCAAATTCTCACCCTCCAAGTTCTCACCCTCCAAGTTCTCACCCTCCAAGTTCTCAAGATTGCCCCTACAAAGACAGTGTTTGTCATGGTTGTGGCCAAAAAGGTCATCTAAAAAAATGTTGTTTCAAACTAACAAAAGGAACAAAAGGGCAGAAATCTGATAAAGGCAACAAAAATAATTTTGTGCATGCTATGCATGAAAAAAGGGGGAGGGAAAACCACCCTAACCCTAATGGAACTAGCAATGGAACCAATGCAGACTACCCAGTTCTCAATCAAGGTTGCTATGGGGACATTTTTGCTTTAGCCGAGGAAATGAAACCCCCAATCAAAATAAAATTGTTACTAAATGGTGTGCCATTAGAGATGGAGGTAGATACAGGTGCTGCCAGGTCTATCCTTTCAATGGCCACCTACTCTAAAATACCAGACCCGAGCTGAGACCTTCTGATGTTAAGCTTAGGACTTATGGGGGAGCTGAGCTGGTAGTTTGTGGGGAGATTAGGGCTAACATCCAGCGTGAATCTAGTGGTATGGTTCCTCAGCTAGCAACTATTGTGGTTGTAGACAGGGAGGGGCCAGCCTTGCTGGGTAGGGACCTGATTGATTTCCTTGGGCTAACTATAGTTTCAAATAATGTCAACAAATTGATCACTTGCCCTGAAGAGTTAGCAAATAAATTCCCCGACCTTTTTCAACCAGGTCTAGGTTGCTTTAAGGGAAGGAATTTCAAAATAGAAGTGGATCCAGCCATACCACCAAAGTTTTGTAAGGCCAGGAACGTGCCTTACACACTGAGACCTAAGGTGGAGGCAGAACTTGATAGACTGGTGCAGGAAGGTATCCTCACCCCTGTACAGTACTCAAGATGGGCAGCGGCGATCGTCCCTGTGCTCAAGGCTGATCAAAGCATCCGCATCTGTGGGGACTACAAATTAACAGTCAACAGAGCCCCTAGGCTTGATACCTACCCTATACCCAGAGTGGAAGATCTATTCAGCGGGTTAGCAGGAGGAGTTATATACTCCAAGCTAGATATGTCTCAGGCATACGCCCAACTACCCTTGGATGAAGACTCCAAGGAACTCACGGTAATAAACACCCACAGAGGTTTATTTGCCTACAACCGTCTCAGTTTTGGAATTGCGTCCGCACCTGGAATCTTCCAGCGTGCCATGGAAGGACTATTGCAGGGCCTCCCAGGAGTGTTCTGCTACCTGGATGACGTCCTGGTGAGTGCCACTAATGAGCAAGAGCACAACAAGCGTCTCTATCAAGTCTTATCTAAACTACAGGAGGCAGGACTAAAACTGAAAATGGATAAATGCCAAATTGGAGTGCCACAGGTATCCTACCTTGGATACCAAATTGACAAGGATGGGTTGCACCCCACTGCAGAGAAGGTAGCAGCAATCCAGAATGCACCAGCTCCTACTAATGTAACTCAACTGAGAGCCTACCTTGGGCTGCTAAATTTCTATAGGAAATTTCTAAAATCATCTGCAACTATGCTGGAGCCCCTAAATACCTTACTGAGAGACAAAACCCCTTGGAAATGGGATGCAAGTCAGGAGAGAGCCTTCCAGAAATCTAAACAAGCCCTCCTGGACTCTCAGACTCTAGTCCACTTTGACCCTCAGAAACCCATAGTGGTAGTGGCTGACAGTATTGCGTATGGTGTGGGAGCGGTGCTGTGTCACCTTATTGATGGGATTGAACGCCCCGCCTATTTTGCCTCCCGAACTCTAACAGCAACAGAACGCAACTACTCTCAAACTGAGAAAGAAGCCCTAGCTATGGTGTTCGCACTTCGAAAATTTCATTGCTACCTGTGGGGACAGGATTTCACTGTGGTTACGGACCACAAACCTTTGTTAGGACTATTTGATCCGGGTAGAAGCATTCCTCCGATGGCATCCGGGCGCATTCAAAGGTGGGCTTTACTACTGCAGTCCTACAAGTTCACCTTGCGTCACCGGTCCGGCGTGCTGTTGGGCACGGCTGATGCTCTCAGTCGTCTACCTTTGACAACTCCCGAGGAAGCCACACCTATTCCTGCGGAATGGACGTCCTTAGTGAATTTCCTCGAGTCAGCTCCAGTCACCAGCACCCACATCCGCGACGGCACCCTAAGGGACCCAGTACTTTCAAAGGTGTACAAATACTGCCAAGTAGGCTGGCCTTCGACGGTAATTGGTGACCCTGATCTCGCTCCGTATACTAGGAGGCGGGACGAATTGTCCACACAAAATGGCTGTGTGCTCTGGGGAGCAAGAATTATTGTACCCCAAGCCCTCAGACAAGCCATTGTGGATGAACTTCACTCTGGTCATGCTGGAGCATCCAGGATGAAGGAGTTAGCTCGCAGCTACGTGTGGTGGCCCCTTCTGGATAAAGACCTAGAAGAAACAACTAAGTCATGCAGCGAGTGCCTGAGCACTCGAGCCGCACCGACGAAAGCTGAACTCCATCCGTGGGAATGGCCTGCGAAGCCTTGGCATCGCATACACATTGACTACGCGGGCCCAATGGATGGAAAATACTATCTAGTGATCGTGGATGCACACTCTAAGTGGGTTGAAATTTTTCCCACATCTACTACAACCTCTAGCGAAACGATCTTGTGCTTGAAACACACTTTTGCGACATTTGGATTCCCAGTAACAATTGTTTCAGACAATGCAACGTGTTTCACATCGGCTGAATTCCAAGAATTTGTGAAGGCATGTGGTATGCGACATATTACAAGCGCACCATACCACCCTTCTACTAATGGACTGGCGGAGCGCATGGTACAAACTTTCAAGAAGAATATACGGAAGTCAACGGAACCCCTACGCCTAGCACTAGACAGGTTCCTGTTCCACTATCGGCTAACACCTCACACGACAACAGGTGTTACGCCTGCCGAACTGATGTTAGGCAGGAAAGTCCGCTCTCGTCTTGATCTGCTTTGGCCGTCAGAAGCAATCGCGTCCAAAGTTGCTCAACGCCAGGACGCTCAGAAAAGATACCACCCAGGGTCTCGCGCGGTTGACATTCCGCTGGAGTCACCTGTGATGGTCCGTCAATACACGCCGGGTTCCCCAAAATGGACCCCTGCTACCACCATTGAGAAAACAGGCCCGGTATCCTACAAGTGCCAACTGAAGGGGGGAGAGGTCGTTCGTCGACACCAGGACCAAGTTATTACCTGCTCGAACACCATCCCTGAACCCTTGGAACAACCTACGGAGGAAACCGTTGTGTTTCCACAACCTGCTCAAAATTCATACCCACCACCTCCGACCCATGAACCTGACTCCGAAACACCTGATAACCCGATTCCCACCCAGGAGGCTAGGATGCACGAGCCTCCAAGCGCTAGCGTCTCGCGCAGGTCTACCCGAGCTCGGAAGCCTGTGGTGAGAATGGACCTTTAGGATTGACTATATTGAATAAGGGGACTGGGGATACAGGGGGGGTTTCTAATTAAGGAGGGAGGGGTGTAATATAGCGAGTAGTGTAAGTTCTAGTTAGAGAGACCAATAGTTGGCAACGCTCGAGAGAGCAACACTCGCAGCCAGTCTACTAGTGAACTCGGGTTTGACAACAAGTAAATGTTGACCGAGTGTGTACATAATATTACCTACTGTGGTTGGTATCTAACTTCTTAATTTCTAAACTAATGTACTAATTCTATGCTACCCTATTCTATATATATTCCTTTCTATCTCCGCTCTGCTCTCGCTAACCACATTCTGGTATCTGAGTATCTATGTTGTAAGGTATCCAAGAGGTGAGTAAACTATTTTACCTAACTTGATGTCTATTACTATGTTGTGTCTATGTCTATGTGAAACCTATACTGTGCTATAGTGAAGGATGCGATAATTCCATTAGCAAATGACATAACGATTATACTCAGTCGTGTTGCTGCTTGTAATATCAGGATAGAGCTTATGACCAGTTGGTCTGGAACACTGATTCTGGTGTTAAGATGATTCAGGCTGCGACTCGGGCGCTAGAGTTGCGGACTGATTCTTATCACCGGACTCCTGCCATTGTTTATCCTGTTAATGTTGCAGTTTGCGCAGTCTCGCACATGTGTATGAATAGACTCAAATTTTGTGTTCAAAATAATCCAAGTTACCTGCTCCCTCACAGGATCGACGGGACCACACATTCAAGCACTCACAAACACGTATGAAACCAAACCCTAACCTCTTAATTTAAGGAGTTTACCTCCTCCAAGTGTTCCCTCCAAGTTCTCACCCTCCAAGTTCTCACCCTCCAAGTTCTCACCCTCCAAGTTCTCACCCTCCAAGTTCTCATCCTCCAAGTTCTCACCCTCCAAGTTTTCGCCTTCAAATCTCCTCCGGGTTCATCCTCCGGGTTTTACCTCTGAGTTGATTCTCCGAGTTTCCCCTCTTATTTAACTTGTGAAACTGGAAGGCCTGCATCCCTGCAGCTAAGCCGCTTGAACCTTTAGTTGTGACTACCTTTGGGTCGAGAGTCCCTTCCTACCGAGTTTTCCCAACCGGTAGCTATCCCCATACTCACCACTAAATTCACCACTCATGTAGTGTCGGAACCTCCCACACTTACACCCTCATCGACTTCACACTCCAGCACACGCTTCCACAAGCCTGAGCTGAACGAATCGTCTGAAGTTATTCAACCTCCTCGGACTCTCACCAAGATCGTCGCTCGAACAAGAATCAAGCCTCGCACTTCGGCGTGCAGTCTTCTCCTCAATAAATCCCCATACCGGCGAGTGAAACTATTCTCTCATTTTCCTCCGGTGTTGGCTTGTGGTAATTTTTGTTGTTGATTGTAGACGCTTGAAATATTGCGTCCGAATACCGCCTAACTCCTTCTGAGTCAGAGGCCTTAAATCATTCCTTTTTGCAATTAAGTGTGCTCTACCCGGAGCACTGGTGACCCTTTTTAATAAGAAGAGCATCTTCCTTGTCATTTGATAAATTCCTCGATATTCAACCTTTAAAAGTCAAATTCAATCAGTTTCCCACTTTGGGAGTACTTCATACTGGTATACCCCCAGAGCTAGATAAATAATCAAACAACTGAGTTGCCGCAGCCATCATCGGGAGGTTTTTGAGCGCATGTCGAGGCTGTTGCAGCTGTTGCATGTTGAACCTTGGAGGAGGTAGTGTTCCTTTCCATCCTTTTCCTCTAATTCTCAGTAATCAAACATAGTTTTCCTCTTTAAAACTCTTCCCTAATAATAAGTTATTGCTACTGCAGCCTATTCTAACAAATTCTTCATTTTTTTTCCATTGCTACTGAAGCCACCTTTTACAAAACTCTTCATGCATTTCCATTGCTACTGAAGCAAACCATAGGAGACCTTCTAGGATTATTTTTCCATTGCTACTGAAGCTCCTTACTAATAACCTTCGCAATTTCCATTGCTACTGCAGCACCATTGCTACTGAAGCACAAAAGTAAACAAAAAATGTCTATGTGCGAAACACTACCTTGCCATCCTGAGCAACTTGCGTATGTAAGGGAACTGCCGTCTGTACACCGGTTGTCCTTTAATAGTTCTCCGTATCCCATACGGGTGCGGAATGCTCAGCGCAAATATTTCACCATCACTTGACTAAGTCTTTCCCGATCTTCCATTTTTTGTATTGCTGCCTGGTCGGTGTGTTGGTAGCCTTGGGGACGCCTGAGGAGCACGCACGTTGACTAGGGTGGTTGTGCAAACGACTCACGTCGCACAATTGCCGTTGTAACCGGCATATGTGTTTTGGGAAGGAAGGAACGAATTTTTTTTGTACTAGGGCATACTATAAAAACCTCGACTGCGACTTCGCCTCAGGTCAACACCTGTCGAGCCAACGAATTCGTACGTCTTAGTTCGCTTTGAATTTTCTAAAGTCATGGAAGTCGACCAATTCTGGATTCCCCGTTACACCGTTCAAAGAACGCAGTCGGAATCAGGAATTCGGGCGCCGCCATTTCGGCGGACACTCTGGCACCGTATGCTCAGTGATGCTAACCTCACAGACTCTTTTATGGTCCCAGTTGGGGATCCGCGCTGAAACTTTCATAGTTCCACAGTTAACCTTCCACTATTTTCATCTATTTTCTTCTGTCAAAGCATCTTTTGGAATCTCTCCTTCGTATTTCTGACTTGCACTTTACAAGTAACAGCTTCACTGTTACCAGACCTTTCGGTCTCCTTTGGGGAGAGGGTAGCTGCAGTGATCGCCCTCAGCCGTACTTCAGTCTAAATTTCATAAATTATTAAAACCATCTTCTAAAAATTAAATAAAGTTAACGTAATCATTCTTAAAATTTTAGATCACTATTTTCATTCAACATTACCCTTAAATCTATTAAAATTTGACCAAAGAAATACTTCGACAAGAAAGAACGGCGTTTTTACCTAGAACCATATCGCAAGTTCATCCGTTTCCGGAAAATTCCGGAAACGCTCGTCCGCTCAAAGCGCATATAAGGCCGGCTTCCCAGGCAGAGTCGTCATTCTCGCATAGATCCTCCTAGCGCTTGGGCCCCAGAGCGGGCAATTGTAAGTATCAAGTGTAACGATAAGTGTGTATTATGTCTTAACTTTCCTGTGTTGTGTCTTAACTTGTTCCGTGTTAGAGAGCTCTCGTTATTGTGTCGTAGAAATATTCACTATGTTGTTTCTGTGCCAGTGTTAGTTAGTCACCAGCCTCAAGCTCACTGCCACATCATTGTCATTGTTATCGTGTTTGCTATTCTCCGATGATGCTGTATTGTGCTGTCAGTGTTAACCGATGTTGGCATTAGCTCCTTAGATATTTTTTAGTGCTGAGCATAGTGTTAAGACACTTTGCTGTCCACAGAGATCATCTTTGGTTTGCTCATCTTTTGTGTGTTCCAGCTTCTAATTAATTGTGTTCTCAACTTTTGTATTTTGATTAAGTCAGGTTTAAATAATTTTGGAATTCCTCTGTAATTTTAGTCAATGTTTAAATTCATACCATGAGAAATGAAGCTATGATAGGTTTTTTTGAAACCAATAGAGATTGTATCTTCTGTAGTCACTCACTCAAGTCAAGTCACATAAATAATCATTCTTTCTTGCTCAGCTGAATTTTAGAGAATAGAGGCTTCACCTTCCTCATACTGAATTTTATTACATTAGTTCTCTTCTAGTTGTTAGTTCATACTCAATCATATTTTGCCTTTAGAAATTAGTCCCCTGTACGGGATATTTGAATCTTCAGTCTCATGCTGTGTCATGCCTTTCTCCGTCTTTAAAGCCATTTGGGTTTTATCTCGCCATTTAATTGAACCGTTTCCCATTTGACTGTCCTGGAAGCTTCCAGAGCAAATTCGTGATTTTGAAATGAGCGATTTAGGTCAACAACTTAATTCTATCAGCGAAATTAATCGTTAATGTCACTAAATGTCGATTTATGAAGTCGATAATATCTTTATTTAAATTAAGAATAAAAAACTTCGATACTTATCAAACGTTCTAGTTCTATCCGCGCATGTAAGAGTAAATGCGGGAGTTCTCCGCCGTTATGTAAACTCATCTCAGCTGGCTCCGCATTCTGGGGTTTTAACCGCGGATCTGGGTTTTTTATCTGTCTCCTGGGGTTTACAGTCATGAATTGTGTTGGCAAAACAATTAATTTCAAGGAGCTAAAATGATTGTACTACTTGGTAACCTCGAAAACAATAGAAAAGTGTAAGAAAATTTATTCATTAACGCCTTTTTTCGCTGATCTGGGTTTTTTCCTTTAGCTTATGCTGGGGTTATTTGGCAACATTCTCTTGGCGTCTCTTGTGGCTTCAGCGCCCGCTTCTCACTGTATCAGAAGCTCTTCCGAGAGCAGGTGTGACTTTTCGTGCTCAGGCGCCCTTCTAATTCTCGTGTGCCTGCGTTTTAAATGTGTTAATCCTTTTTTAAGTGATGATCGAACTTCATAAAATTACAGAACTGAAGTGGAAGTGTGCCTTATATCTGTAAAAACGGTAGATAGCCATTCTACCTTTGCGTGTGTCAGTTTTCCCGTGTGTGCTTCAGTAGCTTCAGAATGCTTCACTGTCCGTTTTGTTTTGTTCAAGTGATTTTTTATTTCTCTGTAAGTTTTGACCACTGAGTCTCAAAATCATTTGTATGATCGAAGAAGTGCGTTATTTATTGAAGGGGCCGAAATGCTTTAATTTGCAGCATGACTAATTGAAGGTCATGTGCATTTTACGAGTCTTCCATTGCAGTTATCGTGTATTACTGCGCCTCGAGCGCCATATAAAAAATGGCCGACCTTGAACCCTTTCGTGTCTTTGTAAAGTTAAGCCTAGTCTGGTTTGTAAATCTCGTGTGTGCTTGATAACAATTTAATGTGATTTCTTTTACTTTACAGGCAATGTAAAACGTACTGATCAGGTTAGGATATGTGTCATAGCGGAGGTCTCGAAAAAAAAAGATGTAAGTATTTTAAAAGATGTAAAGGTAGTGTAATACTCACAGATTACCTCTGTTGTACCAGCAGCTAAGCACTAGCAATAAATTCTGAGACGATTAGAAACTTCTTATCTAATTTTACATTTGTTTTCTCGCAGTGTTTCTTATTTTTCTTGAAATCTGCGTTGTTTTGAAACTGTTTAAATCGCAGAGGCATTGATCGCCTTTGTGAACTTGAATATCGGGAATTAGCGCTCCTCATTGAAAGCTATGGCTGCTCTGTAAAGTTGCTGTCCTTATCGGTAGAGTATTTTTTAGAAAATAATTTCGTTGTGGAGTAGAGCTTCTCTCTTGTATCGTTCGGGCCCCAAAATTATGGTGATGTTTTTTAGCCCTTTTTAGGTATTTCATTTGTTCACGATAGAATTCATGAGAAATATTTTATAAATATACATACATTGATTAGGTTTTCGATTCCCCCTCTTTTTCTGTCTATTACGGAAGGTTTGCGTATCGTGTAACTCCTAGCTTTGTTTTGTTGCTTTCGTCTCTATGACTCAACTTTTTTAAGCCGTTTATCTCTTACTGAGAAGTCCGTGATTGAACTTGTGTGCAATCTAAATTTCACACCCTTTCGATGTCAATATAATCTAATCTTTACTGAGTACGTGAGTAAAATTGTAGCAATTGGGTGAAAAATCCTGACTTTGAAAGTAGTAAAATATTGGTGGCTCTATTATGAAATGGCTTACCTTGCTTCCGTCTCGCTTCTTTCAAATTTGTGTGAACATTTTGTTGTGACTACGACTCAGCATTCCGGTGCTGTTTCAACGATCAAACCACTTCGAGAAAATATTGTATCTAATTGAAATCAGTGCTCCAAGGAAAAGATATAAAGTTCCGAGCCGAAGCCTAGGTAGTGCCTCCATTTGTAGAACTAAATAACTCTTGTTTGCAGTGACGTATTCAACCGCGCCCAATACAACCTCCTTCTTCTTCCGGTGTTTTTCTTACCTGGCGAAGGGGAATAAGGGCGCGACAGTCAATCTTTTTTGGAGTGGCATACTCCCGAGACCTCTGCTGACACACAGCTGCATCGCTCCTAAACGAAGTAAGTGCCATTAGACTTCGCGGCGTAGGGGCCGTTATTGATAACTATGGATTCGTGTAGGCCACGGCAGGACTCAAGAGTCGTGCGGCTTGATCACATGACCCGTCTTCAGGAAATAATTAAGTTAAAAACGTCGAGCTCCAGAAGGGAAGCCTGGACTGAAGAAGAATGGAACCAGGAATCCCTCGAGTGTCTTCGCCATTTTCGGGAGTGGCGAGGACTCGTAGAAAGCGAGTTAGAATATCTAAGAAAAGTTGGAGCCGGACAAGAAGCTAAAAATCTCATGGCTGACTACCGGCAATTAAAGAGGCAAGTAAAGTGCTTTCTCAACCCTCGTGTGAACGACCTTTCCAGCGAGAGCTCCACGTCAACTCACTCAAGAAAGGACGGTCGAGGATCGGGGCCAAGGCGAAGCACCTCCTCTAGAGCTATGTCCGTGGCGGAGTCCACGAGGCTGGTGGACCTGGAAAGTTCTATAAAGAGGATCAACATTGCGCACCAAGCACGAGTTGCGGAGCTCAGGTCGCAGTGTGAGCTCGCTGTGAAGCTTGCTGAAGTAGAAGCTAAGGCAGAGAAAAGTAAAATCTCACTTGAAATAGACGAGATCAACAACAGAGGTCTCTCCAGCCCCGACGTTTCGATCGGCGCAGTCAGCGAAACGGAAAAATCTAGGCACACCGAAGAATGGGTCTCGCAGAACCACGGCAGTGTGTTTTATTGCCCCCCTCCACCTAACCTTCGTGACACTCAGGCACAGCAGCGGGACGCTGCTTCCCAGTTTCAAGATCGAAAACGAAATAAGGCCTCCAAAATGCGTCAAAATGCCCCGTGCTCATCGACGAGCTCCGACTCTAGTTTTTTGAGCCGTTCTGAGGTACGTCCCCCACCGAACCTGGAGAGTAGAGGAATTTACAATGCTGGTCTTCGGAGTTCTCGCCCACGGAGAGTTCGGGAATCAAGACCCAATCGAGCCGCTGACAACAATCAAGGGAACTCTACCAATTACATCCCTCAAGACCCGCTTTTGTGCTACCTAGAAAACCATTGGCCAGCAGTGACTGCTGCGCGGGAAATGAACTTAAACTCGACGCCGCTTCAAGACATCTAGTTTTAATGGAACTAAAAAAGTCACCTCCCAACCCTTTCCGAGGCGAGCCCAAACGTTACCATACTTGGTTCGCTGAGCTTCGAAACGACTTAAGGAACCTTTCTTTAAATCCGAGCGACGTGGTCGGCATCCTAGAAGCGCGCACATCTGGGGAACCTCGTGACACAATCGTCGGATTGAGGACTTCATTCGGAAGTGATCCGAAGCGAACTTTGGACGAAATCGTCTCTCAACTGAGAGAACGATATGGCTCGTCGGAGCAAATCACGGCGGAGTTCAAGAAGATGATCGAGAGATTCGACCAAATAAAAACGACTGAATTTGATCCCAAAACTGCTCAATCGCTGCAAAAGTTGGGCGACCTCTGCTACAGCATCCAGGGGCAGATGAGGGAGGTGAGAGACTTGGAATACTACAATTATGCTCTGGGCCTCGAACCAATTTATGAGAAGCTCCCGGATTTTATTAAATGCCGGTGGAATAAATCCAAGCTCAGCTACCAGAAATCTCATAAGCGCCATCCTCCTTTAGAGGAATTCTGCAGGTTCTTGCGCGAGAATGCTCAGCGCACGTACTCGGGAGTTCTCACCAAGTTGGACAACGACCAGCATACTGGACCTAAGGGCAAGTCCGGCAAGCGAGCCACCGTGCTTGCTGTTGAATCCTCGCAGGTGGAAAACACGAGAACCGAATGCCCCTTACACCATAGCTCCGGGCATTCTCTGGCGTCTTGCAATAGATTTTCTAGTTTGAATGCTGAGGATCGTAAGGCTATCGTTGTGGAGTGCGGTGCGTGTTTCCGATGTTTCGGAGCGCACCGTATAGCTCAATGCACCGCAGATCAGAGGTGCGAAGCCTGTGGTTCCCGTTCTCATCACACGATGCTTCATTCGGACGGGTCTGAGGGGCAGAGGCGCAGCCACTCAGAAAACTTCGGCGTACGAGGAAGAGGTTTTGCTTCGAGGGGAGGACTAGCGCCTCGAGGACGCTGGGCCCGCAGGTCTTCGCCTCTCAACGAAAGACGCGACGCTCCAGAAATGGGAAACCTGTATACGGAAAAGTGACAACCATCGGAAAACAGAAGCTGCTCTGAGATGGTCTTGGTGGACGTGACGGCGCCCGGAAGAAGCAGTAAAACTCTCCGCACCTACGTCATCCTGGATGACCAAAGTACTAACTCTTTCGCCACATCTTCTTTGTTAGATTTCTTTGCATTACCTCACAAAAAAGAAACGTATTCCATCACCACGATTTCAGGTTCTAAAATTAAATCCTACGGTCGGACTACGGAGGGCTTTCGAGTAAAGGGCGTAAACCGCTCTGAGTCTTATGCTCTTCCCCCGCTATTCGAGCACGACGGCATTCCTCATAATAAGTACGACGTGGCAACGAGAGAAGACGTCTTGAAGAACCCCGACATTGCTCATCTTGCATCAGAATTTCTCCCTCTGGACTGCAATGCTCCCGTGAGTCTGTTGCTGGGCCGAGACGCTGAAGATGTGTTAGTTGCAGATCTAATCCACCGGAAGCCAGCTGTCTACAAAACACCTTTGGGATGGGCTGTTGTTGGAAGAGTCAACCCTTCAGAGCCTCACCCGTCGAACATGCAGATGAGTGTGTATAAAACTCAAGTCGAAGATCACTTTTCGGCTCAGCCTTGTTTCGGTCCTCTGGCTCCAGTCTTCGACACCAGAATGGACGACGAGAGTCCTGGACCGTCCGTTGAGGACAGGAAATTCTTGTCGCTGATTGACGAGAATATAGTTGTAAATGCTGAAGGGCATCTAGAAACTCCGCTGCCATTCACAGATCGCATGTCTAAGCTTCCAGACAACACGAAGGCCGTCTATCGCCGCTCCAGAAACACCTTGGCGCGGTTAGTCAAAGACCCCGCCAAATTACAGCAGTGTTTGAAGATAGTCCAAGACTACGTGGATAGTGGACACGTAGAGGTAGTTCCTTCCCAAGAACTTCAACCGGCCGAAGGACACTTTTGGTATCTCCCGGTTTTTCCCGTCACACATCCCAAGAAAAAGAAGGTGCGCATCGTCTTCGACTCTGCGGCGCAGTATTTCGGACGCAACTTAAACGGAACCTTGCTTCAGGGGCCAGATGCCAACAACAGTCTTCGTGGAGTGCTCCTTAGGTTTAGAGAGAACAAGGTTGGTTTCGTTGCTGACGTGGAAAAGATGTTCCACGCCTTCTATGTCCGTCCCTCCGACCGAGATTTTCTCAGGTTCTTCTGGTTCAAGGACAATGATCCTTGCAAAGCAATTGTCTCATACCGGGCAAGAGTGCACGTCTTCGGAAATCGATCAAGTCCGGCTGTCGCAACTCACTGTCTGCGCCACGCCATTAGGGAAGCCTCAAGAGAGGAGAGAGAAAACGGAGACAGACTTGCCTGGAAAGCTCTGAGCTACGTCGAGCGCGGATTTTACGTTGACGACGGACTGGGATCCGCAGGTTCAGCTCAAGAGGCCGTCGACATTCTAGTCAAGACTCGAGAGTACCTGGAGACGTTCAAGGTTCGTCTTCACAAAATCTCTTCTAGTCATCAGGAGGTTTTGAACGCATTCCCGGAATCGGAACGCGAGGAAGGAAAAGTGGAGTTTTGGGAGGATGGCTGTAGTCAGCGCACCCTAGGAGTGACGTGGAATACTACGACCGACCGGTTTGACGTACATACCGAGGTGGTGGACCGACCGTTCACGAAACGTGGTTTGTTAGCCACCGTCAATTCAATCTTCGATCCAATCGGCTTAGCTAGCCCCGTCGTGTTGGGAGGCCGACTGATCATGCGCACCTTGATCCCTCCCGTAAAACAAGACCCAGAAAATTTGGCAAAGTTGGGGTGGGACGACCCTCTTCCCGTCGCTCATCTTGCGACGTGGGAATCGTGGAAAGAGTCGTTGCGAGGACTCTCCGACCTGTCGTTGGACAGGTGCCTCATTCCTGGAGACTTCGGGGAGGTTCATTCACGAAGTTTGCATTCCTTTGCCGACGCCTCTGAACAAGCCATAGGACATGTCACCTACTTACGATCAGTCGATGTGAGTGGACGAGTACACGTGTCTTTTGTAAGCGCTGACAGCAAGGTGGCTCCCAGAGCTGCCACAAGCATACCACGTTTGGAACTCTGCGCGGCCGTCGAGTGCAGCGAGGCCTCAAGAAGAATATGCGAAGAGATAAGCGTCGAGATCAACGACGTAGTGATGTACTCAGACAGCAAGGTAGTGCTGGGCTACCTCAACAACGAAACTAAAAGATTTTCAAAGTATGTGACTAGAAGAATTGAAGCGGCTACGAAGGTTCGTCCCAAGGAACTCTGGCGATACGTAGCCACAGAGTGCAACCCGGCGGATATGGCCTCTCGTCCCACAAGCGCAGAGAACCTGAAGAGGATACGCTGGTTGACGGGCCCTTCCTTTCTGTGGGAAGATCATCTGCCTGACGAGCAAGAAGGCGCAGATATCTCGCTTTCAGTGAGTTTGCCCGAGGAGAAACTCGTCCAGGAATGCTCGAACTTCGTCACCTCCCTTCAGACCCCAGAGCTTCAGCGTGAAGTTCCTGCCTACTTAACTGGTGACTTTGTCTCTGTTCGTAGAGCATCAAGACTGGCGACGAACTTCTATTTCAAATGGAAGGACCGAACTCAGCAAAGAAAAGGAGTGGCTCTGGCCATCAGACCCTTGGAATCACTAAACTTCGGGGGTGAGAAGTTAGCCATCTCTGACGTTCAACGCGCAACCTTTCAAGACGTGATCAGTAATCTCAAGAAAGAAAAGGACATTCCTCTGCGCCACCCTTTGTCTTCTTTGAGCCCCTTTATTGATGCTGACGGTCTGTTGCGAGTAGGCGGACGCCTCAGGCGCGTCAACTTGCCCGGGTGTATAAAGCACCCCATTGTGCTTCCCGAAGACCACCCGCTCACCTCTAGCATTGTGTCTCATTATCATAAACTCTCTGGGCATCAAGGTGCTCACATTTCCCATGGAGCCGTACGAGATGCAGGCTATCATATAGTGCACGGAAAGAAGGTCATCCGTAAGTTCGTAAATGACTGCGTCGTCTGCAGAAAATTGAGAAGGAGACCCGAAGAGCAGAAAATGAGTGACCTACCGGAGGACCGACTTGCTTGCACCGCTCCCTTTACGAACACAGGTTTGGACGTGGCAGGCCCGTGGCAGGTCGTCGAGGGAATCTCTACGAGAAGCAATAAGAGGACTTCTAAGGTATGGGCCTTGGTGTTGACCTGTCTAACCTCTAGAGCGGTGCATGTGGAACCGCTGCCTGCCATGGACACTTCTAGCTTTCGAAACGCTCTCAGGCGATTCATGTGCGTTCGTGGATCGTGCAAAATCATAAGGAGCGACCGCGGTTCTAATTTCGTCGGCAGCTATAACCAGGACCTCGACATGAGGTCACTCTCCAAAACGCTGCAAGACTTCGATGTGCAGTGGATCTTTAATCCCCCTCACGCACCCCATTTTGGTGGAGTTTGGGAACGTAAAGTGGGAGCTATAAAGAAGGCCATGTTGTTCTCACTTTCCCAGTGCGGCATGCGAACACCTAGTAGAGATGAGCTCTACACCTTTTTTCAAGAAGCAGCATCAATCGTCAACAACACGCCATTATGGTCCCTATCGAGCGACCCTAATGATCCACAACCCCTGACTCCAAACATGCTCCTAACGTTGAAAGAAGCGGGCGACAACCCTCCTCTCTGCGATACCTCCCCTGCGGACCTCATAGCCTACGGAATGAAGCGCTGGCGTAGAGTCAACCATCTGGCAGAGGTCTTCTGGCAGAAGTGGAAAAGCGACTACATACAGGAGCTTCAATCGCGCTCCAAATGGACGAAGAGGACAACCAACTTGAGCCCTGGAGACATCGTCATGCTCGTCGAGCCCGCTCCGAGAAATAAATGGGCGATGGGTAGGGTAGTCAGGGTCAAGAAGAGCGGGGACGGTCTAGTACGTTCCGTAGTGGTATCTCGGGCCGCTGCTGCGGGAGGTACGATAGCGTGCGAACGTCCGATAGGAAAGGTAGTAAGTTTAGGTCTCCGAGGAGACAACTAGATCTCATAGTGTCAGATTCTCGAATTAATTTGTTTAGTGTACTCTATCTATCGTGCCCGTCGCAACTGTGACGCGTCCTTCCAGTCTACCTGTCGAGCTTACCTATATTTTAATATGCTTATTTCAAGCGATCGACGGAAGGTGTCTCACTGCTGCTGATGGGGGGAGGTGAAGAGCTGCAGACTTCTCCTTCCTCTCCCGGTAGTGGTGTGATGCGTGAAGCACGTTCGTTTTTCTTCCCCTATCTATCTCTCGCTAACTCAGTTTGCGGTTTGCCTACTATAGAGTATTAGATTCTGAGTACTGACGGGGTGCGCCTCTAATTTTGTATTATTCGCTCGTAACGTTCCTAACACTAGTCACGTGCGTTGTTTCTTGTGCCTATTGGAGTAAGGAACATTGATCTCTATCTAGATTTAAGAAATTTCGTATTGTAAACGGATTGATGTATGGTCTTTTAGTATAAGCTTAATGTTAGTGATTATCGTGTACCAAGCTAAGGTACTTTTTATGTACTATCTTCAAGCCGTCGCAAGGATGTTTGCCTGTGTATTTTTCAAAGAAAAATAGGGGGGAGTGTCATGCCTTTCTCCGTCTTTAAAGCCATTTGGGTTTTATCTCGCCATTTAATTGAACCGTTTCCCATTTGACTGTCCTGGAAGCTTCCAGAGCAAATTCGTGATTTTGAAATGAGCGATTTAGGTCAACAACTTAATTCTATCAGCGAAATTAATCGTTAATGTCACTAAATGTCGATTTATGAAGTCGATAATATCTTTATTTAAATTAAGAATAAAAAACTTCGATACTTATCAAACGTTCTAGTTCTATCCGCGCATGTAAGAGTAAATGCGGGAGTTCTCCGCCGTTACGTAAACTCATCTCAGCTGGCTCCGCATTCTGGGGTTTTAACCGCGGATCTGGGTTTTTTATCTGTCTCCTGGGGTTTACAGTCATGAATTGTGTTGGCAAAACAATTAATTTCAAGGAGCTAAAATGATTGTACTACTTGGTAACCTCGAAAACAATAGAAAAGTGTAAGAAAATTTATTCATTAACGCCTTTTTTCGCTGATCTGGGTTTTTTCCTTTAGCTTATGCTGGGGTTATTTGGCAACATTCTCTTGGCGTCTCTTGTGGCTTCAGCGCCCGCTTCTCACTGTATCAGAAGCTCTTCCGAGAGCAGGTGTGACTTTTCGTGCTCAGGCGCCCTTCTAATTCTCGTGTGCCTGCGTTTTAAATGTGTTAATCCTTTTTTAAGTGATGATCGAACTTCATAAAATTACAGAACTGAAGTGGAAGTGTGCCTTATATCTGTAAAAACGGTAGATAGCCATTCTACCTTTGCGTGTGTCAGTTTTCTCGTGTGTGCTTCAGTAGCTTCAGAATGCTTCACTGTCCGTTTTGTCTTGTTCAAGTGATTTTTTATTTCTCTGTAAGTTTTGACCACTGAGTCTCAAAATCATTTGTATGATCGAAGAAGTGCGTTATTTATTGAAGGGGCCGAGATGCTTTAATTTGCAGCATGACTAATTGAAGGTCATGTGCATTTTACGAGTCTTCCATTGCAGTTGTCGTGTATTACTGCGCCTCGAGCGCCATATAAAAAATGGCCGACCTTGAACCCTTTCGTGTCTTTGTAAAGTTAAGCCTAGTCTGGTTTGTAAATCTCGTGTGTGCTTGATAACAATTTAATGTGATTTCTTTTACTTTACAGGCAATTTAAAACGTACTGATCAGGTTAGGATATGTGTCATAGCGGAGGTCTCGAAAAAAAAGATGTAAGTATTTTAAAAGATGTAAAGGTAGTGTAATACTCACAGATTACCTCTGTTGTACCAGCAGCTAAGCACTAGCAATAAATTCTGAGACGATTAGAAACTTCTTATCTAATTTTACATTTGTTTTCTCGCAGTGCTTCTTATTTTTCTTGAAATCTGCGTTGTTTTGAAACTGTTTAAATCGCAGAGGCATTGATCGCCTTTGTGAACTTGAATATCGGGAATTAGCGCTCCTCATTGAAAGCTATGGCTGCTCTGTAAAGTTGCTGTCCTTATCGGTAGAGTATTTTTTAGAAAATAATTTCGTTGTGGAGTAGAGCTTCTCTCTTGTATCGTTCGGGCCCCAAAATTATGGTGATGTTTTTTAGCCCTTTTTAGGTATTTCATTTGTTCACGATAGAATTCATGAGAAATATTTTATAAATATACACACATTGATTAGGTTTTCGATTCCCCCTCTTTTTCTGTCTATTACGGAAGGTTTGCGTATCGTGTAACTCCTAGCTTTGTTTTGTTGCTTTCGTCTCTATGACTCAACTTTTTTAAGCCGTTTATCTCTTACTGAGAAGTCCGTGATTGAACTTGTGTGCAATCTAAATTTCACACCCTTTCGATGTCATTATAATCTAATCTTTACTGAGTACGTGAGTAAAATTGTAGCAATTGGGTGAAAAATCCTGACTTTGAAAGTAGTAAAATATTGGTGGCTCTATTATGAAATGGCTTACCTTGCTTCCGTCTCGCTTCTTTCAAATTTGTGTGAACATTTTGTTGTGACTACGACTCAGCATTCCGGTGCTGTTTCAACGATCAAACCACTTCGAGAAAATATTGTATCTAATTGAAATCAGTGCTCCAAGGAAAAGATATAAAGTTCCGAGCCGAAGCCTAGGTAGTGCCTCCATTTGTAGAACTAAATAACTCTTGTTTGCAGTGACGTATTCAACCGCGCCCAATACAACCTCCTTCTTCTTCCGGTGTTTTTCTTACCTGGCGAAGGGGAATAAGGGCGCGACATGCTGAGTTGTAAGTGTAGCTTGCTTTTGACTCAAGTTACAACCGCCAACTGACAGCAGTTGGCTGGCTATTTTTGGAATACCTATAAGCCAAACCAGTATAATTAAATTCCATTAGCAAATGACATAACGATTATACTCAGTCGTGTTGCTGCTTGTAATATCAGGATAGAGCTTATGACCAGTTGGTCTGGAACACTGATTCTGGTGTTAAGATGATTCAGGCTGCGACTCGGGCGCTAGAGTTGCGGACTGATTCTTATCACCGGACTCCTGCCATTGTTTATCCTGTTAATGTTGCAGTTTGCGCAGTCTCGCACATGTGTATGAATAGACTCAAATTTTGTGTTCAAAATAATCCAAGTTACCTGCTCCCTCACAGGATCGACGGGACCACACATTCAAGCACTCACAAACACGTATGAAACCAAACCCTAACCTCTTAATTTAAGGAGTTTACCTCCTCCAAGTGTTCCCTCCAAGTTCTCACCCTCCAAGTTCTCACCCTCCAAGTTCTCACCCTCCAAGTTCTCACCCTCCAAGTTCTCATCCTCCAAGTTCTCACCCTCCAAGTTTTCGCCTTCAAATCTCCTCCGGGTTCATCCTCCGGGTTTTACCTCTGAGTTGATTCTCCGAGTTTCCCCTCTTATTTAACTTGTGAAACTGGAAGGCCTGCATCCCTGCAGCTAAGCCGCTTGAACCTTTAGTTGTGACTACCTTTGGGTCGAGAGTCCCTTCCCACCGAGTTTTCCCAACCGGTAGCTATCCCCATACTCACCACTAAATTCACCACTCACGTAGTGTCGGAACCTCCCACACTTACACCCTCATCGACTTCACACTCCAGCACACGCTTCCACAAGCCTGAGCTGAACGAATCGTCTGAAGTTATTCAACATCCTCGGACTCTCACCAAGATTGTCGCTCGAACAAGAATCAAGCCTCGCACTTCGGCGTGCAACCTTCTCCTCAATAAATCCCCATACCGGCGAGTGAAACTATTCTCTCATTTTCCTCCGGTGTTGGCTTGTGGTAATTTTTGTTGTTGATTGTAGACGCTTGAAATATTGCGTCCGAATACCGCCTAGCTCCTTCTGAGTCAGTGGCCCTAAATCATTCCTTTTTGCAATTAAATGTGCTCTACCCGGAGCACTGGTGACCCTTTTTAATAAGAAGAGCATCTTCCTTGTCACTTGATAAATTCCTCGATATTCAACCTTTAAAAGTCAAATTCAATCAGTTTCCCACTTTGGGAGTACTTCATAAACTCCTCATCTGGCGTCTCCACAATAATTGTAAACCGTAGTACATGCAGGAAAAGTAGTTACCAATTTCTATCGCTAACTGTGCTGCCTTCGCAGCAATTTAGGAAATTTCTATTTTCAAACAGCGGTAGAAAATTTGTGCCTTCGAATATCGAGGGAACCAGTCCGCACGTTCACTCGTTTTCCGGAAACGCTCTCTTCCGGTACATTAGGTATTTAAACTCTGCGAGCTGAGTAGAGGCCGCCAGTTGTGTTGAAGTATTGTGTAGACTCCAGAGAAGGAAATGTAAGTAAAGAGTGCTAAATATTAAGTGCATTGGGTCCCTATAGATGTCTGTTTTGTGTCTCCTACTAGACAGTGAATTCTTAGGTCCTAGAAAAGCTAAAAGATTTCAGGGGATGTTAGAATGTGTGCTGTCACAGTTTTTCTGTTTGTGCTTTTACAATTCTAGATACTGATTCTTCATTCGCGGTGCCAATATAATGTAATGCTGTGTTTACCTATTTGTACCTGGCTCAAATTGTCTAGTGGTATTGCCCTGTGTTGGACAGGGTTGTGAGACTTTCTTGCAAACACTCAGTCATGTTTTGATTATATTGTTGAGCCTGATTTGTTCTGTGCTTGTCAGTGCTACTTAATTTATTTGCTGGAATTCACAGCTGGATTCATTGTGCTCAGTTGTTGATTTTATCTAAGCACATTGCATTATATAGATCCTTGTTATCATTCACGATTAATGTTAGTGGATTTAAACTCTGGTATTTGGACTCTAGAATTGTGTAATTCCTCACTCAAGTTGCTATTTTACCAGTCTGTAGAGTGTGGTGGTTTTTGCCTATTTTTATTTGTGTGATTTTTACTGTGCTGCGGATATTTATATTGCCTGGTTGATGACGTGTTCATGCCTGTTAGGTAACTATTTACTTGTTCAGAGGTGTCTAAGTGTGCCCCCTTGTTCACTTATTAACCACCTTTGTAGATGGGTGTGTTTTAACTATGCCCAGGTGGTACTATAGATTGATAGACTTTTGTGACTAGTCATGTGAGTCAGAAACAACTCAAGTTGTCAGGCACTGTTTACGTAGGAATAGCTGTGTAACTTTAGTTCAGCGTCTACCGGGTTGGACATGCATTTTTATATGGGAATAGCCGTGTAACTTCAATTCAGCATCTACCTGGTTGGACATTAGTGTGTAGAGCCTACTGCCTGACCTTAGTATTTAATGAGGGCCTCATTAGGTTGACTGGTTATATCTGATTGTGCCATTGGGATGCTCGTATGAAAATTGTACTAAGTCTCGCCAATGATTTGGGTGTTGAATGAGCCGCTGAAGTATTACCCGTGTTCTCTGAATTAGATTTTCTTGTGCCAGTGATGCAGTTCTGCCCCAATTTTTGCGTCCTTATTTTCTGGTTTGCCCTCTGAATCACTTTTAGATATGCAATCTCTAAAAACTGTATATTTTTTGTATTACTTTTGTGCTAACTAGACCTTTCTATTTCAGGAAAATTTATGTACAATAAATGGCTGCTTAAGACAAGTTTTGCATCATCCGTGGACTTTTCTGAACCTTCCCCTCGTCGATAGAAATTGTTGAGGCAGTCACACTAACTATCCTATATTTCATTACATTATTCCCAATGCACCACATTTCTGTGGCACGTGTGTGCAATGTGATTGCTTGTCTGTGGATATGCACGTACATGTATGTAAATATATATGCATGTGTTATGGATCTGTAATTGGGTACGTATGTGTATGTGCATATACATATAGATATATATATACGTTCATATATGTATGTATGCATGCACAAACAGCAGTTTCCGCAAAATTGCCGATAAAAGGCTTGAATTTGTCTTATAAATGCCGTATTTTTTTAATTTCTTTAATATTAATCAATTCGTGACGTTACCTACCTCATCAGCTCATTTTATTATTGCGCCGCATTTAAATGATAAATATCTTGAATTTGTTGTGTATTTAAAGCAGGCTTTTGGAGGCAGGAATTTACTTCCATCGTATTGTGCTTGCTCCAAAATATATCTTTGAATATCTGCCATTTTGACCTAGTAGTTATGGATATATTTTATCCACAAGCATTTTCAATATCATTCCCTGATGTTAAGAAAGCCAAAGCTCATATGTTAATGTACGTGGAAGCTGTCACACGTGTTTTTACCCCACTGACTTTATCATCTTTAAATTTATATTACTGCATTCTTAAATAAACATTATTTAACTGCAACTAACTACCCATGGGAGACATATTTGTAGTGAACTCCCTCAGTCGCACTTCAGCCTAATTTCATAAATTATCAAAACTATCTTCGAAAAATTAAATAAGATAAACAACAATTTTAAACAATTTAAACAATTTATTTACCACAGGAGATACAGAGATAAAATGTTTCTTAAGTCTAGTACAATGGTCAAATTTGAGTATAGATACCTGTGGGCCCGAATAAGTTCAGTGACTTTTAGGGCATCCTACCATCAAGGTTAGTCTTAGGAGTACAATAATGTTTAACCTAATTCACTTAAACTAGAGACGCATTAGACTGATCAATGAGATAAGTAACTCGAAATTAGACACTTTATTTCACAATATAGTTCATATGGACTAGATTTAACAGTATGTTCGACAAACGATTCAAGAACAGACTGAAGATCGGCGAAATTAATCAAGGCGAATTACATTATTAGGACCATTTATGTAGGGGACAAGGTTTGACTCTGTGATCTTACACGACTAGTAATCTGATAGGAAGTGAGATTCAAGACTTTTTTTGAATACCTTATAAGAATTACTTTCATGGATCTCCGCAGGTATTGAGTTCCAAGTTTTAGTTCCAACGAAGAGGATACTGTGTTGTGACCGAGCCTTTGAGTAATAAGGAAGCATGAATTTACTTCTATTTCGGGTTAAATGGTCGTGATGACCAGTTTGCGTAGTTAATAGTTGTTTTAGGCTATGGTCGCCATCATTTGTTAATGTTTTGTAAATGAAATTGCAAATGGAGATTTTGTAGAGATCCGAGAGCTTAAGTATTCGTAAATTTTTGAATGAGTCATTTGTGTGAGCATTATATTCTAGATTCTTTATCGCTCTTATGGCTCTTTTATGCAGGGTAAAAATTTTGTTGGTTTTATTTTTATCAGTTCCGTGCCATGCTTCTATTCCGTATTGCAAGTATGGTGAAATGAGCGTTCGGTAGAGCATTTGTAAGGCTGTTCCAGGCAGGAAATTCTTGACTTTATTTAGGATTCCGATAGATTTTGATAATTTAGAACTAATATGAGCGATGTGCTCTTTAAAGGTTAGATTTTTGTCTATTATGATGCCGAGGAATTTACTTGAGTTGGTTTCTTCGATTTCACCTTCGCCAATTTGAATGCGTGGGAGAGATATATTTTTCTTGTATGAGAATGTAATATATTTTGTTTTATCGATATTAAGGCTTATTTTATTAGCTTTAAGCCACAATGAAACCTTATGAAGTTCATTATTTATACGCTCCGCCATCCTAGCGGGATTTTGGTCTGGAAGGACCGCAGAAAGAGTACTGTCATCGGCAAAAAGTATGAATTTGAAGAATGATGTAGATTTAATGATATCATTGATAAAAATTAGAAATAGGAGAGGCCCAAGGACAGATCCTTGTGGAACCCCATGGCTAATTGTTTGTGGGTCTGATTTTGCGTCGTCAATGACAACGTATTGTTTCCGATTTGCTAAGTATGATCTAAACCAATCATGGGCAGCCCCTCGAATGCCATAACAATGTAGTTTCGAGAGTAATACGTTATGGTCCACACAATCGAATGCTTTTCGAAAGTCAAGAAATACAGAGAAAACAAGCTTTCCTTCATCTATATTAGAATAAAGGTATTGCAAATGATTTAATACAGCTTGTGTCGTAGATTTCTTAGAACGAAAACCGTATTGTTTGTCGTAGAGGAAAGATTTTTGTTCAAAATACGAATACACTTTTTTATACACAATTTTCTCGAATATTTTGCTAATAATTGGTAGTACAGAGATAGGTCTATAATTTTTTCCGCAGTTTTTATCACCATTTTTAAAAATAGGGGTGATTCTCGCAATTTTGAAAGAGTTGGGGAAGATACCTTGAGAAAGGGATTGGTTGATAATATAAGATATGCACGGTGCTATTATATCAGCTATAGCCTTAAGAACTTTAGCCGAAAAATTTTTCAATCCACTTGATTTATTTTTCAAGTTGTTTATGCACGTAATTACATCGGAGGGATTAGTTGCCGTGAGAAAGAGTTGGCGTGAAAAAGTTGGCGTGAAAACACAATCATTCATACAATTTAGATTACATAATTCATTTAACATTACCCCGAAATCTGTTAAAATTTGAACCCAAAATACTCCGACATTTCCGAAAATTTACTCTCACGCGTTTTGATGCAGAACCATTTCGCAAGCGTTTCCGGTTATCGTACGTATATAAAGCCAGCTCTCCAGGCAGAGTCCGTCATTCACGTAAGAGATTCATCTGAGTGTAGTGCTTGGGCCCCAGAGGGGCATATGTAAGTAACAAGTGTTAAATGTTAAGTGTCAAGCTAGAGTTTACCCCTTTAATCAGTTGCATAGATGTGTCTAGAGACTCCAATATACTATCAACTAAGGAACATTCTCTGTGTTTTCTTTTATTTGTTATGCCGGTGGTTAACGATGAACAAGCTTACTGTGTCATCTTGGCCATGGCTGCTTCTCTTTGTTTTGCTAATTACTCCATTGTGCCTAGAAGCAATTCTTACTCATCTGAATTGTAGAGAATAAGAGGCCTCACCTTTTCTCATATTTGGTGTCTAAGATTCCCTTATTTTTGTGTACATTATTTAATTACCTCAGTGCTGTAGCTATTTTACTTTTAGTTGTTAGTTCATTTATATTACATACTCAGTTATGTTTTGCCTTTGGGAATTAGTTCCAAGTCATGGACACTTGTGAGTTTAGTCCCAGCAGCATGCTGAGTAATTAAGTATAGTTATGATTGACTCAAGTCACAACCGCCAACTGACAGCAGTTAGCTAGCTACCTTCAGAATACCTGGAAGCCAAACCAGTATAATTAAATTCCATTAGCCAATTACTTAACGATTATGTTACTGCTTGTGATATCAAGATAGAGCTTATGACCAGTTGGTCTTGAACACCGGTTCTGGGTGTTAAGATGATTCAGGCAGCAACTCGGGCGCTGGAGCTGCGGACTGACCTTAGCACTAGACTTCTGCAATTGTTCTTCTGGTAAGCAGCAGATTGCAGCAGTCTTGCAAATGTGTATGAATAGGCTCGTTATCGTGCAAATTTATCCAGCTCGATGTTCCTTTACAGGATCTACTGGACCACACATTCCACGCACTCACAAACACGTTAAGGAGCCAAACCCTAACCTCTTAATTGCAGCCACCCTGCATTAAGATTAGAAGAAGATTACCTCCTCCTCCTCTCCAAATTTGCTAATCTGGAAGGCCTGCATCCTTGCAGCTAAGCCTCTAAAATATCCAGTTAAGACTATTGAGTCGATAGCCTTCATTCCTACCGAGTTTACCCAACCGTTAAGCTTTCCCACTTAGCGTCGGAACCTTCCACACTTAACACCACAAGTAAACTCACACTCCAGTACACGCTTCCACAAGCCTGAGCTGGAAGCGCACCGCCTGAAGTTCTTCAACCGCCTCGGACTCTTCCCAAGAACGTCTCACGAACTGAGCATCAAGCCTCGCCCGTCAGACTTCAACCTCCACTTAATAAACGAGGCGAGATAGTCTATTCACTCATTCTCCCCAAGTGATGGTTCGTATTGTGGTTTTTATGAACAAACTGTTTGATTAACTTGATGCCGTAGAGCATCCGAACACCGCTTTCAACTCCTTCTGAGTTTGCAAATCATTGAAATTCAACGCGCGTCCCCACGCGCTGGTGACCTCTTAAATTTTCTTGCTCTTCAAGCTTCACGTAAAATAAATTGAGTTCCCCAACTTTAGGGCAAACTTTACACTACAAGCATTTTCAATATCATTCCCTGATGTTAAGAAAGCCAAAGCTCATATGTTAATGTACGTGGAAGCTGTCACACGTGTTTTACCCCACTGACTTTATCATCTTTAAATTTATATTACTGCATTCTTAAATAAAAATTATTTAACTGCAACTAACTACCCATGGGAGACATATGTATGTTTTTACCACCCAGTTTTTCGTATAAATGGACCATGACCGTCATGGCATCCATCTATGTATATCCCCTCAGAACCTTTCATATTAAAACATTTTAAAAGGCGACGTAATTCATCCTATGTAATAACCTCATAAAACATCAGTGTCTTATTTTCTTATTCTTGTCCTAAATGTTCTTGCTGGTCTTGTGTGTTAACTTTTAAAGTTTACGTTACCAGTTTAAAGTTTGTGTATTTTGGTTGATTTTAAATAGAACAAAGTTTGGTGTTCCGTGATGAAAAAGGATCACCAGACGCCGAAGAGGCATAAAAAATTAAAATGAATTAGGTATGGCCAAATGCTTAGAAGGAGTTAGGGTCCGGACGCAGTATTTTCAAGCGTCAAATAATCAACACAAGTATGTTCATAAAAACCACAATGCGAACCAACACTTGGGTAATTGAAACTAGATATGGCTCGCCTTTTCGTTTATTTGGGTAGTAGTTGGACGTTGAAGGGCGAGGCTTGATTCTTGATTCGCGAGAAGTTCTTGGGAAGAGTCCGAGGCGGTTGAAGAAACTTCAGACTGTGCGCTTCCAGCTCAGGCTTGGGGAAGCGTGTACTGAAGTGTGAAGTTTAGGGTGGTGTTAAGTGTGGAAGGTTCCGACACTTAGTGACTCGGCATTGGAAGATTATGGTAATGCCACTGTATTGTTGTGCGCTAGCGGAATTTCTATCTTCGCTTCGGCACACAATAGAACGGAAGACGCAAGGATCCAAAAGAATGCGAGGTTTCTTCGGTTTTATTTCTTATCCAGACGACTCCGTAAATCTGCACAGACAGGTATGATTCAGGCTCTGACCAGGAATTGCATGACAAGAAATCCTAATTTAAGATCGTAGTCGAATGACCAATTAATTTATATAGCACCGCACAACAAGAAAGTGAATTCATACCTCGAGGGTACACGAGAAATAGCTGAGTGAGACATAAGAGACCATAGAATAGTATCACATAAAAAGGGAATTCGCCACCCTGCTAACGACGTGGCACAACGACGATTCGCAATGTTACGATTATTATTATTATTATATAAGAAAGTTTTAGCCTCCCTTAACCACGACAAAGAAGTCCCAAGAGAGGAAAGAGGAAGGCACCATCTAGCATGGAGTTGAGGGAACGCGGAAACTAAGCATAAGGTGCACAAAACAGTAAGCTAAGGAAGAGACTCATGAAACAAGAAGAAGTTTCTGTTGCATTTACAGGGAAGAGAATAAGTCTTCACTCACGGAGCACATCGCTAGAAAACACATTTCTAAAAACACATTTGCAATACACGCACAGGACCAAAAAGGACAACCTACTCGCACACGCATTGATTACAACATTTTTTTTGGCGTCCTGACCAGCCTTTTAGAATTTAAAACTCTCAAGATAAGGAACACATTTCATCCTCTACATGGAGTACATGACAAGGCAAGTCTAGTTTTGTAAATCACACATGGAAGTTTTATGATTTTTAGGCTATTAAATATGTGCAACAATACTCACAGACGGTGGGGGAAGGTCCCTCACTTTAGGCCTGGAATAGCCTATTTTAACACATAAAATAGGCGACTACTTTTGTCTTTTTCTTTACTCTACCTGCGGAAAAGAGACAGCAAAAATTAGGTCTCTGACGCGGGTACAAGCTGAAATGTAGCAGCGGACTAGTACTACAGCCTATCCAGCCGCAGAATCAGACTTAAGATACACCAATTCGCCTAATTTAAACACCAAGCAGCAAGTGCACATTCATTAACGTCGCTCTGGAAACACAAATCACATGGGCTAGTGGTCTCAAATTTCTGCGCCTATTCTCAGTCTACTGAGAATGCCGTAACTTTAGGCTTCCACCTTACTGACTGGCGCAACTTGCCCAGCACAGTTCATAGGTGAGAAGCCAATCGACAAAAAAATATTTTACTTTGTTTCATATCTTTTACTTAACGAATGTTATAGAGAGCGCAATACAAAGACAAGAAAAATCATGTTTCCAAGTTGGTACAAGTTTAGCACGATGTGTCATGAATTTTTCAATATCAACAACTGATGTCTAATCCATGGAAGAACCACCACATAGTTTGTATTTTTAATACACAGATCTTTGAATAGTAAAGCAGTGGTTGATTTGTATTCTTAATTAAATATGAAATTTTATTATTTCTGTGTTCATCCATGAAATGTAATAAACTTAAGATAAATCTTCTGTGTCAATTCAAATGCATTGAAATGTCAGTCTCTACATATTACATTTACTGCCTATGACACTGTTTACAACGTTATATTTACTTTCTATGACAACATAGCTGACATGGCTTGACTATTATGCAAATGTTGCTGAGCAAAAAGAAAGAAAAAACATTTGAACGTTAATACAGAATCACTTGGAGCAGTGAAAGGAAAAACAGGAATCAGTTTATCAGTCAAATCACTCATTCTCTTCTAAAGTACTGCCAAAATGGAACCTGACATTTCCAAACATTACACTGCAGCGCACTCGCTATGAAACGTTACGACGGCTAGTCCGACTCAATGTGGGCGACTCACCGGCCGCCAGAAGCATCCTCGAATGCTCTAGAAACCGGCCGTTCGCCCCTATCAACACGAGATTTGTAAAGCAATCGACAAATATAGCTAGTAATGGAACACGTTCAAGTTAAAATAAATTTCTAACACGAATTCACTTTTAAAAGACACAGAAACTTAAGATTATCCGGGAACCTGTTCCTCCCACGAGCACTTCAATTCAAATAACACGCTGCGTCACTCTTGCGGACCAGCGCAGATCAGCAAAATGTTGCCGAAATAACATTGTCAAAATTCTTTAATTTTTCGTGTCTTGTAAGACACGACAGCCACTGTTGCAGTATGGGAAAGCTACCGGTTGGGAAAACTCGGTAGGGAAAAGGCAATCGACTCGTTAGACTTTAACTGGAATTTTTAGGGGCTTAGCTACATGTATGCAGGGCCTTCCAGAATGAGTAAACATATTAAACAATTTAAACACTTTAAACAATTTATTTACCACAGGAGATACAGAGGTAGAATGTTTCTTAAGTCTAGTACAATGGACAAGTTTGAATATAGCTACCTGTGGGTCCGAATAAGTTCAGCGACTTCTGGGGCATCCTACCATCACGTTATTCTAAGATTTACAGTACTGTTTTACCTAAATCATTTACCCTAGTTTCGCATTAGACTGATCAGTGAGATAATTTACTCGATATCAGATATTTCATTTTACAATATAGATCATATGGACTGTATTAACAGCACATTCGATAAACTATTGAACAGTAGACTGAATATCGGCGATATTACCCATGGCATATTACATTATTGGAAACAGTCAAGTAGGAGACAAGATTTGACTTGGTGATCTTACACGACTAATATTTCGATAGGAAGTGAGACTCAAGATTTCTTTTGAATACCTTGTAAGAATTACTATCACAGATCTCCGCAGGTATTGAGTTCCAAGTTTTAGTTCCAACGAAGAGGATACTGTGTTGCGACCGGGCCTTTGATTAATAAGGAAGCACGAATTTACTTCTATTTCGGGTTAAATGGTCGTGGGGCCAGTTTTCGCAGTTAATAATTGTTTTAGGCTATTGTCGCCATCAATTGATAATGTTTTGTAAATGAAATTGCAAATGGAGATTTTGTAGAGATCCGAAAGTTTAAGTATTTGTAAATTTTTGAATGAATCATTTGTGTGAGCATTATATTCTAGATTCTTTACCGCTCTGATGGCTCTTTTTTGCAGAGTAAAAACTTTATTGGTGTTATTTTTATCAGTTCCGTGCCATGCTTCTATTCCGTATTGCAGGTATGGTGAAATTAGCGTTCGGTAGAGCATTCGTAAAGCTGTTTCAGGCAGGTAATTTTGAACTTTATTCTGGATTACGATGGATTTTGAAAATTTAGAACTAATATGAGCGATGTGCTCGTTTAAGGTCAGATGTTTATCTATTATGATGCCCAGAAATTTGCATAAGTTGGTTTCTTCGATTTCACCTTCGCCAATTTTTATGCGTGGGAGAAATATATTTTTCTTGCATGAGAATGTAATATATTTTGCTTTATCGATGTTGAGGCTTATTTTATTGAAATAGGAGAGGTCCAGGGACAGATCCTTGTAGAACTCCATGGCTAATTGTCTGTGGGTCTGATTTTGCATTGTCAATGGCAACGTATTGTTTCCGGTTTGCTAGGTATGATTTGAACCAATCATTGGCGATTCCTCGAATGCCATAACAGTGTAGTTTCGAGAGTAATATGTTATGGTCCACACAATCGAATGCTTTTCGAAAGTCAAGAAACACGGAGAAAACAAGCTTTCCTTCATCTATATTAGAGTAAAGGTACTGTAAATGATTTAACATAGCGTGTGTCGTTGATTTTTTAGAACGAAAACCGTATTTTTTGTCGTAGAGAAAAGATTTTTGTTCAAAATACGAATAAACTTTATAATACACAATTTTTTCAAATATTTTGCTAATAATTGGTAGTGCAGAGATAGGTCTATAATTATTAATGCAATTTTTATCACCATTTTTAAAAATAGGGGTCACTCTGGCAGTTTTGAAAGAGTTGGGGAAGATACCTTGAGAAAGTGAATGGTTGATAATATTAGATATGCACGGTGATATTATATCAGCTATAGCCTTAATAACTTTAGCTGAGAATGTATTTAATCCATTTGATTTGTTTTTTCAAGTTGTTTATGCACGTAATTACATCGGAGGGATTAGATGGCGTGAAAAAGAAACGGACATGGTCCATGTATTGCAGGTGGTCTGTAGGTTCACTAAAGACACTTTCGGCGATATTTTTCCCTATATTTATAAAAAAGTTGTTAAACACGGTTGCAATATCTTGTTTGTCGTGATATTTTACATTTTCGTGAATGATGAACTCAATTGTTTTTGTAGCATTATTGTTCGGTCTATAGCATGAATTTAGCAGGCGCCAAGTTTTTTAATATCAGTTTTGTATTCAGTAAATTTGCGCGTAAAGTAGTTTTGTTTCGATGTTCGTATTTGATTTGTCACATGATTCCTGAATCTGTTATATGTTACTCTAGATATTCGTCCTTCGTACAGTAAGGCTAGATAAGCTTGATGTTTCTTTATGTTGATCACGATATCTTCAGTAATCCAAGGCTTTTGTCTATTTTTCGGCGTAATTGTGCGGGTGATTATTGGACAACACTGGTTGTATGCGGTCGTTATAATTTGTTAGATTTAGTATTGCTTGATCAATGTTAATTGCATTATAATCCAGTTCATAGATGTCCAATGATGGCATTAATTCTTCTAGAACAGTTCGCATTGTTCCCAAGCTATATTCGTTTCCATAACGATATGAAAAAGTCTCAGCCTATGGGCTGTTACAGTGACTATAGACATTTTCCTTGATGAGAAACACCGGAAAATGGTCAGATAAGTCAGAAATTATTATTCCTGTTAGAAAATCTGTCGGATCTTCCTTAAAAATATTATCGAGCAGCGTAGCTGATTCAGATGTAACACGCGTAGGTTTCGTGATGATTGGAAGGAAGGAGTTAGACTGAAAAACATTTATGAAGTTTGAGATTTGCTCACAGCTTTCATATTGTAGAAGATCGTAGTTCAAATCCCCGCATATTATTATGTCTTTATATTTGTAGAGACTTGTTGAACTGAGATATTATGCTTTGAAGCTCGTTCAGCCATTATTCGCCCGATGAATTCATCCCAATGATGCAACGATACTCCTGCCTGCGAGAGACTAAGTCATTGCAGCAATATTGGCCTTCAAACTTGTGCTCTAATGAACGCTATCACGGGTACTGGAAAATGAGCAATACAGGATACGTAGAATACCTCTACAGGGTTGTAGGAGCAGAGAAATATACAACTTCATAAATATGTGAAGACTCTGTGAAGACGTCGGCCTGCCCCTTTGTTGAGACCAAGCGAGGAGCCTCGAACGGAAGTACTCTCTTCAACCCCCTTTTGCCTTCAAAATATTTCATTTATGAATTTCGAACTATTTTTGTTGGTGTAAAATATAATTTATATGAAATTTTAAGAAGCAACTGTTTGAAAATCTCAGGCATCTGATGGTGACTATTTTTAGTGAAATAAACTCGCCACAAGGGGGAGAAGTGGGGGACCCAAAGGGAGCTACGCTCGTACCCCTTCTAGATAAAAAAGAAATTTGTCAGCCATTTAAGCAGGTAGAGGAAAGGGTTTTCATCAATCTGAGACTAAATTCAAATTTCTAGGTACAATAAGTTGGAAATTTAAGTCTCATCAAAATTATCAAAAAGTATCCTACTTATAGAAAAAACAAACTGTTCAAGTGAGCGTTTGCGAGGCCCGTCGAAAATTTGCACTCCGGTCCTTCATATGAGCTCATAGACTTGAACAGGGTGTCGCAAGCCTTCACATGTCCTCACACACTTCAACAGAGCCTGACGAGCCTTCACATGTTCACACGAATCCTTCACACGGCCTAAGGAAGCCTTCACATGGTCACACAAACCCTTCACACTAATAATAATAATAATTAAGGCATCTACGGATGCTTTATTTCCAATCAAGCCTGATACATATCACCTTGTACATTGGATTTTCAAATGCCTAATAACTAACGCCAGGATGCCATTACGCTTTCCCCCGGTCAAGACCGGTACCCATTTCAGACACCTGGGTAGAGTGGGGTATTGTGCTTGGAATTTTTCTCCTATACCCAACAGAGAAAATCGCCACCAGCGCCGGGACTCGAACCAGGGTCTGCCTGGACGGAGGCAAGTTCGGTGGTCGCGCGGCTACGACGAGCACACGGCCTGAGGAAGCCTTCACATGGTCACACAAACCCTTCACACGGCCTGAGGAAGCCTTCACATGGTCACACGAACCCTTCACACGGCCTGAGGAAGCCTGCACATGGTCCCACGAACCCTTCACACGGCCTGAGTAACCCTTCACATGGTCACACGAACCCTTCACACGGCCTGAGGAACCCTGCACATGCGTTATGAACTCGTCAAAGTCTCCTCACGCTTCACACGCCCCACAGCCGCACGCTGGTCGCGTCCTGTCCTTCTGTCGCTGCAGGTCCTGCAGAGAACAAGACGCCGCAGCGGACGGAGTCGGTGGCCGCTGTGCTCTCGCTCCGCATTGTCCATCGTGTGGCCGTCGCGTGTTGGCAGTTACGCGGTGGTAGAAAATCTCGCTCCGCATTGTCCATCGTGTGGCCGTCGCGTGTTGGCAGTTACGCGGTGGTAGAAAATCTCGGGTCAATGTGAAGTTTAATGCAATCACAGAAATTGATAATTATATTCCAAACAATCACTAAAGGAATCCATTTAAGAACGTTTTTCATGAACGACATTCTGCTCGCTGATGCGTTATTTTCGAATTATTGAACTTTGAAATTGGCCGTCGCGCGCCCAAGGAAGCGAGCGTAATTTAATTAAAAACGGAAGCTAACCCCCTATTACAAACGTAAAGAGGTTGGGTCGTGAGGGGGAGGCACAGTTCTTCTAGTGAAAATTATAAATAAAGCTTCTAACCCACCCATTAGGGTGACGACCGCAATCTTGTTTACATCGGGTCTAACATGGCGACCACCATGGGCGCCGCCATCTTGGACCCGATGTCAACAAGATTGCGGTCGTCACCCTAATGGGTGGGTTAGAAGCTTTATTTATAATTTTCACTACAAGAACTGTGCCTCCCCCTCACGACCCAACCTCTTTACGTTTGTAATAGCTTCCGTTATTAATTAAATTCCGTTTCACGCGCTCGCTTCCTTTGGCGCCAAGGCCAACTTCAAAGTTCAATTATTCGAAAATAACGCATCAGCGAGCAG
This sequence comes from Morinoia aosen, assembly GCA_030386875.1. Lineage (NCBI taxonomy): Eukaryota > Metazoa > Arthropoda > Malacostraca > Amphipoda > Talitridae > Morinoia > Morinoia aosen. The sequence goes on from CM059566.1 coordinate 25,598,163, forward strand.
AATGTCATTCGTGTAAAACGTTCTTAAATGGGTTCCTATAGTGATTCCTAAGATCGGAATTCTTATTTTCCGTGATTGCATTAAACTTCACATTGACCAAATCTCGCTCCGCACTGTCCATCGTGTGGCCGTCGCGTGTTGGCGGTTACGCGGTAGTAGAAAATCTTACGAATATTTCGGGCAGCGACGCTCGTCTGACGTGCAGGTGCGTCATGAAACAAGCCTGCTGCTGGCTGATACATTCTCGTGTTGTGCACAAGACGTGAGGACTGCTGCAGTTCTGACTGCCCAGAGAACGGAAACGCGGCCTCTGGTGTTTGGCAAGTTACGCACCAAACATAGGCGGCCAGCGCGTACGTTTTGTGATAAGTGATTCGTGTCTTAGGAATATTATTTATTGGTCTATCAGGTTCATTCATTGAAGATTCAGCTTCTAAGTTTCAAGGGAAATTCTACCTCTCCAGTTACTTCTAACAGAGTGAGCAACACATGTGGCAGTTGTCTGTAGTGGGTAAGTCATTATTCTTTGTGCTTCTCTTTTTCCTCGTCATTGAGGAAGATCTTAGGGTCAATGTTGATTTTACCGTTGTCGACGATTTTGAAAATTTCATTGCCGCAGTTAGGTAATTGGAGACATTTTAAGATGTTTAATAAGAATGATTGTGCTCGTAAATTCTTAAGTTTTCGAAATATATAAAAAATAACGTTCAGGTAGGAATATCATTAACGGCAGTTTCGAAATTGCTCTGCCGGCGTTTCGCGGACGCGGGCACGCGAAATTTCTTGATGGGAGACATCGGCCTCAGTATGGCTAAGTTAAGCACCTTAGGTTTACTTAGGTTAGTTTAAGTTAGGCTAGTTTATTTAACTAATCTAATTTTGCCTAAACTAACCTCAACTATCGTTACGTCAAAACCGTTGTTCAGCTTATTTACGTGTAAAACGTGTAAGACGTCTTAAAATGTACTCTATTACTTAAATGTGGCAACGAAATTTTCAAAAGCGTTGACAACAGTATAATTAATATTGACCGATCCTAGTACAGGGCAAGCACAATTCCGCGATGCGTCTTGGTTTAATAATTTGCAATTTTCATTTTCAGATTTTCTTCTCGTCAAAATGCCAGCATTTGCGGTTTACTATGCTGGATGAGGCACCCAAACGTTGGGCCCATGAGGTGACACTTGATTATTGACTTCACTAACTTTCTGTACATATTCCCCACCTCGGGAGGAACGGAGGTCAAATTTTAAATTATTATTATTTATTTATTTGGATAACTAATATGTCATCAATTTTATTTATTAACTAACTAATAATATTAGTTCATATTTATATTAGTTTTCGTAGCATAAGTTTATATTAAATCTTGTTATTATTGGAAATGGCAAGGAAATTGAACAATTTATTTCTAGGAGCAATACTCCAGTTGAGTGTTGGCTTAGACTAGAAATTACTTGGCCCAGCTAAGTTCTGACTTCTGGGGCATCCTATGTAAGCCTTGTTCTATATTTGTAACACTTTGACAGCGACGTGTGCTACCGGTGGCCAGGGAGGAGAGCTTTATAATGCTGCTAACCGACCTGCAGTCTCAATATAAATTTTCATAGATAATTAAAGCTAAATGAAGGCACGTTCCAGTTTATTTTTGCTATTTTCAAAATTGCATATTACAATTGACTTGAAATTTGAGCTGATTATTGAACTTCAGTCCAACCGATGGCGGTTAAAGTGTTAATTTGTTGATGTAGAACACCTAACTTAAGACGCTGCATGCGATACGAGCCGTCGGTGGGTCGTGTTAATTTGTTGATGTAGAACACCGAACTTAAGACGCTGCTTGCGATACGACCCTTCGGTGGGTCGTGTTAATTTGTTGATGTAGAACACCGAACTTAAGACGCTGCTTGCGATACGACCCTTCGGTGGGTCGTGTTAATTTGTTGATGTAGAACACCGAACTTAAGACGCTGCTTGCGATACGACCCTTCGGTGGGTCGTGTTAATTTGTTGATGTAGAACACCGAACTTAAGACGCTGCTTGCGATACGACCCTTCGGTGGGTCGTGTTAATTTGTTGATGTAAAACACCTATTAAGACGCTGCATGCGATACGACCAGTCGGTGGGTCGTGTTAATTTGTTGATGTAGAACACCTAACTTAAGACGCTGCTTGCGATATGACCCGTCGGTGGGTCGTGTTAATTTGTTGATGTAAAACACCTAACTTAAGACGCTGCATGCGATACGACCCGTCGGTGGGTCGTGTTAATTTGTTGATGTAGAACACCGAACTTAAGACGCTGCTTGCAATACGACCCGTCGGTGGGTCGTGCATGCAGGGTAAAATATCATTATGCCATTACATATATACACTTCTCATGTCTGCTTAATATAAAAATTTTTTAATTACAATTTTATTAAATGCAATTTTTTCGAGCAGTGAAGTCGATTTTAAACTTTGCTACCTACAACCTAACTTAACATGAGACCGCTGGATGCCCATGTGCGTCAGCGGCAGCGAACCTGTTCAGGCCTTCATGTTGCGAAACGACCTATCCATGGATCCTTTGAAATTTTTTATTAATCTTTTAAATTAATGGTATTTAAGGGGGTCAACCCAAGATTTCAATTTTTTTCATCCGATTCTTTTGAAATTTGGCCAGTATATGTATTTGTTGAAAGTAAATTTTTTTATTCATGTAACTTTTTCGATTTAGGCCTTATTTTTTTTAAATACGAAAAGCAAAGACAATTTTAGAATCCTTTAAGCATTTTCTACAAATTTATTAGAGCAAATTTTCTATTTCACGTTTTGTTTTCCTTTCATATGGGGTCCAAAACTCAGGACTTTTAGTCCCCATACACCCCTCTAGGGGAATCTAGTGTCCGTAGCGCCATAAAATTTTAGGACCGAAAAGTCCACCACCTAAGGGTCCTTTTTCAAAAAGAACCCATAAAAGGGCCGACAGGGGCCTGGCAGGGGCCTGGATGACCCCTTTAATGTTATGTATTTATAAAATTACTAACAACTTTTGACTTTAAATTTGAGTTAAAAGTGAATTTCGCTTTTAACCCTCCGCAATCAACGTGTTCAACTATATATATATATACACTCTGCTGGTCGGATCTGTAGATTGCGTTAGAGAACGAAAAACGTATTCAACACTTTCACCGGAATTGTTAAAACTGAAGTTCAATATTCAACTCAAATTTAAAGGCAATGATAATGGGCAACTGTGAAAATAGCAATCATCAAACTGGATCGTGCCTTCGTTTTTGCCATTTCAGTATTTATGAAAATTCCCTTTGAGTGTACTGTTCGGCCAGCAGCATTATGGAAATCCTTTCCGTGTACCACCGGTGACACACGTTACGGTCAAAGTGTTAATATACGATATCTTACCTAATTATATCCTTGGTGTATTTATTTACTTAAAAATAATACATATTTGCTTGGTGTCCGCTTCATGAGAAACAGATTATCTGATTTGAAGGATGCTTACTGACTGTATCCGTGATACGAGCTTCAGCAGTACACGAGCACATGAATATTTTAATTGCTGGTACTATTAGGATGGATATATTTGTTTGTCATTCACATCTGGAGGATTTATTGAAGGAAAATATCGAATCCCGTCATTTTTGACAGGCCTTGTACACTAGTTATGTAGTTATGCATCCGAAGTCTTCAGAAACAAAATACTCAAAATCAATTTCATATGAGAATTGCCGGTGTATCATTTTCAAAGACCCAATAGAGGAGTCCGCCATTCCACAACAGCCAGCTCCACCAAGACCTAGGCAGGAACTGCATCCAAGCCTTCGTTGACATGCTCCGTACGAGGTCCTCTCACGGATGTCAGGAGGCATCGAGTTCCAAGACTCAACTTCAATGAAGTATAAACTGTTTAGAGGTCTGGTTTTGTGCAGCAAGGGAGTAAGAGTTTATTTCAGTCTCTAATTGAATGATAGTGATGACCAGTTTCAGAAGATACATAATGTTTGAGGGCTAATCACCCTACTTATTCAAAGTTGTATGCATGAAGTTACTCGGGGAAGCCTGCTAGATCTGAGACCTTGAGCATTTCTTGCTATTTGAATGAATCATTTGTGTGGGCAGTGTATTACATGCTTCGTTCTGCTGCTTTGCTGTGTGGAAATTTTGTTTGCTTTATCATCAGTCAATGCCATTTTTCTCGCGTATGGAGACGTGGACGGACAAAAGTTTTTTGTCATTTTTCGAAGAGAAATTTTTTGCTCTCATGAGAATTTCACTTGATGTCTTTATTTTCATTCGAATAAAATATGTGGTTCTCATAACTCATAATTTGATCAATTTTAATTTAAAGGAATTTCAATGTGACCTTGATGTGACCGTCACTGATTTTGCATTGAAGGAATGCATTTCGCTTCTGGGAAATTAGGATATACCGAGTGGTGCCGAGGTTGGTGCAGTCTTCATTTGCTTGGAGCCATGTCGAGAGTTTTTCTAGCCTGCCTTTACTCGGCTTGTTATCTTTCCTCTGGAAATGCTGATCAAATGTTTGGTCATAAGAATAAGAGAATTTAAATAAAAAAGTACATTCAATAATGATAATGAATATCACAAACAAAAGTCCCTAAACCAATCCCTGTGGAACTCAATGGCTAATATTTTAGAAATTCCATTTGGGAGTTTACTTATGCGGGAAATTGTTTACGCATTTGTCCTCCTGAGGGGGATACAGCTTGTGTATCTATGGGGAGTGGCGCTCCCAGGGGGAAATGTGAGGTCTTGAGCTGAGAGTTATGTAGGCCTTCTTTTGGTTGAAATGAGAGTTTTTTTTGTTATGGACATTCTTTTTCGGGTTCACTGCTGTTCTGTTTTTCAGTACCTCTGACTTTCTTCTTAAACTTTTATCTTGTTTCATAACCTTCTTTCTTATCTTACTGTTTCCGTGCGTACAGGGTCCTTTGCGGGAACACCCTTTATGCATAGATTCCACATACCCTTAACTCAATACTTAATGGTGCCTTCATCCTTTCTCTACTTGAACATCTTTGTTGTGGTAAAGGGAGGCTAAAACTAATGCATGAAACAATCAATTCCGATTTGTCAGATAGGATTACAATCATGTAGAAGCCACTCCTCTAGACCCCAGCTCTGGAGCTACGAAAGAATGAACACGCTGTTATCAAGTCAGACAAATGCTCTGCGAAAATCGAAACACGGAAAACGATACTTCTTTCGTCGGTATTAGATTAGAGAAGTTCCAGATAATTCAGATTGGCTCGCGTTGTTATTTTTTCAAATCGGATGCCAAACTGTTCATCATAAAGAGATGACTTTCGTTTGAAATAAGAGTGCATTTTCCCGAACATTCCAAACATTTTACTGAAAAATTGGCGGTACAGAAACCCGTGAACATCGGTCGTGTCACCATTTCCGAAGGAGTGAATTACTTTTGACAGCGTGCTGAAATAATGAAGAAAACAGAAGGATTATTCAAGACCAAGAGGATCGGGGATTTTACGTCGGCAATGTTTCTTAATAGTTCTACTGATATCAATTTGAATCAATTTGATTTAATATTTAAATTTTTATTGCAGTCAAAAATATCGAAAGCAATAGCTATGGTAAAAATATCAAGTTATTGTCTTTAATTTGCTCCTTTTGGTATGAATTGGATGAGAAGCGATACCAGCTGTGAGTACTCATCTGAGCAAAAAGTGGTTAGAAACTGTTTTTACGTCTTCCTCGTTCTGCGTTGCATCTATCTGAACATCAGATCCCGCAGTGAGATACAACTAGTGTAGCTATGGGAGTTGCACCCTCAGGGGTAATTTATGAAGTCCCGAGCTAGTGGTTAGGTGTTTTTCCTTTTGTTCAAATATATATATGTTTTGTTCCGTTACAGATCATTCTATTTCGGTTCACTGCTGTCCTGCTTTCAGCTCCTACCACTTTCTTAACTTTTCTTCGTGTTTCGTGAACTTTTTCTTGACTTGATGTTTTTAGGTACCTTGTGCATAGGTTCCGCGTTCCCTGCACTCCATACTAAATGGCTCCTTCCTCTTTTCTCACTTTGGAACGCTTTTGTTGCCCGTAGAAGGGTTTAAACTCATGTTTAATCGAATGTGAAAATTAGATGCAATCCCCTCAGGGGGACACAACTATTGTGTCCATGGGAATTAGCCCTCTCAGGGGGACTATGTGAGGGCCCGAGCTAGAGGTTTAGATAGGCTTTCTTTTTGTTAAAATAGAATAGGTTTTTGATTTGTTACGGACCATCCTTTTTCGGTTCACTGCTATCCTGTTTTTCAGCACCAACTACTTTTTCAGCATCTACTACTTTTTCAGCCTTTTCTTGTTTCATGAAGTTCTTCCTTAGCTTACTGTTTTTATGCACCTTGTGCATAGATTGCGCGTTCCCTCAACTCCACACTAAATGGTGCCTTCATCCTTCCTCTTTTGGAACATCTTTGTCTTGGTAAAGGGAGGCTAAAACTTTCTTATATATATACATGAGATGCAATTTCAGCTGCTGCTTTATTGTGTGGCTCACAACCTGTCATCAGACGCCTTCTGCCGTAATCTTTTTGATTTATGAACATTTTAGCGTAAAGTAATTTTTCCTCAAGTTTCATATTTGTTTCAGGTATAATTCATGAATTTACTAGATTTAAATGTTGACATTCTTCCTTCGTAAAGCAATAAGAAGAGAGCTTAATATTTTCTTTTGTTCTTAATTTCTTGAACAATGCAAGGCTGTAGTAGGTTTAGGAGAGATAGCGGACGTGATGACCCTCTCAGGGCACAGGATAGGCAGTAGGCTGAGGTTAGTCAGGTTAGTTCACCCTGCGCTGTGGAGGCTGGCGCCCCAGGAGGGAGTTGTTAGCTCACCTCAGCTGCAGGCCTGCCCCACTGGTAGCATTCCTACACACTCTGCTTATTTCACTTCTCATGCTTTCTTCTCTATCTCTTCTCCGTCTCTTTTCCTTTCCCGTCTAAGGGTGCTGTTTCCATCCGCAGGGTATCTCCTCTGGGAGGTCTCCTAGGGAGGAAATGCGAGGTCTCGTGCTGAGAATTAGGTATGTCTTTCTTATGTCGATTTGAAATGTATTTTTTTAAGGACCATCTTTTTTTCGGTTCACTGCTATCCTTCATTTCAGCGCCTCTGACTATTTGCTTCAACTTTTATCTTGTTTCCTAACCTTCATTTCCAACTTACTGTTTTATGCGGAGGGACCCTGAGTGGGAACACACCTAGTGCATAGATTCTGCGTTCCCCTGACTCCCAAGTGTGAGGGCCCAAGCTGAGAGTTAGGTAGGCCTTCTTTTTGTTGAGATAAAAGTTTTTTTTTGTTATGTTAAGGACCACCTTTTTTCGGTTCACTACTGTCCTGTTTTTCAGCACCTCTCACTTTCTTCTTCAACTTTTATCATATTTCATGAACTTCTTTCTCATCTTACTGTTTCTATGCCCCTTCAGCATAGATTCCTCATCTTCTTATCTCCATACTAAATGGTGCCTTCCTCCTTCCTCTCTTCGATACGCTCTATTTTTGTAGCGGTTAGGGAGGCTTAAACTAACTTATAATCTATAATCTAATCCCCCGACTCCATCCTTACTGATGCTTTCACCATTCCTCTCTTTGAGCATCATTGTTGTGGTGAGGAAGACTGAAGGAAACTTGCAGTCAATCAATGAGCTGGTATCTAGGGTGTGAACATTCCTCATGCAAATGTTGCCCGTTTCCGGATGTTCATTCTAGAGGCACCATCTAGTCGCTCTCATGGGATCGCTTTTGTTCTGCATGGAGTCTGAAAATAAATGTTAAATTATTAAATGTGTGCGATGATCGTACGGCATTGAATAAATGCAATATTTGCTGCATTAGTTAGATTTAACGTTGTGCAGTCAAGGTTGGCGACATCAATGACATGTTCATCCATGATATTCAAGGGAATATCTGGTTGCACATTACGCATTTACTCCAAATTTAATTAATTGCTGAGTTTTAGCCTGCTGAGCAGCACAGGTGGTAAAAATACAATTTAAAATAGAAATTTTCGAAATAAATTAAATTACAAAATTCAGCAGTATTGGAAGGACACTAGTTGGGGCTGTCAAGAATATTATATCAAAGGAGTGGCTGAGTCTGGCGAGATGGGCGTAAGCGTTGTGATTGCAGGAAAAAAAATGATCTAGAGAAGTGCATTTCAGAAGTGAGATGATTGTTCTCAGTGCTCATATATCAACCCAAATTACATCGTGGAAATGAGACATATTTAATATCTCAATAATATTACTGAGTTAACCCAAGAAGCAGAGGAGGCGGACTGCAGGGCACCGGCACACCGTTGATAAAACAACGCGGTTACCAGCTGGTGGTAATTCAACGGATGAAAGTTTTCATACGATTGTGATTTACAGCAACATTGTAATAAGTCTTGAACGTTTATGTTCAGATATATACTCACTTGGGCTTCCGTCGCGTTTATTTTTATCGTAATTAGAGGCAGCCGATAGAGTTTTATTATTATAAAATATTGTTCTGTCGCAAACCTTTCGTCAAAGTTAGTTTAATTTAAGAATGGAAAGATTCATGTTATCTGTTTTTTGAAAAGAATATTCGACAGTCCCAGCATAATATGGAGAAATCTTTAGCATTTACTGATATTGTTTCACTAGGTTATGGGATATTTTCATTTGCGGTTTCTTAAATCATTTTGATGTAGAAATAAAGTTTTAAAAATATGTCGATATCTGGGTAGATATTTGCTGATGTGCTCGCCCACCGATGGTAATCTAAACAAAAGCGCGAGCTGGTAGTGAGAGACCACCAAACAAAAGCGTGAGCTGGTAGTGAGAGGCCACCAAACAAAAGCGTGAGCTGGTAGTGAGAGGCCACCAAACAGAAGCGTGAGCTGGTAGTGAGAGGCCACCAAACAGAAGCGTGAGCTGGTAGTGAGAGGCCACCAAACAAAAGCGTGAGCTGGTAGTGAGAGGCCACCAAACAGAAGCGTGAGCTGGTAGTGAGAGGCCACCAAACAGAAGCGTGAGCTGGTAGTGAGAGGCCACCAAACAAAAGCGTGAGCTGGTAGTGAGAGGCCACCAAACAAAAGCGTGAGCTGGTAGTGAGAGGCCACCAAACAGAAGCGTGAGCTAGTAGTGAGAGGCCACCAAACAAAAGCGCGAGCTGGTAGTGAGAGGACACCAAACAAAAGCGTGAGCTGGTAGTGAGAGGCCACCAAACAAAAGCGCGAGCTGGTAGTGAGAGGCCACCAAACAAAAGCGCGAGCTGGTAGTGAGAGGCCACCAAATAGAAGCGTGAGCTGGTAGTGAGAGGCCACCAAACAAAAGCGCGAGCTGGCAGTGAGAGGCCACAAAACAATAGCGTGAGCTGGTAGTGAGAGGCCATTAAACAATAGCGTGAGCTGGTAGTGAGAGGCCACCAAACAAAAGCGCGAGCTGGTAGTGAGAGGCCACCAAACAGGAGCGTGAGCTGGTAGTGAGAGGGCACCAAACCAAAGCGCGAGCTGGTAGTGAGAGGCCACCAAACAAAAGCGTGAGCTGGTAGTGAGAGGCCACCAAACAAAAGCGTGAGCTGGTAGTGAGAGGCCACCAAGCAAAAGCGCGAGCTGGTAGTGAGAGGCCACCAAACAAAAGCGTGAGCTGGGAGTGAGAGGCCACCAAACAAAAGCGTGAGCTGGTAGTGAGAGGCCACCAAACAAAAGCGTGAGCTGGTTGTGAGAGGCCACCAAACAAAAGCGTGAGCTGGTAGTGAGAGGCCACCAAACAAAAGCGTGAGCTGGTAGTGAGAGGCCACCAAACAAAAGCGTGAGCTGGTAGTGATAGGCCACCAAACAAAAGCACGAGCTAATAGTGAGAGGCCACCAAACAAGCGTGAGCTGGTAGTGAGAGGCCACCAAACAATAGCGTGAGCTGGTAGTGAGAGGCCACCAAACAATAGCGTGAGCTGGTAGTGAGAGGCCACTAAATTTAAATAATCTGACGAAAATAGGAAAAAATCAAAATTCTGAGTTAAAACGATCCCCCTCAAGGGATACTGCTAATTTATCTATGGGGATTAGCGCTCCCGAGGGTAATATGTGAGATCCCGAGCTAAAGGTTAGGTAGGCATTCGTTTTGTTGAACTAGACTAGGTTTTTGCTTTAAAACGGATCATTTTTTTTCGGTTCACTGCTCTTTCGTTTTTCAGCACCTACTGCTTACTTCCTCAACTTTTATCTTGTTTCATGAACTTCATCACAACTTACTGCTTCTATGCACCTTCTGCATAGATTCCGGGTACCTCAACTCGATGGTAAATGGTGCCTTCCTCTTTCTTTTCTTTGGGACCCCTATGCTGCGGTGTCACGAGAAAAAGGTCCCTTCACCTCCTTGTTAACATTTCATTAACAAGAAGATCAGGCTCTCGGAATTGAGGGGTTGGCTCACCTCCATGGGATACATAAACAACACAAAAAAATTAATGGATCTCAATCGACATTACAGTACATACACTAAAAACAGAGTGGTACTCACCGTTGAGAGCTGACCCACTTACATCAGCGCGTTTCAGTGCGCTATTTTGCCTCGGTGAGATGTAGTGCGAGCGTTAACGGGGTTTTTAAACGCCATTAAAATGCTAAAGACTCCTTTATAATGAACACCCTGGTACAAAGCATTAATCGCAATTTACTGGACCTTTAAGTAACACATATTGACAAATACTACTCTGCCTAATTGACCGGTGAATTTCTTCAAGTGAATTACACACGGAACACATATAATGGAATAAGGCCTGACTGTCGGGTTGGCGCATCCCAACGGCACAATGGATGGCTATTTGACCTCGATCCACTAGTTCTTTCAACCAAGAGCAGCTTCAGTTCAATCCCTGTTTCTTACACGGTGCATATACTGTCTTTGGACGTTTTATGAAGAAGTCGTGCTTGCAATCAATAGGAGAAAAACCACCCTCCTGTGGAGCAACAAAATTTTTGACAATTATTTTAATTCTACAATTTTCTCATACATATATATGCACATATTCCACATTTATTTCAACTGCTCCAATTCTCTTTTACGTTATATGAACCTATCGTTTCCAGCGGTATCTATCGTAACAAAAGCACGAGCCTTACCCGCCCTGACGACGTTATCAAAAATTTTCCTTTAAACGACCTCCGCGGCCGGTACGGGATCTTCTTCCCTCTGTAAACGCAAAAATGTAAACTTTTAATTTGTTGATTCAAGAAAAAAAATATATCTCAACAGGTTTCGCTTCTCACTTATTTTCCAGCGTATAAAATTTAATTTAACACCTATTTACGACGTAGAGTATAACATTTTAGGTATCATAATGCCTAGCCACGACGAACCTTATCGAAATGCTCGCAAAGGTTCACTGACTCTTGTTTTTGCGTCCTGGCCCAAGTGTTCTTTTGGGGCTACCCTCTTTCCAATCATGACCAATGGTACTACTCTTGCACCTTCTAAACAATCGCCTGCTCTGTCCCATTGGCTGTTCTCGGGGTTGCACGCATCCTATTCGCTGTTAGAAGGACACGAATTTTCCCGCCCATATTTTGCGAGGTGATCTTGAAGTCAAAAGCCGTTGGATCACCTCTATCACCAAAAGCCGATTTCCCACGACTCTACCTTCTATCCTCTACCCTCTACCCCTAGGCCGGGCCTTATGGTCAACAAATTTTGCCTTTGTGGTAACACACACCGCACTTCTTGTTCGAGCTCTCGAGGTCTGCTTACCAAGCACAACACTCACCCAGCTCGAGTGCCTGCTTCGCTTACACGACACATAAATTTATGTTGAATGTAAACATTCAGGCCAACACTCATGTTAGAGCAACCCACTCGTACCATTGGAATGCGCCTGACCACAGTTTTATAAACTCACAACGAAACATTTCCATACGAACTCAAGTCTGAATTATGGAGGTTTTAGAATCGGTGACTTTGGTGAAGACTTACATTTTCATCATTTAGGCGCTACGTTAGGTAGACACCAGCATAGAGCGACGTTTGGTGCACTACACTAGCGGCATGCGTTTGTTCTAGTCAAGCTCCGACCTTATACGAGTTCAGCTGCTCTTTGCTGGACCCGCTGCTGTGGGACGGCGTTTGGATCTCGAGTAGTTCGAGGCGCGGGCTGCGACTGGTGCGGTGTGTGGTGACTGTTCCTCCAATTCTGTGCCTGCACTGGGAGGTGAGCGCAGCTCTGCGTGTTTTTCCTTTATTTCTGCAACTGAATTGGAAGGATATTGCTTTAATTCTCTCATCAACACTTTGTCAGACCTTGCAAGCCGGGTAGCGTCATAGAGATACGAAAAATCTTATACTCACTAAAGAATACTAAAGCGACTGGACATGATCGCATAAGCCTCCAACATATAAAAAACAGCTTCCCTGTCACAGCACCCCTCATTCGCTTGATAATAAATTATAGCCACCAACAAGTTTCCTGATCAATGGAAATTATCCATTATTAAGCCATTACATAAATCTGGTGATATCGACATAGCGTCAAACTACAGATCAATCAGTCTCCTGCCTGTTATGTCCAAAATATTAGAAAAAGTAAGAACAAACCAGCTCTCGTCTTACATGGACGAGTCACATCTACTACATCGCAATCAATATGCATACAGAAGGAATACCAGTACTCAGGACGCCCTGTTAAACATGTTACGACACGAGCATGGGCCTGTCGGCTTCTCGTTACCGAAAGAGGAATTTAAACCTCTATAGATGAAGGATAAAGGAAAATTAAGATGGAAATACACAGGAGGAGAATGGGACAGGAAAGAAAGAAATTAGAAATAGTAGTGTTCGCATAGTGCACCACGAGTCTCCCTTAGTCTATCAGCATGGATAATAACGACAACATTGAAAGATTAAACATATTTTTATTCTTGACCGTAGAATGTTGAACACGTGAGTTAAAGGTGATAATTGGCAACAAACACTGACACAAAGTGACACACACCATGAAAATAAACGTGCGCTTCGAATCGTGATAGGCGCCCGCAACGGTTGCATGTTTTAACGTTACACAAAAATTTTATGATGACTATCAAAAGAAGATCTACTCACAATAAACCAAAACAAGAAAATAATTAGTAGCTGGGCTAGAGTACGCCCGAAATAAAAATGGGGATAATGTAAAACAATAAAACCCTTGACTCACACAAGGTGTTAAATGCGGAACACTTAAATTTGCGCTACGCACAATGTGAAGCTCCACACACCACAATAAACAAACAAATCGAAATCACTCCAGATAGCGCGCCATTTCCAACACTTTCCAATGTGCTGTTTTGTACCTAAACTTGCACTTTTAATCACCGTTCAATTTCTCAACTCCACTATGTCACCCTAACTCTTCTGTGATGCATCGTTGAAGTGAGGCGAACTCTGCTTCCACTTATGGCTTGTGGAATGTACGAATGTTCAGTTGATCAGACTGACATCCGCTGATGCCCCAATGCCGGCGGCCGGCTGGTGCTTTTTCCTCTCTTGAAACATCTTTGTCGTGGTTAAGGGAGGCTAAAAATTTCTTATAAAATGATAATAATAATTTAAATATATTTCGATTCTAGTTTTCTGTACTTCGATTCTAGTTTTCTGTATTTCTTTTTCTATAATTTGTTATCAGTTTTCTATGATTCGATTCTAGTTTTCGGTATTTCTTTTCTATGTTTCGATTCTTGTGTTCGGTATTTTTTTTCTGTATTTTGATTCTAGTTTTCGGTATTTCTTTTATATATATTTCGATTCTATTTTTCAGTTGTTTTTTTTTTCTATATATTTCGATTCTAGTGTTCGGTATTTTTTTATTTTATATTTCGATTCTAGTTTTCTGTATTTCTTTTTCTATATATTTCGATTCTCGTTTTTGGTATTTCTTTTTCTATATATATCGATTCTAGTTTTTGGTATTTCTTTTTCTACATATAACGACTCTAGTTTTCTTTATTTCATTTTCTATATAATTCGATTCTATTTTTTTCTATTTTTATTATATTTCGCTTCTAGTTTTTTGTATTTCTTTTGCAATATTTCGATTTTAGTTTCCTGTATTTCTTTTACGATACTTCGATTCCAGTTTTCGGTATTTCTTTTTCTCTATTTCGATCATAGTTTTCTGGATTCATTTTTCTATATTTCGATTCTAGTTTTCGGTATTTCTTTTCTATATATCTATTCTATTTCGATTCCAGTTTTCTGTATTTCTTTTTCTATAATTCGATTCTAGTTTTCCATATTTCAATTCTAGTTGTCGGTATTTCATTTCTATATTTCGATTCTAGTTTTCGGTATTTCGTTTTCTATATTTAGATTCTAGTTTTCGGTATTTCGTTTTCTATATGTTTCGATTCTGGTTATCGGTATTTCTTTTTCTATATATTTCGATTCTAGTTTTCTGAGTTTCGATTCTAGTTTTCTGTATTTCTTTTTCTATATTTCGATTCCAGTTTTCGGTATTTCTTTTGCAATATTTCGATTCTAGTTTTCTGTATTTCTTTTTCTATACTTTGATTCTAGTTTTCGGCATTTATTTTTCAATATTTCGATTCTAGTTTTCTTTTTTTTCCTATATTTCGATTCTAGTTTTCTGTGTTTCTTTTTCTATATTTCGATTCTAGTTTTCTGTATTCATTTTTCTATATTTCGATTCCAGTTTTTGGTATTTCTTTTTCTATATATTTCGATTCTAGTTTTCTGTGTTTCGATTCTAGTTTTATGTATTTCTTTTTCTACTACTCGATTCCAGTTTTATGTAATTCTTTTTTTATTATTGGATTCTAGTTTCTATATTTCGATTCTAGTTTTCGGTATTTCATGTCTACATTTCGATTCTAGTTTTCGGTATTTCATGTCTACATTTCGATTCTTAGTTTTCGCTATTTCGTTTTCCATATTTTGATTCAAGTTATCGGTATTTCTTTTTCTATATTTCAAACCTAGTTTTCGGTATTTCCTTTCCTATACATTTCGATCCTAGTTTTCGGTATTTCTTTGTTTTTTTAATATCGATTCTAGTTTTCGGTATTTCTTTCATGTTTCGATTTTAGTTTTTGGTATTTCGATTCTAGTTTTCTGTATTTCTTTTTCTATACATTTCGATTCTAGTTTTCGGTATTTCTACTTCTATATGTTTCGATTCTAGTTTTCGGAATTTATTTTTCTATATATTTCGATTCTAGTTTTCTGTATTTCGATTCTAGTTTTCGGTATTTCTTTTTCTATATATTTTGATTCTAGTTTTCGGTATTTCTTTGTCTGCATTTTATGATTCTAGTTTTCGGTATTTGTTTTTCTCTACTTCGATTCTAATTTCCGGTATTAATTTGCTATATATTCCGATTCTAGTTTTTGGTATTTCGATTCTAGTTTTCTGTATTTCTTTTTCTATACTTTGATTCTAGTTTTCGGTATTTCTTTTTCTATACTTCGTTTCTAGTTTCCGGTATTTTTTTTTATATATTCCGATTCTAGTTTTTGGTATTTATTTGTCTACGTTTCTCGATTCTAGTTTTCTGTATTTCTTTTTCTATACTTCGATTCTAGTTTTCGGTATTTCTTTTTCTATACTTCGTTCCTAGTTTCCGGTATTTTTTTTATATAATCCGATTCTAGTTTTTGGTATTTATTTGTCTACGTTTCTCGATTCTAGTTTTCTGTATTTCTTTTTCTATTATTCGATTCTAGTTTTCTTTAATTCTATTCTAGTTTTCTTTATTTCGATTCTAGTTTTCTTTATTTCGATGCTAGTTTTTTGTATTTCGATTCCAGTTTTCAGTATTTCTTTTTCAATAATTTGATTCTAGTTTTCTATATATCGATTCTAGTTTTCGGTGTTTCTTTTTCTATAATTCGATAATAGTTTTCTGTATTTCTTTTTCTATTATTCGATTCTAGTTTTCTTAATTTCGACTCTAGTTTTCTATTTTTCGATTCCAGTTTTCGGTATTTATTTTCTTTATTTCGATTCTAGTTTTCGGTTTATCTTTCACTTAAAATATCGAGTCTAGTTTTCGGCATTTCTTTTTTTAAATGTTTCGATTCTAGTTTTCTGTATTTCTTTTTCTATGTATTTTGATTCTAGTTTTCGGTATTTCTTTTTCTATAGATTTCGATTCTAATTTTCGGTATTTCTTTTTTCTATATTTCAATTCTAGTTGTAGGTATTTTTTTTATATATATTTCGATTCTAGTTTTCGGTATTTCTTTTTCTATAGATTTCGATTTTAATTTTCGGTAAATCTTTTTTCTATATTTCAATTCTAGTTTTCGGTATTTTTTTATATATATCGATTCTAGTTTTCGGTATTTCTTTTTCTATATATTTTGATTCTAGTTTTCGGTTTTTTTTTCTATATATTTCGATTCTATTTTTTTTATTATTTTATATTTCGATTCTAATTTCTGTATTCATTTTTCTATATATTTCGATTCTAGTTTTCGGTATTTCATTTTCAATATATTACGATTCTAGTTTTCGGTATTTTTTTCTATATTTCGATTCTAAATTTCTGTGTTTCTTTTTCTATATTTCGATTCTAGTTTTCTGTGTTTCTTTTTCTATATTTTGATTCTAGTTTCCTGTATTTCTTTTCCGATACTTCGATTCTAGTTTTCGGTATTTCTTTTTCTGTATTTCGATCATAATTTTCTGTATTCATTTTTCTATATTTCGATTCTAGTTTTCGGTATTTCCTTTCTATATATCGATTCTATTTCGATTCTAGTTTTCTGTGTTTCGATTCTAGTTTTCTGTATTTCTTTTTCTAGAGCTGATTCTATTTTTTTTCTATATTTCGACTCTAGTTTTCTGTATTTCGATTCCAGTTTTCTGTATTTCATTTTCTATCATTCGATTCCAGTTTTCTGTATTTCTTTTTCTATAATTCGATTCTAGTTTTCCATATTTCGATTCTAGTTGTCGGTATTTCTTTTCTATATTTCGATTCTAGTTTTCGGTATTTCGTTTTCTATATTTAGATTCTAGTTTTCGGTATTTCTTTTTCTATATATTTCGGTTCTAGTTTTGGGTATTTATTTTTTTTATATCGATTCTAGTTTTCGGTATTTATTTTTTTGTTTCGATTCTAGTTTTCTGTATTTTGATTCTAATTTTATGTATTTCTTTTTCTATATATTTCGATTCGAGTTTTCTGTATTTCTTTTTCTATATATTTCGGTTTTAGTTTTCGGTATTTCTTTTTCTATATTTTTTGATTCTAGTTTTGGTGTTTCTTTTTATACATTTTTCGATTCTAGTTTTCAGTATCTCGATTTTAGTTTTCGTTCGTTCTTTTCTATATTTCGATTCAAGTTTTCTGTATTTTTTTCTATACTTCGATTCTAGTTTTCAGTATTTCTTTTTCAATATTTCGATTCTAGTTTCCGGTATTTCATTTTCAATATATTTCGATTCTAGTTTTCGGTACTTTTTTCTATGTTTCGATTCAAGTGTGCTGTGTTTCAATTTTCTATATATCGATTCTAATTTTCGGTATTTCTTTTCAAAATATTTCGATTCTAGTTTTCTGTATTTCGATTCCAGTTTTCTGTATTTTTTTTCTATTCTTCGATTCTAGTTTTCTATATTTCGATTCTAGTTTTCTGTATTGCTTTTTCTATATATTTCGATTCTAGTTTTATGTGTTTCGATTGGAGCTCCCAGGGGGACTATGTGAGGGCCTGAGCTAAAGGTTAGGTAGGCTTCCTTTTTGTTGTAATAAAATAGGTTTTTGTTTTGCTACGGACCATCTTTTTTTCGGTTCACTGCTGTCCTGTTTTTCAGCACCTACTACCTTCTTCTTCAACTTTTTTCTCGATTCATGAACTTATTTCCTAGCTTGCTGTTTCTGTGCACCTTGTGCATAGATTCCGCGTTCCCTCAACTCCATACTAAATGGTGCCTTCCTCTTTCCTCTCTTGGAACATCTTTGTCGTTGTTAAGGGAGGCTAAAACTTTCATATATAATAATAATAATAATTTATGTGTTTCGATTCCAGTTTTCTGTATTTCTTTTTCTATTATTCGATTCTAGTTTTCTATATTTCGGTTCGAGTTTTCTATATTTCGATTCTAGTTTTCTATATTTCGAGTCAAGTTTTCTGTGTTTCGATTCTAGTTTTCTGCATTTCTTTTTCAATATTTCGATTCTAGTTTTCTGTATTTCGATTCCAGTTTTTTGTATTTCTTTTTCTATAATTCGATTCATTTCCTGTATTTCTTTTTCTATTATTTGATTCTAGTTTTTTATATTTCGATTCTAGTTTTCGGTATTTCATTTATATGTTTCGATTTTAGTTTTCGGTATTTCATTTCTATATTTCGATTCTAGTTTTCGGTATTTCATTCCTATATTTCGATTCTAGTTATCGGTATTTCATTTTCTATATTTTGATTCTAGTTTTCGATATTTCTTTTTCTATATATTTCGATTCTAGTTTTCGGTATTTCTTTGTTTTTTTAATTTCGATTCTAGTTTTCGGTGTTTTTTTTATGTTTCGATTCTAGTTTTTGGTATTTCGATTCAAGTTTTCTGTATTTCTTTTTCTATACACTTCGATTCTAGTTTTCGGTATTTCTACTTCTATATATTTCGATTCTAGTTTTCGGTATTTCTTTTTCTATTTATTTCGATTCTAGTTTACGGTATTATATTGCTATATATTCCGATTCTAGTTTTTGGTATTTCGATTCTAGTTTTTTGTATTTCTTTTTCTATACTTCGATTCTAGTTTTCGGTATTTCTTTTTCTATACTTCGATTCTAGTTCCCGGTATTTTTTTTAAATATTCCGATTCTAGTGTTTGGTATTTATTTGTCTATGTATTTCGATTCTAGTTTTCTGTATTTCTTTTTCTATTATTCGATTCTAGTTTTCTGTATTTCTTTTTCTATTATTCGATTCTAGTTTTCTTTATTTCGGTTCTAGTTTTCGGTGTTTCTTTTTCTATAATTCGATTCTAGTTTTCTATAGTTCGATTCTAGTTTTCGGTATTTATTTTCTATGTATTTTGAATCCAGTTTTCGGTATTTTTTTTTTAGATTTCGATTCTAGTTTTCGGTATTTCTTTTTCTATAGATTTCGTTTCTAGTTTTCGGTATATCTTTTTTCTATATTTCAATTCTAGTTTTCGGTATTTTTTTTATATGTTTCGATTCTAGTTTTCGGTATTTCTTTTTTATGTTTCGATTCTATTTTTCTGTATTTCGATTCTAGTTTTCGGTATTTGTTTTATATATTTCGATTCTAGTTTTCTGTATTTAGATTCTAGTTTTCGGTATTTGTTTTATATATTTCGATTCTAGTTTTCGGTATTTATTTTTTTATGCTTCGATTCTAGTTTTCTGTATTTCGATTCTAGTTGTCTGTATTTCGATTCTAGTTTTCTGTGTTTCTTTTTCTATATATTTCGATTCTAGTTTTCGGTATTTCTTCTTCTATATATTTCGATTCTAGTTTTCTCTACTTCTTTTTCTATATGTTTCGATTCTAGTTTTCTGTATTTCGATTCTAGTTTTTTGTATTTCGATTCTAGTTTTCCGTATTTCTTTTTCTATAATTCGATCCTAGTTTTCTGTATTTCTTTTTCTATAATTCGATTCTAGTTTTCTGTATTTCGATTTGGCGCTCCCAGGGGGACTATGTATGGGCCCGAGCTGAAGGTTAGGTAGGCTTCCTTTTTGTTGTAATAAAATGGGTTTTGGTTTTGTTACGGACCATCTTTATTCGGATCACTGCTGTCCTGTTTTTCAGCACCTACTACTTTCTTCTTCAACTTTTTTCTTGTTTCATGAACTTCTTTCCTAGCTTACTGTTGCTGTGCACTTTGTGCATAGATTCCGCGTTCCCTCAACTCCAAACTAAATGGTGCCTTCCTCTTTCCTCTCTTGGAACATCTTTGTCGTGGTTAAGGGAGGCTAAAACTTTCTTATATAATAATAATAATAATAATAAAAATTCTATATTTCGATTCTAGTTTTCTATATTTCGATTCTAGTTTTCGGTATTTATTTTCTATATTTCGATTCTAGTTTTCAGTATTTATTTTTCTGTATTTCAATTCTAGTTTTCGGTATTTCTTTTTATATATATTTGGATTCTAGTTTTCGGTATTTCATTTTCTTACATTTCGATTCTAGTTTTCGGTAGTTCAATTTTAGTTTTCTGTATTTCTTTTTCTATATATTTCGATTCTAGTTTTCGGTATTTCTTTTTCTATAGATTTAGATTGAAGTTTTGAGTATATCTTTTTCTATATTTCAATTCTAGTTTTCGGTATTTCTTTTTATACATATTTCGATTCTAGTTTTCGGTGTTTCATTTTCTTACATTTCGATTCTAGTTTTCGGTATTTCTTTTTTTTTGATTCGAATCTCGTTTTCTGTATTTCGATTCTATTTTTCTGTGTTTCTTTTTCTATATATTTCGATTCTAGTGTCGGTATTTCTTCTTCTATAGATTTCGATTCTAGTTTTCTCTACTTCTTTTTCTATATCGTTCCTTTCTAGTTTTCTGTATTTCGATTCCAGTTTTCTGTATTTCTCTTTCCATTATTCGGTTCTAGTTTGTATATTTCGATTCTAGTTTTCGGTATTTCTTTTTCTATATATTTCGATTCTGGTTGTCGTTATTTCTTTTTCTATATATTTCGATTCTAGTTTTCTGTGTTTGGATTCTAGTTTTCTGTGTTTCGATTCTAGTTTCCTGTATTTCTTTTTCTATATTTCGATTCTAGTTTTCGGTATTCCTTTTTCAATATTTCGATTCTAGTTTTCTGTATTTCTTTTTCTATATTTCGATTTTAGTTTTCTGTATTTCTTTTTCTATACTTTGATTTTAGTTTTCGGTAGTTTTTTGTATATTTCTATTCCAGTTTTCAATATTTCTTTTTCTATAATTCGGTTCTAGTTTTCTGTATTTTGATTCTAGTTTTCGGTTGTTCTTTTTCTATTTGTATCGATTCTAGTTTTCAGTATTTCATTTTCTATATATTTCGATTCTAGTTTTCAGTATTTTTTTCTATATTTCGATTCTAGTTTTCTGTAT
This sequence comes from Morinoia aosen, assembly GCA_030386875.1. Lineage (NCBI taxonomy): Eukaryota > Metazoa > Arthropoda > Malacostraca > Amphipoda > Talitridae > Morinoia > Morinoia aosen. The sequence continues at coordinate 25,619,248 of CM059566.1, forward strand.
TTTTTTTACAATATTTTGATTCTAGTTTTCTGTGTTTCTTTCTCTATATTCCGTTTCTAGTTTTCTGTATTCATTTTTCTATATTTCGATTCTAGTTTTTGGTATTTCTTTTTCTATATATTTAGATTCTAGTTTTCTGTGTTTCGATTCTAGTTTTCTGTATTTCTTTTTCTACTACCCGATTCCAGTTTTATGTAATTCTTTTTTTATTATTCGATTCTAGTTTCTATATTTCGCTTCTAGTTTTCGGTATTTCATGTCTACATTTCGATTCTAGTTTTCGCTATTTCGCTTTCTATATTTTGATTCTAGGTATAGGTATTTCTTTTTCTATATTTCAAATCTAGTTTTCGGTATTTCTTTTTCTATATATTTCGATACTAGTTTTCGGTATTTCTTCGTTTTTTTCATTTCGATCCTAGTTTTCGGTATTTCTTCGTTTTTTAAATTTCGATTCTAGTTTTCGGTATTTCTTTTATGTTTCGATTCTAGTTTTTGGTATTTCTATTCTAGTTTTCTGTATTTCTTTATCTATACGTTTCGATTCTAGTTTTCGGTATTTCTACTTCTATATATTTCGATTCTAGTTTACGGATTTTTTTTCTATATATTTCGATTCTAGTTTTCTGTATTTCTTAGTCTGTATTTTTTGATTCAAGTTTTCGGTATTTGTTTTTCTCTACTTCGATTCTAGTTTCCGGTATTGATTTGCTATATATTCCGATTCTAGTTTTTTGCATTTCGATTCTAGTTTTCTGTATTTCTTTTTCTATACTTCGGTTCTAGTTTCCGGTATTTCTTTTTATATATTCCGATTCTAGTTTTTGGTATTTATTTGTCTACGTATTTCGATTCGTTTTCTGTATTTCTTTTTCTACGTATTTCGATTCTAGTTTTCTGTATTTCTTTTTCTATTATTCGATTTTAGTTTTCTTTATTTCGATTCTAGTTTTCTTTATTTCGGTTCTAGTTTTCTTTATTTCGATTCTAGTTTTTTTTATTTCGATTCCAGTTTTCAGTATTTCTTTTTCAATAATTTGATTCTAGTTTTCTATATATCTATTCTAGTTTTCGGTGTTTCCTTTTCTATAATTCGATTCTAGTTTTCTATAGTTCGGTTCTAGTTTTCTATAGTTCGATTCTAGTTTTCAATAGTTCGATTCTAGTTTTCGGTATTTCTTTTTCTATACTTCGATTATAGTTTTCTGTATTTCGACTCTAGTTTTTTATTTTTCGATTCTAGTTTTCGGTATTTATTTTCTATATTTCGATTCTAGTTGTCAGTATTTCTTCCACTTAAAATATCGAGTCTAGTTTTCGGCATTTCTTTTTTTAAATGTTTCGATTCTAGTTTTCGGTATTTCATTTTTTTATATTTCGATTCTTGTTTTCGGTATTTCTTTTTTTTATGATTCGATTCTAGTTTTCTGTATTTCGATTCTAGTTTTCTGTGTTTCTTTTTCTATATATTTCGATTCTAGTTTTCTGTTCTTCGATTCTAGTTTTCTGTATTTCGATTCTAGTTTTCTGTATTTCGATTCTAGTTTTCTGTATTTCTACTCTTGTTTTCTGTATTTCGATTCAAGTTTTCTGTATTTCGATTCTAGTTTTCTGTATTTCGATTCTAGTTTTGTGTATTTCTTTTCTATATTTCGGTTCTATTTTTTGGTATTTCTTTTTCAATATTTCGATTCTGGTTTTCTGTGTTTCGATTCTAGTTTTCTGTATTTCTTTTTCTATACTTCGACTCCAGTTTTCTGTATTTCAATTCCAGTTTTCTGTATTTTTTTTCCTTAATTCGATTCCAGTTTTCTGTATTTCTTTTTCTATTATTCGATTCTAGTTTCTATGTTTCGATTCTAGTTTTCGGTATTTCTTTTTCAATATTTCGATTCTAGTTTTCTGCATTTCTTTTTCAATATTTCGGTTCTAGTTTTCTTTATTTATTTTCTATACTTTGATTCTAGTTTTCGGTATTTTTTTCTATATTTCGATTCCAGTTTTCAATATTTCTTTTTCTATAATTCGATTCTAGTTTTCTATATTTTGATTCTAGTTTTCGGTATTTCTTATTCTATATTTCGATTCTAGTTTTCGGTTGTTCTTTTTCTATATGTATCGATTCTAGTTTTCAGTATTCCATTTTCTATATATTTCGATTCTAGTTTTCTGTATTTCGATTCTAGTTTTCGGTATTTCTTTTTCAATATATTTTGATTCCAGTTTTCGGTATTTCTTTTTTTTTCAGATTTCGATTCTAGTTTTCGGTAATTTTTTTTATATATTTCGATTCTAGTATTCGGTATTTTTTTTTTATGTTTCGATTCTAGTTTTCTGAATTTCGATCCTAGTTTTCGATATTTCTTTTTTTATGTTTCGATTCTAGTTTTCTGTATTTCGATTCTAGTTTCCTGTATTTCGATTCCAGTTTTCTGTATTTCTTTTTCTATCATTCGATTCTTGTTTTCCATATTTCAATTCTAGTTGTCGGTATTTCATTTCTATATTTCGTTTCTAGTTTTCGGTATTTCATTTCTGTATTTCGATTCTAGTTTTCGGTATTTCATTTCTATATTTCGATTCTAGTTTTCGGTATTTCATTTCTATATGTCGATTCTAGTTTTCGGTATTTCGTTTTCTATATTTCGATTCTAGTTTTCTGTATTTCTTTTTCTATATTTCGATTCTAGTTTTCAGTATTTCTTTCTCTATATTTCGATTCTAGTTTTCGGTATTTCTTTTCTATATATTTCTATTCTAGTTTTCTGTATTTCGATTCTAGTTTTCGGAATTTCTTTTATGTTTCGATTCTAGTTTTTGGTATTTCGATTCTAGTTTTCTGTATTTCTTTAACTATACATTTCGATTCTAGTTTTCGGTATTTCTTTTTCTATATATTTCGATTCTAGTTTTCGGAATTTCTTTTTCTGTATATTTCGATTCTAGTTTTCGGAATTTCTTTTTCTATATATTTCGATTCTAGTTTTCTGTATTTCGATTCTAGTTTTCGGTATTTCTTTTTATATGTATTTTGATTCTAGTTTTCGGTATTTCTTCGTCTGTATTTTTTGATTCAAGTTTTCGGTATTTGTTTTTCTCTACTTCGATTCTAATTCGATTCTAGTTTTCGGAATTTCTTTTTCTATATATTCCGATTCTAGTTTATGGCATTTCGATTCTAGGTTTCTGTATTTCTCTTTCTATACTTCGATTCTAGTTTTCGGTATTTCTTTTTCTATACTTCGATTCTAGTTTCCGGTATTTTTTTATATATTCCGATTCTAGTTTTTGGTATTTATTTGTCTACGTATTTCGTTTCTAGTTTTCTGTATTTCTTCTTCTATTATTCGATTTTAGTTTTCTTTATTTCGATTCTAGTTTTCTTTATTTCGATTCTAGTTTTTTCATTTCGCTTCCAGTTTTCAGTATTTCTTTTTCAATAATTTGATTCTAGTTTTCTATATATCGATTCTAGTTTTCGGGGTTTCCTTTTCTATAATTCGATTCTAGTTTTCTATAGTTCGATTCTAGTTTTCGGTATTTCTTTTTCTATAATTCGAATATAGTTTTCTGTATTTCTTTTTCTATTATTCGATTCTAGTTTTCTTTATTTCGACTCTAGTTTTCTATTTTTCGATTCTAGTTTTCGGTATTTCTTTTCTATATTTCGATTCTAGTTTTCAGAATTTCTTTTTCTATATTTCGATTCTATTTTTCGTTTTTTTTTTCACTTAAAATATCAAGTCTAGTTTTCGGCATTTCTTTTTTTAAATGTTTCGATTCTAGTTTTCGGTATTTCTTTTTTTATGATTCGATTCTAGTTTTCTGTATTTCGATTCTAGTTTTCTGTGTTTCTTTTTCTATATATTTCGATTCTAGTTTTCTGTATTTCGATTCTAGTTTTCTGTATTTCGATTCTAGTTTTCTGTATTTCGATTCTAGTTTCTATATTTCGATTCTAGTTTTCGGTATTTAATTTCTTTATTTCGATTCAAGTGTTTGGTATTTCATTTTGTATATTTCGATTCTAGGTTTCGGTATTTCTTTTTCTATATATTTCGATTCTGGTTATCGGTATTTCTTTTTCTATATATTTCGATTCTAGTTTTCTGTGTTTCGATTCTAGTTTTCGGTATTTCTTTTTCAATATTTCTATTCTGGTTATCGGTATTTCTTTTTCTATATATTTCGATTCTAGTTTTCTATGTTTCGATTCTAATTTTTGGTATTTCTTTTTCAATATTTCGATTCTAGTTTTCTGTATTTCTTTTTCTATACTTTGATTCTAGTTTTCGGTATTTTTTTCTATATTTCGATTCCAGTTTTCAATATTTATTTTTCTATAATTCGATTCTAGTTTTCTATATTTTGATTCTAGTTTTCGGTATTTCTTTTTCAATATTTCGATTCTAGTTTTCTGTATTTTTTTTTCTATACTTTGATTCTAGTTTTCGGTATTTTTTTCTATATTTCGATTCCAGTTTTCAATATTTATTTTTCTATAATTCGATTCTAGTTTTCTATATTTTGATTCTAGTTTTCGGTATTTTTTACTATATTTCGATTCTAGTTTTCTGTGTTTCTTTTTCTATATTTCGATTCTAGTTTTCTGTATTCATTTTTCCATATTTCGATTCTATTTTTTGTATTTCTTTTTCTATATATTTCGATTCTAGTTTTCGGTCGTTCTTTTTCTATATGTATCGATTCTAGTTCTCAGTATTTCATTTTCTATATATTTCGATTCTAGTTTTCTGTGTTTCTTTTTCTATATTTCGATTCTAGTTTTCTGTATTCATTTTTCCATATTTCGATTCTATTTTTTGTATTTCTTTTTCTATATATTTCGATTCTAGTTTTCGGTATTTTTTTCTATATTTCGATTCTAGTTTTCTGTATTTTTTACTATATTTCGATTCTAGTTTTCTGTGTTTCTTTTTCTATATTTCGATTCTAGTTTTCTGTGTTTCTTTTTCTATATTTCGATTCTAGTTTTCTGTGTTCATTTTTCTATATTTCGATTCTAGTTTTTGGTATTTCTTTTTCTATATATTTCGATTCTAGTTTTCTGTGTTTCGATTCTAGTTTTATGTATTTCTTTTTCTACCACTCGATTCCAGTTTTATGTGATTCTTATTTTATTATTGGATTCTAGTTTCTATATTTCGATTCTAGTTTTCGGTATTTCATGTCTACATTTCGATTCTCAGTTTTCGCTATTTCGTTTTCTATATTTTGATTCAAGTTATCGGTATTCATTTTTCTATATTTCAAATCTAGTTTTCGGTATTTCTTTTTCTATATATTTCGATCTTAGTTTTCGGTATTTCTTTGTTTTTATTAATTTCGATTATAGTTTTCGGTATTTCTTCTATGTTTCGATTCTAGTTTTTGGTATTTCGATTCTAGTTTTCTGTATTTCTTTTTCTATACATTTCGATTCTAGTTTTCGGTATTTCTACTTCTATATGTTTCGATTCTAGTTTTCGCAATTTCTTTTTCTGTATATTTCGATTCTAGTTTTCTGTATTTCGATCCTAGTTTTCGGTCTTTCTTTTTCTATATATTTTGATTCTAGTTTTCGGTATTTCTTCGTCTGTATTTTATGATTCTAGTTTTCGGTATTTATTTTTTCTCTACTTCGATTCTTGTTCTCGGTATTTCTTTTATGTTTCGATTCTAGTTTTCTATATTTCTTTTTCTATACATTTCGATTCTAGTTTCCGGTATTAATTTGCTATATATTCCGATTCTAGTTTTTGGTATTTCGATTCTAGTTTTCTGTATTTCTTTTTCTATACTTCGATTCTAGTTTTCGGTATTTCTTTTTCTATACTTCGATTCTAGTTTCCGTTTTTTTTTATATATTACGATTCTAGTTTTTGGTATTTATTTGTCTACGTTTTTCGATTCTAGTTTTCTGTATTTCTTTTTCGATTATTCGATTCTAGTTTTCTTTATTTCGATTCTAGTTTTCTTTATTTCGATTCTAGTTTCCTTCATTTCGATTCTAGTTTTCTTTATTTCGATTCTAGTTTTTTTATTTCGATTCCCGTTTTCACTATTTCTTTTTCAATAATTTGATTCTAGTTTTCTATATATCGATTCTAGTTTTCGGTGTTTCTTTTTCTATAATTCGATTCTAGTTTTCTTAATTTCGACTCTAGTTTTCTATTTTTCGTTTCTAGTTTTCGGTTTATCTTTCACTTAAAATATCGAGTCTAGTTTTCGGCATTTCTTTTTTTAAATGTTTCGATTCTAATTTTCTGTATTTCTTTTTCTATGTATTTTGATTCTAGTTTTCGGTATTTCTTTTTCTATAGATTTCGATTCTAGTTTTCGGTATTTTTTTTCTATTGATTTCGATTCTAATTTTCGGTATTTCTTTTTTCTATATTTCAATTCTAGTTGTCGGTATTTTTTTTACATATATTTCGATTCTAGTTTTCGGTATTTCTTTTTCTATAGATTTCGATTCTAATTTTCGGTATTACTTTTCTTCTATATTTCAATTCTAGTTGTCGGTATTTTTTTATATATTTCGATTCTAGTTGTCGGTATTTCTTTTTCTATAGATTTCGATTCTAATTTTCGGTACATCATTTTTCTATATTTCGATTCTAGTTTTCGGTATTTCGTTTTCTATATTTAGATTCTAGTTTTCGGTATTTCTTTTTCTATAGATTTCGATTCTAATTTTCGGTATTTTTTTATATATATCGATTCTAGTTTTCGGTATTTCTTTTTCTATATATTTTGATTCTATTTTTCGGTTGTTTTTTTTCTATATATTTCGATTCTATTTTTTTTATTTTTTTATATTTCGATTCTAATTTCTGTATTTCTTTTTCTATATATTTAGATTCTAGTTTTCGGTTGTATTTCCCTATATATTACGATTCTAGTTTTCGGTATTTTTTTTTTATATTTCGATTCTAAATTTCTGTGATTCTTTTTCTATATTTCGATTCTAGTTTCCTGTATTTCTTTTCCGATACTTTGATTCTAGTTTTCAAAATTTCTTTTTCTGTATTTCGATCATAATTTTCTGTATTCATTTTTCTATATTTCTAGTTTTCGGTATTTCTCTCCTATATATCGATTCTATTTCGATTCTAGTTTTCTGTGTTTCGATTCTAGTTTTCTGTATTTCTTTTCCTAGAGCTGATTCTAATTTTTTTTCTATATTTCGACTCTAGTTTTCTGTATTTCGATTCCAGTTTTCTGTATTTCTTTTTCTTTCATTCGATTCCAGTTTTCTGTATTTCTTTTTCTATAATTCGATTCTAGTTTTCCCTATTTCGATTCTAGTTTTCGGTATTTTTTTTCTGTATTTCGTTTCTAGTTTTCGGTATTTCTTTTTCTATATATTTCGATTCTATTTTTCGGTGTTTTTTTTTGTATATATTTCAATTCTAGTTTTCGGTATTTCATTTTCTATATGTTTCGATTCTCGTTTTTGGTATATCTTTTTCTATGTATATATATCGATTCTAGTTTTTGGTATATCTTTTTCTATGTATATATATCGATTCTAGTTTTTGGTATTTCTTTTTCTATATATATCGATTCTAGTTTTCTTTATTTCATTTTCTATATATTTCGTTTCTATTTTTTTTTTCTATTTTCGTTATATTTCGATTCTAGTTTTCTGTATTTCATTTTCGATATATTCCGATTCTAGTTTTCGGTATTTTTTTCTATACTTCAATTCTAAGATTCTGTGTTTCTTTTTCTATATTTTGATTCTAGTTTTCTGTATTTATTTTTCTCTATTTCGATCATAGTTTACTGTATTCATTTTTCTATATTTCGATTCTAGTTTTCGGTATTTCTTTTCTATATATCGATTCTATTTCGATTCTAGTTTTCTTTGTTTTGATTCTAGTTTGCTGTTTTTCTTTTTCTATATTTCGACTCTAGTTTTCTGTTTTTCGATTCCAGTTTTCTGTATTTCTTTTTCTATCATTCGATTCTAGTTTTCCACATTTCAATTCTAGTTGTCGGTATTTCATTTCTATATTTCGATTCTAGTTTTCGGTATTTCGTTTTCTATATTTAGATTCTAGTTTTCGGTATTTCTTTTTCTATATATTTCGATTCTAGTTTTCGGTATTTTTTTTTATTTCAATTCCAGTTTTCTGTATTTATTTTTTGTTTCGATTCTAGTTTTCTGTATTTTGATTCTAATTTTATGTATTTCTTTTTCTATATATTTCGATTCTAGTTTTCGGAATTTCTTCTTCTATAGATTTCGATTCTAGATTCCGGTATTTCATTTTTATAATTCGATTCTAGTTTTCGGTATTTCGTTTTCTATATTTCGATTCTAGTTTTCGGTATTTCTTTCTCTATATTTTTTGATTCTAGTTTTCGGTGTTTCTTTTTCTATATATATCGATTATAGTTTTCTGTATTTCGATTCTAGTTTTCGGTATTTCTTTTTTTTTATATAACGATTCTAGTTCTCGGTATTTCTATATTTTCAAGTTTCGATTCTAGTTTTCGGCATTTCTTTTTCTATATATTTCGATTCTAGTTGTCGGTATTTTTTTTTATATTTCGATTCTAGTTTCCTGTATTTCTATAATTGTTTTCTGTGTTTTTTTTATCTATATTTCAATTCTAGTTTTCGATATTTTTTTTGTTATATATTCCGATTATAGTCTTTGTTATTTCTTTTTCTATATATATCGATTCTAGTTTTTTGAATTTCTTTTTCTTTAATTGGATTCCAGTTTTCAGTATTTCTTTTCGTAAATATTTCGATTCTAGTTTTCGGTTTTTCTTCTTCTATATATTTCGATTCTAAATTTCGGTATTTCTTTTTCTATGTATTTCGATTCTAGTTTTCTGTATTTCGATTCTAGTTTCTACATTTCGATTCTAGTTTCTATATTTCGATTCTAGTTTTCTATATTTCGATTCTAGTTTTCTATATTTCGGTTCTAGTTTTCGGTATTTATTTTTCGATATTTCGGTTCTAGTTTTCGGTATTTTTTTTATATTTCGATTCTAGTTTGCGGTATTTCCTTTTCTATTTTCCGATTCTAGTTTTCTATATTTCGATTCTAGTTTTAGGTTTTTCTTTTTCTATATTTCGATTCTAGTTTTAGGTTTTTCTTTTTCTATATTTCGATTCTAGTTTTCGGTATTTCTTTTTCTATATATATCGATTCTTGTTTTCGGTATTTCATTTTCTACAAATTTCGATTCTAGTTTTCGGTATTTTTTTCTATATTTCGATTTTAGTTTTCGGTATTTTTTTCTATATTTCGGTTACTGTTTTATGAATTTTTTTTCTATATTCCGATTCTAGTTTACTGTATTCATTTTTCTATATTTCGATTCTAGTTTTTAGTATTTCTTTTCTATATGTCGATTCAAGTTTTCTGTATTTCTTTTTCTATATATTTCGATTATAGTTTTCTGTGTTTCGATTCCTGTTTTCTGTATTTCTTTTTCTGTATTTCGATTCTGGTTTTCTGTATTTCGATTCCAGTTTTCTGTATTTCTTTTTCTATAATTCGTTTCCAGTTTTCTGTATTTCTTTTTCTAATATTCGATTCTAGTTTTCAATATTTCGATTCTAGTTTTCGGTATTTCTTCTTCTATATATTTAGATTCTAGTTTTCTATATTTCGTTTCTAGTTTTCGGTATTTCTTCTTCTATATATTTCGATTCTAGTTTTCGGTATTTCTTTTTCTTTATATTTCGATTCTAGTTTTCCTTATTTCTTTTTCTTTATATTTCGATTCCAGTTTTCTATATTTCGTTTCTAGTTTTCGGCATTTCTTTTTCTCTATATTTCGATTCTAGTTTTCGGTATTTCTTTTTCTTTATATTTCGATTCTTGTTTTCGGTATTTCTTCTTCTATATATTTCGATTCTAGTTTTCGGTATTTCTCTTCTTTATATTTCGATTCTAGTTTTCTATATTTCGATTCTAGTTTTCGGTATTTCTTCTTCTATATATTTCGATTCTAGTTTTCGGTATTTTTTTTTCCTTTTATTTCGTTTCTAGTTTTCAATATTTCGATTCTAGTTTTTGGTATTTCTTTTGCTATATATTTCGATTCTAGTTTTCGGTATTTTTTTTTCTATATTTCATTTTAGTTTTCGGTATTTCTTTTTCTATATATTTCGATTCTAGTTTTTGGTATTTATTTTTTTTTATATTTCGTTTCTAGTTTTCGGTATTTCATTTTCTATATATTTCGATTCTAGTTTTCGGTATTTTTCTGTTTCGATTCTAGTTTTCTGTATTTCTTTTTCTATATTTCGATTCTAGTTTTCGGTTTTTCATTTTCTATATGTCATTTTTACATTCTATTTTTCGGTTTTTCTTTTTCTATGTCATTTTTGCATTCTAATTTTCGATATTTCTTTTTCTATATGTCATTTTACCATTCTAGTTTTCGATTTTTCTTTTTCTATGTGTTATTTTCCATTCTAGTTTTCGGTTTTTCTTTTTCTATATGTATTTTTATATTCTAATTTTCGATATTTCTTTTTCTACATGTCATTTTACCATTCTAGGTTTCGGTATTTTTTTTATGTCATTTTTCCATTCTAGTTTTCGGTATTTCTTTTTCTGTTGAAGGTTTTTTCGCTACTTGACAAGGTGTGGGTGAGTTCCGCTTCTTGACAAGGTGTGGGACACTTGGGTGACTTTCACTTCTTGACAAGGTGTGGTACACTTGGGTGACCTGCATTACAGAAAAATGTATGTAATTCTACGGTGTTTGCTCTCAAGATTATAGTTATTCTCTGTTGCCTAGGTGTCACTTTTGAACCTGATGCTAGAATTGGTAAGAGGGTAAGAGTGACGAAAATGTTCCCTGGAATGTATCAATGACACGCATTCTCATTGTTGAATAGTGAAAAAGATTGCCTGTGTTCTGACCGACTTATCTTATGAATCACGTGTTTTTCTGAAGCCGCATCTGAATTAGCGGTATTGATTGCAGAATTTTATAATTTTTTTAGGAGTTTTCTGAATTTTATTTTCAATCTTTCCTCTAGGCTGTGTACTGATCGTGTGCGTCATTGTGGCTATATTAGCTACATCTTACGAGCTGGTTCTTTAAAAACATGAAAACAGTTTTAATTGCAGAATTAAAGCTCTCCCAACTCCGTGCTGGTCGTACACATTTTCCTTCAACGACGCTTAACGTGATTGTAGTTGCTTCCTAACTGTGGAATTCCAAGTATCTCTGTCAATATTTTTATTTACAAGTATATTGATTCCATTTGAAACGTTCTGCATTCCATTTGAAAGAAGTGTTCATTTAGTAGAAGCTTCGTACGCCGATGCTTCAGTTTACACCTATCGACTTGCGCGGCTGCTTTCCAGTGATCCAGGCTGCTAGGACAGCGACGACGATGGCAAAGTAGACGCCGCCTCTTACACCCTCACCTTGAACGTCTCCTTCCCTCACGATCACGACACCTTCTACCTCAACCACTGCTACCCCTGCACGTTTTCGCTCCTGCAGCAGCACTTGATGCAGGTATCAAGTATTGTTCTTTATGATGTCTTCATAATATGAGGCCTGTAAAATTCAACATCAGGGTAGCTTGCATGTTTCAATGGTTTTTTTCTTTGTGTATTACTGATAATTCAAAATTCATTTTGGAAAGTTCTCAAATGTTTGAGTAGAAGTAATTTTTGGATTGTTGATGATTTTCGACATAAAGTAGTTGTTCTCTTGGGTTAATTTTATAACCTCAACTAATTTTTATTTGAATTTTGAGCACTAGCAGCATACAGAGTCACCGTGCGTTTACGACGAATAAAGCATTTGAGCACTAGCAGCATACAGAGTCACCGTGCGTTTACGACGAATAAAGCATTTGAGCACTAGCAGCATACAGAGTCACCGTGCGTTTACGACGAATAAAGCATTTGAGCACTAGCAGCATACAGAGTCACCGTGCGTTTACGACGAATAAAGCATTTGAGCACTAGCAGCATACAAATTCACCGTGCGTTTACGACGAATAAAGCATTTGAGCACTAGCAGCATACAGAGTCACCGTGAGTTTACGACGAATAAAGCATTTGAGCACTAGCAGCATACAGAGTCACTGTGAGTTTACGACGAATAAAGCATTTGAGCACTAGCAGCATACAGATTCACCGTGCGTTTACGACGAATAAAGCATTTGAGCACTAGCAGCATACAGAGTCACCGTGAGTTTACGACGAATAAAGCATTTGAGCACTAGCAGCATACAGAGTCACCGTGAGTTTACGACGAATAAAGCATTTGAGCACTAGCAGCATACAGAGTCACCGCGCGTTTACCACGAATAAAGCATTTGAGCACTAGCTGCGTACAGAGTCACCGTGCGTTTACGACGAATTAAGCATTTGAGCACTAGCAGCATACAGAGTCACCGTGCGTTTACGACGAATAAAGCATTTGAGCACTAGCAGCATACAGAGTCACCGTGCGTTTACGACGAATAAAGCATTTGAGCACTAGCAGCATACAGAGTACCCTCAGGGGGATACAATTATTGTATCTATGGGAACTAGCGCTCCCAGGGGGACAATGTGAGGGCCCGAGCTTAAGGTTAGGTAGGCTTTCTTTTGTTAAAATAGAATAGGTTTTGTTGTGTTACGGACCATCTTTTTTTCGGTTCACTGCTGTCCTGTTTTTCACCGCCTACCACTTTCTTCTTCAACTTTTTCTTGTTTCATGAACTTCTTTCTTAGCTTTCTGTTTCTGTGCCCTTTCTGCATAGATTCCACGTTCCCTGAACTCCATACTAAATGGTGCCTTCTTCCTTCCTCTCTTTACATCTCATTGTTGAGGATAGGGAGGCTTAAACTAACTAATAAACTAATAAACTAAAGCATACAGAGTCACCGTGCGTTTACGACGAATAAAGCATTTGAGCACTAGCAGCATACAGATTCACCGTGCGTTTACGACGAATAAAGCATTTGAGCACTAGCAGCATACAGAGTCACCGTGAGTTTACGACGAATAAAGCATTTGAGCACTAGCAGCATACAGAGTCACTGTGAGTTTACGACGAATAAAGCATTTGAGCACTAGCAGCATACAGATTCATCGTGCGTTTACGACGAATAAAGCATTTGAGCACTAGCAGCATACAGAGTCACCGTGAGTTTACGACGAATAAAGCATTTGAGCACTAGCAGCATACAGAGTCACCGTGAGTTTACGACGAATAAAGCATTTGAGCACTAGCAGCATACAGAGTCACCGCGCGTTTACCACGAATAAAGCATTTGAGCACTAGCTGCGTACAGAGTCACCGTGCGTTTACGACGAATTAAGCATTTGAGCACTAGCAGCATACAGAGTCACCGTGAGTTTACGACGAATAAAGCATTTGAGCACTAGCAGCATACAGAGTCACCGTGAGTTTACGACGAATAAAGCATTTGAGCACTAGCAGCATACAGAGTCACCGCGCGTTTACGACGAATAAAGCATTTGAGCACTAGCAGCATACAGAGTCACCGCGCGTTTACCACGAATAAAGCATTTGAGCACTAGCAGCATACAGAGTCACCGTGCGTCTACGACGAATAAAGCATTAAAATGTTCGGAAAGGAATCCGTTCATTTGTAGACAGAATACGCTGTTTTCACTGGCTAATAAGACCTATATTTTTCCATTATCAAAATTGCTTAGTATCATAAAAACGCTCTCGACTCCAAAGTGCGAAAGCTTGGTGATTGAAGAATATAATGGAAAATTCGTAGGAAGTTTGGAAGTTTACCTCAGGGACAGGTTGTGAGCACCCTGCATTAGATCAAATTAATAGTTTTGCTCGAGAGTAAAGTTTTAGATGATTTTATCTCATTTTCTATTCGGTATCGTTCCCAGTTTGTGACCTTGATTGTATGCTGGTATTCAGAGAGGTTTTAACATGCTGATATCTCATTGGGTGTACCTATGTGACCTCTTCTGTCATAAATCTCAATCCTGGTAAGATACGTGCACATATCTGAGTGTGACGCGTGTTCTTAATCTTTCCAAGAGGGTAAGGGTTTTAAAAGCAAAGTCAATTAATCTTGACCTATGTATCACAAATTCTTCGGTAGTGGCAATAAACTGTTAGTGCTAATTTGTAAATTACATTGGCCTCATTGTATTATTTTTTCTTTCAACCCTTCAACTTGTGGCATAAGTGAACTCTTTTGAGAACACCGAGGAAAATTTATCCTGTAATGTAAGTCTTGACATTAAGACAAGCTTCACGTGTATGTGCACTACGAGACTGGCCACGTTACAGACCGACCCGGCCAAATCGAGCATCTGCCACCAGCGCGTCATGTGCCGGTGGCTGGTGGGTAACCCCGTCCACCTCCTCACCATCACCAGCAACCATCCCGAGGACGAGGGCAAGGTGAAGATATTACATTGCTCTTTATGTGGCGATATAAATAACATGAAATTAACCAATCGCTTTACTAATGATTTTATCTTAGGAGTAAAAATTGTTGCTATTTATGGGGTGGCATTAATAATGTAAAATTAACCAATGATGTTACAAATGATATGTTAGGGTAAAAATTGTCGCCTTTTATGGGGTTACCTAAATAATTTGAAATTACCCAATGTTGGCGCAAATGATATTATCTTAGGAGTAAAAATGATTCATGCTATTCGTAATTATTAAGAATAAAACCTGGAAAAATTTGCAATATTGTTGTTATGGCTCCTGTTTGACCTTTCCCTCATATTCATTCCTGATTAAGTTTTTATTGGAGCTGTCTTTACCATTCGTTGAACGAAAAGAGGCGCCGAATGGCTAGATGAGGAGAGTGAGGAAGAATTTATAATCCAGCGAATATTACGCGATCATTCCACTAACGACAAAAATGAACTTGTCACCTTCACTCGCATTTCAAACCCTGGTATATGATGAAAATCTTCATGAGTAATTCTGCAGAATTGAGTGTAAGTGTAATTTCGTATGAATTTTTGAGTCGGAGTTTTTCATTGCTGTCATGCTGAAAAACCAGTTTGATAGCGACTAATTTTTCAAAATTATTGAATCTTTTTCAAAGGTTTTTGTCACTTTCTTTGTGAAAAAGAGAGAACGATAACGATAAATTTTTGACTATAGCTGAAATAATATAAAAATGTCCAGTGTTTTCATTTACTTTTAGGAAAAGCGAGCCATCGTTCTGACGGCTCGAGTGCACCCTGGCGAGCTCCTGCGAGACAAAAATGTGACGGTTCTCCAAAATTCGAAGGTGCCGGATCGCCCAGGGGGCTTTCGCCCACGGTGTTGAGTGCCCTTACAGGTTCTGGAGATTCTCCTCGGATCTTGGGATGTGAATATCCAACGTCAATCACAACCTAAAGTCCAAATTTTTCCAGAAGGACTGTCGTGTCTGCGTCTTTGATCCAGCCTGCACACTTACCCCATTCTCCAGAGGTCTGTAATATGTTGGCTTATTGCATCAAAAACGTTAAATTCACTCGATACATGAACTGTACAATTGGGCTTACCATACAGTGACGAGACATTGTGCTTTCCTGCACATTCTTACGCGGCATTTCATCTCACATCAAGGCCCCAAGCTTACGACTAATTAGATTTTGAATGACTCACATTTACGGTGATATTGTGAGCATTTTCGGTGAATGATACGTTCACAAATTGTTAAATTGAACGTAAATAAAGGATGAGACTTACTTGATCTTCCGATTTTGCATTTACAATATTTTGCTCGCTTTTGAGGTTTGCTATTCATTTATTATCGGTACTAGAGTATTTTCTATCTGAATAATTATATAATTTGCAAATAGCTCGAATTTCCATTGGTGATGAAACCAGTTCATTAATTTTAAAAGGCATTCTATGCTCTATAAATGGTTTGTGTAAAAAAGACGATTTGACTTACATATATTAATTGGCTTTCTTACAACGTAAGTTTCATTATTTCTGATAGGTTTGTTTCGTTGCTTTCACGAATTCATTTCAACGTAAATAGTAAAAAACAGATGACCCAATTTAGTGCATGAAAAAATACCGTTTTTATACACGTTGTATAGCGCTTAGTTGAAACGCTTCTTCTTCAGTAAATTTATTGAATTTATCTAACCTCTCTTCGCAGTGTTTAGTGAGCTTTAATGCGTAATTGCTCTGATTTTTAAACTAAACGTCAGTTTCACTTTTTGCCATTACGCTAACAAAGTTATATTTTCAGGCAACTAACAATTAGCATAGTTAGTTAATGATTAGATTAGACCTGCAAATTAACTAGGAAAAAACCTAGTCTAGACACACTTGAACGATCGCAAAACCATACCAAGGTGTCTTAGTAAGGCGCTCCTTCGTAAGGGAAAATCCGCTCTGCAGTGTAATACTCTCATCTTCCACTAACATCAATGTTTTGCTAAATTAGAGTATAATCGTGTGTTTTTATGCTAAATTTATTTAGCGAGGCCCTATTGCCTATGCGTTGTTTGCTTTCTAACTTCTGACAGCGTCCACTGCTAAACGAAAGTTGCTCTGAATTTTTATTTTAAGGATTTATTTCTCTGATATGTACAGGTGTTGAAACATGTTTTCTTCACCCAGTCTACTTATTGTATTTGTTTCTTTTTGATTTTAGTTGAATATTTTTTCAGTTTTCGTTGAGCATATTTTGCTATGATCTCGCAATGTTGTGTTTCTTGGTTACTCTTTTTTCTTTTTTATTATTCTCTTGACAATTCTTTCTTTGATAATTTGCTATTTTATCTGTGTCTCTGCGTTTAAATATCTCTTCTTAAACGATGCTTGCTTTTTCCATGATATTTTTTCTGATGATGCTACTTCATTATTTTCCCTTATCGACGAGTTTCCTCTTATTGATTATTTGGCTTCTCTTGAGTTTTCCGCTTTTGACAATTTTTCCCCCATGGTTCTCTTTTTTATGGGGATTTTTCTCTATTCATGGTTTTCCTCTCGATGATTTCCCTCTTCTTGGGGTTTTTCCTTTTTTGAGGATTTCCCTTTTTGAAGATCTTTCTTGTTTCGGAATTTTCTTGTTTTCGAGGATCTTTTTCTTTTCGGGATTTCTGTTTTTAAGGATCTTATTTTTTTGAAGACTTTCCTCTTTTTGTATTCTTCTCATTTCAATTAAGTTCCTTTTTGAGGATCTTCCTCTTTTCGATTTTGGTATCTGAGGCATTTTTTGGTGATTTTCCTTTTATGGCACTTTTCTTCTTCATGGGTATTGCTTTCCCTTTCCGGTGATTCGCTTCATTTTGATGATTCGCTTCATTTTGATGATTCGCTTCATTTTGATGATTCGCTTCATTTTGATGTTTTGCTTCATTTTGATGTTTTGCTTCATTTTGATAATTCGCTTCATTTTGATGATTCGCTTCATTTTTATGATTCGCTTCATTTTTATGATTCGCTTCATTTTGATGATTCGCTTCATTTTGATGATTCGCTTCATTTTGATGATTCGCTTCATTTTGATGATTCGCTTCATTTTGATGATTCGCTTCATTTTGATGATTCGCTTCATTTTGATGATTCGCTTCATTTTGATGATTCGCTTCATTTTGATGATTCGCTTCATTTTGATGATTCGCTTCATTTTGATGATTCGCTTCATTTTGATGATTCGCTTCATTTTGATGATTCGCTTCATTTTGATGATTCGCTTCATTTTGATGATTCGCTTCATTTTGATGATTCGCTTCATTTTGATGATTCGCTTCATTTTGATGATTCGCTTCATTTTGATGATTCGCTTCATTTTGATGATTCGCTTCATTTTGATGATTCGCTTCATTTTGATGATTTGCTTCATTTGGATCATTGATTCGTTCAGGTAATTCTCCTCATTAGGGGATTCTCCTTTTTGTTAGTCGCTTTTTTGTGATTTTCCTCTTCTTTTTACCTGTGCTGCGACGTTCTCATTTGTGTGAGATAAACTTATGTTTTTTTATTTTGTAACAATAGATAATTTTACTATTTTGGTCTCATAAATACCTTTTTTGTTCATATTTTCCTTCTTCCGGTATATTTTGCCGTGTTTATTTTCATTTTATTCATCTACTTAGGGGATACAACTCAGGGAGATATCTATGGGAAAATGTGAGGTCCCGAACTGAGTTAGGTAGGCCTTTTTTCTGATGAAATAAAATGTTATTTTTTTGATGAGGATTATTTATTTTCGGTTCACTGCTGTCCTGTTCTTCAGCACCTACTACTTTCTTCCTCAACTTTTTTCTTGTTTCATGAATTTCTTTCTCACCTCACTGTTGCCATGCAACCTGTGCATAGATTCTGCGTTCCCTTATCTCTTTACTAAATAGGGCCTTCTTTCTTCTTCTCTTTGGAACGTATTTTTTGCGGTTAGGGAGGCTTAAACTAACATCTAATCAAATCTTCATTTTATTCATTTTATCCCTTTTCGTTGTTTTTCCTATCTTTTATCCGTTTATGGAAGCCACGCTTTATTACGAATTTTTTCTAGTCGATGGCTCGGATTTTTATGTTTCTCTAAAGAAGACTTCCTCGTCTGATTGTCTCCAGTTTTGCAGAGCATTGGGGCTGTTGGATGCTCGGACTACCGGTTCGCGAGTCAAACCAAACACTACATGGAGAGGATGAGCGAGACCAACGCTAGGCTGGCGATCAGCGATCAAGAAGGTACGTTTTTATTTTCTTGAACAATTATTTCGAACAGGGCAGCTGCCCGACTTGATAGCGAACTTGGTTAAGCTTTTCTTAGCAGTAGCTTTTAAAAATTCTTCGTACACCAAAGGCAGGCAGTGTTGAATTTTATCCTTGTCTCCCCTCAGGGGGATACAGCTATTGTATCTGAAGGCCCGAGCTAAAGGTTAAGTAGGCTTTCTTTTTGTTAAAATGACATAGGTTTTTTTTTTGTTACGGACCATTTTCTTTCGGTTCACTGCTGTCCTGTTTTTTTCAGCACCTACTACTTTCTTCTTCAACTTTGATCTTGTTTCATGAACTTCTTTCTCAACTTACTGTTTCTAAGCCCTTTCTGCATAGATTCCGCGTTTCCTTATCTCCATACTAAATGGTACCGTCTTTCTTCCTTTCTTTGGATCTCATTTGTTGAGGATAGGGAGGCTTAAGCTAGCTAATAATCTAATCTTTCATTCTAGTTTTGTATTTTCTCCCGAGGAACTCTTATGCCGTGCATTGCAGCACTCATTGTGTAAAATATAGCAAGTTCAGTCCTAATTATTTCTTTTTTCCATGGAAGGTATTAGCAAATTATCCTTTCGTACTTACACGCATACTGAAGTTCTCTGTGAGCAGGAATCCCTGGGCATGTCGGTAACAATGTGAGCTAACAGAATTGCTTAAAGGCATTCAAGTTTTCCTCACTGGGAAAACAAAACGAGCTTAGCTATTGTCGATACGACTACGAACATTACAGGTAATACATACAATGAGAATTTGTAGTTAATTTTGCCTTGATAAATGGATTACCAAGTATTTTATATTTTTAGTGAACAATTTGATGCAGATTCTGCGTCAGGGGATTTAATGTTTGTACAATTTCTTTCGCTGACTTTTACGATGCCCGTCAGGGTGATCAACTATTGTATCTATGGGAATTAGCTCTCCCAGGAGGAAAATGTAAGGTCCCGCGCTGAGAGTTAGGTAGGTTAACTAACTCTCCTACGTTAATAGTGGAAGAATTTTAATTTTGCGAAGCCTTATACATCGATTTTTTGGAATAAGTAAGTAATTTCATTTTCAGAAACTTTTTGGTAGTTCTCTGAAGATTTTTTGTAGCGGGTCATTTTATTTTCAGAGTTTTTATCAGTTTAAAAAAAAACACTGGTACGTGTGTGCTCTTTTATTTTCGTTGAAATTTGGTAGCCAAAAGACAGAGTGGAGTGTGTGATAGACTGTCGAACGTGAGATGCTTCCACTTCCGTACCTTCACAATATCATTCATGCCCAATATGACTAAAAAATTTATCACTTTGCTCGAATCGCAATGCTAATAGAAATCTAAAAGCGAAGAAAATGCTAATAAAATTAGTCATATTTACTCAAATTGAGAAAAACAAAATTCAATTATAGTTCTTTTAGCCTAGCACCTCGTACGAAATTACTTTTAGCTTACGGATTAGAGTTCTGCATTTCTGTGTTTAAAATCGACTGCTATAAATATTTTTTATCCCTCGAGAAGCTTGCGTTTATTTCAACAAAGAATAATTCCTCTAATTATGCAGAGTTCCTGGGTAGGTTGAAGTACCACTGGCTCACAAGCATTTTTACGGTTTCAAAGCCTACAAAGTTTTTTCGGCCATTTTTAGGAGAGGTGATTTTTCGCTTCTGAAGTCCCTTGCTAACAATGATGAACTGATCGTTTGTAAACAGACAAGGGGTGGTAATAGTAGATAAAAAACAATATTATAAGAGTTTTTTTGAAATACTATCTGATTCTTCTAAATTTACTGAAGTTTTTGACCCTAGTAATAAATACATCCTAAAGCTAGAAGATCGTATTAACAATTACCTACGTAAACTAAAAGAAAATTCTTTTCTATCAGCTGAAACCCATTCCAAACTTCATGTTTCGGGATCGAGTCCAGGTGTCCTTTATGGCTTACCCAAAATTCACAAGCCAGACTTTGCTACAGTGTTTCAATTCCGACCCATTTTTTCAGCTGTCAATACCCCTAATTTTAAACTAGATAAATTTCTGGTGCTTGTTTTAAATCATTTGACAACTAACGAATTCACTGTTGAGAACTCTTTCAAGTTTAGCAAGAAATTAAATACTATCGAAAATGCCCAAAATTTATCAATGGTATCTTTTGACGTTGAGAACCTATTCACATATATTCCTCTTCGTGAAACTATAGAAATATGTTTAAATTCTTTGTTTCGTGCATTTGAAGATAAAATGATAGGCCTTAATCGGAAATTTTTCGGGACGTTGCTTGAGCTTTCGGTGCTGAATTCTTTTTTCTTGTTTGCAGGGAAGTTTTTCAAACAAATAGAGGGAATCGCAATGGGCAACGCATTAGGACCAACTTTTGCGAATGTATTTTTGTGTTTCCACGAGAGAAAATGGTTAGCCGATTGTCCTGCAGTTTTCAAGCCTGTTTTTTACAGCCGGTATGTCGATGATACATTTTTACTTTTTAAGAGCTCTTCACCAGCCGAATCTTTCCTGAATTATCTGAATGGGAAACACCCATCCATTAAATTTACAATGGAAATGGAAATCTGTAACAAATTATCGTTTCTTGATTGTCTGGTCTCAAAGAATGGTGCAAGTTTTGTAACATCTGTTTATCGTAAGCCAACATTTACTGGTTTGGGTACTAGTTTTTTTAGTTTTTGTTATAAAATTTTCAAGGTAAACGGAATAAAGACTCTGGTAAATAGGGCTTATAATATATGTTCATCGTTCAATGATATACATGCAGAATTTGATTTTTTACGAGATTTCTTCTATAATAATGGTTTTCCTACAGGAATCGTAAACTCCCAAATTAAAAAGTTTTCATCTGGAAAATATTCTCAGTCGAACAATGATGTCAGATCAGATAGTTTTCATTACTGCACCCTACCCTATTTTGGTTCCCCATCTGAGAAACTGGCCCGTGAATTAAAGTCTCTTTTTGATAGGTATTTTCCTACTATCAGCCTGCGTGTAATTTTGATTAAATAAGGCAAAAATAGTTTTTTTTCGGCACAAGGAATCCATCCCCGGTCTAATGCGTTCTTGTGTCATTTATAAATATAGTTGTGTGCAGTGCACATCGGCGTAAGTCGGGATGACGTCACGTAGTATTTACACAAGAATAGCTGAACACCGCGGTAGGAGCCACCGTACCGGGAACTTACTTGCACATCCTCCTCATTCAGCCGTACGCAGCCATGCTGAACAGTGCAATGTAGTAGTTGTGAGGAAGATTTTAAAGTCATTGATAGCGCTGCCAATGAGTTTGACCTACGAATTTTAGAATCCCTTCATATTTTTAAAAGAAAACCTTCCCTAAATAATATGCTTAGGTCCCATCCCCTTCAAATGGTAAATTCATAGTGTGTATTTTTTCGTTACTTTTTTCGTTACTTTTTGCTAGTTTTTAGGCATAGTTTGGCATTTATTTATCTTTTTGTTGTTAAAATTGTGTTCGTTTTAATTTTTTGGATTGATTGTATTCTTCGTAATGTTTGTATTTTTTGCACTGTTTTTAATTCTTTGTATTTTACAGAACTGAAGATGGCTGGACTCCGAAACGTTTTTGATTTTGTTTTTTCTCAATTTGAGTAAATGTAACTAGGTTTATTGGCATTTTCTTCGCTTTTAAATTTCTAATATCATTCATTACCGCGGCATCTTGCTGCCCACCGCAAAATCATTAGCATGTGGGAGGAATCGATTGTGGGGTTAGATCCATAGTAATGCATTGAGGCGCAGTACTTTACTTCCATCTCTCTCATGGAAAACGTCTCTCGTGCAACCAAATTCCTACATGGTTATCTTCGTTATCTTGAAAATATTATGTTATTTAAACACTTCCCGTTTTACCTTTTCCTCTCATCGCGATGTTAACGCTTTTCTTCATCCGTGCATCGAACTGTGTTCAACGAGATCCTGAAATGTGCATTTGGTTAATCTTTAAATTATAGAGGCACGGATGAAACGCTAGTGCAGCGTCCTCAATGGTAAAACCTCATGTTTAACGATGAAAATATTGATAACCGTTATAAAGAAATTTGACGGCAAAATTTTTGATGTTATTTTGTAACAAGTATTCCTGTTTTTTTAAATTTTGCATTATTTCTGCTTTTCCTTAAGACGTTTACCGCGTTTCCGCGGGTGCTATCAGTTGGTTTGGTTGTAAGTAGCAGCGTAGGGAAATCGACTTCTTCTCGAATACATTTAATCCTTCCTAAGAAATATAAATATACAATTGCACGATAAAATTTCCCCTCATATGATAATAGCTATTTATTAATAAGGTCGTGAAACAGATGAAATGGCATTCATTTATACTGGTATGTGAATTAGCAATGTACCTACTGGTACACATATGGCCTAATACGTGAAGGACGTTTCGAACGTTTTTACGGGAATTAGTTTTGATATAATCTCACTTCAGGGACTTAAGCTTTCGTAGAATAATGGGTAAGATTCCTGAGTTAGTCACAAAACAAGGACATCAGTTGTCAAGGCTTCAGTGCTGTCCCTGGGAGATGGCATTCTTTCTGGACATCCTTACTTCTTGAATATAAGCAGTACTCACTGTGATAATCTATCGTTTATCCGAGCTTCCGAGGTTTCTATGTTCTTTTTATTTTCTTCTGGTATTTTGCCTTTAGCATCGTATTGTGCTCGATGAAACCTTCTGTTCCATGCGTGTCTTCTCATTCTTCTGTCATCCATAAATATCGACAACTGAACTCCTACTGAAGCACAGTTGTTGCTGTTTATGTATCTTGTCTGCTATTTGTAAATTCATCTATTATGGCTGTCTGGCCGAAACTTTCAATTAGAAATGCTCTTGAAATAGTTGAATTTAAACCCAGTGGCTCCAAAATTTTCTAGAATAGCTAAGCAAAAACAATTTTGGAGTCAATAAGTGAAGTAGATACAATACTAGTCAATTGGGAATTAGTTATGAGGTACCCTTTTCAGGGAGATGCAACTCTTGTATGCAAGGGAATTGCGCTCTCTGGAGGAAGATGGTTGGTTCCAAGCTGAGAGCCCCTCATGGGTATTCAGCTACTGTATCTATGAGAATGAGCTCTCTCAGGGGGTTCCAGGTTCCAAGCTGAGAGCTAGGTAGGCTTTTTTGTTGAAATTGTTTGCTTTGTTAGGGACCATTTTTTTGGTTCCCTACTGACTGTCCTGTTTTTTAGTACCTACTACTTTCTTGTTCAATTTTTATCTTGTTTCATGAACTACTTTTTCAGCTTACTGATTCTATGCTCCTTTGCATAGATTCCACGTTCCCTTTTGTCAATGCTAAATGGTGCCTATTCTCTTTAGAATGTTTTTGTTGCGGCTAAGGAGGCTTAAACTAATATGTAATCTAATCCAGGCTGAGTGTTACGTAGGCCTACCTTTCTGCTGGAATATAACGGGAACTTAGTTTTGTTACTGACCATCTTTTATCTTCGTCCCGTTTTTAAGCATCTATTACTCTCAATTATCTTGTTTCATGAACTTATTTCCAAATGTGATGTTCCCATGTGCAGGGATGTAGGCCTTTTTTTCGTTGAACAGGAACTTTCAATTACGGATAGTTTTTCGGTTTGCATCGGTTCTATTTTTCAGCACCTAGAACTTTTTTCAACTACTATCTTGTTTCATAATCTTCTCTCCAAACTTACTGGATCTTGTGTGGGAACACACCTTGTGCATAGATGGCGCGTTCTCTTTACTCAATAGTACATGATGCGTTCACACTTCTTTTTAAAACTCCTTGTTGGAAGGGAGGTGCAAATTTACAGAAATCTAATCTGAGGTAATGCGATTCTAATTTTATTATTGCCGAATGGTTTGAGAGCAGAAACGTGGGAGTTCGCTGTATGATTGGAGTGGATGAGAATCATTATCTGGTCTAATATGACATATCTAATCTATACTGCAAAAAATTTTTATGAAGGCTTTCCAGCAACTGATGTTTCCCACCCTTCTGAGAACCGTTGAGATTTTTCTGTCGAGTTTAGTCAGAGGAATACTTAAAAATTGCGCTAGCATTTTATACTAGCAAATCGTTAAAAACTGTTTGCTGGTATATAATGTAAAATTAAATTCTTCAAATTTACATTCAAATACCGTCGTGAATTTTTTAACTTGCCTGTGTGAAGTCAGTTTGTAATGCAATAATTTCCAATTACTTTCTTAGCCTTTTCGTTTAAGAAACATTGGTAAGGTCCGTTTCTAAAAATTTTATTACGTTTCCTGTAATTCATCACCGATGTAATGAATAAACTTCTAAGGGGCGAATTTAAGCTAATTCCTAATTGAGGACGTTTACAACTCAGGATATCCATTACCCAGGGCGTTCACACAAGTGAAATGTGTAGCGTAAATTTTCATTTTGATTTAATAGGTATGTCAATTTTTTTATGTCGCGCATTGTTACAGACAAGTCTGTCTTGTTTATTACAGAGCGGGGAATTGTACTCCATGAATGAGAATTTGATTTTTAATGCAACATTCATACCAAAATCGACTCGTTTACTTTCCCCTTGAAAATATTAAATTTTAGAGCACTCGCATGGGATTTAACTACCCGTATTATTTTGAACTCTGTATCGTTACGTCGTTTTCATGCGCCTTCAATTTCCTCAAAGTTGAATTTGAACGTTGACGTCGTACATCGAATTCTGCGGTCATGGCAATCAATGCGGGACGTCGTTCAAACCCTATTGGTCGAATTCAAACCTAATTAGTTGCACGAAAGAAAATTGATGACGTCACAGTGCAGGTAGTGACGTCAACGAAACCGTATTGGTCAAATCAAAATAATCAGGGACATCCCCACTGCAGGTGGTGATGTCATACAAGCTTCGTCGGTCGAATTGAAATAAGATTGATCAGATATGAAATAAAATTAGATCTCTACGTAACGTCACGTTCTACGTAGTGACATTCAAACTTTGATGGTCGAATCAAAATAAGCGAATGACGTCAGTATACCACGTCGCAGTGCAGTTAGTGACGTCAGACAAACATCGGCCGAATTGGAATAAAATCCTGAAAATCTTTGTCTGACGTCACACTGCAGGTAGTGACGTCAGACAAACTTCATCGGCCGAATTGGAATAAAATCCTGAAAATCTTTGTCTGACGTCACACTGCAGGTAGTGACGTCAGACAAACTTCATCGGCCGAATTGGAATAAAATCCTGAAAATCTTAGTCTGACGTCACACTGCAGGTAGTGACGTCAGACAAACTTCATCGGCCGAATTGGAATAAAATCCTGAAAATCTTAGTCTGACGTCACACTGCAGGTAGTGACGTCAGACAAACTTCATCGGCCGAATTGGAATAAAATCCTGAAAATCTTTGTCCGACGTCACACTGCAGGTAGTGACGTCAGACAAACTTCATCGGCCGAATTGGAATAAAATCCTGAAAATCTTTGTCTGACGTCCCACTGCAGGTGGTGACGTCAGACAAACTTCATCAGCCGAATTGGAATAAAATCCTGAAAATCTTTGTCCGACGTCACACTGCAGGTAGTGACGTCAGACAAACTTCATCGGCCGAATTGGAATAAAATCCTGAAAATCTTTGTCTGACGTCACACTGCAGGTAGTGACGTCAGACAAACTTCATCAGCCGAATTGGAATAAAATCCTGAAAATCTTTGTCTAACGTCACACTGCAGGTACTGACGTCAGACAAACTTCATCGGCCGAATTGGAATAAAATCCTGAAAATCTTTGTCTGACGTCACACTGCAGGTGGTGACGTCAGACAAACTTCATCAGCCGAATTGGAATGAAATCCTGAAAATCTTTGTCTGACGTCACACTGCAGGTGGTGACGTCAGACAAACTTCATCAGCCGAATTGGAATAAAATCCTGAAAATATTTGTCTGACGTCACACTGCAGGTGGTGACGTCAGACAAACTTCATCAGCCGAATTGGAATAAAATCCTGAAAATCTTTGTCTGACGTCACACTTCAGGTGGTGACGTCAGACAAACTTCATCAGCCGAATTGGAATAAAATCCTGAAAATCTTTGTCTGACGTCACACTGCATGTAGTGACGTCAGACAAACTTCATCGGCCGAATTGAAATAAAATCCTGAAAATCTTTGTCTGACGTCACACTGCAGGTAATAACTTCATTCCAATTCGACCACTGGGGTTTGCAGAAGCAAGTGACGTCAGTAAATGAGGTCACAGTGCTGGTAGTTATTTGAACACTATTTGTCCATCCAAAATTCATTCATGAAGTCATATTGTTAATATCGATGTCAGTACGATTGAAATCATTGCAAATTGGTGACGCTTCGGGACAGTGACTGCAACATGGTCGAAATCAATATAATTATGTCGACTTTTCTATGAAGCATCGCGAGCAGTGCCATTTTCGTTGAACTTTTTATGCATGACGCAATGAAACTTCTCACTGCTGATGGTGACAATACTGCAGGCCGTGGCACTGCGATATCAATGACTCACTATCGGTGATTACATCATTTTATATAGATAACAAGGATATCAACTGTAAATGAAGATGCGAGTACTGGTGCTTAATGTTGAAAATTATGCAAAGGTAACACAAGGTCGAAGTAGTTCACTTTTATTGTCATAAAAAAATAAAATGCACAGCTCATACCAGACGTGCACGTATTGCTTCAGCTCGTGTGCTAGACACACCGTATAACTATTTCTACATGAAGTCCCACGTAGTGTCGGTTTTCGTAGGACTTTTTTTGAGACGATGAAGACCGTAACAAAAAAGACGAAGGACGTCGCGTAGATGGCGTAATTTTGAAGGAACTAAATGCGTCACGGGTAGAATGGTTATA
Source organism: Morinoia aosen (assembly GCA_030386875.1). NCBI lineage: Eukaryota > Metazoa > Arthropoda > Malacostraca > Amphipoda > Talitridae > Morinoia > Morinoia aosen. The sequence goes on from CM059566.1 coordinate 25,646,760, forward strand.
TATGCTACTTGTGGACGGTGAATGATTCACTAGTACTTAGACCAGCCCGACGTGAGACAAACAACAGTTTTTCATGACGAAAATAAGTGATAAAATATTAACTTTTAATAACTATCTTGAAATCCCGATAACGAAGAGGTCACAGCAACGACAATCTCGCACTTAGAATGTTTTAAGTCTTAGGAGTAGTGATGTACCGATACCATTTTTTTGGCCGATACTGATACCCACTTTTTGGCCGATAACGATACTCCGATACTTGGAAATACCGATACCGATACTCCGATACTTGGAAATACAGACTCTTTGGCCGATACTTTTACAATTATTTTAAAATAAAACCATTATAAGCCCTACATAGGTGTTATATTATTCACTAATATATCTAATAATATTACAATATTGAAAATAATGTTTTCGATAAGGAATAATAAAATTGCTCTTGCTATGTCAACTATATCGCTTGATTCGTTTCCCTCACGAAGTTTGCGATAGCGTCATCTTTTCGCTTTATTGTCGCAGGATACCGTTATCAGCATGTATGAACAAATAAGTATTCACTGTTAAGCAAACTTTATTTGCCAACTGAGGTTATTATCCAACTAAATTATTTAAAAATTATATTTTTTCTCCATTTACAGGCGTAAACTAGGAATATAATGTAGCATTTAGTCTCACAAACAGCAGCGGGAACGCAAGTAGCATGCGTATGTACTAACACACAGTGTGCTGGCAGACACGGCACTTCTCGGTTTGGGAGCCTATCGAATTTTAATGTTTTTTTCTCCAAAGTATTTATTTTGGTGTGAAAACACGAAATAGACGAATATTTTGTGGAGAAGTTATTTATTGAGCCTGAAATTTGCTTATATCCGTCAATATTTTACAAAAATACTGCGGTTTATCGGTACGTTTTCGCAACGCAAACTTACACAGATACGAGCCTATCATTCGTCGGTGAGTGCCTCCCTGACGTTTTTTTCATTTTTTGACTATGTCATACATTCTCAATAATTTGAGTGTGTGCACCTGTTGCACGGTCCACGAAGTTTTCACTATGATTAACAGTGGGGTGTTTAAAATTATACCCTTGGTTTGGTTAGATTAGATTAGGTTAGGTTAGGACCAGTTAATGAATAATTTCTCCACAAAATGGTTATCATTTTCGTGTTTTTCACACCAAATACATACTTTGGCGAAATAAAAAGTATTACAATTCGATAGGCCCCGTAACAGAAAAGATCCGCAAACACGCAACCAACTCTAAGATTGTTCGTGCATTTTTCAAACATCTTAAAGTAGAAGAAAAATGCAAGATTCGTAATGTACATGCTAAATTAAAATAAAATTACTAGCTTCGTTATACATGACGATTCACCGCTAAATTAAAATGAAATTTTTAGCTACTTCTATATTAAATTTATAAAAACTTTAAAATGCACCTTCAACTTTATTTAATTAGTTTATTTTTTGTTAGCTTGTCACATATTTTAAGAAATGGAAACTAAGTCAAACTATATAAGTTTTAGTTGCGAAAGTATAATAATTTTATGTCGCCACTGTGTTCAACTATTCATGCTACATAGCTTTCACTTACTGACCGTACGTGACTCCTCGGGAATTAAAAGTAGTAAATTCAGTTAGCGGGCCCAATTAAACGCTGTAATTCAACAGTTAGATAACTAATTTACTAGGTATGAAGAGGATCTTTATTTGATTATACATTTGCTTTCACGATTTATGACCTTCATTTTCGTGATAAAATAAGTATTATTGCTAAGTATCGGTAAGAATCGGCCGGATTTTGCCGATACCGATACCAGTAAAAATGACCGATACTGTCGATACCGATACCGTTACCGATACATCGGAACATCACTACTTAAGAGCAATGGAAAAATAAGCGAAGTGAAGTAAAAGAAGATCGTAACCCGTGCATGTGTGAATAACGCCACGCTTGACTGAGGCAAGTTATAATTGTGTTCACGAGACTTACTTAGACTTGCTCCAGCTCACCTTCGATATCCGGAATTCTAAACTAACTCACCCTTTAGTTTCTATCCTGCTTTGAAAAATTGGAAATCGTGTTCAACCCCTGGCTTACGGTACGAAATAAGCTGTTTAGCTTCCATTCCCTGCAGAAGAGACTACTATACGAGTTGTCCTATTAGCTGTGGGTTTGCGATTTTCTCGAAAATGCTTTTCTGCATTGTCTTCTAACACGTACATTATTTGGTTACAACGAATATAACATACAGGTTGTTTCAGAACAAGAGATACAAAATTGCACAAGTAGAAAATGGCCCAACAAACACTTTTCTGCAATGAAATTTTCAGAGAAAAAAATTTGGGTTTTTGAGCTATCAGCAGTTTATTGTTTAAAGGATGAAATTTAACGACAGCTAATATCTCAACAATTCAAATTTTTCGCGACAAATTTCATAGAAGAAAAAGTGTTTATTTGGCCATTTTGCACTGGGTGTGCAATTTTGTACTTCTTATTCTGAGACACCCTGTAAAGACGATGCCGCACGCTGGTGAAGGTCCAATTCTGCATCCATCTCTTGTCTGGAAGAACTTCTCACTCCAATGAGACCAGGCTTCTTTTACTTGCTCGTGCATAAGATGCATCGACCCTCGAGAGTACCTGAAAATGCAACTGCATTAATATGACGAATTAGTCAGGAAAATAATGAAGGAAACATTTCAATTGGTGAAACGTATTATGCATTTGTATTCAATTGATATATGTGCTTGTATATTTTGTTCCTGTTCAAAGAGAGACCATAATATTTTTTTTCTACCCTGCAAAACTTGTGCATCACATGGCGACCCCTTTTTATTAAAATTTTCCGCTAAAAGTGCTAGTCGAAATCTGATTACACGGCGACAAATTTGATTAGTTTATTATAAACTTGAATTTGGACATGAAAAAATCTGAAAATTTTTACTCGGGACTGCAGCATCAGCCACATGCGGATGACAATATTTTCGCTCATGAATGAACCCAGCTACGATTCTAAAATAACTTAGTACCTGGCCAAAATAAGATAGGCTGCAAATACGTTCTATAACGAGTTAACTTTCATGAACTTTTCTCATTTCTTCAACGACACTCTAGTATTCCATCCAGATGGATGTCACATTTTGAGGTAGAAAGAAGAAACTCCAAATGTTCCTAGAATAATTCTCGTAAAAGTTCACGTAAACACAAAAATAAGGTTTCAGGGCCCAAGCAAGAATTTGTAGTTTGGAATAAAAATAGACGAATTTACCTGAACTGGTTCAGTTTCATCTTCTCGATTAGATTTAACTGTTAGTTTAAGCCTCCCGAATAACAGCAAAGAGAGGAAGGATGAAGGCACCACTTAGGATTCCTTTAAAAGAACTCTGAATCTAGGCATAAAGTGCATTCCAACACAGGAACTCTCGTGCATAGGAACAGCAAGTTTCATTCAAATAAAATGCACAGCTCATACCAGACGTGCACGTATTGCTTCAGCTCGTGTGCTAGACACAGCGTATAACTATTTCTACATGAAGTCCCACGTAGTGTCGGTTTTCGTAGGACTTTTTTTGAGACGATGAAGACCGTAACAAAAAAGACGAAGGACGTCGCGTAGATGGCGTAATTTTGAAGTAAGGAACTAAATGCGTCACGGGTAGAATGGTTATATATGCTACTTGTGGACGGTGAATGATTCACTAGTACTTAGACCAGCCCGACGTGAGACAAACAACAGTTTTTCATGACGAAAATAAGTGATAAAATATTAACTTTTAATAACTATCTTGAAATCCCGATAACGAAGAGGTCACAGCAACGACAATCTCGCACTTAGAATGTTGTAAGTCTTAGGAGTAGTGATGTACCGATACCATTTTTTTGGCCGATACTGATACCCACTTTTTGGCCGATAACGATACTCCGATACTTGGAAATACCGATACCGATACTCCGATACTTGGAAATACCGATACCGATACTCCGATACTTGGAAATACCGATACCGATACTCCGATACTTGGAAATACAGACACTTTGGCCGATACTTTTACAATCATTTTAAAATAAAACCATTATAAGCCCTACATAGGTGTTATATTATTCACTAATATATCTAATAATATAACAATATTGAAAATAATGTTTTCGATAAGGAATAACAAAATTGCTCTTGCTATGTCAACTATATCGCTTGATTCGTTTCCCTCACGAAGTTTGCGATAGCGTCATCTTTTCGCTTTATTGTCGCATGATACCGTTATCAGCATGTATGAACAAATAAGTATTCACTGTTTAGCAAACTTTATTTGCGATGATGTTAATCATAGTGAAAACTGTTCACTGTTAATCATAGTGATAACTTCGTGGGCCGTAAAACATGTGCACACACTCAAATCATTGAGAGTGTATGACATAGTCAAAAAATGAAAAACGTCAGGGAGGCACTCACCGACAAATGATAGGCTCGTATCTGTGTAAGTTTGCGTTGCGAAAACGTACCGATAAACCGCAGTATTTTTGTAAAATATTGACGGATATAAGCAAATTTCAGGCTCAATAAATAACTTCTCCACAAAATATTCGTCTATTTCGTGTTTTCACACCAAAATAAATACTTTGGAGAAAAAAACATTAAAATTCGATAGGCTCCCAAACCGAGAAGTGCCGTGTCTGCCAGCACACTGTGTGTTAGTACATACGCATGCTACTTGCGTTCCCGCTGCTGTTTGTGAGACTAAATGCTACATTATATTACTAGTTTACGCCTGTAAATGGAGAAAAAATATCATTTTTAAATAATTTAGTTGGATAATAACCTCAGTTGGCAAATAAAGTTTGCTAAACAGTGAATACTTAGGGCTATGAAGCTATGCAAATGGAAAGGCTATGAAGCAAGATTAAAGTCGAAAAGAAAAAGGTGTTGGAAAAACAGGATAGCAGAGAAGCGAGAAAAGATGGTCATTAACAAAATCAAAAACTTATTTCAAGAAAAAGAAAATCTACCTAACTCTCAGCTAGGGACCTCACATTTTCTCCCTTTGAAAGTAGTAATTGCCAAGGATAAAAGTTCTATCCTCCTAAGGGGAACCAGAACTACTTAGAATGAAGCATCCATTTCGGTCTAATATGCTAAGCCTCGTTGGAAAATTTAGCTAACGTGATAAATTCAAAAGATTGTTGGTCTAATTTAGTGAAAGTGCTATTTGAGTACTCAATTTAAGCAAACTTTTATCATGTGAAGTACTGCAACAATGTAATTCATTACACATATTCTACTACCTAGACATGATACGAATACGAAGATATTCGGAACAAAAAATTAGAAAATTTGACCAATTTACATATACTAATATTAACACTAACAACATCTTACGCTAAATTAGGTACCACAGTACCCTGTTTCGATCTGCATCGTGTAGGTGTATTGAATGAATTTATTTTTGTGCATGTTAGAACCGCGAAAAATAAAACGGTTATGAATTAAGGGTTAAAATTTGAAACTCACCCAAGTTATGGAACCTAGACGTCCCCTAATCGTAATTAAACATTACGAATGCTTGCATCGTGCGCCTTATATGATGCACTAATTTTACTACAGCTTCACAGGCAGAGAAGTACTCAAGCTCTCTGCACGACTCAAACTAGACGCAGGCACAACTCGAATTCAGAGATGAACTTGAGTAAAAAGAATTCATCTAATTCATCTATAGAAAGACTCGTCAATTTCGCTGCACTGCAATAAAAATGCGCACAATATTTGAGGCGTACGAAAATCTACATCTCAAAGTTTCAAGTTGATTATTTTGCGTACAAGTAACTTACGCGCCTGAAGTGCACACCATCTTGAAGTTCCTCGTTTTACGATATTCTGAAAGAAAAAGAGTGAAATCAGTAATGTCGTAACTGCATTCAAGTGCTCATTTGAGGCGCAATATTCTGGACTAAGTTACTATTGAAATAACAGGTGTAACTGTACGCGACCGCTATTTATAATAAATTGGATTTTCTTTGATTTTCTTTATACAATTTTTGTAACAGCTGTATTTTCTTAAGACGGCTCGATTTTATTCTAGAAAGCTTTTTGCATAATATAATTAGATATTTGTATCAGCTTATTGTATCTTTCTATGAGACGAGAATGTGAGGTTCTGGGACGCAGACTCGCGTCACAGCAGCCCTCATCATCAAGAAGACTCAAGAAATCAACGCCTTCTCCTCGTGCAGCTTCGTTGAGGTAAAAACCTATCTACTTGGAATTGTTCGTACTGTCTAATGGTGTCGAGATTGATCCTGTGTGTGACAGGGATGCCTTAATATTTCCTAATCAACCAAGAGGGTCACTGTTTTAGAAAAATTTAGATATGGTTAACTTCACCATCAGGTTTTACTCGTGTATTACTATGAAAGTGCTTTTGCAACCTTTGCGTGTATGGAAAATTTTTGCATAAAACAGGTCTCACAAACAAATTCACACTTGACAATTTGGTTGAGAAACAGAAAATTTTGATTATTTTGAAAAACGTGAAAAATAACATTTTTCCTCCTTAACCCACTGGTTTCAGGATTTGATATTTTTACTTGCTAAAGAAATTACTGGTGAAAGATAATGTTGCAAGGCGCCTCAAAAGCACACCAACTTTAAATCAAATTATATAATTATAGAGTATAACGCTTTAAACCGTTATAATTTATTTCGAGGAATTCAATTTTTAATTGTTGACACTCTCGTCTGTCACTGACTTGTCTCATATTTCAGTAGGATGGGCGGCGACAGAGAAGCTATAGGTCCAATTGTCGGCAAGAACTTGCTCAACGATCCTCGCAAGGCACAGTTTAACCCTGCAAGAAGGACAATACCGTCTACCGTGAAGTCACCTCGCCGTATGCTTCACAGGTGAAGCATACGGTCATAATAATTCGGTCATAAACTACGCCATGGGTCTTTTCGGTTGATGAGTTGATTCGGGCGTTATAAAATTTAAGCTCTGAGACGCTAGCTTATTATGAATGTAGAAAAGAAAGCGTCAAAAAATTAAAAAATTATTTCCAAATCTTGGGTGATCTCACCTCATCTGGATTAATAGCGGAAAGTCGGTACCTCAGGCATCAGGTGTAGGTAGATGTTCTTGTGACCACTGAGACATATTCAATCTGGAAAAAGACTTAGATTAGATGCTAGACAATATATTTTAGTTTTGTGTGCTTCAAATTTTTTACTTTTAGAAAACATTTTGACGAAGTAAATATAAGTTTTGAAAATATAGGTACCAAAAATACTGTCACACAGCCTAATGGGTGTATAACATACAGGATAGAGTTTTGATCTACAAATAACAGATGAAGACATACCTTCAAACCTACTTTTAAATCTAACTAACAGTACCCATACCATCTCCCCTCCTCTTTGCTATATTCTGAACGTTAGACTTCGTATAGAGTGATGACTTCATGTTTTTGTGTTTGAGTTTTACCTTTAAAAATGGTTTGTTATTGTATTTACTCCGCTTTTCCTACCAATGAGCTTAATGAGTTTCAAGTACCCAACACTATGCACTGCTGATCAAAAGATTAAGACCACTTGAAAATTTAGAAAAATGCCATCTTTTCAGTGATAAATAATTAAATGCGTTCAACTAGGGATCGGTTATTACTAAAGGTAAAAGGTGAGAAAGACAAAAAATAGCAATTGTAACAATTTATTAAGAAAACAACACTTTTAATGAATAATGACTTCTTCAGTTGATCAAAATGATAAGACCACATACAAAAATCATAGGGAATCTTTCTTCAACGATGTTGAGGTGAGCAAACATTTAACTTAGTAATGAGTACTGCCTCCATTCTTGTTAATAACCTCAAAAATTCTTCGTGGCATACTAGAAACGAGGGTTTCCATGAGGGCTCGAGGAATGTTGTCCCAGCTCCTGAAGATGGCAGCACGAAGTTCGTTTACTGACGCAAATTTTTTACCATTTCCATAATCATCTCTCGCCATCCACCCCCAAACACTTTCTATTGAGTTTAAGTCCGGCGAACAAGCTGGATGACGCAAAACAGTGACCCCATTTTCTTGAAAGAAAGTCGTGGTCTGGCGGGCGGTGTGGACTGCTGCATTATCCTGCTGGAAAATCCATCCATCCCCACACAGACGAGGACCCTCTGCTGACAAAGATGATCTTTGCAGCATTCCGACGTAACCAGCAGCTGTTTGACGATCCTGCACCTCCTGAAGCTCCATGGTTCCTTTGTAGAAAAATGCGCCCTATACCATAACGGAGCCTTCACCACTATGGCGCGTGGAAAACATTTCAGGAGGAATTTATTTGTCATGCCAGTACCGTTGGAAGCCATCAGGGCCATCCATATTGAATTTTTTATCAGAAAACAAAACTTGAGACCACCTCTCAACGTCCCATGTTTGGTGCCCACGAGCAAACTGTAAACGGGCCACTTTGTGACGTTGAAACAACCGAGGACCTTGTAGACGCTTTTTGTTCTTCATGCCGTTTTGTCTTAAGTGCCGCCTGATCGTTACTGCACTTCAATCAGCATCTGTGAGGGCCTTAATTTGCTTGGAAGACCGTCCTCTGTCTTGAGAAATCACCCTTTTTATTCTCCTACCCAATGCAGGTGAAATTTTTTTCGGACTGCCTCTAGATTTTGCTGTTCCATAATTTTCTGGGTCCTTTAGGTAGTCGCAAATTACAGTTTTACTGCGGTGAATCTCAGCTGCGATTGCGCGTTGCGACAAGTCTTGCTTGTGCAGTTCGACAATTCGACCACGTTCAAATTAGGAAAGTTTGCTTGCTTTGGGCATGGTAAAGCCTTTACGCTATCAGCGCCAGCCTGTAACTAATCTAAAATGCCGGAAATTACCCTTAAACTAAACTTTTATTGCCCTGGTCTTATAATGATGATCAACTGAAAAAATCGTTAATCATTAAAAGTGTTGATTTCTTAATAAATTGTTACAATTGTTATTTTTTGTCTTTCTCACCTTTTACTTCAAGTAATTACCGATCCCTAGTTGAATACACTTAATTATTTATCACTGAAAAGTTGGCATTTTTCTAAATTTTCAAGTGGTCTTAAACTTTTGATCAGGAGAGCACAAGAAATGACGATTTTTTTCGGCGTGCAGTCTAAACTTTAGGTCAGAGATCAAAACATCTGCATTATTTTTACATCACCCAGCTGTAGGAGCAACTAAAGTGTCCTTTTCTTATGGTAAACGTATGCACAAGTGTATAAATAGATTTATATGCATCCTTTAGTTTATTTTGTGGTAAGTAATATTTTACAATTTCTCTAGAAAAAAGGTCATTAAATGCTATTTCATAATAAAATAATTTTGCCTTTCCTTGCGACTTTCTAAAATCCATGATATTGTTTTACACTGAATTACTCTTACTCTAATCTCAACTCAAGTTTGAAGTTCGGCACCATAGTTACACCATTGTCCTAAACATAGAAAATCCGAACGAAATCGCTCTTAAATTAGAGACTACGTTGAATTTGACGCCGCAGAATTTAAATGAACTGAAAGGGCACAGTGAGATGCCGTTTTAGTAGGACACGCTTCATTCAGTACAAATTTGCCATAAGGTAATGTTTTTCCCGCGATCATGAAATGCGTTATTTTCATTAATATAAGCTTTCACAACCACAACAAAATTGTTCCGAAGAAGAAGGGATAAAGGTACCATTCAGTATGGAGTTCAGGGAACGGGAATCTATGCACAAGGAGTGTTCCCGCACATGAGCCCTGCGCATAAATTCGGCAAATTTGAAATTTAAGTCATGAAACAAGATCTAAATGTGCTAAAAATATGAATGAAATATGCTGAAAACAGGACATCCGTCAACCGAGAACGATGGTCCTTATTAAAACAAAAAAATACTTTCCTATGAAATTTCACCAAAGAGGTCTACCTAACTCAATCTCAGAAAATTACATTTGCCCCCTGGGAACATTTATTCTCATAGACTATAGTTGCATCGCCTTGAGAGGTACAGCTTTTAAAATTAAATTTGTTAGCTTGAAGTATATTCTGTCTGAAGTAGTCAAGTGATCAAATATCCTCAAATAGCTCTCGAGGAGCTTTTTTATTTAGATAAAATTAATTCTGCTTATGTACGGTTGATTCAGGTAAAAGTCGCGTCGCGTGAATATGCTTGATCCTCCCATTATTCTCACAAAATCGGAGTAACACGGGAGTAACACGGGAGTAACACGGGAGTAACACGGGAGTAACACGGGAGTAACACGGGAGTAACACGGGAGTAACACGGGAGTAACACGGGAGTAACACGGGAGTAACACGGGAGTAACACGGGAGTAACACGGGAGTAACACGGGAGTAACACGGGAGTAACACGGGAGTAACACGGGAGTAACACGGGAGTAACACGGGAGTAACACGGGAGTAACACGGGAGTAACACGGGAGTAACACGGGAGTAACACGGGAGTAACACGGGAGTAACACGGGAGTAACACGGGAGTAACACGGGAGTAACACGGGAGTAACACGGGAGTAACACGGGAGTAACACGAGAGTAACACGAGAGTAACACGAGAGTAACACGGGAGTAACACGGGAGTAACACGGGAGTAACACGGGAGTAACACGAGAGTAACACGAGAGTAACACGAGAGTAACACGGGAGTAACACGGGAGTAACACGAGAGTAACACGGGAGTAACACGAGAGTAACACGGGAGTAACACGGGAGTAACACGGGAGTAACACGGGAGTAACACGGGAGTAACACGGGAGTAACACGGGAGTAACACGAGAGTAACACGAGAGTAACACGGGAGTAACACGGGAGTAACACGGGAGTAACACGGGAGTAACACGGGAGTAACACGGGAGTAACACGGGAGTAACACGGGAGTAACACGGGAGTAACACGGGAGTAACACGGGAGTAACACGGGAGTAACACGGGAGTAACACGGGAGTAACACGGGAGTAACACGGGAGTAACACGGGAGTAACACGGGAGTAACACGGGAGTAACACGGGAGTAACACGGGAGTAACACGGGAGTAACACGGGAGTAACACGGGAGTAACACGAGAGTAACACGAGAGTAACACGGGAGTAACACGAGAGTAACACGAGAGTAACACGAGAGTAACACGAGAGTAACACGAGAGTAACACGGGAGTAACACGAGAGTAACACGAGAGTAACACGAGAGTAACACGAGAGTAACACGGGAGTAACACGGGAGTAACACGGGAGTAACACGGGAGTAACACGAGAGTAACACGAGAGTAACACGAGAGTAACACGGGAGTAACACGGGAGTAACACGAGAGTAACACGAGAGTAACACGGGAGTAACACGGGAGTAACACGAGAGTAACACGAGAGTAACACGAGAGTAACACGAGAGTAACACGAGAGTAACACGAGAGTAACACGAGAGTAACACGAGAGTAACACGAGAGTAACACGAGAGTAACACGAGAGTAACACGAGAGTAACACGAGAGTAACACGAGAGTAACACGAGAGTAACACGAGAGTAACACGGGAGTAACACGGGAGTAACACGGGAGTAACACGGGAGTAACACGGGAGTAACACGGGAGTAACACGGGAGTAACACGGGAGTAACACGGGAGTAACACGGGAGTAACACGGGAGTAACACGGGAGTAACACGGGAGTAACACGGGAGTAACACGGGAGTAACACGGGAGTAACACGGGAGTAACACGGGAGTAACACGGGAGTAACACGGGAGTAACACGGGAGTAACACGGGAGTAACACGGGAGTAACACGGGAGTAACACGGGAGTAACACGGGAGTAACACGGGAGTAACACGGGAGTAACACGGGAGTAACACGGGAGTAACACGGGAGTAACACGGGAGTAACACGGGAGTAACACGGGAGTAACACGGGAGTAACACGGGAGTAACACGGGAGTAACACGGGAGTAACACGGGAGTAACACGGGAGTAACACGGGAGTAACACGGGAGTAACACGGGAGTAACACGGGAGTAACACGGGAGTAACACGGGAGTAACACGGGAGTAACACGAGAGTAACACGAGAGTAACACGAGAGTAACACGAGAGTAACACGAGAGTAACACGGGAGTAACACGGGAGTAACACGGGAGTAACACGGGAGTAACACGGGAGTAACACGGGAGTAACACGGGAGTAACACGGGAGTAACACGGGAGTAACACGGGAGTAACACGGGAGTAACACGGGAGTAACACGAGAGTAACACGAGAGTAACACGAGAGTAACACGAGAGTAACACGAGAGTAACACGGGAGTAACACGGGAGTAACACGGGAGTAACACGGGAGTAACACGGGAGTAACACGGGAGTAACACGGGAGTAACACGGGAGTAACACGGGAGTAACACGGGAGTAACACGGGAGTAACACGGGAGTAACACGGGAGTAACACGGGAGTCACACGGGAGTCACACGGGAGTCACACGGGAGTCACACGGGAGTCACACGGGAGTCACACGGGAGTCACACGGGAGTCACACGGGAGTCACACGGGAGTCACACGGGAGTCACACGGGAGTCACACGGGAGTCACACGGGAGTCACACGGGAGTCACACGGGAGTCACACGGGAGTCACACGGGAGTCACACGGGAGTCACACGGGAGTCACACGGGAGTCACACGGGAGTCACACGGGAGTCACACGGGAGTCACACGGGAGTCACACGGGAGTCACACGGGAGTCACACGGGAGTCACACGGGAGTCACACGGGAGTCACACGGGAGTCACACGGGAGTCACACGGGAGTCACACGGGAGTCACACGGGAGTCACACGGGAGTCACACGGGAGTCACACGGGAGTCACACGGGAGTCACACGGGAGTCACACGGGAGTCACACGGGAGTCACACGGGAGTCACACGGGAGTCACACGGGAGTCACACGGGAGTCACACGGGAGTCACACGGGAGTCACACGGGAGTCACACGGGAGTCACACGGGAGTCACACGGGAGTCACACGGGAGTCACACGGGAGTCACACGGGAGTCACACGGGAGTCACACGGGAGTCACACGGGAGTCACACGGGAGTCACACGGGAGTCACACGGGAGTCACACGGGAGTCACACGGGAGTCACACGGGAGTCACACGGGAGTCACACGGGAGTCACACGGGAGTCACACGGGAGTCACACGGGAGTCACACGGGAGTCACACGGGAGTCACACGGGAGTCACACGGGAGTCACACGGGAGTCACACGGGAGTCACACGGGAGTCACACGGGAGTCACACGGGAGTCACACGGGAGTCACACGGGAGTCACACGGGAGTAACACGGGAGTAACACGGGAGTAACACGGGAGTAACACGGGAGTAACACGGGAGTAACACGGGAGTAACACGGGAGTAACACGGGAGTAACACGGGAGTAACACGGGAGTAACACGGGAGTAACACGGGAGTAACACGGGAGTAACACGGGAGTAACACGGGAGTAACACGGGAGTAACACGGGAGTAACACGGGAGTAACACGGGAGTAACACGGGAGTAACACGGGAGTAACACGGGAGTAACACGGGAGTAACACGGGAGTAACACGGGAGTAACACGGGAGTAACACGGGAGTAACACGGGAGTAACACGGGAGTAACACGGGAGTAACACGGGAGTAACACGGGAGTAACACGGGAGTAACACGGGAGTAACACGGGAGTAACACGGGAGTAACACGGGAGTAACACGGGAGTAACACGGGAGTAACACGGGAGTAACACGGAAGTAACACGGGAGTAACACGGGAGTAACACGGGAGTAACACGGGAGTGACACGGGAGTAACACGGGAGTGACACGGGAGTAACACGGGAGTAACACGGAAGTAACACGGGAGTAACACGGGAGTAACACGGGAGTAACACGGGAGTAACACGGGAGTGACACGGGAGTGACACGGGAGTAACACGGGAGTAACACGGGAGTAACACGGGAGTAACACGGAAGTAACACGGAAGTAACACGGGAGTAACACGGGAGTAACACGGGAGTAACACGGGAGTGACACGGGAGTAACACGGGAGTAACACGGAAGTAACACGGAAGTAACACGGGAGTAACACGGGAGTAACACGGGAGTAACACGGGAGTGACACGGGAGTGACACGGGAGTAACACGGGAGTAACACGGAAGTAACACGGAAGTAACACGGGAGTGACACGGGAGTAACACGGGAGAATCGGAGTAAGAGGTTTAATGCACCGATTTTGATATTGCACAAAGGTTAAGAAAGCAACTTACAGCCTTGACAAATTATTCGTTCACTATAGAATTTATTTTAATAAAGAACAAGAAAGGTTAGAAACTTTCGGAAAGCTAGACCAAAATGCACAATTTGAGCTGGAGAATTAGAGCAAATCGTATCTAAATGCTTCCATAATCATTGACTTGATAAAGTAGAGCGGTGCAGTCAATTAGTTTGACCTGAAATCAGTACGGCATTTCATTCAGAAAAAAAAATCCTATAGAACTGACCAGCTAACTAATCACGCAAAGTAAACGTATATTTGGTCAGATGCATGACGATGGTTTCTGGCATAACAAAAGGATTGATTTATTCCTCTGGTTATAGCGACTTGAAACGTGTGAGGGTATCCAAAACAATTTTTTTGCCTGCTTTCCTGCCAATGGAGTTGAAAAATTAAACAAATGAAACTATAAGAAAAAATGCTCACGAGTACGGTCATCACATATCAAGTTTCCTCCCAACATTAAAAAGTTCCAGTGTGGGCAGGATTGTGTAGCAGCGGCAGCAAAAAGTTACAGTGTGGGCAGGATTGTGTAGCAGCGGCAGCAAAAAGTTCCAGTGTGGGCAGGATTGTGTAGCAGCGGCAGCAAAAAATTCCAGTGTGGGCAGGATTGTGTAGCAGCGGCAGCAAAAAGTTCCAGTGTGGGCAGGATTGTGTAGCAGCGGCAGCAAAAAGTTACAGTGTGGGCAGGATTGTGTAGCAGCGGAAGCAAAAAGCTCCAGTGTGGGCAGGATTGTGTAGCAGCGGCAGCAAAAAGTTACAGTGTGGGCAGGATTGTGTAGCAGCGGCAGCAAAAAGTTCCAGTGTGGGCAGGATTGTGTAGCAGCGGCAGCAAAAAATTCCAGTGTGGGCAGGATTGTGTAGCAGCGGCAGCAAAAAGTTCCAGTGTGGGCAGGATTGTGTAGCAGCGGCAGCAAAAAGTTACAGTGTGGGCAGGATTGTGTAGCAGCGGCAGCAAAAAATTCCAGTGTGGGCAGGATTGTGTAGCAGCGGCAGCAAAAAGCTCCAGTGTGGGCTGGATTGTGTAGCAGCGGCAGCAAAAAGTTACAGTGTGGGCAGGATTGTGTAGCAGCGGCAGCAAAAAATTCCAGTGTGGGCAGGATTGTGTAGCAGCGGCAGCAAAAAGTTACAGTGTGGGCAGGCTTGTGTAGCAGCGGCAGCAAAAAGTTACAGTGTGGGCAGGATTGTGTAGCAGCGGCAGCAAAAAGTTACAGTGTGGGCAGGATTGTGTAGCAGCGGCAGCAAAAAGTTACAGTGTGGGCAGGATTGTGTAGCAGCGGCAGCAAAAAGTTACAGTGTGGGCAGGATTGTGTAGCAGCGGCAGCAAAAAGTTACAGTGTGGGCAGGATTGTGTAGCAGCGGCAGCAAAAAGTTGCAGTGTGGGCAGGATTGTGTAGCAGCGGCAGCAAAAAGTTACAGTGTGGGCAGGATTGTGTAGCAGCGGAAGCAAAAAGCTCCAGTGTGGGCAGGATTGTGTAGCAGCGGAAGCAAAAAGCTCCAGTGTGGGCAGGATTGTGTAGCAGCGGCAGCAAAAAGTTACAGTGTGGGCAGGATTGTGTAGCAGCGGCAGCAAAAAGTTACAGTGTGGGCAGGATTGTGTAGCAGCGGCAGCAAAAAGTTACAGTGTGGGCAGGATTGTGTAGCAGCGGCAGCAAAAAGTTACAGTGTGGGCAGGATTGTGTAGCAGCGGCAGCAAAAAGTTACAGTGTGGGCAGGATTGTGTAGCAGCGGCAGCAAAAAGTTACAGTGTGGGCAGGATTGTGTAGCAGCGGCAGCAAAAAGTTACAGTGTGGGCAGGATTGTGTAGCAGCGGCAGCAAAAAGTTACAGTGTGGGCAGGATTGTGTAGCAGCGGCAGCAAAAAGTTACAGTGTGGGCAGGATTGTGTAGCAGCGGAAGCAAAAAGCTCCAGTGTGGGCAGGATTGTGTAGCAGCGGCAGCAAAAAATTCCAGTGTGGGCAGGATTGTGTAGCAGCGGCAGCAAAAAATTCCAGTGTGGGCAGGATTGTGTAGCAGCGGCAGCAAAAAGTTACAGTGTGGGCAGGATTGTGTAGCAGCGGCAGCAAAAAGTTACAGTGTGGGCAGGATTGTGTAGCAGCGGCAGCAAAAAGTTACAGTGTGGGCAGGATTGTGTAGCAGCGGCAGCAAAAAGTTACAGTGTGGGCAGGATTGTGTAGCAGCGGCAGCAAAAAGTTACAGTGTGGGCAGGATTGTGTAGCAGCGGCAGCAAAAAGTTACAGTGTGGGCAGGATTGTGTAGCAGCGGCAGCAAAAAGTTACAGTGTGGGCAGGATTGTGTAGCAGCGGCAGCAAAAAGTTACAGTGTGGGCAGGATTGTGTAGCAGCGGCAGCAAAAAGTTACAGTGTGGGCAGGATTGTGTAGCAGCGGCAGCAAAAAGTTACAGTGTGGGCAGGATTGTGTAGCAGCGGCAGCAAAAAGTTACAGTGTGGGCAGGATTGTGTAGCAGCGGCAGCAAAAAGTTACAGTGTGGGCAGGATTGTGTAGCAGCGGCAGCAAAAAGTTACAGTGTGGGCAGGATTGTGTAGCAGCGGCAGCAAAAAGTTACAGTGTGGGCAGGATTGTGTAGCAGCGGCAGCAAAAAGTTACAGTGTGGGCAGGATTGTGTAGCAGCGGCAGCAAAAAGTTACAGTGTGGGCAGGATTGTGTAGCAGCGGCAGCAAAAAGTTACAGTGTGGGCAGGATTGTGTAGCAGCGGCAGCAAAAAGTTACAGTGTGGGCAGGATTGTGTAGCAGCGGCAGCAAAAAGTTACAGTGTGGGCAGGATTGTGTAGCAGCGGCAGCAAAAAGTTACAGTGTGGGCAGGATTGTGTAGCAGCGGCAGCAAAAAGTTACAGTGTGGGCAGGATTGTGGAGCAGCGGCAGCAAAAAAGGTCATTTTTTCTACGGCGCAGCCAGCCCGAAATTTTGGGGGTGGAGGGGAGTAGGATCCCCGAAAATATAATTATATTATAGTTAACGTCAGGATCCCCGAAACATAATTTGGGGGAGGGGCGAGTCAGACATTAATTATCAGTAATCTTATTCTTTTACTTGAAATGGCGCCTGATGAAAGAAGAGAGGGGTAGTGAAGGAAGAACCCAAAAACCACAGCCTCGAACCGCTTTCAAAAATTTAACACTATATTTCATGCCCTTTGCCAACACATTGTTATTGTTCTGTTCTCGATTTATTGCAAGTTCTGAGTAATGATTTCCCTCGTTACTTATTCAAGTAAATACTACCTATTTACTCTAAGATATTTGATTGGTTATAAGAAAGTTCTAGCCTCCCTTTATTACCACAAAGATGTTCAAAGAGAGGAAAGATGAAGGCACCATTTAGTATGGAGTTAAGGAAACGTGGAATCTATGCACAAGGTGCATAGAAACAGAAAGCTAAGAAAGAAGATCATGAAAAGAGACAAAAGTTGAAGAAAAAAGTATTAGGTGCTGAAAAACAGGACAGCAGTCAACCGAAAAATGATGGTCCGAAACGAAACAAAAACCTATTCTATTTCAACAAAAAGAAGGCCTACCTAACTTTTAGCTCAGGACCTCACATAATCCCCAAGGGAGCGCCAATTCCCATAGATAAATAATTGTGCTCTCCGTGGCACAGCGGTTAAGGGATCGAACTTGTATTCTGGAAGTCGCGGGTTCGTTCCCAGCGCTGGCGCGGAGATTTTCCCCGTTGGGTATAAGGGAAAGCTCCTGCACAATACCCCACTCAACCCAGGTGTCGGAAATGGGTACCGGCTTTACGGGGGAACCGTCATGGTGTCCTATATATAGGGTTAGTTATAAGACATTTGAAAAACCAATGCTAAGATCATATGTATCAGGCTTGATTGGAAATAAAGCATCCCAAAGATGCCGATGTTAACCTAACCCTAAGGGGGCTTCAAGATATTTTGAAAACCAATGATGTACCATCTTTATTGGAACTAAACAATTTTTTTTGTCTACTAATTGCGACAAAGAAAATCACTGACACTTTACGAATGAAAAACTCTCAAGCCAATATTCGAAATTACCACTTTGACAGCGACGTGGGCCACCGGTGGTACACGGGGGTAATTTTCATTATACTGATGACCGACAAGTAATCGTAAACTCAATTTTCATACATACTTAATCGAAGTTAAATGAAGGCACGATCCAGTTCATGTTTGCTATTTTCGAAATAACTTGCTACAATTTACTTTAAATTTTAGTTCGGTTTAGAATTTAATACTTAGCTGCCGCAGTCAGAGTGTTAACCACTTAGTCTATTTCTTTCCCTAGTGTTTTAATTACGACCAAAAATAATTCTTTCAACTGAATTACCGCTTGAAGCCAAGTTCAAAATTCGCCCCTCAATCCATTTCGATGACGGTACCTACACCACCAACCGCCACCTCGAGATATAGACCCGCAACGACTTCCTGCACAGATGTACAACACTTCTGGGGGACCTCACCAAGGCGAGCCCTACACCACTTGAAAACCAGCACTTGAAATGATACCCAAAACCCAACCCTTAAATTAGCAATCCCTTGAAAAAGCAATCCCTTGAAAAAGCAATCCCTTGAAAAAGCCATCCCTTGAAAAAGCCATCCCTTGAAAAAGCCATCCCTTGAAAAAGCCATCCCTTGAAAAAGCCATCCCTTGAAAAAGCCATCCCTTGAAAAAGCCACCCCTTGAAAAAGCCATCCCTTGAAAAAGCCATCCCTTGAAAAAGCAATCCCTTGAAAAAGCAACCCCTTGAAAAAGCAATCCCTTGAAAAAGCAATCCCTTGAAAAAGCAATCCATTGAAAAAGCCATCCCTTGAAAAAGCCATCCCTTGAAAAAGCCATCCCTTGAAAAAGCCATCCCTTGAAAAAGCCATCCCTTGAAAAAGCAATCCCTTGAAAAAGCAATCCCTTGAAAAAGCAATCCCTTGAAAAAGCAATCCCTTGAAAAAGCAACCCCTTGAAAAAGCAATCCCTTGAAAAAGCAATCCCTTGAAAAAGCCATCCCTTGAAAAAGCAATCCCTTGAAAAAGCAATCCCTTGAAAAAGCAATCCCTTGAAAAAGCCATCCCTTGAAAAAGCCATCCCTTGAAAAAGCCATCCCTTGAAAAAGCCATCCCTTGAAAAAGCAATCCCTTGAAAAAGCAATCCCTTGAAAAAGCAATCCCTTGAAAAAGCAATCCCTTGAAAAAGCAATCCCTTGAAAAAGCAATCCCTTGAAAAAGCAATCCCTTGAAAAAGCAATCCCATGAAAAAGCAATCTCTTGAAAAACCGCAAAGCAATCTCTTGAAAAACTGAAAATCCATCCCTTAAAAATCTCAAATCCAACCCTACACAAATCAAAATTCTACACTTCACAAATATAAAATTCAACCCTTCACAAATCTAAAATTCAACCCTTCACAAATCTAAAATTCAACCCTTCACAAATCTAAAATTCAACCCTTCAAACATACGAGGCCTGTCGAAAAAGTATCCGACCTTTGGCCAGAAAAAATACTTCAACAACCTGACGGGGTTGGGACCCTAATCCCCTTCAAAGTAGGCTCCTTGTGCTTCCACACACTTAGCCCACCGATCCTTCCACTGCCGGAAACACCTCTGGAAGTCTTCTTTTGGAATGGTGTTCAGCTCTGTCGTCGCGTTCCGCATTATCTCTTCTCTACTCTCAAAACGGGATCCTTTCAGTGGTGTCTTCAATTTTGGAAACAACCAGAAGTCGCAAGGAGCCAGGTCTGGAGAGTAGGGAGGTTGGCGAACGGTCGTAATTCCATGTTTGGCCAAGAAATTGCGGATCAAATGGGATGAATGTGCGGGCGCGTTGTCGTGATGCAAGTGCCAGTTGTTCGCAGTCCACATGTCTGGTCTTTTGCGCCGAACTGCATCACGAAGTCGCCGGAGAACATCCTGATAGTACTCCTTTGTCACTGTTTGTCCTTCCGGTGCGTATTCGTGATGCACAATTCCACGGACATCAAAGAAAACAGTCAGCATCGAAGGAGTCAAACAGGCAATGCGACGATGGAGCTGAACACCATTCTAAAAAAAAACTACCAGAGGTGTTTCCAGCAGTGGAAGGATCGGTGGGCTAAGTGTGTGCAAGCACAAGGGGCATACTTTGAAGGGGATTAGGGTCCCAACTCCGACAGGTATTCGAAATATTTTTTCTGGCCAAAGGTCGGATACTTTTTAGACAGGCCTCGTATAAAAACTAATCCTTTAGAAAACCTAAAAACAAAGTCGTGGAAAAAAGTAAAAAAAAAACTCCTGTAGAAGCTACTCTAAAATCCAAACATAATTCGACTTGTAAAGCGTAATAAACACTAACCTTAAAAAACCTTAAACAACTTAAATAACCAGAATAATCTCATGTAACCAGAATAATCTCAAATAACCAGAATAACCTTAAATAAACAGAATAACCTTAAATAAACAGAATACCCTTAAATAACCAGAATACCCTTAAATAACCAGAATACCCTTAAATAACCAGAATACCCTTAAATAACCAGAATACCCTTATATAACCAGAATACCCTTATATAATCAGAATTACCTTATATCACCAGAATTACCATATATCACCAGAATAACCTTAAATAACCTTAATAAACCTAAATAACCAGAATAACCTTAATAACCTTAATAACCTTAATAACCTTAATAACCTTAATAACCTTAATAACCTTAATAAACTTAATAACCTTAATAACCTTAATAACCTTAATAACCTTAATAACCTCAATACACTAAATAACCTCAATACACTAAATAACCTATATACACTAAATAACCTGTGTACACTAAATAACCTGTGTACACTAAATAACCTGTGTACACTAAATAACCTATATACACTAAATAACCTATATACACTAAATAACCTATATACACTAAATAACCTATATACACTAAATAACCTATATACACTAAATAACCTATATACACTAAATAACCTATATACACTAAATAACCTAAAGACACTAAATAACCTAAAGACACTAAATAACCTAAATGCACTAAATAACCTAAATACACTAAATAACCACTCTAGTCATTTTAAAGTAGTACGTGTAGCTTCAAGTGTTTTAGATCTTAGAATTTTAGAATCGCTTTTCATTTTTAAATGTAAACCTTCTCTTAACAACCAATTGAGTTCATATCCTCTTAGCATCATAGGTTCTTAGTTTTTTCGTTGTTATTTACTGCAGTTTCACATTTATACTTTTTTTTTGACCTTTTAAATCCGTGTTTATATCTGTTTGTACATTTACGTTCATTTTTTATTTCAGTGATATATGTCAGATTCTTTTAATGAGCTGATGATGGGTATTTGCCCGAAACGTTCTCAGTATAATGAAATTTATATCAGTGATTTTTGCTCTCCTATTTTTATTGAAATTGAAGAGAATTCCAGAAAATGTACCTCACTAAATAACCTTGATAACCTAAATACCCTTAATAACCTAAATACCCTTACTAACCTAAATACCCTTACTAACCTAAATAACCTTACTAACCTAAATAACCTTACTAACCTAAATAACCTTACTAACCTAAATAACCTTACTAACCTAAATAACCTTACTAACCTAAATAACCTTACTAACCTGAATAACCTTACTAACCTAAACGACAAATAAAAAAATAATCTAGACAACCTTAAATGAACTAAATAACCTAAATGGCCTAAATAACCTGAAATAACCTAAATAACTTGAATAATTTTAAAATTCAAATAACCCTAAAACTTAAACACCCTTAAAAAATTAAATATCATGAAAAAATCAAATAACCTTACAAAAATTAGATAACCTTAAATAACCTAAATAACCTAACCTAAATAATAAAAATAAATTAACCCAAATATTTAGATTATAGAATCTAAATACCCTCATATAACCAGAATAATCCCAATAAATGAGGGCAGTTGTCAAAAGAAAGAAAAAACAGTTTATTGCCACCAGAGCTGAAACATGAAACTAGGCCACCGCCCCAAATTTTCCATAATTTCGCCTATGCAATTAGAAAAGGCCTACCAAATTAGCAAGTCCTAACAAATTGAATTAGCAAGGCCAAAAAATTTGAATTAGCATGGCCTAAAAAGTTAAATTAGCATGGCCTAAAAAGTTGAATCAGCAAGGCCTAAAAAGTTGAATCAGCATGGCCTAAAAAGTTGAATCAGCAAGGCCTAAAAAGTTGAATCAGCAAGGCCTAAAAAGTTGAATCAGCAAGACCTAAAAAGTTGAATTAGCAAGGCCTAAAAAGTTGAATTAGCAAGGCCTAACAAGTTGAATTAGCAAGGCCTAACAAGTTGAATTAGCAAGGCCTAACAAGTTGAATTAGCAAGGCCTAACAAGTTGAATTAGCAAGGCCTAACAAGTTGAATTAGCAAGGCCTAACAAGTTGAATTAGCAAGGCCTAACAAGTTGAATTAGCAAGGCCTAACAAGTTGAATTAGCAAGGCCTAACAAGTTGAATTAGCAAGGCCTAACAAGTTGAATTAGTAGGGCCTAACAAGTTGAATTAGTAGGGCCTAACAAGTTGAATTAGTAGGGCCTAACAAGTTGAATTAGCAAGGCCTAACAAGTTGAATTAGCAAGGCCTAACAAATTGAATCAGCAAGGCCTAACAAATTAGCAAAAGTCTAACAAAGGAGGCTTCAAGTGTCTGCATAACAACGAGAGCACAACGCACACACACGCAAGCACGCGCACGCACACACACGCAAGCACGCGCACGCACGCACCCGCGCACGCGCATGCCCGCGCGCACACGGGCGCACGCCCGCGCGCGCACACGGGCGCATGCCCGCGCGCGCACACGGGCGCACGCCCGCGCGCGCACACGGGCGCACGCCCGCGCGCGCACACGGGCGCACGCCCGCGCGCGCACACGGGCGCACGCCCGCGCGCGCACACGGGCGCACGCCCGCGCGCGCACACGCGCACGCCTGCACGCACACGCACACGCGCACGCCTGCACGCACACGCACACGCGCACGCGCACACGCACACGCACACGCGCACACGCCCGCGCGCACACACGCGCGCACGCCTGCGCGCACACGCGCACGCCTGCGCGCACACGCGCATACCAACCCAATTGGATTGGTGGATTGGTGTGCTCGCCATAGCTGTAGCTATGATACTGCAGCTGTCATCGAGCTATGAATGAAAGCTGCGGTATCTTAGATACGGCAGAACAGCTAAAT
Source organism: Morinoia aosen (assembly GCA_030386875.1). Taxonomy (NCBI): domain Eukaryota; kingdom Metazoa; phylum Arthropoda; class Malacostraca; order Amphipoda; family Talitridae; genus Morinoia; species Morinoia aosen. Next base: position 25,670,277 of record CM059566.1, read on the forward strand.
TCTGAAATTGTCATAAATTATAAAAAAATATTTACTCAGCGTTAGAATGTTTCGTTTGAATAATGGAAGCACTTTGAGTAGCCCATGAACGAACTATAATGCCATTCCCACAGAGAAACACGCTCAATTGACACCCAATAATGAGGGGGGGGGGAGGGTTCAAGGTCACGTCCCTCCCATCGCTTTCCCCTCTCTGGTGGGCGTACCATCCGGAGTAGACGTAAACGGAAAGTACCAATGGAAGCGCAAGAAAATACTCTATAAGATGCATATAAAAACAGAAAATCAACACATATCCCGATTTCTATCAAGACGGTCTCCTGCTGCGTTATCATAGATACGGCAGAACAGCTAAATTCTGAAATTGTCAAAATTTTATAAAAAATATTTATTCAGCGTTAGAATGTTTTGTTTGAACAATGAAAGCACTTTGAGTAGCCCATGAACAACTATATTGCCATTGCCGCAGAGAAACACGCTCAATTGACCCCCAATAATGAGGGGGGAGGGGGGGGAGGGGTCAAGGTCACGCCACCCCCATCGCTTTCCCCCCCTCTGGTGGGCGCACTATTCGGAGTAGACGTAAACGGAAAGTACCAACGGAAGCGCAAGAAAATCCTCTATAAGATGCATATAAAAACAGAAAATCAACACATATCCTGATTTCTACCCAGACGGCCTCCTTAGTGAATAACAGATGAGAAATGAACACTTTCAAACCAGCACTATCGTCGGTAAATGTTGAGGATTGTTCGGGAATCGATTATCCATTTTTCAAATGCTAAACATAGTAAATTAGATCGAAATAAACAAGTTTTCTTCTATGCACTTTCCGTCGTAAATGATTATTTTACGAATTATAGCAGTAGGTTTAGTTTCGTCTTTGATGACGAATGCGTTCAAATAAACAGCTACTCATTGATTTTTGAATTTTTGTTGAATCATGGTAATAACATTGAAATAAACTACTTTTCTTCCATACACTTTTTTCGTCAAATGAATATTTTACGAGTTAGCGCGGTAGGTTTAGTGGTAAATGTGTAGCGTTGGTCAGTAATCGATTTTCCACTTTTCGGTGCCTAGAAATAGGTGATTAGATCTAAATAAGCAATTTCTCTTCTATGCACTTTCCGTCTCAAATGAGTATTTAACGAGTTATGACGGTAGGTCTAGTTTCGTCTTTGATGACGAATGCGCTTGAATATACAGCTACTCATCGATTTTTGAAATTTTCTTGCTTGAATCATGGTAATAACATCAAAATAAACAACTTTTCTTCCATACACTTTTTTCGTCAAATGAGTATTTAACGAGGTATAGCGGTAGGTTTGGTTTCGTCTTTGTTGCCGTGCAGCAGAAACCAAATTCAAGCAGTGTTGCCGTCCGACGTGCTGCTTGAATTACTTCCCGCTTCAAACACTGGAGTTGCGGTCAGTAATTTACCGCTATAACTTGTAAAATATTCATTTACGACGGAAAGTGCGTAGAAGAAAGCTTGTTTATTTCGGGCCAATGTTCGGCGTGATGCAATCAAAGGAAATAGGAATTTTATTCCAAAGAATCACTAAAGAAACCCATTTAAGAACGTTTTACATGAATGACATTCTGCTCTCTGATGCGTTATTTTTGAATTATTCGACTTTTAAATTGGCTTCCGCGTGCCAAAGGAAGCGAGCGCGCCATCCAGAATTTCATTAATAACGGAAGTTAACCCCCTATTACAAACGTAAAGAGGTTGGGTCGTGAGGGTTAGCCACAGTTCTTCTAGTGAAAATTATAAATAAAGGTTGAAAGCAACCCATAAAGGTCACAAACAATTGTGTTTACATCTACTCCATGATAGCGGCGGCAGTACCAAGTGGCGCCATCTATGAGCTGACTGTAAAGGTGACGACGTAATAATGACGACTAAAAAAACGTCAAAAGCACCAAATACGAGAAATTGTACGTTAACTTTTTTGTGTTATTAACTGATAACAATATTTCTTATTATTATATTAACAATTTCTATCATTCTTTTATTTCTACGAAGTTCTGGCGAAAACTTTAACACCTCGTAATCCGAATTTTGCCTTTCCTGACCCAACCTGTTCGTACTTTGTGTCGCACATTTTGCGCAGGAAAGCGATTTTACGTATAACTTAAAAAGCTCAATAATTCAAAAATAACGCATCAAAGAGCAGAATGTCATCCGTGTAAAACGTTATTAAATGGGTTCCTTTAGTGATTCTTGGGAACGAAATTTTCATTCATTTTGATTGCATCACGCTGGACATCGACCTTATTTCGATCTAATTAACTACGATTAGACACCGAAAAGTGGAAAATCGATTACTGACCAACGCTACACATTTACCGGTTTAGTTTCGTCTTTGATAACGAGAAAACCGGAAGCGAGACGGTATTGCAGCGTTGCCATTCACCGGGCCAAATTAATTACTTCCCGCTTCAAACACTTGAGTTGCGGTAACTAATTCACCGCTATAACTCGTAAAATACTTATTTACGACGGAAAGTGCATAGAAGAAAACTTGCTTATTTCGATCTGGTCAATGTATAGTTTCCCTTCGGCAGGGAAATTAAAGATGTCGTTGCTGATAATCACTAAATGAGCACATTGAAAAACCTTTTACATGAATGACATTATGCTCGCAGATGCGTTATTTTCGAATTATTGAACTTTGAAGTTGGCGCCGGCGTGCGCCGTAATTTAGTTAATAACGGTAGTTAACCCGCCTATAACAAACGTAAAGAGGTTGGGTCGTGAGGGGGAGGCACAGTTCTTCTAGTGAAAATTATAAATAAAGCTTCTAACCCACCCGTTAGGGTGACGACCGCAATCTTGTTTACATCGGGTCTTAGATGGCGACCACCATGGGCGCCGCCATTTTGGACCCGATGTCAACAAGATTGCGGTCGTCACCGTAATGGGTGGGTTAGAAGCTTTATTTATAATTTTCACTAGAAGAACTGTGCCTTCCCCTCACGAACCAACCTCTTTACGTTTGTAATAGCTTCCTTTATTAATTAAATTCCGTTTCACGCGCTCGCTTCCTTTGGCGCATAGGCCAACTTCAAAGTTCAATTACTCAAAAATAACGCATCAGCGAGCATAACGTCATTCTTGTAAAAGGTTTTTAAATGTGGTCATTTAGTGATTATCAGCAACGACATCTTTAATTTCCCTGCCGAAGGGAAACTATACATTGACCTTCGATCTAAGGTCAATGTGAAGTTTAATGCAACCACGGAAAATAAGAATTCCGATCTTAGGAATCACTAAAGGAACCCATTCAAGAACGTTTTACATGAATGACATTCTGCTCGCTGATGCGTTATTTTCGAATAATTGAACTTTGAAGTTGGCCTTTGCGCCAAAGGAAGCGAGCGCGTGAAACGGAATTTAATTAATAACGGATGCTATTACAAACGTAAAGGGTTGGGTCGTGAGGGGGAGGCACAGTTCTTCTAGTGAAAATTATAAATAAAGCTTCTAACCCACCCATTAGGGTGACGACCGCAATCTTGTTGACATCGGGTCCAAGATGGCGGCGCCCATGGTGGTCGCCATCTTTGACCCGATGTAAACAAGATTGCGGTCGTCACCCAAATGGGTGGGTTAGAAGCTTTATTTATAATTTTCATTAGAAGAACTGTGGGTCAATATTTACTTTAGGTGCGGCAAACGACCACCATGGGCGCCGCCATCTTGGATTCGATGTTAACAAGATTGCGGTCGTCACCCTAATGGGTGGGTTAGAAGCTTTATTTATAATTTTCACTATAAGAACTGTGGCTAACCCTCACGACCCAACCTCTTTACGTTTGTAATAGGGGGTTAACTACCCTTATTAACTAAATAACGGCGCCGGCGCGCGCGCGCCGGCGCCAACTTCAAAGTCCAATTATTCGAAAATAACGCATCAGCGAGCAGAATGTTATTCTTGTAAAATGTTATTAAATGTGTTCCTATAGTGATTATTTGCCCCCTAATTATTAATTTCCTTGCCGCACTTAAAATAAATATTGTCCGAACTGTGCCTTCCCCTCACGACCCAACCTCTGGTAAATCTGAAGGAGATGACAGTTGTCGATTTTGTAAAATTCGATGCCTTAGCATAGTTAATTAGATCGAAATAAACAAGTTTTCTTCTATGCACTTTTTGTCTCAAATGAGTATTTTATTAGTTATAGCGGTAAATGACTTACCGCAACTCCAGTCTTTGAAGCGGAAAGAAATTCTTTGATCGAGTTGTATGGCAATACTGCAATGGCGTCTCGCTTCCAGCGCTCTGTCTTGAAAGACGAAACCAAACCTACCGCTATACCTCGTTAAATACTCATTTGACGAAAAAAGTGTATAAAATAAAAGTTGTTTATTTCGATGTTATTACCATGTTTCAAGCAACAAAAATTCGAAAATCGATGAGTAGCTGTTTATTCGAGCGCATTCGTCATCAATGACGAAACTAAACTTACCGCTATAAATCGTAAAATACTTATTTGAGACGAAAAAAGAATAGAAGAAAACTTGTTTATTTTGATTCAATTAATTAGGTTCAGGCACCAAAAAGTGGAAAATCGACAACTGCCATCTCCTTCAGATTTACCCAACCTCTTTACGTTTGTAATAGGGGGTTAGCTTCCGTTTAGAATTGAATTACGCTCGCTTCCTTTGGCGCGGGAAGGCCAACTTCAAAGTTCAATAATTCGAAAATAAAGCATCAGCGAGCAGAATGTCATTCATGTAAAACGTTCTTAAATGGGTTCCTCTAGTGATTGTTTGGAATATAATTATTAATTTCCGTGGTTGCATTAAACTTCACATTGACCGTCATTATTAACTATTTATACCTACACCCACACACCGTTTAATGCACTCAAATATTGTCGCACAACTCCCTTCGCATGTACCTTCCACTGCAAGAGACATTTCGAAACTGCCGGCAATGCTATGCTAACCTTCACCTTATTTATGTTACATCTCGAAAACTAAGTATTTGCGAGCAAATTGTCATTCAATTAAAACGTCGGTAAATCTGAAGGATATGTCAGTTATCGATTTTCCACTTTTTGGTGCCTGTACCTAATTAATTGAATCAAAATAAACAAGTTTTCTTCAATGCACTTTCCGTCTCATATGAGTATTTTACGATTTATAGCGGTAAGTTTGGTTTCGTCTTTGACGACGAATGCGCTCGAACAAACAGCTACTCATCGATTTTTGAATTTTTTTTGCTTGAATCATGGTAATAACATCGAAATAAACAACTTTTCTTCTATACACTTTTTTCGTCAAATGAGTATTTAACGAGGTACAGCGGTAGGTTTGGTTTCGTCTTTGATGACGATCGGGCTGGAAGAGAGTGCGCATTGCAGTGTTGCTGTCCGACGTGCTCCTTGAATTACTTGCCGCTTCAAACACTGGACTTGAGGTAAGTCATTTACCGCTATATATAACTAATAAAATACTCATTTGAGACGGAAAGTGCATAGAAGAAAACTTTTTATTTCGATCTAATTAACCATGCTTAGGCATCGAAATTTACAAAATCGATAACTGACATATCCTTCAGATTTACCAAAACGTCTTAAAATGTCTCCAATTACCCAAATTTCGTGATGAAATCATAAAAGTAGTTGACAACATTAAATTCAATATTGACCCTCGCGTCCACACAAATTAACAGAAACACAATAAGGCGGGTTGTACTCACAGCATGGAGGTGGTGCTGGGTCTGGCATGTCCTGCACACCCACTTGTGTGATGTGATCCACACGCCTGCACTACACACCTACTAACCCCCACATAGCTGCGGTACACCTGCACATCCCAACACACCTCAACACACCTACATTACACACCTGCTCACCACAATACACCCATTTAACACACCTGCTCACCCCACCACACCCATATAACACACCTGCTCACCCCACCACACCCATATAACACACCTGCTCACCACAACACACCCATATAACACACCTGCTCACCCCACCATACCCATATAACACACCTGCTCACCACAACACACACGTATAACACGCCTGGTCACCCCACCACACCCATATAACACACCTGCACACCCCCACGCCTGCAATGCATACCTAGACACCCCATATCTACATACCACGCCTACACATCACATACCTACATAACACACCACCGCACACCAGTTCTCAACATATGTGGAGGACGGCGGACACCAAAATGGCGTACAATAGCACGGCGGACACCGGCGTCTTTTTCTCTACAGGAACTGGGCTCACAGAAGCGCTGGGAAAAAATACTTTATTTTATGGGTAAAGTTTTCTAGTTTCTCCTTCTATCCGCCAGGATGTTTAGATTTATTCAAGATATTTTTTAAATGAAGTATTTTCCTACAGTCATTTATTGGTGCGACATTGACGCGGCAGGGAATGTATTCATGGAAGGACAATGTCGACTGTCTGAGGGGTATTTAGAATTGCCCTAATTTGGGTCATTTTGTGCTACCAGAAATTCTTGCTTAGTTAGAAGTTAGACCTCCGCAACTACCATTAGTAACTGCCACTGGTGACTGCCACTGGTGACTGCCACTGGTGACTGCCACTGGTGACTGCCACCGGTATCTGCCACTGGTGACTGCCACTGGTGACTGCCACTGGTGACTGCCACTGGTGACTGCCACTGGTGACTGCCACTGGTGACTGCCACTGGTGACTGCCGCTGGTATCTGCCACTGGTATCTGCCACTGGTATCTGCCACTGGTAACTGCCACTGGGATCTGCCACTGGTATCTGCCACTGGTATCTGCCACTGGTATCTGCCACTGGTATCTGCCACTGGTATCCGCCACTGGTATCCGCCACTGGTATCTGCCACTAGTATCTGCGACTGGTATCTGCCACTGGTATCTGCCACTGGTATCTGCCACTGGTATCTGCCACTGGTATCTGCCACTGGTATCTGCCACTGGTATCTGCCACTGGTATCTGCCACTAGTATCTGCCCCTGGTATCTGCCACTGGTATCTGCCACTAGTATCTGCCCCTGGTATCTGCCACTGGTATCTGCCACTGGTAATTGCTACTAATAACTACCACTGGTAACTGCCACTGGTAACTGTCACTGGTAACTGCCACTGGTAACTACTATTAGTGACTACCACTGGTAACTGCCACTGGTAACCGCCACGAGTAACTGCCACTGGTAACTACTACTAGTAACTACCACTGGTAACTGCCACTGGTAACTACCACTGGTAACTGACACGGGTAACTGCTACTGGTAACTACTACTAGTAACTACCACTGGTGATAACCACTGGTGACTACCTTTGGTAACTACTACTAGTAACTGTAACTACTACTGGGACCACCACTGGTACCTGTCATTCGGAACTTTTTGACATTAGTCAGCCGTGGCGTTCCTCAGAATCAGTTTTGGGAAATCTCCTGGTGTTGATATTTCCCAACAATATTGCTGAACGTGCTTCGTTCTTCCAATTTATGCTCTCTGTTGATATTTTCTGCCACCATCCTGATGAAGCCTTTGATACAATAACAAAATACATGAACCCGACAATGGGATCGCCGTAGAATGCCCTAAGAGTTACTGGACTTAGGCCCACATGTAGTTATATCTCAACCTGTCCTTTGTGATGTGTAGTTCTGAGTAACGCCTCTACTCTTGTGTTGCTCGTAGAAATAATGCAAATTGTTTATTGCACTTCAATTGTAGAATTTAGTCAAGAAATTGGGCTTTTTTAAATAAGTTGTCTGGGCAAGAAATAAACATTTGAATGTTAGGAATAACTGATCTTCAATAATACTGAATGACTTAAGTTTTTTAATGAACGAATTATATTATAAGAAAGATAAATTAAAATTATGAAAATTTAAGAAAGCCGCTTCAGAAATGATGAGACACAAACTATTGTAAATGACTGCTGCATTGCAGCTTAATGGTTATTGTAGAGTTAATTATGATTACATGATTAATGATTATCACAGACCATTGTAGAGTTAAATCTGGTTTAGGGAATGTTAGGGAACACCGGGGAACTTTTTTTGCCCCAACATCTTACCCTAGCGGTGATAATGCATTAAAACACATTTTTTGCTTTTTCCTTTAAAACTAAGAAACCCATGTGCTTAAAACAAAAAAAAACTATTCCTATACAACCTTTTAATACCTAAACTCTTTTGAAACCTAAACCCCTATTCATCTAAAAACCTTAAACCCTAAGGGAAATAAAAATTTATCAACATAAAACTTAACAAACTATGTTTTTACTCCCTGGATCTTGAACTTGAAATTGAGGGCCGACAGCGTCGGGGACTTTGTAACGGCCTACAATTCCCTCCTCAATACTCACAATATTCACACAAAGGGTTCAGCGTCTGTGTACCAGACTTGTCCACTAAACTACTCAGGATCCACCAATCCTTGTCACAAACTGCCATTAGACGGCATCACTGGGATAACCAGTACGTCATGACACCATCCCCAGGCATGGTGGGTCATTACAGCACACTTTACATGACTGGCTCATACCAATCACTGTCTTTTACTCCAGGCACGTACAAGAAAAACTTTCATAGCTTCAATGATACTCAAATTACATTTTTGATCCAATCCAACAATACAGCTCATACCGCAATCATCTTCAGCACATCTGGCATAGAAGATATCCTCACGTGTGTCTGCTGCGGGGAGCTGCGGTGCTGGAGCGGGGCCGGGGGTGGCGGGGCTAGGAATCTCTTAGTCAACCTGGCCACTTGCGCTCTCCTGCACAGATGTTGTGGGGCGTGATGTGTTGTGCTGCACATTGTGATGTTGGGGCATCCGCTGCTCAATGGAGACGCACTCGGGATAACATTTTTTCAATGCGAAACTGATGGAATGTCACTCATTTATACCGGTATGTGAATGGACAATTTACCGAATGGTACACATATGGCCCAATACGCTGGGAACGTGTTAAAAGCGCTAACGCTGTAGATTGTAAAATATAAGAGCTGAAAGGCTGATATAAGTTTCATTGAAAAGAGGAGGATTTTAAGATTTATTTGATTGTCATAATTTTGCTCATTTGTCCCACCATAATGAACGACCAAGAGTTAACATGGTAAGGATTTCAATTAACGATGATAAAACGAAGTCAGTAGAAAATTGTCTGCTGGGACACAGTTAAAGAAAACTACTATTCATTTTGTTCTCAAAAAAGAACTTAATTTACAACCACATCAAATGCAATGTTATCATGAAATCTCAGCGCACGAGAAAGATCGGAGATTGTTATTTTGCCCCGGAATGAAAACATGAGTTCTGATCAAATATTCATTCATAAGATAATTTCTTATGATGAGTGCCACGTTTATTTAGAAGATATGGTAAATAGACAAAATCAAAAAAATAAAAATTAAAGTTTAAATTCTGTTCTTTCTACTGAAACCCATTTCAGCCTTCCAGCACCATTTTACAAGCTACACCATTTTTAAATCGGCTACCATGCCAGCAGAACTAGTATATCTCTCTTTAGCATATTCCCATACTCGCATTTCTGTACCATACCTAACACCTCACCCCCACCGGGCATAGCCGGCGTACCCGTGCCTCGTCACAGCGGCCGCCACCAAAGCGTCAACTGAAGACGTTCACTGGACACCGTCACATGAGAGGATGTGTTGTGTACTAGCTCCTGTACTGCTGCCTGCTCTGACAGGGGGAGCTGTCACTAGGTACACGTCTTGTATTAGTAACAAGTCTTGCACTAGTCTTCCAATTGTACTTCTACTTATTTTTCTATATGTAGTTACATGTATTATCGAAGTATTATTATCTTTATTCCTATTGTTGCTAGATTGTGCAACAACAGGAATACATTGCCCTCGTTTGTTTCAACTAGTGACGTGGGTATTACGATACTCATGTGTATCAACGCAGGATCCTTGCTCTAAAATATTTTCAAAACCAATGATGAGCTTTTGGTAACATCTTTTTTGAATATAATATTTTTTATTTCTTTCTACATGCATTGTCGAAATCAGATTAACGCAACGAAGGGAACGCATTTTTTTCGTGCTTTTCTCTCAATCATTTGGCTCGACGATTGCTATGGGCATGTAGATACCCAAGGGTTAATGAAAACTCAGGATCTTAATACTAATAAGAATAATATAATCAGTTGACAACTTTGGTCAGAGACTATTTAGTTGCCGCTTTGGTAGTTCTACCAAAGTTGTGTTTGCAATCTACACAAAAAAGACTTATCAATATTATTAAGAGCAATAACTGTAAAAGTTCCCAGCTCCCCAATAGTGCACACCACATCGCGTGCCAGGCCTCACAACTGAAGCGCCACCTGTCCTGCCTCACCGCAGCAAACAATGAAGTTCACAGGAGGGCAATTTCCAATACCTCCACCACAACAAACCGGGCAACAGCAGTCTATAAATTTATTTCAATCAATATTCAATGTTAAAATCATTTAAAACCTAATGTTATGTTAAATCATTTAAAACCTTTATGAATTAACTGTATTGGAAATAAACCGTTGTCCTTTTTCCCGGGTTACAAGCATTGCACTAGTTGCACTTAAAAATCAAGTCCCAGTCTCCTGTAGAGCTGTGCAGCATTTTGAATGAAGAAATCGTACCCGAGAGAATGTCTTCTAAATCACAACGTCCAATTTAGTTATTTTTCCCTTCTTTTATTTTAACTCAGACATATTTGATTTTTGCTGATTTTGTATTTAACAAGATCAACGAGGACAAATTTTAAAAGTAGCCTAAGTTAGTGTGTGAGTTAGTGCTCCCAGGGAACAGACGCGGTCCCGAGCTTGAGGCGTGGGAGGCCTTACTTTCGTTGAAATATAATATGTAGGTCTTGGTTTTCCTACCAACCTTCTTTTTCGAGTTCATTGCTCTCCTGTACTTAGCATTTATCAGTTTTTCTTCAACTTCCATCTTGATTCATATTGCCCCAAGGATGCAATGAATGTAGCCGCTCTAACGCTATAAAAATCGGAGGTGCAATATTTCATTTATACAAATTGTTTAGCGCGACATTGAGCGCCCTAACGAGCTTCTATTTAGTCTTCATCTTCATGAGAAAAAACAAAAACGTTTCATTTAATAGAAAATTATACAAAAACCATTTGTTTTGAAAGGTCTTCAACACAAAGCCCGTTAGCAGGTGAACACACAGGGGTACAGCGCAGCGTCAGTTGTCGAGCGTAGCATGGAAAGGCAATCGTGGAATTTTTAGGTCGATTGATTGGTTATAAGTTAGTTTTAGCCTCCCTTACCACAACCAAGACGTTCAAAGACAGGACGAATTGATAAATAGTTATCCATTTACTTTGGAGTTGGGGGAACTCGGAATAGCATGTCTCCGCACAGGGTCCCGTGTGCATAGGAACAGTAAGGTAAGAAGGAAGGTTATGAAACAAGGTAACGGTTGAAGAAGAAAATTAGAGCTGCTGAAAAACAGGACAGCAGTCTACCGGAAAAATGGTCCTTAATAAAATAGAAAACTTTATATTTCAACAAAAAGAAGGCTTACCTAATTTTTCCCTCAGGACCACACATTATCCTCTTGGGAGCGCTAATCTTCATAGATACAATAATTGCATCCACCTGAGGGAGTTTATGAGTTTTATTAAGCATTAAATATGTGAATCCAAACGCACGCATAATGAAGAAAATGCCACAAACGTATTCTTAAAATAAGCTTTCAGTAATAACATAAGGCAAAATCCACCATCTAGCAATAACATAGGGCAAAATTCTTCAATTTCCTGCTTTCAGTAATAACATAGGGCACAATTCAACGCCCTGCTTTCAGTAATAACATAAGGCACAATTATTATTATTATTATTATTACTATTTAACCACCATAGACGCAACGGGGCGATTCAACAGTGAATACCCATACAGTATTTGAGTGTTTGTGTAGAGATTAGAATATTCCGTTTTCCTAGCTTTCGTTTAGTTTAGTAGATTTGATGATTAATTCATTTGCGTACATAGAGTCTTAGTGGTGGTAGCTGTTACCCAATCACGGGATTCCAACAACTCACCAATGTCTTTCTGGCCGAGCGACTTACCCACGCTGGAGTCACCTCTGAACAGAGTGTTCGAGTTAACAGCACTGTGCGCTCGACCATTATTTGACTTATTTTGCTAGTGTGTTCCAAGCTTCATTTAAATTTTAGGATATAGGTCTGTTTCTGTTAGGTACCTGTGTAAAGGGCCGTTGAGGGCGGTGGTAGCAGCTAATGTTAATATATTTACGAGGAGGTATGGCGGGGCTCCAAAATGACGTCGTCGCTCCTCTGCAAAGGAGGGGCATTCCGCAATCAAATGATTCACTGTCAGTGGAACGATACAATCGTCACAATACGGGATTGGTCTTCCTTCCATTAGGTGGCCATGTGTCAATCTCGTGTGTCCTATTCGCAGACGGGTCAATATTATTTCCCACGTTCGGTTCGCTGAAGTTGCATTAGGTAGAGGAGTTATGTCTCCAGTTATTAGTCTGTATTTATTATTAGCGATGGCTTCCCATTGGTGTCTCCAGCTCAGCGTCAAGACACGCTTTACCAGGCACTTGACGTCGGGTCGGGGCAACTGGAGCTGTGCTCTTTCCGCTGCACAAGTGGCCTCCCGAGCTAGTTTGTCTACTCGTTCGTTGAGTATTATTCCGCTGTGGCTGGGAGTCCAGCAAAGAGTTACTGATTTATTTAACAGAATAATACGACATTGAATCATTTGAACAAGTGGGTTTTTAGCTGGAGTATGAATGATTGCTTCAATGGCACTACGCGAGTCACTATATATTGTGATCGAGTTCTCATGTCTTGTAGCTAAGGAATTCAAAGCGCTGTAAATAGCGTATAATTCCGCTGTATAAACACTGGCATTATTACAAATACGCTGGGAATTTTGGACATTAGTATGCACGTAGGCGAATCCAACCCCTGTGGCAGTTTTTGATCCGTCTGTATATACGCCTATAGAGTTCTTGTGTTGATCTCGATGTTGTAGGAAAGATCCTCTTAGCTCATGTGCTGTCACTGAGTTTTTAGATGTTTTGTAGAGGTCTGTGCATTGTGTAATTTTCATCATCCATAATGGGCAGGGTGGAGGTACTTCCAGGAGTATTGATCTCATTGGTATACGATTTACTTTTCTTAACTGTTCAGCTCTATGTAGAAAACTTCTTCCATATGTGTGATTTTCAACATGATCATCATCGTCACTCTCTCGGTCTTCATAGTTTATCAGGTTGTGCAGAGGGTGGGATGGATTTACTGCGATGCGTGCATATGTATTCAATTTCTTGATATTTCTATATGTTTCTAGAGGTTTAATTCCAGAATTGGCATACAGGCTGAGTAAGGGTGAGGAGCGAAGCGCTCCTGTTGCGATACGTATGGCAGCGTTGTGAATGGGGGCGAGTCGTTCTAGAATTGATCGAGGTGAGGAGGAATATATTTCAGAGCCATAGTCCAGTCTCGGTTTTATAAGCATAATGTATAACCGGAGTAAAGTTAGGCGGTCTGCTCCCCATGTTTTGTGCGACAGGTGCTTGAGTAGGTTCAGACTACTGATGCATGAAGCTCTCAGAGTCATGATATGTTGTTTCCAATTTAATCGATCATCTATAATCATTCCCAAGAATTTGTGATGATCGACATTTCGGATTGCTTGGTGATTTAAGGAAAAATTATTCGCGAGTTTGGGACAGTTACGTTTTTTGCAAATGTGCATGGCTACACATTTTTCTGTCGCAAAGGAGAAGCCGCTGTGGTTGCTCCAGGTCGTTAGTTTATTAAGGGTTAGTTGGAGTCTGCGTTCTATGCTCGCGATTGTTTGTCCAGAGGACCATATAGTGAAATCATCTACGTAAAGAGAATGGTTCACGTTAGGTGGCAAGTTTTCAGTTATGGAGTTAATAGCTATTATGAAGCAGGTGCAAGATAGTATGCTACCCTGCGGGATTCCTTCATTGATCGGAAATGGTGTGGATAAGGTGCGGCCTATTCGTACTTTTATTAGTCTAGCAGCTAGAAAGTTAGCTATGAATTTGAGCAAATTTCCCTGGATGTTCCACCTGGTTAGTGTTTTCAACAGCCCATGTCGCCAGGCCGTATCATAAGCTTTCTTTATATCGAAGAAGATCGCTATCACATGTTGCCTATTCTCGAAAGCAGTTAAGACATCCTGCTCAAATTCCGTTATGTTGTCAATGGTACATCGATTTCTTCGGAAACCTGATTGCTTTATGGATATTTTTTGGGTTTGCTCCAGTATCCACATTAGTCTAACATTGACCATTTTTTCCAGGAGTTTACAGAGACAGCTAGTAAGTGATATTGGACGGTAGTTTGATGGATCGTATGTATCTTTTCCAGGTTTTAAGATGGGAACGATTATTGCTGTTTTCCAGGCTGAAGGGAAAAGTTGTTCTGAATAGATTTTGTTGTATGTGTTCAATAATAAAGATTTTAAAGAGGGATGAGCGGACTTCAGCATTGAGTAAGTCACCTGATCTTCTCCTGGGCTACTATCCCGAGTTGTGGACAGAGCACATTGAAGTCCTCGCATCGTAAACTTTGTATTGTAATGTTTTTCAGGTTCATCATTATTAAAAATAATAGGTCTGCTTTCTATGTGAGCTTTATGCCGCAAAAAATCGTTTGAGTAGTTATTTTCAGATGCCGAGGCAAAGTGAGCTGCTAATTCCTCTGCGACTTCATTGTGGGCAGCGACTTTACCCCTGCCATGTATTTCTAAAACTGGTGTTGGTTGCAATGTATATTTTCCAATCATTTTCCCCACTTTCCTCCACACTTGATTGATAGAAGTTTGACTGTTAATTGAACAGACGTAATTTTTCCACGATTCTCTCCGAGATTGGTTAAAAATATATCGGCATCTGGCTTTTGCAAAATTGTATGCTATTTTATTTTCAATTGTATATATGCGCTTCAAGGCACGCTCAGCACGTAATCTGGCGCGTCTGGCCTCTTTACATGCGTCGTTAAACCAAGGGACAGGAGGCTTCTTCATGTTAGAAGATTTTAATGGTACAGAACGTTTTGCCGCGTCTGTAAGAGTCTGGGTAATGGAAGCCACTAGATTATCGATGTCAGGGATATCTTCTACTGTTATGTTTGTCGACGTCAGTTCTTTGAATAGTCGCCAGTCTGCTCGCCGGATATCGAAGCGGTCTGGTAGTTCAGTATCGACTGATGGTGTTTTGAGACCGAGGAGGATAGGGTAGTGATCACTGTCGTGCAGTTCTGTTAGTGTAGTGCAATTAAAGTCCATCATGCAATCTGAAGAGGTAATTGTTAAATCTATTATCGAGTATTAGTTTGTACATGGTAGTGGGTCGGAGCGCCATCATTTAAAATTGATAGATTACGCTCGAGAAGCAATTCTTCTATCATTCGTCCCCTCTGATCTGTCACTTGGGAACCCCAGGTCATGCTTTTGGCATTCAGATCACCCATAATAATGAACGGGGGGGTTAATTGATTTATAAGGTTATTAAGATCTTCTTGAAGGACTGGTATATGGGGTAGATATAGTGCGCATATAGTATATGTTTTAGAGACGTCTATCTTAACTGCTGTTGCTTGTAGATTGGTATTTAACTGAACTATGTTGAATGGTATTCTTCGATGGACCAGAATGGCAACGCCTCTCTCATGTCCGTCCTGGTGGACTGGTGCGGATTTTATTATTTGGTATTGTGATGGTGGTTGAGCATTGCGATTGTGTATAAGAGTTTCCTGCAAGCAAACGCATGCTGGTGAGTATTGTTGGAGAATAAGTTTTAATTCGCTGAATTTCGTAAAATACGACTGTAAGTTCCACTGTAAGAAACAGTTAAGGGAAATTTTTATCAATGGGAATGAGTTTTAACGGCGAAAAGTAGAAGAAACGGAGTCTCTACTGCTCTTCTTTTTGTCTGGTGTGTTTCTAGGTTTAGTATACTGAGATGGGCCACTTCCAATGACTGGTATTTTGCCATAAGGCGGCTTACCCGCGGGTGTTTGCTTTGTCGCCGGCGACTGACATACCGGTGTCAAGTGTTCCACCGAAGTGGACCGGCGTTCCCCCGTCGTAGGCGGGCGTCTCACCACAGTAGTGAAGCGCCCCGTCCCAGTCGGCGGCAGCTCTACCCCAATGAGCGGCCGCCCAGCTCCAGCCGGCGAAAGCTCCACCTCAGTAGAAATGGGTTCTCGTACGGAGGGGGGGTGTTCTATGGCTGTCAATTTAGTAGGCTTCTCTCGACGCAATGGTGAAGAGGAAGAGTTACGTTTTCGCTTGATGTCCGCGGGGGATGTCTCCATTTCAGTTTCAGAGTCATTGTAATTGACTAGTATTTTTGGTACCATTGTGGCTGCACTTCCCCGTGGAGCGCTTCTTTCTTCTGAACTCGAGTTTTCTGTATCAGCCATAGGACGCAGGTTAGTTCCCAGGAAGGGACTAGCTTGCATGTCTGACGACGTAGTTGGAGTTTGCATCGTTGGGTGGCAGTCCTTCGTGTTAGTATTAGCGAGAGTCTCGTTGGGTGTGGTAGCTTCTAGTTTTGCTGGAGAAGCTGTCCGTGAGTTCGGTTTCGGTGAACGTTGATGTCTTGTCTGTGATGTTACAGCTGTCTTTTCGATATCCATAGTATTGTCTATCTCTTCTTCTTGATTCAGTTCCCGCGCTGCTGTTACCGAGGCGAAGGTTTTATGGGGGCTTACACCTTTGGAGCTTTCCAAGGGTTTTGTTTTATCTTGCCTTGAGTAGAGAGGTTTGTACACAGGGTTCTGAGTTAGTGTCACGTCCATAGCCTCATTACGTGGCATCCTCTCTCGCATCTGGAGGTTAACTATGGCACTTTCACATTTAAATTTGGGGCAAGCTCTATCGTTAGAATAATGTTCATTGGCGCAATGAAAGCAGTTGACAGGGTTGGTGCAGCCAGCTTTCTTGTGTCCTGAGAGGCCACATCTGGCACATACCTCCTCTTCTCGCCTACAGTACTTAGCCACATGGCCGTATCTCTGGCACTTAAAGCACTGCTGTGGTCGGTGGTCATACTCTTCAACGCGCTCAGAGAACCAGTTTGAGAGATGCACTGAGTGTGGTTTTTCGTTAAGTTGGAAGGTAAGAATGTAAGTATTTGTTGGTGTGAGTTCGCCGTTTCGTTTGGTTTGTATTCGTGTAACATCTATTACTCCTTGTGAAAGAAGATGGTCTTTCAGCTCCTCTTCTGTGTGTTGAGCGAAGGCTTTGCTACGGACTACACCTTTGACAATATTGAAGGTCCTATGGGGTTCAACTACGACTTCCCGTCCGCCCAATCTTCGAAGTGCCAGGATCTTAGTAGACTGCGATGGATTGCCGGACTCCAAGAGTAGTGTGCCCCTGCCTGCCACTCTGATTCGAGATACGTGCCCAACCTGAGTCTTGATGTCAGCATCTGTTTTAATAATATTGAGGTCTGACGAAATGTTAATTCCAGGGAATTTCAAGGTAAAATATTTCTGAAAATATGGTCGTTTTGGTTGGAAGAGTTCATCAAGTGAGATCATTTGAGTTTCTCGGAAAGTTTTCCTTCTCCGGTTTCCTCTAGTGATCGTAGTCCATGAGTCAGTTGAATTGTTCGGAGCGCATGGTGGCGTCTCTAAGGTTCCTTCAGTTGTTAGTTGAGAGGAGTCAGGTACATTAGTCTTTGAGGTAGCTCCAGTGGAGGAACCCCGCGATTGGTTATCATGTTTTGTTTGTGTATCGCCTTCACCAGCCTCAGTACGGACCTGGTAAGACAGTTCTGGTGAGTTGCTCATGGTACTTGAAAATACCATCTAACTGGGAAATAAAGAGGGGCCCTTGTCGGGCAAGGGCCCTCGAGGATATAGAAGGTGAAGACCTCTTATTTACAAGTATGTCCTTAATACTAGTTCCGAGGAAAAATAGTGAAAGAAAAACCCTGATGTTAGAGGGCGCCGCCCGCGTTGGTTCTAGCCAGTAACCTATTTGTGGAATAATAATATAAGAAAATGAATAATTACAATCGAAATTGTAAACATACGACAGCTGGCTATAATAACAGTATCACCTCGTGAAGGTGCGGGTCGACTAGGTACAAACAAATTAATGAAGGTACCATATATATCAAATCCTTGTCTGTTTTCGTTTTCCCTTTAACACAAAATATGATCGTTGAAGTTGATACCAGTAAACGTGGTACAGGGAACACGTAAAATTTCCACATAAGGCACAATTCAACACCCTGCTTTTAGTAATAACAATGGGCACAATACAACACCCTGCTTTCAGTAATAATATAAGGCACTATTCAACACCCTGCTTTCAGTAATAATATAAGGCACTATTCAACACCCTGCTTTCAGTAATAACATAGGGCACAATTCAACACCCTGCTTTCAGTAATAACATAGGGCACATTTCAACACCCTGCTCTCAGCAATTACACAGGACACAATTGAGCACCCCTGCTCTAAGCAATAACATATGACACAATTCAACACCCTGCTCTCAGCAATAACACAGGCCACAATTCAACACCCTGCTTTCAGTAATAACAAAGGGCACAATTCAACACCCTGCTATCAGCAATAACATATGGCACAATTCAACACCCTGCTTTCAGTAATAACAAAGGGCACAATTCAACACCCTGCTATCAGCAATAACATATGGCACAATTCAACACCCTGCTCTCAGTAATAACAAAGGGCACAATTCAACACCCTGCTTTTAGTAATAACAAAGGGCACAATACAACACCGTGCTTTCAGTAATAACATAAGGCACTATTCAACACCCTGCTTTCAGTAATAACATAGGGCACAATTCAACACCCTGCTTTCAGTAATAACAAAGGGCACAATTCAACACCCTGCTATCAGCAATAACATATGGCACAATTCAACACCCTGCTCTCAGTAATAACATAGGGCACAATTCAACACCCTGCTATCAGCCATAACATAGGGCACAATTCAACACCCTGCTCTCAGTAATAACCTAGGGCACAATTGAACACCCTGCTCTCAGCCATAACATAGGGCACAATTCAACACCCTGCTCTCAGTAATAACACAGGGCACAATTCAACACCCTGCTATCAGCCATAACATAGGGCACAATTCAACACCCTGCTCTCAGTAATAACATAGGGCACAATTGAACACCCTGCTATCAGCCATAACATAGGGCACAATTCAACACCCTGCTCTCAGTAATAACACAGGGCACAATTCAACACCCTGCTCTCAGTAATAACATAGGGCACAATTGAACACCCAGCTCTCAGCCATAACATAGGGCACAATTCAACACCCTGCTCTCAGCAATAACACAGGCCACAATTCAACACCCTGCTTTCAGTAATAACAAAGGGCACAATTCAACACCCTGCTATCAGCAATAACATAGGGCACAATTCAACACCCTGCTCTCAGTAATAACATGGGGCATAAGTGCGTATATTTCTCAAGTGTCCTTCTAATCACTATCACCACAGAACACTTACATAAGAAGAACTGCAAAACTACGGTGGACCCCAAGCCTGCTCTAGACAAACATACGCACGCACGCTAACCAATCAGCAGCCAGCAGTCACGACTGGCCGCTGACGTCATCACGGCCAAAGCTTCCAATTGGCTGCGTATCCAGGCTTTACTGTGACACTCGTTTGGATTGTAAATAAACGTTTCTGTGCGTAGTAAGGATAGTGAAAGCCGAAATCGTAAATTGCGGGTACATTGACAACACTTTTTATTATTTCATTCAATGTACATACACGTGAATGCGCATTCATGTACATATTTGCAATTCATATATAAAGGCTAAGGCGCATTTAGATTAGACTAAGGTGCTGAATGTGATAAAACGTTGGTGCCGTATAATAAAAATTTTCGGAAAGGGTTCATTGTCTTTTTAAACCATTCAATATCAGATTCTCATACTAGTCGAAACAATACAATAACGAAGAAATTAAGTTAGTTTGAGCGATAAAAAACCTGCTAATAATATGTAGCGATGTTATTTATATTTATTATACGTAAAGATTACGCAAATAGTTACATACGAGAAATGGGAAGAAGTTTACGTTAAAGTTATGTTTTTTATGTTACGTTCATTGATGAATGATTCGTGCGTACGTTGCTTGATTGGTTATAGATTAGTTTTAGCCTCCTTTTACCACATACCACAACAAAGAGGTTCAAAGTGAGGAAGGATGAAGGCACCATATCGTATGGAGTTGCGGGAACGCTGAATCTATGTACAAGGTGAGTTCCGGCACAGGATCCCGTGCGCATGGAAAGTCAGTTAAGAAGGAAGGTTATGAAACATGATAATTATTATTATTATTATTATTATATAAGAAAGTTTTAGCCCTCCTTAACCACGACAAAGATGTTCCAAGAGAGGAAAAAGGAAGGCACCATTTAGTATGGAGTTGAGGGAACGTGGAATCTATGCACAATGTGCACAGAAACAGGAAGCTAGGAAAGAAGTTCATGAAACAAGAAAAAAGTTGAAGAAGAAAGTAGTAGGTGCTGAAAAACAGGACAGCAGTGAACCGAAAAAAGATGGTCCGTAACAAAACAAAAACCTATTTTATTACAACAAAAAGGAAGCCTACCTAACCTTTAGCTCGGGCCCACACATGGTTCCCCTGGGAGCGCTAATTCCCATAGATACAATTCTTGTATCCCCCTGAGGGGTGAAACATGATAAAAGTTGATGAAGAAAGTTAGAGGTATTGAAAAACAGGACAGTAGTAGATTGAAATAAATGGTCCTACACAAAACTACGAACATTTTATTTCAACAGAAAGAAGGCTCACCTAACTATCAGCACAGTACCTCATATTTTTCCTTTGGGAGCGTTAATTCCCATAATTCGCGTTAATTCGCGAACGTTGTTTCGTAACAATGATGGAGAATATTGAGGAAGGAGAGTCCACAAGACCGCCACGCACACACTTTGGATTAGGGTTTACAAGTATCCAGATTTTGGACGGGGCTCAACACACAGTATTAACTAGTATCAGAAGTGAACTACAGTACTGAGATGGCTAGGCGAGCTAATAAGTGAAGCCTAAGCAGAGCCGTCGGCATGGCTTTTCATTACATTTTCCAGTTACAACTTATCAGTAGTGAGCGTATACGCTAAATAATAGCGGGGTAAAAATGCTTAAGTATACAAAGCAATGAACTACGCATGAAGATTTAGTGCAATAAAAACTCTCAGTATGTGCACAAGCGTGTGCTAAGAAACAAAAATATAGATTTGAGACATTAAATACAATCTCTGTGTCTGTTGAAAGCTTGCACTGTCACGGTTGACATTGCAGTGCAAGAAGAGCAATCATTTGGATAAATTACGAGCTAGTAACAGTAAATGAGCTTCCTACCATGACGCACTGCAGAAATATTGTAGCGATCTAAGCTGATGAACCAAATTAATATATTAACAATAAAATATACTTAGGTAAATCAAAAAATATTCCTAACTTGCTACCAGATGGTAATATTACTCATGGACAATTTTCTTGAGTTTTTCAGTACAACTTTTGGAAGACATAAGTCTGTTCACGTGTCTTGTGCATTGAAGCGTTCTACAAACGGCAAAAAATTGTTGCAACTTGTCGGTGACATGGACACAGCAGAAATTACAGTGATGCTGACACAAATCTAAGAACTTACAGACTAGTTAACGAAATCCTTATACGTGCCGATAATTGTGAAAGCAATAAAAAAATACTCTCTCGTACAAAATAATCAGGTCAATAAATAGTCTCAAATCCAGTTATGGCATCGTTCTCTCGGTTGTACGATAGCCCTTTCCGGAGCGACATCTCATCCACTAGAAGGAAACAAAGTTTATCTCCAGCACTGACGGGTTTTACCTTCATTTTCAACATGGACACACTTTTAGCACTTGTACCAGGACGTACTTCGAATTGTTTCATCAATGCACGCACAGTCTAAAGTGAGGGTAATGATATCAAGTTCCTCATCAGTTGATAGTGGGTCTCTGATGAGCTTACAAGAATGTTCACAGCGAGCCACTTGTGATACATGGTGTATGATCTCTTGCCCCTTAATTTGGGCTTGACAAATGCACTGAGATAAGGACCAAGTCTGCCACTTACACTTCTCAGGAAATTATCTGTGTTTAACCGCTTGTACAGTACCTTTGATTTTCTCCTGAGCCTTTTCCCAAGTTTTCTCTCGGGAGCTGGTCTGCTGTTTTCAAGGGCAATTGTCGTTCCAAAATGAGAAGCGAACAACCGTCGCTTACAAGGTACCACTGGAGGACCTGTGTCTTCCAACAAAGAACTGCTGCTTTTGCCACGCGAATTCTGAAATAAATTGACGAAAATTAGATTGTATATTATATTTACTTCCCCAACTTGAAGAAAGTATTAATTGTACACATAAATCAAACTTTAAAGTGATTGAAAGTTTAGGTTTTGAACACAACACATCTAATTTAAAAATATGCCACATTTAATCTACATGGAGTGGAATCACAGCTCTGGTCAATATTCTCTTCCAAAGTTTCTAGTATTAAACTATGAATGAGTTCAAACATACCGAACGGTATAAAGTGAGTACCACTGAGACAGGATAGCCCTGTTCAGTACCCAAGAAAGTCAGCGAGTACCGCGAGCCCACCCTTCTAATGAATCAAGCATTATAATTGAATGCATTCTGCAAAGAAGCATTACCTAAATGTTTGCATTAATTCAATTCCAAGGACACAAGAAATAAAGTATAGTTCAGAAATATGCTACGAGAATCACATTTTTATTATATTTTTTACCCAAAGATAATTATATAATTTCATGATAGATGTATTAAATCGAGAAGTGGAATGATCAGAGAGGTAAATGAGTGACAGAGAATATGGTATTGACACTGATGGAAATGGCAGCAGGTAGTTCTCAAAGAATTCTACAAATGCTGCTGTGTTTTAGAATAATGCGTATGTGATAACTTTTCAGCAATCTTTCCAGCTTTTGCTGCTAGCACTCATCCAACGCTGTCCAATTCTGGCTTGTAACTTGAAAAATCTATCTCGCTACAATTCAAAGACACTTCAATGAAGTACGAACTCTGATTATTTCAACACGACTAACCTGCGTCGTTTCCCTCCACGAAGATGAGCAGCATTGTTTGCTGGAAGCACTGGTGGCAGGCCTTGAGGTGCCAGGAGTGGCAAGCCTTGAGGTGCCAGGAGTGGCAGGCTTTTAGGTGCCAGGAGTGGCGGGCCTAGAGGTGCCAGGAGTGGCAGGCCTTGAGGTGCCAAGAGTGGCAGGCCTTGAGGTGCCAAGAGTGGCAGCCTTGAGGTGCCAAGAGTGGCAGGCCTCGAGGTGCCAAGAGTGGCAGGTCTCAAGGCGTCAGGAGTGGCAGGCCTTGAAGTGCCAGGAGTGGCAGCCCATGAAGCACCAGGAGTAGCAGCTCTCGAGGTGCCAGGAGTGGCAGGTCTCGAGGTGCCAGGAGTGGCAGGTCTCGAGGTGCCAGGAGTGGCAGGTCTCGAGGTGCCAGGAGCGGCAGGTCTCGTAGCACCAAGGGCAGGAGGTACAGTACCAGCAGCTGATGGAGAAATAAGGGAATAAATTAGGAACAGTGATATGGCATCTCAAATGAAATTGAAGCACACTACAAAATGAGTGGTATTTTCAACAAATTTAATCCTTCCAGAAGCTCTACCTCATGTCATTCAATTCTTACTCATTAGTAGAGAAGGCGGTTTAAGGCTCCACCCCATAAAATAATTCCACAGTGGAAGTGGAAGGAAGCATATAGTATGCAAGGAAAACATTTAGGTACAAACAAAAAAGAAAGCCGACCTCACCATCAGCTCAGGCCCTGACATTCTTTCTCATGGAATACTACTTCCAATGGATACAGAAGTTTTATCCCACTTATTGGGAAATCATCATATGTAAGTGATCCTTCATAATGTAAAATAGGCAAGGCCAATTGGTAAATTAAAGTTCTGCTGCACTGTAAGGGTACATAAGGAATTAAACACTGGGGTACAGAGGAGGCTCATCAAAAACTAAAAGAGCTCATCTTTAAATGAATACGAAACCTATTTTTACCAACCAAGACTAACCTGTCAACACAAACACTGTACTAGGTATTTCTCATTCATGAAGCTCCTGAGTGATCTCAGGTTTGTAATTCAGATTATATTAATTAATTAACTTTGGTGTTCGTAACAACATTTTTGAACATTTCAATTTTCTTTCTTAATTCAACACTAAATGTACATGGCAAAAGATTGGTAGTAACATTTTGACCCCTGTATTATGTATGAAATAATTTCCAATTCAATGCTGAAGTTTGTTTCCCTACAAAAAACTTTCTTTGCTATGTTTCATTTAGTGTAATAATGAATTGTGTAGCATCTATTTCCTGGATAAATGCTACACACTGTAAAACATGTGTGAATACCATTCTCAAAAGTATTTGGAAATGTACCACCCTTTCTTTGTGTACACTAAGGCTTCATTAGTGACAGCCATTCACTCTCTAAATAAGTGTAAATTAAGCTTATTGGCTTCAATTTTCACATGGGATGAATATTTCTTCAAGTGGCCTTGACTTTTTCAAGAATTTCAATACATTAAACTCAATGTTAACATTCTTTTCTTTCATTTCAATATTCCTCAATTGGATTGGGGAGTCATCATTTAAAATGAAAACTTACTTTTGTTAGGAGTGGCAGGCATTGCAGCACCAGGCATTGTAGCAAGAAGTAGGGCAGGCCTTGCGCCAGGAGTGCCAAGGCTTGTAGCACCAAGAGCAGGAGGTTCAGCTGATGGAAAAATAAGGGAATAAATTGGGAACAGTGATATGGCATCTTGCATGAAATTGAAGCACACTACACAATGAAAGATATTTCCAACAATTTTAATTTTTTCTGAACTCCTACGTCATGGCATCGCCTATTAATACTTCAGGAGAAAATCAGTCATTTTAAGGCTCCACCACCATGACATAGTTTCACAGAGAAAATAAAAGGGAATGAGTAAAATACTCATAGAGCTAAGTACCATTGAATATTAATCCCCACAAACCAAAGTCATTAAGGGATATGTTGGCTTCTGGAGTACCCATACCATTTTCAAAACACAGCCTTTGAGATGCAATAAATAGGTTCTTTTCACCCCTTCAGTGTAAAATTAATCACATGAATTTAGACCTTTTATTCAAGTAAATCAATTCACTACCCAGCTTCTAGCCCCCTTATCTTCTAAACTGTTGTACTGATCCTTATGAAATTTCAATTTATTATTATTATTATTATTATTATTATTATTATTATTATTATGTAAATTCCCCAATCTCAATGTGAATGCTTTTGATCTCAATATGTTTAATTCCTTTTAACTAGATTTTTATTCATTCAATTTTATTAAAATTTTTATTTGAAATTGAAGTACATAATAATTGAGATTCCATGTAGCCTACTCTGAACATTTTTTTAAGAAAGATCCATTGATCATGTTTCTGGACCTTGAATTAACCAAGAGGAACCATATGTAAACTATGTAAACTTTGTATGGTCATCTTTGGGGGCCAACTCTACAAGGCCACCTCTATGAATAACACTGTCTGATCACTGTTCATAGTATTAAAGGTCATCTTTGAACATAACTAGATATAAGATCAAAAGCTGACTTATTCAAACCTAATCATTTATTTTAAAGCTGTGTAAAGTCAGAATAAGTAGTTATGCTACTATAAACCTACTAAAGTAGAGAAGCCTGCATGATGTTTCTTTTCATTATAATAAAGGCAATGAGCCGTGAGAAAATAACTGTGAAGTTTAAAAAGCAAACAAAATTATTTGAAATGGATCATTCATGCTCATTGAGTGCAATCATGATATCACATTACTTCACACAATAGCCATATATAAATTATTTTACAGTATCTTATAAGTTGCAAGCAAATTGAAAGAACTTGGTTAAAAAACACAGGATGATTCAAAGTGTTTAACCATCACTTGTTCAAAAAAACTACTAATGAGAGATTTTGATTGTGTTAAATTTTAATATAATACAAGCAGTTACTGCCTTACTGGCAATACAAAATCATAGCCAATTTCAGACAATTTAAATCAGCATTTATTTAACTATTGAAACATTACTTTTAGAATAGCTTTTGCAACGGTAAATCTGAAGGATATGTCAGTTATTGATTTCGTAAATTTCAATGCCTAAACATATTTAATTGAATCGAAATAAACAAGTTTTCTTCTATGCACTTTCCGTCTCAAATGAGTATTTTATTAGTTCTAGCGGTAAATGACTTACCGCATCTCCAGTGTTTGAATCGGGCAAGTAATCAAGCAGCACGTCGGACAGCAACACTGCAATGCGCACTCGCTTCCAGCGCGAACGTCATCAAAGACGAAACCAAACCTACCGCTATACCTCGTTAAATACTCATTTGACGAAAAAAGTGTAGAGAAGAAAAGTTGTTTATTTCGATGTTATTACCATGATTCAAGCAACAAAAATTCGAAAATCGATGAGTAGCTGTTTATTCGAGCGCATGTGTCATCATAGACGAAACTAAACCTACCGCTATAAATTGTAAAAAACTCATTTGAGACGAAAAGTTCATAGAGGAAAACTTGTTTATTTTGATTCAATTAATTAGGTTCAGGCACCAAAAAGTGGAAAATCGATAACTGACATATCCTTCAGATTTACCTTTGCAACTAAATCTTGCATGAAAAGCATAGCATTCATTTTTCCTAATGTAAATTAAATTTTGGGGTTATCTATTGCATTATTTATTTATTTCAGCTAAAACTACCAACAATATTTCTTATTAAATTTTTGATAAAAATTTGAAGCCCATAAAATTTCTACTCTTGATTAACACACTGTTATTATACGTCAATCCAACAGCCATTCATTAGTCAAAATCGAGGGTATGAGAAAAATCAAATTAGTGAAACTTTGATGTACTGGATTAACTTGGAATAAACGAAACAAATAAAAGTTTTACATTACCTTGGTCTTGCACAGCTCTTCTTGGAACTGCTGAAGATTAAAATAACTTTCTCGCATTTCTGAATGGAGACAAAATGAAGTTATAGTCTGAACGAGAGAAGTGCTGGCACACACATAAGCCCTCTCCGGCCTTTTGGATCTCTTATCCATCTTCAACGTTACAGTACCACATGCTACCATCCACTCGTCGTAATTTCCTTCAGGAAATAGGAAAAACGACAAATCAGGACATTGACGGTTATCATTTCCACAATTTTCCATCAAGCACTTTTTAAAGCGTACGTACGGGACCATTTTTGCAGCAATCTTCGTTACACCTCTGTCACAGCTGCTTTCAGATTCAAACAGTCTCCTGCCGATTTTTCGTGAAGTCACAATTTCTTGGCTCCTCATTGGCCAATTGGCACCTACGTCATCGCGGCCAGCGGACGAATTCGCTTAGTGATAAACTTGAACTTGAACTTGAGGGCCGACAGTGTCGGGGCCTTTGTAACGGCCTACAATTCCCTCCACAATTTTCACACAAAGAGTTCAGCGCCTGGTACCAGACTTGTCCACTAAACTACTCAGGATCTACGATCCTTGTCACAAGCCTCCATTGGAAGGCATATTCACCGGGACAGCCAGTGTGTCAAAACACCATCCCCCGGCACATTTAGTCATTACAGCCCATTCTACCAGACTGGCTCATTCCAGTCACTCTCTCTTACTCCAGGCACGCACAAGAAACACTTTCATAGCCTCAGTGATACTCGCATTACACTCCTGATCCAATCCAGCAAGACAGCTCATACCGCAATCATCTTCAGCACATCTGGCATTCCACTCATTCTCTCCATACTGCTCAGACACCACATTCATAAAACTCTCTCTCTCTTGCTCATACTTACTACATTCCAGCACAAAATGCTCAATTGTTTCCTCTACTCCACTATTACACTGCTGACATAATCTGTTATTATTCTCATTCCATCTCCATGTACGTCTGTTCACACTCAATGACTTACATCTCACAGCAAACAAGAGTTGACTTCCAAAACTACCATCATAGAACAGCTCAAACTTAGGTGCTTTCTTTTTCATATACCAGTTAAGTGAAGGCTTCCGCATCATGCTAAGCTTCCACTTATTCAATCCATACTCTTTTGTTTGTCTCTCAATCTCTTTCTTCCACCTCTTGCAGTCCCACTCAGGCCCTACACCTCCAACATTTATTAAACTCCAGTCATCCACAGGTCTCCCAATTCTAACATGAATAATCTTTTGCATACTGAGTTTCCTTGCATGCCCCCAACATACTTTCTCCCAATAGCTTACACTCAGATTCCATTCAAAGATTCGCCTTACCCACCTGCTATTCTGCATTCTTTCAATTCTCACCTTATAATTCAGCACAGCTTTCATCATTCTTTCTGAAAATAGGCTCCACCCTAGGTCACCTCTAATGGCTTCTATAGCTGTCCATTTCGGAGCACCCAATGCTACACGTCCTACCTTATTTTGTATCACATCCAGCTTTTCAAGATCACTTCCATTCCAAGCAAGAGCACTCATACCATACATGACACTAGGTACAGCAACATACTTCCACATTCCTCTCACACATTCGTACTTGTTTGCTCTGTATCTGGCCACACTACCTAACCGTCCACTCCACTGCATTGTTTAGCCACTTTCTCACCTTTAGTTCTAGTACATCCATCTTCACTTATCATACAACCTAGATATTTGTATTCTTTTGTTCTACCTATTCTGATTTCTCCAATATTCCACAGTCTGTCTCTATCAGTCTCTTCACTATTTATGACCATGACCTTACTTTTATCGGCACCAAAGTTCATCTTGAAATCTGTACTATATCCATTCACAATGTCAAGCATCCTTTGTAGTTCATGACCACATTCACTAACCACAACCACATCATCAGCATACAACAAACAGCTCAGTCTCTCATTACCAACTTTCAGTCCTAAACCACTCCCTCTCAGTCGAACTGCTAATTCTTCTGTGTACAATCCAAACAACAGGGGGGACAGAGTACAGCCCTGTCTCACTCGTCTAACACTGCTCACTTGCCCTGTTTCCAAATTTCCTAACCTGTAGATAGCACTTGTGTTCTCATACAGACTCTGTACAATGTTCACTATTTTTCTGCTAAAACCAAATTTTCTCAAAATTTCAAACAGCCTAACCCGATCCACTCTGTCATACCCTATTGAAAATCGAGGGCGGTGCACCGGTGGAATATGAGTGGAAACATGGACGATTTGAGGTTGGTTTACCGTCTATTTGAGGGTCAAATGTCCAGTCTCCGCGACCATACCGCGCCCTCAATACGCCCATACTGCGACCAACTTTGGTCGGTGAACAGCTTCAAATCAACCTCAACCCAACTCTACATCCAATGAATCGCTCGCTTCGCAACCTTAATCAACTCCAAATCACGGGTGGCCACCTCTACGCAATCGCTTAAAAAACGCTCCCAGCTGCCAGTGTATGACGTCACGAGCATATATACATATGGTTGTGACGTCATACACTGGCAGCTGGGAGCGTTTCTTATCCATCGTACAGAGATCACCTGTGATTCTGATTTTGCTAGGGTGAAGAAGCAACAATATTAACATACCATGCTAACCGCACACCAATATTAAATATCATATACTCTTATTTTGGATATATGAATCAATTGCGCAACCTTATCCAGTGGGTAGATTTCTGAATGTCAGTCCCCCCCATTTGCAAGAATTTAATTTTTACATTGAAAAGTGCTGTAAAGAGCAATATGTTCATGCAAATATAATTTATTGAACGTAAGCAAATAAAGTTTTGTCACTTGCAAATGAGTATTACGGAAGGGTATCATGGGTGCCATGGCCCACTCATTGTGGCTGACTTCCTTAATGAATAACTTATGGTTCCAAATTTAATATGGTACCATACATGCCATTCACTAACAGGCACTAACATTGATGCTTACCAAAATGCCGAAAGGAAAAATTAGATTATAAGTGAGCTTAGGCAGCCCTAACCACACAGCAAAAACGTTCCAAAGGGAGGAATGATGACAATGTTGTGAGTCATTGAATAGTGTTTCTGCTAGCTTGGATGTATATCTTTCCTTCACAATTTTGTGAAAGACATATTAATTATTTTTCATTTTTGTAGTATTTGCGCAGTATTTTAATGAATAAACCGTTAATCAGCTGTTCTGGACAATAAAAAAGAAAATAGAAGTACTGTTAAAAATATAGAGAATAATAGTTGAAAAAACATTAATATCTCTTATCATCAACAATTAAGAATACATATGTATAATACATAAAGCTATTATATCAAAAAATTTGTAAGAATTGAAAAAACTTGTATCAATTAGCTAATGAAATAAGAAAATTAAAGAAATAATATTGATGTTTTCTCAAAATAATGTAATAGTCAGAACTCACATATGTGCGCTGAGATCACACCGCATCACTCAAAAAGCTATCACTATTTCAGTTATTTACACACATTGTAAAATTGAAAACTTTCAATAAAATACACTTTAAATGAGAGGCCTTCCAAGCAAATACTACTTTTTTTTGTCACCCTTGTAAAACTTTTGTCATGTTGAAAAAAAAATCGTTTCACAAATATTTTCCATGTCTTGCTGGATAAACGATATTTATAACTTCATTTACATCAATAATTGGAAAAAATAAATTCTTCAATGCTTCCCACACTTGTAATTGTACCAATCGTGTCAGGTCACCATTGTCATCAATACGTTTAGAACAAGGTTTGTTACGTCTATTATTCATGCCCTTCACTGCTAAGTAACTCGAATATGACGAATGCTTAATATTGATTTCTATGGAACATTAATTCACGAACAACTGAATTACAATGAGTTGTACCACAAATTATGACTACTCTGTGTGTTAGGAGTATGGAGGCTGTTTATCTACGCGTAGTTCGGTTAAATTTGAAACGCAGGGAACGTTTTCGTTTCAAAAATATAGTTGTTCAAAACCTAATGAAACAAAAAAATGGTAACACGTTTGCTTCAGTTACTTAAATGTATTCAAATTCACATTAACTGCCTTCTTGCTTTTGATAGCTAAGCAATGAATGTCCTAAACATGAAGAACACAGCAACTACTTCACTTCAGACAGTCACAAAATTTAAACTACCGCGAACCGCGATGCACGCCTGACTCATGCTGCACCGTGGCTGCGGCCGAGCTTAACGTATCGCACACAAGATGTCCGACTCAAGGGCTGCATCCTGCATCAGCAATAGATCGATTTGTCGTTTAAATTACCCCTCAAAAATAGTTTTATATGTGTTTTTGACAATTTAAATAGGTTTTTCACACAACTGAATTATTTTTGCTGAATAAAACTATAATTTGTGATTTCTTTCAGTTGATTGATGTCAATACCGGATTGTGAAATCAGACTAAACAACCACATACGCTACGTTCATCTGAGCAGCAGATACTGTATATGCGTGCTTGAAAAATTGCACGAGAGCGCTTTACTCAAAGAATGATGCATGCCAAATGGGTTATATGGTAGGAATAGGCCTACTCAATACCATCATTACGAAATTAAGTCATTTCTATCATCTATATAAATAACTTTATAAATAACTTTATATCTTTATATCCTCTTAATTCAATATACATATAGACATTTATTGCTATAGTAAAATATGACAAACGATGTTAGCATTTTTTTTTGTAAAAACTAGCCCTTCGAAACTCATTGAACGACTGAAAAAACTAGAACTGTGAACCTGCGAATACAGTAATTCTGAATATACATATTATTGTAACGTATTCATATTTCTTGATATCTGTCATATATATCTGCACTCATTAATGACTGAAATAACTATTCATTAACTTAATTGGTACATTTTATGCAAATTACTCCGTTTTCTTGGCGTACGATATCAACCCAATGTTTGGGCAATGATAATTTATATTTTTACAAATTTTATTAAATTACGATATTTTAATTCATATGAGATAGTTTCCACTTATGTGAATATCGTACATAGATACATACACTGTTAGTTCATTATTAGAAATAAAACTATTTACTACATTGTCCCAATTACAAGTTGATATAATAAATAAATATATCTTTTTTTGATATTGTCTTACTATTAGCCTATTATTGTAATCCAAGATTCCAATATCAGGCCAATTAATAATTATCAACCCAATATTGACCTAATAATTTCTTGCTACCTGGGTATGTTTATCATTTTAAATGAAACGACAAACAGTTGAAGTGTTTAGAATTAATATTTCTCCATGTATTGTTGAACCCCATCATGTATAATCACAGCATGAAATACAGTATTCACCTCCGTTACATAAATAATAATTTTATGATATTGTTGAAATGTATTTGGCTACGCCTGTGCATTTATATCCCAACAAGTTAAATATAATTGAAACGTTCCACAATACACCTCGGCAATTTGATGCACTTTCACTCGACCATAGAGTTGATCATATTTTAAAACGGGAAGTAAACTATTGGCATGAGTCATATTTACCGTATTTGGTTTGGGTGCACATTTAGAACCAGTTGCTGCAGCTACTGACGATCTGCGATAAGGATTAATTTATGCAATTGAGAATTAACCACAAATGCAGAGCAGTAATTATTGAATGGGAGAGGGCATGAGAAACAAGTGTCAGAAAAACTCGGTATCAGCGATTCTGAGCCAGATGGCCGTCCTTGGCCAAGTCAACCTCGAATCGCTACTAGATGCCGCGAATTAAAGACGGTGTATGGACGGGAGGCCATGGATGGCAGTGCCAATCATAACATGCTCGTAAATTGGGCGGTGTACCGTTGTTTTATCGGTCGGATGGCCGAATGACCAATAAATCGCGGATAATAAGCCCTGTCAACCATATTCCACCGGTGCACCGTCCTCGATTTTCAATAGGGTACGCCTTTTAAATATCCAGGAATGCTAAATATACCTTCTTGTTATCCTTCTTCATTCGCTCAATTATTTCACTCACTACAAACAGATTATCCTCCCCCCGTCTATCTTGCCTAAAACCATTCTGTTCTTCTCCCAGGACTCCTAATTCCTCAACTAAATTTTTCATTCTCTCATTCGAAATACCACAAAAGATCTTACATACGGTGTCACCCAGTGCAATTGGTCTGTAATTTTTAAGTTCTTTCATACTCTTATGTCCACCCTTATGCAACAGAACTACATTACACTTGTTCCAGTCATCCGGTACTCTTTCACTCTTCCATATCTCATCAAATAAACATTTCAACATACTGACTACACTCTCTCCTCCACATTTATAGAACTCATATGGTATCTTATCAGGGCCACATGCCTTTCCATTTTTCACTTTCTTCAAAAAACTTACAATCTCTTCACAAGTGATTTCGTCTTCCATTTGCAGTTCACGTTCATCTATCAGAAAATTTATTGGTTCATCATCTGTAACCAGCTCATTCATTCCACCAATGTCCTCCCAGTATTCTTCAACTGCTTTCACCATTTGCATCCTATCTTGCACACTGCAACCATTGACTACTAATTCATCAACTTGAACTTCACTACCTCTATCATTACCTTGTATAAACCTATACCAATCTTTTATTCCATCTGGACCTTTCTTTCTTAGATTTTCAACTTGGTGTCTCTCTTCTTTAACCCTAGCCTCATTGATCATTCTCTTTACTTTCTTCTGCTGGTCCTTGTACTCATTCCATACACTCTGCCATTCATCCTCAGTAATTCTGCGTCTTTCATACATTTTCCTAATACTGCGTTGTTTTTTATTTAAAGTCTTCCTTCTCGTTCGTTCTTCCTTTATCTCACTCGTAAACCACCTAGCATTCCCTGTACTTTTCCTGCATATCATTCTACCGATCTTTTGCTCTGCCACATCATACAAGGTTCTTGCAATCTCCTTATTTAGGTCATTTACATTTCCACACCTGTTCCAGTTACATCTACTCAATTCATTTCTAAATTCTTCCCAGTTTGCCATTTTAATACGCCAATTTTCTCTTACTCTGCTGGCCTTCTGCATTGACTCCTTTCCACCCCAATTATATTCTAGTACAAGCATTTTATGGTCACTATCAATATCGAAATCATCTTCATCTACGAACATTTCTCTGACATATATTCTTGCTCTACTATTCACTATCATATAATCAATTGCAGTTTTACATTCCCTGCTTTGCCATGTATGCAAGCCATTTCCTATTGTTACATTCAGGTTCTCAAGTTCATTCTCATCACAGAAATCAATCAATTTTTGTCCATTTGCATTCACAGGCTCACCAAGTATACAACATGGCCATTCATATCACCCATCACAATCAGAGGGCATCTGCAATGCTCTTGCACAATTCTTGTTAATATTTCATACTTTTTTACATTCTCTTGATGAGCTAAAATACCATCAGTTGTCATATAGCATACAACCACAATAACACATTCTCTGGCATGCATTCTTTCACACTTTATTACTAACAGATCTTCACTCTCAGGTTCATTTCCAGCAGGAAGTTCCTCTAATTTCCAATTTAGAGCATTTTTTACAATGAGACCAACTCCACCACCTCTTTTTTGCCAACTTACACGCCCTTTTCCAATCATATAGTACTGACTCTCCTTACATTTTAAACTGACTCTATCACGCATTTGGGTCTCTACTTCACCAACACAATCCAAATCTCCATTCTCAAATTCTGCTACAAGGTCATTTAACTTTCCTGCATTCCATCCACGCACATTTATACATCCAAACCTTACAACACTATTGGACAATTCACGACATTTTTCATTTTTGCTCTGACAGCTTTCCATTCATCCAGTTCCACCTTCCATTACAATATGAGTACACCCAATCCACTGGATGTATCTCCTGGAGAGTTTCATCTCACCTTCTTGAGTAAGGTGGACTCCATCTCCACGAAAACATCCACTCTGGATCAGGTTATCCATATCAAGGAAGCTGGAACCCATTTCACGCTTTCTCATACTCTCAGCTTTCATACTCATAATCCTTTCATGCACTTCCCTATTCACATCATTTCGCACCCTTTCATACTCCTCACCACATGCAGGCCTTCTCAGCAGGCTGGTCACAGCCACTCTTACATTCTTCTTTCGCGCCCTTTCAACAACATTCATAATTGCATTCACCGTATGCTCTCTCCCACATTCAAGCAATCCATTGCCACCTCCTTGCAGTACAACCATCCCTTCATCCATTCCATCTATCACTTCCTCAGCATGCCTACAAATCTCTTTCACTCCCTTTCCTCTCATGCTCGTACATCCACTACGGTCAGTCATTCTCACAAACCTATCCACATTCTTCACCATGCTGTCACCACATATTCTAATCGTAGGTCTCACTCTCCCTTTCATACTACTCTTTCGTTCAACTCTTCCACTCACATCACTCTTTCCATCCATCTTCCTTTCATTCACTTCCACTACAGGCGCCTGCACCTCATGTGGCATATCAACAGGTTGCTCCTTCACTCTCTTCCCATTCGTACTTCTTTCATCATGCTTATTCATTCTTCTACTCTCATCTGGCACATTTGCACCACCATTCACTTCATTTATTGCATTCACATTCCTTGCACCATCATCTACTTCATTTGCACTCCTTGCACCACCACCATTTACCTCTTCATTCACTGCATTTGCACCATTCTCATTCTTTCCTTCATTCAACTTCCTTTCATCCTTCAAGTCAGCCTCTAAAGCAACCATCAGAATTGTCAATCTCTCAACCTCCTCTTCCAACTTCTTTCTCTCGTCATTCAAACATTTCCAGCACGTAAACACAAGATCATTCAACTTCCTCCGACTCATCTCTCTCAAACCTTTGCATGCATCTATATCTACCCACTCTTTACAAGCCATGCACTCAATCTCCTCATCCATTCCACTTGCACCTCCCTTCCTACGACCAGTCCTATTTCTTGCCATCCTCAAACACAGACTTCTATCTCAGTACAAATTTCACAGGCAGAAGAAGTCTTCACTCACCAAATCTACTGAAAATCAAGTTATCAAACAAAAAGAAACAAAAACGTTTCCTACTACTCACAGTCACTCTCTACAATGTCACACACTATACTCTTTATATGCAAAGAAAGCTTAACTACCAGTCAAAACACCTCAGTCAAAAATTGCAAGTCACCACACCAAAGTCCAATGCTCAGTCTCAACTCTCACGCAACAAAAAAACTACTCTCACTAGCACTCCATACAAAGTCACACACTGTACTTACGTGAATATACAAACTATACCATTTTCCAGCAACTTCACTTTAATTCACCACAATATTCGTCGGAGCACCAGAAACACGTGCACACCGCTCGGATATGTTATCTTTCTTCATTTACAAGTTAAGTTGTTGCGTTGCGGATCTTCTAGTATATGGTCTGTGCTATCACTATTATAAAAGGAGCTGCGTCCGTCCGTCCGTCCGTCCGTCCGTGTGTCACGCTCTTCTACAATCGATAGCTTTGGTAGCAACAAGGATAAAGCTTAATAAAAACAAGAAATTATTTTATTGCATTATTTTTCTGGGGCGATTCAATTCCCTTTCACTTGTATTATGGTATCCAGAATAAGCAATCGGCTTATTTTTACAAATAGAAATTTTCTTTGGAGCTTTCTCTGTTGAAATTCATCATGTTGCTTTGATATTTTTAATTGATAATGCGAAAAGAAATGTTTTAAATTCGTTTGACCAGTAACCTGGCTACCACTTAGTATTAAGGCCCAAGATATTGGAAATTGAGTCATTGTTTTCGAAATTGGGATTTTTTGAAAACTTCGAAGAGATAGTAGACGATATTTCACAATAAAATTCCAGCAAAAGAGGCCACCATGGATAGAAATGTGTCCAACCGCAAGAGAGAAGTAGCAAGACTTCGACAGCAAGAAAACGTCGAAGACGATCGGATGAACAACGCGAAATGGCAAGACGAAGCAATGCTGCTCGCGAACGAGAAGCTAGAGCTAAATTGACCATTGAACGGCGTTTGGTAATTCTACGGAATTGGTTGACGGATATTTTTGTCGGGCCGTGTGTACTAGTTCTAACTATAAACGAGTCAGCGAGGAAAACGAGGAAACATTTACGTTTGTGAGAGCTGGCTATTCGTGTGGGGTCACCACCTGTAAGGGGCCGGCAATGTAGTCGCATCGGCCCGGCGGTGACCCCGCTGGGGTCATCAGAGTAAGGACCCAGTGAAGGTTCTGGGGTCTTCATTTGCCAGGCCTATTCTTGCTACATCGGTAGTTTATTCCAATTGCGGGAAGAGAAGTAGCGGTCTTACATATACTCCACAAGTGATACGCATTAATAAACCAGATGACGACTCAAGACTCTTCACAAATTGAAATTACATTGGTACATTTTAAGATTACTGAATACTGAAATGACTAGATGAGCTTTTGAGGGGTGACTGAAGTATGGTCACTACACGTTCATGTCTCGAGTGTGTTCTGCGGCGGCTGTTGTGTGTAGACTTGGTTGTGTTGCAGGTGGTGAGTGCTTGATTGTGTTGTAGGCGGTGGAGTCTTGCTTGGGTTGCCGACGGTGGAGACTTGGTTGGGTTGCAGGCGGTGGAGACTTGGTAGGGTTGCAGGCGGTGGAGACTTGGTAGGGTTGCAGGCGGTGGAGACTTGGTAGGGTTGCAGGCGGTGGAGACTTGGTTGGGTTGCAGGCGGTGGAGAATTGGTTGGGTTGCAGGATGTGCAGGACGTGCAGGAGGTCGCAGCTGACGGTTGCAGGAGGCAGGAAGAATGAATAAAATTTATTCGTACTCATGTTTGCACATAGCCGGCCCACAGCCGCCGCCACACAGCAGCAGCCGCCGCACACAGCAGCAGCCGCCGCCACACAGCAGCAGCAGCAGCCCCACAGCAGCCGCCACACAGCAGCAGCAGCAGCCCCACAGCAGCCGCCACACAGCAGCAGCAGCAGCCCCACAGCAGCCGCCACACAGCAGCAGCCGCCGCACACAGCAGCAGCCGCCGCCACACAGCAGCAGCCGCGGCCACACAGCAGCAGCAGCCCCACAGCAGCCACCACACAGCAGCCGCCACACAGCAGCCGCCACACAGCAGCCGCCACACAGCAGCCACCACACAGCAGCCGCCACACAGCAGCCGCCACACAGCAGCCGCCACACAGCAGCCGCCACACAGCAGCCGCCACACAGCAGCCGCCACACAGCAGCCGCCACACAGCAGCCACCACACAGCAGCCGCCACACAGCAGCCGCCACACAGCAGCCGCCACACAGCAGCCGCCACACAGCAGCCGCCACACAGCAGCCGCCACACAGCAGCCGCCACACAGCAGCCGCCACACAGCAGCCGCCACACAGCAGCCGCCACACAGCAGCCGCCACACAGCAGCCGCCACACAGCAGCCGCCACACAGCAGCCGCCACACAGCAGCCGCCACACAGCAGCCGCCACACAGCAGCCGCCACACAGCAGCCGCCACACAGCAGCCGCCACACAGCAGCCGCCACACAGCAGCCGCCACACAGCAGCCTCCACACAGCAGCCGCCACACAGCAGCCGCCACACAGCAGCCGCCACACAGCAGCCGCCACACAGCAGCCGCCACACAGCAGCCGCCACACAGCAGCCGCCACACAGCAGCCGCCACACAGCAGCCGCCACACAGCAGCCGCCACACAGCAGCCGCCACACAGCAGCCGCCACACAGCAGCCTCCACACAGCAGCCTCCACACAGCAGCCGCCACACAGCAGCCTCCACACAGCAGCCGCCACACCGCAGCCGCCACACAGCAGCCGCCACACAGCAGCCGCCACACAGCAGCCGCCACACAGCAGCCGCCACACAGCAGCCGCCACACAGCAGCCACACAGCAGCCACACAGCAGCCACACAGCAGCCACACAGCAGCCACACAGCAGCCACACAGCCGCCACAACATCGATACTCGGTCGTACATCACGATAAACTAATTTTTTGACCAGAAATTCTTATAAAATTCTCATGAACATCTTTAAAATTTCTTGTGTATGAAACAAAAAATTCACACATTTAAATTGTTAGAAATTCTCCGATTAAAATCAAAATAAAAGTGGAAAATTTGAAGCTTTCCCTTAAAGAATTTCATGAGAATTTCATATGAATTTCTTCCAGCAACATTGAGTGAAAATGTGAAATAAAATGTTAGAAATTACCAGATTTCTCATTGAAAACGACTTCAGAATTGAAAAAGAGGTTTTAACGCTAATCTCAGATTGAATCGCCCTAGAAAACCCAAAATTCAATACGCAGATATTAACCTTTTCTAAAAGAATTTTACATAATTTGTTGAGCATTGTATAGGATTTTTCGGTCAAATAATTAGTTTTTCCTGTTGTACAACCGAACAATGAAGTTGTCTAAAGTTTCTTCGCTTGTAGAAACATTGAGTGCAACGGTGAAAAATACCGAAAGGGTAAATATCGTAATACCGTAAATATCGTCTATCTCTCGACAGCAATTCCCGTCACTGCACCTAACGTATACTTGGAGCAGGGTACTGCACACCACACACTGTATGTGGCCCCACACAACTGCACACCACACACTGTATGTGGCCTCACACAACTGCACACCACACACTGTATGTGGCCTCACACAACTGCACACCACACACTGTATGTGGCCTCACACAACTGCACACCACACACTGTATGTGGCCCCACACAACTGCACACCACACACTGTATGTGGCCTCACACAACTGCACACCACACACTGTATGTGGCCCCACACAACTGCACACCACACACTGTATGTGGCCCCACACAACTGCACACCACACACTATGTGGCCTCACACAACTGCACACCACACACTGTATGTGGCCCCACACAACTGCACACCACACACTGTATGTGGCCTCACACAACTGCACACCACACACTGTATGTGGCCTCACACAACTGCACACCACACACTGTATGTGGCCCCACACAACTGCACACCACACATGTGGCCTCACACAACTGCACACCACACACTGTATGTGGCCCCACACAACTGCACACCACACACTGTATGTGGCCCCACACAACTGCACACCACACACTGTATGTGGCCCCACACAACTGCACACCACACACTGTATGTGGCCCCACACAACTGCACACCACACACTGTATGTGGCCCCACACAACTGCACACCACACACTGTATGTGGCCTCACACAACTGCACACCACACACTGTATGTGGCCCCACACAACTGCACACCACACACTGTATGTGGCCTCACACAACTGCACACCACACACTGTATGTGGCCCCACACAACTGCACACCACACACTGTATGTGGCCCCACACAACTGCATACCACACACTGTATGTGGCCCCACACAACTGCACACCACACACTGTATGTGGCCTCACACAACTGCACACCACACACTGTATGTGGCCCCACACAACTGCACACCACACACTGTATGTGGCCTCAGTTTCTAAAATTAAATTAGATAAGTTTGTTCAGGCAGCTCGAACTAACACAAGGGTTTTCGCAGGAGGAGAAAGTCTGTATTTTGTGTGTAGCCAATGAACGGAGAATCTATGCACAAAGTCTGCGGTCTCCACAACCTGCACACAGAAACAGCAAGTTAGGAAAGAGGTTCGTGAAAAACGATCAAAGTTGAAGAAGAAAGCAGTCGGTGCTGAGAAAAAGACCAGCAACGAATCATAAAAAGATGGTCCCGAACAAAACAAAAAGTAATTCTCTTTCGTCTTAGAAAGGCTTACTCAATTTTATGAGTGGGACCTCGCATATTTCCTTTGAAATCGTTAATTGTAGTCCATAGAAAAGTTGAAATTGTATAAATAATTACATTAATATACGTGGACTGTTTTTTCCAAGTTCCGATAGGCCATAAAAAAGACAAATTGTGATAACAAGATGATTTCATTACTAAAACATTCACAATGTCTTCGTTATTTTTCTATGTAGTCACCATGAAGGTTGAGACAATTGTCATAACGTGAGACAAGTTTTCCTATACCCTCTTCAAAGAAGTCAGCCGCCAGTGATCCCGGGTGCACACACACTCCAAACCCGCAGATTTGGACGCCGCCCACCCCTCTCCTTCCACCTCCGTGTTGCTACATTACTTTACCATTCGCGCCAATTATTTAACTATGTAGTACTTCTGAGGTTTATTAACCTATCTGTTCGTTATACATTTATTATTAATCACTGCATTATAAACACTACATGTATTTAGTAAGTGGATACTACAGCGGAATACCAAAGTTAACCTGTATTTCATCATTATAATAAGTTTTGACAACGACCGCTGATGTTTGGCTATTCGACCCTCCATCTCGGCAAGCAAAAACAGTCATTTTTAAACTTTTTTAAGTTAACCTTAAACTAACTGAACTTGGCCTAACCTTACCCAACCTAACCTAACTTAACCTAACCTCTTAACCTAACTTAACTTAACCTAACCTAAATAAATTTAACCTAACATTTCTGTAGCTGCTCGGAGGTGGTGCTGTAGCTGCTTGGAGGTGGAGGGAGAGGGGTGGGCGGCGTCCAAATCTGCGGGTTTGGAGTGTGTGCATCCCGGGTGCACAGGGTCCAGTCTCGCGAATTTTTACACCGCCCAACCCTCTCCCTCCACCTACAAGCAGCTACATAAAGTTGCCATTCGCGCCAATTATTGAACTATGTAGTACTACTGAGGTTTATTACCCTATCTGTTCGTTATGCACTTATTATTAATCACTCCATTATAACCACTAAAAGTACTTAGTAAGTGGATACTACAGAGAAATACCAAAGTTAACCTGCAATAAATCATTATAATAATTTTCGACAACGACCGCTGGTGTTTGTACATTCAACCCTCCGTAGCTGCAACAGGAAGGTTGCCATTCGCGCCAATTTCTTAAAGATGTTGTACTACTCAGGTTTATTAAACTATCTGTTCCTAATGAAACAATTATTAATCACTGAATTATAAACGATACAAGTACTTAGATAGTGGATACTGCAACAGAATATGAAAGTTAACCTGCTTAAATCGTTATAATAAGTTATTACAACGAACGCTGGTGTTTGGAAAATTCGACAAGCCATCTCGGTACTCTAGGAAATTTTAATAAATCTATATATATATATATATAATGTTTGACTTGCTATATTACATTCATTACCTTTCGCGCTGCATAAGATACATTTATTTATACAAAATTTTCACGAAGTATCTAACTGATTGATATTCGCAAAATTTTTCGCTCCACCCAGGTACTCTAGGAATTTAGTGAGTACTAAGCAACCAATAACCACTAACATAAGATATAAGTATTGAAGGATTCACTCGCACCGCTGACACTGAGAAAACGCTCGATAAAACTTATGTACAGAAACGGTGTTTCAGGTGTTGATGCTAGC
Organism: Morinoia aosen; assembly: GCA_030386875.1. Taxonomy (NCBI): domain Eukaryota; kingdom Metazoa; phylum Arthropoda; class Malacostraca; order Amphipoda; family Talitridae; genus Morinoia; species Morinoia aosen. The sequence continues at coordinate 25,712,840 of CM059566.1, forward strand.
AGGAGAGCAATCTTGACTGCATGCTTTATGCTTGTGACATGATAGACAGAAACATAAACATATGCAGAAAAAAATGTATTTTGCCTTGTATTCGTTATATCAATTCTCCATTTATACCTCACAAAGTGATGGAAAAGATCTCTTTTATAAATTTTAATATAATGCAATGCGTTAATACGTCCTTAAAATATTAGATGTATGTTACATTGGATATAATATAAGATTTATTCATCATTATATATTGCAAATAAATGTGAAGTTATATTTTAATTTTCTATTCGAATAATTGTGGGTGGTAATAAAAAAATTAAACATACTTGAACGTGCTTTATTTAACAAATATATTTAATGAGTTTTAGCATTGGGCTGAACTTGGTGAATGTTAGTTGATAGGTTTCGCTTGCGTTTCGCTCCACCGCCTTTTAGAAGTCTACCTCTTCCTCGCGATTCTCCATTTCGCCGTCTGGAGACTGATGTTGGCTGGCACAAAATTTTTCTTCTGAGAGAACCGTTTCGCAAAAATAAAGATGTGCCAGCGGTCCGTAAAAATGTTTCAAGTTGTGCAGCATTTTTGACATTACGCACTCTCGAAGAAAAAACTTCTAAAGCAGTCAACTTCTTGGGTATCATGTTTTAAGATTAAGGATTTCAAGTATTCTACGGTGTTGTCAACTTTTTCTACAAGAAATGGGTTGTTAGTAGTCGTCGCTTCTACCCCTAATTCCGAAGTAGTTGCTTCTTCCTCTGATGGAGTATTACAAGTGGAGTCCAGTAGGTTGATAGAGCTGTTCTGAGGAGCATCGAGTGGTTGCTTTAAGCCTTGGAAGAACTCAAGATAAGGGATCTCCTTATCACCATAAACAACCCTTGCCAAAGCTTTCTTGTCTTCAGCAGAGAAACCAAGGTTCTGTGGTAGACGAACTGCACTAAACTGAGAACAACCAATTTGATGTTTGCAGATCGCACCAGTATTTCCAGAGGGACAGGTGCACAAGCCGATAGCTAGGTCGACACTGTACGACACATCCCGATCACTTTCAGATACAACGTTGAACATAGTGCCTCCCTCGTGAGTTAAGGTATCCATACTTATCTGACTTGCAGTTTTAGACGAACTGTTCCTCTTTACGACAACATCAAGCAAGCGAAGGCGGAGATAGCTGTTGTAAATCTCAGCCATGACACTCAACAGGTGAGATGCATTTCGGACTTTGTTCCTGCAATAATAGACATCATTTACACATGCTGCGTACTGAATTACGTATATAAATACATATCTAATAATTCGTATGAAATTTCAAGAAATTATTCTGAATGTACAGTTAATATTTTACCTTCGTAGTACAATGTCCTTGATCACCATCATCATACTTTCGCAGATGTTGTTGGTGTTGTGTCCACGCAACTGGCACATTGCTCGCCATGGCAAGCTCCAGCATTCTCTTCTTTCAACTGCTGCTCGGAAATACCTTTAAAAAAATATTTAATTGTAAAAAATAATTAAAAACATATTGAAGTATAGACATATATAAATAATAGTAATAGGTGTTTATTCATATAAAACATTCTTACTCTGTGCATTTGGGATGTCTGCGTGAGAGGTCTGAACTCAGAAACTCATTCCAAGTTTTGTCAAAAGCTTCTTTTGACTGAGAGTAAACCAGTTTCTTCAGAATGAGTATCAAAGGTTTTCTCTGATCCAATTTAACATCGTGCTTGGTGAGCCAAAGCCAGCGCCACGCAGCTTGAAGGACGTGGAACACGCAGAGAAACAGCTTCGCATTTGGCCATACTTCACTTAATGCTCCTCTCTCTGCTTCACTGTCATCCGTAACAATGCACTCAGGTTGGCGTCTTCCAAAAAATCCTGACGCTCCTAGTTCTTCTTGCAGCAGTCGAAAACCTGTAATCAAAATAGTTATTGTTTATCAGCACATGTGTAATAATACATGTCGTTGACAAGAAATAGTTATAAAAAGCTTTACATTTCTTGTAAAGCCTTTTGGAGATATGACATTATATATAAAAGATGTCTAAAAGGTAATAAATCATATATGTTAGCAATACTATTTAAATTAAAAGTATTGTTATTTCTATTTCATGCGTATTTTTCTATCTAAATTAACATGGTTCAGACAACGATCATCGAAATATGCCAACGTATAGTTATAAACATGTAAGTATTGTTATTATTATTATATAAGAAAGTTTTAGCCTCCCTTAACCACGACAAAGATGTTCCAAGAGAGGAAAGAGGAAGGCACCATTTAGTATGGAGTTGAGGGAGCGTGGAATCTATGCACAAGGTGCACAGAAACAGTAAGCTAGGAAAGAAGTTCATGAAACAAGAAAAAAGTTGAAGAAGAAAGTAGTAGGTGCTGAAAAACAGGACAGCAGTGAACCGAAAAAAGATGGTCCGTAACAAAACAAAAACCTATTTTATTACAACAAAAAGGGAGCCTACCTAACCTTTAGCTCGGGCCCACACATGGTTCCCCTGGGAGCACTAATTCCCATAGATACAATAGTTGTATCCCCCTGAGGGGAAACATGGAAGTATAGAATTAATGGTTTCTATTTCGTTATAGTCTCTTTGTTTGTCAACAACATCAACAACAACAAGTTTATTACCTTTAATATAATCCTCTTTAGTTTGTGTGGAAGTAATAATGACTCCTAAAGGTAAACCTCCAGCAGGACTTGCGCAAACAAGGATTGTCAACGAGCAATTTGTTTGATCGACATGACTCGTAGTGTCGACAAACATAACTTCACTCGATGATTTCATTTCTCTGTGAACTCGTTACATAAATTCGGTAACAAGTACAACAACAATCCCCTTCTCGTTTTGTTCGCACGCAATTTCATGCTGTGGCATACGTTTCTGAACGTTTCGAATGGCCTCCACAACAGAAATGTCATCATAACCGCCGTGATGTGCTTCCATCCAACGAGCACGGAGGTTCTTCACAGTACTGAGGGTTGGGTTGACGCGTTTGTCAGCTATGAGCGTGATGTCGTCTTGTAGCTCGTGCTTCAGCTGGTATAGTGTCGCAGAGCAGAAGCTGCTTACATACCTGTTGAGACATTTAGCGCATTTTAAATTTTTATAAACACACACACCCACTCACCTATTTATATATGTATATATTAGGGTGCCCCAAGAAACCGAAATGAATCGAACACACTCCAGCCCTTGTTGCCCTTGTTTCCTCTCGAGACCAGTTTAAACAAGAAAATTTTCAGCTTCCTATCTCGTCTTTTACTGGTCACACATTTCATTCAGTTTTCTGCTGGGCGCCAGGTTGTGCAGCGGTCACTGATATAGCGTGCAGCGGTCAATGTTATTTTAAGGACATTAGGTGAGCTCTATTTTACAATAACAAATATTTATATTGTTTCATGAACTTATTTCTTAGCTTAATGTTTCTATGCACCTTGTGCAATGTGCATAGATTCCGTGGTCCCTCAAGTCCATACTAAATGGTGCCTTCATCCTTCGTCCCTTTGAACATCTTTGTCGTGGTAAAGGTAAAGGGAGGCTAAAATTTTCTTATATAATAATAAAAATCATAATAATATAAATAATAATAATAATGCTTCCCTAGGATAAACTGAGCTCGCATATCGTATATACTTGCGAATCAGACTTCTGTCACGATTTTCAAGTTTTCGTTAGTTTGTTTGCTCTTTGATTTTTCACCAGACTTATTGCGGAAATTTAGCGTTCACTTATCTTATGGAGGGTGCCTTATGGGGTGAGTAGAGGTGTGAGTGGTGCCTTATGGTTCCATTCACCCCGCAAGGCACCACTCACCCTTCCACAGCAAGGCACCACTTACCCCTCAACAGCAAGGCACAATTCACCCTTCCACAGCAAGGCCCCACTTACCCCTCTACAGCAAGGCACCACTCACCCCACTACACCAAGGCACCATTCACCCCACTACACCAAGGCACCATTCACCCCACTACACCAAGGCACCATTCACCCCAAATACCTCTGACCCCTCTACAGAAAAAACTACAGCACCTACACTTTTTTTTTGCAGGAAATTAGAAGTCGATGCATCAGTTACATTACTGATAAAAATTTAGTTGTCCTGAAACGCAAAATATCTTGCCTTATGATGATTAAATTATCAACATATTGAGAAGGGAAATTTGATGGAGTTTATATTTATTTCCTTTCAATGGTATTTCATAATAGTTTCAATAAATATACAACTTTTGCAGCCATTAGTTGTCGGTCTTCATGCGACGAAAGAAAAAATCAGAATTTTATTATTTGGCGGAAATTCAGGTCGAATCGAATACCACAGGAACTTTGAAAAACGTTCGTTTGGGGCGATCATTGAATATTGCCCATTGTTCATGAAAATTTGGTGGAAATATTTTCATTTGACAAGGAACCAGTGCAGGAAGTGCTGGATTTGATTTCATTACTTTGAATTAATTTCTACCTACATACGCTTGTGATACCTTAGTATATAAAGTAGGTAGAAATTAATTCAAAGTAATGAAATCAAATCCAGCACTTCAAATCCACTATATATATATATATATATATATATATATATATATATATATATATATATATATATATATATATATATATATATATATACATAACATTGTTAGTAAGACCTTTGCATAAAATAGTCATGTTTAGGACGACTGAAAAAATTGGGATTAAAATCAACGCTCTTTCTGATGTACATAAAGAATAATTGCACAGCAATATATGTATAGCAGCGTTTTCTAAAATAACTTCGTGAAAGTTATATTGTCAATATTACAAGAATCAGTATATAAACAATAGGTACAGTGTCGTTCATTGTTACATAGTTAGACATAAATTGTACGAATATTTTGACACCCATGCAAAAGGCAAGATTATGAACGGTAATAATACGGTCATTAGGTGAACTATACTATCTATGAAGTACTGCTTTTTCTATCAGCGCCACTATATGGGAGTATGTAATTATGGAAAATTCACGGAACTAAGCTGTAGTAGTATTCAAAAATTTGTTTTGAAAGTGTCTTTTGAATACTAAAAATTGAAATCATGACTTTTAAATTAAACTTTTACCATAATTACCTTGCTCAAAATACGAATAGAACTCTTCTGTTGTTGCTGTGCTACGCTTCAGTTCACCCAGCGACGCCGCAGACGACGTCGAGTGGTTATGGTAGCCTTTGACAGTGATGCGACAGGGAAATTCACGCTCCGAGTCAGCAGCGCCAGCGATCACAGCGGTTAGAGTTACAGGGCAGTAACGGTATACATATATCACAAGTGCAAATAGAACGCAAGATATTTATGGTCAAATTATTCTATACATCACAATATCACAATTTCATTCACTAATGTTAATACACGGAAACCATAACGCGTATGCCTGTTCACTTACTTGGTATTAGTTATTCTCGCTCCTGTCTGTCCGAGATTGGCACGGTGGCACTTATAATTTAAAACTTCACTACCATTCTTATACGTATAAGAACCTCTCGCGGAAGTCCATCTTACAGGATTAATATCTGAAAATACTTTTAACCACGATTTGAACTCTTGTCTGGTTTTAATCTCACATTCGAGAATCTGCTCATCACCGTAAACGGATTGAACACATTTAAATTCACCTGGCCATGTTACATTTTGCTCATTACTGAGAGCCATGATGCACGCACCAAAGACAGCGTCGTGGAAACTAAGCTGAGAGCTAAATTGGCACCCACGCACAACAAAATCGTTACAGGTTTGGGACGTGTTTCATCATAGTTATGGTGTTACTTTTAAATCAATTAGTGAAATATTTCATAAAAATTTTGTATAAATATATGTATCTCAAATAGTGTGAAAGGTAATGAATGTTATGTAGCAAGTCAAACATTAAATATATAGACTTATTATGATTTCCTAGAGTACCGAGATGGCTTGTCGAATTTTCCAAACACCTGCGTTCGTTGTAATAACTTATTATAACGATTTAAGCAGGTTAACTTTTATATTCTGTTGCAGTATCCACTATCTAAGTACCTGTATCCTTCATAATTCAGTGATTAATAGTTATTTCATTACGAACAGATAGTTTATTAAACCTGAGTAGCACAACATCATTAAGAAATTGGCGCGAATGACAACCTTCCTGTTGCAGCTACGGAGGTGGAGGGAGAGGGTTGGGCGGTGTAGAAATTTGCGAGACTGGACCCTGTGCACCCGGCAGCGCACAGACTCCAATTTCGCAGGATTTCTACCCCGCCTAGCCCTCTCCCTCCACCTCCGTGTTGCTACATGAAGTTGCCATTCGCGCCAATTATTTAACTATGTAATTATTCTGAGGTTTATTAACCTATCTGTTCGTTATACAGTTATTATTAATCACTGTATTATAAAGACTACAAGTACTTAGTAAGTAGATACTACAGCGGAATACCAAAGTTAACCTGTATTAAATCATTATAATAAGTTTTTACAACGACCGCTGGTGTTTGGCTATTCGACCCTCCATCTCGGCACGCAAAAACAGGCATTTTTAAACTTTTTATAGTTAACCTTAAACTAACTGAACTTGGCCTAACCTAAGCCAACCTTACCTAACTTAACCTAACCTCTTAACCTAACTTAACTGAACTTAACCTAACCTAAATTAATTCAACCTAACATTTCTGCAGCTGCTTGGAGGTGGTGCTGTAGCTGCTTGGAGGTGGAGGGAGAGGGCTGGGCGGGGTAGAAATCCTGCGAGATTGGAGTCTGTGCCACCCGGCACCACTGGCGGCTGACTTCTTTGAAGAGGGTATAGGAAAACTTGTCTCACGTTATGACAATTGCCTCAACCTTCATGGTGACTTCATGGAAAAATAACCAAGACATTGTGAATCTTTTAGTAATAAAATCATCCTGTTACCACAATTTGTCTTTTATTTATAGCCTATTGGAACTAAAAAAACAGCCCTTGTATTATATAATGTATAAATCCACTGAGGGGCTATCTCTATTAAATGGTTGAAAATTATAAGCCTACGCTCAGAAACGTCACTCATCCTAAAATCAGTTCTCGAATATGAAGTTCTTGTGAATATCAGTAAGTAATATGTTAGATAATTATTAGTTCATCCCACTTTCAGCTGAAAAACCACTCGGTCAGTCATGGGTACGAGTAAGTTAATAGTACACGATCAAATGTAATAGTGAACGTAAAATAAGGACTCTATAAAATGCCCGAGCAGTCACTGAATTCAGTTCAGCCAACATGTAGTTATTCGTCAGCCTGTCCTTTGTGATATGCAGCTCTAGGTAACGCACTAAGCCCTGCATTGCTCGTGGGACCATTAACAACTGTCTCACAAATGACTATGAACAACTGTCCAACAAACGACTATGAACCACTGTCCCACAAATGACTATGAACAACTGTCTCACAAATGACTATGAACAACTGTCCAACAAACGACTATGAACCACTGTCCCACAAATGACTATGAACAACTGTCTCACAAATGACTATGAACAACTGTCCCACAAACGACTATGAACCACTGTCCCACAAATGACTATGAACCACTGTCCCACAAATGACTATGAACAACTGTCTCACAAATGACTATGAATAACTGACTCACAAATGACTATGAATAACTGTCCCACAAATGACTATGAACAACTGTCCCACAAATGACTATGAACAACTGTCCCACAAATGACTATGAACAACTGTCCCACAAACGACTATGAACAACTGTCCCACAAATGGCTATGAACAACTGTCCCACAAATGACTATGAACAACTGTCCCACAAATGACTATGAACAACTGTCCCACAAATGACTATGAACAACTGTCCAACAAATGACTATGAACCACTGTCCCACAAATGAATATGAACCACTGTCCCACAAATGACTATGAACAACTGTCCCACAAATGACTATGAACAACTGTCCCACAAATGACTATGAACAACTGTCCCACAAATGACTATGAACAACTGTCCCACAAATGACTATGAACAACTGTCCCACAAATGACTATGAACAACTGTCCCACAAATGACTATGAACAACTGTCCCACAAATGACTATGAACAACTGTCCCACAAATGACTATGAACAACTGTCCCACAAATGACTATGAACAACTGTCCCACAAATGACTATGAACCACTGTCCTACAAATGACTATGAACAACTGTCCCACAAACGACTATGAACAACTGTCCCACAGACGACTATGAACAACTGTCCCAAAAATGACTATGAACAACTGTCCCACAAATGACGATGAACAACTGTCCTACAACTGATTATGAACCACTGTCCCACAAATGACTATGAGCAACTGTCCCACAAATACTATAAACCAGTGTCCCACAAATGAATATGAACCAGTGTCCCACAAATGACTATGAACCACTGTCTCACAAATGACGATGAACCACTGTCCTACAACTGATTATGAACCACTGTCCCTCAAATGACTATGAACAACTGTCCCACAAATGACTATGAACCACTGTCCCACAGATGACTATGAACCACTGTCCCACAGATGACTATGAACCACTGTCCCACAGATGACTATGAACCACTGTCCCACAGATGACTATGAACCACTGTCCCACAGATGACTATGAACCACTGTCCCACAGATGACTATGAACCACTGTCTCATAAATGACTATGAACAACTGTCCCACAAATGACTATGAACAACTGTCCCACAATTGACTATGAACAACTGTCCCACAATTGACTATGAACAACTGTCCCACAATTGACTATGAACAACTGTCCCACAAATGACTATGAACCACTTTCTCACAAATGACTATGAACCACTGTCCCACAAATGACTATGAACCACTGTCCCACAAATGACTATGAACCACTGTCCTACAAATGACTATGAACAACTGTCCCACAAATGACTATGAACAACTGTCCCACAAATGACTATGAACAACTGTCCCACAAATGACTATGAACCACTGTCCCACAAACGACTATGAACAACTGTCCCACAAACGACTATGAACAACTGTCCCACAAACGACTATGAACAACTGTCCCAAAAATGACTATGAACAACTGTCCCACAAATGACGATGAACAACTGTCCTACAACTGATTATGAACCACTGTCCCACAAATGACTATGAACAACAGTCCCACAAATACTATGAACCAGTGTCCCACAAATGACTATGAACCAGTGTCCCACAAATGACTATGAACCACTGTCTCACAAATGACGATGAACCACTGTCTCACAAATGACGATGAACAACTGTCCTACAACTGATTATGAACCACTGTCCCACAAATGACTATGAACAACTGTCCCACAAATGACTATGAACCACTGTCCCACAGATGACTATGAACCACTGTCCCACAGATGACTATGAACCACTGTCCCACAGATGACTATGAACCACTGTCCCACAGATGACTATGAACCACTGTCTCATAAATGACTATGAACAACTGTCCCACAAATGACTATGAACAACTGTCCCACAAATGACTTTGAACAACTGTCCCACAATTGACTATGAACAACTGTCCCACAATTGACTATGAACAACTGTCCCACAAATGACTATGAACCACTTTCTTACAAATGACTATGAACCACTGTTCCACAAATGACTATGAACCACTGTCCTACAAATGACTATGAACAACTGTCCCACAAATACTATGAACCAGTGTCCCACAAATGAATATGAACCAGTTTCCCACAAATGACTATGAACCACTGTCTCACAAATGACGATGAACAACTGTCCTACAACTGATTATGAACCACTGTCCCACAAATGACTATGAACAACTGTCCCACAAACGACTATGAACCACTGTCCCACAAATAACTATGAACAACTGTCCCAAAAATGACTATGAACAACTGTCCCACAAATGACTATGAACAACTGTCCCACAAATGATTATGAACAACTGTCCAACAAATGACTATGAACAACTGTCCCACAAATAACTATGAACAACTGTCCCAAAAATGACTATGAACAACTGTCCCACAAATGACTATGAACAACTGTCCCACAAATGATTATGAACAATTGTCATTCGAACAATTGCTTCAGATCCCCAATTTCGGAAAACCTGCCTCTCCAGACATTTACGATCCCGTTAACGGAATTTTAAACTTGAATTGCTCACCAACCTATTGACCATTTTTGCTCATGTTTACTTCAATTACGAGAGTAGCGGGAGAAGTGCAGCCAACTGACCCGCGGGGGACGTGCAGCCAACTGTCCAGCGGGGGACGTGCAGCCAACTGTCCAGCGGGGGACGTGCAGCCAACTGTCCAGCGGGGGACGTGCAGCCAACTGTCCAGCGGGGGACGTGCAGCCAACTGTCCAGCGGGGGACGTGCAGCCAACTGTCCAGCGGGGGACGTGCAGCCAACTGTCCAGCGGGGGACGTGCAGCCAACTGCCCAGCGGGGGACGTGCAGCAACCAACCAGTGTGGGACGTGCAGCAACCAACCAGTGGGGGACGCGCAGCAACCAACCAGTGGGGGACGCGCAGCAACCAACCAGTGGGGGACGCGCAGCAACCAACCAGTGGGGGACGCGCAGCAACCAACCAGTGGGGGACGCGCAGCAACCAACCAGTGGGGGACGCGCAGCAACCAACCAGTGGGGGACGCGCAGCAACCAACCAGTGGGGGACGCGCAGCAACCAACCAGTGGGGGACGCGCAGCAACCAACCAGTGGGGGACGCGCAGCAACCAACCAGTGGGGGACGCGCAGCAACCAACCAGTGGGGGACGCGCAGCAACCAACCAGTGGGGGACGCGCAGCAACCAAGTGAAGTGGGGAAATATCCTCAAACTTCACGTCACTCACACACACACACACATATATACACACACACACACACACAAGTCCTACCTGGTCGAGGACGGTGAGCGCAAAATCCCCACAGCGGAGACCGTCTTCCAGCGCCTCTTACCAAGTCCACATGTCGCGTTGAGCTCTCCCGGCCTCAGGCAGAGCAGAGCTTCTCTCTGAAATGCAATCCCAAGTTAGGAACGGCAAGTGATGCTTGAGCGTGCAGATCTTGCGTCGAGTTGGCTAGCGTTTTGTGAGGCGTGCAATTGGTCACCGGACAGTGGTTGTGCCATCTGGCCAGAGCAAACTATCAGGCGAGAACAAACCATCTCAACCAAATTAACCACCGGGCACGAAGAAATAAATTTTATAAAAACCATCTGGCGAGACTTTGAATATCTGAATTGGAGGTTATTTAAATTATTCAAGATTGTAGCGGTTTCCTCCTGGTTAATGAACAGTCAACCGAGAAAGTCAAATGTAAATTTAAAAATTTAAAATCAAGTAGTAGGACAACGGTGTAAAATTAGCGTCTTGATTGGCCCATCTCTCTACGTTGGCAAAAGAAAGTGTGTGAACATCTCGATGAGACCGAGAAATAAAATGAAAACGATAACACCCGTATACAGGAAGTGGACTGTACTGCGGCCTTCTCTACGGGAAAGGTCAACGTAAAGAATGAGACAGAATACTAGACAAAATTTCAAGCTTGGCTGAATGACTAAGAGAAAAAGTATCTTTGAATTTCTTGATGCACAAAGTGCAATAGCATCTATTAGGTTTGGTTACGGATATATCGAGCTAACGGAGAGTTATCTCAAATCAACTCGGAGTTAAGTTCCTTTCGTACACAGTAAAACACAGTCAAATTTATGCAAATACACGGTCAAAAAAGCGACTACAGTCTCCAATTTAATACTAGATCTCATGATTAGACTAGATATTAGTTTAAGCCTCCCTAACCGCAACAAATACGTCCCAAAAAAGGAAGGAGGAAGGCCCCATTCAGAATGGAGTTACTTCCTATACACAAGGTGCATAGAAAGAGAAAGTTGAGGAAGAAGTTTATGAAACAAGATAAAAAATGAAGAATAAAGAAGTAGGAGCTGAAAATTAGGACAGCAGATTAGGTTAGATGAGCCTCCCTAACCGCAAAAAGACGTTCTAAAGAGAGAAAGAGGGAAAGTGCGGTTGAGTTGAGGGAACGCGGAATCTATGCACAATTTGCATAGAAAAGGTAAGTTGAGAAACAAATTCATGAAGCAAGATAAAAGATGAAGAATAAAGTAGTTCGTGCGATAAAACAGGACAGCAGTGAACCAAAAAACAGGTGGTCCTCAACACAACAAAAATCATTTTCTTTCGACAAAAGAAGGCCTACCTAACTCTCAGCTCGTGCCCTCACACATTTTCTCGTGGGAGTGCTAACTCCCATAGATAAAACAGTTGTATCCCCCCAGGGGTTATAAATATTAGCAATGGTGCTTCATATAAATCCTGAAGCTTCAACTCATGTGGGAGGCGTTCTCCTACTCAGAAGGTTACAAAGAGAGGAAGGCACCTCTTAGTTTGGACGCAGTATGGAACAAGGTCACTTGCGCACACAAACAACAAGTTAGGAGGCAAGTTACTGAAACACGACAGCAGTGGATGTAGAGAGTAATAGGTGCTGAAAGCATGACAGTAGTCTACCGAAAAAAATAGTCCGCAACATAAACAAAAATTAATCAATTTCAACAGAAGGACAACCTACTTAAATTTCAGCTCGGAACCTCGCATCTTCCCTATGTTAGCTCCAATTCGTTTTTACACAAAAATTGCATCTCCTTGATGGGTAAAAGTGCAAGAAGAAAGTAGCAAGCGCTGAAAAAGGCAGTAGTCGAATGAAAAAAAAATGATCCATCATAATGGCAAAAAATCTATTCGACTTCAACACGGCCATCAGCTCGGGACCTCACGATTTCCCATGTGATGGTAAATTCTGATGCAAACAATACTAGTACCGTCCCACTAAAGAGTCACCTTTAAATGGTCAAAATGGTGTATCGCCATAAAGCATCTTGAATAAATTTTAGAACACACGTTCCTAGTTTGCACATGTTTTTGTTACACAAATCTCATTTGCTCCCACACGCTCAGTAACTATTGCATTAGTCAAGTAAAAGTTCAAATAAAGCGTTCTGGATTGAATTGAGTTGTACGAGTGGAATGAAGTTCCCTTAGGATGCCCTAGGAGTTACTTAACTTAGTCGGGCACACAAGTGGTCATATCTCAGCCTGTACTTTGTGGTATGTAGTTCGCAGTAATAATTGCTACCACTTGTGCTAAATAGAACGGGAAATTTTCAAGACATATTACTCCAAAGCCCGAAATTTCAAAATGCGCACTGCGAGAGCCTATTTCGGTCACAAAAACTAACTCTGCCTAACGTGAATTGCAGATGAAAATCATCAATGACTTCAACGTATTTACGACTACAATTACGACAAAATATACCCAAATTTATTCCAACAAAACACTAGCAATTTATACCAACAAGAATATTACAAATTTCCCTCAACCATATCTAACCATAATTCAGCCCTAGAAATAATTGGAAACTTTTCATTTAAAAAAAATAACAACCTATCCTCATAATAACAAAAAAGAATTCAAACATTCATGAGCTAAACCTTTGAAAAAGCTGAAACCAACCATTTTATAATTCTAAAATTATATCTTTACAAAACTAAAAACTTATCTTCATGGAGCCTACAAAACCCAGGCGTCTAAAACCTACAAAACCTATACTTTTAAAACCTAAAAAACGGACCCCTGTACTGCTGCATACTATACTCTTAAAACCTAAAAATCTATTCCTACGACACTTGAAAATCTAACTTTATAAAACCCATAAATTCGCAATCATAAAATCTAAAATTTTTGATTCCAAAAACCCAAAAATGTGTATCGATCCCTTTACAAGCTAAAGACCAATTTTTTTTAAAACCAAAACACCTACTTGAAAAGAAACGTAAAAACGTATTTCATGAAGTCTAAAACCTATGTTTTTGACTCCCATAGAAGATATCCTTACGTGTGTCTGCTGCGGAGAGCTGCAGTGCTGGGGCGGGGCATCTCGGGAATCTGTTAGTCAACCTGGCCACTTGCGCTCTCCTGCACAGATGTTGTGGGGCGTAATGTGTTGTGCTGCACATTGTAATGTTGGGCATCCGTTGGCTTCACTGGCCGGGATTGCCTTTTGTAAATTTAAATTAATTAATGATCTATTAATAAGTATAATATTGAAAACTGAACAGAAGAATTGAATTTGTTTGTTTAAACCGTCCTGACCACAACTAAAGTGTTGCGAACAGAGAAAGAGATGGCGGCACCATTCGGAAAACAGGTTAGAGAACGGGGAATCTATGCACAAAGTGTATCTTCAAATCCTGTGCAATGATGCAGCAAGATTGATAATGTTCATGAAACAAGCTAAGACTTGGAGAAGAAAAGAGTGGGTGCGGAAAAAATGGACAGCAGTCAACCGAAAAAGAAGGAACATAACGCAACAAAAAAACTTTTATTTCCACAGAAAAAAGCTTACCGAACCTTCAGCTCGGGACCTCGTATATTCCCCCGTGGGAGGTAACTCCCTCAGATACAATGGTTGTATCCTCATGAGGCACAAGTCACCAATAGTACTCATAAATCTTACTTGTGATGTTCTCCCGAGGCACCATCAACTTGAGAAGTCAGTCAACCTTCACAATACACTAAATGCAGACTTGACGCTGCCACGTCCACCGCCTTACATTGTGCGCCTCGCGTCAGGTGTTCTTGTGATGCCGTGTGTGTTCGTGTGATGCCGATTGTGTTTGTGTGATGCCGAGTGTGTTCATTCTCTGATGAATACACACGGCGCTCCGGTTCTCTGGACTCTGAAAATAACTATGTCTCAGAACTTGTTCCCAACACTTCTCTAATTACACCACAACACACCTGCAACACTCACTTGCTCCTCTACGGAATAGTTCGAACACCACACATACCAAGTGAACAAAGCACTATTTCAGGTATTTTTATGGCCACACAAACTGCTCCAAATACACCATACGCTCCAGACGCTCCAGACACTCCAGACACTCCAGACACTCCAGACACTCCAGACGCTCCAGACACTCCAGACACTCCAGACACTCCAGACACTCCAGACACTCCAGACACTCCAGACACTCCAGACACTCCAGACACTCCAGACACTCCAGACACTCCAGACACTCCAGACACTCCAGACACTCCAGACACTCCAGACACTCCAGACACTCCAGACACTCCAGACACTCCAGACACTCCAGACACTCCAGACACTCCAGACACTCCAGACACTCCAGACACTCCAGACACTCCAGACACTCCAGACACTCCAGACACTCCAGACACTCCAGACACTCCAGACACTCCAGACACTCCAGACACTCCAGACACTCCAGACACTCCAGACACTCCAGACACTCCAGACACTCCAGACACTCCAGACACTCCAGACACTCCAGACACTCCAGACACTCCAGACACTCCAGACACTCCAGACACTCCAGACACTCCAGACACTCCAGACACTCCAGACACTCCAGACACTCCAGACACTCCAGACACTCCAGACACTCCAGACACTCCAGACACTCCAGACACTCCAGACACTCCAGACACTCCAGACACTCCAGACACTCCAGACACTCCAGACACTCCAGACACTCCAGACACTCCAGACACTCCAGACACTCCAGACACTCCAGACACTCCAGACACTCCAGACACTCCAGACACTCCAGACACTCCAGACACTCCAGACACTCCAGACACTCCAGACACTCCAGACACTCCAGACACTCCAGACACTCCAGACACTCCAGACACTCCAGACACTCCAGACACTCCAGACACTCCAGACACTCCAGACACTCCAGACACTCCAGACACTCCAGACACTCCAGACACTCCAGACACTCCAGACACTCCAGACACTCCAGACACTCCAGACACTCCAGACACTCCAGACACTCCAGACACTCCAGACACTCCAGACACTCCAGACACTCCAGACACTCCAGACACTCCAGACACTCCAGACACTCCAGACACTCCAGACACTCCAGACACTCCAGACACTCCAGACACTCCAGACACTCCAGACACTCCAGACACTCCAGACACTCCAGACACTCCAGACACTCCAGACACTCCAGACACTCCAGACACTCCAGACACTCCAGACACTCCAGACACTCCAGACACTCCAGACACTCCAGACACTCCAGACACTCCAGACACTCCAGACACTCCAGACACTCCAGACACTCCAGACACTCCAGACACTCCAGACACTCCAGACACTCCAGACACTCCAGACACTCCAGACACTCCAGACACTCCAGACACTCCAGACACTCCAGACACTCCAGACACTCCAGACACTCCAGACACTCCAGACACTCCAGACACTCCAGACACTCCAGACACTCCAGACACTCCAGACACTCCAGACACTCCAGACACTCCAGACACTCCAGACACTCCAGACACTCCAGACACTCCAGACACTCCAGACACTCCAGACACTCCAGACACTCCAGACACTCCAGACACTCCAGACACTCCAGACACTCCAGACACTCCAGACACTCCAGACACTCCAGACACTCCAGACACTCCAGACACTCCAGACACTCCAGACACTCCAGACACTCCAGACACTCCAGACACTCCAGACACTCCAGACACTCCAGACACTCCAGACACTCCAGACACTCCAGACACTCCAGACACTCCAGACACTCCAGACACTCCAGACACTCCAGACACTCCAGACACTCCAGACACTCCAGACACTCCAGACACTCCAGACACTCCAGACACTCCAGACACTCCAGACACTCCAGACACTCCAGACACTCCAGACACTCCAGACACTCCAGACACTCCAGACACTCCAGACACTCCAGACACTCCAGACACTCCAGACACTCCAGACACTCCAGACACTCCAGACACTCCAGACACTCCAGACACTCCAGACACTCCAGACACTCCAGACACTCCAGACACTCCAGACACTCCAGACACTCCAGACACTCCAGACACTCCAGACACTCCAGACACTCCAGACACTCCAGACACTCCAGACACTCCAGACACTCCAGACACTCCAGACACTCCAGACACTCCAGACACTCCAGACACTCCAGACACTCCAGACACTCCAGACACTCCAGACACTCCAGACACTCCAGACACTCCAGACACTCCAGACACTCCAGACACTCCAGACACTCCAGACACTCCAGACACTCCAGACACTCCAGACACTCCAGACACTCCAGACACTCCAGACACTCCAGACACTCCAGACACTCCAGACACTCCAGACACTCCAGACACTCCAGACACTCCAGACACTCCAGACACTCCAGACACTCCAGACACTCCAGACACTCCAGACACTCCAGACACTCCAGACACTCCAGACACTCCAGACACTCCAGACACTCCAGACACTCCAGACACTCCAGACACTCCAGACACTCCAGACACTCCAGACACTCCAGACACTCCAGACACTCCAGACACTCCAGACACTCCAGACACTCCAGACACTCCAGACACTCCAGACACTCCAGACACTCCAGACACTCCAGACACTCCAGACACTCCAGACACTCCAGACACTCCAGACACTCCAGACACTCCAGACACTCCAGACACTCCAGACACTCCAGACACTCCAGACACTCCAGACACTCCAGACACTCCAGACACTCCAGACACTCCAGACACTCCAGACACTCCAGACACTCCAGACACTCCAGACACTCCAGACACTCCAGACACTCCAGACACTCCAGACACTCCAGACACTCCAGACACTCCAGACACTCCAGACACTCCAGACACTCCAGACACTCCAGACACTCCAGACACTCCAGACACTCCAGACACTCCAGACACTCCAGACACTCCAGACACTCCAGACACTCCAGACACTCCAGACACTCCAGACACTCCAGACACTCCAGACACTCCAGACACTCCAGACACTCCAGACACTCCAGACACTCCAGACACTCCAGACACTCCAGACACTCCAGACACTCCAGACACTCCAGACACTCCAGACACTCCAGACACTCCAGACACTCCAGACACTCCAGACACTCCAGACACTCCAGACACTCCAGACACTCCAGACACTCCAGACACTCCAGACACTCCAGACACTCCAGACACTCCAGACACTCCAGACACTCCAGACACTCCAGACACTCCAGACACTCCAGACACTCCAGACACTCCAGACACTCCAGACACTCCAGACACTCCAGACACTCCAGACACTCCAGACACTCCAGACACTCCAGACACTCCAGACACTCCAGACACTCCAGACACTCCAGACACTCCAGACACTCCAGACACTCCAGACACTCCAGACACTCCAGACACTCCAGACACTCCAGACACTCCAGACACTCCAGACACTCCAGACACTCCAGACACTCCAGACACTCCAGACACTCCAGACACTCCAGACACTCCAGACACTCCAGACACTCCAGACACTCCAGACACTCCAGACACTCCAGACACTCCAGACACTCCAGACACTCCAGACACTCCAGACACTCCAGACACTCCAGACACTCCAGACACTCCAGACACTCCAGACACTCCAGACACTCCAGACACTCCAGACACTCCAGACACTCCAGACACTCCAGACACTCCAGACACTCCAGACACTCCAGACACTCCAGACACTCCAGACACTCCAGACACTCCAGACACTCCAGACACTCCAGACACTCCAGACACTCCAGACACTCCAGACACTCCAGACACTCCAGACACTCCAGACACTCCAGACACTCCAGACACTCCAGACACTCCAGACACTCCAGACACTCCAGACACTCCAGACACTCCAGACACTCCAGACACTCCAGACACTCCAGACACTCCAGACACTCCAGACACTCCAGACACTCCAGACACTCCAGACACTCCAGACACTCCAGACACTCCAGACACTCCAGACACTCCAGACACTCCAGACACTCCAGACACTCCAGACACTCCAGACACTCCAGACACTCCAGACACTCCAGACACTCCAGACACTCCAGACACTCCAGACACTCCAGACACTCCAGACACTCCAGACACTCCAGACACTCCAAACACTCCAGACACTCCAGACACTCCAGAACACTCCAAACACTCCAAACACTCCAAACACTCCAAACACTCCAAACACTCCAAACACTCCAAACACTCCAAACACTCCAAACACTCCAAACACTCCAAACACTCCAAACACTCCAAACACTCCAAACACTCCAAATACTCCAAATACTCCAAATACTCCAAATACTCCAAATACTCCAAATACTCCAAATACTCCAAATACTCCAAATACTCCAAATACTCCAAATACTCCAAATACTCCAAATACTCCAAATACTCCAAATACTCCAAATACTCCAAATACTCCAAATACTCCAAATACTCCAAATACTCCAAATACTCCAAATACTCCAAATACTCCAAATACTCCAAATACTCCAAATACTCCAAATACTCCAAATACTCCAAATACTCCAAATACTCCAAATACTCCAAATACTCCAAATACTCCAAATACTCCAAATACTCCAAATACTCCAAATACTCCAAATACTCCAAATACTCCAAATACTCCAAATACTCCAAATACTCCAAATACTCCAAATACTCCAAATACTCCAAATACTCCAAATACTCCAAATACTCCAAATACTCCAAATACTCCAAATACTCCAAATACTCCAAATACTCCAAATACTCCAAATACTCCAAATACTCCAAATACTCCAAATACTCCAAATACTCCAAATACTCCAAATACTCCAAATACTCCAAATACTCCAAATACTCCAAATACTCCAAATACTCCAAATACTCCAAATACTCCAAATACTCCAAATACTCCAAATACTCCAAATACTCCAAATACTCCAAATACTCCAAATACTCCAAATACTCCAAATACTCCAAATACTCCAAATACTCCAAATACTCCAAATACTCCAAATACTCCAAATACCTAAAATCTCCAAACTGCTCCACATACTCCAAACTGCTCCACATACTCCAAACTGCTCCACATACTCCAAACTGCTCCACATACTCCAAACTGCGCCAAATACTCCAAACTGCTCCAAATACTCCAAACTGCTCCAAATACTCCAAACTGCTCCAAATACTCCAAACTGCTCCAAATACTCCAAACTGCTCCACATACTCCAAACTGCTCCACATACTCCAAACTGCTCCACATACTCCAAACTGCTCCACATACTCCAAACTGCTCCACATACTCTAAGCTGGACTAAATACTCCCAACTGGACTAAACCCAGTCTTACGTTTTCGCCACCTGAATGCATGTTTTTCGCCACCCAAGTAATTAAATTGCTTAGGCTTCGAAAAACGCATGCTCCGGCAAAAAAGTTAGCCTGGGAATAGGGTCATTATTGAATTTACTGTTCTCAACTATTTTCAAAACTTCGTTGCCCCGTTTAGGTAATTGAAGATATTTTAAGACGTTTTACATGAATAACATTGTTCTCGCAAATGCTTAGTTTTCGACATATTTAACTTTGAAGTTATAAGAATTTTGTATATGAAATTGAATAAACGGACACCTAAATAAGCTGAAATACGGTATTGACATAACGATAGGTGAGGTTATGCTATTCTTACGTGAACCTTATTTGAACTATAGGTCAATGTGAAGTTTAATGCAATCACGGAAAATAATAATGCCGATCCCAGGAATCACTAAAGGAACACATTTCAGAACGTTTTACATGAATGACATTCTGCTCGCTGATGCGTTATTTTCGAATAATTGAACTTTGAAGTTGGCCTTGGCGCCAAAGGAAGCGAGCGCATGAAACGGAATTTAATTAATAACGGAAGCTATTACAAAGGTAAAGAGGTTGGGTCGTGAGGGGGAAGCACAGTTCTTCTAGTGAAAATTATAAATAAAGCTTCTAACCCACCCATTAGGGTGACGACCGCAATCTTGTTGACATCGGGTCCAAAATGGCGGCGCCCATGGTGGTCGCCATGTTAGACCCGATGTAAACAAGATTGCGGTCGTCACCCTAATGGGTGGTTTAGAAGCTTTATTTATACTTTTCACTAAAAGAACTGTGGCTACCCCTCACGACCCAACCTCTTTACGTTTGTAATAGGGGGTTAGCTTCCGTTTTCAATTAAATTACGCTCGCTTCCTTGGGCGCGCAACTGCCAACTTCAACGTTCAATAATTCGAAATAACGCATCAGCGAGCAGAATGTCGTTCATGAAAAACGTTCCTAAATGGGTTCCTTTAGTGATTGTTTGGGATATAATTATCAATTTCCGTGATTGCATTAAACTTCACATTGACCGAACTATATCTCAAAAATTAAGCATTTGCGAGCACAATGTCGTTCATGTAAAACATCATAAAATGTTTCCAAATACCAAAATGGGGCAACGCAATTTTCAAAATCGTTGACAACAGTAAATTCAATATTTACCTAGATACTGTTGGTAAATCTGAATGAAAGAACAGTAATCGATTTTGTAAAATTTCGATGCCTAAACATAGTTAATTAGATCGAAATAAACAAGTTATCTTCTATACATTTTCCGTCTGAAATGAGTATTTTATTATTTATAGCAGTACATGACTTACCGCAACTCCAGTGTTTGAAGCGGAATAAAATTCATCGATCGCGTGCTATGGCAACACTGCAGTGGAGTCTCGCTTCCAGCGCGCTCGTCATCAAAAACGAAGCCAAACCTACCGCTATACCTCGTTAAATACTCATTTGACGAAAAAAGTGTATAGAAGAAAAGTTGCTTATTTTGATATTATTCAAGCAACAAAATTCGAAAATCGATGAGTAGCTGTTTATTCGACCGCATTCGTCATCAGAGACAAAACTAAATCTACCGCTATTACTCGTAATATGATCGTAGAAAGTGCATAGAAGAAAACTTGTTCATTTTGATTGAAGTAATTATGTTTAGGCACCGAAAATTGGGAAATCGATTACTGTTCTTTCCTTCAGAAATACCATACTGTTAACTGGGCTAAAAACTCCATACTGAATCAAACACTCCATACTGAATCAAACGCTCCACACTGAATCAAACACTTTATACTGAATCAAACACTCCATACTGAATCAAACACTCCTAACTACACTAAATACTCTACAATTCTCCAAAACAACACCAAAAATTTTCGTAAGTGCACCAAAGCCATTCCAAAAAAGCATAAAATATTTCATGCTGAATCAAATACACACACTACTACACACCTGCATAACACACCACCACACACCTGCATAACACACCATCACACACCTGCATAACACACCACCACACACCTACATAACACACCACCACACACCTACATAGCACACCACCACATACCTACATAGCACACCACCACATACCTACATAACACACCACCACATACCTACATCACACACCCCCACATCCCTACATAACACACCACCACATACCTGCATAACACACCACCACATACCTACATAAAACACCACCATATACCTACATAACACGCCTACACATCACATACCTATATAACACACCACCACATTCCTACATAACTCGCCTACACATCATATACCTACATAAAACATCACGACATACCTACAAAACACATAAGCAGCTCTCAACAAATGTGGAGGACGGCGGACACCAAAATGGCGGACCCTCGTACGTCGAACACCGGCGTCTTTTTCTCTGCGGGAACTGGGCTCACAGAAGCGTTTGGAAAACCACTCTATTTTAAAGAGAAAGTTTTCCACTTTGTCCTTCTATCCGTCATGATGTTTTGATTTATCACTAATACAAGATTTTTTAAACATAGAACTTTCTTTCACCTCTTTTTTGGTGCAACATTGACGCGGCAGGGAATGTATTCATGGAGGGACATAGTCAACTGTTTGAGAGGTATTCGAAATGCTTGCTTATTTCGGAGTAAGCACTCCGTAACTGCCACTGGTGTCTGGCACTCGGAACTTCTTGCTATTGATATTTACCGACGATATTGCTAGATGTACTTTGTTCTTCCAATTAGTCCTCTTTGTTGATGCTAGTACACTTTCTAAATACTAGTACTCTTCTATATGCTATTACTCAGGTGATGCTAGTACATAATATTTTCATCCTGGTGAAGACTTTGATACTGATACAAAGGTGAGCCAAATAAAAAATCAGAATTCATGAAACTTCAAATAGGATCCCCGTAGGATGCCATAGGGAGTCACTGAATTCAGTTGAGGCCGCTATCTCTCATCTCTACGCTTGACCTTTGTGATGACTAGCTCAGAGTAATGCTTCTACTATGTTGCCTGTGAAAACTTATTTTCCTTAAATTGTACGATTTGGTACAATGTACCGTGCATGAGCAGGGATGCGAACGCGGGATCTACTTGTCCAACGTTTGCAGCTCTGGCTTTGATGGAAACGCCTCAAGGGCCCCGCCAGCGTACCTGTTCCTCATCACAGAGGTCACAACACAAGTGTTCTCTAGAGAAGCTCATATGACATTCTAAAGGCGTGTATTGAGTAGCAGTGCCACCAACACAGCAAAATATATAACACCCACCAGCAGCTGCAAAAATACAGCTCATTCTCTTTGTGTTGGTGTGAGTGATGAAAGGTCTATTTATATTTCTTTGGCTGATTTTAAAAGAAAATGTTTGCATTAAAGTTCAAGATTTCCTGGATTTCCCAGCACTGCAGATCTCTACGTGCTTCTTACCTAAACTTTCAGTGAGCGAACGGTGGAGCACGGTGGAGAGAATCAAATTAGTATCATAAGTTGGCCTCTCAAACCAAAACAAAGGTGTTCCAAAGAGGGGAACGATGGAAGCACCATTTTGTATGGCCCCATTTAGGGCCCTTAGGTTCGAGATGAGGAGGGCAAGGGCCTTTAGGTTCGAGATGAAGAGGGCCAGGGCCTTTAAATTCGAGATGAAGAGGGCAAGGGCCCTTAGGTTCGAGATGAAGAGGGCCAGGGCCTTTAAATTCGAGATGAAGAGGGCCGGGGCCCTTAAGTTCGAGATGGCAAGGGCAAGGGCCCTTAGGTTCAAGAAGAAGGGGGCCAAGGCCCTTAGGTTCGAGAGGGGAGGACCAGGGCCCTCAGGTTCGAGATACGAAGGGCCAGGGCCTTTAGGTTAGAGATAGGGAGAGCCAGGGTCCTTAGGTTCGAGATGGGGAGGGCCCGGGCCCCTAGGTTCGAGATGGGGAGGGCCAAGGCCCTTAGGTTCGAGAAGGGGAGGGCCAGGGCCTTTAGGTTCAAGATGGGCAGGGCCAGGACCCTTAGGTTCGGGATAAGGAGGGCCAGGGCCCTTAGGTTCGAGATGGGGAGGGCCAGGGCCCTTAGGTTAGGTTGGGTTATGTTAGGTTAGGTTAGGTTAGGTTAGGTTAGGTTAGGTAATGTTAGGTTAGGTTAGGTTAGGTTAGATGAAAGGTTTATTCAAATTTCTTTGGCTGATTTTACAAGAAAAGGTTTGCATTAAAATTCAAGGTTTGAACCTGGATTTCCCAGCACTGCAGCTCTCTACGTGCTTCTTACCTAAACTTTCAGTGAGTGAACGGTGGAGCACGGTGGAGAGAATCAAATAAGTATCATAAGTTGGCCTCTCAAACCAAAAAAGAGGTGTTCCAAAGAGGGGAACGATGGAAGCACCATTTTGTATGGCCCCATTTAGGGCCCTTAGGTTCGAGATGAAGAGGGCAAGGGCCCTTAGGTTCGAGATGAAGAGGGCAAGGGCCCTTATGTTCGAGATGAAGAGGGCAAGGGCCCTTATGTTCGAGATGAAGAGGGCAAGGGCCCTTAGGTTCGAGATGAAGAGGGCAAGGGCCCTTAGGTTCGAGATGAAGAGGGCAAGGGCCCTTAGGTTCGAGATGAAGAGGACAAGGGCCCTTAGGTTCGAGATGAAGAGGGCAAGGGCCCTTAGGTTCGAGATGAAGAGGGCAAGGGCCCTTAGGTTCGAGATGAAGAGGGCAAGGGCCCTTAGGTTCGAGATGAAGAGGGCAAGGGCCCTTAGGTTCGAGATGAAGAGGGCAAGGGCCCTTAGGTTCGAGATGAAGAGGGCAAGGGCCCTTAGGTTCGAGATGAAGAGGGCAAGGGCCCTTAGGTTCGAGATGAAGAGGGCAAGGGCCCTTAGGTTCGACGTGAAGAGGGCAAGGGCCCTTAGGTTCGGGATGATGAGGGCAAGGGCCCTTAGGTTCGAGATGAAGAGGGCAAGGGCCCTTAGGTTCGAGATGAAGAGGGCAAGGGCCCTTAGGTTCGAGATGAAGAGGGCAAGGGCCCTCAGGTTCGAGATGAAGAGGGCAAGGGCCCTTAAGTTCGAGATGAAGAGGGCAAGGGCCCTTAGGTTCGAGATGAAGAGGGCAAGGGCCCTTAGGTTCAAGATGAAGAGGGCAAGGGCCCTTAGGTTTGAGATGAAGAGGGCCAGGGCCCTTAGGTTCGAGATGAAGAGGGCCAGGGCCCTTAGGTTCGAGATGAAGAGGGCCAGGGCCCTTAGGTTCGAGATGAGGGGGGCCAGGGCCCTTAGGTTCGAGATGGGGAGGGCCAGGGCCCTTAGGTTCGAGATGGGGAGAGCCAGGGCCCTTAGGTTCGAGATGGGGAGGGCCAGGGCCCTTAGGTTCGAGATGGGGAGGGCCAGGGCCCTTAGGTTCGAGATGGGGAGGGCCAGGGCCCTTAGGTTCGAGATGGGGAGGGCCAGGGCCCTTAGGTTCGAGATGGGGGGGGGGCCAGGGCCCTTAGGTTCGAGATAGGAAGGGCCAGGGCCCTTACGTTCGAGATGGGGAGTGCCAGGGCCCTTAGGTTCGAAATGGGGAGGGCCAGGGCCCTTAGGTTCGAGATGGGGAGGGCCAGGGCCCTTAGGTTCGAGATGGGGAGGGCCAGGGCCCTAAAGTTCGAGATGGGGAGGGCCAGGGCCCTTAGGTTCGAGATGGGGAGGGCCAGGGCCCTTAGGTTTGAGATGGGGAAGGCCAGTGCCCTTAGGTTCGAGATGGGGAGAACCAGGGCCCTTATGTTCGAGATGGGGAGGGCCAGGGCCCTTAGGTTCGAGATGGGGAGGGCCAGGGCCCTTAGGTTCGAGTGGGGAGGGCCAGGGCCCTTAGGTTCGAGATGGGGAGTGCCAGGGCCCTTAGGTTCGAGATGGGGACGGCCAGGGCCCTTAGGTTCGAGATGGGGAGGGCCACGGCCATTAGGTTCGAGATGGGGAGAGCCAGGGCCCTTAGGTTCGAGGTGGGGAGGGCCAGGGCCCTTAGGTTCGAGATGGGGAGGGCCAGGGCCCTTAGGTTCGAGATGGGGAGGGCCAGGGCCCTTAGGTTCGAGATGGGGAGGGCCAGGGCCCTTAGGTTCGAGATAGGGAGGGCCAGGGCCCTTAGGTTCGAGATGGGGAGGGCCAGGGCCCTTAGCTTCAAGATGGGGAGGGCCAGGGCCCTAAGGTTCGAGATGGGGAGGGCCAGGGCCCTTAGGTTCGAGATGGGGAGAGCCAGGGCCCTTAGGTTCGAGATGGGGAGGGCCAGGGCCCTTAGGTTCGAGATGGGGAGGGCCAGGGCCCTTAGGTTCGAGATGGGGAGGGCCAGGGCCCTTAGGTTCGAGATGGGGAGGGCCAGGGCCCTTAGGTTCGAAGGGGGAGGGCCAGGGCCCTTAGGTTCGAGATGGGGAGGGCCAGGGCCCTTAGGTTCGAGATGGGGAGGGCCAGGGCCCTTAGGTTCGATATGGGGAGGGCCAGGACCCTTAGGATCGAGATGGGGAGGGCCAGGGCCCTTAGGTTCGAGATGGGGAGGGCAAAGGCCCTTAGGTTCGAGATGGGGAGGGCCAGGGCCCTTAGGTTCGAGATGGGGAGGGCCAGGGCCCTTAGGTTCGAGATGGGGAGGGCCAGGGCCCTTAGGTTCGAGATGAAGAGAGCCAGGTTTTTCAGGTTCGAGATGGGGAGGGCCAGGGCCCTTAGGTTCGAAATGGGGAGGGCCAGGGCCCTTAGATTCGAGATGGGGAGGGCCAGGGCCCTTAGGTTCGAAATGGGGAGGGCCAGGGCCCTTAGGTTCGAGATGGGGAGGGCCAGGGCCCTTGGGTTCGAGATGGGGAGGGCCAGGGCCCTTAGGCTCGAGATGGGGAGGGCCAGGGCCCTTAGGTTCGAGATAGGGAGGGCCAGGGCCCTTAGGTTCGAGATGGGGAGTGCCAGGGCCCTTAGGTTCGAGATGGGGAGGGCCAGAGCCCTTAGGTTCGAGATGGGGAGGGCCAGGGCCCTTAGGTTCGAGATGGGTAGGGCCAGGGCCCTTAGGTTCGAGATGGAGAGGGCCAGGGCCCTTAGGTTCGAGATGGGGAGGGCCAGGGCCCTTAGGTTCAAGATGGGGAGGGCCAGGGCCCTTAGGTTCGAGATGGGGAGGGCCAGGGCCATTAGGTTCGAGATGGGGAGGGCCAGGGCCCTTAAGTTCGAGATGGGGAGGGCCAGGGCCCTTAGGTTCGAGATGGGGAGGGACAGGGCCCTTAGGTTCGAGATGGGGAGGGAGGGCCTGGGCCCTTAGGTCCGAGATGGGGAGGGCCAGGGCCATTAGGTTCGAGATGGGGAGGGCCAGGGCCCTTAGGTTCGAGATGGGGAGGGCCAGGGCCCTTAGGTTCGAGATGGGGAGGGCCAGGGCCCTTAGGTTCGAGATGGGGAGGGCCAGGGCCCTTAGGTTCGAGATGGGGAGGGCCAGGGCCCTTAGGTTCGAGATGGGGAGGGCCAGGGCCCTTAGGTTCGAGATAGGGAGGGCCAGGGCCCTTAGGTTCGATATGGGGAGGGCCAGGGCCCTTAGGTTCGAGATGGGGAGGGCCAGGGCCCTTAGGTTCGAGATGGGGAGGGCCAGGGCCCTTAGGTTCGAGATGGGGAGGGCCAGGGCCCTTAGGTTCGAGATGGGGAGGGCCAGGGCCCTTAGGTTCGAGATGGGGAGGGCCAGGGCCCTTAGGTTCGAGATGGGGAGGGCCAGGGCCCTTAGGTTCGAGATGGGGAGGGCCAGGGCCCTTAGGTTCGGAATGGGGAGGGCCAGGGCCATTAGGTTCGAGATGGGGAGGGCCAGAGCCCTTGGGTTCGAGATGGGGAGGGCCAGGGCCCTTAGGTTCGAGATGGGGAGGATCAGGGCCCCTAGGTTCGAGATGGGGAGGGCCAGGGCCCTTAGGTTCGAGATGGGGAGGGCCAGGGCCCATAGGTTCGAGATGGGGAGAGCCAGAACCCTTAGGTTCGAGATAGGGAGGGCCAGGGCCCTTAGGTTCAAGATGGGGAGGGCCAGGGCCCTTAGGTTCGAGATGGGGAGGGCCAGGGCCCTTAGGTTCGAGTTGGGGAGGGCCAGGGCCCTTAGGTTCGAGATGGGGATGGCCAGGGCCCTAAAGTTCGAGATGGGGAGGGCCAGGGCCCTCAGGTTCGAGATGGGGAGGGCCAGGGCCCTTAGGTTCGAGATGGGGAGGGCCAGGGCCCTTAGGTTCGAGATGGGGAGGGCCAGGGCCCTTAGGTTCGAGATGGGGAGGGCCAGGGCCCTTAGGTTCGAGATGGGGAGGGCCAGGGCCCTTAGGTTCGAGATGGGGAGGGCCAGGGCCCTTAAGTTCGAGATGGCGAGGGCCAGGGCCCTTAGGTTCGAGATGGGGAGGGCAAGGGCCATTAGGTTCGAGATGGGGAGATCCAGAGCCCTAAGGTTCGAGATGGGGAGGGCCAGGGCCCTTAGGTTCGAGATGGGGAGGGCCAGGGCCCTTAGGTTCGAGATGGGGAGGGCCAGGGCCCTTAGGTTCGAGATGGGGAGGGCCAGGGCCCTTAGGTTCGAGATGGGGAGGGCCAGGGCCCTTAGGTTCGAGATGGGGAGGGCCAGGGCCCTTAGGTTCGAGATGGGGAGGGCCAGGGCCCTTAGGTTCGAGATGGGGGAGGGCCAGGGCCCTTAGGTTCGAGATGGGGAGGGCCAGGGTCCTTAGGTTCGAGATGGGGAGGGCCAGGGCCCTTAGGTTCGAGATGGAGAGGGCCAGGGCCCTTAGGTTCGAGATGGGGAGGGCCAGGGCCCTTAGGTTCGAGATGGGCAGGGCCAGAGCCCTTAGGTTCGAGATGGGGAGGGCCAGGGCCCTTAGGTTCGAGATGGGAAGGGCCAGGGCCCTTAGGTTCGAGATGCGGAGGGCCAGGGCCCTTAGGTTCAAGATGGGGAGGACCAGGGCCCTTAGGTTCGAGTTGGGGAGGGCCAGGGCCCTTAGGTTCGAGATGGGGAGGGCCAGGGCCCTTAGGTTCGAGATGGGGAGGGCCAGGGCCCTTAGGTTCGAAGGGGGAGGGCCAGGGCCCTTAGGTTCGAGATGGGGAGGGCCAGGGCCCTTAGGTTCGAGATGGGGAGGGCCAGGGCCCTTAGGTTCGATATGGGGAGGGCCAGGGCCCTTAGGATCGAGATGGGGAGGGCCAGGGCCCTTAGGTTCGAGATGGGGAGGGCAAAGGCCCTTAGGTTCGAGATGGGGAGGGCCAGGGCCCTTAGGTTCGAGATGGGGAGGGCCAGGGCCCTTAGGTTCGAGATGGGGAGGGCCAGGGCCCTTAGGTTCGGAATGGGGAGGGCCAGGGCCATTAGGTTCGAGATGGGGAGGGCCAGAGCCCTTGGGTTCGAGATGGGGAGGGCCAGGGCCCTTAGGTTCGAGATGGGGAGGATCAGGGCCCCTAGGTTCGAGATGGGGAGGGCCAGGGCCCTTAGGTTCGAGATGGGGAGGGCCAGGGCCCATAGGTTCGAGATGGGGAGAGCCAGAACCCTTAGGTTCGAGATAGGGAGGGCCAGGGCCCTTAGGTTCAAGATGGGGAGGGCCAGGGCCCTTAGGTTCGAGATGGGGAGGGCCAGGGCCCTTAGGTTCGAGTTGGGGAGGGCCAGGGCCCTTAGGTTCGAGATGGGGAGGGCCAGGGCCCTAAAGTTCGAGATGGGGAGGGCCAGGGCCCTCAGGTTCGAGATGGGGAGGGCCAGGGCCCTTAGGTTCGAGATGGGGAGGGCCAGGGCCCTTAGGTTCGAGATGGGGAGGGCCAGGGCCCTTAGGTTCGAGATGGGGAGGGCCAGGGCCCTTAGGTTCGAGATGGGGAGGGCCAGGGCCCTTAGGTTCGAGATGGGGAGGGCCAGGGCCCTTAAGTTCGAGATGGCGAGGGCCAGGGCCCTTAGGTTCGAGATGGGGAGGGCAAGGGCCATTAGGTTCGAGATGGGGAGATCCAGAGCCCTAAGGTTCGAGATGGGGAGGGCCAGGGCCCTTAGGTTCGAGATGGGGAGGGCCAGGGCCCTTAGGTTCGAGATGGGGAGGGCCAGGGCCCTTAGGTTCGAGATGGGGAGGGCCAGGGCCCTTAGGTTCGAGATGGGGAGGGCCAGGGCCCTTAGGTTCGAGATGGGGAGGGCCAGGGCCCTTAGGTTCGAGATGGGGAGGGCCAGGGCCCTTAGGTTCGAGATGGGGAGGGCCAGGGCCCTTAGGTTCGAGATGGGGAGGGCCAGGGTCCTTAGGTTCGAGATGGGGAGGGCCAGGGCCCTTAGGTTCGAGATGGAGAGGGCCAGGGCCCTTAGGTTCGAGATGGGGAGGGCCAGGGCCCTTAGGTTCGAGATGGGCAGGGCCAGAGCCCTTAGGTTCGAGTTGGGGAGGGCCAGGGCCCTTAGGTTCGAGATGGGAAGGGCCAGGGCCCTTAGGTTCGAGATGCGGAGGGCCAGGGCCCTTAGGTTCAAGATGGGGAGGACCAGGGCCCTTAGGTTCGAGTTGGGGAGGGCCAGGGCCCTTAGGTTCGAGATGGGGAGGGCCAGGGCCCTTAGGTTCGAGATGGGGAGAGCCAGGGCCCTTAGGTTCGAGTTGGGGAGGGCCAGGGCCCTTAGGTTCGAGATGGGGTGGGCCAGGGCCCTTAGGTTCGAGATGGGGAGGGCCAGGGCCCTTAGGTTCGAGATGGGGAGGGCCAGGGCCCTTAGGTTCGAGATGGGGAGGGCCAGGGCCCTTAGGTTCGAGATGGGGAGGGCCAGGGCCCTTAGGTTCGAGATGGGGAGGGCCAGGGCCCTTAGGTTCGAGATGGAGAGGGCCAGGGCCCTAAGGTTCGAGATGGGGAGGGCCAGGGCCCTTAGGTTCGAGATGGAGAGGGCCAGGGCCCTTAGGTTCGAGATGGGGAGGGCCAGGGCCCTTAGGTTCGAGTTGGGGAGAGCCAGGGGCCTTAGTTTCGAGATGGGGAGGGCCAGGGCCCTTAGGTTCGAGATGGGGAGGGCCAGGGCCCTTAGGTTCGAGATGGGGAGGGCCAGGGCCCTTAGGTTCGAGATGGGGAGGGCCAGGGCCATTAGGTTCGAGATGGGGAGGGCCAGGGCCCTTAGGTTCGAGATGGGGAGGGCCAGGGCCCTTAGGTTCGAGATGGGGAGGGCCAGGGCCCTTAGGTTCGAGATGGGGAGAGCCAGGGCCCTTAGGTTCGAGATGGGGAGGGCCAGGGCCCTTAGGTTCGAGATGGGGAGGGCCAGGGCCCTTAGGTTCGAGATGGGGAGGGCCAGAGCCCTTAGGTTCGAGATGGGGAGGGCCAGGGCCCTTAGGTTCGAGATGGAGAGGGCCAGGGCCCTTAGGTTCGAGATGGGGAGGGCCAGGGCCTCTAGGTTCAAGATGGGGAGAGCCAGGGCCCTTAGGTTCGAGATGGGGAGGGCCAGGGCCCTTAGGTTCGAGATGGGGAGGGCCAGGGCCCTTAGGTTCGAGATGATGAGGGCCAGGGCCCTTAGGTTCGAGATGGGGAGGGCCAGGGCCCTTAGGTTCGAGATGGGGAGGGCCAGGGCCCTTAGGTTCGAGATTAGAAGGGCCAGGGCCCTTAGGTTCGAGATGGGGAGGGCCAGAGCCCTTAGGTTCGAGATGGGGAGGGCCAGGGCCCTTAGGTTCGAGATGGGGAGGGCCAGGGCCCTTAGGTTCGAGATGGGGAGGGCCAGGGCCCTTAGGTTCGAGATGGGGAGGGCCAGGGCCTCAGGTTCGAGATGGGGAGGGCCAGGGCCCTTAGGTTCGAGATGGGGATTGCCAGGGCCCTTAGGTTCGAGATGGGGAGAGCCAGGTTTCTTAGGTTCGAGATGGGGAGGGCCAGGGCTCTTAGGTTCGAGATGGGGAGGGCCAGGGCCCTTAGGTTCGAGATGGGGAGGGCCAGGGCCCTTAGGTTCGAAATGGGGAGGGCCAGGGCCCTTAGGTTCGAGATGGGAAGGGCCAGGGCCCTTGGGTTCGAGATGGGGAGGGCCAGGGCCCTTAGGTTCGAGGTGGGGAGGGCCAGGGCCCTTAGGTTCGATATGGGGAGGGCCAGGGCCCTTAGGTTCGAGATGGGGAGGGCCAGGGCCCTTAGGTTCGAGATGGGGAGGGCCAGAGCCCTTAGGTTCATGATGGGGAGGGCCAGGGCTCTTAGGTTCGAGATGGGAAAGGCCAGGGCCCTTAGGTTCGAGATGGAGAGGGCCAGGGCCCTTAGGTTCGAGATGGGGAGGGCCAGGGCCGTTAGGTTCAAGATGGGGAGGGCCAGGGCCCTTAGCTTTTAGATGGGGAGGGCCAGGGCCCTTAGGTTCAAGATGGGGAGGGCCAGAGCCCTTAGGTTCGAGTTGGTGAGGGCCAGGGCCCTTAGGTTCGAGATGGGGAGGGCCAGGGCCCTTAGGTTCGAGATGGGGAAGGCCAGGGCCCTTAGGTTCGAGATGGGGAGGGCCAGGACCCTTAGGTTCGAGATGGGGAGGGCCAGGGCCCTTAGGTTCGAGATGGGGAGGGCCAGGGCCCTTAGGTTCGAGATGGGGAGGGCCAGGGCCCTTAGGTTCGAGATTGGGAGGGCCAGGGCCCTTAGGTTCGAGATGGTTAGGGCCAGATCCCTTAGGTTCGAGATGGGGAGGGCCAGGGCCCTTAGGTCCGAGATGGGGAGGGCCAGGGCCCTTAGGTTCGAGATGGGGAGGGCCAGGGCCCTTAGGTTCGAGATGGAGAGGGCCAGGGCCCTTAGGTTCGATCGGGGAGGGCCAGGGCCCTTAGGTTCGACATGGGGAGGGCCAGGGCCCTTAGGTTCGAGATGGGGAGGGCCAGGGCCATTAGGTTCGAGCTGGGGAGGGCCAGGGCCCTTAGGTTCGAGATGGGGAGGGCCAGGGCCCTTAGGTTCGAGATGGGGAGGGCCAGGGCCCTTAGGTTCGAGAGGGGGAGAGCCAGGGCCCTTAGGTTCGAGATGGGGAGGGCCAGGGCCCTTAGGTTCGAGATGGGGAGGCCCAGGGCCCTTAGGTTCGTGATGGGGAGGGCCAGGGCCCTTAGGTTCGAGATGGGGAGGGCCAGGGCCCTTATGTTCGGGATGGGGAGGGCCAGGGCCCTTAGGTTCGAGATGGGGAGGGCCAGGGCCTCTAGGTTCGAGATGGGGAGAGCCAGGGCCCTTAGGTTCGAGATGGGGAGGGCCAGGGCCCTTAGGTTCGAGATGGAGAGGGCCAGGGCCCTTAGGTTCGAGATGATGAGGGCCAGGGCCCTTAGGTTCGAGATGGGGAGGGCCAGGGCCCTTAGGTTCGAGATTTGGAGGGCCAGGGCCCTTAGGTTCGAGATGGGGAGGGCCAGGGCCCTTAGGTTCGAGATGGGGAGGGCCAGGGCCCTTAGGTTCGAGATGGGGAGGGCCAGGGCCCTTAGGTTCGAGATGGGGAGGGCCAGGGCCCTTAGGTTCGAGATGGGGAGGGCCAGGGCCCTTAGGTTCGAGATGGGGAGGGCCAGGGCCCTTAGGTTCGAGATGGGGAGGGCCAGGGCCCTTAGGTTCGAGATGGGGAGGGCCAGAGCCCTTAGGTTCGAGATGGAGAGGGCCAGGTCCCTAAGGTTCGAGATGGGGAGGGCCAGGGCCCTTAGGTTCGAGATGGGGAGGGCCAGGGCCCTTAGGTTCGAGATGGGGAGGGCCAGGGCCCTTAGGTTCGAGTTGGGGAGAGCCAGGGGCCTTAGTTTCGAGATGGGGAGGGCCAGGGCCCTTAGGTTCGAGATGGGGAGGGCCAGGGCCCTTAGGTTCGAGATGGGGAGGGCCAGGGCCCTTAGGTTCGAGATGGGGAGAGCCAGGGCCCTTAGGTTCGAGATGGGGAGGGCCAGGGCCCTTAGGTTCGAGATGGGGAGAGCAAGGGCCCTTAGGTTCGAGATGTGGAGGGCCAGGGCCCTTAGGTTCGAGATGGGGAGGGCCAGGGCCTTTAGGTTCGAGATGATGAGGGCCAGGGCCCTTAGGTTCGAGATGGGGAGGGCCAGGGCCCTTAGGTTCGAGATGGGGAGGGCCAGGGCCCTTAGGTTCGAGATTTGAAGGGCCAGGGCCCTTAGGTTCGAGATGGGGAGGGCCAGGGCCCTTAGGTTCGAGATGGGGAGGGCCAGGGCCCTTAGGTTCGAGATGGAGAAGGCCAGGGCCCTTAGGTTCGATCGGGGAGGGCCAGGGCCCTTAGGTTCGACATGGGGAGGGCCAGGGCCCTTAGGTTCGAGATGGGGAGGGCCAGGGCCATTAGGTTCGAGCTGGGGAGGGCCAGGGCCCTTAGGTTCGAGATGGGGAGGGCAAGGGCCCTTAGGTTCGAGATGGGGAGGGCCAGGGCCCTTAGGTTCGAGATGGGGAGAGCCAGGGCCCTTAGGTTCGAGATGGGGAGGGCCAGGGCCCTTAGGTTCGAGATGGGGAGGGCCAGGGCCCTTAGGTTCGAGATGGGGAGGGCCAGGGCCCTTAGGTTCGAGATGGGGAGGGCCAGGGCCCTTATGTTGGGGATGGGGAGGGCCAGGGCCCTTAGGTTCGAGATGGGGAGGGCCAGGGCCTCTAGGTTCGAGATGGGGAGAGCCAGGGCCCTTAGGTTCGAGATGGGGAGGGCCAGGGCCCTTAGGTTCGAGATGGAGAGGGCCAGGGCCCTTAGGTTCGAGATGATGAGAACCAGGGCCCTTAGGTTCGAGATGGGGAGGGCCAGGGCCCTTAGGTTCGAGTGGGGAGGGCCAGGGCCCTTAGGTTCGAGATTTGGAGGGCCAGGGCCCTTAGGTTCGAGATGGGGAGGGCCAGGGCCCTTAGGTTCGAGATGGGGAGGGCCAGGGCCCTTAGGTTCGAGATGGGGAGGGCCAGGGCCCTTAGGTTCGAGATGGGGAGAGCCAGGGCCCTTAGGTTCGTGATGGGGAGGGCCAGAGCCCTTAGGTTCGAGATGGGGAGGGCCAGGGCCCTTAGGTTCGAGATGGGGATGGCCAGGGCCTTCAGGTTCGAGATGGGGAGAGCCAGGTTTCTTAGGTTCGAGATGGGGAGGGCCAGGGCCCTTAGGTTCGAGATGGGGAGGGCCAGGGCCCTTAGGTTCGAGATGGGGAGGGCCAGGGCCCTTAGGTTCGAAATGGGGAGGGCCAGGGCCCTTAGGTTCGAGATGGGGAGGGCCAGGGCCCTTGGGTTCGAGATGGGGAGGGCCAGGGCCCTTAGGTTCGAGATGGGGAGGGCCAGGGCCCTTAGGTTCGAGATGGGGAGGGCCAGGGCCCTTAGGTTCGAGATGGGGAGGGCCAGGGCCCTTAGGTTCGAGATGGGGAGGGCCAGAGCCCTTAGGTTCGAGATGGGGAGGGCCAGGGCCCTTAGGTTCGAGATGGGGAGGGCCAGGGCCCTTAGGTTCGAGATGGAGAGGGCCAGGGCCCTTAGGTTCGAAATGGGGAGGGCCAGGGCCGTTAGGTTCAAGATGGGGAGGGCCAGGGCCCTTAGGTTCGAGATGGGGAGGGCCAGGGCCCTTAGGTTCAAGATGGGGAGGGCCAGGGCCCTTAGGTTCGAGTTGGTGAGGGCAAGGGCCCTTAGGTTCGAGATGGGGAGGGCCAGGGCCCTTAGGTTCGAGATGGGGAGGGCCAGGGCCCTTAGGTTCGAGATGGGGAGGGCCAGGGCCCTTAGGTTCGAGATGGGGAGGGCCAGGGCCCTTAGGTTCGAGATGGGTTGGGCCAGGGCCCTTAGGTTCGAGATGGGGAGGGCCAGGGCCCTTAGGTTCGAGATGGGGAGGGCCAGGGCCCTTAGGTTCGAGATGGGGGGGGGCAAGGGCCATTAGGTTCGAGATGGGGAGGGCCTGAGCCCTAAGGTTCGAGATGGGGAGGGCCAGGGCCCTTAGGTTCGTGATGGGGAGGGCCAGGGCCCTTAGGTTCGAGATGGGGAGGGCCAGGGCCCTTAGGTTCGAGATGGGGAGGGCCAGGGCCCTTAGGTTCGAGATGGGGAGGGCCAGGGCCCTTAGGTTCGAGATGGGGAGGGCCAGGGCCCTTAGGTTCGAGATGGGGAGGGCCAGGGCCCTTAGGTTCCAGGGCCCTTAGGTTCGAGATGGGGAGGGCCAGGGCCCTTAGGTTCGAGATGGGGAGGGCCAGGGCCCTTAGGTTCGAGATGGGGAGGGCCAGGGCCCTTAGGTTCGAGATGGGGAGGGCCAGGGCCCTTATGTTCGAGATGGGGAGGGCCAGGGCCCTTAGGTTCCAGGGCCCTTAGGTTCGAGATGGGGAGGGCCAGGGCCCTTAGGTTCGAGATGGGGAGGGCCAGGGTCCTTAGGTTCGAGATGGAGAGGGCCAGGGCCCTTAGGTTCGAGATGGGGAGGGCCAGGGCCCTTAGGTTCGAGATGGGGAGGGCCAGGGCCTTTAGGTTCGAGATGGGGAGGGCCAGGGCCTTTAGGTTCGAGATGGGGAGGGCCAGGGCCCTTAGGTTCGAGATGGGGAGGGCCAGGGCCCTTAGGTTCGAGATGGGGAGGGCCAGGGCCCTTAGGTTCGAGATGGGTTGGGCCAGGGCCCTTAGGTTCGAGATGGGGAGGGCCAGGGCCCTTAGGTTCGAGATGGGGAGAACCAGGGCCCTTAGGTTCGAGATGGAGAGGGCCAGGGCCCTTAGGTTCGAGATGGGGAGGGCCAGGGCCCTTAGGTTCGAGATAGGGAGGGCCAAGGCCCTTAGGTTCGAGATGGGGAGGGCCAGGGCCCTTAGGTTCGAGATGTGGAGGGCCAGGGCCCTTAGGTTCGAGATGGGGAGGGCCAGGGCCCTTAGGTTCGAGATGGGCAGGGCCAGGGCCCTTAGGTTCGAGATGGGGAGGGCCAGGGCCCTTAGGTTCGAGATGGGTTGGGCCAGGGCCCTTAGGTTCGAGATGGGGAGGGCCAGGGCCCTTAGGTTCGAGATGGGGAGGGCCAGGGCCCTTAGGTTCGAGATGGGGAGGGCCAGGGCCCTTAGGTTCGAGATGGGGAGGGCCAGGGCCCTTAGGTTCGAAATGGGGAGGGCCAAGGCCCTTAGGTTCGAGATGGGGGGGGCCAGGGCCCATAGGTTCGAGATGGGGAGGGCCAGGGCCCTTAGGTTCGAGATGGGGAGGGCACGGGCCCTTAGGTTCGAGATGGGGAGGGCCAGGGCCCTTAGGTACCAGGGCCCTTAGGTTCGAGATGGGGAGGGCCAGGGCCCTTAGGTTCGAGATGGGGAGAGCCAGGGCCCTTAGTTTCGAGATGGGGAGGGCCAGGGCCCTTAGGTTCGAGATGGGGAGGGCCAGGGCCCTTAGGTTCGAGATGGGGAGGGCCAGGGCCCTTAGGTTCGAGATGATGAGGGCCAGGGCCCTTAGGTTCGAGATGATGAGGGCCAGGGCCCTTAGGTTCGAGATGGGGAGGGCCAGGGCCCTTAGGTTCGAGATGGGGAGGGCCAGGGCCCTTAGGTTCGAGATTTGAAGGGCCAGGGCCCTTAGGTTCGAGATGGGGAGGGCCAGGGCCCTTAGGTTCGAGTTGGGGAGGGCCAGGGCCCTTAGGTTCGAGATGGGGAGGGCCAGGGCCCTTAGGTTCGAGATGGGGAGGGCCAGGGCCCTTAGGTTCGAGATGGGGAGGGCCAGGGCCCTTAGGTTCGAGATGGGGAGGGCCAGGGCCCTTAGGTTCGAGATGGGAAGGGCCAGGGCCCTTAGGTTCGAGATGGGGAGGGCCAGGGCCCTTAGGTTCGAGATGGGGAGGGCCAGGGCCCTTAGGTTCGAGATGGGGAGGGCCAGGGCCCTTAGGTTCGAGATGGGGAGAGCCAGGTTTCTTAGGTTCGAGATGGGGAGGGCCAGGGCCCTTAGGTTCGAGATGGGGAGGGCCAGGGCCCTTAGGTTCGAGATGGGGAGGGCCAGGGCCCTTAGGTTCGAAATGGGGAGGGCCAGGGCCCTTAGGTTCGAGATGGGGAGGGCCAGGGCCCTTGGGTTCGAGATGGGGAGAACCAGGGCCCTTAGGTTCGAGATGGGGAGGGCCAGGGCCGTTAGGTTCAAGATGGGGAAGGCCAGGGCCCTTAGCTTCGAGATGGGGAGGGCCAGGTTTCTTAGGTTCGAGATGGGGAGGGCCAGGGCCCTTAGGTTCGAGATGGGGAGGGCCAGGGCCCTTAGGTTCGAGATGAGGAGGGCCAGGGCCCTTAGGTTCGAAATGGGGAAGGCCAGGGCCCTTATGTTGGGGATGGGGAGGGCCAGGGCATTTAGGTTCGAGATGGGGAGGGCCAGGGCCTCTAGGTTCGAGATGGGGAGAGCCAGGGCCCTTAGGTTCGAGATGGGGAGGGCCAGGGCCCTTAGGTTCGAGATGGAGAGGGCCAGGGCCCTTAGGTTCGAGATGATGAGGGCCAGGGCCCTTAGGTTCGAGATGGGGAGGGCCAGGGCCCTTAGGTTCGAGTGGGGAGGGCCAGGGCCCTTAGGTTCGAGATTTGGAGGGCCAGGGCCCTTAGGTTCGAGATGGGGAGGGCCAGGGCCCTTAGGTTCGAGATGGGGAGGGCCAGGGCCCTTAGGTTCGAGATGGGGAGGGCCAGGGCCCTTAGGTTCGAGATGGAAAGGGCCAGGGCCCTTAGGTTCGTGATGGGGAAGGCCAGGGCCCTTAGGTTCGAGATGGGGAGGGCCAGGGCCCTTAGGTTCGAGATGGGGATGGCCAGGGCCTTTAGGTTCGAGATGGGGAGAGCCAGGTTTCTTAGGTTCGAGATGGGGAGGGCCAGGGCCCTTAGGTTCGAGATGGGGAGGGCCAGGGCCCTTAGGTTCGAGATGGGGAGGGCCAGGGCCCTTAGGTTCGAAATGGGGAGGGCCAGGGCCCTTAGGTTCGAGATGGGGAGGGCCAGGGCCCTTGGGTTCGAGATGGGGAGGGCCAGGGCCCTTAGGTTCGAGATGGGGAGGGCCAGGGCCCTTAGGTTCGAAATGGGGAGGGCCAGGGCCCTTAGGTTCGAGATGGGGAGGGCCAGGGCCCTTAGGTTCGAGATGGGGAGGGCCAGAGCCCTTAGGTTCGAGATGGGGAGGGCCAGGGCCCTTAGGTTCGAGATGGGGAGGGCCAGGGCCCTTAGGTTCGAGATGGGGAGGGCCAGGGCCCTTAGGTTCGAGATGGGGAGGGCCAGGGCCTTTAGATTCGAGATGGGGAGGGCCAGGGCCTTTAGGTTCGAGATGGGGGGGGCCAGGGCCCTTGGGTTCGAGATGGGGAGGGCCAGGGCCCTTAGGTTCGAGATAGGGAGGGCCAGGGCCCTTAGGTTCGAGATGGGGAGTGCCAGGGCCCTTAGGTTCGAGATGGGGAGGGCCAGAGCCCTTAGGTTCGAGATGGGGAGGGCCAGGGCCCTTAGGTTCGAGATGGGTAGGGCCAGGGCCCTTAGGTTCGAGATGGGGAGGGCCAGGGCCCTTAGGTTCGAGATGGGGAGGGCCAAGGCCCTTAGGTTCGAGATGGGGAGAACCAGGGCCCTTAGGTTCGAGATGGGGAGGGCCAGGGCCCTTAGGTTCGAGATGGGGAGGGCCAGGGCCCTTAGGTTCGAGATGGGCAGGGCCAGGGCCCTTAGGTTCGAGATGGGGAGGGCCAGGGCCCTTAGGTTCGAGATGGGTTGGGCCAGGGCCCTTAGGTTCGAGATGGGGAGGGCCAGGGCCCTTAGGTTCGAGATGGGGAGGGCCAGGGCCCTTAGGTTCGAGATGGGGAGGGCCAGGGCCCTTAGGTTCGAGATGGGGAGGGCCAGGGCCCTTAGGTTCGAAATGGGGAGGGCCAAGGCCCTTAGGTTCGAGATGGGGGGGGGCCAGGGCCCTTAGGTTCGAGATGGGGAGGGCCAGGGCCCTTAGGTTCGAGATGGGGAGGGCCAGGGCCCTTAGGTTCGAGATGGGGAGGGCCAGGGCCCTTAGGTACCAGGGCCCTTAGGTTCGAGATGGAAAGGGCCAGGGCCCTCAGGTTCGAGATGGGGAGGGCCAGGGCCCTTAGGTTCGAGATGGGGAGGGCCAGGGCCCTTAGGTTCGAGATGGGGAGGGCCAGGGTCCTTAGGTTCGAGATGGGGAGGGCCAGGGCCCTTAGGTTCGAGATGGGGAGGGCCAGGGCCCTTAGGTTCGGAATGGGGAGGGCCAGGGCCATTAGGTTCGAGATGGGGAGGGCCAGAGCCCTTGGGTTCGAGATGGGGAGGGCCAGGGCCCTTAGGTTCGAGATGGGGAGGATCAGGGCCCCTAGGTTCGAGATGGGGAGGGCCAGGGCCCTTAGGTTCGAGATGGGGAGGGCCAGGGCCCATAGGTTCGAGATGGGGAGAGCCAGAACCCTTAGGTTCGAGATAGGGAGGGCCAGGGCCCTTAGGTTCAAGATGGGGAGGGCCAGGGCCCTTAGGTTCGAGATGGGGAGGGCCAGGGCCCTTAGGTTCGAGTTGGGGAGGGCCAGGGCCCTTAGGTTCGAGATGGGGATGGCCAGGGCCCTAAAGTTCGAGATGGGGAGGGCCAGGGCCCTCAGGTTCGAGATGGGGAGGGCCAGGGCCCTTAGGTTCGAGATGGGGAGGGCCAGGGCCCTTAGGTTCGAGATGGGGAGGGCCAGGGCCCTTAGGTTCGAGATGGGGAGGGCCAGGGCCCTTAGGTTCGAGATGGGGAGGGCCAGGGCCCTTAGGTTCGAGATGGGGAGGGCCAGGGCCCTTAAGTTCGAGATGGCGAGGGCCAGGGCCCTTAGGTTCGAGATGGGGAGGGCAAGGGCCATTAGGTTCGAGATGGGGAGATCCAGAGCCCTAAGGTTCGAGATGGGGAGGGCCAGGGCCCTTAGGTTCGAGATGGGGAGGGCCAGGGCCCTTAGGTTCGAGATGGGGAGGGCCAGGGCCCTTAGGTTCGAGATAGGGAGGGCCAGGGCCCTTAGGTTCGAGATGGGGAGGGCCAGGGCCCTTAGGTTCGAGATGGGGAGGGCCAGGGCCCTTAGGTTCGAGATGGGGAGGGCCAGGGCCCTTAGGTTCGAGATGGGGAGGGCCAGGGCCCTTAGGTTCGAGATGGGGAGGGCCAGGGTCCTTAGGTTCGAGATGGGGAGGGCCAGGGCCCTTAGGTTCGAGATGGAGAGGGCCAGGGCCCTTAGGTTCGAGATGGGGAGGGCCAGGGCCCTTAGGTTCGAGATGGGCAGGGCCAGAGCCCTTAGGTTCGAGATGGGTAGGGCCAGGGCCCTTAGGTTCGAGATGGGGAGGGCCAGGGCCCTTAGGTTCGAGATGGGGAGGGCCAAGGCCCTTAGGTTCGAGATGGGGAGAACCAGGGCCCTTAGGTTCGAGATGGGGAGGGCCAGGGCCCTTAGGTTCGAGATGGGGAGGGCCAGGGCCCTTAGGTTCGAGATGGGCAGGGCCAGGGCCCTTAGGTTCGAGATGGGGAGGGCCAGGGCCCTTAGGTTCGAGATGGGTTGGGCCAGGGCCCTTAGGTTCGAGATGGGGAGGGCCAGGGCCCTTAGGTTCGAGATGGGGAGGGCCAGGGCCCTTAGGTTCGAGATGGGGAGGGCCAGGGCCCTTAGGTTCGAGATGGGGAGGGCCAGGGCCCTTAGGTTCGAAATGGGGAGGGCCAAGGCCCTTAGGTTCGAGATGGGGGGGGGCCAGGGCCCTTAGGTTCGAGATGGGGAGGGCCAGGGCCCTTAGGTTCGAGATGGGGAGGGCCAGGGCCCTTAGGTTCGAGATGGGGAGGGCCAGGGCCCTTAGGTACCAGGGCCCTTAGGTTCGAGATGGAAAGGGCCAGGGCCCTTAGGTTCGAGATGGGGAGGGCCAGGGCCCTTAGGTTCGAGATGGGGAGGGCCAGGGCCCTTAGGTTCGAGATGGG
The DNA here is from genome assembly GCA_030386875.1 of Morinoia aosen. NCBI lineage: Eukaryota > Metazoa > Arthropoda > Malacostraca > Amphipoda > Talitridae > Morinoia > Morinoia aosen. The sequence goes on from CM059566.1 coordinate 25,754,728, forward strand.
GAGGGCCAGGGTCCTTAGGTTCGAGATGGGGAGGGCCAGGGCCCTTAGGTTCGAGATGGGGAGGGCCAGGGCCCTTAGGTTCGGAATGGGGAGGGCCAGGGCCATTAGGTTCGAGATGGGGAGGGCCAGAGCCCTTGGGTTCGAGATGGGGAGGGCCAGGGCCCTTAGGTTCGAGATGGGGAGGATCAGGGCCCCTAGGTTCGAGATGGGGAGGGCCAGGGCCCTTAGGTTCGAGATGGGGAGGGCCAGGGCCCATAGGTTCGAGATGGGGAGAGCCAGAACCCTTAGGTTCGAGATAGGGAGGGCCAGGGCCCTTAGGTTCAAGATGGGGAGGGCCAGGGCCCTTAGGTTCGAGATGGGGAGGGCCAGGGCCCTTAGGTTCGAGTTGGGGAGGGCCAGGGCCCTTAGGTTCGAGATGGGGATGGCCAGGGCCCTAAAGTTCGAGATGGGGAGGGCCAGGGCCCTCAGGTTCGAGATGGGGAGGGCCAGGGCCCTTAGGTTCGAGATGGGGAGGGCCAGGGCCCTTAGGTTCGAGATGGGGAGGGCCAGGGCTGTTAGGTTCGAGATGGGGAGGGCCAGGGCCCTTAGGTTCGAGATGGGGAGGGCCAGGGCCCTTAGGTTCGAGATGGGGAGGGCCAGGGCCCTTAAGTTCGAGATGGCGAGGGCCAGGGCCCTTAGGTTCGAGATGGGGAGGGCAAAGGCCATTAGGTTCGAGATGGGGAGATCCAGAGCCCTAAGGTTCGAGATGGGGAGGGCCAGGGCCCTTAGGTTCGAGATGGGGAGGGCCAGGGCCCTTAGGTTCGAGATGGGGAGGGCCAGGGCCCTTAGGTTCGAGATAGGGAGGGCCAGGGCCCTTAGGTTCGAGATGGGGAGGGCCAGGGCCCTTAGGTTCGAGATGGGGAGGGCCAGGGCCCTTAGGTTCGAGATGGGGAGGGCCAGGGCCCTTAGGTTCGAGATGGGGAGGGCCAGGGCCCTTAGGTTCGAGATGGGGAGGGCCAGGGTCCTTAGGTTCGAGATGGGGAGGGCCAGGGCCCTTAGGTTCGAGATGGAGAGGGCCAGGGCCCTTAGGTTCGAGATGGGGAGGGCCAGGGCCCTTAGGTTCGAGATGGGCAGGGCCAGAGCCCTTAGGTTCGAGATGGGGAGGGCCAGGGCCCTTAGGTTCGAGATGGGAAGGGCCAGGGCCCTTAGGTTCGAGATGCGGAGGGCCAGGGCCCTCAGGTTCAAGATGGGGAGGACCAGGGCCCTTAGGTTCGAGTTGGGGAGGGCCAGGGCCCTTAGGTTCGAGATGGGGAGGGCCAGGGCCCTTAGGTTCGAGATGGGGAGGGCCAGGGCCCTTAGGTTCGAAGGGGGAGGGCCAGGGCCCTTAGGTTCGAGATGGGGAGGGCCAGGGCCCTTAGGTTCGAGATGGGGAGGGCCAGGGCCCTTAGGTTCGATATGGGGAGGGCCAGGGCCCTTAGGATCGAGATGGGGAGGGCCAGGGCCCTTAGGTTCGAGATGGGGAGGGCAAAGGCCCTTAGGTTCGAGATGGGGAGGGCCAGGGCCCTTAGGTTCGAGATGGGGAGGGCCAGGGCCCTTAGGTTCGAGATGGGGAGGGCCAGGGCCCTTAGGTTCGGAATGGGGAGGGCCAGGGCCATTAGGTTCGAGATGGGGAGGGCCAGAGCCCTTGGGTTCGAGATGGGGAGGGCCAGGGCCCTTAGGTTCGAGATGGGGAGGATCAGGGCCCCTAGGTTCGAGATGGGGAGGGCCAGGGCCCTTAGGTTCGAGATGGGGAGGGCCAGGGCCCATAGGTTCGAGATGGGGAGAGCCAGAACCCTTAGGTTCGAGATAGGGAGGGCCAGGGCCCTTAGGTTCAAGATGGGGAGGGCCAGGGCCCTTAGGTTCGAGATGGGGAGGGCCAGGGCCCTTAGGTTCGAGTTGGGGAGGGCCAGGGCCCTTAGGTTCGAGATGGGGAGGGCCAGGGCCCTAAAGTTCGAGATGGGGAGGGCCAGGGCCCTCAGGTTCGAGATGGGGAGGGCCAGGGCCCTTAGGTTCGAGATGGGGAGGGCCAGGGCCCTTAGGTTCGAGATGGGGAGGGCCAGGGCCCTTAGGTTCGAGATGGGGAGGGCCAGGGCCCTTAGGTTCGAGATGGGGAGGGCCAGGGCCCTTAGGTTCGAGATGGGGAGGGCCAGGGCCCTTAAGTTCGAGATGGCGAGGGCCAGGGCCCTTAGGTTCGAGATGGGGAGGGCAAGGGCCATTAGGTTCGAGATGGGGAGATCCAGAGCCCTAAGGTTCGAGATGGGGAGGGCCAGGGCCCTTAGGTTCGAGATGGGGAGGGCCAGGGCCCTTCGGTTCGAGATGGGGAGGGCCAGGGCCCTTAGGTTCGAGATGGGGAGGGCCAGGGCCCTTAGGTTCGGGATGGGGAGGGCCAGGGCCCTTAGGTTCGAGATGGGGAGGGCCAGGGCCCTTAGGTTCGAGATGGGGAGGGCCAGGGCCCTTAGGTTCGAGATGGGGAGGGCCAGGGCCCTTAGGTTCGAGATGGGGAGGGCCAGGGTCCTTAGGTTCGAGATGGGGAGGGCCAGGGCCCTTAGGTTCGAGATGGAGAGGGCCAGGGCCCTTAGGTTCGAGATGGGGAGGGCCAGGGCCCTTAGGTTCGAGATGGGCAGGGCCAGAGCCCTTAGGTTCGAGATGGGGAGGGCCAGGGCCCTTAGGTTCGAGATGGGAAGGGCCAGGGCCCTTAGGTTCGAGATGCGGAGGGCCAGGGCCCTTAGGTTCAAGATGGGGAGGACCAGGGCCCTTAGGTTCGAGTTGGGGAGGGCCAGGGCCCTTAGGTTCGAGATGGGGAGGGCCAGGGCCCTTAGGTTCGAGATGGGGAGAGCCAGGGCCCTTAGGTTCGAGTTGGGGAGGGCCAGGGCCCTTAGGTTCGAGATGGGGTGGGCCAGGGCCCTTAGGTTCGAGATGGGGAGGGCCAGGGCCCTTAGGTTCGAGATGGGGAGGGCCAGGGCCCTTAGGTTCGAGATGGGGAGGGCCAGGGCCCTTAGGTTCGAGATGGGGAGGGCCAGGGCCCTTAGGTTCGAGATGGGGAGGGCCAGGGCCCTTAGGTTCGAGATGGAGAGGGCCAGGGCCCTAAGGTTCGAGATGGGGAGGGCCAGGGCCCTTAGGTTCGAGATGGAGAGGGCCAGGGCCCTTAGGTTCGAGATGGGGAGGGCCAGGGCCCTTAGGTTCGAGTTGGGGAGAGCCAGGGGCCTTAGTTTCGAGATGGGGAGGGCCAGGGCCCTTAGGTTCGAGATGGGGAGGGCCAGGGCCCTTAGGTTCGAGATGGGGAGGGCCAGGGCCCTTAGGTTCGAGATGGGGAGGGCCAGGGCCATTAGGTTCGAGATGGGGAGGGCCAGGGCCCTTAGGTTCGAGATGGGGAGGGCCAGGGCCCTTAGGTTCGAGATGGGGAGGGCCAGGGCCCTTAGGTTCGAGATGGGGAGAGCCAGGGCCCTTAGGTTCGAGATGGGGAGGGCCAGGGCCCTTAGGTTCGAGATGGGGAGGGCCAGGGCCCTTAGGTTCGAGATGGGGAGGGCCAGAGCCCTTAGGTTCGAGATGGGGAGGGCCAGGGCCCTTAGGTTCGAGATGGAGAGGGCCAGGGCCCTTAGGTTCGAGATGGGGAGGGCCAGGGCCTCTAGGTTCAAGATGGGGAGAGCCAGGGCCCTTAGGTTCGAGATGGGGAGGGCCAGGGCCCTTAGGTTCGAGATGGGGAGGGCCAGGGCCCTTAGGTTCGAGATGATGAGGGCCAGGGCCCTTAGGTTCGAGATGGGGAGGGCCAGGGCCCTTAGGTTCGAGATGGGGAGGGCCAGGGCCCTTAGGTTCGAGATTAGAAGGGCCAGGGCCCTTAGGTTCGAGATGGGGAGGGCCAGAGCCCTTAGGTTCGAGATGGGGAGGGCCAGGGCCCTTAGGTTCGAGATGGGGAGGGCCAGGGCCCTTAGGTTCGAGATGGGGAGGGCCAGGGCCCTTAGGTTCGAGATGGGGAGGGCCAGGGCCTCAGGTTCGAGATGGGGAGGGCCAGGGCCCTTAGGTTCGAGATGGGGATTGCCAGGGCCCTTAGGTTCGAGATGGGGAGAGCCAGGTTTCTTAGGTTCGAGATGGGGAGGGCCAGGGCTCTTAGGTTCGAGATGGGGAGGGCCAGGGCCCTTAGGTTCGAGATGGGGAGGGCCAGGGCCCTTAGGTTCGAAATGGGGAGGGCCAGGGCCCTTAGGTTCGAGATGGGAAGGGCCAGGGCCCTTGGGTTCGAGATGGGGAGGGCCAGGGCCCTTAGGTTCGAGGTGGGGAGGGCCAGGGCCCTTAGGTTCGATATGGGGAGGGCCAGGGCCCTTAGGTTCGAGATGGGGAGGGCCAGGGCCCTTAGGTTCGAGATGGGGAGGGCCAGAGCCCTTAGGTTCATGATGGGGAGGGCCAGGGCTCTTAGGTTCGAGATGGGAAAGGCCAGGGCCCTTAGGTTCGAGATGGAGAGGGCCAGGGCCCTTAGGTTCGAGATGGGGAGGGCCAGGGCCGTTAGGTTCAAGATGGGGAGGGCCAGGGCCCTTAGCTTTTAGATGGGGAGGGCCAGGGCCCTTAGGTTCAAGATGGGGAGGGCCAGAGCCCTTAGGTTCGAGTTGGTGAGGGCCAGGGCCCTTAGGTTCGAGATGGGGAGGGCCAGGGCCCTTAGGTTCGAGATGGGGAAGGCCAGGGCCCTTAGGTTCGAGATGGGGAGGGCCAGGACCCTTAGGTTCGAGATGGGGAGGGCCAGGGCCCTTAGGTTCGAGATGGGGAGGGCCAGGGCCCTTAGGTTCGAGATGGGGAGGGCCAGGGCCCTTAGGTTCGAGATTGGGAGGGCCAGGGCCCTTAGGTTCGAGATGGTTAGGGCCAGATCCCTTAGGTTCGAGATGGGGAGGGCCAGGGCCCTTAGGTCCGAGATGGGGAGGGCCAGGGCCCTTAGGTTCGAGATGGGGAGGGCCAGGGCCCTTAGGTTCGAGATGGAGAGGGCCAGGGCCCTTAGGTTCGATCGGGGAGGGCCAGGGCCCTTAGGTTCGACATGGGGAGGGCCAGGGCCCTTAGGTTCGAGATGGGGAGGGCCAGGGCCATTAGGTTCGAGCTGGGGAGGGCCAGGGCCCTTAGGTTCGAGATGGGGAGGGCCAGGGCCCTTAGGTTCGAGATGGGGAGGGCCAGGGCCCTTAGGTTCGAGAGGGGGAGAGCCAGGGCCCTTAGGTTCGAGATGGGGAGGGCCAGGGCCCTTAGGTTCGAGATGGGGAGGCCCAGGGCCCTTAGGTTCGTGATGGGGAGGGCCAGGGCCCTTAGGTTCGAGATGGGGAGGGCCAGGGCCCTTATGTTCGGGATGGGGAGGGCCAGGGCCCTTAGGTTCGAGATGGGGAGGGCCAGGGCCTCTAGGTTCGAGATGGGGAGAGCCAGGGCCCTTAGGTTCGAGATGGGGAGGGCCAGGGCCCTTAGGTTCGAGATGGAGAGGGCCAGGGCCCTTAGGTTCGAGATGATGAGGGCCAGGGCCCTTAGGTTCGAGATGGGGAGGGCCAGGGCCCTTAGGTTCGAGATGGGGAGGGCCAGGGCCCTTAGGTTCGAGATTTGGAGGGCCAGGGCCCTTAGGTTCGAGATGGGGAGGGCCAGGGCCCTTAGGTTCGAGATGGGGAGGGCCAGGGCCCTTAGGTTCGAGATGGGGAGGGCCAGGGCCCTTAGGTTCGAGATGGGGAGGGCCAGGGCCCTTAGGTTCGAGATGGGGAGGGCCAGGGCCCTTAGGTTCGAGATGGGGAGGGCCAGGGCCCTTAGGTTCGAGATGGGGAGGGCCAGGGCCCTTAGGTTCGAGATGGGGAGGGCCAGAGCCCTTAGGTTCGAGATGGAGAGGGCCAGGTCCCTAAGGTTCGAGATGGGGAGGGCCAGGGCCCTTAGGTTCGAGATGGGGGAGGGCCAGGGCCCTTAGGTTCGAGATGGGGAGGGCCAGGGCCCTTAGGTTCGAGTTGGGGAGAGCCAGGGGCCTTAGTTTCGAGATGGGGAGGGCCAGGGCCCTTAGGTTCGAGATGGGGAGGGCCAGGGCCCTTAGGTTCGAGATGGGGAGGGCCAGGGCCCTTAGGTTCGAGATGGGGAGAGCCAGGGCCCTTAGGTTCGAGATGGGGAGGGCCAGGGCCCTTAGGTTCGAGATGGGGAGAGCAAGGGCCCTTAGGTTCGAGATGTGGAGGGCCAGGGCCCTTAGGTTCGAGATGGGGAGGGCCAGGGCCTTTAGGTTCGAGATGATGAGGGCCAGGGCCCTTAGGTTCGAGATGGGGAGGGCCAGGGCCCTTAGGTTCGAGATGGGGAGGGCCAGGGCCCTTAGGTTCGAGATTTGAAGGGCCAGGGCCCTTAGGTTCGAGATGGGGAGGGCCAGGGCCCTTAGGTTCGAGATGGGGAGGGCCAGGGCCCTTAGGTTCGAGATGGAGAAGGCCAGGGCCCTTAGGTTCGATCGGGGAGGGCCGGGGCCCTTAGGTTCGACATGGGGAGGGCCAGGGCCCTTAGGTTCGAGATGGGGAGGGCCAGGGCCATTAGGTTCGAGCTGGGGAGGGCCAGGGCCCTTAGGTTCGAGATGGGGAGGGCAAGGGCCCTTAGGTTCGAGATGGGGAGGGCCAGGGCCCTTAGGTTCGAGATGGGGAGAGCCAGGGCCCTTAGGTTCGAGATGGGGAGGGCCAGGGCCCTTAGGTTCGAGATGGGGAGGGCCAGGGCCCTTAGGTTCGAGATGGGGAGGGCCAGGGCCCTTAGGTTCGAGATGGGGAGGGCCAGGGCCCTTATGTTGGGGATGGGGAGGGCCAGGGCCCTTAGGTTCGAGATGGGGAGGGCCAGGGCCTCTAGGTTCGAGATGGGGAGAGCCAGGGCCCTTAGGTTCGAGATGGGGAGGGCCAGGGCCCTTAGGTTCGAGATGGAGAGGGCCAGGGCCCTTAGGTTCGAGATGATGAGAACCAGGGCCCTTAGGTTCGAGATGGGGAGGGCCAGGGCCCTTAGGTTCGAGTGGGGAGGGCCAGGGCCCTTAGGTTCGAGATTTGGAGGGCCAGGGCCCTTAGGTTCGAGATGGGGAGGGCCAGGGCCCTTAGGTTCGAGATGGGGAGGGCCAGGGCCCTTAGGTTCGAGATGGGGAGGGCCAGGGCCCTTAGGTTCGAGATGGGGAGAGCCAGGGCCCTTAGGTTCGTGATGGGGAGGGCCAGAGCCCTTAGGTTCGAGATGGGGAGGGCCAGGGCCCTTAGGTTCGAGATGGGGATGGCCAGGGCCTTCAGGTTCGAGATGGGGAGAGCCAGGTTTCTTAGGTTCGAGATGGGGAGGGCCAGGGCCCTTAGGTTCGAGATGGGGAGGGCCAGGGCCCTTAGGTTCGAGATGGGGAGGGCCAGGGCCCTTAGGTTCGAAATGGGGAGGGCCAGGGCCCTTAGGTTCGAGATGGGGAGGGCCAGGGCCCTTGGGTTCGAGATGGGGAGGGCCAGGGCCCTTAGGTTCGAGATGGGGAGGGCCAGGGCCCTTAGGTTCGAGATGGGGAGGGCCAGGGCCCTTAGGTTCGAGATGGGGAGGGCCAGGGCCCTTAGGTTCGAGATGGGGAGGGCCAGAGCCCTTAGGTTCGAGATGGGGAGGGCCAGGGCCCTTAGGTTCGAGATGGGGAGGGCCAGGGCCCTTAGGTTCGAGATGGAGAGGGCCAGGGCCCTTAGGTTCGAAATGGGGAGGGCCAGGGCCGTTAGGTTCAAGATGGGGAGGGCCAGGGCCCTTAGGTTCGAGATGGGGAGGGCCAGGGCCCTTAGGTTCAAGATGGGGAGGGCCAGGGCCCTTAGGTTCGAGTTGGTGAGGGCAAGGGCCCTTAGGTTCGAGATGGGGAGGGCCAGGGCCCTTAGGTTCGAGATGGGGAGGGCCAGGGCCCTTAGGTTCGAGATGGGGAGGGCCAGGGCCCTTAGGTTCGAGATGGGGAGGGCCAGGGCCCTTAGGTTCGAGATGGGGAGGGCCAGGGCCCTTAGGTTCGAGATGGGGAGGGCCAGGGCCCTTAGGTTCGAGATGGGGAGGGCCAGGGCCCTTAGGTTCGAGATGGGGGGGGGCAAGGGCCATTAGGTTCGAGATGGGGAGGGCCTGAGCCCTAAGGTTCGAGATGGGGAGGGCCAGGGCCCTTAGGTTCGTGATGGGGAGGGCCAGGGCCCTTAGGTTCGAGATGGGGAGGGCCAGGGCCCTTAGGTTCGAGATGGGGAGGGCCAGGGCCCTTAGGTTCGAGATGGGGAGGGCCAGGGCCCTTAGGTTCGAGATGGGGAGGGCCAGGGCCCTTAGGTTCGAGATGGGGAGGGCCAGGGCCCTTAGGTTCCAGGGCCCTTAGGTTCGAGATGGGGAGGGCCAGGGCCCTTAGGTTCGAGATGGGGAGGGCCAGGGCCCTTAGGTTCGAGATGGGGAGGGCCAGGGCCCTTAGGTTCGAGATGGGGAGGGCCAGGGCCCTTATGTTCGAGATGGGGAGGGCCAGGGCCCTTAGGTTCCAGGGCCCTTAGGTTCGAGATGGGGAGGGCCAGGGCCCTTAGGTTCGAGATGGGGAGGGCCAGGGTCCTTAGGTTCGAGATGGAGAGGGCCAGGGCCCTTAGGTTCGAGATGGGGAGGGCCAGGGCCCTTAGGTTCGAGATGGGGAGGGCCAGGGCCTTTAGGTTCGAGATGGGGAGGGCCAGGGCCTTTAGGTTCGAGATGGGGAGGGCCAGGGCCCTTAGGTTCGAGATGGGGAGGGCCAGGGCCCTTAGGTTCGAGATGGGGAGGGCCAGGGCCCTTAGGTTCGAGATGGGTTGGGCCAGGGCCCTTAGGTTCGAGATGGGGAGGGCCAGGGCCCTTAGGTTCGAGATGGGGAGAACCAGGGCCCTTAGGTTCGAGATGGAGAGGGCCAGGGCCCTTAGGTTCGAGATGGGGAGGGCCAGGGCCCTTAGGTTCGAGATAGGGAGGGCCAAGGCCCTTAGGTTCGAGATGGGGAGGGCCAGGGCCCTTAGGTTCGAGATGTGGAGGGCCAGGGCCCTTAGGTTCGAGATGGGGAGGGCCAGGGCCCTTAGGTTCGAGATGGGCAGGGCCAGGGCCCTTAGGTTCGAGATGGGGAGGGCCAGGGCCCTTAGGTTCGAGATGGGTTGGGCCAGGGCCCTTAGGTTCGAGATGGGGAGGGCCAGGGCCCTTAGGTTCGAGATGGGGAGGGCCAGGGCCCTTAGGTTCGAGATGGGGAGGGCCAGGGCCCTTAGGTTCGAGATGGGGAGGGCCA